>JAQPPZ010001195.1:22446250-24892500 GCA_028583015.1 Wollemia nobilis
ATCTAATAATGAATTATAACAATCAATGTAAAAAAAAGAAATACAAATAGTCAACGTTTGTGTTGTCTTGAATGTAACAAAAACATGATAAAATGTGACTTTGAGAATGTTCTAACCATAAAATTCGAAGGCAAGAGTGGAAGCATATGAGCAACATCATTTGAAGACGCAACAACTACAATAATGGGATTACTAGGTAATGTCTTCTACATATTTATTTCAAAAGGATGAATAGTTGTGGAACATTATTTGTTAGGGTTTCTGCTGGCATATGCCAAGTTATTAGATATCCAAACTTGCCATGTTGTGGAGGCTAGAGCCCTTTACCAGGGTCTCCTTCTTGTGGATAAGATATGGTGCCAAAGAGTTTGCATTGAAGGAGACTCGCTTAATATTATAAACTGAGTCAAATGTGATTAAATCCCCAATCGAAACATTGAGATTGTAATTATTGAATTTAGGTGGATTCTACAGGCTAGAGAGGATAGGGAGATAAAGCATATTTTTAGAGAAGGAAACTGCCATGTTGACTTTATGGCAAACCTGGGTATAAATCTCAATGGCCTATCTATTTGGAGAGAGAATTTTCTCGAAGGTCTTCTTCAATTGGATTTAGCGATGCATGCTTCTTGATGCTTTGTAAGCTTTGTACTGTTTATAAAGAAATGTTTTGTGTACAACCGCATAGGAGTGTTGGTTGGTTGGGGGCTCACTAGAGCTATTCTAATTTTATTTCTTGTATCAAGTTGTAGTTGGTTCACTTGGTGATGGGTGGCTAGTTGTAGTGCTTTATAGTTGTTCTTGTCCCTGTATTGTTGGTCTTAGGCCAAGTTTTGTAGGGCTTCTCCTATTGTAAAAGGTTCGGGGACCCTTTCAAAACCCCTTCTATATCTAATAAAAAGAAGGATGAATAGTAGATAAGATTACTACAAGGGTATTGAATTGTAAATTCATGCTCGCATCAACAGTTAAAGAGAAGTGCATAACAATTAAGAGAATATCTATATCACTATTATTGATGGCAAAAAAAATTGAAACTTTATACACTTGTTTCCATGTATGCCCTAATTTTAAAAGGAAAACCCATTGATGAAATCATAAGTTGTGAGATCTACAATAATATACTTCTTGAAAAAGTTGTGCTTTCCGATATTAATTTTCTCAAATTCACATTTTCTTTTTTATTGGATATAATCCATCTTTATTCATAAATTTAGTTAATGTAAATAAATATATTTTCTAAATTTTATAATAATATGATTGAGTTAATTATTTTATAATTAAAAAATGCATATTTTTTTATGACAAGTATTATCCAACAAATTTTGAACAAGTCTCTTGTTTCAACTATAACTTTACTAACAAAAAAAACTATAACTATAACTATATATAACTTTGTGCTTTGTACCTTATAAATTTTATATTTTCATATATAAAAAATTTACTTACATTCTTTAAAATAGTTCTAGCTATTGTATCATAGTTTTTATATTGCACACACATCGTTTTATCTTTATAATTATTGTTTGATTATGTGATGATATTTTTTTTGATTAAGTGTAGTTAAAACTTCAAATACAATTTGCTACTAATCACATAAAATATCAAGTCAAGATAATAATAACCATGTTTTTTCGTACTATGGTCATCATAGGAATGAAAAAATCCTTAATTGTCATGCTTATTATGCACAAAATAAGGAGGAAACAAATCAATAACAAGAGAAATTTGAAGAATGCAACAAAAAGTATCAACATCAATTTGGATGCAAATATCATATAGTAGTGGGTGGGACATTTTATAGGTGTATGGTCACCTCCTACTGTTACTAATAACTAGTATGAGAGGTAATTATTGAAGAAAGTGTCACCTTCTCTCACTTTTTTAGATAATTTAAGGTAATATATGATGTATAATGACATGGTTGGTAATCCTAGACCTTAATATTTTTGATGTTCATATCTTGATGTTAAATTCATAAAATTATCTAGAATTTGCCATACTAAGTTGAGTGGCACAAGGAATTTGTTAAGTTTTGGTAAATGAAGCTACATGATTTTTTATTATACTTAAAATAACTACAATCATTAAAAAATTTATGTGCAAATTCCAATTCAAGTATGAAGAGTAGTTTTTTGTTGGAGAATAAGGGGTTGTACCTGGGTCATGTTGGATCCTCAAAAAATCAAACCTCAGGTATGCCCCTAATTTTTGAACTCAAAATTATCCATGGTCATTAAAATTAGGTATCATCCAGTTTAAAATATCTTTTTATTCTATTCCATTAGTCCTTTAATTCATTTTTTGAGGTCTAATCCATTTCTATATTATATTTTGTCAATATTTCAAGTCAAGTCCCATTAGTTGTTTTTTCTAAAGTTTCTAAGGTTCATTGATTTCATTTACTCATATAAAGGTCCCATTCGCTTCATTATAATATTATGATCATAAAATTCTTTCAGCTCTGATGGGTCTTCTATACATAAAATCATGTCCTTCCCTCTCGTTTTATTCCTTTGAAATCATAGTTGTTTAAAGGTTTTTTGTTCTCATCGATTTTTAACTTCATAAAGTATATGTCTTGGTCTATTCCACATATTACCACTTTCAAAATTTTAATACCTTAAATTCCCTAAGGTCCAAGGATCATTTTTCACGTAGGTTAAATTCCCCTCTTCGACTTTATGTTATAATCACATAATAATGATTCCTTGTGTAAGGTTCATACCACTTCATAGCATAATATCGATCATCTTTCACCAATATGAGCGACTTACAATTAATCCGGGTGTCCAAAATAATCCTAACCACTTCCTTTTACCAAAATTTAATCATTTTTCCATTTCCTAAAGTCTCAAGGGTCATAGTTATATCAAATAAATATTTTCCCTCCTTTCATGCTAAAGTCTAAGTCGATGCCTATGCTAAAGACTATTCATTGAAAATCCTTGCCTAAGATTTTTAGCTAAATAAAACGAGTGGTCCACATTTTTTTCATGCCAAAGGAGGATTGTACGGTGTTGCCCTACCTCAAGGGTATAATCAATCTCTATTTTATTGTGTGGAATTTATTGTGCAATTTATTTATGGATGCATGTTGAATATTTTTACATATTGGTGAATGATTTATGGTAATGAGAAGAGAGGTTCTCAATAGTGATGGTATGACTGCTCATATTATTTCTAAGAGATGATTGCTCATTACTATACAAAATATTACAAGGTGGATTAAATTACTAGGTTACTATATTTGAACCATTTATAAGAAGATTTTGTAATCCAATGAATGCATAATCAATGTTATTTTGATTGAATGCCATAGTGAGGTATAAAAATAAAAATATTCATAACTTCAACATCAAATTTATGTGGATATTATTCCTAATTCCTCTAAATATTTGATCATCTAATGAAATCATTGGTATAATACATAAGGGCTTTGTAATTAGATTTGATAATAATAGTAAAAAATGTTAATCATATTACATTGACTAGAGCGTTCAAAGAGGTTGTATAAGTGAAAGATGTATTAATCCAAGTGGAAAAATTACCACCTATCCAATTTGTTGTAGATCATCCTATAAAGTTTCAAATCCCATAACCAAGAAACTAGTACATATTTTCATGTCCAAGACTTATAAAAAATGAGCATTATGCTTGTGAACACTCTTAAAGAAGGGAAAAACCATAAAACCCAATATTAGATATGATTATAAGATTTGATTTTAAAAAAATTATTTATTTTCAAGTATATATTTCAATCAATAACAAGACCAATCCTCAATAAAATTTTAATGTTTTAATGTTAAAATATGTAGTAGTTAAGCTTCACTTAAGTCCATGACCAACTTTGTATTGTATTATATATACATATATATAAGACCTTTGGGCCCTTGTAAACCTTGTAAAAGGTATTTTTGTAATATTTTATTATCTAAAACTTAGGTTAGTTACTTAATCTTCACCTAATGGTAACTTGTAATTTACAAATGCCCCATCATACCAACCATTCCATCATTGGTTGAAGTGTATTTTATTTTATGATAGTGAGATTATTTGGTATCTATAGACACTCATATTATGTGCATTACTTGTGTATTTCTTTTTCAAGAATACTGGATAATGTATTGATTCCATTCATCTCCTAAAAAGCTATGAAATCGAACATTATATTAGAGTAGGTGTGAATCTCCTTTACTCAATTGCTTGTCCTTAGTAAAATAGCTTCTATGGTGCCTTTTGATGGCAATAATGTTTGGAGTAGTCAAAATATTTTTTTGTAAACTTATAACAATATGGAAAAATGATTTTTTGATAAAATCCTAGGTGGACTTGGATCATGAGGATCTCACTGGACTCAATAGATTTGATCCAGGATAAATATTCACTTATATGTTCCTTTGTTCCTCTTATTGGCACTCGGTTCTTTCATTTATTTTTTAATTTTTTGACCAAATGGATGCCCTAGTTTTAGGATTGAGCTTTGAGTTTCTTTGAAAACCTCATTTGTCTTTTATGATTTAAAAAAAAATCCATTTGTTTTTCTCTTTTAACATTTTATATCCAATAGGTCCGAGGTGTAGACCAATTGGTTCATCCAAACCCCATAAGGGGGGCGGAGGTCCAAGGTTCAAATCTCAGGCCTCATCGGACTGAACGCTTATCCCTTTCCTAGTGCTTTCAGCGGCATAAAAGGTTTAAAATGATTGTGGCATGGTGGTTATAGGGGTAGACTGCATGAAGATCTGTGTGGCGGCTTCTGGGACGAACAACGCAGAATACTGTGGCGGCCATAAAAAGCCGGACAGCCTGCTCGGATTCGTGGCGGCTACCGATTCCACCATGTAAATTCAAAAAAAAAAAAAAAAATATTTTATATCCAATAGTAGCATAAAAGAGAGGACAAGTTGCTTAGCTAATACAAAAGAAGAAAATAAGAGACTGAGCATTTTTCAACAGATCCATATTGCCAAAGAAGTCATGGATAAGACTCCATGCATATTAAAGACCTATGAGACACTTGAAGAAGTAGCTAAAATGGGTCAACAATTTTTTTTTGTATAATCATGAGAGGATGTCTTGATTGGTTGCATTTGAAAAAATACTTTTTAGAAAAAACTGTGATAGGTATTTTAAACTGTTAGCATTTTTGGATTGTATTATTTTAACACTTTTCTATATTTTACCTCTAGATGTCTCTTTTACTATATTATTTTTTAAAATTTTGATCCAAAATTTGAATTTTTAAATTTAAAATTTTGAAATATTCTAGGGAATATTCCTTAGAGAGAGACATGGAAAATAGATGCATATATACATCACCATAATGTATGCTTGTATTACACATGCAACATTAAGAAGGGGCATTTGATTAATGAGGTGACTACTTATTTAAGGCTAATACCTTATGTTTTATGTGGGGATTTGGCCCTAGTGGCTAGCAAAACCCTCTATAGGATGTTGGACCTTAGAGGTCAAAGGTTCAAACCTTACCTATCCATTGTAAATAAAATATTTTTTAAAGATATCAATGACTTCCTTGATGATACAAGCATTGATGATGTGGCACATGATGACATGACATTCCATATAACCAATGAAGTGGTAGTTCATACAATATATGATGTTGACATGGTGACTAATATGTTAGCTAATGACACGATAGTCCATATAAAACTTGATGTTAACATAATAACCAACTTGACTCTTGACATAGTAGGTGGTGACATGGTAGTTCATACAAGTGTTGACATGGCAAGAGATGACATATCAACAACCAATATGGTAGGTAGATAACCACATGGGAGGTATAAAATACAATTTTAGCCAATCATATTCCACCAACTCATCAAACCCAATGACTATACAATCACATACTTAGTAGCAAAATTGACAAAGTATAAATTTTAGAGTAAATTAGAACGTGATAAGTGGTATATCATAGTTCACATATTGTAGAGCTTGCTATTTTGACTATGGACTCTTTTGATACTATTAACGAGTACATAAATCAATTCAAGAAATTTTAGTATGTTATCTAGACTGCTAGAATAATTCCAAAGATGATGAAAAGTTGAGAAGGTTATGGACAATGATAATAATATTGAAATGCTCAACATTATCTCCAATAATATTT
Organism: Wollemia nobilis; assembly: GCA_028583015.1. NCBI lineage: Eukaryota > Viridiplantae > Streptophyta > Pinopsida > Araucariales > Araucariaceae > Wollemia > Wollemia nobilis. The sequence goes on from JAQPPZ010001195.1 coordinate 22,452,387, forward strand.
GAGAGATATGTAATATAGTTGTGGTTGTGTTTGAGATGCTTTGTATCTAATTTTTTAGTTACCCTCCACTACTAATTGATGAGGCACTCAAGTACATTATCAATTGGTCCCATCCAAACAAAGTTGTCAAAGTTAAAAATGATAAAAAAATCCAAAGCAAAATGAAAAGAAGCCCTTCAGAAAACTAACATGTAAGTTTTATAGGATGGAAGGACATAGAGTAGAATTTTGTTGTATTTACATCAAGAATCTTGAGAAAGTAACCAAAAGGGATGCTAATATTGCTCTGTTATATACACAAGGTGAGGCCAATTTTGATGGAGAAAATTCATAGAATCATATAGCTATTCATTCAACATATTAGACGTCCGTCTCTTTGAATGCGTGGATTGTAGATTCATGGGAAACAAGGCATATGATAAAGCACAAAAATATCCTTTAAGGTTACAACAAATCACATTCAAGGGAACAAGTTATTGTTAGAGATGATTCTCATTTATAGGTGGTAGGATGCATAGAGGATAGTACTAGACCTTATTATTTTGATGAAGTTCTTCATGATTCTAGTGTTATCCCTAATTTCATGTCTATTTATTGTATTATTTAAATAAACAAAAGGGTAATATTTTGGCCTAATCATTTGGTAATAAAGGATATAGACAATGGATTCAAGATAATTACTTTTAGTTATTGTGATGAGTCAAATAAAATGTATAAGCTAAGGGAAGACTGACTCCTATTTCTTCCTCTTAGAAGAAATATTTTGTAGCCATGGTGGATTATATAAATGATGATAGTTAGTGATGGCACCATAGGCTTGGGCATCTCAATTATGAATCTTTGAGATACATGAGTTGTTGTTAGATAGCCTTTGTACTTGCCCATATTTTCCCTTTGAGTGGTGCATGCAAGGGAGGTTTTCTAGGGAAGTATCACAAGGAGACCTTTCCAAAAGGGATAATAAGACATGCGACTCACCCCTTGGAGATCATACACAGTGATATAGGTGGACCCTATGTACACCCTCTATTTATAGAAATATTTCCCTCATTTTTATTGATATATTCTCTAAATATGTGTGGTTATATACTATTTATAGCAAGGATCTTTAGGTCTTTAGCATGGTCTCACTTACCCAAATATCTTTGGAAATAGGAGGCACCAAAGAGCCATAGATGCATTTTTTAGGGTATTTTGATACCTTTAAGTCATGTGATATCTATGATACTCAAAGGTATGATATCCTCAATTTGGAGAGATGTCATTTTCTATGAGGTTCTTCTAGGGGAACCCTCTAGTCCACCAATTGAGCTTTTGGTAAAAGATCCTCCTAGTTTTTTTAATTAATATAGTAGATTATTTAGATAATATTATGGGGTTTATTACTATATAGAGCATCTTCTCCATCTTCCAGTAAAGGCCTTATTCCTATAGATTTGACCCCTTCTCGTGCAACACCACCTATAGAACCTTTGATGTAAAATTTAAGGAATGTTGAGCTTGACACACCATTTTTATGTGTTTCAATTTTGCATGATGAGGTGAGAGATGAGTTTGATTTGGATTCTTACGATTTGGATTTTAATGGTGCTTTACCATAGCATATGTCTAGTTCTTCTTCATTTCATCCAAAACTAAAGTAGGTTCGGGCACTTTTGTAAGATGATTAGCCCAATTTGTCTTTGGAGCAACACTAGAAGGTCCCTTTTTGATAAAATGGATTAATGATAAAATGGAGGTGTTTTGAAGTTAACCTCATCAAACTTAATTATGATGGTAAATCTAAAAAAAACTCTAGAAAACTAGAAAATATGGTATATTTTAGAATAATGAAAGAAATTTTTTCCCAACCTCATAACGATATAGATATGCAATAAACATCCATGAATAGGGTTAAGACACTTCTTACAAGGATCAAGATAGGAATGAAAAATGATGGATATATATTTCAATTGAGGGGGATTTATAGATTACTATTGTTGTAAAAATATTTGGGATTGGATCTCCAAATAATATCAAGGGTTTGATACAGGAAAATTAGCATATTGAGAGAGACAAAAAATATAACAATAGGTAAAGGTAAAATATAAAGTAGTTTTTAATGTCCATAAGGACATAGGCCATATGGGATTATCCTCATGGAGTATGTTGTTTATCTAATATATATGGTTATCCATCCACACTCTACTTATTGAAGCATCATGTACAACCCTACCCCTACGGGATTTGAACTTTGAACCTTCTTTTTAGAGTTCCAAAGTCTTCACCATTGGGCCCACTCAAGTTGTAATATTAGATATATGATCTGATTGACTTAATAACAAATGTAATATTTGAGGTTTTGATCTTAATGAAGATAATTATAAATGATTTCATAGAGGGAATCATCGATTTGAGATACTAAAATAAAGTAGGATATGGTATATTTAACAAAATACTAGGCATAATATTTTGATGGTAGTTTCCTCCAATAGAAGATTCGTGAGAAGACTATGTACTAGTATGTATCTACTAGGTTTCAGTTCCCATAGGATCTAACATAATATATATCTTTTAATATCATTATATAATTAAATACCAAGATAATATGATCATAATGTGATAGAGTGGAACATGTTTCAATATCATAGAATCAAATTTAAAAAATATTACATAGTAGTATGTATATAAGGTTTTTTGGAGCAACGGTAATAGGTTGCAACTAAATAAGCATAATTAGAGTTCAAATTATCATTGTGATGGACACCTTAATAATATAAGGTTGATCGTGATAGTATGATTTGTTTCAATGCTATAATATGTTTATTCATTGAATTAATTTAGCACATAAAAATTTACTAGTAAATCTAATCTTTATTTTCCATCAAATAGGCAAAATACTTTTCAATCCTTCATGACTAAAGGGTATTACTAAAAACCTAAGTGTTGTTACTAACATATATATTTTTAATAGGTTGTATTGTTACTAACATATTAAAATATTTACACATAAATAAATTCTTATCCTCTTCCTACATATTTTTTGTATATGAATCTACTATATGGAGCATATCATTTATGTTAAATCTCCATCGAATTTTTTATATGAACATGTCTTAAGTTGTTGACGTTTTTACTTTTTCTCTTGTGAATCATTGGATAGAAATGACCTAAATGTGAGTTCATAATGAGGGTTTTAGACAAGAAAAATAACACTTGTATATTGTTAGGTATTGGTTGTCGTAGTGTGCTACGCAAAGCTGTTCGAGGGGGAGATTCGAACTCGAACCATTGAGAAAACCTCAAGCAAGTAATCGAACTCCATTGTTGTGTCATATCTATGGATATTTGGGTTATCTCTTATGAATTGGAAGTTTGTCGAGTTGATTTTCATTTGAATGTGGATATTCAATGTTAAACAAGAGGAAAATACGTAAGGCCTAGCCATACTTGTGCAAGAAGAGAAAACTAGGGGGTTTTTGTTGCCATACTGTGTTGTGTAAAGCTGTTTGAGGGGGATATTCGAACTTGAGTTGTTGAAAAACCCTTAGGCAAGTAATAAAACTCCATTGTTGTGTTAGATATTTGGATTATATTTTATGATTTGGAAGGTAGCCGAGTTGAGTTTCCTTTGAAGGTAGATATTTGAAGTCAGACAAGAGGAAAATACATAGGGCCTGGTCATAATTATGTAAGAAGAGAAACTAGAAAGTTTTTGCTATCGTAGTGTGTTGCACAAAGTTGTTCAAGGGGGAGATTCATACCCGGACCATTGAGAAATTCTTAGGCAAGTAATAGAAATCTATTTTTGTGTCAGATCTATGGATATTTGGGTTATCTTTTGTGATTTGGAAGGTGGCTGAGTTGAGTTTCCTTTGAAGGTGGAAATTCGAAGTTAGATAAGAGGAAAATTTGTTTGAGTGTAAATCTAAACTTTGAAGTCAAAAGTTGGGGCATCTCATCGTGTGGTTTGTGTTTTGAGGTGATTAATTTGACCAAGCCCTGAATGCTCAGAGCCACTTGTTAGGTGTTTATTCTAGAGAGAATCTAAACATTTAAAAGCTTCTCCAACATTGACAAAGATTGTGAAGTTTGTCGGTGGGGTATAAGTTTAGGCAGTATTGTAGAATAACTATAGTCATGGATAGCAAGGTGTAGGTTGCTACCAAAAACCCTAACAATATCATGATGCACACATATGATTTGGACATGCTTGCTTGCATTTGGAATCCATTGGGGTCCCTAGAGATAGTGGTTGTACCAAAATATTTTTTCATCATCAAGTTGAACTACGAAGAGGACTCAAAAAGAATCTTGGGTGGGTACCCCTGGTTCTATGGGAAAAGAGGTTAGTTTCTTCACAAATGGGGTCATGATTTCAACCTGGACACCCAAAAGGTGAATCTAGTTCCTCTTTGGGTGAGGCTTTCAGGTCTCCCCTTTCACCACTAGCAGGAAGACATCTTGAGAGGGATAGCTAAAAGCATTGGTAAACTCATTCAAATCAACCTAGTGATGAGCAAAATCCGGGATGGTCTTTGCAAGGTTGTGCATTATGGTGGATCTAGAGGTTGATATTCCATCCTATATTAAGCTTATTTCGAAGGTAGGCACATGGACTCAACCTATTGAATATGAAAATAGACCCATTTGATGTTTTGATTGTGGTAAACCTGGCCATTTATCTTCACAGTGCTCTAAGATCCTTAACAAGAAGGATAAATTTTGGCGAGAGAAAGTTATTGAAGGCCGACCTAAGTGGATTGAGCCTGAAGGTTTGGGCCTTAAGGAGGTGGTGCATGACTCCACAAAACCCCAAATTTAGATGATGCCTGGAAAATAAGTGGTGTTTAAAACTCCAAATACTAAAAGTATTTCACTAAAGGACACAGAAATAATAGGTCTGACCCAAAGCGAACCCACCTTGAGGGAGATTATGGCAATGGGTGGAAGCTTTTCTCAGACTTTGGAGGCCAATGAACATCTTTAGGTTAGTTTTTCTAGACCCATTTTAGGACCCTCTAGTCTCGTTGTTATGTTAAAAAATTTGTATGATTGCTTGGGTTGTGACTTTGGCTTGCCAAAAGATGTAACCCTGGAAGAAAATCCCTGACTCTCGGGTCCCCTCTGAAGACTAGAAGCCACAAAAAAGGATTGATGTTGGAGTGGAGCGCAAGGGGGTTCGACCTTCCAACAAAGCACGTTGGTCCAAAGAGATGGAGATAGATGTGGCAGATGGATCTCAGACCCTATTAAAAGTTGATAATATCAAAGAAACAAGGGGAAAACAACTCAGGATTGAAATATTTTGTCATAACTCCCAGGGCAATGGGGGTAAAAAATTTCACAAAATCTATAAATGAGGTTCCTATCATGGAACATTAGAGGTCTAAATGGGACCTCAAAACAAAGGGTTCTATCTTCTTTGAGAAAGGAGGTTGGTCCAGATATAATTCTTCTGCAAGAGATAAATATGGATAGAAGCAAGGTAGATGAGGTAAGAAAGGTGGTTTGGAAGGAGGTCGACTTTGTGGCCAGTTCGACACAAGGGGCCTCGAGGGGTCTCCTGTGTCTATGGAACCCCAATAAAGTCATTGGATTGGCTCTTTTGGTAACAAATAGAATTATTAACATGTTGTTTCATTGCAAGTCTTCGGGTAGAAAATGGATTTTGACCAACATTTATGCCCCTAACTCCAAAACAAATAGAAACTATCTTTGGTCCACGCTTAGTTCAATGAGAGAAGCTTTTAAGAATGAGGCTTGGATTCTGGTAGGAGACTTCAACTCTCCTTTGTACCAATTGGACAAGAAGGGGGGATACAACAATCTTGAGAAGTATGGAAGAATTTGCTTCTTTTGTCAATAATCAAGAGCTCATGGACTTAGAATTGAAAGGTTCCAGATATACGTGGAGTAACAGATGCCTGGGGGGCCATCACATACAAATTAGATTGGATAGATTTTTATTTCCAAAGAGGCCATTCCTCTATTTGGGGACTCTTCTCTCAACTCTTTGCCCAAGATTGGGTCTGATCATAACCCCCTTCTCTTTGATAATGATTCTAATACTCTTTTCTTCCTGAGACCCTTTATATTTGAAGCCATGTGGCTCTCTCATCCAGAGCTGGAGGTAAGAATTAGGGAATGGTGGAACACCATATTCTCTGGCCCACATATTAATCAGGTGGTTGCTAAGCTGAGACTGATAAAAAAATCTAAAATATTGGAACAAATCGGTCTTTGGGGACATCCAGATTAAGAAAAAGGATCTCAAATCCTAGTTATAGGCTATTCAATCTTCCTTGGAAGTGGATATCCTCTCATAGAACAATAGATTGGAGGAGAGAAGAATTTTGGCTGAGCTTCATAATGTCCTGAGCAGTGAGGAGGTTTTTTGGCGATAAAAGTCTAGAGCTCTTTGGCTCAAATATGGAGATAGAAACACAAAATTTTTCATTCCTCAACTCTTCACCATAGAAGCCATAACTAGATCAGGGAGATTTGTAAAGTGGATGGTTCTAAAATAGGGGATATCCAAGAAATTAGGGTGGAGGTTGTCTCCTTCTTCCAATATCTCCTCTACGAGATGAGTGCGAGAAGTGTTTTTATGAAAGAAAAACTCCTTCAGAACATTCCTCACTTGGTGATGGAAGAAATGAATGATAATCTCAATAGTCTGCTTAATGATGATGAAATTAAGAAAGCACTCTTTTCTATGGAAGGACTGAAGGCCCCTGGCCCGGATGGCTTCCCCCCAATATTTTTCTAAAGGTTCTGGCATATCTTTGGTAGGGAGATTGGTGAAGCTCTACGTGAAGTTCAAACCACTAGAGTCTTCCCTGAGGCTTTAAATACCACTTTCTTGGCTCTAATTCCAAAATCAATAGGTGCTATTGAGTTCAAAGACTTTCACCCAATTAGCCTCTGCAATACTATCTTCAAAATTTTCACTAAAGCTTTGGCTAATAGGGTTAAACCTCTCTTGTCTCGTCTGATTGATTTTGCTCAAAGTGGTTTCATTTTGGGTCGTCAGATCTTGGATGGAGTTATTTTGGTTCATGAACTCATACATTTAGTGGATAAAAGTGGTCGAGTAGGAGCTTTTCTAAAATTGGACATGAACAAGGCCTACGATAGGGTCTCATGGGACTTTCTCCTTAGGGTCCTCTAGAAGTTTAGCTTTGACAGAAGATGGATCTTTATTATTAAAACCTACATTTTATCGGCCAGATTTTTAGTGCTTGTCAATGGCTCCCCTATTGGGTACTTTCATAGTTGTCATGGCATTCATCAGGGAGACCCACTCTCCCCTTATCTATTTATCCTCATGGTAGAAGCCTTGGGTAGGTCCCTTAAGGCCTCCTCCTCTGTGGTTGGTATTAAACTAGCCTTGAGCATGGAACCAATATCCCATCATCAATTCATAGATGATACTCTTCTCTCATTCCTCACCTCAATTCCTCAAGCCTAGGAAATCAAAGAGATCCTCATTTGGTATGAAGAGGCAGTGGGGTAGAAGGTTAATTTTTTGAAGAGTAAAATCTTCTTCTTGAATTCCTTGATTCTCAGGCAAAGAAGAATAGCGATGGAGCTAGGTTGTGAGATAGTGAAGTTTCCATCGACTTACCTTGGGCTTCCTCTTTTTAAAGGGAGGTGCAAGGAATATTTATGGGAGTCGATGGTGGAAAGGGTGCAATGCAAACTTGCCAACTGGAAAGGAGCTTTGTTAAGCTAGGCAGGTAAGGCTATTTTGGTGAAATCTACACTTCAGAGTATACCAGTTTACTTTATGTCCTTGTTCAAGATGCCAGGTAAAATAGTGTAGAAGATCGAGCAAGCTCAAAAGTCCTTCCTATGGTCTGGGTCGGAGGAGAAGAAGAGATTCCACTTAGTAGCATGGGACCAGATCTACAGTAGAAGGGAGTTTGGAGGCCTAGGCTTGAGAAGGATGGACCAAATGAATAAGGCCCTGGTTGCTAAACAAGGTTGGCGCCTGATCCAGAATGAACAGGTTGATTGGGTTAATATTATAAAAGCAAAATATCTAAATAATGGGGAGGACTTCCTATCGGATGACATCCCAAACTCTAGGTCAACCTTTTGGCTTAGTCTGCATAATTCCAGGAGTAGTATTAGAAAGGGAGGAATATGGAATGTGGGTAATGGCCATCTAATTGATTTTTGGTTAGATCCCTAGCTGATGGACCAACCATTGGCATCGCTCCCAGAATTGGTAGTGGTTGAAGACTTCTGTAGATGTACCTTTGGTTCTAAGGTTGAATATTATATCAAAACTATAAATCATAGGAAGATATGGAGAGTTTTATTCAGTCTTGACTTATCTCTGGCCAAGAAAATGGCCCTTAAGAAGATCTCAGACCTCCTAAAGTTCCAAGTCATCAAATCTACTAATGAAGCTGATAATATTTTCTGGAAGGTGAAAAGTTTAGGAGTATTTTTTGTGAAATCGACATATTTCCTTCTAGAGGACCCTAGCCCCCCTTGGTTTTTGAGCAAACTAGTTTGGCAAAAGGGATTAACCCCTAAGGTTAATGTTTTTCTATGGATTGCTATATAGAATAAAATCTTGACCATAGATAATCTGCAATCCCGAGGTATGATTATTTCAAACCGATGTTACCTCTATGGCTTGGATGTTGAGTTGGTACAACATGTCTTTATTTTGTGCCCATTCTCTAAGGATATTTTCTCCTCCTTTTTCAATTTGGTTGGTGTCTACTGGGTATACCCCTTTCAAATGTCTGATCTTTTATACTAGTGGGACCCTCCCTTCTTCTCTCCTCGACTTCATCTATTCTGGAGATTTAGCTTGGCTCACATCATGTGGTGTATCTAGAAGGAAAGAAATTTGAGGGCTTTTAAAAATGAAGCCAATTCAACCCTCTCTATCTATGCCAAGAGCATTGTGACAATAGTGGAGAACGTCTCTACCATCTCTTTGGACTCAGGTTCCTCTATTGGGGAATTAGCTCTGGAGCGTACTTTGGGGTTTAAAACTTTTTTGAGGTCTACTACCCATTTGGATTCAGGTGGGAGAAGATAGATTTCTTGGGAACCACCCCTTATAGGCTGGATTAAACTCAATTTTGATGGGGCTTCCAAGGGTAACCCAGGAGAGGTAGGTGTGGGTGGTTTAATTTGAAATAATAGTGACAAACTCCTTCTCACCTTTGTTGAGAAGTTGGGACCTCAATTGAGTCATTTTGTTGAAGCTCATGCTCTCTTCCAAGGGATTTCTCTATTGAGTGGCTTTGATCAGAGTAAGGTCATCATTGAGGGTGATTCCCTTAATATCATCAATCTAGTGAAAGGCTCTCAAACTCCTAGTCCTTCTATCGCTAATATGATTTTTGAGGCAAAAAGAATCCTTTAGGCCTTTGAGAATGTGGTTGTCAAGCATGTGTACAGGGAAGGTAATAAATCGACTAATTTCTTGGTAAATTTGGGGTTGAGCCAGGATGGACTAACTATTTGGAGAGAGGATTTTCCATCGGGTATCAATGATTCAGAGACTAGAGGTTTGTTTCTTTAGGCCCCTTTGTAATTCCCTTAGGCTGGGGAGGTTTTGCTTGACCTGTTCCTGTGTTGACACTAGGGATGTTGTTGATAGCCCACCCATTTCCCCCAAGTTCAATCTTTCAAATATTTTGAAATTCTTCACTTGTACCACCATCATTTTGGTGGGGCCCCTGTCTCATGGGTGGTATAAGTTGTTTTGGGCGCTAGTGAGATTCACTAGGTTTTATGACAACTGGTGCAGTGAGAAGACTCTTCTCTCAACTGCTATGTTGAGTTGGGGATAGGCGGGTCATCTTTTGGAGGGCCCCAACAAGGACAACCCAGACATCAACGAATAGTAATGGTCGGGGGCCTATTTTTTGATGGGTCTTTCTTAGTTTTTTTTTGTTTTTGTTTTAGTTGTTATCTGTGCTTGGGTGTCCCTGCGTGGGTTGATCTGTATGGGTTATGGGGGCTGGTTGTAGGTCGTTTGGTCTTCCTTCTACCTGTTTGTTTCTTTTTTATTCGCCCTAGTGGTGGTTGTGTTGGTTTCCCTATGTGGGTTCTGGATGTTGGTCTCTATTTAGCTTGCTAACATCCTTCTCCCTGATAGGGTGTTAGTTGTTCCTTTTGTAATAAGGTTTGGGGATCCTTTCAAAACCCCTTCTTTCAACTAATAATTTTTTTGAAAGGTTAGGCATATTACTATTAAAAGATAAATGTACACATAAAAGGAAAACTATTTTATAATATTTGTAACTAGTATTCAATAGATATATAAATTATATATATATATATATATATATATATATATATATATATATAATTTTAATATACTAAATATTTATTGTTTTACTTGTATAAAATAGTTTTCTCTTAGAATTTTTATTATTTTAAAGCATGTTATTAACTATAAGAATAGCCTTAAAAAAATAACAACGAGAATAATATTTTGGAATATTAGGGACACAAATAAGAACCCTAAAAAAATATATTAAGAAACTCTCATATTATTATAAACAAAAATATTTATTTATAGATATGAAAACTAAGTGTAAATATTTAAATCATTCATAATGATAAATTTTATCTTGACAAAATTTTAATTTCAAAAATATTTTGTATAAAATAATATAAAAAAATTGAATGTAAACTTTGTAATAATTTAATAAATAATAGTTTTAATTTACCAAAAACTCACTTGCAAGCATATTTAACATTATTAATGAACAAAAGAAAAAAAATCTCAATGAAAGCACGAGGATACGGAAACAAAAAGGAAAAGCCAAGATGCGATGCAAACGAAACAAAAGATAACGCTAAATCCTATGAATTGAAAGTGCATGAAAGGAGAGAAGCATAAACGAATCGAAACCAAATAGAAAGCCAATATGGAAGACAACCCTTTTTATTAATATGCTTTAGAACTCGGTTACAATCCGCCTCCTCCCTTTTTAGGGGCTAGGAGCGTTAAATGTGTTCTTGTCACATCAATGGATGCTATTCCTTCTTCCGCGTGCCCACATGTAAAATGGGCGGACCAAACGTCGCCGCCGCTTGCGTTGATGAGTCTTGACTCCTTGCTGCTCCTCTAATGTCGAGACCCTACATTCAAGGAAACAGAAAATAGTCAGTAGCACCTGTAGATAAAATGAAACATGCAATCCCCACGCCTTCAATTAGTGCATGCAAAATATAAATAAAACGATAACTGAAATAGATCCAAATGAACTAAAAACTTGATAGGGGCATAAAAACATCACCGGGAAGGCACTGCAAATGGAACAGTCAAAAAATTCGCCACAGATTCGTATTCGCTCCGGGGTGGGACGATTAGACCTGCAACAAAACGTCAAAAAGCACTGTCCCAAATGTCACATCCGGGAAGCTCCAAATCACCTGCAAAGTTGGGGGTTAGCTAAAATGGGGTATTTTGGGAAGACCCAGAAGGTCAGATTTTCCCAATTTGGCCTCTATCACCGGGAATTTGATGATGCTACCTGCATGTTAGTAAAAGCGAGAAATGATAAAAACATGATCAAAAATGCTCAAAATGATGTGAAATTTGAATGACAACCTATCTAAGCAACATAGAATCAGATGCAAAAATAATAGAAAGGAAATCTGCTACAGATTTCTAATCGCTCCGGGGCGGGGCGATTAGGACTACAATAGTGCGGGGGCGCCCGAGGGCAGGACGCCCGTCGTTTGGGGCCCGATTTCGGCACCAATCCACTTGGGATGGGTCCAAAACCTCTTGTGGGGTGTTGTCGACAAATTTGGTAGGATGTTATGGCCAAATGTCGGGTTTTGGTTTCGGATTTGCGCTTCCAATAACCACCCTATGACCTCCCTTCCAAAAGAGATCAAGGATGTGAAAGGCACAAATCAAAAGGTGTGAGGATGTAAAATGGCAGCACTTCATTGCTCAAAATGCTCCTTCTCTGTATATTTTTGGGGTGAGAAGACTCACCATTTTATAGACCTGATGGTCTCTTTGGATGAGCATGCAGAGGCGCCACTTGGCAATCATGCCTTCCAAGGGGGGAGAAGATTCCTCCCTGATTAGGGGCTCCATGACTGCCCTTGTAACTGCCTCTAACGCTCAAAAATGCTCACTCACACTCCCATGCAATGAAGGAAGAGTTAAGTGGCGGATCTGAGCTGCCATTTGTCAAGATTTGACTTTTTTCCCGTCAAACCTGCTATTCGCCCCACCCTGGAGCGAATACTGCTAATCGTCCCTGGGTGGGGCGAATACCAGTTTGTAATCGTCCCTGGGTGGAACGAATAAGGAGAAGAGTGCCTGAAGGTGCCAAATTGACCTCTGACCTTCCAAAACTATTGTGAGAGTGGTTAGGACCACTGTTTAACCTCTGGGGGCTGCCCTGGGGGCTGTGTGTGTCAATGCGATCAGTGTTTGCAGTCACATAATCGGATTGGTGTTGTTTTGGTGTCTACAGATGCCCCTTTTTGGGATGCGCTGTGCGTGGCGCAGTGCTGAGCAAAAATAGATAACCAAAGCACTAATGATTAGGGTTTCTTAGTAACCTAACCAACTTTTGATGCCCCAAGTATGGAAAGGGCATGCATTCTTGAATCCTTGCTTCTGACGAGCGAAGGAACTCAATTCAAGTGTTAACCTTTTTCGGTGAGGTGTTACTTGATCTTGGACATTGATCAGTCATGAATAGGCAAAGGGCGCAACCTTTTGTCTATGGGAACCTTGAGTTCATGATTCATGAATGCCAAGTGTTTGATCAACTTGTGATTATTGCTTGTTTGCTGCCCCAAGCAGGGGCGTGATTGTCTTTGTCAATGATTCTTTGAATGCATGCCATTTCCTTGATTGGGTGTGTATTTGTTGATTGGTGACTAAGTGTGACTACCCCCTCAAGCGACGAATCGATGAGGGAATGACCTACATGAGAAAAGCGACGAGTCGCTTGACCCAAGATGACTTGTGTAAGGGTGCCTTTCAGTTGTTTATCTTTGAATGTGTGTGCAGTTTCCCAACATTTAGACCTATTTTTGGTGGGTGTTAACCCTTTTTGTGACACCTTTGGGGATGAAATTGTCAAAAATCCATCCTCCCATGGAGCGGTCCGGCTATGGTAGCCTTCTTAGGGAGTAGGATAGTGAGAATTTGTGACCCCGACGTCGGTTTTGTATGCCAGTGAATGGCGGGCGCAAAGGCGCCTTTGTTCGGCAATGTTATTGCTATTTTTGGGTGGGTTTGGACCCTTTTTGGGACGTCGTTTGGGGATGAAATTCTCAACAATCCGTCCTCCCATGGAGCGGTCCAGCTATGGTAGCCTTCTTAGGGAGTAGGATAGTGAGGATTTGTGACCCCGACATCTATTTTGCATGCCCAAAATGTCAAGTGCAAAAGCACTCTTATTGGACAATTTTATTGCTTGTTTTTGTGCATTTTGTGCAGTTTTTGTTGTTTTTGAATTTTTTTTGTAAGGTCAGAGGACCGGTTTATTGTAGCCTATGGGCATTTTTGATGATATATATATACAGATGACTTTATTTTGTTTATACATGTGTTGTGATTTGATTTTATGCATAATGACTGATGTTTGATGGATGCATGTTAATTTACATTATGTATGGATATGTTGTGATGAATGCTAATGTTTCTAATTTATATGATATGCAAATGGAATGGATGAATTGAATTTGTGATTTTTGGCGGTGGCACCATAGACTATTTAGAACTTATGGCTTTTTGTCCTAGGCGATTGCTGTGGTAAATGACTTTTTATGTATACATGTTTTTTTGTATTTTCTAATGGCGATGCAAGGATGAAAGATATCACAGTTGGTTTAGAATGTAGTTAAGGTTTTCTCGAGACTCAGATGTTTTAACTAACTAGCCAAGACTGTACTTTTATCTTACAAGACTTTTGAACAAGGTATGAATCGGACTTGTCTTTGACCAAGTTATTTCACATCCCTGTGTGTGCAATTGAGTTTATTTATGTGGTATTTGTCAGGATACCGCCAGTGCCAGATAGGCTGTCAACCAAACTTGTATCGAGGATCACCTAATTAGCTCCACTAACTCCTTTGTTGTATTTAGTCAGATTAATCTGTGGTGCTATCTAGGATACCATAAGCTAGCTCATCCACATGCAAACATTGATCTGCACACAAGTTAATGTGACAGATATATCGTCATGCGGGAGGTTTGCCACCAGTGACCGATAGGTTATCCACCAAACCGATACTGAGGTTTACCTCATGACCTTACGAATGCTGAGAGTTCCAGGGATTCAAGTTCGACTCCCTTCTTTTCTTCAATTGTATTGGGATACTTGCTCTTTCTATAGTGATAAAAATCACTATTTATTTTTGTTTTTTCTTTTGAGCAAGGGATTTGAATATTGAGTGATGAGAATCACTATTGTATGTGCCTTTTGATGTATGCACTTTGGTTGTGATGTCAAATTTTGGAGTTTTGACTTTTGCAAATTTTTGATGTTTTGCAACTTTTTGAGAACTTGGGATTCTTGGGGAATTGGGTAGGGAAGATGCTTGTCCTTTTGCCAACTCTCAGCATTCTTGGGGTCATTCGCATAGGGGGATGAGCAAGATAACCTTTTCACTAGATGGTATCCTGGATTGCTTTACAGGTTTCATCCTTCGTTCACACAACTTGGGAATTTTTATGTGTTTTAACTTGTGTTGGGATGCTACGTAACAAGGTGTGATCCAAGTAGAACTCTACCTTTGTAAAATCTATCTGACTTTGTACAATATTTGGCTAGAAAGCTAATGACAACTGAATGACGAAAACTCTAGATACATTAGAAGACAACTGACTATGATATGGTGAAAATATGTGAATGGCGTTTATTTTTGATGGACTGTTTATAGAGTGGAGAAATGTGGAAAATGATGGATTTGCCGAATAATTACAGTCTATGGTGCCTTTGACCTGTATGACCAACAAATATGCAATGTATGGATGTGATGCTTAATGCAGCTATTATTTTTGTGTTTTTGATGGATTGATTTTTGTGAGTATGAAGATGAGATGCAAAAGAGTTCTTTATTGTTGTGATGATTTTGAGTATGCATGGAAATGAGATGCAAATTTTTGTTATTTTTGATGATTTTATTGTTTTTGAATTTTCTTATTTTTGACCAAGCGATTGTGGGAACCCTTGGAGCTTTTGGTTTGACCAAAGGGATGATGGGTACCTTTGGGGCATTTTGGGATTGACCAAGCGATTATGGGAATCCTTGGAGCTTTTGGTTTGACCAAAGGGATTATGGGCACCTTTGGGGCATTTTGGGATTGACCAAGCGATTATGGGAATCCTTGGAGCTTTTGGTTTGACCAAGCGATTATGAGAATCCTTGGAGCTTTTGGTTTGGGCTATGGCTCTTTTAAATATGGAATGGCCTCAAATGACTGATGTTCAAGGGTTCTAGTTCCTTGATTCCATCAAGAGAGGCGAGCCGGTATGTTCCAGGTCCTATTTTACTGTCGATGACATAAGGACCTAACCAGTTTGCCATGAACTTGTCCCTTAGATGGGGCGGCAAGTTAGAATTTTGTTGGTTCTCTTTTAAGACCAAGTCACCAACCTGAAAGTCCCTCAGGTGAACCTTCATGTTGTATGCTTTCTTAAGTCGCTCTTGATAGATACGTAAATGCTCGAGAGCATTAACGCGTCATTCATCGAGCAATGTAAGCTGGTCTAACCGGGCCTACCATGCAGTGTCATCATCGATGAACTCTTGCATTGATATGCGTAGGGAAGGAATTTCCAACTCGAGAGGCATGACCACCTCGGAGCCATACACGAGCAAAAATGGAGTTGCCCTAGTGGGCGTCCGAATGCTAGTGTGATAAGCCCATAGGGCAAGTGGGATCTGAATGTGCCAATCCTTATGACTATCTACGACTATATTTTTGAGGATGGCAACTAGCATTTTGTTTGACGCCTCTGCTTGCCCATTTGCCTATGGATAATAGGGTGTCAAAAAACTATGCTGAATTTTGTACTTTGTGGTCAAAGCACGCACGTCTTTGTTCTTGAATGACGTCCCATTATCCGAGATTATCTTGGATGGAATACCAAAATGACATATGATATTATGTAAAATGAACTCCGAAATGCGGGTTCCAGTCGTAGAGGTAAGCGGAATTGCTTCCACCCACTTGGTGAAGTACTCTGTGGCCGTTATGATAAACGTGTGATGACTCGACGATGCAGGGGAGATCTTTTCGATTAGATCTAAGCCCCACTACGAAAATGGCCAAGCCGATTGGATCGGCTGCAAGGCCTGAGAAGGTACGTGTGTCAAATTTGCATGGTGTTGACACTTCACGCACTTCCTTACATATGCGCAACAATCTCGCTCTAAAGATGGCCAATAATAGCCCATGCGGAGAATGCGCTTTGCGATGGCCATACCACTGAAGTGGCCACCGCATGTACCATCGTGCGCTTGGGTGATCGCCCAAGTGGACTCCTGTTGGTCCAAGCAATGAAGGAGGATTCCTTCATAGCTGCGATGGTACAAAATGTCTCCTAACAAGACATGTTTTGCCGCTTTCTGTTTGAATGATCATTTTGCGGCATGCGTCAATCCAAGTGGGAGGTTACCTAACTTGAGGTAGTCCCTTATGGGTGTATACCAATCCTGCTGATCAGAAACCTCGATGGTATGAATAGCCAATCCCTCTTGAAGTTCATCCCTAGCAAAAGCTGAGTGGGAAAGAACTTGTAAGAATAGCGTTGTGTTGCTATTAAGGGGAGTAGGGGAGAACAAGGACCCCCAGTTGGCATGATTCAGACAATCATGGATTCGAGAGAACTTGTCCGGGGATGGTTCAATCTGGATCAAGTGGATTCCTGGCATTAAGTCAGAGCTTGCACGCTCCATCACGGATTGCGATAGTGTTTTGACTTGAATGGTTGTCATATCACCAGAAATGTCTTGTGGGATTAGTGACCCCAAGGAGGCCATAGTGTCCGCAAAATGATTCGATGATCGAGGGAGTGCCTCGATGTCGTACCATTCAAGCTTTGCCAAGAATTTGTCCACAAGGGCTTTGTAGGCCTGCAGAACTAGGCATTTACATTGGAATACCCCTTTGACTTGGTTGAAAATTAACAGTGAATCACCAAAGATGTTCAATCATTTGATGTTCATGGTGATTGTTGTTTGAAGACCTATGAGCAAGGCTTCATATTCTGCATTGTTGTTGGTGCACGAGAAATCTAATTTAAATGATAGAGGCATTGGAGCCCCTTGTGGTGTGAAGAATACAATTCCCATGCCACCTCCTTGCTCACATTTAGAACCATCAAAAAATAGGGTTATGTCGGCCCGTGACTCAGGCTCATCAGAATCTGGCGATTCTAAGACATGGAAGACCCCATCATCGGGTAGTTCTATGGTCAGAGGCTGATCATCTTCGAGAGGAGCCTCTGCTAGTTGATCGGCTATGACTTGACCTTTGATGGATTTCTGTCCAATGAACTCGATGTCAAACTCCATCAACAACATGATCCATTTCATCATGCGGCTACTATGATAAGTACGACTCATCATGTACCGCAATGGATTCTCCTTAGACACAACATACGTCATGTTGCTCAGCATGTAATGGCATAGCTTTTTGGTAGCAAACACCACTGCCAAGAGAGCTTCTCGACGTATGCATAGTTAAGTTCATAACTGACCAGGGTGCGGCTAAGATAGTAAGTAGCCTGTTCTTTGTGAAGTTCATTCTTTTGGGCTAACATGGCACCCAGTGCCACCGTAGTAGCTGAGATGTATAAGTAGAATGACACTCCTGGTCTAGGTGGTGCCAATACTAGCGGTGAAGCCAAGTATTGTTTAATGTCATCAAAGGTCGATCGGCACTCGTCATCCCAGTGAAATGCTACCCCCTTGTGCAATAATTTATTCATGGGTCGGCACTTGTCGGATAGCTGCGCTATGAAGCGCTTGATTGACGTGACCTTTCCCTGTAGGCTTCGAGCTGCTTGATGGTAGTTGGGGGAAGCATTTCAAGGATTGCCTTGACTTTGTTTGGGTCCACCTCGATGCCTCGCTTTGAGACTATGAAACCCAAGAGTTTTCCAGATGTGATGCCAAATACGCACTTCTTGGGATTCAGTCTGACTTTATGTTCCATGAGGCGATCGAGGATCTTGCTTAAGTCATCGAGATGATCCGGGCGCAAAAGAGATTTGGCCAACAAATCATCCATGTAATCTTCCAAAGTTTTATGCATGTGATCATGGAAGATGTATGTCATGGCACGTTGGTAGGTGGCGCCAAGCATTTTTAAGGCCAAAGGGCATGACCTTATAACAAAATGTCCCCCAAGGCATTGTGAACGCCATTTTTAGTTGGTCCTCGGGATTGATACGAATCTGATTGTATCCCGAGAAACCATCCATGAGGGAAAGCATTTCATGGCCCGCTGTAGCATCTACCAATGCATCGATGCTCGGCAAGGGGAAATCATCCTTAGGACTCGCTTTGTTTAGATCTCAAAAATTAGTGCATATGCGAATCCTCCCATCAAGATTTTTGATGGGCACCATGTTGGACAACCATGGTGGGTAATCCACGCAGATGACAAACTGTGCATCCAACAACTTTTGTAATTCATCTTTGACCATTAAGGCCACTGTTGGGTGCATCTTACATAGTTTTTGCTTTACTGGCTTGACTGTCGGATCAAGCGTTAGATTATGCATGACTAGCTATGGATCTAGCCCCGACATGTCTTTGTAGGACCATGCAAAAACCTCCTTCTTCTCTTTGAGAAGGGCAATGTAGTCGGCTTGCTCTTCGGGGGATAGACTTACCCCCAACTTGATTATCTATGGATTCATTGGATCCGAGCCGATGTCTACGTCAGTCGTCTCCTCGACCGACATGTGGGATCCATCCTCCAACTGGTGTGGAGTTGGGATCAAGTGGATATCATTTGCTGAGTTTAAATCTGCGTTGGGAACCTCGGGTTCCTCTTCAGCATGGAAGATATCCTGAGTTGGCCCTGGGGTGAAATGAAGCATCTCACCGAAAGGCCAGTACTCTGATGGGGATGGTGGTGAATTGACGTGATCCCAATCTATGGCATCTATGTCTAGATACAATGACTATGTTGGATCGGTCGGATTGTGGATGGGGGCGGTTAAGTCAATGGAGATCATGTTGATGAAATGATTTTGGTCTCCATTACCATGGGTGTGATGACTCGAACATTCTGGATGATCTTTGTGCTCCGGATCTGGCTCTGGAGGTATTGGCATGAATGGATCGGCCCTATGTGCGGATAGGAGGACAGGGTCTGCCCTCGACACTGATATCTCTATAGGGTCTCTGGGTGGTAGGTGCTCTCCGTATGCCCAAAGTGGCGGATTCAACACTTGGTCCCACTACGCTGGGTTTAGGTGCCACTCATGCCCTGGCCCTATGTTTAGTTGTTCAAATATGTCATCAATATCTAGGGGGTATTGTTGCTGCATCTGCCGCATGTGATTGAGATATGCCATCTCAGTTTCATCTTCATAATCACTGTCGGAGATCCAAAGGCCTTCATTGGTTCCAACAACTATTTGCGACATTAGAGGCTCGTCTTGCATGAGCAAATTGATCTGGCCCCATCGGGGTTGTTCCGCTCTCTACGGGGGGACCTGATTTTCTTGAGGTGGCACTTGCTCGATTGGAGCATCCAAAGGGAACATTGCCAAGAGGCTTTCTTGATAATCATCCATGGGGGTCACTTGTGAGTGATTGCTATCCGATTCGAAGGGGTCCCATGGTGCTACCTCATATTCTGACTCATCTTCTGAAGATCCTTCTTGACCTTGTCTATACCCCTCTTGTAGGTGAGTTCTCAAACTTTCTCCTCTCTCGAGCGAAGGGAAAGGGTTGTTGAGGTCAACAAGGTTGGTTGTCAACAATGGGAGATAATCCCCCAATGTATATGTCATGTTAGGATTGGCATATGGATCTAATGCCAATCCACCCTTGTTGCCTATCCCTAGGCCTTGCATGTTCTCTACCAAGATGTCCAAGGGTAGAGGGTGGTTGAACCCTACTCCTGACTTGTCGTATGGCATTTGGTATCTTGGTTGGCAAAGAACGTGCACTCCTTGCTCATATCTGCCTAACCCATATCCATGCCAATTGCATTGGCCAAGGTATCTCAAAGCGAAATCTGGGTTGGACAAATAGTTGACATCTTCAGCAAAGGGCTCTTCATCTTCGTCCTCTTGCATGTATGGTTCAATACCATGATCAAGGCCCCCATACACAAAGTTTGTCTGGTTCGGAGGGTAGCCTAGAGGAACAATAGTACCGATGGGGAGGCGAGGTCTCCCCATGTCCTGCATGGACTCCAGTGTGGGTGTTGCTACAATATTCCACACCAGATACTCCCCCAAGCCCGTATTGGCCATCTCAATAGTGATTGTTGGTGGTTGAGGGGGAGGGAACGAAAGTTCTTCTTGAGTCCACTCCATGTCGGGTGAACTAGGAGCCTCGACTTCCATTCTGCTAGGCATCTCCTCAGTAGAGATGGTTGAGACTGATGGCGGTGCCTCTTCCAGAGGTTTCTTCCCTTTGTCCTTCTGTGTGGCCACCATAGGTGGCATCGTTGGTGAAGGACCAGACGATGAAGATGGACCCGACTGGGGATTTGATGGACTTGTCAATGGGGATGCCTACGGAATCGGACCCTGTTTAGATGGATTCAACTAAAAATCCAAATGCATTGATGGAAGGGTCGATTGCGGCATTAGCTGCACCGTATTGCAATACTTGAAGGGTTCTAAGTCCGTCGGGACTACATGCACCTGCCCTTCGAATGTATACTTTAAGCACTGATGAGCTATCGAAGGGACACACTTCATGTCCCTGATCCATGGCCGACCCAGCAAGATGTTATAGGCCATCTCACCCTCCAAGATGTGGCACAATGTAGGTATAGTCTTTTGTCCCACTTGGATGGGTAGGACAATTGTGCCAACTGTCGAGCATATTGCATCATTGAATGCTCGTAGTGTATAGGTGGAGGCCACTATGTGAGATGCGGGCAACTTTAGGTGCTTCAAGGCCGTTGTTGTAATGATATTACTGGATGAGCCAGTGTCCACCAATACCCTCTTGTACGGAATCTCGTTGACCCGTGCGATGACGTGCAGGGGTGGATCCGCCATGTCACCAACCACTGATTTCAATTCGTCCTCTCGAAAGGTGATGACTGGCTCAGTGCATCATTTGACATGTCCCACGAAGTTGTTGAAGGAGTTTGCTTCATGGGGCTGCAACTCGATGGCTTTTAGTATCTCCATTAGAGCCTCCCGATGGGGCGATGATTGTTGTATGAGCTCGTAGATGGAGAGCCTAGCCGACGTGGTCCTCAAACTCTGGGTGAGTTTGGTCCGAATTGTGGCCACTGGTCTAGGCGGAGGAGGTTGTGCAAGGTGTTGTTGTGGTTGTGACATTGTTGGCACCTCTCCTGTAGCTGCCATGGGGGTAGCTGTGCTCGGGTACCTCTTGTTTCGAGTCACTATACTGATCATCCCTACATACCCCTGCATGGGGCAGTTCTGTGTTACCTCATTGACTTGTAGGGTCTTTGCCTGTGCATCATGGGCAGGCAAGGGGTCCTTAAAGACCTCCATTTGTTGGTTGCTTGGTGCCACGGGATTATCCACCGCTAATGTCTTGTTATCTATTAGGTCTTGCACCAAGCCTTTAAACTTCCAACATGCATTAAGGTCATGTCCCTTCCATCTATGGAACCTACAGTACAAGTCTTCCCTGTAGCCCTTAGGTTTTGGTGCATTGGGGTCTATGGGTTGAATCTCGGGCAAGTTGATCAAGTTTGCCGCTGACAAGCGGTCAAACAGGGAGTCTCTGGACTCTGTGTAAGGTGTGAATTGTCGCCTAGGGTGACGCTGCTGATTTTGTTCTTGCCTCTGATTTTCTCTATCATAACTATTAAGAGGCACCGCTTGATAGTTAGCCTTTTGGGGCTGTGTTGCTTGTGCAGGCTTAGGGACGTTTATAGCAACCTGATTGACCGCAATGGGTTTCTGTTGCGTGGTCCCTATTTTGGTGTTCTTAGACCATTCTTTCTTCTTTGGCTTGGCTATCTCGCCATCCTGAATCTTGATCTCCTCAATGATTCTGGCTTGCGCTAGAGCTTCCTCTAAAGTGGCATATTGCTGTAGCTACAATAGCATGGAGATCGATCTCAAATAGCTCTTTGAGAACATTTGGGTGAGGTCGGACATAGGAGGGAGGTAGGGCAGCTTTGAAAGCAAAGTCCTCCACCGGTTCCCATAGGCCGCCATGGTTTCTTCCTCATACTACTTGAGGCTGGCTAGGTCGCTTAGTGATGCCTTCTTCTTGGTGTTGAAGGTGAAGCATTCGAGGAACGCATCCACTAGCTGATCTAAGTTACTAATGTTGTGCTTTGGCAATTGAGTGAACCAATCCGAGGTAGGGCCTACGAACGTGGTGATGAATGTTCTTAACAGCAAAGCATCATTGTCCTGAATGCCAAAGCATTGGCTCAGGAATCTAGTCACATGCTCTTGGGCATCCTCCTCACCTCTAAATATTGCCAATTGAGGCAGTTTAAAGTGTTCAGGGTAAGGGGGTGCCGACACTGACGGATGCACAGGATGACTACGGAGTTGGCGTAAAGTGGGCTTTTGGGGCCAGAAGTCTTGGTCTCCATAGACTCCAAGCGCTCTAGCAGCGCTTTATATGCATCGAAAGATTTAATCTCTTCCTCCTTAGTTAGCTCCCGTTGTGGGTTGTGGGGAACTTGAGGCCTATGGAGGGGTGGCCGGATAGCACCCCCTCTACCTTGGTAGGGCATTTCGGCCCGCTCTTCTTCTTGCTCATACTCCTCATAGGCTTCTTGAGGAGTTTCTGGATGAGACCTATGACCATGGGTGGGTCCCCATGGAGGGTGCCCATCATTGTTCCTGGGAGTGGCCTCCCGCTCAGGTCTAGGAGGTCTCGGAGGTAGCACTTGGTAAGGTCATGGAGACCTATCTCGTACCAAGGGGTTGCGCCTCTCATACGGTTCTGCTCTTTGGGTGCGAGGGGTTGGAACCCTCTCAGGCATAGTGTTATGGAGCAGCTCATCTATTTGGCACCGAATGCGCTCTTTGCTAAGGTGATATAGATGCTCTAGCTATTGTTGGTCTTGCTCAAGCTGCGTGATCTACGCTTGGTGGGTGGCATGTCTGGCGACTGCCAGGTCGATTTGTTCTACCATATTGAGTCTAGGAGGCCTAGATGCCTCTCCTACGCATTTATCTCGATCGTGATGATCCGAGATCTCTATAGGTCGCTTCCCTCTATCGAGGTTGGCGGCATTCACTCGAGGCTCTGGCCTCAGTAGGTGATTCTGGTAGATAGCAGGTGCGGAGGCGCATTGCTCCCATGTTGTGTATTGCTCTTGAGGAATGTAATGGTCTTCCTCATGCTCCCTTTCGTATATGTGAAAGGGGCGGGCAGAGTTGGCTCGCCCTGTTTGAAGAGCCTTGTGCTCTGGATTTGGCTTATTATTCCTAACAGTGATGGGGGGTAAAGGAGGGATGACATAATCATGTGGCCTCTCCTCATGGACCCTATGTTGTTCTAGCACTTCATCGCATGGTGGCCACTCATACCGAGCTTCTAAGGGAGCCTTCCCATTTATATTGAGTGCCACGTGTAAGGACTCCTCCTGAAAGGGTCTATGTTGGATGGGAGTGCCCCTCGAAGGGGTGCCTCTATAGTCCCATTCTGAAATGGCATGATGTGGACTCTCTTGTGGGTCGGGCCGCCAAGGTGGTATGACCAAGTCCTTGGGGCTATAGCGGAGGTGACTTGTGCCCCCTTGTACACTCTCCGTAGCTCCTGCCCGTGATTGGGCTTGGCTACGGGTGTACACCATGGTGGTGTTTTCCTACAAGATGCATAGATTTTTATTTCTTTTTATGATTTTTATGCTACACTAAACAGAAAATATCACACACACAAAGCAATGATTATCTCATTTAAATATTAAAGGTGTGCCCTAAACCTGGTTTAGTGTGTTTTGATTTTTGTTTTGACAGTTTTGTAAAGAACGTTTTGTAGCAAATGCAATATGATGGCTCTTATGACTCCCAAAAATGGTCGCCCCTTCGATATACCATTGCCAGGCCGATATACCAACCTCTCTATATACCCGCCCTTACGTGAGGGAAACTATTGGTACGTGAGAGCAGAATGGTACGTGGAACATAGGCGGTACGAAAGGGGAATCACCCTATTTTTGACACCTACCATAGAAGACTTATCCTCATGCACTGGGAATCACCCCAACTACACTTGGTCAGCTTTCATCAGGATTTACGTCTAGCAACAGTAGCGATCGGGGTTATGGATGCAAAATTTCAAGCCAAGGTGGTGATGAAATCCACCGTTGGTCTTGATCAAGGGTTGGGGTTTTACGACCAGCTCCTTGGTGTTTAAATTACCACGTGGTGTGTGGGGTTCTTTTTATTTTTGCATAAATGAAGAAAACATGCAGTAAAAAAACTTTTCCTAAGCAAGCAAATAACCAGAAAACAGAAAACAGAAAGCAAAAAATGACAGAAGGTGTTTAGGACCCTTACCTCTTCTCTGCCCAAATCGGTTGGTTCTGAGTTTCTATCCTGAAACTGCACAGAGAGCTATTCATCCCTGGGTGGGATGAATAACAGAACTGTATTCATCATAGGGTGGGGCGAATGCCCATTCATCCTTGGGTAAGACGAATTCCAGCTCTGTATTCGCCACAGGCTGGAACGAACAATAATCCAACATTTGAAAACTTGGTACCTGCAAGCAAAAACAATCAAGTTTTGATCAGATTTCTGATCTTAAAAATAGAGGACAAGGGTCCCACCATGATCACCACTGAAAGCATGAGGATACGGAAACAAAAAGGAAAAGCCAAGATGCGATGTAAACGAAACAAAAGATAACGCTAAATCCTATGAATTGAAAGTGCATGAAAGGAAAGAAGCATAAACGAATCGAAACCAAATAGAAAGCCAATATGGAAGACAACCCTTTTTATTAATATGCTTTAGAACTCGGTTACAATTCACCTCCTCCATTTTTAGGGGCTAGGAGCGTTAAATGTGTTCTTGTCACATCAATGGATGCTATTCCTTCTTCCGCGTGCCCACATGTAAAGTGGGCGGACCAAACATCACCGCCACTTGCATTGATGAGTCTTGAATCCTTGCTGCTCCTCTAATGTTGAGACCCTACATTCAAGGAAATAGGAAATAGTCAGTAGCACCTGTAGATAAAATGAAACATGCAATCCCCAAGCCTTCAATTAGTACATGCAAAATATAAATAAAATGATAACTGAAATAGATCCAAATGAACTAAAAACTTGATAGGGGCATAAAAACATCACCGAGAAGGCACTGCAAATGGAACAGTCAAAAAATTCGCCACAGATTCGTATTCGCTCCGGGCGGGACGAATAGACCTACAACAAAATGTCAGATAGCACTGTCCCAAATGTCACATCCGAGAAGCTCCAAATCACCTACAAAGTTGGGGGTTAGCTAAAATGGGGTATTTTGGGAAGACCCAGAAGGTCATATTTTCCCAATTTGGCCTCTATCACCAGGAATTTGATGATGCTACCTGCATGTTAGTAAAGGCGAGAAATGATAAAAACATGATCAAAAATGCTCAAAATGATGTGAAATTTGAATGACAACCTATCTAAGCAGCATAGAATCAGATGCAAAAATAAGAGAAGGAAATCTGCTACAGATTTCTAATCGCTCCGGGGGGGCGATTAGAACTAGAGAGTGGGGGGCGCCCGGGGGGGACGCCCACGTTTGGGGCCCGATTTTGGCACCAATCCACTTGGGATGGGTCCAAAACCTCTTGTGGGGTGTTTTCAACAAATTTGGTAGGATGTTATGGCCAAATGTCAGGTTTTGGTTCCGGATTTGCGCTTCCAATAATCACCCTATGACCTCCCTTCCAAAAGAGATCAAGGATGTGAAAGGCACAAATCAAAAGGTGTGAGGATATAAAATGGTAGCACTTCATTGCTCAAAATGCTCCTTCTCTGTATATTTTTGGGGTGAGAAGACTCACCATTTTATAGACCTGACGGTCTCTTTGGATGAGCATGCAGAGGCGCCACTTGGCAATCATGCCTTCCAAGGGGGAGAAGATTCCTCCTTGATTAGGGGCTCCATGACTGCCCCTGTAACTGCCTCTAATGCTCAAAAATGCTCACTCACACTCCCATGCAATGAAGGAAGAGTTAAGTGGCGGATCTGAGCTGCCATTTGTCAAGATTTGACTTTTTGCCCGTCAAACTTGCTATTCGCCCCACCCTGGAGCGAATACTGCTAATCGTCCCTGGGTGGGGCGAGTACCAGTTTGTAATCATCCCTGGGTGGAACGAATAAGGAGAAGAGTGCCTGAAGGTGCCAAATTGACCTCTGACCTTCCAAAACTGTTGTGTGAGTGGTTAGGACCACTGTTTAACCTCTGGGGGCTGCCCTGGGGCTGTGTGTGTCAATGCGATCAGTGTTTGCAGTCACATAATCGGATTGGTGTTGTTTTGGTGTCTACACTCAATACATGAAAGATAAAGTAATTACTTAAAAATCGATATACCTACCCATAATCTAAATTAAGAATGCCAATAAAATTTGTGATATTGATAATTATTTGAAAAAGTGTTCATATTCACATGTAACACGTATTCAAATTTATAAAATTTATGTAAGAGTGTACATTATAAAATATAGTCATGTCTAAAGTGCACCGTAAATTAAATGAATAATATTTCTAGTGCATATATATAAAAAAAAATCTCAATATATGCAAGATAAAGTAATTACTTAAAAAACGATATACCTACCCATAATCTAAATTAAGAATGCCAATAAAATTTGTGATATTGATAATTTTCATAATTACCATTGAAAAAGGTGTTCATATTCACATGTAACACGTATTCAAAATTATAATATTTATGTAAGAGAGTACATTATAAAATTTAGTCATGTATAAAGTGCACCAAATTTAAATGAATAATATTTCTAGTGACTACAATTATATTATAAAATACAATTCATAAAGTAAAATCAAATTTATTTTCATTACCAAGATATGTGTTTTAGATGGATTATATTACAAAATTCTTTGTAAGGGAGTTGGAGAGGAGTGGGTAGTTGAAACTCTCGTGTTAGAGAGGCCCCATGTTCAAATCTCTCCATCTCACATGTTTGCGGATATGCTATGTAATAGTTTACTAGGGACCCTACTGGTGGTGTGTTTATCCACCCGCTTGATGTAATAATGAGCTTAATGAAAGATCAACCAACATTTAAAAAAAAATTCTCCTTTTATATAAGTAATACAAATTTGCATAAAGCAAACATCATATAATTTTTATTTACTTTTTTTTTTCTTGATAATAAGGGGTTGCACTTGGGTCCCCCACCCTTAACAAATTACATCTTCCTTCTTTAGAGTTTGAGAGTTTATAAATAGATACACTTTTCATCTCAATTGATATGCTATAGTTAGAAACCTACATTATTTTACATTAAATGCTTGAATTTTTAGATTTTGATTTTTTGGATCTTTTCAAATCTCTGTATGAATACAAGTACTTCAGAATTTAGCATTTTTCTTGACATTTTTCTATAGCAACCTTCACAATGTCAAAAATTCACCTCTATTATCTATGTCTTACATCTTAGTAGAGTAATATTACCAAAACATCGCACTATCATAGTCCTCTTTACCAAATATGGATTGCTAGTTTCCTTCTTGAAACACAAGTGCAACCACAAAAAATTTAATAAATAGTCTAAATGAACACACATTATTTTTACAAAATAAAATAGATATTACCAATGGAAAACATTAAAGTAAATCTTAATCATTAATTGATCTAGGCAATCAACATATTTTGCCAGCTTCAACTAAACTTTCTACTTCCTCTAACCATGGAAAGGAGATGTTAACTTCACAATCCTCAATCAAAACCTCTCTATTGGCTAGCTTATCTACATATTTGTTTCCTTCCCTTAATATATGTGTAAACCTAATTTCTTCAAAATTTTTAGCAAGATCTTGAATTTCCACAATTATTTCTTGTATGTTCCATGGAGCCTTTGTTTTCCTTAAAATTGCATTTATTCCTATGAGAGAATCACCTTCCATCCATACTCTATTCCATTTCATTTGTTTACATATTTTTAACCCTTCTAAAGCTACAACTTCATTATGTTTCTTAAATCCACAATTGAAAGCATAACGAGACAAAATATCTCCTTTATTATTTCTAATTATTCCCCCTCCTATTGGTGTTGGATTTTCTTTAGATGCTCCATCAAAATTCAATTTAACCCACTCCACATTTGGTGGTTTCCACTTTATATACCCTATTTTTGCTTCTCTTGTACCCAACATCATAATTTCCTTTAATGACTTGACTCCATCTATCAAGACTCTGCTTCCAAATTAGGGATTAGGTGAGTTTATAGGGGTGTTTTAGACTCCTCTATGGCTAAACATATATTCTTTTTCATTACCTCTAAACGACTTTTCTTTCCTTTAAATATCCTTCGATTCCTTTCTAGCCATATAGTCCAAAGTATTGAATCTTTTGATATATCCCATATTGTCTGTAAAGCCTCACTTTTGTAAGTGCTCTGCCATTACTTTAACCAATCTTTAATTTTGCTATTCATCACCATGCATTTATCAAATATATTAAGAATCCATTGCCATAGATTCCAGACTATTGAGCAAAGTTCCAAGAGATGGTCAATACTCTCCTCCTCATTATAGAAAACACATTGAGAGGGACCACGAAAACCCCTTTTCCTAAGGTTATCCTAGGATTAAATTCTTCTATGACCTACTAGCCAAACAAACATTTTGACTTTAGGAATGCTTGGGCTATCCCAAATATCTCTCCATATTCTAATGGTATTATTATTATGTTGGTGTTGAACATTATATCCACTTCTTGTTGTGTATTCTCCTGAGCTATTCAACTCCCAAATCAATTTATCCTTGACACCTCTCGAAATAATCACAGTTGTTATCTTTCTACTCAATTGCCTCCTAGCATCAATGCCTTGTATACTTGTAAAAAAATCTTCTTTCCATTTGTATCTTCCTTCTTGATCCTTGTACAAAATGTTTGAAACCCTATCACCATATTTATCTTGAAGCAATCTCATCCAAGGTTTCAAAACTGGATCTAAATTGAGTGGTTTTTTATCACACCAAGTATCCATTCAAATAGATTTTTTTTCCAGTTCCCACCACCCATCTTAAACCTTTAATCATAAGATCAATAGATTTTTTAAACCATTCCAAAGAGCAGAACCATTTGGAAGAGATAATGCAGTAAATATTAACATACTTACTTTAAATAATTCTTGCCCATTGTATTTGACTCTCTTTGTACAACCTCTAGATAACTTTTTCCCTAAGAGCTAAGTTTACATCTGTAAGAGCTCTTAAACCAAGATCTCCCCTAGTTTTGTCATCACACAACTTGCTCCATTTCACCAAAGGAAATTTTATTTTATCATGTAAACCTAACCATAAAAAGGATCGCATAATAAAAAATAAACTTTTTTCAACTGATTTTAGCATAGAATACAATGACATATAATATGTTGGAATGGCTTGTAAGACTAACTTAAGTAACTACACTCTTCCTGCTAATGATAACCATCTACCTTTCCATGCTGGAAGTTTATTTTTAACCTTACTAATAATTGGATTCCATAAATCTATGCTCATTCTCCCCTCAAATAAAGGTACACCTAGATAAGTTTTTGGTAAATTTGCCTCCTCCATTTGAAGCAACCTATAAATTCTTGCTTTGATATTAGCAAGAGTGTTAAGGAAGTAGATTTTAGATTTAGTCCTATTAATTTTTGCCCTGAAGCTCTTTCGTACTCTTTTAGAAATTTATTAAAATATCTGGCCTCATTTATCCTTGCCCTTCCAAAAAAGGTTGTATCATCTACAAACTGTTGATGGGTGATGTTATCGGTGTTATTAATAACCTTAAGTCCACTTATAAGCCCATATTTGTAAGTCTTCTTTAAGTTCCTACTCAAAACTTCTACCATAATAATGAAAAAATAAGAAGATAGAGGATCTCCTTATCTAAGGCCTCTCTTGGCTTTAAAAGATTCTGTCACTAACCCATTGACCAACACTGAATAAGAAACTATAGAGACACAAGCTTTAATCCATCTAGCCCATTTCAACCAAGTATATCTAAAATTGCAAAAAGAAAATCCAATTTAACCCTATCATAGGCCATACTCATATCAAGTTTTAAGATCATAGCTTTCTCTTTTCTTGAAGCTATTGAATTTAAAACTTCCTAAGCTACTATGATCACATCCAAAATTTGTCTCCATTTCATAAAACCTCCTTGCCCTTCTGAAACAATTTTATCTAATAATTACCTTAATCTATTCGCCATCACTTTGAAAATAACATTATAATCCATATTACATAGGCTTATGGGTCTAAAAGAATAAAAAAATTCAGCATCCTTATTTTTTGGAATTAGGGTGAGATAAGTTGCATTTATTTTATAAGAAATGTATTGTTTTACCCTAGATTGTTCCACTACCACCAATAAATAATCCTTCACTATATCCCAATTATGTTGGTAATGTTGGAAATTTGAGTTATTTTATGTTGTCATTGATGTCACATGGATCATTGATGTCACATTGAGTTTTGGTGGCAAAAGCACTTCATAGATAATCATCTATGATATTTTGGAGAGCATGGATATATACAGGGTTTTTATGAAAACCAAGGCAGGCAAAATAAAAGGTTTTATTTAAAACCATGGTGGGCTTATGTGGAAAGGGCTTTTCTTAAAAGCCAAGGTGGAATTTTGTTTCATCGAAAAAGGACCTCCGGTGATGAAGATATTAAAGTTTAAAGTTTAAGTTTAAATTAATGGAGGGCCGACCTATGTGCAATTAATGGAGGTTGGCATATATATATGTAAAGGTTTCAATTTATTTTGGAAAGGGGGCATATTATATATCGTCGGAAAGCTTATTTCGAGGGCTATTTGACTAACTTATTTAGAAGGAGAAATAAGGTGTGTGTAAAGAGATATTTCTGATTTTGCAAAGGGGTTCCAAAAGTGAAGTTTGCCTTGTTCTTTTTCAAGAGGATTAATTCTTTCATGAGGTGACAAGGTATGCAATATTGTGATTTATTTTATTTTATGGTATAAGTGGTTTTGGGAGTGAAAAGGTTATGCAATGTTTTGATTTATTTTATTTTATGGTACAAGTGGTTTTAGGAGAGATAAGGAAGTTGTGCAATTAAAGGCCTTGGTGATGATTATTGAAAAGTGGAGTAATGTTGATTATTTTGTGATCTACTAACCCTTGTGAAGATTGGCAAAAGAATTTTGTGATTGTGGCAGATTTACAAAGAGGTTTTTTCATCTTCATAAAAGGTATGGGCACATTCTCCTATTGATTGTTTATGGTGGTTGATTTCTGAAATATCATTGGAGGGAAAAGGATTGTTTGTGGTTTCCTTTTCGAAAGTGGTTGGTTGAATGCTTCAAGGTTTTTCTGATTTGAGAGTTGTGTCTAAACCTTGTTTTATAAGCATAGTTGTTGAAGCCCATTGGTTGTGAAAGAACTTGAGTTAGAAAAGAACATGAGTATCATTGTTATGTGAGATTTGTGGTTGAGCATTGTTGGAAACATTTGAGTTGGTTGATACATACTTGGACTAGGGTTGTGTGAGAGAGAGTTGTCCCTTGTGATGATTGGTTGAGTTGAGTTGATTGAGCCTAGTCAAGTGATGTGTGAAGTGATTGTTCAAGTTCTATAAAACAAACTATTCCATCATTCTATGTTGAGTTGAGATTGAGGTTAGAACATATTGAGTCTCTAACAATTCTCTGTATGGTTCTATAAGACTTGAATTGAGTTGAGGTTGATTTGAGTTGAGAGTGAGATTAGAACATATTGAGTCTCTAACAATTCTCTTTATGCTTCTATGAGATTGACTTGAGTTGAGTTGAGTTGAGATTGATTTGGGTTGAGAGTGAGATTAGAACATATTGAGTCTCTAACAATTCTCTTTATGCTTCTATGAAGTTAATTTGAGTTGAGATTGCCATTCATTGTTGAGTTCATTTTGAGTACTACTTGAGCATGATTGATTGAGCCTTTGAGAAGGCCTTTGGGACAGATTTGAGGATAGTGTTGGGACAAATTTGAGGATAGTGTTTGGACAAGTTCTTAGTGAGCTTGTTAGAGCAGATTTGGGCAAGTTCTTGGTGAGCTTGCTAGAGCAGATTTGGGCAAGTTCTTGGTGAGCTTGCTAGAGCAGATTTGGGCAAGTTCTTGGTGAGCTTGCTAGAGCAGATTTGGGCAAGTTCTTGGTGAGCTTGCTATGCAAGATTTGACAAGTTTTATGTGAGCTTGTTAAGCAGGTTCTATGTGAGCCTATTGAGTAGGTTCTTAGTGAGCCTATTGATAGAGCTTTGGAGGTGACAAAGTACAGAGGATAGAGTCTCAGTGGATAGAGATCCAACAACCAACATAGTTGAAGACAGATCTGAGTGAGGAGTCTTCAAGTGGAGAGAGGTCCACCGATTAGTGCAACAGAGAGACAAAGTCTTCTAGAAGATCACATAGCCAGAGTAGAAGGGGAAAGAGTTCTCCTGTGGAAGAGATCCATGAACTTGAGATTAGGGGATCAACATCTCCTTTGGATAGAGATCCATAAACATTGTAATTGGGAGTGATTCCCAAAGAGATTGATTGAGAAAGTTTTAGTAAAATATTTTCTCCATGGAGTAGCCCACATTGGGTGAACCACGTAAATTGTGGTGTCTCTATTGTGTATGGTTTTTGTGCATTGCTTTGATTACTGCTATTGATACTGCTATATTTACACAACATAATATTGATTTGGAAGAAAAAGTAAAAAGTGGTCTTATACTATTCACCCCCCTCTCAGTATAAGCTTGTGTTCTTCAATTGGTATCAGAGCGGGTTCCTTCATAAAGGCTAACAACTTGAAGGAAGATTCTACAAGAACACACATGGCAAAGAAAGGCAAAAGAAGAACCATGAGATCTAAGAAGAAAAATGAATCCGATCTTGAAGCTCTAAGAAGGGAAGAAGAAAAATTAGTAAGATGTCTTGAGTGTGGTAAGCTTGGTCACAGGGCATTTTATTGTCCACAAAATGGGTATAGCAATAATAGAGAGAAAATGGAACTTGACTGGATTTTCAAAGATATTGTTGCTCAAAAGGCATTCAAGGTTTCAAAAGAAGAATATTCTGCTTGTGGTCAACTCGATCATGTCTCAGGTTACTGCAATGGCTTCAGTGATAGTGAAGATGAAATGGAACTCAAGGAAGACAAGCACAATCAAAATAGTGAAGATGAATGCAAGAATAAAAAGAAAAGGAAAACATGTATGAACAAGGCAGGCATGACAAGAAGAGCTTGTATATGGAAGAAGCAATCAGTGCTTCTAGCAACAATAATGAAAGTCTCTCAATTAGTGAAAAAGAAGAAGCTCCTACTGAAGATCAAAAGCAGGAATCTCAAGTAAGAATTTATCATGAAGAGGAAAACAGGCACAGTTATGATCATGAAGAAAAGAAAGTGTCAGAACAAGCTTTTGAAGAAATAAAAAGAGAAAACTCAAGACTAAAGGCTCAAGCACAAGAGGATGAGAAGATGAAGGCAAAGCTCCTACAAGATCTCATTGATCTAAAAATCATGGTTGAAGAGGCAAAGAAAATTGAAGAAGATATGCTTGAACAATTAAAGGTAAGGAAGCAAGAATGTGAAATATTAGAACATGAAGTTGTTTCCT
Organism: Wollemia nobilis; assembly: GCA_028583015.1. Taxonomy (NCBI): domain Eukaryota; kingdom Viridiplantae; phylum Streptophyta; class Pinopsida; order Araucariales; family Araucariaceae; genus Wollemia; species Wollemia nobilis. The sequence continues at coordinate 22,486,330 of JAQPPZ010001195.1, forward strand.
TAAGGTTGGAAGTGAAAGACTCCAAGGATAAGTTGCACAAGTTTTGGAAAGGTTTCAAAGCACCAAAGGTCCCATATTTCAGGTTTGAGGAATCACACTCAAAAGGAAAGGAAGTTCTAAAATATGAAAGCAAAGAAGCACCTAAGATTTGTAAGGAAAGCTCCAAAGTTCCTATGGCTCCAAATATTCAGTTTGGATCTTGTTTTGAGATAGGTGAATCAAGCTCAAAGGGAAAAGAAATTCTTGAAGAGAAAGGCAAGGAAGAAACTAAGGAAGAGGTTTTAGATGCTACAAAGAAGGTTCAAGAATGCAATGCACAAGTTGAAGATGATCATAAGGATAATGGTCAAGAAAGGATGAGGAACCAAGGCATGAAAAAGGGATTTTCAAGGAATTTTTTCTTGTAATGGATTTGGACACAGGGCTATACATTGTAGGATCCATGGATCAAAGAAGTTTGATTTTTCTAGAAGAAACTTCAAAGGAAGAAGGTATGGTTTTCAGGGACATTGCTTCTCATGTAACAGGATTGGTCATAGAGCTTTTCAGTGCAAAGGAAATGAGCAACATGGTTTTGGTTTTAGAGCTACACAATTCAGAAGTCATGGTCATAATGGTCATGAAAATAGAGCTTCACAATACAAGGGTTCAGGAAAGGAATGGATATGGAAATTATTTTAAGAATGAATTCAGGACATGGGCACCATCCAAAGGCTACAATATCAAGTGTTTTAATTGCAATAACTTTGGGCATATTGCAAGATGGTGTAGGACTCAATTCCAAACAGGTTCAAGGCAAGAAGGTCAAAATAGGTTCTAGACAAGAAGATCAAGTAATTCATCAAGAGAAGGATATCAAAAAAACATGGAAGGAAGTTGATAGAGGAAAGAAACAAAGTGATATGGGAGTAAAAGTACTCCCACCCCAAAATTAATCACCTCAAAAGAGAAGGGGGTGAGGGGGCTAAGCTTAAGAGTCATATATTTTAGCCCCATAGGTGTCCCTTTTGCCATTGATGTCAAAGGGGGAGAGATTTGAGTAAGGGGAGAGATTTGAGTTAGGGGGAGCAAGCATTGAGTTAGGGGGAGTAGCCTCCATAGAGAGTATTGAGTCAGGGGGAGCAGCTTTGATTCTCAGAGATGGCTTTTGCAGTGATTGTAGTGATTTGCATTAGAGGTGTTGCCATCAATGACAAAGGGGGATATTGTTGGAAATTTGAGTTATTTTATGTTGTCATTGATGTCACATGGATCATTGATGTCACATTGAGTTTTTGTGGCAAAAGCACTTCATAGATAATCATCTATGATATTTTGGAGAGCATGGATATATACAGGGTTTTTATGAAAACCAAGGCAGGAAAAATAAAAGGTTTTATTTAAAACCATGGTGGGCTTATGTGGAAAGGGATTTTCTTAAAAGCCAAGGTGGAATTTTGTTTCATCGAAAAAGGACCTCCGGTGATGAAGATATTAAAGTTTAAAGTTTAAGTTTAAATTAATGGAGGGCCGACCTATGTGCAATTAATGGAGGTTGGCATATATATATGTAAAGGTTTCAATTTATTTTGGAAAGGGGGCATATTATATATCGTCGGAAAGCTTATTTCGAGGGCTATTTGACTAACTTATTTAGAAGGAGAAATAAGGTGTGTGTAAAGAGATATTTCTGATTTTGCAAAGGGGTTCCAAAAGTGAAGTTTGCCTTGTTCTTTTTCAAGAGGATTAATTCTTTCATGAGGTGACAAGGTATGCAATATTGTGATTTATTTTATTTTATGGTATAAGTGGTTTTGGGAGTGAAAAGGTTATGCAATGTTTTGATTTATTTTATTTTATGGTACAAGTGGTTTTAGGAGAGATAAGGAAGTTGTGCAATTAAAGGCCTTGGTGATGATTATTGAAAAGTGGAGTAATGTTGATTATTTTGTGATCTACTAACCCTTGTGAATATTGGAAAAATAATTTTGTGATTGTGGCAGATTTACAAAGAGGTTTTTTCATCTTCATAAAAGGTATGGGCACATTCTCCTATTGATTGTTTATGGTGGTTGATTTCTGAAATATCATTGGAGGGAAAAGGATTGTTTGTGGTTTCCTTTTCGAAAGTGGTTGGTTGAATGCTTCAAGGTTTTTCTGAATTGAGAGTTGTGTCTAAACCTTGTTTGATAAGCATAGTTGTTGAAGCCCATTGGTTGTGAAAGAACTTGAGTTAGAAAAGAACATGAGTATCATTGTTATGTGAGATTTGTGGTTGAGCATTGTTGGAAACATTTGAGTTGGTTGATACATACTTGGACTAGGGTTGTGTGAGAGAGAGTTGTCCCTTGTGATGATTGGTTGAGTTGAGTTGATTGAGCCTAGTCAAGTGATGTGTGAAGTGATTGTTCAAGTTCTATAAAACAAACTATTCCATCATTCTATGTTGAGTTGAGATTGAGGTTAGAACATATTGAGTCTCTAACAATTCTCTGTATGGTTCTATAAGACTTGAATTGAGTTGAGGTTGATTTGAGTTGAGAGTGAGATTAGAACATATTGAGTCTCTAACAATTCTCTTTATGCTTCTATGAGATTGACTTGAGTTGAGTTGAGATTGATTTGAGTTGAGTTGAGATTGATTTGGGTTGAGAGTGAGATTAGAACATATTGAGTCTCTAACAATTCTCTTTATGCTTCTATGAAGTTAATTTGAGTTGAGATTGCCATTCATTGTTGAGTTCATTTTGAGTACTACTTGAGCATGATTGATTGAGCCTTTGAGAAGGCCTTTGGGACAGATTTGAGGGTAGTGTTGGGACAGATTTGAGGACAGTGTTTGGACAAGTTCTTAGTGAGATTTTTGATGAGTGTCATTTAGTTCATCATTTAATCATTATTTATCAATCTGGGCAGGTGTCCTAAGGTACGTTTACGATAGTCAGTTCAAACAGATGTAAGACATTCTATTCATAAAATGGCTTTATTTGCAGAACAGTTAGTGTTTGTTGGGGGTTCTTCTGTCACTCTAAACCCTATGAACTGAAAGGAAACTAGATTACGCTTGCTGAAATAAAATTGCAAAAATAAAATAACTGTCAAAGAAACCTATTTACTTTTGCTAAATCTGAAAATGCATTCAAAAACTGAATTAAACTTGTTGAAATGAAAGTTGCAGGAAATTAAGAATTGCAAAAAGTAAACTAACTAACTTTGCAAAATAAAAGAACAAAACTGAAAATAAACTTAGAAATGATAACTCAGAAATAATAATGAAACTACAAACTCTGAAACTGAAAATGATTTCAGCAAAATAAAGAAATGCAGAAAAATAACGAGTTTCCTATTTATTCTCACTGCAGACATGATTTAAACAAGAAAACCTCGGTGAAAAACCTTCTTCCGCTCCCGGAAGTGGCCCTTGCTCCCTGGTTCGGAAGAAGGTGAAGAAGTAGCTCTCGGTTTACTACTTAATCACTCCTTCAATCATAAAGCAAAACCGATAAAAATTGCACTTTTTATTGAATAAAAAACATGCAGAAAAATTCTGCATGTTATCGCTACGTAAATCTAATTTCTCACAATATTCAGAATTATCCTAATTGCAATCCTAATTCTCCTTAGCTCAACCCAGATGGGAGCTGGTTATTTATCTTACAAACATGCTAAATCAAGTGTGGAATGATTCTAATTTCAAGCATTTTAGGAATGCTGTTGAAATTGCATTCCTAAAATGCAGAATATGGTTACATGAATGAAATCTGTTTGTTGCACATTTGCTGGAGGTCTTTTGCATTGAAAAAGGTGCACAACAAATTCACATAACTGTCCTTAACACTCTCCTGCAATTTTATCGCCTTTCCTGAGCTATTCTGGTCAAAACTATGCTTTTTTGATTATTTCGGAGCAGTCTCTGTTCATTTCGGAGCAGTATCTCTGTTGTTCCGGAGCAGCGCCAGAATGCCTATTTTCAACACAGTTTGCGGTTCTTTTGTCGAGAATTTGGTGGATCAGACTTGGAAGTCTTTCAACAACCTATTCACACGCTCTTTTAAGTTGAATTTGACCAAATTCCAAGCCATGCATATCTGGTTGGAATTTGTCCAAGTTAAAACAGTCAAAATACAATTTTGCACAATTTGCAGTTTTGTCCTATTTTTAGTGCTATTTTCTGCATTTGACAACTTCAGAGAGCATGATATGAATGTTATATGTCCCACACATGATTGCACTAACACATTTCACAATAAATCATTATTTATCAACAAAACTTATGCAAAAAATATAGAAAATTAGTAAAAATAGAATATTATGCTTCTAAACAGTCAAACATGTAAATAGTAGTAAATATTGTATTCCATCAGCAGAATTAACATCAAAAAATGTCAAAAAGGTCTATTAAGGATGTCTAAAATAATCAATAATGAGGTAATTTTTGGCCTCATCATTCCCCCCAACTTATTCCGATGCATGTCCTCATGCATTCTGTGAGGCTACAATAGAGTAGAGATCTTTGTCCAAGACTCTCTCTTGGTAGCAGAACTTTGGACCAGGAATCTTGTAAAAACCTCTGATTTCCTTTATCTGCTTGAGCCATGCCTGAAACTGATCATATGGATGAGGGTCATCATCAAAAAATCGTGGAACAGGGGTGATCACATTGGGCAATATGTATCTTAATCCTATCCACTCATGTTGCAGCTGCTGAATAACTTGCATGATACCTTCAGCTCTTCTTCTTGACCACTGCAAGTTATTGGGGGAGATAGGTTATTTCTTCTGCAAAGAAATAGATAACTCTCCCCAACGATTTTTACAGGTTGCTAAAGCACTATTAAAATGTTGGTGAGTAAAATTCGAAAAATTGACTAAGCATTCCTGAAGATTGGTTTCATAAATTTTTCTCACCTTTTCTTCCCTCATCATAGTAAAATGTTGATTGGCTATAGTCCTATAATTACAGTGAATTGGCCTCGGATATAGTGCTCGCATTTGCCTCATTTTCCTTAGTCATCTGCTTCTGCTGTTCCCAATATTCCTGATTTTGCAGAGTGGACATGAAGGCTCTCAACTGAATATCCCTTGTAAAAATGTGAGGTAGGAATGTGTCATCACTAGGCACAAAGAAGTTATGTAAGAATAACTCACACAGTAGATTTTTCTATTCTGTTGGGCTGTGCAGGTAGGCATCCAAAAATTCTTTAGGGTCTTCCAATTTGTATGGCAAATTAGAGTGGATTCTCATAATTTGCCAACGGATAAACCTTTCTCTGAGGATTAAGGTATAAAACCTTGCAGGTCTTCTGCATTGGACTAAACATTCTGCATTCTGACAGAGATCCCGCACCGGTTCTTCAATTTGGTTATTTTTGCCTCTTTAGCCTCACATTTTTCTTCCAAAGGTTTCAAAGCTAAAACCTTTTCTTCCAACCTTTGGCATTTCATCATCCACTTTGATAAATCTGTATTATACTCCTCAAGTGGAACCATAAGGGGATTGCGGACGAGTTGTCGCATTTGAGGAACAATATTAACTCTGCACCTCTTTGTCGACTCATGTCAACCTTAACGTAATCTGTTTGTGTCTCCTTTTCTTCGTTTCGCCAAAGGCAAGTTGACCTGTACTCCTTGTTCCTTTGTTTCTGTCATAGGTAATTCAGTTTGAATTCCTATGTCCTGTGTTACTATGAGGGGTACATATGGTTCAATAGCTGTAACAGGAATTGAGGAGATATGAAATTGTTCCTGTCCCTGTTCTCCTTCAATATCAATTACAGGTTCCTCCCTGAATTTTTCAAGAAACGTCAAAATATTTTGAAGCCCTGATATTTCGGAGCAAATGTCATTATTTATTCATTCCAGAGCATATCTGTCAATACCTATTTCGAAGCACAACCATCATTACTCATTTCGGAGCACAACTGTTATGGAGCTTTTGATGTTTCGGAGCATTTGATGTTAATTCTACTGATGAAATACAATATTTACTACTATTTACATGTTTGACTGTTTAGAAGCATAATATTCTATTTTTACTAATTTTCTGTATTTTTTGCATAAGTTTTGTTGATAAATAATGATTTATTGTGAAATGTGTTAGTGAAATCACGTGTGGGACATATAACATTCATATCATGCTCTCTGAAGTTGTCAAATGCAAAAAATAACACTAAAAATAGGACAAAACTGCAAGCTATGCAAAACTATATTTTGACTGTTTTAACTTGGACAAATTCCAACCAGATGTGCATGGCTTGGAATTTGTCCAAGTTAAAACAGTCAAAATACAGTTTTGCACAGCTTGCAGTTTTGTCCTGTTTTTAGTGCTATTTTCTGCATTTGACAACTTCAGAGAGCATGATATGAATGTTATATGTCCCACACGTGATTGCACTAACACATTTCACAATAAATCATTATTTATCAACAAAACTTATGCAAAAAATACGTAAAATTAGTAAAAACAGAATATTATGCTTCTAAACAATCAAACATGTAAATAGTAGTAAATATTGTATTTCATCAGCAGAATTAACATCAAAACATGTCAAAAAGGTCTATTAAGGATGTCTAAAATAATCAATAATGAGGCAATTTTTGGCCTCATCACTTTTTGGAGCAGATTTGGGCAAGTTCTTGGTGAGTTTTCTAGAGCATATTTGGGCAAGTTCTTGGTGATCTTGCTAGAGCATATTTGGGAAAGTTCTTGGTGAGCTTGCTAGAGCATATTTGGGCAAGTTCTTGGTGAGATTTCTAGCGTGGATTTGACAAGTTCTGTGTGAGCTTGTTAAGCAGGTTCTGTGTGAGCCTATTGAGTAGGTTCTTAGTGAGCCTATTGACAAAGCTTTGGAGGTGATAGAGTATAAAGGACAAATTCTCAGTGGATAGAGATACAACAACTAGCATAGTTGAATACAGATCTGAGTGAGGAGTCTTCAAGTGGAGAGAGGTCCACCAGTTAGTGCAGTAGAGATATAGAGTCTTATAGAAGATCACATAGCCAGAGTAGAAGGAGAAAGAGTTCTCATGTGGAAGAGATCCACGAACTTGAGATTAGGGGATCAACATCTCCTTTGGATAAAGATCCATAAACATTGTAATTGGGAGTGATTCCCAAAGATATTGATTGAGAAAGTTTTAGTAAAATATTTTCTTTGTGGAGTAGCCCACATTGGGTGAACCACGTAAATTGTGGTGTCTCTATTGTGTATGGTTTTTGTGCATTGATTTGATTACTGCTATTGATACTATTATCTTTACACAACATAATATTTATTTGGAAGAAAAAGTAAAAAGTGGTCTTATACTGTTCACCTCCATCTCAGTATAAGCTTGTGTTCTTCAAGTAAAAAGTTGCAGAGAGCCCATTTGGACCAAGGGATTTATCCTTATTAAAAGAGAAAAGATTTAAATGAACTTCTTCTAGAGTAATAGGCTCCATCAATTTCCTATCATCTTTATTTGGTATAACTAAAGGAACATCTTGAAGAAGTTTATCATTAAGAACTTCGGTCTCCTCTGAACCTAGAATATTTTGATAAAATGACTTTACCTCTTTTCTAATATCACTCCGATCTTCAATCCAAACCCCTTCTATTGATTTAATTCTACTAATTCTAGAAGATGATATTTGTACTATAACCATATTATGAAAAAACTTTGTATTTTTATCTCCTTTTAACCAATTTCGTCTTAATTTTAATCTCCATAACTTCTCTTCCTTACTCAAAATATTATGATATTCACTAATCAAATCCTTTTCCTTTGATCTTGTATTATTTTCATCACCTTTTTGGAATTTTGAAAGTTTATATTTTAGATATTCTTTCTTCTCGAAAATGTTTCCAAATGTGTTCTCATTCCATTCTTTTAATCTAGATGTCATAGCTTTAATTTGGCTTGGAAGAGCATACAACCCACCATTACCTAAAGAATTCCATGTTTGAGCTATCATATCAACAAATTGAGGATAATTTTCCCACATCTGCTCATATTTAAAATATGATCTTTTTTGAATTCACTTACCACCATTTTAACTCTTATTGACCAATGATTTGAACCAATCCTTGATAAGGTATTAATTTTAACACAAGTTACTTCATATAGCCAATGATATGAGAGAATGCATCTATCTAATTTTTTTGCTATTAGGTTCTGGCCTCTCCTGTTGTTGGTCCAAGTATAGTTGTCTTCAAACTCAACTTCCCATAGACTGTTGTTTTGAATAAAAGATGAGAAATATTTCATACTTTGGGTCAATTTCCTAATTCCCCCAAATTTTTCATTCAGCTTGGTTATGGCATTAAAATATCCAATGATCATGAAACAAGTTTCTTGGTCTTTACTTCTCATAAAGGCTTCAATCCCACTCCAAACTTCTAATCTACCTGACTGAGTTGTAGGTCCATACACATTGGTAAGGATAAAGTGAATATTTGCAAAGTAGCAAGTGACTAAAGAGGCTATCCAATGCCTAGTTTTATGAATGATTACACAAGAGGTTCTAAAAGGATTACAACAAGTTAGAATTCCCCCTATTGCTCCTTCAGAATCCATAGCATCCCATTCACATCTTGTCCAAACTACTTTCATAGTTTTTGAAACTTCTTTTATCATTTTAGTTTTCTGGATACAAAGAATATCAGGTTTATTACTTAAACATAGGTCCCTAATACACCTATTCTTTGAGGAGGCAATAATACCCCTTATATTCCATGAGATGATAATCATGTCTCATTAGGGGCTTTTGGCCTCTCTTGCATATTACCAATATCATTTTGTTGTTTGGTAAAGAGAAGTTCAACCAACTTAGTTTGTGTTCCTTTATCTATGTTAGCTCTTACTTCCCTGGATCTTGCTTGATAATTTAAGGGTTTTCCTCTTTTTGCCTTGCCTATATCAGGAGTAGGTCTTATTATTCTATTCCTTAATATTCTTTCACAATTTTATTTTTCAACATATTTATCCTCTCCCGAATCTATTATAGAAGCTTTTGACTTATCCTGCTCATATTCTGGTATTTCCTTATCAATGGTAGAGGTATTAACTTCTAAAACTGCATTTTATTTACCAATAATTTTCTCCTGAATGGTGCATGGTACTTCAAGAGAGTCTTCAAAATTTGATGAGACACATTCCTTAGGTTCATCGAGAATATTCTTCCTTACATTAGGATCATATTGAATAGATGGTTCCTTGCTATTATGTTGAAATTGTTGTACTGTGTCCTCTAAATTTTGATCTACTTTTTCTTCATAGGCTAAAGCCTCAAAATAATTGGAATTTCTTCCAGTATCGTTCCTTATTGGTCTCCACTATTCATTTTATTTTATTTTTCTACATCTATTTTTTGGAAGTTGAAAACCATCTTTATCCATAACCATTTGTAAATTTTTCGTACGATTTTATACAAATGATTTTGCTAGGATCTTCTTAGGGCATTATCTCTCAATATTCCTCACCTCATGACATCTTCTACATCTAAAATGTATGTTTTCATAATCTATAGCTTGGATCCACATCTTATCCCCATACTTAAGAATGATTTTTTATTTTTTTAAGCGAAAAACCCCTTGCGGGGCTGCCTTGGTCTGAGAGACCACGAACAGGGGGTTCTACACCGTCAAAGTCACCCGGGAGTTGCACCCGACCCTGCCCGCACCAACATTATCAATTGGATTTTGGATACCCAATTCAGATTTTTGGTAGGGTGGAGATTTGAACCTGGGACCTCCCTTGGAGGATTGTCGTCTCCTCTCCAACTCACCTACAACACCTGGGTAAAACTAATTTATAGTGGAAAACACCCCTTTCGAGGTGCCACTTTCAATAGGTTGGGCATAGGAGGAATGGAGCCTTGTCGACGTTTACCGACACATAGGACATTCCTAACTATACCATATATCTGTAGGATGGAGACAAGGGGAATGGAACCTAGGTCAGCCTCTACCAGCACCCAGGGTATTTACCACTGCACCACAACAAGCAGATCATACTTAAGAATGATTGATTATGGTAAAACTTTACTTATATCAATCATGACCAATATTTGAGCATAAATAGCCAAAAATCCATATTTTTTTGTATGGAAATATTAAGGAATTCTCCTAGAGTGTTGCCTATTGCCTTGAAGGTATCGATTTTCCAAAATTCAATGGGTAACCCAAACATCCTAACCCAGACTGGTACTAGAGATAGATTTACATTTTTAGGTGAAAAGCCTTCAGCCTTCATACCAGCGGGTAAGGAAGAACCCTATTCTTGCCATAAACCAAGGACCCCCTTTTAGGATTCTTTATCTTTCTTCCCTAGAACAAAAAATGGCTAGGAAAAAACTTTTGGGAAGAAATTATAGAATCACTCTTGGAGACTTCCAACTGCTATCAATCCATTTACTCAAGGTTGAAGCCCCTGGCTAATACCCATTAAATTTACCAAAAACTATCCTATCTTGGAGCAAAGAGAATCTCCTTGAGGTGTGCTCACTAACATCTACCACTAGGGATGATTTTAAGGATTTAACTATAAATCAATCCATGGAAAGGAAACTAAAACTCAAAATCTAATGAAATTTATCTGAAAGTTCTATAGCAAATATAATATTTGATAAAAAAATTATAAAATTTTCATGCACAATTTCTAAGATAAAGAAAGGGAAAAAAGAACTTAGCTAAAAAATTATTTGTCCAGATAGAATGTCTTACCTTGTTGAAGTCCTAGCCCTTCATTGCTCTTCCCATCGTTCGAACCCTAGTTGGCAAATATTTGCAATTCCATTTTTCACGGCTTGAAAAATCGTCGCTGCCCTTATTCCAAATGGTTGACTTCACAGGGTCATATCTCCCTCAATATTGCTCGAATTTTTGCATATGATAACTCATTTTAAAGCTATTCAAATTTTGCACAAGTCGGTCCAAAAATCAGCTGAATCATATAACTTGTCGCGAAGATGAGATGATTTTCAAGAAAAAACCTAATAAAAGGTATAATTTTTTTATTTACTTTTACTTTTATGTAATTATATTTAATTAATTTATTTAAAACATAAAAATTAACATTATCACTTTTATTATTTTTATAGGAATGGATTCCAATAAATTATAGACTTAAGTAGATATCGTATAAAAAGCAGCTATTCACATTACTTTGTTAGTATTTTATACTATATTCTAATATGACAAAACAAGACACATAATTAGAGGTAAATAATAGGTAATAACCTAATTAGATGTAACTCAAATTTCTCCAAGAAATATTACAAATTACAAAGTATATATAGCTAAGAAGAAGAGATAAGCTGGTGACACATGTCACCATGTGAAACCCAAATGACACATGTCATGTGAAAAATGCCCACATATCACACAAGCAAGAATAAAGTATACATTATTTTATTTCTAACAAATTTTTATATGAAACACATGAAACTTCATAGTTAATATTAATATTTTATAATTTCATAACTTTTATGTAGATAGAACTTAATGCAACGTGTAACTTAATGTAAACCTTACTTAAACTCAATTAAATAGCTAATAGGATTTTAGAGGATGAATTTGGGTTAGATATGATTGATCATGAAGCTTGAACAATTATTTGCAAACTCAAGGGCAAAAGACCAGGCTTGGAGGAGCTCAAAGGATACATTAAAGATTGGTGGACCAATACAAAATTTCAAGTAACTCTCCTACCCAAAATTTTATTTTTTGTTTCCTTTTCTAATTTAGCAGATAGAGATAGGGTAATGGATTATAGATTTAATTGGTTTTTTGGACAAAGGAGTGTCTATATAAGATCTTGGACTCCTAATTTCAACCATTTTATAGAAGAAGTTAATGGCTTCCTAGTCTAGGTGAATATTTATGCTCTCCTTGTGGAGTTTTGGGGAGAAGATATTGACCAAAATCAATAATGCCATTGGTGCATTCGTGTATATGAATACTTAAACAGAGGAAAATTTTTCCAGTAAAATTAATGAGTAAAACAAGATTGGTTGTTTGGATGGATGTTTCAGTTCATGGACCTCAATCCATTACTTTCTCCTCAAACAAAGAGGAATGACTCCAAAATATTAAATATGAAAACTTCTCCCTAAGATGTTATGGTTGTCAACAATATGGCCACCTGAAGAAGAGATGTTTGGTCATTCAATCATGCTCTGATTCCTCCTTGGTGGAGGAGAAGGCCCTGCATGTGAATGATTCAAAACCTTCAAATGTTCCAGTTCAAAAGAAAGAAGCTCATCCTCTAGATGCACCAATTGTCCAATAGGAATCATGCGAGCAACAAAAGACTCAATCCCAAAAGAAGAATTTGAATCAAATCATTGATAAAATCCAAATGGTTACTAAAGACCATCCAGATGGTTCCATGGAAAAAATTAGCACCTCAGATGGTATTCTTGAATCTAATTATGAAACAATCAGTGACGGTCAGTTTTCTAAAAATAAAGATCCTACAACATGTGTTACAACTAGATATTACCTTAAGAGCTTGAAGTGTAAAAATGCATTCTTAGATCTTGCCACTATAAAGGAGGAAGAACCTATGCTACAAAAGAAAAATAATCAAACTAATTTCCTCTTTGATATATGATTGTTATGTTTGTTTTCCTTCTATTTGTTGGAGTTATGTGTCATGTAAGGGTTGTTCTTGTTGTTAGTTCCTTAAAAAAAAGAGTTGATTATGGAAACTTAGCAGTTTGAGGAAGATGGAGAATATCTTTGATAGAAAGGCAAATATGGGTATGCTTTAATTAACTAGTTAGACATTTAAAGAGAGCAATGTAATATTTTGTGTTTGTAATGGTAGTGGTCCCCAATAGAAGCCACACATAGCTTATTAAAAAAAATTATATAGTAGATGTAGTTAAAATCATACATTGTCCACTTATATTATTTTTATGTGATTCAATTCGTTGTATATAATCTAACCCTTTAGATTATAAATTTTTTTAAAATTATTTTAAAATCAATTGAAAATATAGTTAATAATTGTTGCATTTGAATTAAAAACCAGTCAGTGTAGATCTAATTTTGAAGCCATGGATGAGATTAATTGAAGATAAATATGTTGATAGTGTTTCAAACATTATGTACAAGGATAAGGAAGGAAGATACAAATGGAAAGAAGATTCTTTTACAAGTATACCAGACATTGTTGCTAGGAGGCAATTGAACAAAAATATAACATCTGTGATTATTCTAAGGAGAGTTGAAGACCAGTTAATTTGGGAGTTGTATAGCTCAGGAGAACACACAACAAAAGTGGTTATAATGCAAAGCGCCAATAAAATAGGAATATCACAAGGATATGGAGAGATATTTGGGATAACACGAGCATTCTAAAAGTCAAAATGTTTGTATGACTAGTAGGTCATAGAAATTTTTTATCCTAGGATAACCTAATGAAAAGAGGTTTTCACGGCCCTTCATAATGTGTTCTATGTAGAAAAGGAGAGTATAGACCATCTCTTAGGACATTGTTCAATAGTCTGGGAACTATCGAAGTGGATTTTTAATATATTTGGTAAATACATGGTGATGAATGGAAAAGTTGAAGAATGGTTAAAGCAGTGGTATAACACTTTTAAAAGTGAGGAGTTACATACAATTTGGGATATATAAAAGGATACAACACTTTAGATTGTATGGCTTGAAAGGAACAATATAATATTTAAAAGGAAATGAAATTAGTTTGAAGATAATGAAAAGAAAGATTTGTTTAGGCATAGAGGAGTCTAAACCAATCCTATCAACTCACCCAATCCCTAATATTGAAGCAAAGAGCCTTAATAGATGGAGTTAAGTCATCAAGTGGAATTATGATGCTGGGTATAGAAGAAACAAAAGGAAGACAAAAAATATAAAGTGGAAACCACCAAAAGTGGAGTTGGTCAAATTGAATTTTGATGGAGCATATAGAGGAAATCTAGGACCAGTAGGAGTAAGAGGAATAATTTGAAATAATAAAGGTGTGATTTTGTAACATTACCCTTTAAATAGTGAATTTATGACAAATAATGAAGTTGAAGCTTGGGTGACTTTGAAAGGGTTAAAAATATGTAGAAGGGTTAAAAATATGTAGACAAATGAAAGGGAACAAAGTATGGATAGAGGGAGATTCACTAATAGTAATAAATATAATTTTAAGAAAAGCAAAGGCTCCATGGAAAATACAAGAGATCATTATGAAAATACAAGACCTTGCTACATAGTTTAAAGAAATCAGGTTTACACGTGTTAAGGGAAGGGAACAAATGTGCAGATAGGCTAGCCAATAAAGGGTTTTAATAAAGGATCATAAGTTAAATTCTCTTTTCCATGGTTAGAGGAAGTAGTAAGTTTAGCTAAAGCTAACATGAAAATGTTGACTGCATGAATCAAATAATGATTAAGATTTACTTTAATGTTTTCCATTGGTAATATTTGTTGTATTTTATAACATTAATGTATTTTCATATAAATTATTTACGACAATTCTTGTGGTTGCACTTATGATTCAAGAAGGAAACTAGTAGTCCAAATATACTAAAGCGGACTATGATAGCATGGAGTTTTATAAATATTATTCTACTAAAATGCAATGCATAGACATTAGACGTGGAGTTTTAGTATTGTGAAGGTTGTAGAAAAATGTCAAGAAGAAGGATGTTAAATTTTGGAATGCTTGTATTTATAAAGAAAATTGAAGAAGATCTAAAAAACAAAAATTAAGAATTTAGACATTTTATAAAAAAAGATGTAGGTATCTAGCTATAGCAACTCAATTGAGATGGAAATTGAATTTGTTTGTAACCTCTCAATCTCTAAAGGAGAGTTTTGTGATTTTTCAAGGGTGGGGGACCCAAGTACAACCTTTTTTTCTCAAGCAAAAACAAAGAAAAAAACAACTTTTGCATTTGAACCATTATAAGTAGTAACACAAATAGACTTGAGCCATTCAGATCAATGACCTTATGTAGTAAATTCATTTAGATCACTAGCTCAAGACTAACACCTAGGCAACTTTCAATCCACTCCTCAAAGTTTACAACATAATATTAGACTAATGGAGGAGCAAATAAATGAATATGTGGTAAGATAGTTAATGCCATCACTCTCTCTAAGGAAAACCAATAAAATAAGCACCTAGATGGATCTAAAAGGAAGACAACTTCAAGTTTCATCATTTGTGTCAGTTCACAACAAGGCAATAAACCAATTCCATCCAATATACTATGTAGCATCTATAATGTCAATTGATTCCAGTAGGGCCATACTATAAAAAATAATTCAAATTATTGAGCAAACAAATAATATGTTTGACAAAATATTTAAAATTTTATATCATAATTACAAGAAGGAGAGGTCAAATAACACAAAGATAACAATAAAAATTACTTGATTAAAGATATACATTTAGACTAAGAATAAAATTATAATCTTATAAAAGAGCTCAAGTAACATCCTCAAATAAGTAACGTAATGAAAAATAGCAAAATTGCTTCTTTGAAGATTCATGTTTAGTTATTGATAATAGAGAAAGAAAATATGATTAAGCAAAATTATGCATTTCAAAGAGAAAAAGAGGAATAAAATCAATAAGAGTAGTAGAGACAAAAGGAAGAATGACCACTCATGGAAGCATTTGCATGGGATTTTGAACCTATCGATCAAGAAGGCATCTCACAAAAAATAGAATAGAATTTATAGCGAGCCTAATTCAACTACTTTAGAGTAATGGTGAACGACTTTAGGAGACGAAGTTGATTTGAAAGTGATACTAATAAGTATTAAGGGACTAGACCTTCATGATATCTAGAGCAAATTTGAGAATGGATATAGATTTATGGTAACAAAATTGTTGGTGGGGAGTTATGGGAGTGATTGTCATTTTTGAATCCTACAAATGTTATAATCAATAGGAAGATGCAATCTTGGATCTTGTTTGAAACCAAAATTAGGACTATGGGAATTGAGTAAATGACATTGAGAAAAGAACACCATTTTATTAGATGGAAAAAGAGTTAACATAATTTGTAGAAAAAAATGTGGCATGGGGAGGTGAGAATAAATTAGAAAAAGAGGTGTTCATGAAAATGAAATATGGTACTATATTTTTTCACATGTAATTGATATAGTAAAATCTAAAAATTATGGATTGTTATCTAATTATAGTTCTTTTAAAAAATGTTTAATTGTTTTCATGCTCTATAAGGAAAATGAAAGGAGGAATAGGCTCATAAAGAAAAGGTGGAATGGTAAAATTTAAGTGAAAGCATAGAGGACGAAGATTCAAGTAGTGAACAAGGTGGATAACTTGCTTGAGCAAACAAAGCAATGAGATGAGGTGCTATCCATGATTTAGAAAAAATGATAACTCATTACAAGATATAGGAAAATACAAATAGAAATTTGTGTAAGTATTAGTTGCTTAAAATAAATGATGGTAAATATTCAAAAGACTTTAGAAGTCTGAAAATCCCGTTATGTAACGTACCAAAGTAAAATTTGCTTCAACAATCTTGAAAACTATAAGCATGTTTCTCTTTAGAAACATATTTTTACTTTGTTTTGTTCACGAGAATATCCATAAAGTATTGGAACAACTCTATATTGCTTGCCCACTCTTATAATGTTGTTTTAATAGTCATTCACTATCTTATCAATTCTTAATTGTATGTTTCATTTATGTAAGACTAAATATTATATTTTAAATTTGATAATATCTAAAGTAGTCTGTTAAATTCATACATTTCAATAATATTTAATTTAAATATTTTATTAAAATTAAATAAATTAAAACTTAAATAAAAATATAATTAATATATTTATTGTTTTATATGAAAAAAAAAATATATATATATATATATATATATATAAATGTAAATGGTAAAGTTCTCATGAGTTCTAATGCCATTATATTAAAACCGTGATAAGTTAAAGGATTGCAAAATATATAAGTTATTGCAAAATATATAAGTTATAATATAGTGGTGTTAAGTTTAATATTGTATTGATACTTAAAATAATTTAATATAGTTTATATTGTTTTAATTTTTAAAAGTATTTATATTGAAAATATTTATATTATTATAATTTAAGTGTGGGATGTATATCTTTTCATTTAGATGCGAATCCTAGATAAGAGAAAACAAACACTTATTATTATGCCATAGGCGTTCCTACAATGGCAGACAAGGGGTGGGAGGGAAAGAGGTTATACATGTTGCGCGGTAAACAATATATTTTTTTATTAAAAAAGTCACATTAACAAAAACATTTAAAATATTTAAACTAAAACAACCGAATAAAAACATTTAATATATTTAAACTAAAACAAGGGGTGGGAGGGAAAGAGGTTATACATGTACACCGTAAACAATATTTTTTTTAATTAAAAAAGCCGACATTAACAAAAACATTTAAAATATTTAAACTAACCAACTGTTTAATAATAATATATTGTATAAATACATGAACATCCATTGCAATATACCAAAAACAATCCACAACGCAATTGATTTTGAACAATGATATAAAGTTACATTCGTTATTTAGTTGGGCATGTGCAAAGATGTAATCATGCAAGATGGTGCCATGTAGCATAATTGAAAATCCTTGACATCATTGAAATTAAAAATGCACACAATCGATACTAAAAATCTTTGATACTGCTCAAAATATTTTATACTAGAATTGACTTAGTATATTATATTATTATATATATATTATAATATTATATTATTAATTTCTAAGGTTTCATTGATTTATCAAAATGTATATATTATATATTATAATATTTCGTTGATTTTTCCGAATGCATGATAACTATAATACCCAAAAATGAGATAGACACCTCGAGATTGACAACTTTCAATGTTGACTTTTTTAGATATATGTCCTATATCTAAGCTAGTAAATTAATATGTTTTCACCAAAAAAAAAAAAAAAAAATGTTTAATGTGGGGACGAGCCAGCAACATCAGTTACATCATATATGCCGACATTATCCAAACCAAACATGGATTTCAACCATTAGGCCTAGGTTCTGTTAATTGTACCAAGTAAAGTTAATTAAATTTATTATTAATAATAATTTTTGTTATGAATATTTTTTACGCTTTATTGTTCGGTAAGATCTTTCTTAGACACAATTGTGGCAAGGACGAGGTCAGGGCACTCTGGATAAGCAGCTCAAATGGCCACCCTTGTAAAAATGGCAGTTATCTCTCTCTCCAAACTAAGTTTCGTGTAAATCTAGTCCACAAAAATCAAATGTGGTGTCGAAAGTTGGTACGGTCCCTATGGGGAAAATCTCTTCTGGGGATCCGGCAAAGAATTCAGTCCAGCAGAAGCTGTGCGTGCATGGGTTGAAGAGAAGCAGTATTACAAGCATGGACGCAATTCCTGCGATGCTGGTCGCCAGTGCGGGCATTATACTCAAGTGGTTTGGAAGAATTAAGGAGCGTGGGGTGTGCTCGTGTCAAATGCAACAATGGCGGCATTTTTATCACTTGCAACTACGACCCCCCCCGGCAATGTCGTCGGCCAGAGGCCATTCTAATCATCGTTGCATTTTATTTCTAGCCATCTGCAATCTGTTTCTTAATAAATTGAACTGAATTTCGTATGAAGAGATTCCATCTTCCGTATTATTTCTTTTATAAGATTATATATATATATGTTCGCATAAAACAAATATACTTTTAAATGTTGGTATGTTTAATTTGGATAAATGTAGTAATTGGATTTGAGTTAGTTGTAATCTGAGTTTGGTGAGAATGCTTCAGCTTGATAATCACATTATCAACCCCAAGGCGAGATAGGTATTTACCAAGGCGAGATAGCAGTTATAGTGGTAGCACCATAATTCTATAACTAGTTGTTAAAAAAACTTAACCCTATAACTAGTTGTTAAAAAAGAAAGGTAGTTACACATTCTTTTTGTTTTTTTAAGTATAAAAAATGGAAGACCTAAACCTTTGGAGTTATAATTTTTTTTTTTTTTTTTTTGTAATTTAATGTATATGAGTTTTGGGTTTTATGGCATATTTTTTTGTGGTTAAGTAAATATTTTTATTTTTAATTTATATTACTAATTTAATTTCATTATTTTATGTATTAGACATCTTGATTAAGCATGTAATATATCAAGTTGACTATTTATCTAACATTTTATATAATGGAAGGTATTCCACAGCCTAGCAAATTTAATAATTAAATTTAATTTAATTTTAATAATATAAACACTGTATAGATGTAAACTTTTAGTAAAAGATAATCTTAAAACATTCAAAAATTATTGAAAGACTTAAAAGATGTATGATTTCATCTTAAAAAATTAAGATGTTAAATGTATCTATAATTTCAAAATTTACATGAAAGACTTACAATATAAACTTATGGTTTAATTTTAAACTAGTTTGTTAATTGTCAATATTTATAAATAAATAATTTATATAAGTGGTTGGAGAATAAAACTAAACTTTTAGATATAATTGAACTTTCATAAGAACTTACAACATAAAATTATGGTTTAATTGTAAACCAGTTTATCTATTTTCAATACTTAAAAATCAATAATTTATATAAGTGTTTGGAGAATAACACAAAACCTTTTAATATAATTGAAACATAAATATCTTCATATTTTAATCATGCATTATCATATTTTATTGTATATATTTTTAATTTTTTTTTTTTTTTAATATGAACAAGAAATTTCCATATTATTTACATATCTTTTAAGAGAATTATCATACAATCCTTTATATAAACAAAGTTTTTAATTTTAGATTTAATCATTCCATGATTTCTTATTATTTTACTCTTTATAAAACTATAACTTTTTTTGTTGCTAACTTAATTATATCATTATTTGGATCATAATATTACTCATAACTTCGCTTATGACATAGACAAGTTTTTTAGTTGAGTTAAACATTAAGCTTGGCTACTTTAAAACTTGTGGGGTAGGATGCATATGTCTTTATAAGGGTCTCAAACTATAAATAAAGAGTGTTGGACTAGATATGTGAACTAATATTACCTTCATTCTTTACCTTTTTTACTTACATATATTATATGAAAATATTGTTATTTTATTATATATTTGAGAAAATCAAAATCAAATCAACAAGGAAAAAGAATTGAGAATAATAAAAAAAAAAAGTTGATTTTTTCATTGAAAAAACCTAAGAAAATGCAAATTTTCATTGAAAAAACTTTTTCATGCATATCACAATTTTTTTTTGAAAAAAATGGGCAAAAATCGAGAAAAATTGAGTAGGTTGCAGTTAAACCCAATTCGATTTTTTTTGTAAATTTTCTCACTATTAAACAATATTTTTTCAATTTGTTGTATGCACTTGAAATAGCCATTTCATAATAAAAATATTACATATGTTGTTAAGTCAATTAGACCATCTTAAAATTGACTTTTGATGTGACTTTCAAAAAATTGATTTTTTCCATGACAAAGATAAACACTATGATTGGCTAAATTAGCTAGTACCTTATTTCATTCTCTCTAGATATAATAATTGATGGACCAAACATTATTTTTTTTTTGTGGAAAACATCCTAAAAGGGATGCCACTTTTGGGTAAGACCCAAGGAGGCAGGGGTATCTCTTCCACCAAAATCACCCAGGACTCACACCTCACCTACCACCTTTGACATACTCAAGGAGTAAACTTGAAACAATAAAAAATAAGAACACACAAATACAAACACACAAACACAAACACACAAGAAGATTAAAAAAAAAAAACATGCTCGAGTGTGTCGAAAATATGAAGCACGACCAAATATTATTGTTGATCCATTCCCTACACCCATTTTTATAATAAGTATAATAATAGTGTGTGAATTTCCTCAACTAAAATATATCTCCATCACTTTTGGAATGATAGTTTTGATCCTTGTAAGAAGTGATCTAGTTTTTGGGACCGTAACATCTTAACTTTATTATTTTTATTATAATAGTTAGTTCACTATCTTGTACCTATTTTGTATATGGGTTCAACCATTGGGTACTAGGATTATACTTTCTCAAATGACTATTATGAGACTTTTGGTTAATCTTAGAGTGTTAGGGTTAGATTCAATTTATTGTATGTATTAAACATTGCTAAGAAAGAGGTTGTTCCCTTGAAGTGGTCTACAATACACTATAATCTCATTTGAAAAATAGAAATAAAACTCCATTTGTTTGTTTAGTTTCATAATTGTTTTTCACATATTATATTTTTTATTTTTGAATGGTCTAGTTTAGGTAAAATCTTATCCTCTGGTATTGAAGCACTTTTCAAGGATGGTTCTATTGTAGCAACCACTTTTTCCTTCTATATATTTTTATTTTATTGTCACAACCAATTTTTTTGTTCTACAACCCTCCATTACAAAAGATCTTGGTATTTTTTTTGCTTCATATATATTTTTTTAATATTTTTTATATCTTTAAATATTTTTTGTATCCCTTTGTTATGATAGCTTCTAGCATCTTTCAAGTCAATTCCAATAATTGTTCTTTTTCCCCTAGATTTTCTAGCTTGGACACACTATGTTGGTGGTTTTTTCTAAAATATGGACAACTATCATTTATGGTCATCCTCTAATATGCCCATTTGAATCTCAAGTCTAAGGGACTATTCAAATTCATTATATACATACTATTAAATATTGTTATCATAATGACTTGACCTCTTTATTAGGATCTATCCATTGGGAGTCAATTTTATAAATTGGTAAATACCATGTGAGACCATATAGGGGCTATTTCGTATTTATGGATTGTGTATTGCTATATTTGTAAAACCAAGTTACTAACATAAAAATGGTCCTAAGGATAATTGAAAGTTTTAGCACATTTGTAAAATAAGGTATGAAATTTCATGATCTATTGTTAGATGCATTTCGAGTATATTATTCTAAGTAAAATTCCCCTTCCTAGGGATATGACCATCTTCCCTTCTTGAATATTTTAGTTATACTTGTGATTTAAAAAGGTTGTGGACCATCTACCCAATAATTTGGAAAAAAATCCTCCTATTTATTTGATCAATCCAACAATTTCTTCATATGTTCTTAAGGTTGTGTTCCTATTAAATCATCTTCTCTATTTTCTAGTAAATACCCTATGCCTATATATTTAACCCCTTCTCATGATGCACCACCTATAGCATATTTAATCTTAGATTCAATGAATGTTGAGCTTGATTCACTAGTTGTATGTGCTTTAGTTTTGTATGTTGAGGTGAGAGTTGATGTGATAGTTATGACCATCTATCCAAGCTTTTGGTAAAATATCCACCTATTTATCTGATTAATCTAATAGATTCTCTAGAGATTCTTGTGGGTTTATTCCTATATAGAGCATCTTCTCCATCTTCCAACAAAGGCCCTATGACTATAGATTTGACTCTTCATGCAACACCAAATTTAATCTCAAATTTAGGGAATGTTGAGCTTGACACACTAGTTTTATGTGCTTTAGTTTTGCATGATGAGTTGATAGGTGATTTTGATTTGGATTCTTTAGATTTAGCTTTTGATGTTGCTTTACCACATGATGTGCTTAGTTTTTCTTTAGTTCATCCAACACCTAAGTGGGTTTAGGTACTTTTGTAAGGTTCTTAGCCAATTTTACCTTTGGACTAATACTATAAGGCTCCTTATTAAGCAATGATTTTCAAGGTTGATCATTTTAGAGATCCTCTCATATATTCTCAGGTTAGGGGTTGACCATAGTAGGCAGATGCCATGCTTCTCTAGTATAAGAACTTGATGAAGAGTAGGATATGGAAGTTTATTTTTTGGAAAAGAAAAATATAGTCAAATGCAAATGGGTCTAGACCAATTACACTTTGGATGGTCAAGTGGAATAGCATAATGCATTATTATTTCTAAAGAATCCTCTCAATAGGAGGGAGTTGAATATTCAAAGAATCTACTCTAGTTGCTAGGATGGATTCTATTTGGATGATTCTTTCTATAGATGATTCCTTTAGTTGGAAGACATAGTAGATAGATGTGAAGATTACCTTCATGGTGACCTTTAGGAGAATATTTATATATAGCATTTATCTGGATTTGATAATGAGGGTTCCACTCCCTTAGTTAGCCAATTGACTAGGTCCTTGTATGGACTAAGGTAGCCCACATAGTTGGTATGAGAATATCCATTCCTTCTTTAGTTTTGGTTTTTGGTGGTGTGAGACCAAACATGATCTCTACATCAAGCATCAAGATGGGAAATCCTTTATGATTATTCTCTATGTGGATGATCCTCTCATTATAGACAATTCTCTTGCCTTGATTTAGGACATGAAGTAACAAATCTTTGAGATGATGTATTTGGGTAGTATACACTATTTATTAGGCTTTTGGGTTGATCATACTACTTATTGGATCACTATCTCATAGCCCAAGTATATCTTGGGTGTATTTTAATGCTTTGGGATGGAGGATTTTAAGTATGCTCAGACTCCATTTACTATAGGATTAAAGCTCCAAGATGATTTATGAATTCATTAGTGGATTCCACTCTATATCAATCTCTTATGTTAGGTATCATTTGCCTTACCCACAAATGACTTGATATTACCTTTGTTGTCAACTTTTTCTCTATGTAAATGCATACCTCCAATATATCAAAGGTACTTATTATATGGGTATTTACTATTTAATTTATTCACCTATAATTTTGATAGAATTTTTAGATGCATATTGGGATAGTAATGTGGATGAGGGGAACTCCACGAAAGGATTTACTTTCTATCTAGTTTTTTCCCTTGTTTCATGGTGCTTTAGATAACAATATACTATCCCATGGGCTTCCATAAAAGCTAGATATTGTACTGCTAATGAGGTATCTAAGCACCTTTAATGGATGCTCATGACTCTCGAGTAGGTGGGTATTCCTTAGACTTACCCTATCACTCTTCAATGTGATAATCAAACCACCATCTAGTGTTTCATTAGAGGACAAACCACATTGATATTTTGATAAGTTATGAGTGAGATGGATTTATACTCATGGGATGATTGATTTAGTCTTTGTGTCATAAATATATTAGACAAAAAATATCTAGACCAAGATTATTCTTGAGGTTCCTTTAGTGCACATGTAAGAACTACTTGGTGAGATGGGGTGTCTCTTAAGGGAGATGATTAGTAAGAGTCTCTCTTTGTATCTCTTGTTTAGCTTAAGTGGGAATGTTGAAATATGTGGTGGTTAATATTAAGGCCGTGACTTAATTTCTATTTTATTGTATGTATAAGCCCTTTGGGACCTTATAAACCTCATAAAATATATTTTTTCAACTAGGTATAAATACACCATCATATCAACCATTTCATCATTGGTTGGAGTGTATTCTATTTTCTATAATGAGATTATTTGGTGTCCATAGATACACCCTTATATCATATTCATTTCTTTCTTGTGTATATTTTTTAGCAATAATAGGCAGTGTGTTGATTCTATTTATTTCTAAAAATTGCTATGACATCCAACAAAACAATATATCCAATATTTTATCAACTCTCTGGTTTTCAATGAATCAACTTAATGAATTCTAAAATTTTAAAAACATATACCCAAATTGTGTCCAAGAAGAGGAACAATGAATGGATAAGATAATATTTCTAGATCCTCCTAACATAAAGACCACCTAAATTGTCCATGATATTTTTTCTTTCAAACTATAAACAATTACAAATTTGATTTAAACTACCACCTAAAGGAATGGTAATGCCTTACAAATATCCTCCAGTAGAAAATTTGTTTTCCAATGGAAATCCTTGGAAGTAGAGAATTCTAATTGCTTTAAATCATTAGACACCAACTTGACTATATATCCTCCATATTTTGATATATTTAAAACCAAATCAACCATCCATGGAAAATAAACTTATATAAATCTGAAGCATTATTTGAATATCCTCTCCTACTTATTTTAGGTCCCATTCCTTGATGAATTTTAAAATAATATTAAAAAATAAATAGAAATAACATATATACTCAAATCATAAAGAAAGGGATTCAGAGAGTGAAAAGGAGTGATGACACATGGGAGGTGAATGATTCCATTAGGCATACACATAAATAATCAAGATAATATTTCATTGATACAATGGATTGACTGTTTGATGGGTATGGATACCAAATCCTCAATAATTAATTATAAGCTACTAACTATAATTAACATCACATTAGGCATACAACACTAGTAAGGTTAAATAACATGTCCATTGGTAATTACATGAAATAAAACTAAACACATGATATAATAATTTACCCTAGGCTTATGCTTGATTACATTATTCAATTTGGGAGTTGGCTAATAAAGTTAGATTATACATTTTTAACATCCCTTCCAAATTTGAACTAAGGGGCTAAGAAAAAAATACATTAATGCTAATAATATATTCCTCGTAATGTAAGATCTAGTGGACTAGTTCCTTTAATGGTCAAAGGAACCATATAAATCTCCCTCATTATTTAGAATATTGATTCCTCACTTCTGAAACATTATTTTTTATATCCTTACTAAACAATTCTTCAAAGGCTATCCCTCCCAATATATTATGTGTATGAGGGTTTTTACTTTAAAGATATAAATTTTTCTTTAGTATGTGAGTCTTAGCATTTGCTAATTTTAAGTCCTTTGTATGAATCTATACCTACAAAAGAACATAAAAATTCCTCACAACTTGAAATTGAATAACAAAATAGAAGGGAACATTGAGGATTTTATTATCATGCTCCTTCATATACACAAAAGCCATATGAATTACTAGTCCAATAACTTGAAATGGAAAATTTTTATTGGTAAGGACATACTTAAAATATTCTTCATCACTCTTTCTTTTTCCTACTGAATATGAAATATATGCTCATAAATTCTTAAAGCACAAAAAATAGACCTTAACATTGTAAAATTCTAACATCTCATGGGAAGAGAGTTCCATATTCAATCTACCAACTTGCATGTGATTACATTTTTCACTTCATTCATATAACTCAATCCACAAATTGATGGGATCATTCTCCTCTCTAATATGGAAATTTATGTTAGGTTCAACTAGCATCAACGAAAAAACTATGATCTTCTCCTTATGAGACAATATCATTTTACTAAGAGCCTTTGATATTTCTTCATAGAGTTATATTAAATATTTTTGCTTCTTAATAAACCAATCATTTGAATATTTGAGGATTATTTCTATTCATCTTATCTAGTTTTGTTAATCTTAAACCAAAAAAGGAAATGTGTTTGACTCATTCAAATTGATAAGAAAGACGAAATAAGCCAACTCTTAAATCTACTAGTTTTTAAAGCAAGATAAATTCCCTATATCTAGTAGAAGAAATTTTGGTACACTTTAAATACAAACATCTACATGTCAATTTTGCAAAGGCCTAAGGCTACTATTATGAGGCTATTCCCAACATGGAGATCACTTGTAGAGACAGAGGAAGAGATAGGATATTTTTACCTATGCTCTTATTCCACTTATGTGTGTGGCTTATATAGATTCTTGAAGGAGATTTTTTTATTCCCTACATTTATATGTGTCTACTTTTTTCCCTCAAGATGGTCAAGTGGCTAGATCTAATAGACAAACATTTTACCAAAGTTATAAGAAGATCAACATGTTTGACCATGAAATGAGATATTTGATATTCATCCCACTAGAAAAAGGGTGCACAAAGAAGATAAAATATTGAAGTGTGGGTTGCTCAATTGTGTCCAAATTTGTTAGATCTCTCCAAGTAAGAATGATGTTGTGGTGACACCCTTACACTTACCTATTATTCCTTATTTTCATTGGATATATGATTTTATGGGGTCTCTTTTATGTCACAACTAATCACACACTAGTCACATTGAGATATTTGATGCCACTAAGATTTGAACCTTTATGTGGGCTACTTCAACTATTTGTTCTAACCGTTGAACCAAGGACCTGTTGGCAACTGATCACACACTAGTCACAATATGGTCTTTGGCCATTTTTATTTTTCTTACATTTAATTTTATCTCTCACACCCTTACGTCATCATGTTTTATTTTTGGCATTTATATTAGTTAGATTAACATATGTTAGTAGAAAATTGGCCCAAATATGAAGGTTAAGGGGACCAAAATCTCCCCTTTTCCAAGGCATTGAATGGGGTATCACATGGGTGATCTTGAATCATTCAACCCCATAGATCAACGATGATTATACAAACTCATACAAATAAGTAAACTTATATACAATACATATTTCACCTTCAAAAGCAAAGTGTCAAAACTAAAAAGCACCATTAATAAAGAATATGTCCTCCACTAATGAAACTATGAATCTACACAGGCAATAAATGTTCATACAAACACATAAATAGCTTAAGAATATGTCCTCCACTAAGAATATGTCCTCCACTAATGAAACTATGAATCTACACATAATAAATGTTCATGCAAACACATAAATAACTAAACATACATGGAATCAAAAAGAAAATTATAAAACAAATTGTCATGCGAAGACAACACAATAAATTAAATTGTTTATCCACAATACCATAAACAATCATTTTTAAAAGCAAGGCATAAAATAAATAATTATACTTAAAATAAAAAAAATATGTTATGTTTTTTTTGGTTACATAGGAGAGTTGGTCACAACTACACTATTTTTAGTAAATGACAAGCGTAGGGTTCAAACCATAGGGGCTGCTCCCACCAAACTTATTCCACCTTGTTATTGTTGACCCGACATGAAGGGAACCACCGGTCGCTCAGGATTCATACCGTTATCATCAATCTGACGTACACTTAGAGGATTCAGATCATATTACTACCTTTGCAAATAGGCTACCCTCGAGGTTTGAACCCGAGTGTCTTCTTGATAAGTGTTTGGCCAAACAAGCACTTACCAATACACCTAACCCTCAGGGGAAAAATATATTATGTTTCTGTGGGCATGTTTGTAAAGGAAAATAGTTTTATATACTATATTTTATTATAACCAATAAATTTTTATAATTAAAATATATATTTAAGAACAAATGCAAAAGAAAGGGTTTTGAAAGAGTTCCCGAACCTTTTACAACAAAGAACCAAAAAGTGAGAGTTTCCTAATAAAAAAGGAGAAAAACCAACAATGAGAAGAACCTAAAAAAACACGAGACATAAGAAACCAAACAAAGCAATCCTCATCAAGATTTGCCTCACTTTAAGTTTTTCTTCAAGGTGACTAGCAACTCACAATCCTGGGCTTCGAAAGCAATATTTTGAGAACCTCTTTTGTAAGCATGGAAACACATACAATTAACCAAAACACATTCACATATAAAAAATTTGTTATAAAAAAATAATTTATACAAATAGTATTTTTTTTATTTGGATGGTGTGATAAACCCCTACTACCGACACATAGGGTTGGACAGTCCCCTCATAACTATGACTTTTTGTAAGGCTGAGAGCTATGCTTATAATAGGATATTAACACATAACCACACACACCGTTGTTTGAACCTTGAACCTATCGAAGAATAGCCAAACCCCAACCATCCTTCAAATCAAATATTTAAATTTTGTAATAACCATATATACATAATAAATAGCCAAATATACATATATTTAATTATTAATAAATAATTGTTAAAGTTAAATACACAATTAGTACGCATAACAACATAAATAATTTATCACTATTTATGTAAACACATAGTCAAATGACCAAACATAGGCGATGAAAGTTTCTATAGTAAAAACAAAGCACCATAAATTATATTAAATTTTTATTATATTTATACAAACAAACTAGAATATATATAAAACAAAAGTAATTTTTCATAATTAAAAAAATATATGTAGTAAAAATATCATCCATATGCATATCTATTTATGCACAATTTATAATTATTATATGAAAAGACATACAAAATAACAAAACAATTAAACAAGCAAAAATAAAAAGTTATTTATTAATAATAAACATAGCTAAAACATTTAATTGATAATAATTATAAAAAATAAATCATTTTTATTATTATAAAAACACATAAATAAAATGCGAGTTGGAGTAAGTGCAGTAACGAGTGCGAGCGCGAACTGGGAGTAAGTGTAGCTACAAGTATGAATGCGAGCCTACATTAAATGCAACAACGGGTGTGATTGTGAGTTGGGAGTAAGTGCAACAAGAAGTGCGAGCGTGATGCGAGAGTAAGTGTAGCAACAAGTACAAGCATGAGTCGGGAGTGAGTGCAACCGAAAGCAAGTGTAAGTGTAGCCAAAAGCGAGTGCGAGTGAGTAGCAATGGTTGTGAGCATGAGCTAGGGGTGAGTGTATAAACTGGGAATGAATGATATTAGAGAGGAAGTGTGAACTAAGAGGGAGTGCAAGCTGAGATTAAATTATGGCAAAAGAGTGATGGGTTCATCCAGAGTGCATCAATGCTTCAAACCCTTACCATGATGGCGTAGAACATTGTTTCCAAAAAATTATTGAAGCCAAGGAATATTGACAAAAAGAAGAGACAAGGGCAATTATGAGCCAAGAGGAAGTGAAAGTTGGGACTGAATGTAAGGTAGGAGAGAGTGTAAGCCAAGAGCAAGTACAAGCTAAAAATAAGTGCAAACTAAGAGGGAGTGTGAGTCGGGATTCAGTCATGGCAAAAGAGCGACATGTTCGTTTGGAGTGCATCAATGCTTCAAACTCTTACTATGAATGCATGAAACATTGTTTCCAAAAAAATATTGAAGCAAAGGAATGCTAGGAAAAATAAGTGACACAGGGAATTGTGAGCTAGGAGGGAGTGCAAGTTGGGAGTAAGTATGAGAAAAAAGAGAGTGCAAGCTAGGAGCATTAGCGAGTGCGAGCAGAGTGGGAGTGCAAACCAAGAGAGAGCTCCATTAACTATTATGGAAGGGAAGTCATATTTAAAAATCCTAATGGGAATTCAAGATGCCCTAGCTAGAAATAAAAATGCCCTAGTTGGAAGTATGGAGGCCCAAGTTGGAGATAACCAGAAGAGTGAATACATGGCAAGTTCGATCCAGGTAGCAGATGTTAGACTAGAAGTAAGTATCAAGGATGAGATGATTGAGCATGATATAATGGTTCTTAAAATAAGAGGATTAATATGTAAGTGTTATATATCATGGCCAAGGTTTTTGGAGATTCAAAATTGGATCAAGTGGAAGTGGGGATTGAATTTAAATTATTTTGTGACTTTTCTTCCTAAATGTTTTTTCCTCATCATATTTTCTAGTTTAAAAATTAGAAATAAAATAATGGTTTGTGGCCCATGGTTTAGGGGAAGAGATGCACTTTATTTGAGACCATGGAATGATTTTTTTTCTATTGAGACAAAAACTTTTAAGAAGCTTATAGTGTGGGTTAGGCTTTTTGGACTTCCATATCAGCTTATAAATAAGGATTTTTTGAAGAATATTGGAAATATCCTAAGGGAATTCATCAAGGAAGGACCAACAACTAAGGAGAAAAAGCATGCTATATATACTCGAATATGTTTTGCTATGGATATTTCAAAACCTTTGCCACAATACATTAAGATTAATTTTGAATCAAGAGAATGAGATCAACAAGTAGATTATGAAAATATTGCATTTTGTTGCCACAATTATTTTGATATTAGACATATGGCAAGAGTTTGCAAAGTAAAAACTATGAAGAAAGAGAAAAAATTCTAGCCATGAGATAAACTTCAAGATGAAGCAAGAAAATCATAAAATAATAGAAGCTAGATCAGATCAAGGATATTCCACTTCAAAAGAAGATGTAAATAAAACCTATATACAATATCATTTGGCAAGTTCAAAAGGAATTAAACATGCAAAATATGTAGAGATAAAACAAAAAACAAAGACATCAAAAGAGGTCAAGTTTATTCTAGGTAAATCATCTTCATTTTCCTCAAGTAGTATAGAATCCTCTTTAGGTAATAAAAGTGAAAGTGGTGAAGATGTTATCCCTTGCACTTTAAGGTTTCAAGAGTAGAATAATATAGAAATGAGGTTGGAGGAAACCCATAACAATTTAGGGTTTTTAGGGTATAATAAGAAGGTAATTGCTACATAAGAGCATCCTTGCACTTTAGGGTTTTTAGGGAAACATAAAGAAGATTGTGCTTTTGAGGTTATTCCTTGCACTTTAGATCCTTCAAAACAAGGTAAACCTAAATATGATAAGTCTTACTATGAGTAGTGTGAGAAGATTGAAGAGATTGATGAAGAGGAAAGTATTATTAGGAATGAAAAAAAGAGAGGAAGACCCAAGAAGGAAAAACAAAGAGAAAAAGAAATACAAAGGGATACTGATATGAGAAAACATAAGCAAATATCACAAGTATTAACAAGAAGTGGGGTTAAATCCAAAAATAAAATAAAAAAATAACAATGAAAATAATA
This sequence comes from Wollemia nobilis, assembly GCA_028583015.1. Lineage (NCBI taxonomy): Eukaryota > Viridiplantae > Streptophyta > Pinopsida > Araucariales > Araucariaceae > Wollemia > Wollemia nobilis. Next base: position 22,517,719 of record JAQPPZ010001195.1, read on the forward strand.
TCTTGGAATATTAGGGGAATGAATAAGAACCCTAAAAAAGGTATTAAGAAATTGTGAGGTTGTTATAGACAATATATTTTTGGATATAGAAGCTAGGTAGCAAATATTTTAGCCATTTGCAGTGTTGAATTTCATCTTGACAAAATTTAAAATTTTGAAGGCATTTGATATAAAAGGAGTTGATTGTGGAAACTTAGTAGTTTGAGAAAGATTAAGAATATCTTTGATAGAAGGGTAAGTGAAAAATATCTCTTATAGAAAGACAAATTTGGATATATTTTTAATAACTTGTTAGAAATGTAATGTTTTGCCAATAGAAGCTATACAGCTTATAAAAAAACATATAAATAACCAAATATATAAATAAACTTTTTGGCACACATAGATAATAATAAAATTCTACTTAACAATAGTAAAAGCAAATTGTTTTACCAAATTGTTAAGCAGTTGTTTCACCATTTACAAAAGTATACTTTTATAACTAAATACTCAATTTATAAAATTATCATCCCCAACAAAATCACACACTAACATAAATATTTTATAATTATTACTGACTAGCATATATAAATAAATACATACAAAACAAATTTTGGAGATAAATTTTTTTATGTTTATATATATACAAATATTTTCTTTAAAATCAAATTATTTTAACAAAAATTATAATAAATAATATTCTATAACTATGTAATGGCTTATGAGCTACAAGCTTATTGCAATGGTAAGGGCTTTGGCCTCTCTTTGAAGAGGTTCAAGGTTCAAACCCCACTCAGTATGAGGGGATTGAGATCCCTCATAAAAACCTGTGTAAACTTACATTTTAAGCTGCAAACTTACTATAGTGGCTCTGGTCTCTCTTAGAGAGGTCTAAGGTTCAAACCCCACTCAGTATGAGGGGGCCAATATCCCTCATAAAAACCTGTGTAAACTCATTGAAAAAAACTATATAATGGCTTAAAATGTCAACCATTGGCTTGAGCATACCTAGCTTGTAAAGGTCCAAACATAAAATACTATATTAATATAAGAAACAACTCTATATCATGGATTTCTATTAGTAACTTGGTTGAAGAGAGATACTCAAACAAATTGCACATGAACTTCAAAAGATGTTTCAAGAGTTTTATTTGTTGATCATTACACAAAACAATGTATTGGTTTGGAATCTATGAAAAGATGGTGGATACTCTATCAACTTGGAATATGAGAATTTAGAGCTATCAAAATTTTACACTCCCAAATATTTTTCTTAGAAGAATTTTTTATCACTAAAGGTTCTCCCTAAGGTCTTGATATTTTGTCGGTTAGCAATTCAAAGTAATATTCTTACATGAGAGAGTCTACAAATAAGGGGATAGTACGAAACTTTCAAATGTGTCTTATATGAGAAGAATTTAGAAACATAAAACCATTTACTTCATTATCCCTTTGCTCACACCATTTGGGGTTACTTTTTTAAAAGACATGAAAATATAGTGAGTAGCTTCATCAACATTGAAAGAGTTGATGAAATGTTGGATTCCTTATTTCAAAGCTAAAGCATCATGTATTTTGTAGAGGATTGACCCTTGCATTATTTTTTGGAATTTATGGCTTGAAAGAAATAATAGAATTAAAAAAAATAAATCTCAAAATCATGCCCAAGTTTAGAACCGTATTATTACCTCTCTTGAAAAATATTTATAGATATGTTGCTTCTCATGAAAAGTCTCAAGTGCAAAAAAGACGTACTAACAACTTGGTTATATAATTTGAACATACATTAAAAATTCATCTGTAATAATAGCATCAAAATAAAGAATCTACTTTAATTTAGGGTAAAATTCAAATGTCCAAAATTGGGTTTATTAAAATAAATTTTATGGTGCTTGTAAAGGTAATTCAAGAAAAGTCGATGGAGGTGGTGATTTTAAAAATAATAAAGGGAAAATTATCCTCACTTAGTTATAATCACATATAAATTCAACTAACAACTATGCAAAGGCTAGGTCACAATGATTAAAATTGCAATAGAAAAAGGATGGAAATATATTTCAACTGAGGGGAATTCACAAATTATCATTAATGCTATGAACAAAAATAGATGTGGAGATTGGATAAAAAAATTATATTATTATTTATGTTGATCATCTATTAGTGGAGACAATCTCTTAGAAATTTGAGCATATTTATGAAGAAGAAAATCAAATAGCATATAACTGGCCAATTACAACGTCGATGTTCATCTTGGTGAAATTCAAATATTAGAAGACAACTAGGTATGTGATATTTTATCTCTTACTTAAAATGATATCAAGGAGGTGATTCTAGAAGGATAGGACTTTGAGGAAGTTGAAGAATATATTTGATAAAAAAGAAATGAAAAATATATTTGTAATGAAAAACATGTTGGATATGGTTTAATTGACCTAACAACAAATGTAATAATTTGGTATGTTGATGGAAATGGTCTCTAGTAGAAGCCACATATAACCTATTAAATAAACAAGTTTCTATTAACTATATAAAATCACACACAAATAATTTATGATTTAAAATAAATTATCATAGGTAAAAACTGCCCCCACTAAACTTTGTATCATCTAGTATCATACACCCAAATAACAAAACATAAACGTAACTTTTTTTCCATAAAAAGTAATTTATTTATTTATTTATTTTTAATTTGATAAAATAAGGAGTTCTAAAAGGATCCTCGAACCTTTTACAAAGGGTTTTGGGAGGGTTTCTCAACCTTTCAAAAGATATACAATGAGCACCAAAGAAGAACAAACATAGGATTGATTTCCCCAGGGAATATCGATCAAGCATCCGATAAGAGAATCCAATATTTTAGATCACATGGATCTTGCAATCCTACCTTTCTCAATTTGAAACTTAAAATTAAAATCGAGTGCTCAAAATTGAAAAATCTGATAAATCCCAGGCGCACTCCAAGATTTAAAATTTAAACTTTCTTGCCCATCAAGAGATCCAAGCCATGGAGCCTAGCCTTTCTGTGAAACATGATCCAACTAACAATTGAAACCTTGTCAAACAGGATGGAGTGAACAAGAACCAAGGATGAAAAGGAGAGAAAAGCTAAAGAAGAGTTGATATGCAACTATTGATCAACGATAGAAGAGCCAACTTGCTCAAGACAAGAAGCATAGACCCAATCTAGGGCTTTCAAACATAAACCAACCAAACAAACACCTGCTCTAAATAGGACTCCTACATCCCATACCTCACGAAACTTGCAATCCTATCGAAATCCAAATTAAAAAATTTAAAAAATGAAAAAAAACGCTGAGAAAAGAAAAAATTGCTATATCTCTAAGAGTGCTTGAAGTGTTAGAATATTATAATATTCACTATGTCTTATTGAAACTTGTTAATAGAATATTATAATGTACACTATGCATTCTCATTGCCTTCTTTTTACCGAGGACCGAGATGTCTCAATGCATCGAATATCTCAGATATGGTTTCTAGTTTCATAATATCAATGCTATGCCAAATTGACAAGCTTTCATAGCATCCAGCACAACACCACAGGAGGGTGCTCCTAACCACCTACCATCGAGGAATAGAGGATCTGTTCGATGATGCTGAGAAAATATTTTGATAGAAATGCAGTAACATCATCATAAACATGATTTGAACACTCTCGACACCCCTTACACCCCGCGTCAGTTTGTTGACGGCCCAACAGTTTGAAAATGAAGGAAGTTATTTTATGTGCATCTGCAAAGTGCTCTACAGCGAAAAATGTTGCTCCAGTTCCAGCTTTACAGCAAGCGAAGAAGCGGGTGACTCTTAGCATGATTAAAACTGACAGCTTGTAAAGCCTACAGTGTTTGGTGGACAAATAGTCTAAGCGCTAAACAAATAATCCATGCAGTTGCTATCATGTGAAGCTTTTTCCAAGATCGATCTGTGTAGGAGGCAAGGTAATTGTTGTCATCATTTCATTTAAACTACCACTGTAAGAATGCACCACCGCAGTGGGACTTTTAAGCGTGGTCGATTGTGTGATAGTGTTATGCGATGTGCTGGCAGAGAAATGCAGAAATTCCTACGGATTTTGAAGGAGTGTTTTTAAGTGCAAATGGCTACAATATTTCTCAAGATTTTGGTCGAGAATGCAGCAAAAAGGGACCATGCATTTTGACGCGTGTTGCGTTGTTGCCTCCTGAAGTCTTCGGCCCATATATTCATGTTGATCATGAGGTAGATAACACAGTTGTGAGATGATTTTGAATAATCGTAACTTGCATCATGAGGTAGAAAACTGCGAGCTCTGAATAATCAAATTTGCATCTTGGCCACGTTGGTGTTCTCGGCCCCGAATCTCAGCCTACGTCCGTTCAGAATGGAATCCATGCACAGGAATTAAACAAATTCACAAATTTATGATGACATGCATATCTGTTAGAGACCACACTCCTATCGGAGAGCCCACGGATAGGACGATTGGCCACCCCGGTGACCATTCTAAAATTGTGTGACCAGTCAACGCCTGAGCGTGTACACGTATAACCTAAGAAGCGATAAAGAAGATAGACTGGACGATCAGAACACTCCAACAACAAGGGATACAATCTTGACCATTCATACTCTTCGCTTGTATCTGCCAATTTTTTTAAAATGAGTTCTTTACACTTTGCAACCATGTTTTTTTTAGCGTGCAATGTCAAAGCGAGAAATTTGTTTTTTTATATATAAAGTTGAGGGGCCACTTTATTTAACCCAATGTAAGGGGGCTTGCCATGTAAGACATTGGAGTGATCCTGAAAAGTGACCAAAAGTATACTCTCATTGGTCATTATTTTTAATGTTTTTTCCACATGGAGAGTGGAAGTGGAAAATGAAGGTCTACATGGCAATGTAATTTTCCTGTCGGGAAAATTGATTTTTTTTTTTCGCTTAAGAGCGATGACGGGAATATTCTTGATGTTTACAGAGGCATGTTGTTGTTTTTTATAGCAAATGAAAGTTCCATTGAGATTGGAACATAGGGGTATTTATAGTCGTCGAATTTTTTTTTCCAAGATAGACACATTGGTGGTGTCTAATTATAATTTTGAGGCTGTTCCATTTGCATTTTTTAACCTCAAATATTATTATCATGGAGTGCACTTTCGGTTGAACCCGACACTCCTAAAGTAATTGTATGTGATCCTAGTATCTAGTCACTTTCTCTATAGAACCTGGCGGATGCACCGATTGGTTACCAATGCACTCTGGTAGGATGAGGTCACTATAAGAACACATACTCTAGGGACTACAGACATAGACACCCTAGACTTTATCCGAGGATTTTTCCAGATCCACTTTTGAAGACTACAGATGAGGTACTTTAGAAGATTATGTTCTTTTCTTTCTTCTCCTCCATATTTGGATTCTATGGCTCATTTTATTGTATTTTTTAGTGCATTTTAGGTAGAGACTGACACTCTTATATGGCTCGTATTTCTTTTGTATTAAGATGCATTTTCAGAAGAGATCGACACCTTTTAAATTGAGTTTCACTTATTCATGGTGAACCTAGTCAATGACCTACGAGAGGCAACATACCTAGAGAATGACCTGTAGAGGCAACCAACCTAGAAGTGGCTGATCTTGAGGCACCCAGGATGATCCTGAGGCACATAGACAGCTAATCTAGAGGTAAAAGATCTAAGGAAGTGGCTGACCCTGAGGCAATAGACCGAGATGTATACACCGTTTGCATTATTCACAGTTGGAGAGCCATAGTTCAAGCACTGGTTCAAGGAAGGTACCAAAACTATGAACTTCCTGGCTAATCAAGGTCTTACGTAGCAAGATCTTCACATTTGGATAGGTAATTTCCTAGATGGCCTTAGATCATTGGACATTGAATTCGAGCAAAGTTCAAACTCGAGTCATAATACTTAGGGCGAGTGGCTGGAACCCTTCCCATTGGATGATGTTTTTTGAATGTTTTTGTTGGACCTGCATGCCTAGTTTTTTATCTCTATTTATCCATGCGGGCCTGCTTGCCCAACTTTTATCTTTGTTTGGCTTATGTGTCTGGGTTTGTTTGGCTAGTATATGTTGGTTTGGGTGTCGGTAGTTGTGTCCAAGGTTTGGTTGGCTTTAATGTTTGAAGTTTCCTTAGTCTCCTAGTGGTTGGAGATTAGCTTCTTTTTGTTTTTTTTTATTTGGTTACTGTGAGAAACCCCTATGATCGACGTAAAGGGCTGAGTAGTCTCCTCTCAACCATGACCCCTTGTAAATCCACGAGCTATACTTATCAATAAATAATTTAACACAAATCCACCACACACCCACCCCCTCACACACTCGCCCATGCTACGGTTTGAACCTTGGACCTCCCGAAGAAGAGCCAAATCCTGAACCGTTGTGCCGCACCCCTAGGTGCAGTAAAATAAAAATAATGATTAATATTATTTTTAGTAATTCAACCCTATTCTCATAAGATCTAACAATATGAACTTCACACAATTACATATATTCAATAACAAACTTACTAGATAATATTATTGATGAATATATTGACTCAAGCAATGTAAATACAATGTATTGCAAGGCTTGTTCTCACACATATCATTACAATGCTTTGTCTTCAATATATACAACTTGGATAAGAGACTCTTCACATTCACAAAACTCTTGACCTTTCTACTTTCACTAACTCTTCATCTCCTCAAACTCATGGAAGATCTAACTCTTCATATTTCTCATAAGAGAAATATATTTTAATATTTTTTCATTGCAAGCCGTTTTTCCATAAGACATATTCTAATATTGTTTTCTTAAATAAAACTACAATTCAAGTATGCTCACTTCTTCTAAAAGAAATTTTAACAAGAACCCAAAAGAAAACCCATATTTTCTTTTGCAAATTGTGGCTTCACACCCAAAATTTAAGATTATGACAAGCATCCATTGTTTGCTTTAATTTTTAAAGGGATCCCCATAATTCCTTTGCTAAAATCGATTTCCACTACCAAATTTAATACAATTAAAATTCATTGTCTTATCTTTAGAATACAAAACATTTATCAAACAATACCCTAAAGGAAAATTACTATGATTCCTTTACATTGATTTCACGCAGGATCTTTCATTATGAGAATAAAATAGTCACTCAAATATCATAAGTACAACATGCAAACAAACACAAACATACATTAATCAATATATAAAAATGTTATTAACGCAAACCAAATAGGGTCTTCATAAGCAATGAGTATATCTTTGTCCCCACTTAGGACTGATGGCATTTTTAACATATGCTGCATCAATTACTAAATCAAAGCTTTTAATTGAAACCCAAGATCTTCTCCATGTCGTTCCAATCAAAAAGAAACTTAATAGGGTGATTCCAACAGTTTCTACAACCACAATATAAATGAGAGAGAGAGAGAGAAAAGGTGCTATCGCTCATATGAACATCTATGCAAGCCAACTATGCAAGCTAACTATGCAAGCCAACTATGCAAGCCAACTGAAATGCTTCTATGGTGGGGAGGAATTATGAGGAGTCATAGGTTATTAAAAATATTTACGTAAATAATAATTTAGAAAATCATTTAATCTTAGAAAATCTCAAGTTATTAAATAATGTTCTAGAAAATCTTAGAACATCTTAGAATTCAGCAAATATTAGGTAGCATTTAATAGGTTGCTTGGTTGTTAAATGGTTTTGTTGTTATTTTTTACCAAAACTAGTGGATTGTAACAGACTCATAATGCTTATAAATACATGTTTTTGATCAATGCAATGCATTCAAGGATTTTGGTTCATTTTAGCATTCAAATCCATATCACCCTTTTTCATGCTCCATAGTAAAAAATGACGTTACCGAGAATCATATAATTTTAGTTGGCAATGAGTCTACTATCCTAAAACCAATTAGCAACACCAAACTATCTTGAGCATGCTTAATAATATAGACTCGAAACTATTCACTTTTTCCAGATTCTAAATATATAATTAAAGCTAAGTTTATGACATCCATAATATTAAAAGAGAGCATACCATGGGCTTTTCACCAGATAATACTATCATATTCCCAACGTAATTCAAACCAATAGAATTCCCAAATATAAGATATAATATATAATAATAAGAAATAAAAAAATTAATAATAATAATAATAATAATAATAAAGATAACTTAGGTAATTCTACCATGGATATTATACCTTAAGTTTCAAAAATATTCATCCAATTGATCTCGAAGAGCTCCATAACTCGTGGGTTGAATTCTCATACAGTTCACATCAAATGAAAACTTCATTAAACTAACAAAACTTCCAAAGGAATTTAACAATTGGTAGTGATAATCAGCACCAGGTTAAACTTTAATAGAAATATATTTACTCAATCCAGTAAACTGGAACTAAATAAGCACAGTAGGGTGAGCGATGTGAACATAATACATTTTCTCAATTCCTTTAGCAAATAAGGAAGGTTCTCAATCCAATGAGTCATACCGGCTATGATATGCTTTAGAAATAAGCTTAAAATTTTAACAAACAACACTTCAAGCATGTGAACATAATACATTTTCTCAATTCCTTTAGCAAATAAGGAAGGTTCTCAATCCAATGAGTCATACTGGCTATGATATGCTTTAGAAATAAACTTACAATTTTAACAAACAACACTTCAAGCTTTCATACCTAAAAAATAAGCTTTCAAAGTCTACCTAGATAACGCAGTGGAATTCAATAGGATAAGAAAATAACTTTCGAATTTGTTCGTTGCAAAAATTCTCCCTTCAATCCTTTCAAAAAATAACATTTTTTCCTTTTCTCACTCCCAAGAAGATATCACCTCCTTCTCCATTACTCCCTTTTTGCTAGGGCATCTTTCATGGGTTGTGCATTATCTCCAATGAACACTTGGTATGTCCCCCCCATTTGGAGTATGTTGAAGGATTTCCAACCAGCAATCAAGATGTTTTACTTACCAAAATTCTTACCATGGGCATATTTGGAGATTTAGATATTATCATTGTCTTGATTGCTAGTTTAGTAACAAAATCATCATGAGGTAAAGCAATATTTCAAATAACCAACATAGAGTCCTTAAGTACTTAATGATTTTTTTATCAAAGAAGTATCTATTTTTCCATGGTAGACAAACAAAACAAGAATTATTAATAATAAAAATCCTTAATCATTATTAAATTCAAGCAAGCATAATAATCCTTTCATTATCAATGCTTAAACAATAATGTCAATCAAAGAATAAATTCTTTATATATTAAAAAAAACAATGAAATTAAACATTTACTCTCTTTTTGCAATGAATCTCTTTATATCAAATAAAATTTCATCTCAAAGAAGATTATCATGCAACAAACAAATTTCATCTAAAACTTGGTGTATTCCACTCCATGCAGATCATGATATGCGACTAAATGACAAGAGCATTCATCCATGTTGCTCTAAGATGTTCGATGAATAAATCTCACATCATTTCCATTTCTCATGGCATCCCATTCTCGGTGGTTAATTATTTCTCCCACCTACGAGAAAACTTGTTCTTGCAAAAGTGCAAATCCATTAGCAACATCATATTCTTTTATGAAATAAATATTTACAAAAAACTAAACATGACATAGTCATTCATCTCATCGATCAAATAACATAATAGTTCATAGGTCTGTCATATAAATAAGTTTTTCAAGGGAGGGTCATGACACCTTTGAATTTAAAACTTGGAGTTCCCAAGCCTTTATTGTTAGACTTAACTCATGTTGAACTATTTATTTAACATTTTTTCCTTTAGTTCATTTTATAATTTTCCTAAATATATTGTTTCTTTTCAATGAAAATTAAATAAATTTAATAAGTTGTTAAGTCTTCATAATGATATATAAGTTTATTTACATTTTTTTAAAGGCCATATGTACATTTTGAAATATTGTATTTTTTATGATGTAATTGGGCCAAATTGCTGATAATAAACTTTAATTATACCTTATTTAATGAATATCTAATATAAAATCAACTTTAAAATGCTTTTTGGGTTTATTGAAAAAAATTCTTCACTTTTTTTTGTGAACTTTTCATGAGTTGATAAAATCTCCAAAATTAGGCTTTCGAGTTTATCACAAGTTTCAAGTTTTTGAATTATGTCTAGTTAATGCAAGATCTACTAAGGTCAATGCTAAAAAATTCATTTCTAACTATAAACACTAAAAATTGACCCACTTTTCATCAATTCACCCTCATGCATCGACCCTCTAACCAACCAAGCCAAATTCACCTTTCAAAGACCTAAAATTAAGCATTTATTACTTTAAAAAGTAAGGTTATATTTGAGCTAATTTTTCCCTATCAAATATTCTCCAATTTTCTCAAAACCACTACCATTAGATTGGGCTTGAAAAGAGCTTTTTTACAAGTATATTTTTGTCTATATTCTAACACCATTTGGTCTCCCAAAACGTAGAAAAACTACATATGGGTCTAATTGTCATAATTTCATGATTCTCGAAGGTTCGAGGCCATTTAGGGTTCCAAAACCTTAGGAATTCCTACCCTTGAACCGACTTGGCCTTTTCATACCCTAACCCTAGTTTCTAACCTAATTTCTTTTCCTACCTTGCCTTAGAAAGCCCTATAAATAGGGGGTATTGGGCTCCCTTTTGAGGGTTGTGTGAACTAGCAACAAATAAGCAAAGTGTTAACTTATGAATAAACAAATTGTTCTTTGCAATCAATTGCTTTTGATAGATTGTGGTCACTTGTTCTTTGCTTCTCAAGTTCTCAAGTTTTCTTCACCATCTCAAAATGGGTTGTAGGAGGGATATTTAGGCTCGTCTTAGGGGACCATTCCCCTACTGGTTGTTGCCTCTCTTTTCCTTTCTATTTTGTCTTTTTTCTTTACTTTCTTATTTATCTTTTTAGATTATTTTGTTTAGTCTTTTTTTTTTTGTTAAGTAGCAATATATACATAGCGGGTTTTTTAAGAGGATCCCAAAACCTTATTACAAAAAAAAAGAACACCTTTAAGGCCGCAAGATTGAGACCGAAGAGCTAGTCTCAAACCAATTTACAAAAAATATCTTAACCACAAACCCAACATCAGTAAATCCCAACAAACATTTCCAGCAAAAACACAGCAGAATCAAAAACCCTGATTCGAATAGAATTTCAGGACTCGCCATCTAATTTAGTTTTCCTTGGGATCCTCCTGACCGCCTGAGGATCCTCCCATGTACATAGGGCATAGCCATGGAGAGAGCAGAGGGAATTATGGGAAAAGGGCGCTGAGTTGGCTACTACGGAGGAGAGGGATGTCTGCAACCAAGGGCCTGACAAGGGCAGGAGAAGATGGTTCTATGTGGGGCATCGACAGGAGATTTAAGGACCGTTCGCCTACCCAGAGTAGAGGACATCGATCCAAAAGCTTCGCATGCATGGGAACTTATGAACGCGAGGTGGCAAAAAAAATCATTGGATCTGGAGGGGTTCATGTGACCATCTGAGGTGGCACCGATTTGGTGAAGGTAGAGGTCGCCAGTTCCCGAGGAGCAACTGCCACCGCCATCCCTCGCTCGCCCAACACGTGATTGGTTTTTGCCTGCATTTCTTTGGTTCGAGAGGCTTCGCCTAGGGAACACGCACTTCTGGCGAGGCGTTCGGAGATTAGGCCCACGGTAGCAATGGATGGAGGCCGATGATTCGATGTTGATAAGGCCAAAGGAGGCCCGATTGGCTGGAAGAAATTGACTGACGTGGTCTTGCTTGAGGATCTGACATGGGTCATTAAACCTTTTTTTGGTCTGACGCTGCCACGTCAGAGATATCTTGTGGGATCTCGTGATCCCAAATGGTGAGATTGCAGGAGGAGGATCCTCTGTTGGCCAGGTGGTCGGCCAGTGAATTCCCTTCCCTGAAGATGTGTTGGCACCTGTGGGTCTTGCTTCGAAGGATTCACCGGGCTTCTTGGATGGTGTTGAAAACCCGCCATGCAAGGGTCTCAACCTTAGTTAAATAATTGATGATGTTCATGGAGTCGCCTTCTATGATGACTTCCCGAGGATCCTCCTTGATGAGAACTAGTCCTCTCCAGAGGGCTCTAGCTTTGCAACATGATTGGTCTGATGACCCAGATCTTTAGAGAAAGCAAGTAAAACCACTCCTCGATGGTCCCTGACAGCGCCTCCAGCACCCGCCGCTCCAGGGTTTCCTTTGGATGCCCCATCAAAATTTAGCTTGATCCAATCATGGGGGGAGGATTCCATCGAGTAAGAGCCCGGGGGTGAGGCAAGGAGGTCTCCAGGGAGGGTCCGCTCGAGATATTGAGAAAATTGAGGATAAGGCCTTCCCGGGACGTCGAAAGAGGACTGGAGCAGTGAATGAGGTCGACATTCTCGGAAGCGAAGGCAAGGGCTCTAGTGGCGACCGAGGGAGGATCCCGGATAGAAGTCCCAAAGACTCTGCTATTACGCTCAAGCCAGACTTTCCAGACCAAGTGGTGAAGGCATATGTCCCAGAGGAACCGGAGCTTATGGTTAAAAAAAGGTTGGGGCCATTGGAGGAAAGCTTCGCACAGGGACTTGGGGGGAGCCCATTGGATCTGAAAGGTAGAGAGGATGAAGCTAAACGCAGCCGAGGTGAAGTCGCAATGGAGGAAGAGGTGATCGATGGATTCCCAATTGGCTTGGCACAGGAAGCATCTGTTAGGAAGGGGAATGCCTCTTTTAATGAGGTTCTCAGTGGTAAGAGCTTTGTTTTGGAAGGCTAGCCAAGAAAAGAAAGCAATTTTTGGGATGAGGTGCTTTTTCCAGACAATGTGGGAGGACGATACAGGGTGAGGGGTGAGAAGGGAGTAAGCAGACTTGATAGTGAAAAAGCCCTTGTTCGACCCAGCCTAGGTGGGTTTATCAGCCCTTCGCTCAGAGGGAATAGTGGTCGCTTGAAGCATGAGGTTAAGGGAAGAAATCTCAGGGCTGCTGCCACAGAGGATCCTCCATCGGGGTTGGCCACCCTCCCATTCAATGAAATTAGACACCTTCCTTCCCCTGCTTGTATCAAAAATCGCTTGTAGCCCTGAAATATCTGCCCTGTCACCCAGGGGTTCATCCGTTAGCCATCTGTCGCTCCAAAATTCAATGTTGCGTCCATCCCCAAGAATCCATCAGAGACCTTTTTGAACTAGCGTTTTGGTGTGGATCACTGCTTTCCAAAAGGCTGAGCCATTGGGGTGGTTGACTGAGTCAAGGAAGGAGCGGTTGCCCATATATTTCTTTGACACCAATTGGATCCACTCAGCTGGGTCTTTAGAGATGATCCTCCAAGCATGTTTGCCCAACAAGGCTAAATTCATTTTGAACTATTTTTTGTAGCCAAGGCCCCCCTGCTGTTTACTTCTGCAGACTGTGTCCCATGCCACTAGGGGAATCCTGGATTTGTCTTCGGATCCCGACCATAGGAATATTTTCTGGATGTGTTCAATTTGTTTGCAAACTGACTTGGGGAGTGTGAAAACTGACATGAAGTAAATGGGAATGCTTTGGAGGGTGGATCTTGAGAGGGTGGCCTTCGCCGCTTGGGACAGAAGTTTGCCTTTCCAAGCTTCTAGCTTCCGCTGAAATATTTCCAGGACATTGTTCCACATGCTCTCTTTCGGCCTTCCCCAGAATAAAGGAAGCCCCAAATAGGAGGATGGGAGGGATCCTGCAGAGCAACCAAGAATCCACCCAATTTTGGCTTGACGCTCATGGGGGGTGTGCACAAAGAAGAGCTTACTTTTGGAGAAGTTAACCTACTGCCCTGCCACTTTTTCGTAGAGGGAAAGAATGTGCTTGATGGTTCTAGCTTGGATGACAGATGCCTGTGTTGAGAGGATGGTGTCATCGACAAATTGCTGATGAGTGATGGGAGTGGAGTTGGATACCACTTGGATGCCTGTAATTTTCCTTGCCACTCTGGCCGCTAACAGGGATCTGCCGAGGGATTTCTCTAGAATGATGAACAAAAGAGGGGATAGAGGATCCCCTTGGCAGAGGCCTTTGATGTTGGGGAAGAAACCAACGGGGGACCCATTGACCAGAACCAAAAACCACGTAGAGGAGAAGCAATTGTGGATCAGCTGGACCCACTTGGGATGGAAACCAAATTTCAGAAGAACATCCTGGAGAAAATCCCAATCAACACGGTCGAAAGCTTTAGTCATGTCAAGCTTGAGGAGGAGGCCTGCTTTTTTGCTTTGGAAAGTAGAATGAAGGGTTTCATGAACCGTAATGACTCCATCCATAATGTTCCTGCCTTTGACCGAGCTTCCTTGACAAGGGTCAATGATGGAGGGGAGGATGGGCTTCATTCTAGATGCCATTGCTTTGGTGAGAATTTTATACAGGACATTGCACAGGCTTATGGGATGAAAGTCTGCCATGGATCGGTAATCTGGGGATTTGGGAATTAGTGCAATGAAGGTAGAGTTGACAGCCCGAGGAATGGGTCGGGATTGCAGATCCCGGATAGCTGCACAGACATCCGATCCTACAATCTCCCAAAAAGCTTGGTAGAAACGGGGTGGGAACCCGTCCGGCCCAGGGGCTTTATCGGGTTGCATGGAGAACACCGCGTCCCTGATTTCCTCATCCGAAAAGGGTTTGAGGAGGGAGGAATTGGCCTCTCGGGAAACCAGGCTAGGAATGTTTCCCAAGAGAGCAGATTTGGCCCGAGCAGAGCTTTTCGGGGGGGATCCTAGGAGGTTTTGGAAGAAGGTGACGACCTCAGATCTGATTTCGTAGATATCTTTAGTATTTGATCCGTCACTGCGATTGATCTTGCTAATCTTGTTGGATCCCCTGTGCCTCATTGTTGAAGCATGGAAAAACCTGGTGTTAGAGTCTCCTTCTTTGATCCACAGTTCCCTGGATTTCTGTCTCCAGAAGGTTTCCTCCCTGGCCAGGATGTTATGAAATTCGGCAAGCAGGTTCCTTTCCTCTTCCCTGACTGTAGCCCCAGAGTCTCCTGCTTCAATTCTCCTCTCAATGGCTTGGAGCTGATCTAAAAGTGCCTTCTTGCGGACAAAAATGTTGCCAAAAACTTCTTTGTTCCAAATCCGCAATTTGTCTTTGGTGAACTTGAGCTTCTGTGTCACCCGAAAGATAGGTGATCCCCTGACTTGTTGATTCCACCACTGGCCCACCTCCCCTCGAATGTCCTTGTGATTGAGCCACATGGATTCGAACCGAAAGGGGGTTCGAAAGGAAGGGGGTTTACCCACCTCAAGGAGGATGGGATTGTGGTCCGATCCTATTTTGGTTAGTGCTGAGAGGGACGCATCACCAAAAAATGGAATGGCTTCCTGGGAAATCAGGAACCTATCCAGTTTGACCTGGATCAGTCCGCCTCCAATTCTTCTGTTGCTCCAAGTGTAGAGTGTTCCTTTGAGTGGAATGTCAATAAGTTCGTTAGTATCAACAAAGTCCCTGAAATCTTCAGTGGTGCGATGGGTGGCAGCCAATCCTCCTTTTTTCTCTGTTGGGAATAGAGGGCTGTTGAAATCCCCTCCAACAATCCAAGGGATGGTGCTGAAGGATTCCCTCATCAGGGTGAGAGTCTTCTAGAAGTCAGCTCTCTCTAGGGGAGAGTTTGGAGCGTACAGGTTGGACATGATCCAAGACCGATTACTGGAAATGCAATGAAAAATAATGTTGATAACTCTGCTGGAGGAGGATAGAAGTCTACCTTCCACTTGAGACGGATCCCATAGGCACATCAGTCCTCCGCAGGATCCTTGGGCAGGACTGTACAGGGCTTCACCGTGATGCCAGATGATCCTGGCGGCTTTTTTGGAGGAGCTCTCGTCACTTTTGGTTTCTTGCATGATGAAGATAGAGGGTTTGGATTCCTTTCGAATATTAGCAGCAAGTCTTAGCTTGGTTGCACTATTGAGACCTCTCACGTTCCAGGAGAGGATCTTCATCTAGTAGATTTGTGAGGTTTTTTGCCTCCCTTCGCCTGCTGGAAGGGGGGTTTGGAGCCTTTGGAATCTTCCTTCAGGGGATCGACGGTGTCAGCGAATAAGGTCCGTTGGGAACCATTTGCTATGTCGTCTTCGGTTGCTCTGATTCGTTGGTCATTGGGAAGGTCACCCTCTCTTTTTCTCACTTTCGATGTCCATAGCCTATGTCTTGCTCCTAGTGTTCTTTGGGCTATAATTCCCGGATAGAAATTGAGGGGGTTGGGAGTTCTCGATTTCCTGGAGGATGGGGGGTGGGGAGTCTTCATTAGCTACTGCAACCTCGAGAGGATTTAGGGGAGGTCCGATGGTGGTGGCGGGGATAAGGATCACTTCTTGGGGATGGGGGTTTTCAGATGGTATTCCTTCTTGACCCACTTCTCCATTACCTTGGATTTCTGGGAAAGCTTTAGGGGGATCCTCTCTTTGGATTGATGATTCACCATCTTGCCTGGATCCATTTGTTTTTTTGCCTCTTCTGCTTGAAACATGCGAGGTGTATTTCATGGCCCGAGTTTGGGGGCATTGGTGATTCAAATGGCCTTGAGTGTTGTAGATGGAGCAAAAGGAAGGTTTGTTTTCATATTCAAGAGGTTGTTTTTTTAAAAGGGTCGAATCTTTGAAGAGATTAACAAAGGAGGGAAGTTCAGTTTCAAGGTTGGCATTCACACAAATACGTGCATGAACCATTCGGGAGCGTACCTTGGTGGAGGAATCTACAATGATGAGTTCGCCAATGGTGCGGGAAATTCCTCTCAGGATGTCCTCATGCCAGCATTGGAAAGGCAAGTTCGGAAGGCGAACCCAGATAGGCGCCACATTGATGTTCTGAGTTTCAGGGTCGAAATCCTCTCCCCATCTACGGATGAATAGGCTCCATCTCCCCAGGAACCAGGGTCCACCAGAAAGGATGTTGCAGGAATCTTCTACATTATTCAGCCTGATCGCAAAAAACCCTCGAGATAGGGCCACTATTTGCATGTTGCCACTAGTTCGCCATTTGCCACAGGCCCATTTTCGAATCGTCTCCATGTCTGGTCTGCCCCCAATAAACTTGCCAATGAGGGTGAACTTTTCCTGATCGATGTAACTATTCAGAAAGCTGCCTGGGATCACCAGATTGGAACCGGATGGGATCAGGGGTTGATATGGGGTCGAGGAGGTTGACTCCTTTGAGACCGCCTGGGCGTACGAGCCCTGGAAAGGTGGAAAAACACCTTTGTCG
This sequence comes from Wollemia nobilis, assembly GCA_028583015.1. Lineage (NCBI taxonomy): Eukaryota > Viridiplantae > Streptophyta > Pinopsida > Araucariales > Araucariaceae > Wollemia > Wollemia nobilis. Next base: position 22,534,913 of record JAQPPZ010001195.1, read on the forward strand.
GGGGGTTTTTCTTGACGGGGAGGAATTTCTCCTTCCTCTGGAGGATCGGACTCTAGACCGCCTGAGCCAGAGTCCTGGAAGGCGGATCCCCGAGTCGGGCTTCCAGGCCTTCTTCCGCTCTCCGCTGCTCTCCCGCTCTCCACTGCCCTCCCGCTCATTTTTCTTTCTTCGATTCATTTTGTTTAGTCTTTTAGCTCTAGCTTTATCTAGTTAATTTTTTTGTATATAGTTGTAGATCATCCTTAAGTCTCTCACTTTGGTTCCTCTTATATTAGTTTATTCTTCTATTGTAAATTCATGGTCCCCTCTTACAAGGTGTAAATTCAATAAAAACCCTCGTTGACTTGGGGGTAAGTTTTCCCTCTTTGTTATATTCCCCTTTTATTTTATTTTTGTGTTTTCTTCTTTATAGCATGAATTCACGATTCATACTTAGGGACTGCAAAATCGTTCTTCTACCTATTTATTATTTTTTGTAAACCCTCTTATTTTTGTTCTCTATTTTGCATTTGTCTTGATTTTGTGCTTACCTCTTACTAGGCAAAAATTTGGATCTACTTTCAAAAGGTCAATTATTTTTATGTGTGCTTACAATCATCTAAAGAACCAAGGGGGCTTGAATGCCTTACCTATGAGCCTAGTCTTCACAACAGCCTAAGCAGGCCCCCAAACACTAATGTCAAATTTTAAGTTTATAAGTTTATAAGTTTTTGCTTGAATTCATGGTCTCTAGTTCTAGGGTGTGAATTTGGATTCACAATCGTTTGCTACAGGGCGCATAATTAATGCAGGCTTTAGAATCAATTTGGATCTATAATATGCAATAATCTAGACAACCATCGAAAGAGATAAGTGTTCTAGGTATTTTTAGGTATTTGTTCAATTTCTATTTTTTATTCTCTGTTTTTTGTTTCTATTTTTTGTTTTGTGTTTTTTTTTTGTCTTTTGGTTTTTGTTTTTGTGTTTCTATTTTTTGTGTCTTCTATTTTTTATGTCGTGCTTTTGTTTTTTTGTTTTGCATTTCGTGTTTCTATTTTCAATTTTTTGTTTTCTATGTTATGCTTCTATTTTTTATTTTGTGTTTCTGTTTTTTGTTCTCTGTTTTGTGTTTCTATTTTTTGTCTTTTGTGTTTTCTATTTTCTATTTTTTATTTCTATTTTGTGTTTTGTATTTTGTTTTTCTATTTTCAAAGTCTTATGTGTTTTCTATTTTTTTTTTGTATTTCTATTTTTTTATGTTTTTTTTGTGTTTCTATTTTCTATATTCTGTTTTGTGTTTCTATTTTCTAATTTTGGTGTCCTCTGTTTAAGCCTAAAAGGAATCCTAGTTTCATTTTATTCGTTAGGTACTAAATAGAAGAGCTTAGCAAGTTTTATTTGCTTTATCTTAGGCATTCAAAATCAAAATTACATGTAGTTATGCATTAGGTTAGTTTATTTGCACAGCTTCCTTGCCTCTTTTGCTTAAAGAGAAAATATTTTACTTTTTATATTTTAGGATTAGTTGTCATTCAATAAAAGGATCATTTTAGGATAGCCCTTATCTTTTGTAATTTTATCTTCCTACATTTTAAACTATTTTTTGACTAGTTATCATAGTTGTCAAACTAAACTTAGGTGATTGTTTAATTCACACATAAAACCCTCCCCATAGACTTGGAGTGAGTCTTAAAAATTCTCTTAGTAAACCCCTAAAAAAATTGAACCACACCAAACCAAGTTGAGGATTGTTGGCACTTAAAATGAAATTAACAAGATGAGATAATATTATAGATGAAATGAGTTAAATTTATAGGCAGAAGGCCTATATGATAAACTAACAAGTGTCAATATAAACTGACAAGTGTCAAAACAGAGGCATAATGCACTTTAATTCTAACATTCCCCCTTAAAGTGCACTATCCTAACTAAAGAAAAAAACAATTCAACATTAGGTAACATTCCCCCTTAATGTTGACTTCTCTAAAAGCAACCTATCTTCATATTTTATTGTTGATTTGGTCTAGGCTCATGCTCTTTGCGCTTGGCTCTCTAACTGTGAATAATGCTAGATGAACTGTGTATACATCTCGGTCTGTTGCCTCAGGGTCAGCCCCTTCCACGAGTCTGTTGCCACTGGGTCATTCGTCTAAGTGCCTCAAGGTCATCATGGGTGCCTCAAGGTCAGCAAATTTTGGATCTGTTGCCTCTGTAGGTCATCCTCAGAGGATGTTGCCTCTCGTAGGTCACTGACTAGATCCACCATAAATATCAAATCCCTCCTTATGGTGAACTCAATCTAGAAGGTGTCGGTATCTGTCGAAAATGTGCCTTAATACATAAGAAAAATAATGAGCCATGAAATTTAATAAAATGAGCCATAGAAGCCATATATGGAGGAGAAGAAGAAAGAAGAATATAAGAGAATCTTCTGAAGTGTCTTCGTCTGTAGTCTTCAAAATTAGATCCGAAAAAAAACCTCGGATAGAGTCTAGGGTGTCTATGTCTGTAGTCCCTAGAATAAGTGTCCTTATGGTAGTCACCTCATCTTACCGAAATGCATGGGTAACCAGTCACTACATCCACCAAGTAGAAAGAGGATACTACTAGATACTAGGTTCACTTACAAGTGCCTTGGGAGTTTCGGGTTCAACCGAGAGTGCACTCCAAGGTAGAAAACTTTGAGGCTTAAAAAACTCAAATGAAATAGCCTCAAAATTATAAATGGACACCACCAATGTGTCCGTCATGAAAAAACGTTTCCAACGACTATAAATACCCCTATATTTGGGTCTCATAGGGCCTTCAACTTGTAGAAAAACAAATTGCCTCTCTAGGCAACAAAACGTCAAGAATAAAATATTCCTGCCATCGCACTCTCGCGGATTAAAAACAAACTTCAGTTTTCCCTGTAGGAAAAATTACAAGCGCCATCTAGGCCTTCCACTTCCATGTGGAGAAAAAACATTAAACTATGGGCAATGAGGCCCATTGAGTTCCTCCACTTAAAAAAATGATGCAACCCTTAGTTTAAAATATATTTAAATCATCCCCTTACAATTTACATACCCATACAATCTCATGAAACAATGGTCCCTCTACTTTTAAATAAGTACCCCATTCATTTTTATAAAAGGTGCCCTACCATGATGCAAATATTAAACTAAATTGTAAGAAAACTAAGGGACCATTATGAGTTTTCAACAAAAACTCATAATACCACTAAGGGACACCACAACATAACTTTCATCACAGAACAACCACGACGTCCATGCAATGATGCTGTGCACCTGCACTCTCATTGCCACACCGATCGACTTCAGCGTCCATGCCTCCCGTGGCTAGACGGTCATGCCCTTCTGCCACCCGACCACCTTCGCCATGCTGGAGCTTGAGCTCTTCCGTGCCATCGACATCGAAAACCTTATCCACCTGTTCGTGGTCGTTACCAAGTTTTATAGCCACTCACACAGGCTGAATGCACATCAGAAAAGAAATTATTAATGCTCCACTCAAATCAGCTACAAAGCTGTGATCACTCCAGTTACAAATTAACGGTTGCATGCAGATTGGCACCAAATTTTGTAGTAAGAACACAGTTTTTTGGAAATATTTGCGGGCAATAGACGAGTTTTTGGAGAAGCAGATGGGTCCTTTTGGCACCTGGCATCCGCTCCCTCTCTCTTCCTCCATCTTTGAACTCTCTTGCGAGCCGCATCTGGCTGTCCAAGATCTAGCACCCGTGCGGCCGAATCGAACGCCAAGTAGCAAAAAATCGAGCAGCATTGCGCACCAGAAGGACAAAAAAATATTCTGTCATGATGGCGAAAGATATTTTGCTGGTGATGGCATTTCTGTTGCTTGTTCTGTGTCGAGCTCAGTCCCAGTCTCCGCCACGAGGTGGACACGTGACGCCACCTCTTCCTCACCGACGACAGCTCCGATGGCAATATCGCCCACCACGTCGCCCGATGTGGCATCTTCCGTAGACTTCAACCTGGCCTTGGCTTGCATGTCAAGAACAGCTTCCACCAGAGGACGAAGAAACTCCTCCTTGGCATCCTCATTGTTATTGCCATCGTTTATGCAGGGAAAGTCGCCTGCCATTTTTGACGAGTTGCACGATTTTATGACTGTAAATGGCTTTCAAATCCTCATGGATCTGCTCTTCCTCATTCTACCTTTCAAACTTGCTGAGTACTGTATCGCCACGCCGGTACTTCTGAGCGCTCACTCCTGCAATGCTGCGCCCATCGACGCCGGAAAATAATACCAACAGGAAAACAGCACGCGAAAACCTTGAAACAGCGGGAACAACAAACCATGCAAAATTCCTTTCCATTCTCGCTCATGTAAACTGGTTATCGGTGGTCACCTGTAAAGCCTCCCAACTTCCATCAACACCACAGTCCTCCAGCAAATACTTGGTCCTCTGCAATATAACATACAACTTTGCATTTCTCCTTTGGCATACTCGGGGCTTGATTACATCAAAGATACAGCAGAAATGTTCACAGCAGGCATAACGACTAGACCTCTCCAAGCCCGTCTCTTCCAAAATAGCCAATCATTAGATGGAAGAGCCATCTCTTTCTGCTGCAATGTGATTATTTCCTTTGAAGTGCATAGTTCTCGTGGCCTCACTCCTTTCCCCATCGAGGAGCAACGATGGAGCACCAGGTAGAGCATGCGCTACGACCATGTCCAAATCCCAAGGCCAAAGGGACTCCTTGAACATGCACTTACTAAGCTTTTGGAAGCTCCCTTCATACATCTGGTGGATTTCGTACATATTCTTCTCGCGGATGTGGCGATACATGAACACCACGAAGGTTCTCACGGTGTCGGGGACGAAGTTGGGAGACAGCAGTTAACACTACGATCACCACTACAACTCATAGCATGACTTTCTCTATCCGCACAGCAACAAATGTAGAACTGGCAAAAAAAATAGGCTATCTCTTCCTTCTTGATCCCTTTCAAATAATACCTCAGCTAATATTACGCATTGCTTGTCAGACTCAACATTAATGCAGTTGATCCATCAAATCCATGGACTCGCACTGTCCTCAAAAAAATTATGCCAGCTCTTGTTACCATTGTAATTAGATGCCCCACAAAGTGTTCCCTCCTTAGTCGGATGACGTTCCCCCATCGCTACATTGAAAAACTGTCATTAAATGCTAGTGATTTTTCCACCATAGATTACGCTGATCATATGGCTCAGTTTCTGAAATAAGAAAATCATTTTACTCCTCCACGGCGAGACGGCTGCAACCCCCACTCCACTACATGTTGGGAAACTACAACGCATCACCAATACATAATGAGCTCTTTGTTCCTACAACTGTCACTATAGAAGAAGAAGCAACAACTACAGCTTCTGTTGCACCATTTTTCTTGGCAATTTTTTTTAAAGACTCTACAACATAGCATGCCTGAACAGCATATTGGGTGAAGTGGGGAAACATGAACAATAACTAGCATTATTTGAAAGATCTCGTTGCATTCATCAGCGTCTAAACTAGAAATAAACTACGCTTTACATCTGGAACTCATTTACTTCTGTCGCTCTTTTTGATAGCACAGATCTAGCCAAATTTTCAATATCAGGTGTTCGCCAAAAAAAAAAAGATCCACTGGTTATAAATAAGCAATCTTCAGATGGAGCAGATGCAGGGAAAAAAATCTGAGTCCACCAGATCTGCTGCAACCTCAAACATAGTTGTCAAAAAAAATACATGGCACTTCCTAACAAACAGAAGCACCCATGTGAAGAGGAACTCGCACGATTCAATGGACTTGTACACCTTCAAAACTTATCCTCCCAAATAACTCAAAAAAAATAGGATGCCATTAATTTTATGAGCTTCTGGTTTCTGATCCATCTCATGGATGGAGAGCATACTCCCTAGCTCAAAAAAAATGGAGAAAGAAAAAAAATGGGGGAGGGGGGATTTCCATGAGGGAAATCCCCCATCAATCTCACAAGCTCAGGAGAAACACCTAGAGCTCTGATACCAAATTTTGGCACTTAAAATGGAATTAACAAGATGAGATAATATTATAGATGAAATGAGTTAAATTTATAGGCAGAAGGCCTATATGATAAACTGACAAGTGTCAAAACAGAGGTATAATGCACTTTAATTCTAACAAGGATAAACCCTACGAGGATATCAGCCCCTACGGATCTGCTAAGATATTCGTGGGAACCTTATCACATTTCATGTCAGGTTCACCAAAAATGTGGGGAGGTTCTCACGAATATCTCAACAAATCCATATGGGCCAAAATCCCCACAAGGTTTATCCTCACCTTGATTTGGTGTGATTTTAATTTTTAAGGGGTTTACTATGAGCATTTTTAAGACTTGCTTCAAGTTTGTAGGGAGGGTTTTATGTGTGAATTGAATAGTCGCCTAAGTTTAGTTTGACAACTATGATAACTAATCAAAAAATTATTTAAAATGCAAGAAGACAAATATGCAAAAGACAAGAGCTATCCTAAAATTATTATTTTATTGAGTGACAACTAATCCTAAAATACATAAAGTAAAACATTTTCTCTTTAAGCAAAGGAGGCAAGAAAGATGCCAAATAAACTAACCTATGTGTAACTACATACAATTTGAATTTTGAATGTCTAAGATAAAGCAAATCAATCTTGCCAAGTCATTTAATATTTAGTACCTAATGAATGAAATAAAACTAGGATTCCTTTTAGGCTTAAATAGAAGACACAAAAAATAAAAACATAAAATGGAAAATAATAAATAGAAACACAAAAAAAAAAACATAGAAAATAGAAACACAAAAGAAAAAATAGAATATAGAAACATAGAAAAAAAAAACACAAAACAAAAATATAGAAAATAGAAACACAAAATAGAAAACAAAAAAAATAGAAGACACAAAAAATAAAAACACAAAATAGAAAATAGAAAATAGAAACATAACACAAAAACATAGAAAATATAAAATATAAAACAATAACACAAAATAGAAAATAAATACACAAAATAGAAAATAGAAACACAACATAGAAAATAGAATACACAAAAAATATAAACACAAAATATAGATACAAAAATAGAAAATAGAAGACACAAATAATAGAAACACAAAATAGAAAATAGAAACATAACACAAAAAATAAAAACACAAAATAGAGAACACTTATCTCTTTCGATGGTTGTCTTGATTCTTGCATCTTGTAGATCTAAACTGATTCTAAAGCTTATATCAATTTCGTTCCCTGTGGCAAACGACCACAAATTTGATTTTGTACCCTAGAACAAGAGATCGTGAATCTAAGCAAAAATTTGCAAAATGAAAAACTTGAAATTTGACATTAGTGTTTTGGGGCCTACTTAGGCTACTATGAAGACTAGGCTCATAGGTGAGGTATTCAAGTCCCCTTGGTCCTTTAATGATCATAAACACATATGAAAATAATTGACCTTTTGGAAGCATATCTGTATTCATGCCTAGTAAGAGGTGAGCGCAAAATCAGGATAGATGAAAAACAGAGAACAAAAAGAAGAGGATTTACAAAATATAAAAAATAGGTAGCGGACCAATTTTTTGGTCCCTAAGTATGGACCCTGAATTTGCATTGCAAAGAAGAAAACACAAAAAAAAACAAAAGGTAACATAAGAGAGAGGGAAAATTTGGCCTCAAGTTGATGAGGGTTTTTACTGAATTTACACCCTATAATAAGGGACCGTAAATTCATGATAGAAGCATAAACTAAGATAAAAGGAAGTAGAGCAAGATACTTAAGGATGATCTATAGCTATACACCATTTTTTAAGAGAAAAAGCTAGAGCTACAAAACTAAACATAATTATCTAAAATGATAAATAAGAAAGTAAAGCAAAAAGACAAAAGAGAAAGAAAAAGAAAGGAGACAACCAATAGGAAAATGATCCCCTAAGACAAGCCTAATTATCCCTCCTACAAGCCCTTTTGAGATGGTGAAGCAAACTTGATAATGTGAGAAGCAAAGAGAAAGTGAGCATAATCTATCAAAAGCAATTGTTTGTTCATCAGTTCACACTTCACTTATTCATTACTATTTCACACACTACTCAAAGGGAGCCCAATACCCCATATTTATAGGGCTTTCTAGGACGAGGTAAGAAAAGGACTTAGGTTAAAAACTAGGGTTAGGGTTTAAAAATATGAGGTCGACTCAAGGGCAAGAATTACTAGGGTTTTGGAACCTTAAACGATCTAGAACCTTCGAGAATCATGAAATCGTGACATCTAGACCCATGTGTAGTTTTTCTGCATTTTGGAGGACCAAATGATGTTAGAATATAGGCAAACCTATACTCGTTGAAACACTCTTTTTGAGCATGATCCAATGGTAGTGGTTTTGAGAAAATTGAAGAAGATTTTATAAGGGAAAAGTTAGCTCAAAGATGAACTTACTTTTTGAAGCAATAAGTTAGCTCAAATACGACCTTCAATTTTAGGTCTTTGAAAGGTGAATTTGGCTTGGTTGGTTAGAGGATCGATGTATGGGGGTGAATTAATAAAAATTGATAAGAAGTGTGTTAATTTTAAGTGTCTACACTAACTTTGTAAAAATTAATTTTTTTTGTTTTATTAACAGAGAGAGTTAGATACATGTACTACAATGTATTAAATATTGATCAATTATTTTCAAAGTTATTAAAAAATTAAAAGCTTATACTTTTTACTTAAAATAAAATATTATCCTTAAAATTAAAATGAATACTAAAAAACACATAACAAAAATATTAGAGTATTACTTTCATAAACTATTTATTTTCAAGCTAAATTATTCAACTCAACAATATGGCACTATACAAAAAAAAAAAATTAAGAAATATAACATAGAGCCACTACCATCCTCTTGTGCAAAATTTAAAATTTTAAATGAAACATGGAATAATAGAAAAATTCTCACGAATGTTATAAACACAATAAGTCAAAATTTAGTTGAAATTAGGACATAAATAAATGAAGACAAGCCCATAGTGTTGAACTATATTCTATTCAAAGACTAGTTAAAACCTCTTCTATCAACATAGAAAGAATCCTTTTCACATAATAGTAAGAAAAAAATAGAACTAACAAATTAGTTTAACAAGGTTCAAATATGGCTTTAGAAAACCATCGTAGTTAAATCTAAGTAACAAGATGCTAAGTATTACAAAGATCATAATACATAATATAAATATTATAGTATAAAATGAAAAACAATAAATCCTTATTAATAAATATTATCACTATACAAATAAATGTTATATATTTTTACCTTAGAATACATATGTAGAAGAAAGTAATGAAATACAAAACAAAAGGACAAAGTTAAATCACCTATGAAGCCAAAAATAACTTGATAAAATTAACCTCCAGTTTATCAAATGATTTACAAGCTTTGATAAATAAAAATTGTTAATAAACTAAATCTCAAAATAAAACCCTACAAATTTTCTATTTACTCTTACTCGAACATAGGCATGTATGTCAAAATAAACCTCACTAAGAACTCACAAATATGTCAGCTTTTGAGGATATATGCAGTGGGAGAGATCTAACACAGGTCCTAATAAGATGCAGAAAATATGAAAGAATGGAATTCTGCAATATGACTGAAATATACTATAAATAGAAATGACAAAAATACAATGCAGTATGGAGGTAATGGTCACTCCATTAATATCAGCTAGAGAACTACATTGTACTCCATACAGGAGTTCTACTCCTATCTACTATGCACTTGATAGGAACTTGATATAAGCTTGATATGAGCTTGTTATAATCTATCACTATGAGGCCCTTTATATAGGAAGATAGATTCCTTGGCCAACACTCTACCTAGTTGTACAAGTGGACACCTTGCACATTACAACTTGCACATTGACACTTGTGCATTTATTACATTGCTTGAAGTAACTAGCTAACTTCCCCTAAAGTAATCTCCTATTCTAACTATGTACCAAAGGTGGTACATTTACATGACCCAAATGATGTAATATACTCTAACTCTAACACCCCCTGTATTACATTATTTGGGTATTGAAGATTTCAATCTTCAATATGGATCTTCTTCTTGTGGATGCTCTTTGGCTTGCTCAGGTTCTTTGTATCCTCCTTTATCTGGTTCATCTTCCTCTTCTTCTTTAGTTGCTTCAGTCTTCATGTTATAGCTTCTTTTCTTTTCCAATCCTCTATTCTTTGACATCAGATGTCTTTGATGAACTAGTGATCTCATGATTTTGCATGTCTCAAGTGGATCATAATTGACCCATTTTCTCTCCTTTGGATCTTTGTATGACCTATTTTTCTGACCTTCATAAGTATCAAACTTGAGCTCATTGTTAGTAGATGCTTCTGGAATAATATTTTGAAAGTAGCAATCTATTATGTGTAATAATATTTCTTCATGACTTTTATAATACTTGTTTTTATAGTAGCAGAAGAAATATGAGTGATTTTTCCCTTCATAGTATTTGCATGGATAGAAATTCCAACAATTGAGATTTTCATGACCATATTGATTGCAATAGGTGCACAATAGAGATGTTCTGACTACTTTGTAATCTATCTTAGGGATATCATGTTTATCTATATCTTTGACAAGATCCGTAAACCATATGTGCACAATTGAAGCTATTTCATTTTTACTTCTTTGTATGAGGTCTTCTTGTTCTATATTTTCTTCTCCCTTTTGAATGTGGTCTTTTGTGTTATCATCAGTTTCATTAGAAGAATCTATTTTTCCGTAGCTATTTGTTTCAGAACTTATTTCCCATTTTATTGATTCTTCTTCTCCTTCTGCATTTTCCTTGTTGTTACCCATTGTATTACCAATCATGCTTTTAATCCATATTGGTATTTTTCTCATTCCACTTCTTAGTGTGTTGCTCAATGTGCTAGTAGTCATCTTTATAGCTCCTTGGATTAGAGTATATAGTACTTTGATAGAGCTTGTATCTTAAGGGATCGAATCTTCTTAAGTGGTCTACCTTATGACTCCCTAGTTTAGAGTATGTGAGCTTGATTTGATAAAACCTTTATAGAGCTTAGGTTTTGTAGGCTTCCTTATATCTCCCTAGTTAAGAGATGTGAATTTGATTTAATAAGATCCTTATATTTTTGTAGAGACCTTATGACTCCCAAATGGATTAAGTACTTGATAATATTTGATGAATGCTATTATTATCAAGTTTTGTAGAATGCCTTATGTCTCCCTAGTGATTTTGGATATGCTTTATGATTGATAAAGTGCTCTTTGAGAATAGTAGTTCAATTTTGAGTTGATTTTGTAATGTTTTGTAAGTAGCAAAAATCAACTTCTATTACACCTTATTACTCCTATTGAACTTAAGCACTTTCTAATTTGATGAGGTTCTATTGGTTGGATTTCTTTTGTCCCTTTAATGTGGTTTTGAGACAAGTATACCAATTTATTTCCAACTCTTGATTTTCCTTAATGAACCTTCTTTTATAGCCTTTGATATTTTGATATTTAATGTTTCTAAATTCCAATTACCTACTTTGGTGTAGTATTCCTTATAACTCCCTAATATGGAATATTAGAAAACAATAATATTTGCAATAATAGATGTTTAATTTATCCAGGTAGAAATCCTTATTTCTCCTATGTTTTAGATTGCAAATATTAGGCTATTTTAATATATATTTTCCTTTTAATTTTGCTTTCAAATATGGTTGATTTCCCTTAATGTTTCAACCTTATATTATATCCTTATAACTCCCTTTTAATGAAAGTAAATTAGATAAGGTAAATTCTTACCTTTATGATGCTTCAAACCTCTACGTATTCGGCAATGGATTCGGACGTGTATGGCAACAATTTTCAACGTTCCTCTTGGGTGTTGTGAGCAATGGCAGACTTTGATTCTCCCTTGACTTCAATGCTTGAATGGTGGTGCCTCAAGTCTGGCCTCTTTGACCTACTTTGAATACCTTGACCGAGAGCTTTTAATGCTCTTCTTACTGCAACTCATTGCTGCTCTGAATGCTTTCGAATGTTGTTTCCTCCTTGGTTTTAGGTGCCTTAAATAGGAGGATGATCTTCTTGAGAAGGACAAGTGTCATGGTGGTTTCTTTCAATGCTCGACGATGCTATTAGACACTTGGAATTCATTGTAGAATGGAGACGTTACAGTCTTTATGTAAATGCTTGTATACCTTGGTTACAAGTGTCACCCCTTCTCTAATATTCCCAATGCTGACCTATGTAACACTTCTTCAGATTATTCCTTTCACGCGTGTGGAATTTTGAATGTTATTTCGAAGGCGTTAGGGTTTCTTCTAAGGTGACAAGTGGCACCTTATTTCCTTTGCATGTCCCAGCCTTATTAACATATTCTTGCAAGCTTCTCCAATGTATGTTTCCACCTTTTCCTTTGTTGTGTTTCGATGGCGCTGAGTTGGTTCCAGCTGAGCAATGCTATGGTGGAGCTCGAGTGGCTTTGAGCAGTGCTTTGGTGGAGCTCGAGTGGCTTTGAGCTAGAGAAATGAGCAGCACTTTGGTGGAGACTTTGTGATGCTCCAATGATGATATAGAATGCTCCTTGGATGTACATCTAGCTCTAGTATTGCTTGCTTTGATTTTCTCCTACTTCCAAGTTGTTGGGTTTCTTCCTTTGTGAATGATATATCTCCTTCCTTGTGCTTTGCTTTGTGTGTTTGTAGGTTACCTATTGTGGCTATCCAAACCATGGGTGATGTGAGCCTTTTGATGGCTCTTTTAGCCTTGCTTGGATGATGCTTTTCTACGACCACTTTGAGATGCTTCTTCCTTGTGAAGAATGTGTCTTTGTGACACTTAAGCTTTGTCCTTTCTCCTACGTAGGATAGAATATCATGATGCAAGATAATGTAAATAAAATTTGTAAATATAATACCTTTTTTGCACCTCCTTTTGCAATCTCTTTCTACTGGTTTTAATGGTGGCTTTCTTGTAGGCAAGGGCTGATTTGATGTTGTCTCCTTTGCTGGACAACTCTCTCCTTTTGCTTGATTAATCTGTAGATAGAAGCTCTTGTAGAAGTAATTTTTGCACTAATTTTCACCTGTATAAAAACCTTTAGTGCACCTCGAATCTGAGACTCACCAAGTCTCGATTTGTAGCTTCTTTTACTGATTTTGATGGTGGCTTTCTTCTCCACTCCTTGGAGGAATATGATCTGATTTTGGTGGCTTCTTTGGGCCATGAAATGTTATAGGTTTTATGCACCAAATAGTGTCTCTAGACACTTTGATAATCTATTGGTTTTGTGCTCTTGATCTTTAACAATCAACAAACACAAACTAATCCTTTTGAGAGTAACTAGTTAAATATTAACTAGTGTAGTGCTAATGGATTAATATCTCCAACTTAATGCACTTTAAAGGTAACAATAATCTCACCTTATTGCTCCTGTAAATGAACTCTCAAAATAATTTCAAATGCACTTAATAATCTCTGCAACTTTTAAGAGTAATCTGTAATGAACCCTTAATGAATATTCTACAATTTTTCACTACAATCAATATTGTAGGATATAGTCTTCTTGCTTTCTAGATAGATAATAGGTAGGTGATAATTTTATTTCTTTCAAAAAATATCCAACTCCTATTTAATGTGCAAATATATCTTAAAATGAATTCTCCTTTTTGCACTTTCTTGAAGACTATAATATGAGCCCTTCTCCTTGCAACTTTAATCCAAATATGGTGCTTAATGGAATTTGATAATGAACCCTAATTTGAAGTTCAACTAATTGCACCCTAGTTGCTTACCTTTAATGGCTTCTGTAGATGATGTAGATCTTGGTGTTTTGATTCACCAAGTTGCTGCCTTGTAATGGATGAATTCATAGCTTCTTGTTGGCTGTCCAGAATAGCTTTTTGCTTCACCAAACTATGGTCTTGAACTTTCTATCTTGAGCCTGGAGTTTGGTGGCTTGATCCTTCCAGTGATCTTCTATTTTCTATTGTAGATTCAGAGAACTATTTTCTCTAAATTATGCCTTCTTGTTGTGAGAGGTAATCTCCAAATCTCCTAGATTTGGTAGGCTTCTTCTATCTGAATCTTCCTTCAATATTCTTATCGAATTTTGACTTCAAACAAGATCTTCTCCTTCTCAAGATTTTGAATATCTTGAGGTCTTCACTAGATTCTTCTTCTGGGATTTGTCACTCCTTGCCAAATTCTTCTTCTCTTGGGCTTGTTGTTGGATGGTGATAATTGTCCCAAGTCCTTCACTATCAAGAGCTTCTCCTTGGTAGTGGATTTCTCCAATGAGTTCTCCTAGGAACTCTTTTGATGATGCTTCTTCGAGCTCTACAACAAGGCTCTCCAAGCCTTCTTATTTTTACTCCTTGAGACCTCTCCAAGGTCTTCTATCTTGTAGCTTCTCTGGTCTTCCAACTGAGACCTTTTCTTCAACCTTCTACTTCTGGAAGTGTTGGTGATGAGATCTTCTTCTTGGATCTCTAAAATTTGTTGCTTCTGGATTTGAACAGGACTCTCCTAGTCCTTCTCTTTCTTCCAAGAATGGAAGTTCTTCAATGAGATATTCTCCTGATCTCTTTAGCTTCTTCTAAAAGAAGTCTTTAATTAGTAAAGGAGATCACCAATCTCCTATTTCGTGGACTCTTCTTTGGAGTCTACTTCAATCCTCTTCTCTAGAGTTTTCTTCTGAATCAGAAATTTTCTTCTAAATCAAGAATTCTTCTCAAAAATTTTCTTCAGAATTAAGGCTTCTATGGCCTTCTCTTCTGGATCAAGGCTTCTCTGGCCTCTTCTTCTGGATCAAGGCTTCTGTGGCCTTTTCTTCTGGATCAAGGCTTATGTGGCCTTTTCTGCTTCTGCACTCTGCAGGTATTGATCTTGAATGGAGATCACCAATCTCCTATCTCCTCCTTGACTCATCTTCTGGAGTCTCTTCTTCCTTGAGTCTTCTATAAGGCTACTGTGGCCTTTTCTTCACTTTTGTAGTTTGTAGGATTGCAACTCTTGTAATGGGACCTTTTCTAGGTCTTTGAAATATTCAATCTTCTCCTTGTTGCTGCAAGTGTTGGAATGATTCTAAGAAGATATTCTTCCTAACTCTCTTGTAGGAAGCTTCCCAACTTTTTCTAAATCTCCTTTTCCTACAACAAGTTGTTAGAAACTAGAATGGAATAATTTATAATTCTGGAGATAATAATCTTCACTAGTTGATCCATCAAACTAGTGGAATGAATGTTGAGTCCTAGTCTTCACGAGTTTTTCTGCAACTTTGTGGAAAGACTCTAGCCAAATGTAATCTCAAAATTTTTGTAACTAATTATTTTATTTCTCACTTGTCCCTCTCTATTGACTATTGTGGCTCTCCCTATTCCTCTTGACCTATTGGAATTCTCTTATGATGACTTTTGCAAGTGGCGGTGCACAATGGTGAGTCTATTTTACAAAAATGTAAAGAGGAACTATGATGGATGTAGGTCCTCCTATTCTTGATTCACCATGGCATTGATACCACTATTAGATTTTGAGGATATATGTAGTGGGAGAGATCTAACACAGGTCCTAATAAGATGCAAAAAATATGAAAGAATAGGATTCTACAATATGACTAAAATATACTATAAATAGAAATGATGAAAATACAATGCAGTATGGAGGTAATGGTCACTCCATTAATATAAGCTAGAGAACTACATTGTACTCCATACAAGAGTTCTACTCCTATCTACTATGCACTTGATAGGAACTTGATATAAGCTTGATATGAGCTTGTTATAATCTATCACTATGAGGCCCTTTATATAGGAAGATAGATTCCTTGGCCAACACTCTACCTAGTTGTACAAGTGGACACCTTGCACATTGACACTTGTGCATTTATTACATTGCTTGAAGTAACTAGCTAACTTCCCTCTAAAGTAATCTCCTATTCTAACTATGTACCAAAGGTGGTACATTTACATGACCTAAATGATGTAATATACTCTAACTCTAAAAAATATTACATCTACCAGAACAAAATATATAACCACATCAATAGAATGACTTTTTTTTAACACCACAAATAGATGCTCTTTAGTGATAAGGTTAAATAAGTCAAAGACCACATTAATAGTATGACTTTTTTTTAACACCAAACCTAAGGCTAAAGTGAAAGAAGCCAACAACTTATGAGAAAAACTTTCTTAAAATATTGAAAGAAGCCAAAGACCTATGAGAAAAACTTTTTTGAAATGTTGAAAGAAGCCAAATACCTATGAGAAAAATTTTCTTAAAACAAGTGAAATAAGCTAGACCTATGAGAAAAACTTTCTTATAAAAAAAGATATATAAAGGTAAACCTCACAATATGCAGCCAATATGACTAACATAGGAGACACTGCACTAATCAACGATCACTACGTAAACAAGCAAAATGGTTTACTTGTAACTAAACCTAAATATGCTCCTCAGTTTCTAGATAGTTCCATTTGAATCACAAAGCAGTAAATGAGGGCTTCTAAAATAAAAGCTACGAACATGCATTAAAAAGATATTGATTTTAGAAAAACCTGATGCACATTAATTTACAGATACTTTCATTAAAAATCATAAAGAGAGACATGACCAGGGTCACAACAGACATCTATGATGATCAATGTCATGGATCTATAGAGAGAGAAAATGCAAGAGTGTTTTCAAGGATGAACAAGGCTAAGGAGTTCTTGCAGATCTTGCATGCACTATAGAAGCTCATAGATTTTAGCATTATCTCAAAAGTATCGCTCAGATGAACAATCATAGCAATAGGTGATCTAGTGATGACCCATCTTCCTGAGCAATGACGACAGACGACGAAGAGGTGAACACCATGTAGGTGCTGGCCAGAGTGGACATCATAGATCCCTTTGTGTTGCAGCCCAAGGAGGGGATACTTTCTGTAAACAACACCATCATTCACTCATCTGTGGCTGTGTTCATGTGTTTCGATGCTAATGTGGTGGCATTCCTAGCTAAGACGTGGCCACCTCCTCTGCTTCGAAGGTGTATTTTTTTCATCGTGGATGTATTCATAGATTAAGTTTTTTTATTGTTTAAATTAATTATTGTAATCTAGAATTAAAATAGGTTACATTCATATTACATCATAATGATTATGGTTGGTTATATTAGATTGAAATAGTTCTCTCATTGTATTACATTATGTTGTCATGGTATTTCAACAAATTACATAGTAGTACTATAACAACATTTTGATAATTATGGATGTAAAGTTCTTTGGATTTTCATTTAGAGACCCATGTTCAAACCTTGATAGGTACGAGGGGACTGGACCTCTCATAAAAACTTATGTAAACTTAAGTTTTTAGTTTAATAAGGACAATGTAGTGGTTAGCGCTTTGGTATCTCTTTGGGAAGGTCTAAGGTTCAAACCACGCCATACCCAGAAAGGGATAGGTTGGATGGTAACAATTGAGTGTTTGCCAATTGACTTCCTGAGTTTGATGCCTTGGAGGATCGAGGTCTGGTTGACTTCATATAGCTCAATGGGCTAGGGTTTATAGTGGTAGTGTCCAATGGTGTTATCAACTTGCCTACGTATTATATAAAAAAAAAAATTATGAATGTATCTCTATCAAGATATAAGCTTGGGTCCTTCTTGAAAGTTGAGGTATTTAGCTAATTCATGCTCATATCTTTTAATACCCATAAGTTACAATAAATATCAAATTAATGAGACAAAACAAATCTAATAAAAATTAATAATATTTATATTTAATTAATAAGGTTTAAAATAATAATAATAATAATATAATCAAATGATATTAGCTCAAGCAATTAAAAATATTTTCTCCTAATCAAGATACCAAAGTTTAAATCTTATAAGAAGATATAATGCCACTATGTGATTTATTGAAATACAATGATAACATTATGCTGATGTAATATAAATGAAGCTTATTTAAATCCAATATTATCAATTTATTAATAATAATATTGTGATGTTTGTAAAATATTAGTGTATTGTCTACTTTACAATGAAAATTTATAGATGTGTTTTGCAGGTTTTTATATTCTATAATGGCATTTAAAATGGTCATAAGTATTAATAACTACTTATTTAGAAAAAATATTTAAATAAATGATTAACATTAATGCAATGCCACAATTTTCTAGGGAGTGAATGTGAGAAGATCTTTGTAATAGAATGAATATAATACAATGTCAGTACAACTTAAATAGGCCTAATGAGTACAACTTAGTGGGCCTAATGATGAAGACTTTGAAACTCCAAATAAGCTATAAACAAAGTATGACATGTCTTCATACATTTTATTAATATTAGGATCATATCACAAACACATTCTCTTGAGATGGGATATACTTAATAATAATAATTGAAAAATATTTTGACTTTGGTCTATGTGGCTCCAAGTCCTTAACTTCTTCTAGATGGTTATGTTATTGTGGAATAAATCAAGCATTGAAGGATCATGTATGTAAAATTTTGTTCAAATATGGAATATCTAAAATGGCAAATAAAGATCTAGAATGTCAAACATTTTTATAACTATAGTATCTTAGCTACTTCCTTCTAATTCCAAGAAATTAGCCATAGGAAATAGATTTTGCAAACCTAGGGATAACATTGCAAAACAACACAAGTTTGAAAAAATAAAATACATAAATATCTTAAAGATGGGCTAATTTGCTCAAGTGTCGTTTCACTAGCAAAGTGATTTGATTGGCTCAAGAGTGATTAACCATCAAAGTGATCGGAGTAGCTCAAGAGCAATTCGCTAGCAAAGTGATCCAATTGGATCAAGAGCAATCCACTAGAGAAGTAACACAATTATCTTGTAGGAATGAACTACCCAAGACGAGATAGCGATTCACTAGAAAAAGTAAGCAATTCACTTGGAAACTAAAGCAAATCACTCACAAATCTATGGAAGGGTAAAGAGAGAAGCATGAATCTTGAGGAGAATCTTTGGAAAGCAAATTTTGTCTTTTAGTGGTGCACTAACTCACTTTAGAAGCCTCTTGAGAATATCAAGGGCATATTTAGAGGAATGTAACATTTGGAGGTGCATCATATTGTTGGAGATACCATAAGACATTTGCTTTTACTAGGAGTAATAGTTTCTCATCCCAAGTAACTCAAGGGTAAAAACCTTATATAAAGAGGAGCAATGAGCTTCGTTGTAAACATTGTTTGGCCATGAGAATATAAAGATACACTGTGAAACCCATAATGTGCTTTCACCTCATGAGATTTTGAATAAATTGGCAAGTCCTTATGCATTCCATTACTGGCACTACCCATATAGTTTGCTAATGGTGATTGAGGCATTGCCCTTTTGTCCATATTATCATTCACTTATCAATTTCATATTTAGAGAATCGGAAAGGAACATTGATATTATTTGAATTCTTATGTGTTGATTAATAACACATACTTTCCTCACTATAGTTTAAAGTTGTGTTATATTTGAATCACTCGCATCATCAATATTTTATGTATGTTTATTTTTTGCACTTTATTTGTTAATTGGTGTATGTTAGCATAGGAGCATTCTACGAGGATAGTGGAGAGTTGGCCTAAACATGGAGGTTGGGAGGAGCCATTGGTACTCCCTTTCAACTATGTTGAGGCTCAAATTGGGATGCAACACTAAATTAAAATTTAGGACAAATCCTTGGTTCAACATAGTTTCTAGCATGCTCGATGGGACTAATCCTCATTTTCCAATAATTTTGCTCAAATTTAGCTAAATCCTAGATTTTTGTACTAAATTTACATTTGTTACGGAAGATTTGATAGATTTTTTCCAAGTACAATCACAAGTAACAATTTACTCTAATTTTGGGTCGATTCACTCTGTCCTAAGTAAATTGCCTAAAAATTATCTAATTCTATTTTTTCTAGTAATTCGTTCCATTTTGCAAGTTATTAATTTTGAATCTCTTGCATTTGCATAGATCAAATCTAGAGTGATTCACTAAATCCAACATAAACATTTATTGAGATCTCCATCATGTGTAATTTAACATAGTTTTTGGCATGCCCTATGGGCCATATACTCATTATTCTCTCTACATAATTTTTTTTATAAAATATCCATCATGTGTCATTCAACATAGTTTCTGGCATGCCCAATGGGATTAGCCCTCATTGTCCAATAATTTTGCTCCAAATTTGGCTAAAATTTCTCAAATTTCATACAAAATTTGTTTTCATCATGAAAAAAGTGATTGGCTCAAGATTGAGAGAGTTTTTGCCAAGTCTAGTCATAGGTCATGATTCCCTCAAGTTTTGGAGTGATTCACTTCATTTTGATCCAATTGTCTAAAAGAATGTATGTTAACTTTTATAAGTGATTCACTCCAAACTACAAGCAATTCAATTTGAGTTCATTGCATTTTCATAGATTTAATCTAGAATGATTCATCAATACCAAGAACTTGATTTATCAAGCCTAATATCAAATTGACTTAAAAAAATTCATCATTTTTTTTATTTGTGTTTTATTTTTATAGGTGATTTGTGAATGGTGACTCTACCATGAACTTCAAAATTTCATATTTTTCAACAATGACAATATAAACACCATTAAAACATAAAAAAACCTCATATCTAACCCCAATTTTATACCTACCATGGGTAGAAAGCATTTAAGGTATATCATGAGTCATTTTTACTAAAGATCAAAACAACAAGTGATTCGCTTAGTTCAACAAGTGATTCATATAAATTCATAATTTCTAACTGTTGGTAATTCGAATCTCTTGCATTATAAAGGTAATTCCAAGAGATTCATATAAATTCAAGTGATTCGTATAAATTCATAATTTCAAACTGTTGGTAATTCGAATCTCTTGGTAATTCAAATTTGTAGTTGTTTTTTAAATACGTTTGTTTCCTTTAATATATTTTTTTTATACATATGAAAAACGGTTATATTTATAGTTTTTTCTACTACCAAGTTTACTCAATAAGCGAAAGTTTACTCATTATGAAAAAATGATCGTTTTGACCAAGGTGTCTAATAGCAAGTAGCTCATTATTTGATTCGACAATACGGCTAAGGTTGGAATATAAATGTGAGCCTTACATTGCCCAACATTGACAATCACCTTGCACTAAGCCGAACATAGACGTGTGAATAGAACTTATTTTTAATTTGAACAAGACATCGATATGCATAATTTTTAACTCATATCTCTAATTTATCGTTGATACCTTTTGACAAAAATCATAAAATAAACTCTATAGATTTGTGGAACTAGAATTCATTTACCCCTTATTTTGAGCCTCAGGTTCTACTCCAGAGGAACTTGAATATAAATTTTTCATTTGACTCATTTTCATCTACAAAAATATCAATGGCCTCCATTTTGTCAACTTTTAGAAACAAGTATCAAAATATTTTCTATATGGTTCCTTCTAAAATATTTTCCTTAGTTACAAGTTGATTTTTTTGACAAATTGGTAAAGTGGTATGAAATACGTACAACACTCTTGATGTAGCCTATGGGCATGTGTGATGTAAGCCTACAAGTGTTCTCTATGTAATCCTACAAGCATCTTCTATGTAAGCCTAAGATCATATTTATGTAAGCCTATGAGCGGTTTTGATGTGTTCACCCTTAGTGATATTGGTTAAACTACTTATATTATTAACCTAATTAAAGGTTTTAATACATTTAATATATTATAATTTAACCTTCAAGTTAGGTTATGTAAAATTGATGTTAATATTTAATTGAGAATCAGCTATCACTATAAATACCTCTAATGACTAATCCATTGCATCAATTTTATGTATTGTAATATCGAGGGATGCCTATGGGTACCAACCCCTTATTTCTAATTTGACTATTCTTATTATTATTATATTTATCTTTCTTTGCTCTCTTTATTTTGACTTTGTACTCTTTTACATAAGATGATGATGATGAATGCTTTGAGTTATTTTATTGGAAAGTGTTATGAAATCTAACATGGTATCATATCCTATTTGGAACAACATTGTTCAATCAAGTTAGAAGAATTTCCTTTTTTTGATAGCTTAAGAAACAAATTTAGAAGACAATCTCTATTGTTTTTAGGGGGAAGATTAAAAAAAAAAAATCAAACATTTTAATTCTAACACCAAAAATGACTTGGGTGCCAAATTCCTTAATGTCAAGCATTACACACCATTGAAGTACAACTCTCTTCTAACTCTAATCATTTCATGACAAATGACACAACGGTAAGGTCTTTGATTACTCCCCTCAACATTTCAAGGTCAAATCATATTGGTTACATTTTTTTTATCATGTAGGTGTTTGAGCTATTTGGGAAGGTACATTCCACCAATGGGTTCTTGTCCATGCAGTCTCATTTACTATAAGGGTGCTATAACTAATGCAATATTTTTATAACTATGCCCTAAGAAGTTGCATATTTAAATTATTTTAATACTCTTCATCCCTATATTCACAAATCACTTATTAGAGTTGTGCAATAACTCTAACTCCAACCACAAGCATAGCATAGTGGTTGGTAATGCCAATTGTAGAGACCAAAGCTTGGGTTTTCAATTACATAACTTTTTAAAAGCATCATCTTTGGAGGAATCATATACATGAGCTATGTAGGTAACAACAAATGTGCCCCTCAAACTTTCTATAGGTGTCACCAAGATTTATTTATATTCCTATATGTTGTAACTCTAATAGGCCATCAACATATCTGTAGGTCATTTACCTTGTACTAGCAATATCACTAGTTTGATCTACAATGATGCCTCTTTTTTGTATATCATTTGTGAGTGCACCCTCTCTTATTTCCATATCTATGTATCACTCTTTAGATCCAACATACCTATTGGCATGGTGGTTGGTAAGGGGTTTTATTAATAGGAGGTTCCATGTTTAGACCAAGACAATAAAAATGTTGCATACCCTTTAAGAGCATGCCATATTTCATGAAGAACACAATCTTATACTGAGAGGGGGGTGAACAGTATAAGACCAATTTTTACTTTTCTTTCCCAATCAATATTATGTAATGTATAGATAGCAATATCAATAGTAATAATCAAAGCAATGCACAAATCACCACACACAATAGAGACACCAATTTAACGTGGTTCACCCAAAGTGGGCTACTCCATGGAGAAAATATTCACTAAAATTTTCTCAATCAATCTCTTGGGAATACTTTCTCTATTACAATAGTTATGGACCTATTTCCAAAGGCGACACCAATCCCCTAATCAAGTTCATGGATCTCTATCCACAGGAGAAATCCTTTCTCCTTAGCTCTGGTTGATGATCTTCTAGAAGAACCGTTGCCTCCACTTCACTGGCTAATGAATCTCTATCCAATGAAGACTCCTATCCTCACTGCCCTGACTAGAGGATCTCTATCCACTGGAGACTTTTGTCCTATATACTCTGTCACCTCCAAAGCTTTCTCTTTTCTCTATCTCAAATTTGTACTAAACACAGTCCTTAAGTTTAGCACAAATATGCTCAATATTTATCTTTGGTCTGGCACAAACCTATCCTCAAATATGCACCAAAATATGCCCTTAAATTTGCACTAAACACAATCCTTCGATATAGCATAAATTTGTCCTTAATATTTGTCCTCAAGCCTTAACACAAAGCTTGACTCAATCACAAATCAAATCTATTGGATCTTCCCCAAACATTAACTCAAGGTTTGAACAAATCAATCAATCAACTCTGCTCACAAGTCTTCTCAAAGACTAATCTCAAATATCCCTTGTAAGCTTCCACAAAATCTCACACTGATCTGTCCACAAGTCCTCTCTAGAACTTGTCCAATATGCTCAACAAGTCCTCACTAGAACTTGTCCAATCTTCTCAACAATCTCTATCCTCAAACTCTATATTGTAAGCTTCCACAAAAGCTCACACAAATTTGTTCACAAGTCTTCTCAAAGACTTGCCTCAAATCTTCTCAACAAGTCCTCACTAGAACTTGTCCAATATCATAGAAACATATAGATAATTGTTAAAGATTCAATATGCTTCACATTTACCACAATGCTCAATTACTTTCAATTTCTTTTTTTACCACAAAAACATATAGAGAATTGTTAGAGACTCAATATGCTTCACATTCACAAACACTCAATAACTTTCAATCTCTATTTTATCATAGAAACATATAGAGAATTGTTAGAGACTCAATATGTTTCACATTCATCAACACTCAATCTCTTTCTTAAATCAATCCAGAATATAGAATAATATGTTTCACAAAACTTGAACTATCACATCAACACATCCACTTGACTAGGCTCAACCAACTCTACTTAACCAATCACTCAATGAAATAATCCTTGCTCAAAAACCCTAGTCCAAACTCATGAACATTCACTCAAATATTTCCAACAATGCTTATCAACCAATCTCACATAACAATGATACTCATGATCTTTGCAAACCCTATTTCAAGTTCCTCACTCAACTAATTGCTTCAACAACAATGCTAATCTCACATAACAATGATACTCATGATCTTTGAAAACTTCACATAACAATGATACTCATGATCTTTGCAAACCCTAGTTCAAGTTCCTCACTCAACTAATTGCTTCAAAAACAATGCTAATCTCACATAACAATGATACTCATGATCTTTGACAACTTCACATAACAATGATACTCATGATCTTTGCAAACCCTAGTTCAAGTTCCTCACTCAACTAATTGCTTCAACAACAATGCTTATCAAACAAGGTTTTATCAATAACTCTTATTCCAAAAAAATCCTTTTCACTCCAACTTAGAATTCACAACATTCAACAATAATTCACTAGGAAGATGTACCCATACCTTTTGTTTGATGGAGAAGTGCCCTTAAAAACTTGTCTCAACCACAAATTTATGCTTTGCCAATTTCAATGGTTAGATGACAAAATATCACATTAACACTCTCTCACAATATTCCTTAATTACAAAAATAATCAAACTCAAATACACCTTATTACTCCTTGAAATTAGCAATCATCAAATCACACATCCAAAAATTACTCACTCAAATGCCCCTTATAATTTCCAATTTTAATAAATCAATCTCCAAAAATTTATCTCTCAAAATAATATTTGCCTAAACCTTATAACTCCCCTTAAAACCTTATAAACTAAATAAATTAGGCAAAAATTAAACTTTAGGGCTTAAATTAATTCCTCCAAAAAATCCGGCACCAAACTAAATGCATACCTTGTCCTTTACCCCAAAAGGGGGTTCGACGGGTTTCGAACCGTCGTCTCCCAAGCGCCAAGCGCCTTAGCACTTTGGTGCCCATCGCGTGGGCTATAGGCACCCACGAGAAGGAAGGGAAGCTTCCTTCCTCTTGTACCTTCATCCACCATCGACTTCACACAAAACAAAAATACTCCCATGGATTCGAACCTCCGCCACTCGCTGCCCCTAACGCTTTGCTTCCACTGCGGTTGCCAACTGCGCTACCTGCGCTTGGTGACCAAGGCACCTTCCTTGGTGGGTGAAGTTCCTTTGCCTCCTCTTGGCACTTAAAAAAAATGAAATCCTCTTTATTGCATAGAAATATTCGCACAAGCTCGAACACAAGGATTAATTCGAATGCGTATGTTTTTGGGCTAAGGTGGAGGAGTCCCTTTTTATACACGTTTTGATATTTGACTCCCACATCGACGCTCGATGGTCGAATTTCAAATTTGAATTTCGACTTTAACATCCCACATTAGGGTTATTTAAAATAGCCATAAAATAATATATAATTAATATTAAAATTAATTAATAATTAATTTAAATAACTTATAAGTTAAGTAAATTAATTTATAATAAAAATTATATTAATTAATTTATAATTAATTTTAAACTTCCCTGTATAGTATTATAAAGGAATATTATAATATTATACACATGGACCACATTTGACTACCTGAAACCGGGTTTTGACCAACTGAAAGTGGACTCTCCTTTTTGCACTGATTACGGAACTGCTTCTCCTTCCACTGCTCACTGAAACTGACTATCGATATTAATGACCATTCACTCTTGACATCAATGACAACTCATCTACTCAAAATTTCCAACAATCTCTCCCTTTGTTATTGATGGCAACCCAATTATCTTTTCAAATTTTCTTAACCTATTTTTGTCTTGCTCCCCCTGACTCAATGCTCTATTCTTAAATCAAATCTCTCCCCCTTTAACATCAATGGAAAAGGGTCACCTTTGGGGCTCTGGGCTAAGAATGAGTCTCTTAGCTTAGCCCCTCCCCCACCTCCTCTTGAGGTGGTTAATTATGGGGTGGGAGTATTTCTACTCCCATCAAGCATTAACCTTTACCTTTGTCCACTTTCCTTCTCATTTTATTCTTCTGATTTCTCTGACTATTCCTGTTCATGTCCATGTTCTTGTTCTTGTTCCTGTTCCTCTTCATGTTCATGCTTGGTTTTGGAATATCTTTTCTACACCACTTTGTTGTATGTCCATCATTATTGCACTTGTAACACTTAGTATTGTTATTCCTTGTAGGTGCAAATATCTTGGGATTTCTTCTAGTGAAGCCATATCTATTCCTGTCATGGACCCTGCAATTCATTGCCTTATGACCAAACTAATTACATGAGTAGCAATACCCATGAAAAGGTTACTTGCTACTGAAGTCCCATATTCCTGTCTTTCATGTGTCTTGCATTGTGAATCCTTGTTCCCAAATATAAGACATGAGAAACATCATCCATTGAAATTTCCTAGCCTTGACCTCATTGGTCTCTTACTCTTTTTTACCCTATGTTGGTTCCTATTCCATATGTTTCTTCTTTGTGTATTGTTCATTTCCTTGTTGAACTTTCTGTTGTCCAACTCATCCTCAGAAGTCTCACTTCTCTCACATTGTCTTCTTCTAAAGTTTCTTCTTCTTCAGAACTTGAGGTTGACTCCTCTTCTTGTTTCTTTTGTACCTGTTCAAAGCCAAGACCTGTCTTGCTTGATGTAGGCTTTTGTGACTTGATAATCTTATCCAAATTCTTTGAGCTCCTTCCAAACTTGTGTAGCTTATATTTAGACTTCTCTACTTCTTCCCTTAGTAGAGTTACTTCTTGTTCTAATATTTTACATTCTAAGACCTTTGCTTCTAACTTATCCTTGAAATTCTTTGTCTTAGACCTACAACACAAGCACAATCAGATTAGACCAAGTGCGAGACTCAAAGGACAAAACAAACTTGCATTATATTTAGCATTCACCTATTGCAACCCATTTCATGGCATAAACAAATAGATATAAGCAAAAAATAATGCAGAAAAAGATACACAGTAAAACAATAGTCTTAGACGTAATCTCCCTTTGGTTTTGCTCACAAAGGTTGCTCTTGCCAAAATGAAAACATTGTATTTCGAAAATTTCTCTTGTTTACACAAATTTCCAACTCCCTTACAATGCCCTTCTTGGTAATTTAAAAGTGCAAAATCCATTCATTTCGCCTTCTTTTTTAATTCCAACTTATCATAAGAAAGCAATTAGAAATAATAAAATAAAATATAAATAAACTATATATTTTATTTTATTTTTTACATGGGCTTTACTTTTAACATGATAAAATCAAATACCCTTAATTTCCTTTTATACATTATAATGTCATGAAATAATGTTTAAAAAAGAATTTATGTTGATAGCTCCTTTTCGAATATTATATGGCATGAAAAAAAAAAAAAACTTTTCATATTACCCTTATATCTCCCGTGATATATAATAATATGAATTATACAACTTAACACACCCTTATAACTCTTGTGGCTTATGCATATTATAATACAAAATAAATAAAAAAATTAAACATTTCCATGCGCTACATCCTTATATTATAAATACCTCGGTCGCTAGGGTTCCAAAATCACCACTCCCTATGGAGTCCACGTCTGCATACCATTGATTGTCTGTCTGATTGACCATGATCCATTCATCCACCGTAATGTCCACCGTGTCCTGCGAGCTATCGCATCTCACATGCCTATGCCGATCCCTCTGAGACACGTCGTCGTCCCCGCAGTTTGCCTTTTGCTTCCACGAACCTTACCGGGCCTTTGCTTCGAACTGCTTCGTCTGGCTTCATAGGCCCAACCTGCACAGATGACATTCAAGATTTCATTAAAAACCATATATCATAAAACATTAACCTTTAAATTTTGTTAAAATTTGAATGTCGTAAAGCACCTCAAAAATTTTACCCTATATTGAGAATATAAGGGCATACACTAATATTCTCATTTTATTCCTTTATTGTCATTTCTTTTTCTTATTATTATTTTTTATTATATATAATATATAACATATTATACATTTATTTATTCTTCTTTTATTATTTATTGTATATATATATAATATATAGATATTATATATACATAATTAATTATTATTATTATTATTTTTTTATCTATTAATCATACACAAATAATATAAGCATATATTATATATATATAATTAATATTTTATCATTTATTATCGTTTTTTTTTTTAACTTTTATAAATATAAAAGTTTGTTTGTTTATTTATTTATTTATTTTTAATATATATATTATTATTATATATGTGATATATAATAATAATGTATACATATATTTTTATTTGAATTCCCCACACAAGATCTAAAAAAAACAAAACAAAAGCTTAAATTACAACAACACAAACTACACGAGAACAAGCAAGCTACAACAAGAAGGACCAAGCCACCATTTATGAAATCAATAATGCCTAGGTTCCAATCCCACGGGCGTGCCCATGCATAGCCAGTAGCCCGATCCGACTCCTCTGCGTGTTGCACCTAACTGATGACGACAATATGTTTCCTGCTTGTCCGACGGTCCCCCTTCATGCCACGTGTTGAACCAGACTGACGAAGATGGTGCGAACTTTATGCGTTCGGTGGTCCCCATCTCACGTCAGGTTACCATTAATGAGACAGTGGGTGTGTTGGAAGCCTTCACTGATAGTTTGAACCCTGCCAGCTACGCTGGCAGTTACTAAAAATTGTGATTATAACCAATTCATCTATGTAACCAAAAAAAATGAAATCAATAATGACTTCAAACACCCAATGAAATCAAAATCTCCCTGACAAGCCTGAAGACACCGAGTGCATTCCAAACACTAAAGGCGAGGATACAAATGTAAGGGGACACTACCACGATGAAATTTGAATAACACTTTACAAGCTCATGGGTGGAAACCCCTCAACACTGCTACTCAAAATCAATCAAAATATCAACAAACACAATAAAAAAAGTGGGTCCCCAATGTTTTTTGGGGCTAGTTATGGAGCAGCCACAAAAATGGCGACTCTACTAGGAAATGCTCCTAGCATTTCAGTAAGGACCCAAACTCTGAAAACCCACAAAATCCAAAAATTAGAATTGCAAACATCAGTAAGTATCCAAAGAATGAAAGCAGACCAAAAATATATGAACCATCAAAATCATTCAGCATCAGCTCAATGTGTGCAAAGTAATTCATTATTTATTGTCTGAAACCCTTCAACATTCCATCGTCAATTTCCCATGGATGTTTATGTCAGAGGTCTCACTTTTAAACGAGACATGTCACCACGCATGAGCATACTCCACTGCCAGTCAAGCATCTATAGCCCCGGTGGAGGTTAGCCCCATAGTCCATGATTTGGACTTTTGATTTCTTGAATCTTGGGGATGACTACCCATCCTTCTGAGGGGACATGTAGTACGATCCTTACAACCCAATAGTCAGTGGTGTGATGGAAGTGGAATGGTGAATATTTTGCTTTAGATTTCTTGAATCTTGGGGATGACTACCCATCCTTCTGAGGGGACATGTAGTACGATCCTTACAACCCAATAGTCAGTGGTGTGATGGAGGTAGGATCAGAGCTTTGGGGAATCGGATTCTCAACCTAAGTATGATGAGAATTTGACCCTATCCTTACTACTCTGATTTTGGGTTTTCAAGTATTGTGGAAGTGGTGAAAACCACTGTTTTATGGACTATGTTGCATGATAGGACCGACAAGAATGACTCTTTTCGCCTCACATTT
The DNA here is from genome assembly GCA_028583015.1 of Wollemia nobilis. Lineage (NCBI taxonomy): Eukaryota > Viridiplantae > Streptophyta > Pinopsida > Araucariales > Araucariaceae > Wollemia > Wollemia nobilis. Next base: position 22,564,955 of record JAQPPZ010001195.1, read on the forward strand.
TCTTCCAAGGATGGTTTTGACCATTTTACCCAAGATGTTTTTAATATGTGCAAATCGTGTTTGGTTCAAGACGGTTTCGGCATCAGTTCCCAATCTCAAGATCTTCTTAGTGTATATTGTGCAATGATCCTAAGAGAATTTGACATGTTTTTGGTGATTGTCTTTGAAATGTAGATGCAAGTGAGATGCAATGTTTATGCAATGTGAAATGTACCATGAAATATGGATGAATGAGATGGAGCATGCAAAATATTTCACCCTAATTTGCAAAATTGACAACTTCATGCATCACAAGTTTCAAACGATATTCTTTAATGTGTTTGTGATAATTGTGGAGCCTTCTGCAATACAATTCCGATGTTTCACATTCTCCTGGTCTTAGTGAACATTCATGAGGACATGAGCTGACATCTCACTCTAAAATATTGGAAAACAACCAAAAATTGGAAGCGAATGAATACAAAACACCCAATCAACTTGCCAACATCAAACAAAATCCAAACCCAAAACCGAACATGAAACCAGCACACACAAGCTATATACAAAAGACTAAAAATCAACAAAATATTGGAAGTGAATGAATACAAACACACAATCAAACTCAACATCATCAAACACAAACGTATTTACATATAATACAGGATCTTGCCCTTTTTAGGCCTGAAAGTAGTGCTTTAAGTGCAGCCCGTTAACAGGCAAAGCCAAATCATTCCCATCCAAGGTTTTTAATCTGAAACTATTTTCACCTAGGACTTCAGAAATTTGATATGGACCCAACCACAAACAATCAAATTTTTCATGATCTCCTTTCTTTTCATGTCTTTTATCCCACAATAAAACTAGGTCTGAAACTTTAAATGTTTTGATTTTAGACCTCTTATCAAACCATCTTTTCACTACATCTTGATGTTTGCTGAAATGAAGCATGGCCTCATCCCTTTTCTCATCAAGATGCATTAACTGTGTCAACCTAGTTTCAAGTTTATCATTAGTTCCAATATATTCCTTCATGAAATGCAATGTTTGTAATCTTAAATTTGTGGGAAATATGGGATCTTGCCCATAGACTAAATGATACGGAGATGTTCCTATTGATTCTTTGGTTCTGATCCTATCAGCCCAAAGGGCAAATTTTAATTTGCTATGCCAATCCCTAGGATTTTTTTCAAGTAATTTTTTGATTACACATAACAAATTCTTATTGGAGGATTCCGCCAAACCATTACCTTGTGGGTAATAATTTGAGGAGAATTTCAAACTCACCATATTATCATATGCCCAAGTTGCAAATTCCAAAGAAGAAAAGGTAGAGCCGTTATCACTTACAATTGCGTTGGGTATTCCGAAACGAGTCACAATATTATCTTCTAAAAACTTAATAACAACCTCTGAGGTGGCATGCTTAGTGGGAATGGCTTCAGTCCACCTTGTGCAATAATATGTGGCAGTAAGGATATACTTATGGGAATCAGATGAGTTAGGATTGATGATCCCAACAAAATCCAATCCCCACTGTGCAAAAGGCCTTGCTTCTACCACAGACTGTAATGGCATTGCAACATTCCTTTCTCTATTGGCCGCCACTTGGCATATGTGACATGATCTCACATGAGCGTGAGCATATTTAAACAAATGAGGCCAATAGTATCCTGCTCTAAGGATTTGATGTGTCGTTGCATTGGCCGACCCATGTCCTATTCCATACTTACCATGAAACTCCTTCAGTATTTGGGTCGCCTCCTCTTGATTAACACAACGAAGGTAAATCCCTTCATGGTTTCTCCTGTATAAAACACCGGACCTTATTAGAAAGTTTGTTGACTTCAAACGCAAAGCTCTACGTTGAGTAGAATTCAAATGCAATGGACACTTACCATTCAGCAAGAAATACACTATATCAACATACCAATCATCCTTAGTTATGTCTTCTACTTCATAATGTTGGCATGATATCAAAGGATCGATTTCTGCTATTGACTTGACCAAACCTTGTCCACGAACTATTTTCATAGGTCGGATTTCTAAATCAAATTCTTGAAGGGTTGAAATCCATTTTCCTCATCTTTCACCTAGTTCATTTTGCAAAAACATAGACTTGACAGCAGGGTCAGGGACTACAACAAAGACCTTACTATGGACTATATAATGCCTGAATTTCTTGATGGTCTTGAACAATGCATACATTTGTTTATCCAAAATAGAATATCTCAACTTTGCATCCTTCAAAGGGGAACTCAAGAAGGCTATGGGATTTTCAATGTTACCTTCGCTCTTTTGAGTTAGGACGCTCGCAAAAGAATGATCTGAAGCAAACGTATAGACATAAAAAGGCTTTGAATAATCTGGACTGATTAAAATAGGGGCCCTAGAGATAGCATCCTTGATGCTTTTGAAATCATCCCTATTTTCATTTGTCCATTTGATCTGAACATCCTTCTTTAGCATGTCATTCAAAGGCTTGGCGATCTCGGCAAATCCTGAAATAAACTTCCTCACAAAGTTGATCTTACCGAAAAAATATCTTAACTCTTTCTTGCTATTGGGTGGAGGAATGGCTAGTATAGTAGATATTCTTTCTGGATCAATAGCAATCCCATCCTTTGAAATGACATGGCCCAATAGCTTACCTTTCGTTACCCCAAAAATGCATTTTTTTGGATTAAGGGAGATCCCGTGTTCCCTACATCTTTGAAGCACTTTTCTCAAGTCCCTGACATGATCTTCCCTTTTCTTAGAAAACATAGGGATGTCATCCACATACACAATAATACACTTCCCAATGAGCCCTTTGAACGCAAAATCCATGGCTCGTTGGAAGGTGGCACCTGCATTCAATAATCCAAATGGCATTCTCCTATATGCGAATGTTCCCCATTTCGTCGTGAAGGTCGTCTTCATTCTATCATTTGGATGAATAAGAATCTGATTATATCCTGAATAACCATCCAAGAATGACATCATTTCTGACCCATTAACCTTTTGAAGAATCTCATCGATAGTAGGCAATGGGTAATTATCCTTTTGGCAAGCCTTGTTTAAATTCCTGAAATCTATACACAACCTTATCTCTCCGTTCTTCTTTCTTACAGGGACAAGATTGGCAACCCATGTGGAATGTCTAACAGGAAAGATGATTTTTGCTTCCAGCAATCTCTTTACCTCTTTCTCTATTAGGGGCTCTAATAATGGGTTGACTGGTCTTTGTCTCTGTCTAAAAGGCTTGGAGTCTGGTTTCAATGGAATTGTATGCATTATCACATTTTGATCATAAGTTTTCAACTCCTTATAGCTCCATGCTATGCAATCCACATATTCCTTTAATGCATGGGCAATAGACTCCTTTTCTTGTTTTGTACATGCCTTAGCAATGAATACTTCATGGGGATTTTCTGTGCTCCCTAGATTGACTAAATCACAAGCTTCTTTGGGGGGTGGTACCTTTCTTCCTCTTTTTGCTTGATATCCAATATCAAATATTTTCTCTAAAGAAGCCATACCATTCGGCATCTCATTCCACACTCTGGTTGCTTCACATTGCAATTCTGTTTCTTCTTGCCCCCTCTTATCTTCATCTATCACCTGATTTTCAAAAATACCAGAATTAGTGACGAAGTTGAAAATGTGTCTGTCACTATCGAATACTTGGAAATTGGTAACATTATCTGGTATCAAGGGGCAAGGCACTAATTCGATTGAAAATTTCTTACATTTCTTATGGTCCACAGGTTTGAGCATGCCTGCGGCTACGGCTAAAGCATCTGCCATTCGATTATTTTTCCTAGAGATAAGGGATATATTGAATGCATCAAACTCATCTACCAAATCCCTAACTCTAGTTTTGTAAAGGCTTAATATTTTATCCCTACAAGTATATTGCCCTTTAACTTGTTTAACCACCAACTCCGAATCTCCCAACACCTTGAGACATTTAACTTTCTTCCTTAGGGCCAATTGAAGTCCAAAAATAAGCGCTTCATGTTCTGCCACATTATTGGTGGTTGGGAACTATAATCTATAGGCAGCAAGCATAGGCTTGCTACCAGGACATGTAAGTTCAATACCAGCTCCAACACCTTGTTTTGACTTAGATCCATCGAATCTTAGAGTCCAAACCAAATTATCCTCTTTCAAAGTGTTACAAGAAATATTTTCCTTTTGAGGATCCTCAAAAATTTCTTCTATGTCCAAGTTGTAGGCCCCTAATTCAGTTTCAACATATTGGATTTCGTTGGGTCTATTGTACTTAGTTATCATCTCCTTGAGTCTAGGTTCACTATCCACCCGAATTTGATTTGCCACTCCTCTCCAAGGCAACCACATATGGGAAGAATATGTTACAATATACCCATTCAGATTTTTACTCCAATCTCTTCCCAATACCATTCCATATTTGGTAGGAATATTAAGCACCAATATATCTATGTGATGTTGAACCCTAGGTTCTGAGTTAATCTGAATAAGGACATCATTTAGACTTCCAACCACATCCATCACCGATCTATCCAATTGTACCACCTTGCTCTTAGAAGGGATTGGTGTGAGTCCTAACTTTTGGCAAATTTCCAGGGGCATGATGTTGGTCGAAGCACCTGAATCTATCAAACAATTGTGTAAATTTTTACCTGCAATTCTAATGGTTATGAGAAAGGGAGGTACTTCTCATTTTTCCCTTTTCAAAACCAATTGAGACTCGACACCCTTAGCTTCATGGACTTGACTAGGTGGGTTCAACCCTTTTGGAAAACCTATCTCTTGACCCAAAAGTTTAGACACTTCAAACAACGAGATATTAGCCTTATTTCTCTTCATGTCCTCTTCTAAGTCATAAGTGAATTTTTCCAAATTTGGCATATTTTTCGTTGGCTTGGACATCTCTACAATCGGTGGAGGAGGTGGATTAACCTCACCTTTTGTATCAGGAGGAAGTAAGGGGTTGTTTGGAGGAGTAGAGGAAGTTTTGGGATCCTTAGAACTTCTTGTGTAATACCGATGATTTCCTTTCCCAAAACGTCTAGTGGCTTGGACTTCCAAAGTCTCTTCATCTTCTTCTCCTAAGACCTCAACATCCTCCTCTTCCTCACTTTCTTGGATGTGGACAACTTCAGTTAGCAAAGTCTCTTGCTTCCCTTGGCAACAATGGGGCAATTCATCATCACAAGGTTCCAACTCACCGTAATCTTCCAAAACATCAGCCTGATTGGCTACTAGGTTGGGTACGCGTCCATTATTGGGATGAGTATTGTACGGTCCCTTCCCTCTGTGGTTGTGAGGTTGGTTATGTCCAGAGGGTTGTACCAAATTTTTATTTATGTTTCCCATGTTGATTGTTAGTTTGGCTAATTGTTCTTCCATTTTATCCATCCTAGCTTCAGGCCCTTGTGGTTGGGGCATTGTAGTTCCAGGTCCAAATGCATTTCCTGCATTAGCCACCTCTGGAATGGGCACAATGGCTTGATTCTGAGTATTTTGGTTCCATCCAGGATTCACACTTTGAAGAGGTGTGATCGAAGGATAAGTCATTGGGCTTTGGGTATTGATTGCACTGAATCCAAGCATGGTCAACTGATTATTGACCATGCTGAACCTCGACATGGTTATCTGATTGTTTGGAAACATGGTTGGTGGTGGAATGGATGCGTTAGGATAAGCGAGAAATGGTGAATATGCTTGTGTTAATGGACATGGTTGTTGGAAGTTGTTCATTGTTGGTACTTGTGATGCCATTACCTGATTCATCATGGTGAATTGACTATATGGACCGTATTGTCCCATCCCAACCCATTGAGACAACCCCCCTCCTAGTGAGTTCATTTGTTGTTCCAGAGTCATTGTCTCGGCGTAAGCTAAGGCAAGAGTCGTAACCTGAGGATTTCTTCGGGCAAATAAGGACGTCATAGGATCTAGAGCTCCAAAATATAATTGAAGGGCCACAACGGCATCTACCACAAAGTGGCGAGTTACATTCACGTATAGCTTTTGGAACCTAGCATTGAATGTCCTAATAGGCTCATTGGGTAACCATTTACAGGACACAAACAGATTATAGATGATGGAAGGATCTAACAACAACCAAAATTGGCTAATGAAGGCAGCTTCCAATTGGGCCCATGAAGTAATGGACCCTACGGGTAGATTTTTGTACCACTCGTTAGCCATATGGTCCAAACTATTAGGAAATACTCGACATGCAACATCTTCGTGAGTGACCCCATGTCTAAACATGTAGTCTTTGTAAATTTGGACATGCTCCTCAGTTGTAATGGGACCATCATGTATGAACTTGGGTAGCGATCTTTCAATATGCCTAGGTAAGTCATGGACATCCCTAGGTATATTCAAGGGAGAGCTTTGCGCACCACACCAAAGAGCGGGTTGTTGTTGTTGTTGTTGGGCCATGTTATTCAATGGTAGTGACCCTACGAGAATAGTAGAAACTATCAAAGTGATGGGGATAGATACACTTGGTGTAGCTGTCGCAATGGAAACAATGGGTGGAGACCCACTAGATGTACTTGAACCTAAAGGTGACCCTAGATCAAGTATGTTGGGTGGGATTTCGATCTCTTGAGTTTTGTTTTTTGGCTTCCTATAATTGGGAGTAAGACTTTGAAAGATAGTTTCCCCAGTGGTTTTAGACCTAGTAGCAATATGCTCAGATGGGTCCAGCTTGGGAAACTTAACTATTCTAACAAGGCTTCTCACAAATCACTCAAAATAAACCTGAATAATGTTGTACCTGCAAGCACAATAAGGTGGAAACAAAACTACCCACGTTAACCGTTAGAAAGATCTAAATCACAAAGCAATAAAGAAGGCCCTCCTTCTAGCACCAAAATGTTGAGTGAATATTTTTCCCTATTGCAAAATGATCACCACAAATAGAGTATTAATTTGAAAACTCTCTCTTGCAAAGAAACTAGGTGAAATCACCTATTTCTCCAAGGTTCTGGTAAGCAAACATTTTTGTATATGAAATCAAAATTAATATGGAAACAAATGTATACTAGAATAAACTCAAAATTGCAAGTGATAGTTAACAAGGGGCCTTGATAGTTCAGTTCAAACAATGCTTAGCAATCATGATCTTTAAAACCTCCAAAATGCAAAATATTGATTCCTTTTAGTGCTCTTGATATTAATATGATCTACCCTGAATCCTAGTTAGTAGACTCTTTTTATCTTCAAATTAAAAGGTTCCAAATGTAAAAGTGCGTGGAATAGTCCACTTCATTTTAAGATCCGTGCCTTTAATGTGAGGTTCATTTTAAAGTTAGTGGATTCATTTTATCTTCATTATAGGTGTTCCACTATCCCTATGTTAGAATTTGGTGTTAGTAAAAGTTAGCAAGTTAGAATGTCAGTGTTCATTTGCTTTATCTGCCTTAGTGTGAATTTGGCGTTAGTAACCCCTCCTAAAATGGATTTTATCTGAAGATTAAATTAATGTATTTGGAGGTGCAAAAATTCTGGATAAGGACCAGAATAGAAGTAAATGAACAAGAAATAAAACAAGAAATTCTGGAAAATGGACCAGAATGAATACTAAAACTAAAGCAAACAGAAATTCTGGAAGGACCAGAATGGAAAGACTTAAAACAAAAATTCTGGAAATGACCAGAATAGAAAACAAAAGAATACAGAAATTCTGGAAGGACCAGAATGGAACAAACAAAATTTTTGGAATGGACCAAAATCAAAAATATGCAATTGAAAAGAATATTAAAAAAATTATTCTAAGTACAAGAACAAAAACAAATTATCTACAAGGTTAGCTGGAAAAACAAAAATGACATCAAATTTGGTTAGCAATCCCCTCCTTGCAAAACCCCAGGTTATGAGATGAATCTAAAACAACTTGACCTAACGGACCTGCAACACAAGCACAATCAGATTAGACCAAGTGCGAGACTCAAAGGACAAAACAAACTTGCATTATTTTTAGCATTCACCTATTGTAACCCATTTCATGGCATAAATAAATAGATATAAGCAAAAAATAATGCAGAAAAGATACACAATAAAACAATAGTCTTAGACGTAATCTCCTTTTGGTTTTGCTCACAAAGGTTGCTCTTGCCAAAATGAAAGCATTGTATTTCGAAAAGTTCTCTTGTTTACACAAATTTTTAGCCCTTGTACAATGCCCTCCTTGGGTATTTAAAAGTGCAAAATCCATTCGTTTCGCCTTCCTTTTTAATCTCAACTTATCATAAGAAATTAGAAATAATAAAATAAAATATAAATAAACTTTATATTTTATTTTATTTTTTACATGGGTTTTACTTTTAACATGATAAAATCAAATACTCTTAATTTCCTTTTATACATTATAATGTTACGAAATAATGTTTAAAAAGAAATTTATGTTGATAGCTCATTTTCGAATATTATATGGCATGAAAAAAAAATCATATTACCCTTATGTCTCCCGTGATATATTATAATATGAATTATACAACTTAACACACCCTTATAACTCCCGTGGCTTATGCATATTATAATATAAACTAAAAAAAAAATTAAACATTTCCATGCACTACATCCTTATATTATAAATACCCATACCATATGTATTAATTTTTTTTAATAAAATAGAGCATGACTTGCTCGAGGGCAGGTTAATAAAACAAATATTTCACCTCTGTCTGAGCAGGGTTCCAAAATCACCGCTCCTTGTGGAGTCCACGTCTGCATGTAGTTATCTGTCTGATTGGCCACGATCCATTCAACCACCGTAATGTCCACCGCATCCTGCGAGCTGCCGCATCTCACATGCCGACGTCGATCCCTCTGAGACACGTCGTCATCCCCGCACTTTATCTTTTGCTTCCACGAACCTCACCGGGCCTTTGCTTTGAACTGCTTTGTCTGGCGTCATAGGCCCAACCTGCACAGAGGACATTCAAGATTCATTAAAAACCATATATCATAAAACATTAACCTTTAAATTTTGTTAAAATTTAAATATCGTAAAGCACCTTAAAAAATTTACCCTATATTGAGAATATAAGGGCATACACTAATATTCTCATTTTATTCCTTTATCGTCATTTCTTTTTCTTATTATTATTTTTTGATTATATATAATATATAACATATTTTATATATATTTATTCTTCTTTTATTATTTATTGTACATATATAATATATACATATTTAATTATTATATATATTATATATACATAATTAATTATTATTTTAATTTTTTTTTTTCTATTAATCATACACAAATAATATAAGCATATATTATATATATAATTAATATTTTATCATTTATTATCATTTTTTTATTTTAAACTTTTATAAATATAAAAGTTTGTTTTTGTTTTTTAATATATATATTATTATTGTATATGTGATATATAATAATAATAATGTATACATATATTTTTATTCGAAATCCCCACACAAGATCTAAAAAAAGAAGAAGCTTAAATTACAACAACACAAACTACACAAGAACAAGCAAGCTACAACAAGGACCAAGCCACCATTTATGAAATCAATAATGACTTCAAACACCCAATGAAATCAAAATCTTCCTGACAAGCCTGAAGACACCGAGCGCATTCCAAACACTAAAGGCGAGGATACAAATGTAAGGGGACACTACCATGGTGAACTTTGGATAACACTTTACAAGCTCATGGGTGGAAACTCCTCAACACTGCTACTCAAAATCAATCAGAATCTCAACAAACACAAAATCAGAAAAGTGGGTCCCCATTTTTTTTTGGGGGCTAGTTGTGGAGCAGCCACAACAAGAATCACCATCTTTTGATTCCTCTATAGTAGATATCTTTTCACTAAACCTTTTTGAAAGAGATCTTAAGATCTTATCACAAACATCATATTCTTCAATCTCAAGTCCAAGTCCTTTCATGGCATTAACAACCTCGTCTACACGAAGTAGATAAGCATTAATGTTTTCCTCATCCTTCATTCTTAATTCTTTAAATTGTCCTTTGAGATTTTGTATCTTTGCCTTTTTGACACTTTTATCTCCTTCATATATGATTTAAAACTTATCCCAAATTCCTTTTACATCTTTGCAATGCTTAACTTTTATGAACTCTATTCTATGCAAACCTCTTAAAATTGCATTCATTGCTTTTGAATTGTAGTGTTGTAGAAGCTTACCATCTTTATCTGTAGGTGGAGTAATTGGTGGTATGTATCCATTTTCAACTGCTTCTCATATTTCATTGCCAAGTGTCATCATGTGAATCTTCATTCTCATACTTCAAAATACATAATCACTTTCATAAAATACTAGTGTTGAATTATCTGAGGACCCATTCTTAGAATCCATTGTGTTCTTGAAAGCTTTTCCTTCAATTTGTTAAACTCTTTCGAAGGAACCCGCTCTGATACCAATTGAAGAACACAAGCTTATACTGAGGGGGGTGAATAGTATAAGACCACTTTTTACTTTTCTTTCCCAATCAATATTATCCAATGTATAGATAACAATATCAACAGTAGTAATCAAAGCAATGCACAAATCACCACACACACAATAGAGACACTAGTTTAACGTGGTTCACCCAATGTGGGCTACTCCACGGAGAAAATATTTCACTAAAATTTTCTCAATCAATCTCTTGGGAATCCTTTCCATATTACAATATTTATGGATCTCTATCCAAAGGAGACACCAATCCCCTAATCAAGTTCATGGATATCTATCCAAAATAGAACTTCTTTCTCCTTAGCTCTGGCTGATGATCTTCTAGAAGAACTGTTGCCTCCACTGCACTGGCTAATGGATCTCTATCCACTGAAGACTCTTGTCCTCACTGCCCTTGCTAATGGATATCTATCCACTAGATACTATCATCCTCTATTCTCTGTCACATCCAAAGCTTACTCTTTGCTCTATATCAAATATGCACTAAACACAATCCTTATGTTTAGCACAAATCTGCTCAATCTCTATCTCTGATCTAGCACAAACTTGTCCTCAAATATGCACCAAAATCTATCCTCAAATCTGCACTAAACACTATCCTTCGGTCTAGCACAAATATGTCCTTAATCTATGTCCTCAAGCCTTAACACAAAGCTTGACTCAATCACAAATCAACTCTGTTGGATTTGCCCCAAATCTTAACTCAAGGTTTGAACAAATCAATTAATCAAATCTGCTCACAAGTCTTCTCAAAGACTTATCTCAAATCTCCCTTGTAAGCTTCCACAAAAGCTCACACTGATATGTCCACAAGTCCTCTCTAGAACTTGTCCAATATTCTCAACAAGTCCTCACTAGAACTTGTCCAATATGCTCAAAAATCTCTATCCTCAAACTTTGTATTGTAAGCTTCCACAAAAACTCACACAAATTTGTTCACAAGTCTTCTCAAAGACTTGCCTCAAATCTGCTCAACAAGTCCTCACTAGAACTTGTCCAATCTCATAGAAACATATAGATAATTGTTAGAGACTCAATATGCTTCACATTCACCACAATGCTCAATTACTTTCAATTTCTCTTTTTACCACAGAAACATATAGAGAATTGTTAGAGACTCAATATGCTTCACATTCACAAACACTCAATCACTTTCAATCTCTATTTTATCACATAAGCATATAGAGAATTTTTAGAGACTCAATCTGTTTCACATTCATCAACACTCAACCTCTTTCTCAAATCAATTCAGAATATAGAACAATATGTTTCACAGAACTTGAACTATCACATCAACACATCCACTTGACTAGGCTCAACCAACTCTACTCAACCAATCACTCAATGAAATAATCCTTGCTCACAAACCCTAGTCCAAACTCATGAACATTCACTCAAATGTTTCCAACAATGCTTATCAACCAATCTCATATAACAATGATACTCAGGATCTTTGCAAACCCTAGTTCAAGTTCCTCACTCAACTAATTGCTTCAACAACAATGCTAATCTCACATAACAATGATACTCATGATCTTTGCAAACCCTAGTTCAAGTTCCTCACTTAACTAATTGCTTCAACAACAATGCTTATCAAAAAAGGTTTTATCAATAACTCTTATTCCAAAAACAACTTTTTTCACTCCAACTTAGCATTCACAACATTCAACAATCATTCACTAGGAAGATGTGCCCATATCTTTTGTTTGATGTAGAAGTGCCCTTAAAACTGTCTCAATCACAATTTTATCCTTTGTCAATTTCAATGGTTAGATGACAAAATATCACACTAACACTCTCTCACAATATTCCTTAATTACAAAAATAATCAAACTCAAATACACCTTATTACTCCTTGAAATTAGCAATCATCAAATCACACATCCAAAAATTACTCACTCAAATGCCCCTTATAATTTCTAATTTTAATAAATCAATCTCCAAAAATTTATCTCTCAAAATAATATTTGCCTAAACCTTATAGCTCCCCTTAAAACCTTATAAACTAAATAAATTAGGCAAAAATTAAACTTTAGGGCTTAAATTAATTCCTCCGAAAAATCGGCACCAAACTAAACGCATACCTTGTCCTTTACCCCAAAAGGGGGTTCGATGGGTTTCGAACCGTCGTCTCCCAATCGCCAAGTGCCTTAGCGCTTTGGTGCCCACCACGTGGGCTATAGGCGCCCACAAGAAGGAAGGGAAGATTCCTTCCTCTTGTACCTCGTTCACCGTCGACTTCACACAAAATAAAAATACTCCTGCGAATTCGAACCTTTGCCACTCACTGCCCCTAACGCTTTGCTTTCGTTGCGGTTGCCAACTACGCTACCTGCGCTTGGTGACCAAGGCACCTTCCTTGGTGGTTGAAGTTCCTGCCTCCTCTTGGCACTTTAACAAAAACGAAATCCTCTTAATTGCATAAAATGATTCACACAAGCTCACATAACACAAGGATTAATTCGAATGCATATGTTTTTGGGCTAAGGTGGAGGAGTCCCTTTTTATACACGTTTTGATATTTGACTCCCACGTCGACGCTCGATGGTCAAATTATAAATTTGAATTTTGACTTTAATAACCCACCTTAGGGTTATTTAAAATAACCATAAATTAATATATAATTAATATTAAAATTAATTAATAATTAATTTAAATAATTTATAAGTTAAGTAAATTAATTTATAATAAAAATTATATTAATTAATTTATAATTAATTTTAAACTTCCCTGTATAATATTATAAAGGAATATTATAATATTATTCACTTGGGCTTCTTCTTTGCACTTTGGACCACATATGACTACCTGGAACCGGGTTTTGACCAACTGGAAGCGGACTCTCCTTTCTGCACTGATTGTGGAACTGCTTCTCCTTGCACTGCTCACTGAAACTGACTATCGACATTAATGACCATTCACTCTTGACATCAATGACAACTCATCTACTCAAAATGTCCAACATTTCAAACATGTGATTTGCTTCTCATCTAACTCCAATAGTTACTTAAAGCATAAAAATTGGCTTTATCTCTTTTTAGAAAGAGGTTTGGAGGTAGAAACTTGATGCATCACATTTTTTAGAAGGTTTGAAATTTGATGGTTGCTTCAATAGGTGACCATTGGCTTCTCTGTTTCAAACCTCTTGCATGAGCACTTAGCTAGATTGGGTGGCTTAAGGCATCTTACGCAAGATTTGTGATTCAAACCATGATGGCATCTTCTTTTTGCTTTGAATAGAAACTTACTCCTTAAGGAATAAGTGTTTCCTATTTTTTAAAAGATTGAGCACGAGGGTTTCAACTAGTCTAGTTCATTAAGAATATTGTCCAGTTTGAATAAGAGCAGTGTTTGCAAGATTTGTGATTCAAACCATGATGGCATTTTCTTTTTGCTTTGAACACACACTTACTCCTTAAGGAATAAGTGTTTCCTATTTTGTTCAAAGATTGAGCATGAGGGTTTCAACTAGTCTAGTCCATTTAGAGTATTATTCGGTTTGAAGTGGGTGCACCCTCTCTTATATCCATATCTATGTATCACTCTTTAGATCCAATATACCTATTGGCATGGTGGATTATAAGGTATTTTATTACTAGGAGGTTCCATGTTCAGATCAATACAACAAAAATTTTGCATACCCTTTAAGAGCATGCCATATTTCAAACATGTGATTTTCTTCCCACCGAACTCCAATAGTTACTTTAAGCATAAAAATTAGCTCTTTATATTTTTAAAAAGAGGTTTGGAGGTAGAAACCTGATGCATCACATTTTTTATAAGGTTTGAAATTTGATGATTGCTTCAAGAGGTGACCATTGGCTTCTCTGTTTCAAACATCTTATATGAGCACTTGGATAGCTTGGGTGGCTTAAGGCATCTTACGCAAGATTTGTGATTCAAATCATGATGGCATCTTCTTTTTGCTTTGAATAGACACTTCTTAAGGAATAAGTGTTTCCTATTTTTCTCAAAGATTGAGCACGAGGGTTTCAACTAGTCTAGTCCATTAAGAGCATTTTCTAGTTTGAATAAGATCATTATCCTCAATATTTGTGATTCAAACCATGATGGCATCTTCTTTTTTATTTGAACGGATATTTACTCCATAAGGAATAAGTGTTTCCTATTTTTTTCAAAGATTGAGCACAAGGGTTTCAACTAGTCTAGTCCATTAAGAGCATTGTCCAGTTTAAATAAGAGCATTGTCTTCAATATTTGTGATTCAAACCATGATGACATCTTTTTTATTTGAACAGATACTTACTCCTTAAGGAATAAGTGTTTCCTATTTTGTTCAAAGATTGAGCACGAGGGTTTCAACTAGTCTAGTCCATTAAGAGCATTGTCCAGTTTAAATAAGAGCATTGTCCGCAAGATTTGTGATTCAAACCATGATAACATATTCTTTTTGCTCTGGATAGACTCTTACTCCTTAAGGAATAAGTGTTTCCTATTTTGTTCAAATATTGAGCACAAGGATTTCAACTAGTCTAGTCCATTAAGAGCATTGTTCGGTTTGAAGTGGGTGCACTCTCTCTTATCTCCATATTTATGTATCATTTTTTAGATACAACATACCTATTAGCATGGTGGTTAGTAAGGTTTTTTATTACTAGGAGGTTCCATTTTCATATCAAGACAACAAAATTTTTGCATACCCTTTAAGAGCATGCCATATTTCAAACATATGATTTGCTTCCCATCTAACTCAAATAGTTACTTAAAGCATGGAAATCAGTTCTATCTCTTTTTAGAAAGAGGTTTGGGGGTAGAAACCTGATGCATCACATTTTTTAGAAGGTTTGAAATTTGATGATTGCTTCAAGAGGTGACCATTGGCTTATCTGTTTCAAACCTCTTACATGAGCACTTGGCTAGCTTGGGTGGCTTAAGGAATCTTACGCAAGATTTATGATTCAAACCATGATGACATCATTTTTTTTTGCTTTGAATAGACACTTACTCCTTAAGGAATAAATGTTTCCTATTTTGTTCAAATATTGAGCACGAGGGTTTCAACTAGTCTTGTCCATTAAAAGCATTATTTGGTCTGAAGTTACTACTTCAAATCCTTTTAACTTAATTAGTTTATGTATGTATGATGTCATTTCCATATGTATGTGTATATGTACATGTATGTGTGGGTAAATGAGTTCTCCCAATAAAAGCATTCCAAGTGTAAAGCATAGACTTGGTTCAACACAAGTAAGAGCAGATTTCTAATCAACCAATATCAAGTGATAAACTCTAATTCACTAAAATTATTGCTAAAGTCTAAAATTTATTTTTTCTAAGTTTGAATTATAATTAGCACTACCTTCCAAATGTCATAAATTTTACAATGCAAAAGCATTTTAGGCCTCTTTTTTTATCGCATAGTTTTTTTAGCTCTACACGTTGGTGAAATCAGTTCAAGGACCTATTACT
This sequence comes from Wollemia nobilis, assembly GCA_028583015.1. NCBI lineage: Eukaryota > Viridiplantae > Streptophyta > Pinopsida > Araucariales > Araucariaceae > Wollemia > Wollemia nobilis. The sequence continues at coordinate 22,580,796 of JAQPPZ010001195.1, forward strand.
ATATTGTGGAGGATTTTTTGGTTGTAAGAGGAGTAGGTTTTGGATGGTTATAAAAGGTTCACCTTGTTCCTATAGGCCCCTTTCTTACCATGGGGTATAATTATTCAAAAACCTACATATTACTTGATTTAGTTATTTTATTTTGAGATTAAAGGACAAATTGTGGTCATCATATTGCATGTTGAATATATTCTCATGGGAAACTCAATGTCTTCGATCTAGAATGTGGATTCAGGGCTTCATGTTTGAGGAAAGGTTGATCCAATTATTGTACCTTTAGTAAGATAAAATAGAAGGATTTAAAATAAAGATTCACTAACGCATTCAACCATTCATCATGGGGGGAGATGTTACCTCTTTAATGTCTTCTCCCCTTGGAACATCAACTCAAATTATAGGATAAATTAAAATATTAGTAATATGACCTTAGTGGTCAAGGCTTACAATTATAAAGTGCGTATGAACACTCTTGATGTAGCCTACAAGCATGTGCAATGTAATCCTATGAGCATTATCTATGTAAGCCTACAAGTGTTCTTTATATAAGCCTACGATAATTTCTATGTAAGCCTATATGCATCTCTCTCTTTTGATCTTACTCTTTTGCATAAGATTGTGATGACGAATGCTTCAAGATATTTTATTGAAAAGTGTTATGAAATTCAACGAGTGATAGATTGAACTCAAAAACATGATTTCACATATGATTGAGTATTATATAAAGCTCCATATTCAAATGAACATATATTATTGATTGTATCTTAAGTTTTTTGTATCTTGTTGAAGGTGTCTTCCTACGACACAAAATGTTTTTTGTATCAATAGTGTCTTGGCATTGATTTTATCCAATATTACATGAACCTAATGTTGAATGTGTCAAATCCATTCAATAAAGTTGGCCACTCTCTACTTATTTCTCAAAATTTTTGACACCTTTTGTAGTTGTTATGGGTAAATCCAAATTCATAGGATCTAATGGTTGGAACCTAGGCACACCAAAAATACTATATCCATGCAAAGCTATGAAAACCCTTGTGTAGCTATGTTATGCATATGATAAACTCTCATCCTACATGCATAGATTCTTTACATTTTAAAATATGATGATTTGGACTATCATCCAATTAAAGATCTATGTCCATTTATTTTCCTTTGGATGAAAGATAGTCAATCTAGTTAGCTTGTGTCCATCAAGCACCAAATGCTAGACAAACATGTGCTTAGAAAGCTAGTGCATCTTTTTCATATAATGGTTTATGACAACTCAAATTAGACTTCCATACAGACTCAATAAAGGGTTTTAAAATATTTTCCTAAGATCCTTTTATGATAGGATGCAAAAATTATCATCTTTACAAATTGATTTATCACCACATAAAGCACAATCATTGTCATGTTTACTAGGGAGAAGTTTTGACTTTAAGCATGTGGAATCTAATAATCAAGGTCAATTAAGCATTGAAAATGGAGTATTTATTCCCTATTTATTTTTCATGGGCTTGGAAATGGCACACATGGTATATGATATAATGTACCTAGTAACATCAATAAAAAAAATTGGGGAATAGAAATACTATATAAAATTACAAATACATTGAAGCACCCTATTGCTAATTATAGTATGCTTCTACTCAAGTTGTCCTTTATCACTCCTAAAATGTACATAAATTTGTTTCCAATTATACAAAAATCCATCCTAGAGATAGTATTTAGATATTTTTTTCTTTCAAGTACCATGTGTTTGTGTCTATGAGGCCAATGTCGCAATAGAAATTTATCCAAGCAATCAACTACTATGTTGGCACTATGTCTATGATTAATGTTTAGGTAGAAATTTTGAAGAAATTTAAAATAGTTTGAATTTATAGTATGTCTTGCATTTGCAAGAATTGCAAAGATCTTTAATCATTATTGAATAATTATCCATTTGATCAAATGCAATGTTTATTCTCCCAATGCAATTGGAAAATGATAAAGTTATTTTCTAATGTAGAATACCTTTAAATTGTATAATTTAAGCAACACCATATCCATGCTTACTGAAGATTGCACCAAATGCATTTTTTTAAGCATCATTTTCCATATTTAATTGACTATTGTGGGTTTAGAAGGGCAAGAACTAGTTTCAACAAAAGTTGATGTTCTCCGTTGTGCTTATTCTTTTACAAACTTTGTTTTAGATCATTTTATCACCCAATTCAAGCTCCAAGCAATATGATAAAAACCCAACATAAACATAAAATAATAACTAGACACAAGAAGTTGTAAAGGTCTACAAGGGTCTTCAAGGAAGGCTAATCTTGAGTTACTTGAACATTGTTTGTATCCATGTGCATGCCTTCCTCATAAACAATATTTCCTAAACATTTGATCCTTCACATATAAAACAAATACTTCTCCAATGTAACATAATATTTATGTCAATAGAGAGTATCAAAAACTGGTTACACGTCTTGTAGAAGCTCCTCCTATATTTTTGCTAAAGATGAATATGGCATCTAGGTAAACAATCATAAATGAATAAAAACAACAAGATATCATTAATCATTATTATAAATGTTCTAGGTGCATTAGTCAAGTCAAACAAGATGACCGATTAATTGAACAAATTTTTCCTAGACTTGAAAGTGGTCTTCAATGAATTAACTAGGTCATTTAGTGCTCAATGATAACTATTTTTATTGTAAGAGCAATGTTTGTTTTTTATTAGGATAAAGAAATGTTTTGAAAGGATCCCAATCCCTTGTACAATAAATATGCCTTCTATGTTTCACAACCATAAACAACCAAACTTTTACCAAGATCATAGAAAGCCAATTTTTTTCTAGGATCATAAAAAGCCAAAATTTTTCGAAGATCACATAAAGCCAAACCTCTGCTAAATTCATAAAAATCCAACATTTTCCAAGATCACAAAAATCCAAAATTTTTTCAAGATCATAGAAAGCTAAACTTTTGCTAGGATCATAGAAAGCCAAACTCTTTGCAAGATCATAGAAAGCCAAACTTTTGCCAAGATCACTGAAAACCAAACTCTTTGCAAGATCAAAGAAAGCCAAACTTTTGCCAAGATCACAAAAAACCAAACCTTTTCCAAGATCACACAAATCCAACCTTTTCCAAGATCATAGAAAGCCATACCTTTGCCAAGATCAAATAAAGTCAAACTTTTGCCAAGATCACTCATCAAACCTAATACCACACTTAGCAAACCTTGTATTTTAGCAAAAATCCAAACCAAAGTTCTAGGGTTATCTAGAGATGTCAAGGTCTTTAAAGGTGCTAGAATATTCAAAGGCTCTAGAATCTCCATATGCTCTATTGCTTTCTCTTTTTCATATGCCATCACATATTTGCTAAACTCTTTTCCTTGTAATTCTCAAATTGGAATGCTCTCTTCTTATAGCATTGTTGGCAAGTGCATCTATTGTCTTGTTAAATTCTTGACAAATATGGGAATATTGCACATGTGTAATTTTTTAAATCAATTCTTTCATTTTACCCAATATGATATGGAGTTGTATTGAACTGACATTTTTCTCCTTGGAGAGAGCATTTATAATGAGGGCAAAATCCCCATATATGTGCAAGTGTCTTATATGTTGTTCTATAGCCAACTTTAGTCCAATATCGCATGTCAGTGCCTCCGCCACATTGTTGGAAGCAATTCCTAGGTTGATGCAATACTTGAGTGCAAGTGTCCCATCTTCTTTCATGATTACTCCCCCTACAACTACTATGCCTGGATTTGACTTAGACACCCCATCAAAGAACAAAGCAAGATAATGTATCTTTGGTGGTGTTATTACTAATACATTCATGCTGGTTGAGATGAACTCTTGAAGATCTAACTTGTTGATTAGATTTAATTCTTGCACATTCAAGCTTTGTTGGTTCTGTTTATGTTTGAAGGTGGCTTTCAAATTAGTCACTAGGTCTCTAATTATTCTTTCAGTGAGAATATTGTTTTTTCCCCTTTACCTTCAAATATCAACCTGTTCCTGTCCTTCCAAATATTCCAAACAACAAAGAAGGGAATGTTTTCCAAAGAGATTTGATTAATGGCTTCCCCTTTAGTCCCCATTTATATTTTAAATGTCAATTGACAAGACAATCTTCCATGTTCAAAGTTCCTGACAAGGGAGATCCAAAATGATGGGTTATCTTTAACTAGATGGGAGTGGTTGTGTTACACTCAAAGAATAAGTGGGGCATAGTGTCATTGTTCTTCATACATCTAGGACACATATGAGGACCAACAATATTTCTTTTTTGCAAGTTGTCACCTATGAGAATCTTGTTCTACAAAACCAACCAAGAAAAGACTTGAATCTTGGGTGGCAATTTTATATTCCAAATTGTTGCCAATATTTTATTGGGAACTCCATCTAGTTGCATTTGTGTACCCATATGAACTGTATATTCACCTGATTTATTTATGTCTTCCCAAATAAGTTGATCCAAACTTTGTTGTCTCAATAGTTTCATGTTATGTTTTTTCTTGAAATGTTCCCATTCTATTGTTAGGGGTGATGGCAATGGGGGATCTCTCCATTCCACTATGTTGTTATGCCAATATAGAATTTCATTAAGCTTTGAGATCTACAAATGTTGTAGCTCTTCTTTGAGAGCTAAGCTACAACTACTTAGTAGAGGAGGTTTGCCAAGTATTGGATCATTCCATAAGTCAATTTGAGATCCATCTCCTAGAAGCCAGGAGATCTTATTTAGGATCAATTGCTTGGCTTCCATAATATGTTTCCATATTAGAGAGGCTCTAGATCTTGTGTTCATATTTCTCATTAGGTGCATTCTTATTGTTGAGTTTGCATATTTAGCTTTCAAAATCCTTTTCCATGGGAATTTTGGAGGCTAAGATAGATGCCACAAGAGTTTTACCCCTAGTGCCTTGCTCATGATTTTTGCTCATATTATTCCTAGTCCCCCTTGATCCATTCTTGTAGCAACTAAATCCTAGCTGACTAAATGGAACTTATTTTTTTCATTATGTTTACCTCCTTGCCAAAGGAAATTTCTGACCAGACCATCAAATGCTTTTAGAACACTTTTTGGAGCATGGTAGACCAGAAGTTGATATATTGGAAGTGTAGACAAGACTAATTTGATTAAAACTCTTCTTCCTGCTAAACTCAACCATCCATTACTATATGCTTGTATTTGCTTTTGTAGCTTCTCAATAGTTGGCATCCAATTGTTTCTTGGTTTGAGGTGGAAGCCCATTGGAACCCCTAAGTATCTAAAATATTAATCTGGTCCTTCCTTGAATCCAAGGATTTGAGCAAAACCTCTATTTTCTATTGGCTTTGTATTAATTGTAAAAAACTAACTTTTATTACAATTAATTGAAGCACCTAAAGCTGCTTCAAAGCAATTTAGACAGCTCTTGAATTTTTTGATATTATACTTGGTTGCTTCTCCTAGCAATATAATGTCATCAACAAATTGGACATGCATGATAGGTCTGACACCTTGGAAAATTCTAATTCCTTGTAACTCCCTTGCACTTCTCATGCTACTAAGAGCTCTTCCTAGTGTTTTTGCTAGTAATATGTAGAGGTATGGGGATAGAGGACAACCTTGATGAATTCCCCTAGAATATTTGAAGAAAGTAGAAGGTTCTCCATTGATCAAGGGGGAGATCCAAGGAGCTTTGATACAAGCTCCTATCCATTGCACCATTTGTGTTGGGAATCCAAACTTAGAACCCTTTCCAGGAACTGTAGGTTGACTCTATCAAAAGCATTTGCCATGTCCAATTTGATGGCAATCTTCTTTGATTTAATGTTGGAGCAGGAGTGGAGTGTCTCATGCACCATAATGATATTGTCATAGATTTGCTTTCCTAGGATAAAGCCTCCTTGTTCTTTTGAAATCAACTTACTAAGCAACTTTTTGATCCGATTAGCAATAATCTTTGTCATAATTTTATATGAGCAATTACATAGAGAAATTGGTCTGAATCTATTGAGAGTAGTAGAATTTTTCTCTTTAGGAATTAGAGCAAGAAATGTTGAGTTAATGGCTCCAGAGAGCATACCTTTCTTTTTGACATCTTCAATCATTTGCAACAAGTCATCTCCAATAAGGTATAGGAATTGCTGATAGAAATTATTAGTGAAACCATCTAGTCTTGGAGCTTTATCTTTAGGAAGAGAGTGCACCACTAATTCTAATAGCAACTAAATCCTAGTTGACTAAGTGGAACTTATTTTTTTATTATTTTTACCTCCTTCCAAATAGACCATCAAATGCTTTTAGAACACTTTTTGGAGCATGGTAGACCAGATATTGATAAAATGAAAGTGTAGACAAGACTAATTTGATTACAACTCTTCTTCCTGCTAAACTCAATCAACCATTACTATATGCTTGTATTTGTTTTTTTAGATTCTCAATAGTTGATATCCAATTGTTTCTTGGTTTGAGGTGGAAGCCCATTGGAACCCCTAAGTATCTAAAATATTAATCTGGTCCTTGAATCCAAGGATTTGATGAAAACCTCTATTTTCTATTGCCTTTGTGTTAATTGTAAAAAACTTACTTTTATTACAATTATTTGAAGCACTTAAAGCTGCTTCAAAGCAATTTAGACAGGTCTTGAATTTTCTAATATTATACTTAGTTGCTTCTCCTAGCAATATAATGTCATCAACATATTGGAAATGCATGATAGGTATGACACCTTGGACAATTCTAATTCCTTGTAACTCTCTTGCACTTCTCATGCTACTAAGAGCTCTTCATAGTATTTTTGCTAGTAATACGTATAGGTGTAGGGATAGAGGACAACCTTGATGAATTTTCCTCAAATATTTGAAGAAAGTAAAAGGTTCTCCATTGATCAAGAGGGAGATCTAAGGAGCTTTGATACAAGCTCCTATCCATTGCACCATTTGTGTTGGGAATCCAAACGTAGAACCCTTTCCAAGAACTGTAGGTTGACTCTATCAAAAGCATTTTCTATGTCCAATTTGATGGCAATATTCTTTGATTTAATGTTGGAGCAAGAGTGGAGTGTCTCATGCACCATAATGATATTGTCATAGATTTGCTTTCCTAGGATAAAGCCTCCTTGTTCTTTTGAAATCAACTTACTAAGCAACTTTTTGATCCGATTAGCAATAATCTTTGTCAAAATTTTATACGAGCAGTTACAAAGAAAATTGATCATAATCTATTAAGAGTAGTAGAAGTTTTATCTTTAGGAATTAAAGCAAGAAATGTTGAGTTAATGGATCCAGAGAGCATACCTTTCTTTTCGATATGTTCAATCATTTACAACAAGTCATCCCTAATAAGATAAGGGAATTGCTGATATAAATTATTAGTGAAATCATCTAGTCTTGGAGCTTTATCTTTAGGAAGAAAGTACACCACTAATTCTAAAAGCAACTAAATCCTAGTTGACTAGATGGAACTTATTTTTTTTATTATTTTTACCTCCTTCCAAATAGACCATCAAATGCTTTTAGAACACTTTTTGGAGCATGGTAGACCAGATATTGATAAAATGAAAGTGTAGACAGGACTAATTTGATTACAACTCTTCTTCCTGCTAAACTCAATCAACCATTACTATATGCTTGTATTTGTTTTTGTAGATTCTCAATAATTGACATCCAATTATTTCTTGGTTTTAGGTGGAAACCCATTGGAACCCCTAAGTATCTAAAATATTAATCTGGTCCCTGAATCCAAGGATTTGATGAAAACCTCTATTTTCTATTGCCTTTGTGTTAATTGTAAAAAACTTACTTTTATTACAATTATTTGAAGCACTTAAAGCTGCTTCAAAGCAATTTAGACAGGTCTTGAATTTTCTAATATTATACTTAGTTGCTTCTCCTAGCAATATAATGTCATCAACATATTGGACATGCATGATAGGTATGACACCTTGGACAATTCTAATTCCTTGTAACTCTCTTGCACTTCTCATGCTACTAAGAGCTCTTCATAGTATTTTTGCTAGTAATACGTATAGGTATAGGGATAGAGGACAACCTTGACGAATTTTCCTCGAATATTTGAAGAAAGTAAAAGGTTCTCCATTGATCAAGAGGGAGATCTAAGGAGCTTTGATACAAGCTCCTATCCATTGCACCATTTGTGTTGGGAATCCAAACGTAGAACCCTTTCCAAGAACTGTACTTTGACTCTATCAAAAGCATTTGCTATGTCCAATTTGATGGCAATCTTCTTTGATTTAATGTTGGAGCAAGAGTGCAATGTCTCATGCACCATAATGATATTGTCATAGATTTGCTTTCCTAGGATAAAGCCTCCTTGTTCTTTTGAAATCAACTTACTAAGCAACTTTTTGATCCGATTAGCAATAATCTTTGTCAAAATTTTATACGAGCAGTTACAAAGAGAAATTGATCATAATATATTAAGAGTAGTAGAAGTTTTATCTTTAGGAATTAAAGCAAGAAATGTTGAGTTAATGGATCCAGAGAGCATACCTTTCTTTTCCATATCTTCAATCATTTACAAGTAGTCATCCCTAATAAGGTAAGGGAATTGCTGATATAAATTATTAGTGAAATCATCTAGTCTTGGAGCTTTATCTTTAGGAAGAAAGTACACCACTAATTCTAAAAGCAACTAAATCCTAGTTGACTAGATGGAACTTATTTTTTTTATTATTTTTACCTCCTTCCAAATAGACCATCAAATGCTTTTAGAACACTTTTTGGAGAATGGTAGACCAAATATTGATAAAATGAAAGTGTAGACAAGACTAATTTGATTACAACTCTTCTTCCTGCTAAACTCAATCAACCATTACTCTATGCTTGTATTTGTTTTTGTAGATTCTCAATAGTTGATATCCAATTGTTTCTTGGTTTGAGGTGGAAGCCCATTGGAACCCCTAAGTATCTAAAATATTAATTTGGTCCCTGAATCCAAGGATTTGATGAAAACCTCTATTTTCTATTGCCTTTGTGTTAATTGTAAAAAACTTACTTTTATTACAATTATTTGAAGCACTTAAAGCTGCTTCAAAGCAATTTAGACAGGTCTTGAATTTTCTAATATTATACTTAGTTGCTTCTCCTAGCAATATAATGTCATCAACATATTGGACATGCATGATAGGTATGACACCATGGACAATTCTAATTCCTTGTAACTCTCTTGCACTTCTCATGCTACTAAGAGCTCTTCATAGTATTTTTACTAGTAATACGTATAGGTATAGGGATAGAGGACAACCTTGACGAATTTTCCTCGAATATTTGAAGAAAGTAAAAGGTTCTCCATTGATCAAGAGGGAGATCTAAGGAGCTTTGATACAAGCTCCTATCCATTGCACCATTTGTGTTGGGAATCCAAACTTAGAACCCTTTCCAAGAACTATAGGTTGACTCTATCAAAAGCATTTGCCATGTCCAATTTGATGGCAATCTTCTTTGATTTAATGTTGGAGCAAGAGTGCAATGTCTCATGCACCATAATGATATTGTCATAGATTTGCTTTCCTAGGATAAAGCCTCCTTGTTCTTTTGAAATCAACTTACTAAGCAACTTTTTGATCCGATTAGCAATAATCTTTGTCAAAATTTTATACGAGCAGTTACAAAGAGAAATTGATCATAATCTATTAAGAGTAGTAGAATTTTTATCTTTAGGAATTAAAGCAAGAAATGTTGAGTTAATGGATCCAGAGAGCATACCTTTATTTTTGATATCTTCAATTATTTACAACAAGTCATCCCTAATAAGGTAAGGGAATTGCTAATATAAATTATTAGTGAAATCATCTAGTCTTGGAGCTTTATCTTTAGGAAGAAAGTACACCACTAATGCTAATTCTTCCTTTGTCACTCAGGCACATAAATTGGCTTTGTCCTCTTGATTAATTATTGTTGGTATGTTTGTGAAAACCTGCGGATTAATTCTCAATTGAAATCAATTCGGAATATATACATAACCAAGGTGGTTGGTAATCCATTCGAACAGTTCAATAACTACCCCAACCAAGCGCTTGATGAATAGCGCATTTAATAATGTAATAAAATACATGCCTATGCTAACATCCCCCCTTATTACATTATTGGCAAATACAAAGAGCATTGCGAAACAATTCAAATTTGACACGTGCAAGTGCCTTGGTGAAAATGTCTGCAACTTGCTCATCAGTGGGAATGTATTGGAGCTGTATGTGGTGCTTTGGAACTTCATCTCGAATGAAATGACATCGAGTGTCAATGTGTTTGGTACGCTCATGAAAGACTGGATTCTTGACAAGATTCAAAACACCTTGATTGTCGCAAAACAAATGAAGTGGAAGATTCTTTGGAAGACCCATGTTTGTAAGAATGCGACTTAACCACATTATCTCGCAGACTGCTCCACTTGTTGCGCGATATTCTGCCTCTGTAGAAGATAAAGCAACCACCTGTTGCTTCTTACTGTGCCAAGAGACAGGTCCAGATCCAAGATGGAAAATGTATCCAGAAGTCGACTTGCGATCATCAATGGATCCGGCATAGTCTGAGTCCGTGTATCCCTGTAAGAAGAACTTGTCATTCTTCTTGTACTCCAGGCCATAGTCTGTACTACCACGGACATAATGAAGAACTCTCTTTGCTGCTTTCCAATGACTCACCTTAGGTTCCTGCATGAACCTTGAAAGATAACCCACAACAAAACTGAGATCTGGCCTGGTATTTGTCAGATATATGAGACTCCCAATCAGCTGGCGATAGAGAGTACCATCTACCTGTGGTGATTTATCATATCGCGATAACTTAAGTCCTGGCTCCATTGGAGTCGCTTTAGACTTGCAATCAGTCATGCGATATTTTTCGACCAATGTCTTGGCATACTTCTTTTGTGTTACTCTGATATGATTCTTTTTCTGAGTCACTTCCAAACCAAGACAATAGTGAAGAAGTCCTAGATCTGTCATTTCAAAAGATTGTTTCAAATCATCTTTCACTGCATCAATCATGTTCTCTGAACTGCCTGTTATGATCAGATCATCCACATATAGTACCAAAATCACTATGTTAGAACCATTGTTCTTGATATAGAGATTTGCATCTGAAGGACTTCTTTTGAATCCATGTTGCACTAGGTGATTGTCTATTTTGATGTACCAAGCTCGTGGAGCTTGTTTTAGCCCATACAAGGATTTGACCAACTTGCAAACTTTTTGTTCTTGCCCTTCAACCACAAATCCTTCTTGGTTGGGTCATGTACACTTCTTGTAGGTCACCATTCAAGAAAGCACTTTTTACATCCATCCGATGTAACTTCCACCCAAACCGAGCTGCCATGGCACAAAGTACTCGAATGGTAGTCATTTTTGCAATAGGGGCAAAAGTCTCTTCATAATCTATGCCTTCTTTTTGAGCATAGCCCTTTGCAACAAGACGGGCCTTATGCTTATCAATAGTACCATCTGCCTTATACTTCACTTTGAACACCCATTTGCAGCCAATGGGCTTCTTTCTTGAAGGCAGATTAACTAGCTTCCATGTATGATTTTTCATGAGAGATGTATGTTCTGCATCCATAGCAGCCTTCCACTGAGGCTCACTAAGTGCATCTTGAACTGTTGTGGGTTCATTCTCATCCAATGCTGACATATAAACCCGTTCATCATCCATATCTGCTTCTCTGTCTTCCTCTGCATCTACAGATAGTTCATCAAACTGTTGGCAAAGCTCGTCAACCTCTGAAGTTGATGCCTCTGCTCTCATCTGTTGAGTCATATTACGAGTACAAGGTCGATCTAGAGTTAGATCTGGAAGTGAAGTCAACTTTGAATCTCTCAATGTGCTAGTATACCATTTTGGAACCTTGTTCTGTGGGGGTGGAACCTCTTTCTTAGGCTCCTCTTCCTCTAGGTATACAGTTGTAGATGTGTTATCTGATGTGAAAGCTTCATCAAATACCACGTCTCTACTAATGTGTGTTTTCTTGGTCATAGGATCTATCAACCGATATCCCTTTGAATGCTCATCATAACCAAGAAAAATACATTGCAAGGTTTTCTCATCTAACTTCTTCCTCTTCTGTTTTGGTATGTGCATGAATGCCTTACATCCAAAAACCCTTAGATGAGAAATGGAGGGTTTCCTACCACTCCATGCTTCTTGTGGAGTCTTGCCCTGTAGAGCTCTTGTGGGTGCTCTATTCAGGAGGTACGATGTTGTACTCACTGCTTCTGCCCAATACTCATGCTCAAGATGTGCCCCCTTAAGCATACATCGAACCATTTCCATAATGGAACGATTCCTCCTTTCAACAACTCCATTTTGCTGTGGAGTATAGGCTGTTGTCAGTTGTCTCTTAATCCCATGTGCATTCAGAAATGATGAAAATTCCTTGGAGGTATATTCCCCCCCTCGATCTGAGCGGAGGGTTTTGATGGAACATCCTGACTCCTCAACAAGCTTCTTGAACTGCTGAAAGTACAAAAATGCCTCTGACTTCAATTGGAGAAAGAAAACCCACATCTTCCATGAGTAATCATCAACAAACAATTGAAAATACCTCTTTCCACCATAGTTGTTTGGCATAGGACCGCACAGATCGGTGTGTACCAACTCCAAAGGTTTCTTAGCTCTTGAAGAGCTAACCTCAAACGGTACCCGATGTTGCTTCCCTGCTAAGCAATCCGAGCATACTGGCAATGTGGATGAAAGGTTGGGAAGGCCTTTCACCATCTCATATTTGCTCAACTCGAGCAAATATCCTGAACTCAGATGCCCATATCTCTTGTGCCAAAGAGAAGTAGCCTCCTTTGTGGTTGCTGCCATGGCAACATGAGGCGTAGAAACGACATCTAAGATGAACAAGCCATGCTTGTATGATCCTGTTGCTACATGCTTTCCCTTGCTGGTGATGAAACATCTCTTTCTGCCCTCCTCAACACGGAAAACAACATTCATGTCTCTATCCAAGATCTGAGGGACGGACAACAAATTGTTGGCCAATCCAGGAACATAGAGAACCTTCTCAATCTGACATTTGCCATCTGGAAGAGTGACGGAAACATCTCCTTCACCCTGGACTCGGTAGGTCTGATTATCAGCAATTGTCATTGGCTTACCTTCCTTTTCCTCAAATGTCTCAAACCACGATCTATCTCCAATCATGTGTTTACTGGCACCGGAATCAATATACCACACTGCATCTTTCTGCTGAGAAGATGTGTGAGTCATGAGCACCTTGTGTGCTCGCTCAGAATCTGAGTCCGAGTCTGATTCGGCATAAGCAACATTCCCCTTGGGTTGCTTATTCTTCTTCTGTGGTTTGTATTTCCCTTTGCCCTTCTTCTTGTGATCTTGGTCATTGTGTTGTTTATTCTTAAACCAACACCTGTTGGTGTCATGGTTATTCATATCACAGATTTTGCAATATTGCTTGTCTTTCTGCTGAGGTTGTTTCCCTTTTCCTTTTGATGAAGATCCTCCCTTCTGAAAATTACCTTGTTTCTTACCCCCTTGTTTGGAGTAGAGGGCATTATCTGGCACTTCATCTTTCTGAAACTGATTTGCCTCCTCAGTTTGAAGCAAATTCACCAATTCCACAAAGGTAACTTGTCTACCAGACACATTGAGAGAGGTAATCAACACCTTGTAGGATTTTGGCAAAGCTCTCAAGATGACTGAGGTCAAGAGAGTATCTGCCACTATCTCTCCCATAGCATTCAATTTGGCTTTCAATTCCGCCACTCTGCATAGGAATAGGTCAATTGTCTCACCAGATTTCATACTGAGTGTATGTAGTTGAGTTTGAAGGTTTAGAATAGTGGATTGATTCTTTCCTTCATAAATGGTAATCAAAGCATCCCAAGCTTCCTTACCAGATTTGGCATCACAGATATGAGGTTGGACCTCATCTGTAGTAGCAAGCAGAATAAACATGAGACATCTTCTATCCTTCTTATCAAAGGCCTCTTGATCTGCCCCTGTTGTTGTAGGACGTTTTGTAGTGCCAGTCACTACATCCCACAAATCTTCAACCTGAAGGATAGCTCTCATCTTTGTCTTCCATGGTGCAAAATTAGAACCTTTTAGCAACTGTGAATCTGACAGATATTTGTGAACAGTGGCCATTGTGAAGGTTCCTTATAACACCAAATGGTCCCCCTTTCTTTATACTTGCAAAGAGTACGTGAAAGGGAATTCAATCAAATTGATGGCACTTGCCTCAAAACCCTTCGAAAGAAGGTTGATGAGTTGGAGGAGATTAAGCCAAACAATCAGAAAGAATTAGGGTATTAAATGGAGTGAATATCAAAACTGGTTTTCCTTATTTCTCCCCGACGATTTATAGAGAACAATAGCTCAGACGTCGTTGTTGCAGCTATATTAGGCGTTAGATACAGTAGTCCAAGCACGACAACATCACCTGTAAGTGTGGACCAGAGGTATCGTATATACCGAACGTTGTTGTGCAATAAATTGCACAAATAGGTGTAAAATTTGGGGTCTTTTCTTTGCTTTGTATATTTTACTTTATGATTGAAATGCAAGAAAACAGGAAATTTAAATGCAAAAACAATCACAAGTGCCCACAAATTTAAACACTTTAGGTGTCGGTTTCCACCGAAAATGCACCTATTACAATGCCAGTTTTGTTACAATGATGATATTCAAATCCAAAAATTCTTTTCAAATCAACAATTTTCTTCCCCCCTTTGTCTTAGAATTTTGCAAAAGAAAATGCTTTTGATCCCCCCTTTTTGTTGCAAAATAAACAAGGATGAAAAAAATTAGATATACCCTTTCAAAGTTTTATGAAGTGCAAATAGTTACTTATCCCTCCATGAGAAAAAAAATGCACTAGGTTGTCAAAGAAAGCCTTATCCCTCCATGACAAGAAATTGGTTTTACAAAAAAAATGTGTTTCTTTGTAAAAAAAATGGTGTGTTGTTTGTGTTTAGAAAGAACAAAGGTGCATTATCATTGGTATTTGCAAAAAATAACCTTAGAGAAAAACCTTATCCCTCCAAGAAATGATGCAAATTGCAAACCAAACAAAGAAAAAAGTAAAAAAATGCCTTTCACCCTTTGAAAACACATCGTCGGCAGCAAAAATGATGGAGGCTTGGTGTCGGCGAGACTTAATCCCTCGACCTGGCGCTGGGCAAAGCTCTCGCCATGAGAAAGCAACCAACCCACCTATCGGGCGGTTGGGAATAAAGGGACAGGAGGCCCCTTTTATTATTGTCTTCACCGCGTGGCGAAAAAAAAAACAAAACCCAATGCTTTCTAGCCTCCGATGACAGTCCCCGACAAAATGTAAATCACCAAGCACTAAAGTTTGAATGATTTTTTTTTAACTTTAGGTTATACGTGCAACTTGTCTGTTGTGCGCGTCTCAACAGGGGTTTGCCTGTTCTCTATCCGGTCTGCATCAGTCTATGCGTGCCAATGAAATATCTCGTGCATCAGATGTAAAAAGGGGGTTTGATACAATTTTGGAGAAAATAACTTCGAACACGAATCATCACCGTCAACCGGATGGAACAAAATCACATCAAAAAGCTCACGAAACAGCAACGTGTGGTCTCCAATAACGGTGTCAGGTTTTTGTGTTGTGCGCTGCAGGTTTCCCATGGTCCGCAATTAGTTTGGAATGCTAGGCTTTGGAGTGGCGCTGGAAACCACCTTACCCAAAGAACAAAACAAAGCACCTTGCCCCCTAATCACGATCTGCTGTAATACCATGTGAAAACCTTCGGATTAATTCTCAATTGAAATCAATTCGGAATATATACATAACCAAGGTGGTTAGTAGTCCGTTCGAACAGTTCAATAATTACCCAACCAAGCGCTTGATGAATAGCACATTTAATAATGTAATAAAATAATGCCTATGCTAACAATGTTCTATAGCAAATGATCTTGAGCTTGAAGATCGCTAGGAATATGGGTGAGCAGCCTTGAAAAGTGGTCTTGTATCAATTCTTTTATATTTTCTTTCTTTATGTAAATGGTGTTGTCCTTCTCTATTGCTCTAATTGTGTTTTATGGTAGAGATGGAATAATTTTGTGTTCTTCAGAATTTAGCTTGTATAACTCTACCAACAACTCTTTTCTTTGAGCAACTTGCTAAGGGAGAGGAGATGTGTCCTCTAGCTCTGTTTCCAATTTCTCAAGTTGCTATATATTCAGCTCTTTTCTTTTGAGTTGGTAACTTGACTTGAGGTCAACATTCATAAAACACTTATCACTTTTGAGTTGGTGGATTATGTCATCAATCGTAAGGATCAAGTGCCTATACCTTACAATGATCTTATTCAAGGCATTATAGTCAATATCCATTCACCATTTTCTATCTTTCTTACATGGCAATACAATTGAATTATTGTATGGTAACGCACTTGTAGATATGTGACCCCTATATATTATCTCCTAGAATTGATACTCAATCATGCATTCTCTAGGATAGATGATTGATATAGAAGGATTAAAAGTCCATTTCGTAGATGCGACATTGAAACCAAGTCTTTTGAATTCTTTCTTGGTAATGCAATGTGAATATATCCCCCAACTTTGCTACCAATTGATCCACCTGATTTTGTTGCATTTTTAGAGCAAGTGGAATAATATGTGGTTGCAATGACCTTTCAATCTCCATGTGATTTGACCATTAGGAGCACAAGCTCCACAATTTAACCTAGCAAGTTAATGAATTACCTAGCACAAATCAAATAAACCTTAGTAGTAGGTGATTCTTTTATCATCCTTTACATTTGGTCTATGAATGCAATCATGTCACTCTAGGACTTTGCTTGCCAAACATTGTAGCATTACCACACGTAGGGTTACTTAGGTATGACATTGTAAATGTTTAATGGTGCTATATCACATAAAACCTCATTCCTAATTGGATTGATTGCCTGTACGAGTTGATATTGTTGGTTAACATGAATCTCCTTGCCTTGTTTTAACCAAACAATTAGATAAGAGTATCATTGACAATGTCATTCTTTTGACAATATCTATTGATATTAAACTCTTCTAGTTGTCATTGTGCATACAATGAAATGTAGATGACTGTCTTATAAAACACACATGAGTGGAAGAAACATTCCTTCTCTATTGGCTTTAAATGTGACCCCTACATGGTGAAAACTATAACACTAATGTCTACTTCCACAATTCGTTTGTCCTTATTCAACCTAAGTGATGATACCACCATTCATGTCTTCTAGATCAATCAATGTTACTTTGCTAGTACGACATTATTCATTTGGACATTATTTGCTCTTGTAGAAAGTGCACTAATTATTAGTGTCTTTTTTATAACTTATCCTTGGAAGAAGTCTTCTCAGAAGTAGGATTTGGTGAAATATTTTGACACTAGAAGCCTTT
Source organism: Wollemia nobilis (assembly GCA_028583015.1). Classification (NCBI taxonomy): domain Eukaryota; kingdom Viridiplantae; phylum Streptophyta; class Pinopsida; order Araucariales; family Araucariaceae; genus Wollemia; species Wollemia nobilis. The sequence goes on from JAQPPZ010001195.1 coordinate 22,598,162, forward strand.
GCCCTACTAACCATTGTCCGACTTAGCTTGTTGTTGTCAACCTGACACTAACTTACAACCTATATTGACTTTCTTTTTATTCGAACCCTAGTTCAATTCAATCTAAATTATGAGTACCACTCCCAGTGTCCTAACTTCCATGAATTCCAATTTAGTGTGGATGAATGAGTATAGATTGTTGTGAGACCTTAAGACTTTGAACCTCTTAGTGTCACGCATCCTAAGTTTTTTACACAAAACATGGAATGCATTTATGTATTCTTATTCATATTAATATTGTCCCTTGAGTTCTTATTGTCACTTTACATATTAACCATCATAATTTTCTATAGGAAAATATTCTTTAAAGTCAAACACAAATTCTTCCTAAAGTATACATAGTTGGCAATAGAAGTTTCCTCCAAAAAAAAGATTTGACATTGCCATATTATCTTCCATTTGAGATTTTTTATAGTGGCAAGGGAGGTCATTTGAGTCTTAAGCCTAGAAACCAATTTATTTTTAGCTAGATCTCGTTTGACAGGATATACAAACATAATGAACCATTCTATTATAATTGATTCTAATTTTGGAAGGAAACCATGTAACAACATATCAAATTGCTAAAATTAATGTCTTATGGAAGGAAGAGAGAGATCAACAAAAGATAATGAAACAAAATGAAGGCAAATACATGTTTTTATACACAAACATTATATAATAGATCTCGCAAGAGACCATATCAAATAAAAGTGAAAATATAATTTTCTCTCATACAAAAACATTAAAGAACAGTTCTTTATTAAAAAAAATTAAACTACAGCAGATTACCTTTCACCATTGAACAACATACTTTTATACAACTTTGTATAATGAAAAACTAAAATATATCATTAAACGATAAAATGGTTCATCTTCCAATAATTACGAAAGACCTGCACCACAAGCCACCATTGGGGTTCGGTTAATATCAAATGTGTTGAGAGTTGGCAATTTTGATGGATCAGTTTCCGAAGGTCACAACTTTTTGCAAGCAGCTATGTTTTACTATATTTGTACCTTTTTTAAAATCATAGAATGATCTCTACAAGCTAGCAGATTAATTGAATTCATCTACCCTTATTTTTGACCCCAAACTCCATTCTAAATGCTCTTAAATTTGGAGCACAAAGTTACTACCTATATTAATGCACATAGACCGTTTAGAGAATCAATTCTTATGAAGAATCTTTTCCCCCTTCTGCTGCTTCTCCTGCATTTTCCCAATAGTGGAGTTCAGCTTCTTACATGGTTTGAATTGCAAGCAGGTTGAGTATTTTGAGCCAGTTTGACATGTTGAGGTCCTAAGATTGAGTGACTTTCCTCAGTTTTGTAAGCACTAACGCGTCTGGAAGCCAGTTGACCATGGATGAGTCATTTTGATCTTGTGTTAGTCTCTCTTTTGTAAAATCTTCTATATTTTATATTTTCTTTTTCTGTAAAATTTTGTATGTTTTATAATTTTTTCTCATTTGCCAAGTCATTTCCAAGACTCCCAGATTATTGCCATCTAAAAAACAGGCTTGCCGACTTCATGACACTTCCGTGTCTCAATAGGATGGTGCAAATGTCTTCAACAACATTGGACAAAGCCAATTAGCATTACCTTATAGTGCTATTCCTTCGGCTTGGAGATGAGACAAAATGTCAATCTTCATCCCCTGAATCTCATGATCAAAATCAAAATGAGCAAATCATACGGATTTCCTTCTGCATTGCCTTGCTTTTTGATAGCATTGCAGGGTCAAAAGGTCCCAATCACTAAATTCTAAGAGAGGAAACAAAAAGCTGTGCACATCAACTGTATTTAAATAAAACAAGGCTTATCTATTTCGACTATTTTGGCAAAGGACGAGTAGGGAGATTTTATATCTTCTGCATATGATCCTGGAAGAGGCACACTTTGGTGAATATTCCTGGGCAACATAGAACACCATTATATCAAACGACCGCACATGAACAATTCAAATGATATGAAACCTTTTAACTGCAGCTATGCCTTCATATTTTAGAAGATGGCTGCATGTCTGGGTGAGCGTCATGATAAGATGTTACAAGTTTGCATCACCAATAATCACCACATGAGCAGAACCCATCCTTAAAATGATGAAAGCGGCTACCATCCCTTACAATAATCTCCTGCTCTATAATCTTTGAAATGAACTTGGTAGCGGTGTGGCAGTCACCACATACACGGAGGTTTTTAAATATCCTTATGGGCATCTTGTTAGGTGTACTAATAATGCCAAAAGCAATTGCTAGCTTCTCACTGTGTTGGTAGATAATTTGTTCCTTTATCTCCTCCTCTACATCATGCAGAACAAGGTTAGTATTAGGAACATATCCAGCCAGCTTCATCTCCCTGTCCAATCTATCCAATGTAGAATAGATCTGCTTTGTTTCTGCATGAGATCTATCTCCTGCAACAAATACATACACCTTGTTCTTAACCTCAATCCAACTACATCCTGGTTGTTTTTTCAGCCCTCTGCTTCTCATCATCATTCTCACTTTTTCTGCATCCTCCCACCTATCATCTGCAGCATACATATTTGATAAAAGAACATACGATCCAACATTTTCAGGTTGGAGCTCAAAAAGGTGCTCTGCAGCAAGTTTACCTAACTCCATATTGCCATGGATCCTACATGCACCAAGCAATGCTCCCCACATACTGGAATTTGGTTTGCACCTTCCATTATAAACAAAGCCCTTGGCCTCTTCAAGGCGCCCAGCACGGCCAAGGAGATCAATCATGCAGACATAGTGGTCTTCTTGCGGGGTAATGCAATATACTTTCTCCATGGAATCAAAGAAGTGAAAGCCTTCATCAATGAGACCAGCGTGGCTACAGGCACACAGAACACCAACGAAAGTGGCATCATTAGGCTTCATTCCTGCCTTTTGCATTTCACTGAATATCCTGAGTGCATCTCTGCCAAAACCATGCTGTCCATATGCTGCAATCATTGAATTCCATGAAACCACATCTTTGCGAGGGATTTCATCAAACATCTGCTGTGCATTGTCTATGCAACCGCATTTGCTATACGTGCTAATAAGAGCACTTCCTAAAAAGTTATCCAACAACAATCCCATTTTTGTTGCATATCCCTGCAGCTGTTTGGCCTGTTCTAGAGTTGCTAAGCTAGCACACGCACTAAGAATACTAACGAAAGTGGCCCGATTTGGCTCTGTGCCACTTCTCTGCATTTCAGAAAAGATTTTAAGGGCTTCCTCCCTCTGCTCAGTCTGCACATATCCTGTAATCATTGCAGTCCAGGAAACCACATTTCGCATCGACATTTTATCAAACAATTTCCGAGCCTCAGTTATTTTATTATTCTGTATGTATCCTGTAATTATGGAATTCCACGATGCTGCATTTCGCTCAGGCATCCTATCAAACAGCCGACGAGCCTCCTCTATTCTTCCGTTCTGGGCATATCCTGCAATTAGAGCACTCCAAGAGACCACATTTCTCTTAGGCATTTTGTCAAACAGTTCGCGCGCATCATCAATTCTTTCGTTATGGGCATATCCTGCAAGCATAGACGTCCATGAGATCACATCTCGTTCAGGCATTGTATCAAACAACTGCCGTGCAATCTCTATCTTTCCTTTCTGTGCATATGCCGTTATCATGGCATTCCACGACACCACATTCCTTTCAGGCATTATATCAAACAGTTGACGGGCGCAGTCCAATTTTCCCTCGCGCACATGACCTTCAATCATGGTATTCCAGGAAACGATATTTCGTTCAGGCATTTGATCAAACAAGATGCACGCTTCTTCTATTCTTCCTCTCTGTACATACCCAGATAGCATCGCAGTCCACGAGATGACATTTCGTTCAGGCATTTCGTCAAACAGATTGCGGGCGTCCTCTATTCTACCATTCTGTGAGTACCCAGAAACCATAGCTGTCCATGTCACCACATCCCGTTTGGGCATTCTGTCAAACACGTGGCGAGCATCCTCAATTAAACCCCTCTTGGCGTAATTTGTAATCATGGCATTACATGAAATCAAGTTCGCATCAGCTGCATTTTGTTCTCGAGTTCGTTTGCTAGTGAAATTGCAATGATTTCCAACAGAAATATTTTTGCTTCTATATTCAAAGTTGAAAGCAAGAGCATTTCTATTTCTATGATATTGTGCTCTTGCAAGTAATGGCAGGGGCCGTAAGATGGCAAACGGCTTAAAGAAGAGATTGATTTTCATATTTTCCACAAGGTCATTTCAGCAAACCTATTGATAGCCCATCTAAATAGCATATATATGGAATTTTCCAACTCTTTCGTGCTGTTTGAAACTAATATAAAGAGGGTTGAATTAATAGTAATAACTTACAAGAGCTTCCACTATCGGCGCTGGTTCCATGGCGTTTCTCAGAACCTGTCAACCAGAAGTATAACAGTCCAACCAAACATTCCCTTTTTCCCCTCCATTTTTTCATGTACAGTTTCAGGTAGTGGTAATTTATTTTTAACTTTTAATCAAGAAAATTGTTACCTAAAAATAAATTTGTTAAGAGGCTCCTTAAAAATATTGTGCCCCTCTCCAAAATCCAGCATGAGTTTCCCTATTCTTTCCAATTTCTTCAGAGAAGATAGACTGGAAGATTTAGAACCACCTGTTTGTTTAACTGCTTCTTCTTTTTCAATTGATTTTCCCCTTATTAGTTTAACAAAGAACACTGTCCAGTGCCATGTTTGTTTAACAATTAGTAAAGACTTCCGTTTGCTTGTTTACCTATTCTGTAGGAAGTTTATAATCAAAATCTACAAATACATCTAATAAAACAAGATTGAAGTTACACGGAAAACAAAGATGGGAAAGATTGCATGCGCAGAAGTATTCAAGTAGACTAACCTTCTCCCCTAATAGAAAGGAATAAGTCAGTTTATAGTGGTATTGGAAGATCATAAATAGTATAAGCTTATATTTATAGGGATAGGTCAGTTTATAGTGGTATTGGAAGATCATAGATAGTAGAAGCCTACTCTTATAGAGGATGTCTGTGGAATATATGGTTATCCAATCATATTAGTATGATGTACAACTTTTCAAATCTTAGACCTCTATTTAGGATTTTAAAGTTTTCACCTTTAGTTGCAAAGAAGAAAAAAAAAAAAATAAGAAAATAATAATAATAATTAAAAATTATTTAGGTTAATGATAATTTTTTTTCACTTTAAAATCTAATGTAAACAAAAGTGAGTTATTGTAAATGAAGTTGAAGGGATGGTTGACATAAATACTTGACCATGACAAAAACCAAATGAAATGTTTCTATCAACAAGGTATTAAAAGTGTCAAATGACTTAGGTCCAACCATTTAAATTTTTAGACTTTTAAGGAGGAAATCTAGGTTCATATTTGGTTAGGCAAGTTGTTGCAATATAACTATATGGTCATGATGTAACATGAATGGGATTTGTTTCAATTCTATATAATATTTTTATTTATTTTTTAAACAATGTGTTAAAAATACTTTAAAACAAAAAAGCAAGCACCATATAATGTTGCATGATATAATTGATAAAGTTGTTGAAGTAAAGCATAGAGGTAACAAGTCTCCAAAGGAATTCCAAGAGTGAAACTAATTGCAGAACATGAGGTCCCAAGTGATGCAAAACAATAGTATACAAACTACCACTCTTATAGATGACAAACCATAGTTATAAAAGCACATCAAGTAATAAGAAATAGGTAAAAACTATCAATTAAAATAACTATACATGGTATTATAAAGTCTATCATCCATTCAAATGAAGAAGAAATACACAAATATTATAATACATGGATAAAAAGGGAAAATCCCTTCGTAGGAGGAGAAAAGAACTTGGTCTTATGTGTCTTCATCATTACCATTTAAAGATTTAAATATTATATCATCTTTTAGTATTAGTTATCTAAATGGTCATATTAATACAAAAAGTGAAATAACTCACTTAAACAAATACCTATGTCCTAGGTTACCATCCTTTCCAAAGTTGAATCCATGATAAATAGGAAAACTAATGTAGTCTATGTGAAAACACATAAAAATGTTCTTCAGTATAAATTTTTAACCTTATATATGTGATTAAGATGAGAAGTAAACCTATAAAACAAGTAGTTACTTGAAAATTTTAGTTCCAAATGATAAAGATACAACTGATTAAAGTTTTCAATTATAATCAATTGGAAATGCTATCATAGATTGCATTTTCAGATACCAAAATTTGAATAATTAGAATCTCACATTTAAAGAAAAAATGGATTGTGCAATGTTGTTGGAAAATGCTTTGAGTTTATTTTCCAACAAAATTAAAGACATGGCAAAGGACATCAATATACGTAGTTAAATCTGAAAACGTCTTCACAAGTAGGAACTATTTTGATTTTTAGTCAAAAAAAATTAATTCTGATCATTTTCTAATTTGAAGTTTGACCATATTAGATATGCTTGAAAATTATATATAGAATAACTAAACTAAACTTAACATTAGTTAAGATTGATTTTTGACCTTTCTCAAATATGCCAATAATCACACCCTATCTTGGTTGAACATTTGGTTTCATTCAATTAATTGAAGTCTTTGAAACTAAAATTAATACCTAAGAGTTTTTGGCCTACTCTGTATTCAATCACAAACTCATATTTCATAGAAAATGATTTTTTTAAAGCTATGTAAGTTTCCAATTTGCTCTTCTCTTCAAACTTCTGATAATTGTTTTTACTCTTTAAAAGAATTTAAATAGCAAACAATGATATTAATAAAATCTCCACTCAAGACCCTACATTTAGCAATTATTCCAAAGAACATCTTTATATTATGAGCACCACAATCTATTTCCATGATTTTTTGAGAGAGAATGCCAAAAAGGATTTTCTATAAATAGGCATCTTGATGTGGGAGCATCTGGACAGTTGTAGGAAGGGTAAATGTCACCCTCCTCCCACGTGTATATAATACACACTTATTTCTTGGAAATGGATAGCTTTTAGGGAAAAACAAAGAGGAAGACAAAGAAAAGAGGAAAGGAGGCCGAAGAGGGAGGTGAAGCAACATGTAGGAGAAAGAAGATGAAAATGGAAGACAAGGACGAAGAGGAGAGGAATAGAAGAGGAAGAGAGAAAACGGTATATAGTGGGATAGAAGTAAAAGATAGACATGTCTAAGGCAATATCGACTTGTCCAAATGGAAGGGAAGAATAGAAGGGAACCAAAAGGAAGAGAAAAAATAAGAGGATAACATATATGGAGAGGGGGAGAGAGGAGGACGTCATAAAACAACATGAGGTAGAAGATAAAAAGGAAAATGTGGTAGAGAAGAACCATAAGAGAGGACATGATGATTATTGGAGTTGGCATGTGCATATATGTGAGGACTCGAAGGGATAAATAATCATTGCAAGGGTGTATCTAGTTGTGAGTGAGAGTTGTATATCGAGGGATACCAATGTAACATAATACATTGATTCCATGTCTTGCATAGCCTTCCGATATTGGCAAAAAATAATAATCCTTCTCTAATTATTTTTTGTATCTCAAATGATGAATGTTTATTTTCTTTGTATCGTATGTCATATATTGGAATGTAGGTTTGTAGGCAAGGTAAAGAGTGATTATAGTTCAAGTAGAACTAGAGATTATTACCATTGAAATCATTGAAGCTTCGATTACTATTTAGTTTGAATTATCATTCATATAACTCCTCGTTCAAATGAAAATTTTGTTGTTCTTCAACTAAGAGTGTCGTTCGATGGGTAGCTGAGATGTCATTCATGTTAGAAATTAGTGTTATGCAAATAAACTTATCGTTCAAGAGTATTATCATTCAAATGGGATGCTTGTTCAATAAAATTGCTATAAATTTCTTATCGTTCAAATGAAGGAGGATTGTTGTATAAGAAGGAGGATTGTTGTATAATTAGACCAACTATACAATTGTATGATGTCATAGAAGGACTAAAGGAGTATTGTACAAGGGAGATATCATACAAGGACAATAGAGGTGTCATCATGCGATGTTATCATCTTAGACTCTTCCATCTCACAAAAGACTTTAAACTTGTATTGTCATCCTTAACCTTATTGATTGCATGTGTGATTATTATTCGTCTTAAGGTCATGGAAATATAGGAAATTGTGTTTCTTGAGAAGGTTTTCCATAGGAGAACTCCCTTATCTCATTTGCATCATTTGGTATCAAAGCAGGAGTTTGTGATATGCATTGAAGGAAATATGACACAACAAGGAAGAGGAATACCACATGGTTTGGTACCTCAACCCATATATATAGTAAAAATCCTTAGAGGAATCACTACCAAGTTAGATGTGATTGAGACTGCTCAAAGGAGAGGCATTCATCTCGAGGAGATTAGTGATAATAAAGAGGAGGAATTCGGTCATGTAGAAGCTCGAGATGAAGAGTAAGGAGAAGAATCGAAGTGATGGTTTATCTAGGCAATCTAAAATATGGGACGTAAGCCAAATATGGATACTTCTAGTTTTAATGGAAGCCTAAACCCAAAAGAGTTAATAAATTGGATAACATATATGGATAAATTCTTCAATTACAAATCTATGGAGGATCTAAAGCGAGATAAATTTGCATGTATGAGGTTGAAGTGACATGCTTTAATTTGGTGGGATCATATCCAAATGGAGAGGCAACATAAAGGGAAGTATACAATTCAAACCTGGGATAAGTTTATAATCAAATTGAAGTCTATATTTTTCCTATTCATTACCAAATAGGGTTGTTTAGAAGACTCCAAAGCCTCAAGCAAAAGGAGATGGGAGTGAAATAATATAAGAATTTTTTAAATTGATCATAAAAGCTTAGTCATATTGAAGATGATGAGGAGAAAATTGTGAGGTATATAAATGGACTAAGGTTGTCCATACAAGATGAAATTGGTATACTTTGAATTAGGATAGTTGAAAATGCGTATCAATATTCACTCAAGGTAGAATAAAAGTTGACCCGCAAGCAACAAGACAATTCTAGAGGAAGAGGACAATCCTCTCGAAGAAGAGAACAATCAAATAATGGTAGAGGGTAACATTTGCAAGAAGGAGAAGTTAGTACTTCTCAAGGTTATTTCAACCAAAGTACTTGAGAAAAAGGTGAATAGTCAAGAGGATGAGGTGGATTTGGTAGAGGAAGAGGACATAGTTTTTTTGGCAAGTGTTATAGATTCTTGGAAGAAGGGCATAGAGCATATGAATGCCCTCAAGTGCAACAAACTAGCAGGCATGGAAAGGAAGCTTGTAACCAAGTTGTACAAGTAGATGAAGAGAGTATTGCTTCATCGAAGCACATGGAGGAACCAGAACAAGGAGAGTCACTTATGATGAAGAGGGTATTGTTAAAACTAGCAAAGGAGGTGCATGAACCTATGCAAAGAAGGAGTTTGTTTAGGACCATTTGTACGTCATGAGGTAAATGTTAAAAGGTGATTGTGGATAGTGGGAGTACATATAAGTTAGTGTCTACAAAAATAATTGAAAAGCTTGGGTTGAAGAATATTAAATATCCAAATCCACACAAAATCTCATGGTTGCAAAAAGGATATCAAAGTTTGGTAACTGAATAATGTATGGTGAACTTTCAAACTAGTTCTTATAGGGATGCGATACCATGTGATGTTATGTCAATAGATGCTTGTCATGTCTTGTTGGGTAGACCATGGCAATTTGATAGAAAATTAGTGCATTATGGTAGGAATAACACCTACACTATTAAAAAATATCAAGGATTATATATTAAGTCCATTGAAGGACAAAGGAAAAAAATTAGACAATAATCCTATAGTGTGCCTGAATATAGATAAACAATTTTTGAAGAGTTATGAGACAAAGTTGAAGGGAGAAAAGGCAATGTTGAGAAAAATTGTGAAACAAGTGAAGGAAAAGGTACAAACAAGCAAGAGAATAAACATAGGGAAGAAGTAGACAACCTAAGTTATTAGTAGTAGTTATGATGAATATGATGGTGTAGTGATTCCTATTGTAGATAATGAGAAATATAAAGAAAAAAGAAATGATAAAGAGACAATAGAGGAATATGAACCTAATTAGATCATTCATGGCTACAACAAAGGCCATATTATTGAAGAAAAAAGTGGGGATGGAGAATTTGGGTGCTTTGAAAGGCACACCAAAGGTATTGGATCCAAGTTAATGAGAAGAATGGGGTATACTAGCAAAGGATTGGGAAGATATGGGAAAGGTGTGAAAATACCCATAATACCAAAAATAAGGCCAAGGAATGAAGGCCTTAGATATGCAAGTCAAGTAGGAAGTACTTAGACAAAATTTGTAAGAGGAGAGAATAGTATAGGGAATGAAGGTCCTATGATGGGTTCTTGCAGTCAATGTGGAATATTTGAAAATGTTGCAACTAGATGTTGGAACCTACATCCTGGTGGGTGTTGTGGAAGACATAATCACTCCAACAAAAAGTGTTGGCACCAAGAGAAAGTAGTCAATAAAATACATGTTGATTGTGGTTGGATGAGTGTGATGGAATGGAACAAGGTGCAATGAATGGTAAGTATATTCTATAAGAGGAGGTTTAGTCCTCAAAGGAAGGGCAGGACAAGACAACAAAGTTGGACTTATGGAGATAGCCAAGCTAGAATGGCAATGGCTTGGAAGAACAATTCATGTTCATGATTTGGAGCTCATGGAACATTTCATCTTACCTGATGAGTATGGTGTGGGAGCATTTAGATGGTTATAGGAAGGGTAACCATCATCCACATCCCACGTGTATATAATATACTTTTATTACCTAAAAATGGATAAATCGTAGGGAAAAATAAAGAGGAAGAGGAAGAGGGGAGGAGAAAAGGAAGAAGAAGAGGAGGTGAAGTGATCGGTAGGATAAAGAAGAGGAAAATAGAATATGAAGACAAAGAGAAGATAAATATAATAGGAAGAGAGAAAATGATGTACAGTGGGAGAGAAGAAAAAGATTGAAGATAGTTTGAAGTGCATGCTTCATAGTTGAGCATGATTGGTGTGGGGAGCCTACACTTATTTTGTGAAGATGATTAAAGATATTTACTACCATGGCCCTTATAGCCTTGTTTGCTATGGGTACTCTTAAGAGTCATATTCCCTTATCCATTCTATTGGGGCAATTGTGTGTTCTCAAGTAGAGTCTCCAGTGAACGTAAGCTCTTTGTGATTGAGCAGAGCTTAGAGATGATCATATGCTTTCAAATATATTCTTCGGTAAACATATGCTCTTTGTGATCGAGTAAAGCTTAGAGATGATCATATGCTATTTATTATTGGGCAACACTTTCTGCATAGGTCTCTCTCTTCTTCATTATGTTCGAGGATTTCATTTTTGGGCACTTGTACTTGATCTCTTCCACCTTCTTGTAAAATCATTAGAGTCCAATGCTTCTATGGTGGAGAGGGATGATAAGGATCTAAAAAGGCATAGGATTTTATTTTAGGTTTATTCTTTAAAGTCTTAAGTTAGATTTTAAATAATTATTTTGTAAGTGTTATCATTATCGAATGTTGGCATATCTGTTAGCAAGTCGACAACTATTTGTTACAATTTTGTCACTATTAGGATTTCATTGTTGTTTTTTGTTTCAAATTGTTAATTGGCATCTCAAATGCCTATTTAAGTTGTAAATTTGATAAAATTATTAATCAGATTTTTGAATCTTGATCACTTAGAGATCTAAAAATAGTTAAAGAAACAATGCCTAAGGCATTGTTATGCCTTGGTTGATTAATATTCAATGTGTTTTTAACATATTAGTGGTGTAACTCTAGTCATCAAGACAATTTTCTATTATGTGAACATGGTAGATCTCGTCCTTGACTTCTTCTAGGGAGACATATATGCCATACAAGTTGGTATTTATATTTTCCTTGTTCCATGTTATTGGTAGCATAAGGTAAGCCAATTATATAGTTTACTCTCTCATTTTTTTCATTGCTTCGTCTCCTAATCTAGTGGTTTCATTTGTTCTAAAGAGTTTAGAATGGGATCTATTAGTTCAATTAGAAGCAATGATAAGCCATTTATACTTTTAATTTATCATAGGAAACTTAAGATATCATTAGGATATCAACCATCCATTGGATTTGAGGGCTAAGACATTTAGTCTCCCTGTAACCCCTTCATGTTGTAATGACTAGTCCTTATTCATACTATGATAGGTCCAATGACGAATAGGATTATGTCATTCAATCTCATTCCAATGGGGATGATGTGAAGGGTGGCTATGATGATTCCAATACGTAGACAACTAGATATAATTATGTTTACTTAGGTGTCTTGAATTTTCCTTATTGTTGTGTTCATGGCTACATCAGAAATTATTGTGAGGCTTAAGCATAAAATACTTCTTTTGAGTGTTTGCTATAAAAAAATTGTTTTTATTGTCTTTTCTCAATGAAGAACTCCCCATACTGGATGAATTTGAGGTTAAATTCAGGCTAGTATTACCACTATGGGTGCAATTATCATCATTGTCATAATATATGATGCTATAGGAGATAACTAATATGGTAAGGTCTTATTCGCTTGCCTTGCTTCTCTCCTCATTTCTTGAGTTCAATCCAATCGAAGAGACTTATATGGTACGTATTTTAAATATTATCAAATCCATAATTAATTTCTACGTCAAACATTATGTCATAGGGTTCTTGATTTTCACCTACATTCTCCACCATGAGAGTATGTTTTATCCATCCTACCCTTTCTTTTCTAAGTTTGATATCCTCTTATGATTAATCATATGTGTCATGACTCTCCTTGGTAGTACTAGCTCCTCAAGTTGGACTATGTATTGCAAATGATGTTTAATGCTTAGTTTATGATTTAATGGATATATGTTTTTGATATTGTGTTCATTTTTGTATAAGGATATGGTACTATTGATACTTTGCTTGGTTGCAAGATCAAGTACTCTTGTGGGTGGATAAGAGAATTGGCCACAAGGAATGAGAGACCATATTGCAATGGAAATGATGATGATGACTTGGTTATAAAACAACTTAGGGTAACATGAATGGATACTCTTTTTCATATAGGTGCATTATGGTTTGCATATGCTCATGTTTGTGCCATAAGACTAGAAAAGTTGCATGCAACGAGTCTCCTTAACATGAGTCGGTGATAGCTTGAGTCTATCTTAAATAAGGAGCCACTCATTTAGGGATAAAACGATGGTACAAAACTTTGAGCGAGTGCTTTTGTTTGGATCTCCTTCCTTTGTGCATGTGCCTAAATGATCTCCTTGATAGATTAGATGGATTTATTCTATGATTGCTTCTTAGGGATGAAATAAAATATCATTTTGTTTGCTTTGTCTTGATTAAGAAAAATTTAATGTTAGTTCAATTTAATAAAATAATTAATTAAATTAATCAATTGAATGATTAATTATCCTATCTTTAAATGTTAGGTTAATCCTTAGAATAATTAATCTAATGAGTGATTAATTGTTTAATAATCTAAATGTTAGAAGTTATGGAATGATTTTAATCTTTGGTTTATGATCGTGCTCAATGTGAGTTATTTTCTCCTTTGTGGTGGTGCTATCTACATATTAGAGCCATCCTTGCTCTTAATTGTGTTTTTTTTTCCTTTGAATGCTGCATGTGGCGAGAGGCTTGGCTTGGTGGTCAATGCATAGTGTTGGAATTAATCCATAGTGGAGGTGCTTGAGCTCTTCTAAGATCTTCCCTTGTCTTAAATAGAGGAAAATTGGTTGTTTGGAGGGTCAACACACAGGAGATACAAGAAGGAAGCCATAGTGGAGGCATAGTAGCAAGGAACACCAAGAAGTACTAGGGTGAACGTAGGGCAACATCGAATAGGCTAGGTAAAGCTTGTTTTTGCTTGACAATGTTGCTCCTCATGTTTTGTTTACCTTATCTTGCAGTATGCTTTGTCTGGTTTGGTAGTGCATCTGGGGATCATCATTCCCCTACCTTGGAATGAGTTCTCTTTGCATGGTGGGAATATGCGATATTTGAAGAACATTGGGTTACTTGCACTAGAGGTGCCTTGATCTTGGTCAAGAATTCAATAAAACACTGATGAATATCCTCTCCCATTCTTAGCATAGAGTCACCTTGTTGGATTGCTTTACTATTGGCACAACGATGCCTTGTTGAGAGTGTGTTTTGTTTTGTATGAGTGAATGTGCTTTCACGTAGGGGTTAGAGCTTACGCATGGCTCAGGAAACATGGAAGCATGGATTGTTAGGCGTATTTTCAAACTCCAATGTTGGATTAATTGATTAACACCATAAGTGTTGGTTTCGCTATAGCATGTGCTTTGTTGTAGTTTAAACCTTAGATTTATTTAAATGATTAAATGATCTAGGTTTTCTTTTAATAATTTTTTTAAAGAGGTTTGTAAATGTTCCTTAAAATAATAACCTTAGATTATTATCTAATGAATGATAGTTTATATTTTGAATTAATATAATGGTTGATTTAATATTAACCTTAGATTATTAACTAATCCAAATGATAGATTAGTTTTGAATTAATCTAATGGTTAATTTAATGTTTTTATTATCTAATCCAAATGATAGATTTAATTTGAATTAATCTAATGGCTAACTTTTTATAATCATTAATTAGCCTAATGATAGATTAATTGGTAATGAATCTAATGTTAGATTAACTCTTTAATATTTAGATTCAAATTAATCCAATGATAGATTAATTGGTAATGAATGTAATGTTAGATTAACTCTTTAATCTTTAGATTCAAATTAATCCAATGATAGATTAATTGGTAATAAATCTAATGTTAGATTAACTCTTTAATATTTAGATTCAAATTAATCCAATGATAGATTAATTGGTAATGAATATAATGTTAGATTAACTCTTTAATATTTAGATTCAAATTAATCCAATGATAAATTAATTGGTAATGAATCTAATGTTAGATTAACTCTTTAGTCTTTAATAATAGATTCAAATTAGTCCAATGATAAATTAATTGGTAATGAATCTAATTTTAAATTAACTCTTTAATATTTAGATTCAAATTAATCCAATGATAGATTAATTGGTAATGAATCTAATGTTAGATTAACTCTTTAATATTTAGATTCAAATTAATCCAATGATATATTAATTGATAATGAATCTAATGTTAGATTAACTCTTTAATTTTTAGATTCAAATTAGTCTAATGATAGATTAATTGGTAATGAATCTAATTTTAAATTAACTCTTTAATATTTAGATTCAAATTAATCTAATGATAGATTAATTGGTGATGAATCTAATGGTATATTAATCATTTTAATCATAGATTTGTAACCAATCCAATGATAGATTAGTTTGGTAATTAATCTAATGATGAATTGATATTAGGTTAATCTGCACAACCTCTTGTGATATATATTATGATAAGGGAATGAGGTTTGCGAGATAGCCGATAAGGGAGGCAGGAGGATGTCGATGGGCGGGAAGTCTGTAGGGGAGATCGGGAGCGACGGTGGTTTGGTTCTTGGACGCAGCGGAGCAATCGGAGGGCATCATGATTTCGGGGGAGCGAAAACGCCCGGGCCCATTGAAGATGACCGGGCTGGCAATGGTTTTGGTCGAGGTAAGGACCCACTAGACAAAGGGGGTGGTGGGGCTCAAAATTCTTATGCCCAGGCAACGGCCTCAGAAACCCTAAACATGTTTTTTACCAAAGAGTTGTTTTCGGTTGGGGATGATTTGACATCCCGACGAAAGTTCTTTCAAGCTTCATGGAGTTTGAGAAATTTACCCTAATAGGTAAATTCATTGGAGGCCGTCCCGACATGGAAGCTATCCAAAAATGGGCAGCAAGCAAATGGAGGACTTCTGGGCATTTGGAGCTGGTGGCCCTATCTCGGGGTTTTTTTGCCATTAGATTGAATAATAAGGAGGATTACTGTAAAATTTTGGCTGGCGGGCCATGGTTTCTGGTCCGCAAAAGTTTATTTCTCAAGAAGTGGGACATGGATTTCAGTGCTGAGACCCAGAACATCAACATTGCCTCAATATGGGTCAGGCTCCTGAATCTTCCCCTCTTTGGCTGGCATGAAAATTTCATAAGAGGTATTGCGCATTCCATTGGAGAGTTGGTCACCATTGACCCTCCCACCCGAGCTCGAACAAGGTTCGTCCAGGCCCGATTTTGCGTTCTGACAGATTTGGAGGCAAAACTCCCAACTTCCATCACTCTTCGGTCTGGAGGCACCATTCTTCATAAACAAGCTATTGTCTATGAAAATAGACCAGCTTTCTGCACCCAGTGTCGGTCCCAAGGGCACCTCCAGTCCCAGTGTCCTCTTCAAAAACCAGGAAAATAGAAACGTGAAAACGATAACCCCCTGGAGCACAAGGAAGATCAGGCAAAGCAACTAAATCTTCCAAACGTGAAGGGCCATGTATCCCCAAGCCCCTCTAGAGACTGTGGTAGACTCTCTCATCCTGAAGAGAATCCCTCTCTCCAATTGGACCCTGAGCATCTTGAGGCTGACAACCAACAAGGAGCAGACTCCCACTTGGAAAGTGAATCACAGGAAGAGATGGAACGAACCCCTTCCCAAGTTTTGACTCAGGCTGTTCCTCTGCTCCAAGATATGGGTCATCTCGATTTTAGTCAGTCGTAGATGTTGCTAGAAGATTACCTCTTAGGAAGGAGGGGTGAACAATCCGGTCACATTAGCCCTCGAAATACGAGGAGCCGAAAGCAAAGTGTGGATTTTGGTAGTGAGAGGAAGCAGGGACGTCCTCCTAACAAGGAAAAGCGAGACAAAGAGACTGCAACTAACGTTGCAAATGGAACCCAACGTTTGCTGGTTCTGGATGACTGTGACACACAGTCGGACGAAGCTCATGCATCAAAAAATTCCCCTCAACAAGGAAGGGGAGGCAAGAAAAACTTCAAACTGTCCAGATGAAAGTCCTTTCATGGAATGTGAGAGGACTGAACAGTGCATCCAAGAGAAGGTTAGTGGCTGATCTCCATAGGAGGATTAACCCTTCTATCCTTATTTTGCAAGAGACCAAGCTTGATGCTATCTCCTCTGACAAAGTGGCGAAGGCCATTTGGGCCAGGGCAAATTGTCTGTCCAGCCCTGCAGTGAGAACAGCGGGAGGACTCATGGTTCTATGGGACCCTTCAAGGTTTGAGGGCAACTCGTTGTCAAATTCCAACATAATCATCAATGTACTATTCTAGTCCAAAATCTCCAATTTTTCTTGGATTCTATCCAACGTTTATGTTTCCAATTCTGCCACAGAGAGCAGAAATGTGGAAAGCTATCTATCTGAAGAGGGAGAATTTTAGAAACTTTCTTTGGGTTTTAGGGGGTGACTTCAATTGTCCCCTTCATCCTTTGAAGAAAAAAGGAGGGTCTGACCATCCCAGCCACAGCTTGGAAGATTTCAGAGATTTTGTCTCTGCTAATGGCCTGCTTGACATCGAACTCAAAGGGGCTTCCTTCACATGGAGTAATAGAAGGATTGGGGGCGGTTTGATTCAATTCAAACTTGACAGATTCTTCATTTCCCCAGAAGCCATTCCCATCCTTGGCGGGGCTATCCTTTCGGCTCTTCCAAGGATTGGGTCTAACCATAACCCTATTTTCTTGGAGGCAAACGATGGGCCTATTTTTATGACCCTTTTCAGATTCAAATCCATGTGGATTTCCCACAAAGACTTCAAAGGATTGGTTTCAGCGTGGTGGCAATCAAAGGTGGAAGGAAGCGCTCCTAAGAGGGTGGATTTAAAGCTCAAAATGGTCAAAGAAAAACTGAAGATTTGGAACAAAGTGGTTTTCGACAACATTTTTGAGTCCAAAAAATCCATCGCTAAGAACCTGAATGCTATGGAGGAAAGGATGGCTATCAAAGGTTACACTGAGGGTCTCAGGGAGGAAGAGCGGAGCCTTTTGGTGGACTTTTATTCTATTCTCGCTAGGGAAAAAATGTTCTGGCGCCAGAAATCTCGTGACCTGTGGTTGAAGAATGGAGACTCCAACACGAGATTTTTTCATGCGTCTACAATGAGGCACAGAGGGGCCAACAAGATCAGAGAAGTGACTTGTAAGTATGGGCACATTACCAGGGATATTGAGGAAATCAGGAGCGAAGCGGTTAATTTCTTTTAGGATTTGCTTGGCACTCCTCCAGATAGCAACCTCCAGGTCCATAAATCTATGCTCACCAATTTTTTGACTAAAGTTCCCCATGAGGTAAGCATGAAACTTCTGGAACCTTTTTCCTCGTTTGAGATTAAGGAAGCATTGTTCTCCATACAACCAGATAAGGCCCCTAGGCCCGATGGTTTCCCTCCCCGATTCTTCCAAGTCATGTGGGAGGTCGTGGGCCCGGATGTGTGTGATGCTATTCGGGTTATCCAAGCGTCCAGATCTATCCACCCGAAACTCAATTCCACATTTCTTGCCCTCATTCCTAAGTCTCCTTCCTACAAAATTTTCTTTGACTATCAGCCCATTATCCTGTGCAATGTTTTTTACAAGATCCCTACCAAGTCTATAGCCAATAGACTCAAACCAGTCCTCTCCCTCCTGATTGATCCTTGTCAGGGAAGCACTGTCAAATGCAGAAACATTCTTGATGGTGTTATCACTGTCCATGAGACCCTTCATTTCGCTTACCGCTCTAAGAATGCTGCTCTTTTTCTTAAGCTCGATATGAACAAAGCCTTCGACCGTGTCGACCAAAATTTTTTGTGTGTAGTCCTCCTCAAGTTTGGCTTTCATCCCCACTGGATTGACCTTGTCTACAACTGTATATCCACTCCCTTTTTTTCTTTCTTGGTCAATGGGTCCCCAGCTGGGTATTTCCAAAGCTCTAGAGGCCTCAGACAGGGCGATCCTCTTTCTCCCATCCTATTCATTCTTCTGGCGGAGGTTCTGATTTGGTCCATGAAAGAGGCTCTTCGACAGAACAAGATTTTTGGCATCTTGTCGACTTCTAGAATTAATCCTATCACTCATCAGCAATTTGTGGACGACACCCTCATTTCCACTGGGGTGTTCGTTGCTCAAGCCAAGTCGCTCAAGAGGATCATGTCCCGTTATGAGTAAGCTGCTGGACAAAAGGTCAATTACATCAAGAGCAAATTTTACTTTATTAACACTCCTCTACGCAGACAAATTTGGATTGCTAGAATTCTTGAATGCACTATTGATTCCCTGCCTACATCCTATCTGGGGTTGCCTCTATCTTATAGCGGATGGGCCAGTGGGGACATGTGGAACATGATTCTTGAGCGCCTTCACAGGAAACTCGACACTTGGAAGGGAAAACTCCTATCGCAAGCTGGGAAAGCCACCCTTACCAAATCCTATCTTCAGGGGATCCCTACCTACTTCATGTCGGTGTTCATGCTTTCGAATGCAGTCCACTCCAAGATTAAGAAGATTCAGAGGACCTTTCTTTGGTCTAGTAACGAAGAGAAATCTAGACTTTCCCTTGTAGCCTGGGACAAGGTGTGTTCAAGGATAGATCAAGGCGGCCTGGGTTGAGAACATCAAGACTTATGAATCTGGCTCTGATCGTGAAACATGCTTGGAGGATTATGTCTAGCAACCTAGTGGAGTGGGTTACACCGGTTAAAATGAAGTATCTTGGCCCCACCCCATTCTTGGATGCTGAAACATCCTTCGTGGCATCGATATTTTAGAAATCTGTGCTCCAAACCCGACATCTGATCAGTCTGGGAGCCTGCTGGATTTTGGGTGATGGCAACTGCATTTCCTTTTGGAATGATAGGTGGGTGACTGAAGAAGCCCTTGGGTCGAGGGAGGACCTCACTGGACTGAGAAGCTTGACCGACCCTAACGCCCAGCTCAGGGTGGCGGATCTCATTGATCGGAGCACCCGTTTCCCTCGATGGAAGCTTCCTGTTGTGGAGGGGTTTAATAATGATATTACCTTCCTTGATAATATCCTTCAGTTGGTTTTAATTCCTTCTTCTAGGAGGAATGACAGGATCATCTGGAGTGGTACGGAGGATGGGTGTTTCTATGTTAAATCATCTTATGAGCTTCTCACAACCAAGATTGCTTTGGACTACAGGTGGAATACTATTTGGAGGAAAGGATTTGTTCCTAAAATCAACTTCTTCATGTGGATTGCTTTCCACAATAAAGCCTTAACTATTGACAACCTTCACAAGAGAGGTTTTGCCTTCCCCAATAGGTGTTACTTGTGTTTAGCAGATTGTGAGACGAGGGATCATTTATTCTTGCATTGCCCATTTTCCCACTCTGTTCTGAGCATTGTCCTATCCTCATTCCAGATACTTTGGTGCTCTCCCCAATCCGTTAGAGATGATTTTCACCAATGGCCTAATCCTTTCAAGAATCCCAAGCTTCGCTTCCTCCTCGAGGCCTCCTTCCACCATTTAATTTGGCAAATTTGGTTAGAGAGGAATGCCAAAATCTTTGGCAGAGCTCCTAGAGGGCCCCTTTCTGTCGCTCAAAGGGTTTTATCTTACGCCATTGAGAATTCTATTGCGATTCCCAGTCCCCGTCCCCATCTTTCGAGCAAAGAAGCTATTCTCAAAATGATGAATCTCTGGCCATTTCTGGAGGTTGTTAAAGGGCCCTGTCGAAGGAATGTTGTGTGGACCAAACCCCCTATGGGGTGGATTAAATTAAACTTTGATGGAGTGGCTAAGGGGAATCCTGGGCCCGCTGGCGCTGGTGGGGTTGTCCGTGATCATGACGAGAATATTGTGATGGCCTATTATGAAGATTTGGGCTCCTAGACGAATCACTATGCTAAAGCCCGAGGCACTCTGAATGGTATTCGGATTCTCTCTGAGGATCCCCGACCTCTTATCATTGAGGGTGACTCACTCAACATCATGAATTACCTTCTTGGTACCAAAAATCTATCTTGGAAAGTCTACAACATCATCCTTGAGGCTAGATCTCTTCTCTCCTATCGCTGTAGATGGGAAGCAAATCATATTTTGAGAGAAGGAAATCGTGTGGCTGACCACATGGCCAATAAAGGGCTCACGACCACGTGCCCGGCTGTGTGGCGATCTCGCTTCCCATCCAAGGTGGAAAGGTTGGCCAGGGCATACATCCCTTCCTGATGTTTTCCTTGCACAATTTTTGGAAGGCCCATTTCGACGTGTTTTTGGGTGGCATGGCAAAGAAGCTACTGTCCGTTCATGGCAGATCTTCCCAGTGCCTGCGAAAAGTCAGAAAGATGGAGAAGGATGTCCATACGCAACACATCCCATCGAACACGGAGAGCGACAAGGAGAGTCATGGTAATTCTCTACTGGACTTGGCTGCTTCCATTCTTACTTCTGTCAACTCCATGATTTCTATCTTGAAGCAGAACCAGAAGTGCCCAAATTCGGGAGGACAGGAGGATCATGATTAGCATTCCATGGTGTTTGTCTCCTTTTTTTTGGCCTCTTTTTGGGTTTCTCTCGGGTCTGTCCTATTTTCTTTGTTGTTGGGTCTCCAAGCCTAAAAGCCCTTTTTGTTGTTTTCAAGTCTGCAGCATTAGGATGGTTTTATTTTCATTTAGGTTTATTGTTACAGCCAAGAGGTATGATGCATCATTAGAAAGTTGGCTAATTTTGTACATAAGGTTTTGGGATCCTCTATAAAAACCCACTGTTAATTTATTATAATAATTACCAAAAAAAAATCTAATGATGAATTAATTCTTTGATCTTTGGTTTTTCACATTAATCAAATTATGGATTAACTTTATATTAAGCTAAAGGTAGATTAGATTGATCAAAAGATAGATTAATATTTGGACTTGAAAATGATTTTCAAGACTTACTTTTAGGGGGTTAGACTATAACTATCGATGGAATGATTTGGTTATGGTTTTGGCTGGACTTAAATATTTAGGAAAGAAGTATGGGCTTCTTTATTGGAATGTTTGTGTTTTGAAATGAATGAACTTAACATTTTTGGAGAATGTTTTGAAAGGAAGTATCTTTTACTTTTTGAATAGATATAAGAATCTAATATTTGTGGAAAATATTTTGAATATAATTGTGGGCTTCTTGGATGTTGCTTTATGTTTTTGCATAGAATTGCAAGGCTTGAGATTTGAAATATTTGTGGAAAATATTTTGGGAAAGAAGTATGGGCTTATTTTCTTTGTGATTGCATGAGTTCATATAGATTGCATTCATACCTACATATGAGTTGTTTTGATCCCCTCCTTCCTATCAACTACCGTGGAGATCAAGGAAATAAGGTGTTAGATCATGATAAGATAGTTCTTAAATTACTTAAATAAAATGTTGGAAAAATACTCTTGTTGAAAGAGGATTTATTGTAATAGAAGCAAAGACTATTATTTTGGTAATTCTAGACCTTTTATTGGATAAGATTTATGATGCCATAATGTTAAATGGAGTTATGTCTCCTTATCCATACTTTTGCTTTGATCTAAAGGTTTTGATGGATTTAATTTGTAAGCTTGAATGATTAGATTTGCTTACTTCATAGAAGATGATTTTTCTTTAGTGCTTGTAGAGAGAGAGAGAGAGAGAGAGTTACTCTTGGCTTAGGTATTTTTCTTTGGGAAGGGCTCTAAAGTTGACCTTGTCTAAACTCTCCCTTTTAACTTGGGTTGTTGTGGGGTAGCAACACCTAGTTCCTATTCCCATGAGAAGGCAATCACACGGAGTTATTGTAGCTTAGAAGCCATTGTGGATATGGGGAAGTTAAGCATGAAGTTTAAGAGATCATCGTGGAGGTGTAGTTAAACTAGACTAAGACACTATGCCTAATAGGCCATTATAGATGGAACTATAGCTAGAAGTAGGAATTGGCATCCCCTTATCTAAAGAATGAGAAGGGATAATCCTAATGCTAAGGTCAAAGAGTTTGCATTCATGGAGAATTCTAGAAAAGTGGGGAGACATTTTTATAACATCCTTTATACTGTAAAGGTATACAAGGTGAACCCCAATTACCTACGAGAGCTTGGCCTCTTCTATCCACTCGAGATATATATACAACATCTTAGACTCAAAATATGGTTGTCTAGTTAATATATGTATATCATGGATACTCTTGTCAAAAAAATCTCTCTTGGGTTGGTTACCTTTTGGGGTTGTTACAGTTGGTATCATAGCTCTAGGTCGTAGGACTAGAAGCTTCTCTAGAAATAACTTTGAGAAGATGACTTGATGGATGACTCGGGTAATGAAAATTTGAGTACTATCAGTGGATGGTAGTATTTAGTTAGTACATTTGGAAGATGTAAATAATTAAAAGTTAGGAAGAAGGCCTACAACATAAATTAGAAATTTTTTGTGTGGCCAAGACTATGGCACCAAACTTAAGGAGAGGAATAAGAGGATCCTCTGTTCATAAATATATGTTAGGTAGGATAGTTATGAGGCTAGAAACCCAAGATAAATTTTGAGGAACTCCAGTAGAGAGGTGGATAACCTCACTACTATTGTCTCACTTTTGCAAGAGCAATTAGAGCAATAGAGAGCAGATGGACCAAAAAAGATAGAGACTAGAAACCTTTATGAGTTAGAATAGAAATCCTGAGGGTAGACAGGAAGGAAACCCTCCCTTAGATAAGCAAGAGGTTAGGACCCTCATAGAGGTAGAATTAGCCAGAGATATGAAAAATATTAAGACCTCTAAATTCATTAGAAAGGACGAGGGTGATTCAGCTGAAGCTATTCTAAATGAAATGGAGACTTACTTCTCCATGAAAAACTATTCTTTGGTAACTCAAAGATGTTGGACCACACTCCATTTGTCGGAGATTGGGTTGGAATGGTGGAATAATTTTAAGTTCAATCTAGAAATTGAGGCTATTAACCTATCTTAGGCAAGGTTTGTGGAGGCCTTTAAGAAAATATTCCTTATTGAACAACATTATGTGGAGAAATTTGAGGAATTTTCCACACTTGTCCAAGGAACAATGACAATAGAGGTTTACCACCAAAAATTTGTAAAATTGCTTAAGTATGTATTGCTCTATGAGCAGGATGAGCATATGAAGGTGCATAAGTTTATCTTGGGGACTGATCCTAAGATAAGGTTGGTAGAAACCATGCAAAAGCTTAAGACTCTATAGAAGGCATATGACCTAGCTCATCAAGTTGAGTCCAACATTCAGTTGAATAAGTTTCCCTTTAATCATGTGAATTTATCAGAAAGAGATCAACAATCCTCAAGGAAAAGGAGGAATGTTTATTATATGAAATGGGAGCAAGATCGGGACAAGAGAAGTAAAAATAGTCTAAGGTGGGAAAAGAAAGATGATAGGAAATAAGGGAGTTCCAATATGAAGTTCCAAAAGAGGAAGGATAACATAACCCCTTAAGCACTAAAAGAACATGAACCATCTCACACTAAGCGGACAAAGGAAAAACAAGAGAGACATCCAAGTCCCAAGGAGGTTGCTATGATTTTAGGGGACCTCACTATGCAAAAAAGTGTCCAAATTGATCAGGGCCAACCAAGAAGACAAAAAAACCCAACCATAAAATATATACTGCAATTGGAAACAAGTACCTAAATGGTCAAGCCACACCTTTAACTCTAGATGGTAAGTTGTTTGATAAGAAAGTTAAGATCTTGATAGATAGTGGAGCTATGAATAGTTTCATTTATTCTAATATAGTCAGGTATTTTCTAGAAAGACTAGGATTTTTGACACAAGGGTGGAAAGTTGAGTAGGGGTCTAGATAGACCTACTCAATGGATTAATGTTTTCCCATAGTCGAGAGCACCCTACCCAACAACTCTACCCTGTGGCACTTATATGTAGCACCGTTACATACCTTCGATATCATCTTGGGGATGGACTAGCTAAAATCCCATGAAGCCTTAATTAACTTCCAAGATAGATGGATAGACTATACAAATAAAGACAAGCAGAGACTAAGAGTGCACAATGAGCAAGGATATTTTTATCCTCAGATAATATTTTTAATGCAGCTAAAGAAAACTATCATGAAAGGTGGTACAGTCTACATCATTAAATTGAATTAGAAGATTGCAGATGATAAGAAGAAAGTGTTATTTGAGAAACACCCGATACTATAGGAATTTGGGGATGTTTTTCCTAAATATCTTCTAGGACTACCACCTAAGCATGAATTTGACTTCACCATTAAACTATTGCTAGGTTTAAAACCTATTCATAGAGTTCCTTATAAGATGAACCCTATAGAAATGTAAGAGTTGAAGATACAACTTTAGGGGTTACTAGAAAAGGGGTTGATAAAACCTAGTGTATCACCATAGGAAACACTTGTTCTTTTTGTTAAAAAGAATGATGGTTCTCTAAGGTTGTGCATAGATTACAGAATGTTGAATAAAGTAATTGTTAAGAATATGTACCCTTTACCCAGGATTGAGAATATTTTTGATCAACTCAAGGGTGCCATCATATTCTCAAATATTGACTTGAAATCAAGATATCATCAGCTAAGAATGCATGAGGAGGATACTCACAAGACTACTTTCAAGACTAGGTATGGGCATTATGAGTTTACAATCTTGCCTTTTGGTCTAACCAATGCCTCAATAGCCTTCATGAATATAATGAATAGTGTGTTCAGGGAGCATTTAGATCAGTTTGTCTTATATTAGAATAAGGACCATGATAAGCATTTAATGGTTGTGCTCGAGTTGTTGAGGAGGAACCAACTCTGTGGGAATCTAACAAAATATGATTTTTATGTTCTTAAGGTGCAATACCTAGGACATCATATTTTTTGAAGGGATAGCGATAGATAAAAAGAAGATAGATTCCATTTTGAGTTGGCCACTACCCACTAATGTTCTTGAAGTGCGAAGCTTCATGGGTATGACAGGGTATTATAGGTAGTTTGTAAAGGACTATTCCAAGATATCCTATTCCATAACCAATCTTTAGAGAAAAGGAAAGGAATATAAGTGGACGGATAACTGTGAAACCACTTTTGAGTTGCTTAAAAAGAAGTTTACTAATACACCTATTCTCAAGATTCCAGCTCCACAAGGGGATTTTTCAGTCAGCACTGACTCTTCTTTGGAAGGTTTGGGAGTTCTATCCCAGGATGAGTCAATCATAGTGTATGAGTTAAGGAAACTCAAGAAGCATGAAGTCAAATATGCTACACATGATTTAGAACTAGTAGTTGTAGTTCACACCTAAATATTTAGCGACACTATCTACTAGGGAAGCCTTTTGAGTTAAGGATCGACCACCAAAGCTTGAGGTACATCTTTACCCAACCAATGCTTAATGCATACAAAGAAGGTGGATCGAGTTCTTAGCAGAATATGATTTTGATATAGAATATATCAAAGGAAAGGAAAATAAGGTTTTTGATGCCTTAAGTAGGAGAAGGCATATAGTTTCTTTAACTCGATGTCACATGGACTTAATGGACCAAGTCAAGGAAATGCAAGCACATGACTAGTTTTGCAGTAAAATTTGGATCAATATGGAAAGAAACTTTGAGGAGAGTAAATATTTTGGCATAAAATATGGACTCTTATATGTTAAGGATAGGGTGGTGATCTCTAAATTTGGTGACTTAAATATTTTTATCATGCAAGAGGTGCATATATATCCTTACTACGCTCACCCAAGAGAGGCTAAGATGAGGGATAACATGAAGAAGAACTTCTATTATTTAGGAATGAAGAAGGATATCATCGATTTTGTGGCTCAATATATAGAATGCCAAAAGGTGAAAGTTGAGCATAGAAATCCAACAGGGCAATTGTACCCACATGTTATGCTAATACAAAAGTGGCAGGTGATATCTATGAACTTCATAGTTGGGTTACCAAATACTAGGTATCAATATGACACAATCCTTATGGTGGTTTATAGATTGACCAAGGTTGCTCATTTTATTCTAAGATACACCAAGTATGATGCCATGATATTGGCCAATAGATTTATCAAAGATATTTTTAGGCTACATGGTTTTCCTAAGATGATCATTTCAAATAGGGACTACAAATTCATGTTTGAATTTTGGTAGGTCCTTCATCGTGTAGTTGGCACAAAGCTAAATATTAGCTCTGCATATCATCAAAAAATAGATGGTCAAACAGAAAGGGTGAACCAAATATTGGAAGACATGCTCTGCATGTATTACATGGACCAAAAATCTCGATGGGAAGACTTTTTGCATCTAGTTGAGTTTGCTTATAACAATGGATACCATGCTTCCTTGAAAATGGCCCTATTTGAAGCCTTGTACGATAGGAGATGCAAAACTCCCCTATATTGGGATAACCCAAAGGTTCAAGTTGTCATTAGGTTAGATACAGTTAGAGAGACGGAGCAGCTTAGGATGATCAGACAAAGGCTAAAGGAAGCCATCGATCATAATAAGAGCTATGCTAATCTAAAGCATACACCCAAATAATTCTCTATAGGGGATAGAGTTTTCCTAAGAGTCAATCCAATAAAGAGTACCATCAAGTCTACTAAGTTGGATCCTCATTTTGTTGGGCCTTTTGAAATCACTAAAAATATTAGTTTGGTGGCTTACAAACTTGCCTTACCACCAAACTTGTTAAAGATCCATGACTCTTTTCACATATCCTTGCTTAGGAAGTATGTTGTTGATACTAACCATGTGTGAGATATCTCAAAATTGCAAGTTATAGATATGCCAACCATTGATGTAAGGCCAGTAAGGATTCAACAGTTTCGCTCCAAAGCTATGAGAAAATAAACTCTAAAACAATGTAAGGTCTAATGGGACTAATATTCTGATAAAAATACCACTTGGGAAAAGTGGATGATATGAAAAGACATTTTCTTATTTGTTTGAATTTAGATGAAATGTAATATTTTTGGAGGAAAACACAATAGACTGTGTTTAGTCCAACGAGGATAGTATGTCACGATATTCTTTTGCAGTACTAGATACTCAAGATGGACTATGTATTGCAAATGATATTTAATGTTTAGTTTGTGGATTAATTATTGTGTCCATTTTTGCATAAGGATATGGTACTACTAATACTTTGCTTAGTTGCAGGATCAGGTAATCTCATGGGTGGACAAGATAATTAGCCATAAATAATGAGATACTGTATTGGAGGGGAAATGATGATGATGATTTGGTCATTAAACAAATCAGGGTAACATGAATGAATACTCTTTTTTTATGTAGGTGCATTATGGTTTGTGTATGCTCATATTTATGACATCGAACTAGGAATATTGTGTGCAATGAGTCTTCTTAACATGAGTCAGTGATAGCTTGAGTCTATCTTAGAGATAAAACGATGGTACAAAACTTAGTAAGTGCTTTTGTTTGGATCTCCTTCTTGTGTGCATGTGCCTGAATGATCTTCTTGATAGATTAGATGGATTTATTCTATGATTGCTTCTTAGGGATGAAGTAAAAGATCATTATGTTTGCTTTGTCTTAATTAAGAAAAAATGTTAGTTCAATTTAATGTAATAATTAATTAAATTAATCAACTGAATAATTAATTGTCCTATCTATAAATGTTAGGTTAATCCCTAGAATAATTAATCTAATGAGTGATTAATTGTTTAATAATATAAATGTTAGAAGTTATGGAATGCTTTTAATATTTGGTTTATGATCATGCTCAACGTGAGTTATTTTCTCCTTTGTGGTGGTGTTATCTATGTATTGGAGTCACCCTTGCTCTTAATTGTGCCTTGTTGTTCCTTTGCATGCTATGCATGGTGAGAGGCTTGGCTTGGTGGTCGATGCATAATGCTGGTGTTACTCCATAGTGGAAGTTCTTGAGCTCTTCTGAGGCTCTTCCCTTGTCTTAAATAGAGGGACGTTGGTCGTTTGGAGGGTCACCATGCAAGAGATAACAGGAAGCCAAAGTGGAGGCATAGTAACAAGGAACATTGAGAAGCATTAGGGTGAACATAGGGTAGCATTGAATGGGCTAGGTAATGCTTATTTTTGCTTGATATTGTGTGCTTCTCATGTTTTATTTCTCTTCTCTTGCAGTATGCTTTGTCTAGTTTGACTATGCATCTTGGGATTGATGTTCCCCTTCCTTAGAACGTGTTTTCTTTGCATAGCAAGAATGTGCGATAAATGAAGAAAATTGGGTTGCCTACGTTGGAGGCACCTTGAGCTTGACCATATGTTCAACAAAACCTTGATGAATTTCCTTTCCCATGCTTGGGATAGAGTCACCTTGCTAGATTGCTTTGTTGTTGGCACAAAGATACCTTGTTGATAGTGTGTTTTATTTCATATGTATGAATGTGCTTTCACGTAGGAGTTAGAGCTTACGCATGCCTCAGGCAGCATGGAAGAAAGGATTGCTCAACGTCTTTTTGAACCCCAATGTTGGCTCAATTGATTGACATTGAGAGTGTTGGTTTCGCTATAACCTATGCTTTGATGTAGGTTAAACCTTAGATTTATTTAAATGATTAAATGATCTAGGTTTTCTCTTAATATTTTTTAAGAGGTTCATAAATTTTCCTTAAAATAACCTTATACTATAATATAATGAATGATAGTTTATATTTTGAACTAATCTAATGGTTATCGTATTGTTTTTATTAACCAAGTGTTAGATTAGATTTTGAATTAATCTAACGGTTAATTTAATATTAACCTTAGATTATTAACTAATCCAAATGATAGATTAGTTTTGAATTAATCTAATGCTTGATTAAATATTTTTACTATCTAATCCATATGATAGATTTTATTTGTATTAATATAATAGCTAACTTTTTATAATGATTAATTAGCCTAATGATAGATTAATTGGTAATGAATCTAATGTTAGATTAACTTTTTAATCCTTAGATTCAAATTTAATCCAATGATAAATTTATTTTGTAATGAATCTAATGTTAGATTAACTCTTTAGCCTTTAGATTCAAATTAATCCAATGATAGATTAATTGGTAATAAAATCTAATGTTAGATAAACTCTTTAATATTTAGATCCAAATTAATCCAATGATAGATTAATTGGTAATGAATCTAATGTTAGATTAACTCTTTAATATTTAGATTCAAATTAATCCAATGATAGATTAATTGGTAATGAATCTAATGGTAGATTAATCCTTTTAATCTTAGATTTGTAACCAATCCAATGATAGATTAGTTTGGTAATTAATATAATGATGGATTAATTCTTTGACCTTTGGTTTTTCAAATTAATCAAACAATGGATTAACTTTCTATTAAGCTAAAGGTAGATTATATTGATCAAAAGATAGATAATATTTGGACTTGCAAATGATTGTAAAGACTTAATTTGGTTATGGTTTCGGCTAGAATTAAATATTTATGGAAAATATTTAGGAAAGAAGTATGGGCTTATTTATTGGAATGATTTAGATATGGTTTTGGCTAGACTTATATTTGTGGAAAATATTTAGAAAAGAAGTATGGGCTTCTTTATTGGAATGGTTGTGTTTTGAAATGAATGAACTTAACATTTGTGGAGAATGTTTTGAAAGGAAGTATGGGCTTCTATTGCTTTAGGAATAGATATGAGAATATAATATTTGTGGAAAATATTTTGAATAGAAGTTTGGGCTTCTTGGATGTTGCTTTATGGATTTTTTTTTTGCATAGTATTGCAAGGCTTGAGATTTAAAATAAATGTGGAAAATATTTGGGGAAAGAAGTATGGGCTTATTTTCTTTGTGATTGCATGAATTCATGTAGATTGCATTCATACGTGCATATGATCAGTTCCGATCCTCTCCTTCTTATCAACTACCATGGCGGCCAAGGAAAGAAAGTGTTAGATCATGATAAACTAGTTCTTCATGTTAGCTTTTTGAGCTATATGCTAAAATGAAATGAAGCCACAAGTAATGGAAATAAGCAAGCAATCTAACAACTATGATAATGGAAGCTAAACAAGCATGAAACTAAGACAAGATACTTCAAAAATAACTCACATAACAACCATTAATGGAGGCTCATGAAAATGGAGAATACAACATATGGAGCTCTCTATTAGTGAATACATAGAGGATACTTACTTCCTTACAATGAGCCCTATATATAAGAAGATAAGTTACTTGGGTCTCGCTCTTCCTAAGTGCATGAGGGACACATGTCCTTTTACATCATTGCACATATACAACATGCATATGGACACTTGTCCATTTATTCCTTTGCACATTCTAACACTTGTGCATAGGTTACTTCTTCCTCAAGTAACTTCTACTCTAATAATATACCTAAGGTGGTACATATACATGTACCTAAATAATGTAATAGACTCTAACTCTAACACTTCAATTACTCAAAGAAATACTGGAAACATACTCTTGTTGAAAGAGGATTTATTGTAATAGAAGTAGAGACTATTATTTTGGTAATTCTAGACCTTTGATTGGATAAGATTTATGATGCCATAATGTTGAATGGAATTATGTCTCCTTATCCATGCTTTTGCTTTGATCTAAAGGTTTTTATGGATTTAATTCTCAAGCTTGAATGATTAGATTTGCTTACTTCATAGAAGATGCTTTTTTTAGTGCTTGCACAAAGAGAGAGAGAGAGAGTGTGTCATGACCCTCCCCTAGATAACTTTTTCATATAAAAGGATTTATGAATTTTTATGTAAACATTAATGATTGATTATATGGATTCATGAGGTTTTGATAATTAATGGCATGTTACTAATAGACTTGTATTTTTTATAGGAATAGACACCTTTGCAAGTGACCAAAAAGCAGATGGTCTATATAGTCAGAATGACCTAACTTGTGATATTTTTTTTAGATCTAACTTATTCCCTTGTTATTTTGATGTCATTTCTACACTTACAAGCTAACAAATGTCAAATTATCATTTCTATCATGCTTGATGAAGGAACTTGGTTAAGAAAGATTTAATAATACTTCATTAAAAGAAAAATGAAGAAAGGAAAAATAAAATTAATTAATTAAGTGCTCAACTTTAGAATAAATGAAATAAGGACATCTCCTTAGCTTCGATTTGGAAAATGAACCCAACTTAGCAAAACTGCAAAAGCGAACAATTATGAGTTTGTTATGTTGAGAGAATTATTTTTGAGTTATCTTTAAACGCTTTTGGAAAAGAAATAAGGGAGAGTTTTTTTATGGTTTTGGGAGTTTCAATAGAAAACTTGTGGTATAGAGAAGGTTTTTGGGTATTTTTAGAGGAAATAAAGAACAACAAGAGATCCATCCTTCGGAGAGCACTTGAAACTTCACCAAGAGCAAGCATCTATTAAAACTATAAGGTACTCCTCTATGGTTATCTTGAAGAAGATGCTTCTAATCTGTGTGATGGGATAAACTTGTGGTTTATAGTTTTACTTGCATAATATTTTGCTTGACTTGTGTAAAATGAAGAGATGCTTCCTCCTCTTAGAAAAACCTTTGCCATCAAAGAAATATTAGCTTTGTTGTTATGGATATTGGGGTAGGTGTAGGGCTTGAGTTTGGTTAAAACTTTAGAAGGCTCACTGTCAGGATTTAGACTACAAGCATCCTTGCACAATTCCAACTATCAACCTAATAGATTGAACATTGTCTGAATACGTATGTAAACTTGGGTGTTAAAGAGGGCCTTGTTGTATTCAAACCATAGCATGAAATTTGAGTAGCATAAGGCATATAAGAGACTACATATTAAGGAACCTGGTTGGGTTTGTTTAAAGCCTTAGAAAATTGATGGATCCCACCTCTAGAAGCTTACAGGTTAATCTGCATGTGCTGCCTAGTTTTTTGCCTTGTGAGCATCGAATATAGTGTTTGTTGTTTGTTGAAACATAATTCCCATGTGATGGCAATGGAAAATAAATATACCAAAACCTTAATGTCCCTATGGGATTGATTTTAATTTTTTTTAGTATTTTAGAAGTTGCTAGGTGGCATTGGTTTGGAGTCCTCCTAGAATGCCAACATGGCAACTAGAAGTACAATGCTTTAGTTAAAACCCTATGGGAAATAAAATAATTAGTTAGTCCCAAATTTGAAATAGGTAGGCACCTAAGCACCTAGATTAACCCTCCTCCCTATGTAATAGTTGACTATCCATGGTGGTAGTCATGAGCTCATCATTGGGGAGTGTCTTAGCCTAGCTCTAGCCAAGTGGTAGGCATGAAAAGTGAAGGGTAGTTTCATGAAAATTAGAATGGGATTCTATAATGTCTAAAATAGAAAACCCTTTTTGTTATTATCATAAGGTATGTGGTATCCCTTTGTTTATTATCATAAGGTATATGATATATTTTTTGTTATTATCATAAGGTATATGATATTAAGGGTAGTGGTTTGTAGGAGGAATGTTTGTATTATGGTTGCTAACCAATGTTCAATTGGAAAGAAATAATTTATGGAAATAAAGATAACCCCTTTTCAAATGATTAGAAAGAGAAGTTTAACCTTTGAGTTAGAACCAATGATTAGAAGAAATATTCTTTGGGCTAAGAATAATAAATGTAATTTGAAGAAGAATTATTAGGGATAAGAAATCTATTATGTATTTGATGTCTATTAAATTAAAAGATAAACCTTTCTAATGGGACATGACATGGATCTTGTTAATAAAGGTTTTTCTGGTTTTTAATAGGAAAAAGAATAACCTATAGTTGTTTGCTTCCTCTTTGATTAAGTAGGGGAAGATATTGAATTATTGAATGATTAAAGTTTAAGTTAAATCCTTATTAAGGAATAGAGTAGAGATATTCCATATGAAGTTAATTAAGAAGAAGCAAAAGGGATTTTATTTCAATATAGTTAATCTTAGATGGTTAACTAATGTTTCTTTATTTAGAGATAGCATGGTATGGTTTTGGGAAGACTTAGTGATATTTGATGTCTTTTGCAAATAAAAATATAATTCTCTACTTAGCTATGTATAGCAAGGTTTGTTTTACTGAAAGAATCTTATTTCTTTAGATATCATGTAATTAACCACTTATGTATAAAGTATAACCTTTGGAAAGGAAGAGGAAATTTATGATTTTATGTAAATAATTGTAGGATTGGGCATGGGGCTCAATAGATGGAAAGGAACTTATGGGGGTTCTACAAATATTCTTTTGTAAAGCTATGTCTCAAGAAAAGGACTCTTGAGTAATAGTAGATTAGTGAAGGAATGGGATTTTAATGTGAGGGAATTATGGGGTTCCCTCACTCTTGTAAAGTGTAAAGAAATTGCAACATGCTTGTAATATGAGAACATAAGAATTATGGAGATTATTATGCAATAGAGTGAAATTATGACAAAGGGAATGATGGAACTCCTTTGTTAGGTTGGCAAATAGACTTGCTATGAAAATAAAGATGGACATTTTAAGGTTGGGTTTTCTCCCAAAAAGGGTTCCTAGGATACATGATGTGTCTCTATGTATCTTTTATAGATCTTGTTATGGATGTGTTATTTGATTTTAATGATCTATTGCTATGAAATATAAATGAAGGAGAAATGAATCTATTTATTATGCTTTGATGGATAGTAACATTGTAAATAATGTTAGTTGTTTAGTATTTCTATATTTCCTACAATAGAATATGGATTATGCAATTGTGATTTTTAAATATGAATGAATGATATAAAAAGGATAAAGTTTTATCTTAGTTTCACCTCGGGATTACTAGGATTCTTCCTTGAGAGGTCTTGAGAATGTTAACCTAGCTAGATCCCTAAGGTTAGGACTAGAACTAAGGGAGAAGTGATGGGATAATCCCTTAGGGATACAATGGGAACTTTAGTAATAGATCTCTGAAGTGTGATCCAAGAGATGATGAGCTTAGGATTTGATTGTATCTAAATTCATGTGATGAGATTCTTCATTAGAAATTAAGATACCCATGTGAGAGAGATATCATACAAATGATAGTCATAGAGACCCGAAACAATGAGGAATAATTCCTATGGAGGATGTCATTTGGTGTGTTAGTCTTTGGTAGTATCAAATGAATGATGGATGATAAAATGGATATGCCACCCATACGATAATCACCTCCATTAAGATATCTAAAAATTAAATTAATGGTACATAATAGTTTATGCTAAATGAGATGCATAAACTATAAGAAGCTTACGCTTAAACACTAGTAAGGAATGACAAACACTAGTATGGGATTTGACATCCTTTTTTCTCAAGTGAGTGAGATAGGGTTAACTCACACACTGTGGTTAGAATATATTTTGAAAGAGAGAAAGGAAATGGGATGACCACACAAATTTGTCTTTTAAGTTGTATGGATAGTGTAGAAGGTAAACTCAAAAATAGATTACGAGAGAATTGGCCACTCCTGTCCACTTGAGTGATGTTGCAACATCTGTAACTCACAATGTGGTAAAATATTTTGTGGAATTTATCTAGATCATCTTGGTTAGATTGAACCTAAAAGAAAAAAATTGGGTTTGAAAATAGGGTTGTTATAGAGAGAGAGAGAGCGAAGCACAAAACTCAAAGAACCAAACCCCAATAGGGTTCCCAATCACCTTCACTAGCCTATGGGAACCTAGTAGTAGGCTAATCCACAAGAACGTTTCTAATTGCTTAGAGAGGTGACATTACAGTCCTCCCTCCTCAAAATTTCTTGTTCTCAAGCAATTGTAACTCTGGATGTTGTAGAATCTATTCACTCTTCCAGGTAGCATCCTCAACCGACAAGTTCCTCCATTTGACCAAAAACTTACTGATCACTCTCCTCCTGAGGGTACGCTCTCTGGTGTCAATGGTGGCCTCTAGAACTAAAAAAAGTTTCCATTCTTCATCGAGTGGTGGTAGCTCAAAAGAAGGAACCACATTTCTATCCAATGCCTTCTTAAGGCATGAGACATGGAAAACATTATGTACCCTAATGTTAGCTGGTAACTCCAACTCGTGTGCCACTTCTCCAACCTTCATGAAGATCCTGAATGGTCCATAGAAATATGGCTTAAGCTTCTTCTTTCCACTCTTCATGAGAGTGGATTTCCTGTATGGTTGCAATATCAAATAAACCAAGTCATCGACATCAAAACTGTGCTCTAACCAATGTTGATCAACATACAAATTTTTCTAATTATGTGCCTGCTGTAAATTATCCTTTAAGGATTTCATGATATCATGGCTGTCCTACAAGAAATATCTAGCCCTCGGTACTCTACTATCCACAAGAATCAAATCCATGAAGCTAGGGGCTTCATACCCATATAGATCCATGAATGGTGACATTCCAATAGACATGTGGTAAGTGGTATTATAAAAAAACTCACCAAGATGCAGCCATTTAATACAAACCTTTTGCTACCCTAAAATGTATTTCCTGAGATACCCTTCCACCCATTTATTGACTATCTATGCTTTCCCATCAGTTTGTGGGTGGTAACTAGTGCTGGGGTGAGCTCGGTTCCGCTCAATCTAAAAAACTCCTACCAAAACAAGCTCATAAACTTATTGTCCCTATCACTAACAATTATCTTAGGTATCCCATGCAATCTAAAAACCTCTCTAAAGAACAAATATACCACCTGTGCTGCTATATATATCGCTAAAATAGCAAAAAAGTGAGCAAATTTGGTGAGTCGATCAACCACAACATAATATTTGCCTTATACCTTAGGAAAACCAGTGATGAAATCCATGGAGATTACTTCCTATTTTTTATTAGGAATTGGTAAGGGTTGCAATAAACCAACTGTGCAAGAGTGCTCATATTTATTTTGTTGATAAATAGTACACTATCGAACATACTAGAGAACCTCGTTCTTAAGTCCTTTCCAAGAAATATTTCTCTAACCCTCCTATATGTCTTAAAGAACCCTGTATGACCAGCCATGGAGTCATCATGAAAATGTTTTAGAACTCTTAACTTGAACCTTGAGTTCAAAATAAAAAGTATCCTATATTTATACATAATCAGCCCATTCATCACCGTATATCTATCATCATGCAAATATCCCTCAATCACACTAGTAGCCCATGTGTCCTTAGCATATTCAACCATAATTTCTTCTTTCCAGTTTGTTGCTATCTCAGTCAAAGAACATAAATATGGTCCTGGATAAAGCATCAACAACTATGTTATTTTTTACTTTGACATAAACAATGTCAAAATCATATGCTTGAATTTTACCAACCCATTTCTGTTGTCTCTCATTAAGATACCTCTGATTCAAGAAATATTTAAGACTTTTTGGATCAATTTTGACAATGAATTTTCCTCCCAAAAGATAGGGCTTGAACTTGGCCAATGCATGCATAATGACCAACATCTCCTTATCATAAATAGAATAACTTCATTTAGTGCCTCTTAACTTCCTACTCTCGAAAGCAATGCGATGTTTATTTTGCATAAATACTACTCCTATCCCCTCACCCAAAGCATCACACTCCAGCTCAAAAGGTTTAGAGAAATCAGGTATGGTGAGTATAGGACATGAAAACATTACCTGTTTGAAGTGCTTAAAATACTTGTGCACTAATTCTGACCATTCAAATATTCCCTTCTTGATCAAATATGTAAGTGGGGCTGTCGACTGTGAGAATATCTTAACAAATCACCTGTAAAATCCACATAGACCAAAAAAATCCTTAAGATAAGTGAGGTTTGTTGTTGTAGGCCAATCCATAATTACCTTGATATTTTCAGGATTAACACGAACACCCTTTGAGCTGATAATGTATCCAAGGTAAAATAACTCGGTTACCCCAAAATCACATTTGGACTCCTTAGCATAGAAAGACTCCTACTCAATAATACTCAACACCTCCTCAAGGTGTCTCAAATGCTCCTCCCAAGATCTACTGTAGACAAGAATATCATCAAAGAATATCAGGACTGATTTCTTGAGCTGCCTACTGGATATCCTATTCATATAGGACTAGAAAGTGGCTGGAGCATTGGTCAAGCCAAAAGGCATAACCAAAAACTCAAAGTGCCCAAAGTGACACCTAAAGGTTGACTTCTCCACATCTTGCTCCTGAACCCTGATATGGTGATAACCTGATCTCAAGTCAATCTTAGATAAGAAGCATGCTTCGTATAGCTCATCAATGAGCTCATCTATATGTGGAATTGGATATCGATTCTTAATATTTTTCTTGTTCATAGCTCTATAATATATGTACATCCTCATTACCCCATAGTTATTTTTCACTAGGACTACAAAGGAAACAAAAGAGCTCTTGCTCGACTGAATGTGACCCATATCCAGTAGCTCCTTAATTGTCTTCTTTATCTCATCCTTATGATATTTTGGATGTCTATAATGGGTAGTGATGATTGGATTAGCTCCATATTTGAGCTCAATGATATGCTCAATATCTCTCTCAAGAGGTCTCCCTAGGGGTATATCACCAAATACCTTTGAATGCTTAGTCAAAAAATTTTGTATCTCAGAATGGTAGTCATTCTTTTGGTGTTCTGCAATGTTGGGCATTATGAGGCACTCTACTACCCACTCCACATGATCATGACAAAATAATATTTTCATCCTCTTGAGGAAAACTACCCTCAATCCTCCATAAGACAAGCCCTATAAAACTATCTGCCTCCCTACTGAATCAAACTTCATCTCCATAGTATGCAGGTTCATATAGAACTCCCCAAGGGTATGCATCCAATGCATACCAAGCACCACATCAATATATCCAACGCTAACCACATAAAAATTATCTCTCAACTCGTACTCCCCAAGTTGGATGTGTAATTCAAGAATCTTTTGTGTGCACATGAGGGTAAATCCATCGACAACCATTTAATTTAAAGCCCTCGAACTCCTTAGTTTTAATTCTCCTCTTAGCAACTAGCCCTTCATCTATGAAGTTGTACGTGGCACCAATATCAATGGAAGTAATAACTCGCTGTCAATTAATGACACCACGTACCTTGAAGGATCCCACCTTTTGAAAACTAGAAATTTGGGCTATTGTACCTTCAAGTTTGGGATCCCATTAAACCTTTTCTTCTAAACTTTCTTCATCACTACTTTCCAAATCAGTTTGCTGGTCTGAATTTTTTTATCTTGTTTTATCAG
The DNA here is from genome assembly GCA_028583015.1 of Wollemia nobilis. Taxonomy (NCBI): domain Eukaryota; kingdom Viridiplantae; phylum Streptophyta; class Pinopsida; order Araucariales; family Araucariaceae; genus Wollemia; species Wollemia nobilis. The sequence continues at coordinate 22,637,166 of JAQPPZ010001195.1, forward strand.
CTGAAAAGGATTCAATCTGCTTAACCTTAGCCTTAACTGAGCACTTGTGAGATGGGTCCCATGGTTCCCTGTAATGGAAACATAACTTATTCCTCCTAAGCTCATTTAGATAGTCATTATCCAATCTATTTGGAACATTCCTCTACTACATGGAATCCTTCTAGAAATGTCTCTTATTTTTATCTTTCCTATCCAGGAATGACTTAGATTGTGATTTGTGTTTTGGGACAACAAATTCTATATTTCATGATTTCTTCATAGCATCCTACAAGGTTGGAGGGTCAAAAGCTTTCACTCAACCTCTATATGGGGCTTTTTAACCCTTCATTAAAAAGTACCACAAGCCTCCTCTCTATGATGCTTGGAACCATCACCGATAGTCTCTAAAATTTTAAAATGTTGGTCTCAATAGATCCGTATTGTCTCAATTGTGCCAACTTTTTGAAATGTAGCTATGTACCCTTTTTTTTTAATCTCTCTATGAGTTTTTTTGGTAAACTCATCATACGTCATGATTAAACCATGTCCCAAAGTGAATAGTTCATGGTACCACCACTCATGAGAAATTCTCTCCAAATGCAAAGTGGTAAACTTAATTGCCTCATCCTCGAGCATCAGTCTAAGGGCTAAGTAATTATTTAATTTTTACACCCAAGACCTAATTGTTCTCTTATCACTACCATCGAAATGAGGTAGGGTAACCTTACCTAAATCTTGTTGAAAGTCTTTCTATATAGGAGGTCTCCTCTGCTCAACTCTATTACCACCGCCCATGTGGTTAGCCCTCTTTTGATTCATAAATTCATTCATAGATGAGTTGGCACATAGGTTTGTTGGTAGTGTCGAATATTTATCCCACAGTTCAATCAAGTTATTTGTCACAAGGGGCATAAACTTCCTGTTGTGTTCGTGTCTCCTCCTTGTGTGTAAAGGTAGGTTGCAAGGGTCTAAGTATTGATCCTATAAGTGTTGTATTATTTTTTCCGTAATGATTCTATGGATGATATGAACTAGACTCACCATTCTATCTAGGTACAACTACGGGGGTGAACTGATTAATCTTCCCCAACATTTAGGATATCATCTCAAACATGCATTCAAAATTTCTTTGCATGGTCTTGCCGGGGTATTTTGGATCAGCATGTCCCTTATCTCTATCTGTCATTTCTCCAAATAAATCCCCACCATCACTGGAATCTTTGGAATGTATTCCAAGAAGTTTTTTATGTTCCCTGTTGGTATACCTCTTTTCTCTTTCACTCATATGCAAGTTTCAAATGTTTTTCCATAGGATGACAAGAAAAATTGGCTCTGATACCACTATAATAACCCACCCCCCGTTCTATAATTTTTTTTGTAAAGTTCGTATGGAAAACCAATATGATAACATAATAAAATATAAAAGCAAAAAATAAACCTAGATACTTAAAACTTCATTAAATCAATACTCATGAATTCCCTTAATCAAATAATGAATCTCCAACATGCATGGGATTTTTAGTATATTACCAAGAGGAGCACAAGATCAACTACCTAGTTTGTTGATTACAAATATTAAGAACAACATATGAATAAGCTAAAGTTGATGCCACAAAAAACAACCCAAAATGAAATAAATGTCAGCAACAATAGTCTCCAAACATCAAATATGGCATCCAACACTTAGGTCTAATCTGCAAACCCAAAAACCCTCTCTCAAACCCTAGCGTAACTCCATGAGGGTGATTTTATATTAAATTTCGTTGTTTATTTTTTGCACCTCCAAACTCTCCAAAGAGGTTGTCCCACCTTGCCAAAGCTTGAGTTAGAAACCCAAAACCAAATACCAATTGATACAAGAGTTATGACCCTCAATATGGTATGGCCATACTAAAAAATGATGAACAATAAACCCCAAAAATCATTACACCAACAATTTGATGAAATTTGAGACCCTATGCTAAAACAATGAAAATCACTCTAAAAATCCCAATGAAGTACAAATCTTAGCCTCTGAATGAAACTGACTAATGACTGCTCAAGGAATAGTCTTTCACATCCGAAAGCAATGTTTCTTGCAAGGGTTTTCGTCCTCACAAAGCCATGAAAACTCTGCCTCAAAGCTGCAAGTTCTCGCTAGAGAGAAAAAGATAAAATTGCTCAGATCATCAGAAAATGAGCTCCACTTCTTCTTATAACTCCAAATCCCATGCCCTAATTAGGGTTAAGGTGACTTTTTAATATTTTACTATTACTTTTCCAAGTTGACTCCCTTTAAGTAAATCCCTAAGTCACTTTTCATTTAAATAAAATATTTCATTTGACTTAGGAAAATAAGCTACTTTATTATTTATTATAATGCCATAAGTTAAATATTTAATTTAACTTAGGAAATCATTAAATATTAGATAATCCTCCTCTCAAAAGAGATAACTAGCCAACTGAGTGGAAATAGACCTCAAAATATAGCTCACTGCAAACCCATAACAAGATGATGATCAGAACCCATACTTACTAAAAGTAGTAAGTGGCTAAAAATAGCAAGTGAAAACTCAAACCATCGAAAAGCACAAGAATCAACTCTTTCTGAACAAGGAACATCACTCACCATCACCACTGACTGACCAGAAGCCAACTTACTAAAAATAGAAAGTGATGGTCAACAATTCCAAATCGCCCCCAGAAAAAGGTAGAAGAAAGTTCACGAAGCACAAAACTCAAAGAACCAAACCCCAAAAGGGTCCCCAATCACCTCTACTAGCCTACGAGAACCCAATAGTAGGCTAATCCACAAGAATGTTTCTAACTGCTTAGAGAGGGGACATTACAGTATCTTCTACACAAGGATTCCAATGTGGTAGATTGTCACTAAGTTCTTTGTAGATGAAGTGTATATGTATACATGTGTGTGTGTGTGTGCGTGTGTAGGAATACATAGGAGAATCTAGATTTGAAGGTGGGAATTGGGGTTTAGTTTAGAACATGGGGAGGGATATCAAAGTTCAAGGTACTTAGGATCAATCTATTCAAAGGATAAAAGATGAATATCATCCACTCTAAGAATTATTTTGATTTTTGACTATTCTAGAATGAGTCTTTTTTGGCTTAGGATTATTAGATGATCATTTGAAGTCCAAAGTATTTTCATTTCCCACCTTTTTTTTTTATTAGAGTCATCTTTAATATATAATTTTATTTCTTGGCAATGATACCAAAAAATGTTGCCTCTAGGATTTTTTGTATTGATTATGTAGGAGTTAAAATGAGCCCCATATACACCACACCATGACCATATTATCACTTTGTTTTTAACAAAGCACATTATCATGGTATTATAACAAACTATTCTATCATTGGTCTTCTTATCATATGAGTGTCTATTGTTATGCGAGGATTTGAACTTGATTCATGCTTAGATAATTGCATCTCATTTATTATTACTCCATAATGTTGTGGAGAAAGTTATATTTAGATCACCCCTTAAGGTAAACAAGTCATTTATAAGATAGTATTCTAATCATATGCTTTGATGAAGTTTTAAAAAAATTATATAACGAGAATCAAATATTAATAATGATTTGGGTGATGTGTCATTATGCTCCGTGTATTAATTTTAAGTTTGAATTTTTTTACCTTTGAAGTTATTCCTATTTTTGTGATAAATTATTTTTCCCTCAAACAATATTGGTATATTGATCTATTAAGAATTGAGGTTATATCCAACTTTTGTATAAATGATGAAAATAAAATAAAAACGGAACTAGTTTGTTTTATGAATTCAATGAGTTTGAATTATATGTTTTGATTTATAATAGATTTAAAATAAAAATGCATAACTACTAGTGTTAGGGTACCTAGGAATAGATATTTGAGGATATGTTATTATATTGTATAAGGATTGGCATGGGCCACACATAACCCAAGGTTGATTGTATTATAATATTATATTATATTAGTAGTAGGCTCCCCAAAGTAGAACTAGAAAATGGGTATAAAGAAGAGATATTTGTCATTGTAATCATCATGATGTAATCGTATTTGCCCACAAAGTGGCTTATGATACTTTGCCCTCCTTAAGTGGCTCTCTCATCTTGGGAGATCTTGTGGAGTTATTCCTTCCTTAAGGATTATTATTGGTGCTTCCCTACCTTAAGGGTATTATCTATCTCTCTCTCATTTGTGGATTGTTATTGTGGATAATGTATTGTGGATGAATGATTTGATATTTTTGCATATTGGTGAATGATTTATGTTAATTATAATAAAGTTTTGCAACAACTAGTACATTAATACATTTACAAATATGCACAAGAAAATTATATAGAAGATCTAAAATGATTTTCAAAGAGATATATTGATCAAATCTTAAAAGTTATAATAACTAAAAAAACCTCTTAGAACTATTGGGTTCAAGTTTTATAATCAAGGTAATGAATCCACCATTGCTTTTCATGAATCCTAGATCCTAAAGATGGACACAAAAACTCAAAATATAATTCTATATCTATAATTGAATGGAAGCATTAGATTATTCAAGATCTCTCTTTCTCTCCTTATATTATATTATATATATATGTGTGTGTGTGTGTGTGTGTGTGTGTGTGTATGCTTTAGATTTATTCTTTTCATTTTTAATATTTGTTTGATATTAAATTTCAAACTACAAAAATGTAAAAGCTATTAAATTTAAGGTTTAAATGCTTACTTGAGGTACGAACTAGGAGTAATGAAAATAAAATTGTCTAAAGTCATTGGTGGCATGAAAGTTGGAGGTATTGTGGAATCTAGAGTATAATAGAAATAGCAAGAATAGCAAATGGGATATAATTTTTTCCATTACAATATATCCAGGTCAAGCATGTAAAACTTGAGTTCTTGTAGTAATCCCATCTATCAAAGCTAAATTTTAGTTCTACTATTCATATAAATGCAAATGCATCTCAATTAACTTATCATGTGTGTTATGTAACTCACTATTTATCTTATAACCAATTTTAAAATATTAATAACTTATTCAGTTTGGCTTTTGATCAAGAAGGCATGCTCAATCCTGCCTAGTACCTTAGAAGGTTGTAGGTATTGTTGTTAATCAACAAAAGGAGTAGCATCTTCTTATTGTTTCAAATCAAAAGCTTAAAGTACTGCTTATCTTGGAGGTTTTATTGATCATCAAATGGAAAATTTAATCCCATTTCCACTAATGTATCTCATACCCAAATCAACTCTAAGAAATGAATGGCAACTATCTCATATACATGGTTATTATGCTGAAGTAGTTTTTAATTATTAGTAAAAAATAATTAGTTAAATTGTACTCATATTGTATCCCTGCTACAAGGATATGATGTAGTAATATTTTGTTAGAGTTTAAGTACCCCACTTCAATAATATCTTTTCTTTTTTTCTTTTTTGTTAGCATGGTGGAATTGATAGCTGCCATGGTTATCCACATTATCCACCCCTATAACCAACATGCCACATCATTTTAAATATTTTATGTTGCTAGAAGCACTAGGAATACAAAAAAACATTCAATCTAGTGAGGCCTGAGATTTGAACCTTGGACGTCCATCTCCCTTACAGGGTTTCACTGAACCAATTGGTCTACACCTCAAACCTACCTCTCCAATGATATTATTTAACAATATTTTGTTAAATATTTCTAGATACTAACTAGTTGCACCAACTCTTGCATTGGCAAATATGAAATTGAGCATTCATATGTTGATTAGTAAATGTATCTCCTCCAACTAATAATCCATGAAGTATGGAACATTTTTAAATCTCTTGGTCTATTCCATGATCTTGCTCTTGTAAGCTTGTTGCACAATATCTTTAAATAAGGTGACAAAATTAGCTCGTTCAACATGTTGCTTTACATTTAAAGCTTAGATTCCAAGGTTCTCATCCTAATATCTTTCTCAATAAATTGGTTTATGATTTGTTTATTCAAATTAACAAAGAGAGATTTGTAAATCTAATAGAATATTTAGAAACTCTTAGATTTTATCTTGTTCACTTGCTTTTCTAACTTGTGTGATTTTTCTAGCTTTCTCTAAATAATCTTGATGAATAACCTACTCATTCTTTAGAGAATTTATTTTTTCTTATAGGATAATATTCTTGAAACTAATGACTAGAATATGGCTTTGTAATTATATTGTTGCATCTAATGTCTATGTTGTCATTTTAAATATATACCTCAAGGTATCCCATTTAGAACCAATTATCGAAAGGCTAAATCATCTAGCCAATTTAGATATTGCTTAGAATAACTTAAAAATTGAATCCCTTGTTAATATTCTTATACATAATCACATAGCTACCTCATGGAATCTTCCTTTTTTAACTTGAATCCACCTAGTTTTCCATGTTTTCAACTTTTCCTCAAATCCCAATCTAATGTTAAATTTTTTTTTTTACTGGAGAACAAAGTGTTGTACTCGGGTACCCATCCTTGACAAATCACAACTCTCTTATTTAGAGCTTAAGAATTTACAAACAAATTCAATTCTCATCTCAATTGAGTTGCTATAGATAGAAACCTACATCATTTTACATAAAATGTCTAAATTATTGATTTTCATTTTCTAGATCTTTTTCAATTTTCTGTGTGAATACAAATATTCTAGAATTCAACATCCTTCTTGAAATTTTTCTATAGCAGCCTTCACAATACCAAAACTTCACCTATATTGTCTATGCATTGCATCTTAGTAGAGTAATATTTCCAAAACATCACACTATCATAACTTACTTTACCATATCTAGATTGTTAGTTTCCTTCCTGAAGCACAAGTGCAACCACAAAAATTATAATAAATAATTTATATAAAAACACATTAATGTTATAAAATAAAGTAGATATTACCAATGGAAAATATTAAAGTAAATCTTAATCATTATTTGATTCAGGCAATCAGTATTTTCTTGTCAGCTTCAGCTAAAATTACTACTTCCTCTAACCATGGAAAAGAGAATTCAACTTCATAATCCTCAATTAAAACCCCTCTATTGTCTAGTCAATTTACACATTTGTTTCCTTACATTAACGTATGTGTGAACCTAATTTCTTCAAACTCTATAGCAAGGTCTAAAATTTCCTTAATTATCTCTTGTATGTTCCATGGAGCCTTTGCTTTCCTCAAAATTACATTTATTACTATGAGTGAATCACCTTCCATCCATACTCTATTTCATTTCATTTGTTTGTATATTTTTAACCCTTCCAAAGCCACCCAAGCTTCAACTTCATTATTTATCTTAAATCCACTATTGAAAGCATAATGAGACAAAATCTATCCTCTATTATTTCTAATTATTCCTTCTCTTGTTGACCCTGGATTTTTTTTAGACGCTCCATCAAAATTTAATTTAACCAACTCTACATCTGGTGGTTTCCACTTTATATTCTTTGCCTTCTTTTTATTTCTCTTGTATCCAACATCATTATTATATTTGATCTATCAAGGCTCTCTACTTCTAGATTAGGGATTGGGTGAGTCGATAGGGTTGGTTTAGATTCCTCTATGGCTAAACAAATATTCCTTTTCATTACCTCTAAATTGATTTTATTTATCTTAAATATTCTTCTATTCCTTTCTAGCCATACAGTTCCAAGTATTATATCTTTTAATATATCCCATATTGTCTATAAAGCCTCACTTTTAAAAGTGCTCTACCATTGCTTTAACCATTCTCTAATTATACTAATCATCACTATGCATTTACCAAACATATAAGAATCCATTGTCATAGTTTATAGACTATTGAGAAGTGTCCCAAGAGATGGTCTATACTCTCCTCATTTTTAAAAAGAACACATTATGAGGGTCCATGAAAACCCCTTTTTATAAGGTTATCCCATGATAAAATTCTTCTATGACCTACTAGTTGAACAAACATTTTGACATTAGGGATGCTTGGGCTATCCCAAATATCTATCCATATTCTTGTGATATTCCTATTTTTTCAGTGTCTTACATTATATCCACTTCTTGTTGTGTATTATCTTGAGCTATTCAACTCCCAAATCAACTTATCCTTGGCTCATCTCGAAATAATAATTGTTGTTATATTTCTACTCAACTGCCTCCTAGCATCAATGTCTTGTATAATTGTAAAAAAGTATAATTTCCATTTGTATCTTCCATCTTGATCCTTGTACAAAATGTTTGAAACCCTCTCACCATATTTTTCTTGAAGTAATCTCATCCATGGTTTCAAAATTGGATCTAGATTGAGTGGCTTTTTATCACACAAAGTATCCATCCAAATAGAAATGTTTTCTCCAATTTTCATCACCCATATTAAACCTTTAATCACTAGATCAATTATTTTTTTAAACTATTCCATAGTGCAAAACCACTTGGTAGAGAGAATGCAGTAAATATTAAGCTTGGATCATTAGGCTCAACATATTTACTTAGAAGAACTCTTATCCATTGTCTTTGACTCTATTTGTACAATATCCAAATTACTCTTCTCCTAAGAGCTAAGTTTGCATCTATAAGAACTCTTAAACACATGCCTCCCCTAATTTTATCATCACACACCTTGCTCCATTTCACAAAAGGAAATTTCCTTTAATCATGTAATCCTAACCATAAAAATGACCACATAATATAGATTAAGTTTTTTTCTATTAATTTTTGCATAGTATACAAGGACATATAATATGTCGAAATGGCTTGTAAGACTGATTTAATTAGTTGAACTCTTTCTACTAACAATAAACATATACCAGTCCTAACAAGGATAGCACAATGAATAAAGACATTGGTATATCCTAATGGAGACCCAAGTTCAATTCATGGGATGGGCGGACCAAATATACCCCCAACTTTTCAACGTATTAAAAAAAAAAATAACCATCTACCTTTCCATGTTGATAGTTTATTATGAATTTTACTTATAATTGGATTCCATCATTATATCCTCATTCTCCCCTCAAATAAGGGCATCCCTAGATAATTTTCTGGTAAATTTGCCTCCTCTATTTGAAGTAACTTGCATATCTCTGCTTTGATTTTAGCTAGAGTGCTTAGGAAGTAAATTTTGGATTTTATCCTATTTACTTTTTTTCCCAATGCTTTTTTGTATTCCTTTAGTAAGTTATTCAACGCTCTGGCCTCGTTTATCCCTAACTTCCCAAAAAGAGTTGTATCATCTACAAAATATTGATGGGTGATGTTGTCAATGTTATTAATAGCCTTACATCCACTTATAAGCCCATATTTGTTAGCCTTATTCAAGTTCCTACCCAAAACCTCTACCATAATAATGAACAAATATGGTGATAGAGGATCTCCTTATCTAAGACCTCTCTTGGTTTTAAATGATTTTGTTACTAATTTATTGACCAACAATGAATATAAAACTACAAAGACACAAACTTTAATCCATCTAACCCATATATTCCCAAATCTAAACTTTTCTAATATTGCAAAATGAAAATCCCATTTAACCCTATAATAGGCTTTACTCATATCAAGTTTTATGATAATTGTTTTCTTTTTTCTTGAAGCTATTGAATGCATAACTTTATGAGCTACTATGATCCTATCCATAATTTGTCTTCCTTTTAGAAATCCTTCTTGCTCTTCTAAAATTGTCTAACAGTGGTCTTAATTGATTCACCATCATTTTGGAGATAATATTATATGTCATATTACATAGGATAATGGGTAAAAATGAATCAAACAATGTTACATCATTCTTTTTTAGAATTAGGGTAAGATATTTACATTTATTTTATAAATTTTGTATTATTTTTCCTAGATTTTTCCATTGCCACCAATAAAGTGAAGAACACAAGCTTATACTGAGAGGGGGGCGAACAATATAAGACCACTTTTTACTTTTTCTTCCAATTCAATATTATGTTGTGTAAATATAGCAGTAATCAAAGAAATGCACAAAAACCATACACAATAGAGACACCACAATTTACGTGGTTCACCCAATGTGGGCTACTCCACGGAGAAAATATTTTACTAAAAATTTCTCAATAAATCTCTTTGGGAATCACTCCCAATTACAATGTTTATGGATATCTGTCCAAAGGAGATTTTGATCCCCTAATCTCAAGTTCATGGATCTCTTCCACTGGAGAACTCTTTCCCATTTTGCTCTGGCTATGTGATCTTCTAGAAGACTTTGTCTCTCTGCTGCACTAATTGGTGGACCTCTCTCCACTTGAAGACTCCTCACTCAAATCTATCTTCAACTGTGTTGGCTTATGGATCTCTATCCACTGATACTCTATCCTCTGTACTCTGTCACCTCCAAAGCTCTATCAATAGGCTCACTAAGAACCTGCTCAATCGGCTCACATAGAACCTGCTTAACAAGCTCACACAAAACTTGTAAAATATGTGCCAGCAAGCTCACCAAGAACTTGCCCAAATATTCTCTATCAAGCTCACCAATATCTTGCCCAAATCTGCTCTAGCAAGCTCACCAATATCTCACCCAAATCTGCTCTAGCAAACTCACCAAGAACTTGCCCAAATATGCTCTAGCAAGCTCACCAAGAACTTTCCCAAATATACTCCAACAAGCTCACTAAGAACTTGTCCAAACACTATCCTCAAATCTGTCCCAAAGGCCTTCTCAAAGGCTCAATCAATCATGCTCAAGTAGTACTCAAAATGAACTCAACAATGAATGGCAATCTCAACTCAAATTAACTTCATAGAAGCATAAAGAGAATTGTTAGAGACTCAATATGTTCTAATATCACTCTCAACCCAAATCAATCTCAACTCAACTCAACTCAAATCAATATCAACTCAACTCAATTCAATCTCATAGAAGCATAAAGAGAATTGTTAGAGACTCAATATGTTCTAATATCACTCTCAACTCAAATCAACCTCAACTCAATTCAAGTCTTATAAAACCATAAAGAGAATTTTTAGAGACTCGATATGTTCTAACCTTAATCTCAAATCAACATAGAATGATGGAATAGTTTGTTTCATAGAACTTGAATAATCACTTCACACATCACTTGACTAGGCTCAATCAACTCAACTCAACCAATCATCACAAGGGACAACTCTTTCTCACACAACCCTAGTCCAAGTATGTATCAACTAACTCAAATGTTTCCAAAAATACTCAACCACAAATCTCACATAACAATGATACTCATGTTCTTTTCTAACTCAAGTTCTTTCACAACCAATGGGCTTCAATAACAATGCTTATAAAACAAGGTTTAACCTCAACTCTCAAACTAGAAAACCTTGAAGCATTAAACCAATCACTTTCGAAAAGGAAACCACAATCAATCCTTTTCTCTCCAATGATATTTCAGAAATCAACCACCATAAATAGTCAATAGGAGAATATGCCCATACCTTTTATGAAGATGAAAAAACCTCTTTGTAAATCTGCCACAATCACAAAATTATTTTGCCAATCTTCACAAGGGTTAGTAGATCACAAAATAATCAACATTACTCCACTTTTAAATAATCATCACCAAGGCCTTTAATTGCACAAATTCCTTATCTCTCCTAAAACCACTTGTACCATAAAATAAAATAAATCAAAACATTGCATAACATTTTCACTCCCAAAACCACTTATACCATAAAATAAAATAAATCACAATATTGCATACCTTGTCACCTCATGAAAGAATTAATCCTCTTGAAAAAAAAACAAGGCAAACTTCACTTTTGGAACCCCTTTGCAAAATCTGAAATATCTCTTTACACACACCTTATTTCTTCTTCTAAATAAGTTAGTCAAATAGCCCTTGAAATAAGCTTTCCGACGATATATAATATGCCCCATTTCCAAAATAAATTGAAACCTTTTATATATATATATATATATATATATATATATATACATATACATATATATACATATACATATACATATACATATATATATATATATATATATATATATATATACATATATATATATATATGTATATGTATATATATATATATATATATGTATATGTATACATATATATATATATATGTATATGTATACATATATATATATATATGTATATGTATATATATATATATATATATATATATGTATATGTATATATATATATATATATATATATATGCATCCCACCCTCCATTAATTGCACATAGGTCGGCCCTCCATTAATTTAAACTTTAATATCTTCATCACCGGAGGTCCTTTTTCGATGAAACAAAGTTCCACCTTGGCTTTTAAGAAAAGCCCTTTCCACATAAGCCCACCATGGTTTTAAATAAAACCTTTTATTTTTCCTACCTTGGTTTTCATAAAAACCCCTGTAAATAGCCATGCTTTCCAAAATATCATAAATGCTTATTTATGAAATATTTTGGCCACCAAAACCAAATGTGATCCATGTGACATCAATGACAACACAAAATTTCTCAAATTAACTCAAATTTCCAACATAAAGAATACTTCACTATATTGCAATTATGTTGATAAAATATTGCAAAGAGCCCATATGAACTTGGGATTTATCCTTATTAAAAGAGAAAATAGCTAAATGAACTTCCAGAGTAATAGACTCCATCAGTTTCCTATTGTATTTATTTGTTATAAATGAAGGTACTTCTTGTAGAAGTTTATCATTAAGAACTTCAAACTCCTTTGATCCTAGAATATTATGATAAAAATACCTTACCTCATTTTTTTTTTCACTGTAGTCTTTAATCCAAACTCCTACTAATTTTGGATGTTGATCTTTGTACTATAGCCATTCTATGAAAAACTTTGTATTTTTATCTCCTTTTAACCAAGTTTGTCTCAATTTTTATATCTAAAATTTCTCTTCCTTACTCAAAATATTATGATACTCACTAAGCAACTCTCTTTCCTTTTATCTTGGATTATTAAGATCACCTTTTTAAAATTTTAAAAGTTTATCTTTTAGTTATTTCTTCTTAAAATATTTCCAAAAGTGTTCTTGTTCCATTCTTTTAATCTCAGTGTCACCGATTTAATTTGTTTTGGAAGTGTATAAAACCCCCCACCGTTTCTTGAAGAATTCCACGTTTGTGATATCATATCAACAAATTGAGGATGGTCTTCCCACATTTGCTCATATTTAAAATATGATATTTTTTAATTCACTTACCACCATTTAACTCTTATTGGCTAGTAATTTGAACCGATCCTTTTCAAGGTATTAATTTTTAGCATAAGTCCCTTCATCTATACAAAGATCTTAGATTATGCATCTACATAACGTTTTTGCTATTAGGTTAATGCCTCTCCTATTTTTGGTCCATTCCCATAGATTATTATTTTGAATAAAAGTTGAGAAATCTCTCATACTTTGGGTTAATTTCCTAATTCCCCCAGATTTTTCATCTAGCTTGGTTATGGCATTGAAATCTCCTATGATCATGAATCGGATTTCTTGGTCTTTACTTCCAATTAAGTCTTCAATCCTACTCCAAACTTCTAATTTTAATCTCGGCGTTGTCGATTTAAATTGTTTTGGAAGTGTATACAACCCATAATTTCTTGAAGAATTCCACGTCTTTGCTATTATATCAACAAATTGAGGATGGTCTTCCTACATTTGTTCATATTTAAAATATGATATTTTTTAAATTCACTTACCACCATGTTAACTCTTATTGGCTAGTAATATGAACCAATCCTTGTCAAGGTATTGATTTTAGCATAAGTCCCTTCATTTAGCCAAAGATCTGAGAGTACACATCTATCTAATTATTTTACTATTAGGTTATGGTCTCTCCTATTTTTGGTCCATGTATAGTTTTATTCTTCAAACTCAACCTCCCATAGAATATTGTTTTGAATAAAAGTAGAGAAATCTCTCATACTTTATGTTAATTTCCTAATTCCCCCAAATTTTTCATCCAACTTGGTTATGGCATTGAGATCTCTTATGATCATGAATCGGGTTTCTTGGTCTTTACTTCTCATTAAGGCTTCAATCCCACTCCAACTTCTAATTTCCTGATTATTTTGGAGATACATAAACATTGATAAGAATGAAACAAAAATCTACAAAGTAGCACGTGACTAAAGAGGTTATTCAATGCCTAGTTTTATGAATGGTTACACAAGAGGTTCTAATAGGATTCCAATAAGTTAGAATTTTCCTTGTCGCTCCTTTAAAATCCATAGCATCTCATTCACATCTTGCCCATACTACTTTTATAGTTTTGGAAACTTCATCTTTTGTCATTTTAGTTTCCTAAATACAAATAATACCAGGCTTATTACTTAAATAGAGGTCCTTGGTACACCTCTGCTTTGAGGAGACATTATCACCCCTTATATTCCATGATATGATAATTATGTCTCATTAGGGGCTATTGGAACCACCTAAAAATTACCAATTTTATTTTGTTTTTTGGTAAAGAGAAGTTCAACCAACTTAGTTTGTGTTCCTTTCTCTATCTTTGCTCTTGCTTCCTTGGATCTCATTTGATAATTTGAGGGTTTTCCTCTTTTTGCCTTACCTATATCAGGAGTATGTCTTAATATTCTATTCCTCAATATTTTGTCACAACTTTATTTTTCATCAAACTTATCCTCTCCTGGATCTACTACAAAAGCTTTTGGCTTGTCTTGCTCATTTTCTTATATTTTCTTATTAATGGTAGAGGTATTAACATTTAACACTGCATTTTTTACTATTTTTTCTCCTAAATGGTGCATGATATTTCAAGAGAGTCGTCAAAATCTGATGAGACATATTTCTTAGGTTTATAAAGATCATTCATCCCTAAATTAGGACCATACCGAATAGATGGTTCCTTGTTAATATGTTGAATTTATTGTATTGTGTCCTCTAAGCTTTGATCTACTTTTTCTTCAAAGGCTAAAGCCTCAAAATAGTTGGTATTTATTCCAATATTCTTCCTTACTAGTCTCCATTATTTTTTGCTTGTATTTGTCTAGATCTATTTTTTGAAAGTTGAAAACCATTCTCATCCATATGATTGTAAGTTAATCTTGTAGTTTTATACATATGATTATGTTGGACTCTTCTTAGGGAAGGATATCTTAGTATGCCCCACCTCATGACATCTTCTACATCTAAAATATATATTTTCATAATCTATGGTTTGGTTCCACATCTTATCCCCATACTTAAGAATTATTGATTCTGGTAAAGCTTTACTTATATCAATCATGACCAATATCTGAGCATAAATAGCCAAGAATTCATCTTTTATAATTTCTAAATTCAAGGAATTCTCCTAGAGTGTTGCCTATTTCCTTGAAGGTATCTATTTCCTAAAATTCAATAGGTAATCCATACATCCTAACCCAAACTAGTACTAGGGATATATTTACATTTTTAGGTGAAAAGCCTTCATACTAGTGGGTAAGGAAGAGTCCTACTCTTACTATAAACCAAGGACCCTCTTTTAGGATTCTATTCTTTCTTCCATAGAACACAAAATTTCTAGGAAGAAATATTTGAGAAGAAAGTATAGACTCACTTCTGGAGACTTCCAACTCCTATTAATCGATTTTCTCAAGGCTGAATCCCCTGACCAATACCCATTAAATTTACCAAAAATTGCTCTATCTTTGAGAAACAAGGATCAATTTTCTATGGTGCACTCACTAACCTCTACTACTAGAGATTATTCTAAGTATTTAGCTATAAATTGATCCATGGGAAGGATATTAAAACTCAAAATATACTGATACCAAAATACCCTATAGCGAATATAATATTTAATAAAAAATATATATTAATTTGCATGCAACATTTCTAAGATAAAGAAGGGAAAAAGAAACTTAGCTAAAAAATCGTATTCCCAGAAAAAATGTATTGTCTCACTAAAGCCCTAGCCCTCCATTGCTCCAAACCTTGGCTGACAAATATTTGCAATTTTGTTTTGCACAACTTGAAAAAACATCATTACTCTTGTTTTTTATGGCTAACTTCATAGGATCATATCTCCATCAATATTGCTTGGATTCCTTCATATGACAAATTGATCCAAGAGTCAAATGAATTGGACAACCCTTAATGAAGATATGGCTTCTAAAAGATGAGATAATTTTTCAAAAAAATGCCCTAATCCTTTGCTTAGAATCAATCTTGATTCATGTTAAAGATATTTTTATTAACATATCAAGTTTGATTATGGTTGAGTCACATGTAACATTTTGAAAAGGTGTATTCAAATATTTTGGTTAAGGTTTTGAGTTTGACTATGGCCAATGTATAACCTTTTGAAAAGACATATTCAATATAGGTCCAAAGTAAAACAATAATAGTCCCCAAATAAAATCAATTCATCTTAAGTCAAGATATATAATTTGTGTAAGCTTTATTAAAAATGCCCTAAATGAATTGGACAACCCTTCATGAAGATATGGCTTCTAAAAGATGAGATAATTTTTCAAAAAAATGCCCTAATCCTTTGCTTAGAATCAATCTTGATTCATGTTAAAGATATTTTTATTAACATATCAAGTTTGATTATGGTTGAGTCACATGTAACCTTTTGAAAAGGTGTATTCAAATATTTTGGTTAAGGTTTTGAGTTTGACTATGTCCAATGTATAACCTTTTGAAAAGACATCTTCAATATAGGTCCAAAGTAAAATAATAATAGTCCCCAAATAAAATCAATTCATCTTAAGTCAAGATATATAATTTGTGTAAGATTTATTAAAAATAGTTACAAGTTCTTTATGATGCGATCCAAATCCAATATCAATTGTTGTCTTAAAAGTCATGTTTTGGTTGTCTTATGGAACTTATATCCTAACCAAGAAATACAAATACATGATAAACCTTTATTCTTTATCCTCCCAAAACACACACATATAAAAAATTTAGTGTTGTTGACTTCCCATTTCCCTCAATCTAGCTATTCTCTAAATTGCCATAAGCATTGGTCTATGTGAAAGCATTAGTGATTGGTCCAATCCTACTCAAGTTCTAATGTATTTAGTTATAAGACTAAGCTAGTACTTGTCAATTTCCTTTATTTTCTTCTCACATGCTCTATTTATATAAGTGTTTGAAAAGGGTTCATAGTAACTTGTCATTTACACTCAGTTATCACCACATGTTCATTTATCACATATATTCATTATTCATGCATTGATTAATCATTTAACATGGATCCATCTACCTTATCTTAACTATTTTATATTCCATATTCATAAAGGAAACCATACAACCATAGTCATTCATACATTATCTAATATAAAAAAGTGTATATAATCCATACATCATAAGAAAAGAAGAAAACATAATGTGTCAAGTATATATGTAGTTTGTCCATGTGCATCTAGTATTATCAAAAAATACAGAAGTAATGTGTCTCTACCCATGGACTATCATATCATTGTGCTCCTATGGGATAAATATTCCTCTCCTAATAAGAGTTAGCCTCATGTGAATTGTCCTCTAGACTCATGCTAGGATTGAGAATTCCTTGATGAAGTTGTTCTTTGTATCTTGTATGTCTAGGATCCCCCAACATGGAACCCTTGCTTTCCTCAAAATTTCATTTATTATTATTAGTGAATCACCTTTTATCCATACTTTTTTCCATTTTATTTTTTTGCATATTTTAACCATTCAAAAGCTACCCAAGCTTCAACTTCATTATTTCTCTTAAATACACTATTGAAATCATAATGTGACACAAATATCACCCATATTATTTCTAATTATTCCTCCTCCTGTTGATCCTAGATTTCCTTTAGATGCTGAAGAACACAAGCTTATACTGAGAGGTGGGGTTAACAGTATAAGACCACTTTTTACTTTTCTTTCCCAATCAATATTATGCAATATATAAATGGGAATATCAATAGCAGTAATCAAAGCAATGCACAAATCACCACACACAATTGAGACACCAATTTAACGTGTTTCATCCAATGTGGGCTACTCCACGGAGAAAATATTTCACTAAAATTATCTCAAAAAATCTCTTGGGAAACCTTTTCGAATTATAATGTTTATGGACCTCTATCCAAAGGAGACACCAATCCCCTAATCAAGTTCATGTATCTCTATTCACAGGAGATACCAATCTCCTCTGCTCTGGCTGGTGATCTTCTAGAACTGCTACCTCCACTACACTGTCTCATGGATATCTATCCACTAAAGACTTTTACCCTCACTCAGAAGACCTGTCTTCACTATCATGGCTAATGGACCTCTATCCACTGGAGACTATTGTCCTCTATACTCTGTCACCTCCAAAGCTTGATCTCAGATCTATCTCAAATCTACACTAAACACAATCCTTCGATCTAGCACAAATATGCTCAATCTCTATCCTCAAATCTACACTAAACACAGTCCTTTGATCTAGCACAAATTTGCTCAATATCTATCCTTAAATTTGTACTAAACATAGTCCTTCAATATAGCATAAATCTTCTCAATATCTGTCCTAAAATTTACACTAAACACAGTCCTTTGGTCTAGCACAAATCTACTCAATCTTTGTCCTTAAATATATACTAAACACAGTCCTTCGATCTAGCACAAATCTTATCAATCTCTATCCTCAAATCTGCACTAAACACAGTCCTTCGATCTAGCACAAATCTGTCCTCAAGCCTTAACACAAAGCTTGACTCAATCACAAATCAAATCTGCTAGATATGCCCCAAACCTTAACCCAAGGTTTGAACAAATAAATCACTCAACTCTACTCTCAAGTCTTCTCAAAGACTTGTCTCAAATCTGCATTGTAAGCTTCCACAAAAGCTCACACTAATTTGTCCACAAGTCCTCTCTAGAACTTGTCCAATATGCTCAATAAGTCTTCACCAAGACTTACCTCAAATCTGCTCAACAAGTCCTCACTAGAACTTGTCCAATTTTCTCAACAAGTCTTCACCAAGACTTACCTCAAATCTTCTCAACAAGTCCTCACTAGAACTTGTCCAATCTCACATAAACATTTTACAAACTCAATATTCTTCACACTCACAATAATGCTCAATCACTTTCAAACTCTCTTACTTAACCACATAAACATATAGAGAATGGTTAGAGACTCAATATGTTTCACTCTTGCACAACACTCAATCACTTTCAATCTCTCTTCCAAATCAAATCAGAATATAGAACAATTTGTTTCATAGAACTTGAACTATCATTTCATCACTTCCAATTGACTAGGCTCAATCAACTCCACTCAACCAATCACTCAATGAAACATTCCTTGCTTACAAACCCTAGTTCAAGCATATGAACACTCACTCAATTATTTCCAAAAATGCTTATCAAACAATCTCACATAACAATGATACTCATGATCTTTGTCTAAACCCTAGTTCAATATAGTTCACAAGTTCTCACTCAAGCAATCTCAAAAGGCTTACTCAACAATGCTTATCAAACAAGGTTTTTACCATCAACTTTCACTCAGAAAAACCTTTAACAATCAAACTCAACAATGCTTATCAAACAACCCTTTTCACTCCAACTTAGCATTCACAACATTCAACAATCACTCACAAGGAATATGTGCCCATACCTTTTGTTTGATGAAGGATTAACCACAAAACCTGTCTCAATCACAATTACTCTCTTTGCCAATTTCAAAGGTTAGATGACAAAATATCACTCTAACACTCCCTCAAAATATTTCACAATTACAAAGATAATTAAACTCAAATACACCTTATTACTCCTTGAAATTAGCATTCACCAAAAACATATAAAAATAAATCTCTTATTACACCTTATAACTCCACTCTAAATAACTCAATCCACCAAAAAATTAAATAAAATAATTATTTAATTTCATCAACATTATATCTCCCTAAGCTCAAAAATACACCATACAACCTTATAAGCACAAATAAATTTATAACAAAAAAATTTAGTACCTCTCAAAGTGCTTCCGACGAGATTTGATCCCATGTCATATCGCCTCCACTGCTTTAGCCGCGACTACCAAGCCACGTGAGCTAAGCACTCACGTGGAAGGCAAAAGCACCCATGGTGTTTTGTCTTCTACCTAGTCACCAAAATCCAAAAGGCTTTGGCATATTTGACACACAAAACAATCTCACAATCTCCCTATTGTGAATCGAAAGCGGTACCTCACATTCCTAAGACATTGTCAATTGTTGCTAGCCCACCTAGCTAGGTGGTGATAAGGCCTTCGTGCCTTATGCCTTTTCTCCCTTTGCTACCTGCCAAAGAAGTCAAACGTGGACTTCTTCCCTCTCTTGCTCACCGAATATTGCACACACGATTTTCTTGGGGGTTTTAATTAATTCAATCGTGGATACTTTGGAGCCTCTTAGGCTTCGGGTATTTATACCCATGTCTTGATTTTCGTTGACGTCGGTGGAGGAGATAATGTTTTTACCCTTATAACCCTAACCTTAGGGTTAATTAAATTAGATTATAATTTAATTAATAATAAAATTATTATAATTAACTTATAATTAATTTAATAACCATAGGGTTAATTAAATTAAATTACAAATTAATTTATAATGAAATTATTATAATTAATTTAATTACTTTAGGTATTACCATTAGACCTTTAATATTATAATAAAATATTATAATATTATTTTCTTGGGCCTTCTTATTTCTCTTGTAGACCTTATCTGACCACCTTGAGTATTATTTTCCTTAGGTCTAGAAGCAATATTTCTCTTGCACTAAAACTGACTCTTGACATCCTTCTTCTTGCACTGCTCACTGAAACTGACTCTTGACATCAATGACAAAAAATTTTGCTCATATTTCCAACAGATGCTCCATCAAAATTTAATTTAACCAACTCCACTTATGATGGTTTCCCTTTTATATTATTTGCCTTCCTTTTGTTTCTCTTGTACTCAACATCATAATTTCATTTGATGACTTGACTCCATCTATCAAGGCTCTCTGCTTCAAGATTAGGGATTGGGTGAGTTGATAGGGTTGGTTTAGACTCCTTTATGGCTAAACAAATATTCATTTTCATTACCTCTAAACTACTTTCCTTTTCTTTAAATATTATTTTGTTCCTTTCCAACCATATAGTCCATATTGTATCTTTTGTTGTGTCTTAGATTGTCTAGAATACCTCACTTTTAAAAGTTCTCTACCATTGTTTTAACCATTCTTAAATTTTACCATTCATCACCATGCATTTACCATACATATTAAGAGTCTATTGGTATAGTTCCTAGACTATTGAGTAGTGTCTTAAGAGATGGTCTATAGTCCTTTTTACATGGAACACATTGTGAGGGGCTATGAAAACCCCTTTTTATTAGGTTATCCTAGGATAAAATATTTCTATGACCTACTAGCCATACAAATATTTTAACTTTTGGAATGCTCAGGCTATTCCAAATATCTCTTAATATTCTTGTTTTATTCATAATTTGTTGATGCTTTACATTATATCCACTTCTTGCTATGCATACCCCTAAGTTATTCAACTCCCAAATTGGCTTATCCTCAAATCCCCTTGAAATAATCACTATTGTTATCTTTCTTCTCAACTGTCTTCTAGCAATAATGTCTAGTATACTTGTAAAAAAATCTTCTTTTCATTTGTATCTTCCTTCTTGATCCTTGTACATAATGTTTGAAACCCATTGTAACACCCCTCCTTGGCAGAACTTTTATGGACAATGAACTATGTATTGATTTGTTGATGTAATGATAGTTCTTTCATGATGATTAAATAATGAAAATGACTACTCTCTTTGAGCATGGAACATAGTATTGCTAATGTATTTGTGGATGCAGGATCAGGTACCTTCTCCTTGGTGGGGGCTATGGTTAAACCACCTACCACGAGGGATACTTAGGGAAATGATGATGATGACTTGCTCATTAACATCTTAGAGTAAGATTGATGCAGGAGCATCTAGTGGCACCTGATGCAGAAACATCCAGTTGCAGGAGGGCCACTTCTGAAAATCTGGTTAGGGAAGGAAGTAGTCGCGATGTTGCAATGAGTCACGAAATCGTGACCAAAAGAGAAGAGAGTAGGCAAGGAGAATAAGCTGTCGCGATATCGTGATAGAAAATGTGTCGCGATATCGCGACACAAGTGGAGCAAAGAAGCCAGCAGGGAGAAACCGTCGCGATATCGCGACAACGAATGTGTCGCGATATCGTGACACAAAGCAGAAAGGAAGAGCGAAAGGAAAGATGTAGCGATTTCGTGACATGTCGCAAAATCACGACCCGAGGAAGAAAGAGGAGACGAGACAAAAAGATGTCGCGATATCGCGATAGCTTCTTCTCCTTGCCTACTCTCTTCTCTTTTGGTCATGATTTCATGACTCGTCGTGACATCGCGACTACTTCCTTCCTTAACCAGATTTTTAGAAGTGGCCCTCCTACCACTGGATGTTTTTGCATCAGGTGCACCCAGGGCTGGTGGAGAAGTGATCTTCACTTCTACGCTATCTAGTCTTTGCCTTCTGCAACACCTCCAGACATTCATCTATCTTTGCAGCCTGTTCCAACCCTGTCTCCTGGCCAGAACAACTTTTGTCTTCCTCCAGACAGATTCTACCACTGCTGCATACTTCCTCGTTTGAAGCCCGCTTACCTTTCGTCTTCGGCCCAGTAAAATCTCTGCCTTCTTCTAGGCAGGTCCTGGCACTACTGCACACCTCTTTATCTACAGCCTTCAATGGCTTCAACTTTTGAAGCACTCCATCTTTTCTCCTTTTTTGTTTTTCTTCCCGCCTTCGGTGCAGCTCCTCTTGCAGGGCCTGCACTTGCCTCTGCAAAGCTCTTCTGCATAGATCCTATTGCAACTCTTGAACTTGCTTCTACAAAGTTCTAAAATCTTCTGTTGGCACCATGTTTCTTCTAGCACCAGGGTTTCTTCTTGGAGGCATCCTTCCTCACTCCAAACCCTATCAGATCCTGGTGTAGCCGCCTCACTGTCGGCGATCTATTTGCACGCTTAGAATCTTCTGGCTCTGATACCATTGATACAGAACAGAAAAAAAAAAATTGCACTCTCACCAATTCCAAATTTTCATTCAACAATCTGGAAATACATACAGTAACAGCCCGCAGGCTTTACAATAACCAGCGCTCGGCTTAGTTCATCCTCTACGCTATTGCAATTCTCAAATTCTACCTAGATCTATTCTTCTTCTCTTTACAAATGTAAACTGCCTCAACCTTCGGCGATCTGTTTACTATTTCCCAAGCTTTCCCCAGCCCATGGACCGAAAAACACACTCTTCGAAGCCGGTTCAGAATGGCTCTCTCTTGCCCTCGATTCTGTAACCCCTCTGCTTCCAATGTTTTTCGACCACCTCTGTAGTTCTTCGATTCCCATTTTTAAACTGTCTGACCGACGCTCTGTCTTCCCCCTGTGGTCCCCCTTTCACTGTGATTCTTCATCTTTGTCTTCTTTCCTACATCTAGATGCCTACGTCTAGATGCCACATGTTGTGGGTCATCATTTCACGAAGTGGCGGAGTGCTCTGTAGCCGCCTGCACCTCGACCTGTTGAATCATCATTTTTAGAGTGATGGCGTGCTCTGTAGCCGCCTGTATCTTGCTGCCACATGCCCTTCTGTAATGGCCTCTGCATCCGCCTACTCTTCTCGAGTCATGAACCACGTGTCACGAAATTGTGACACTTTTGTGTCCTCTGTCGGCTCTTCCCCTTGCATCGTGAAAACGCGACATTTCTCTTCTTCGTTCCTCTTCTCCACTTCGGGTCGTGAAATCGTGACATGTCACGATTTCATGACATCTTCTCTTTCTGCTTCCTTCCGCTCCTTCGGGTCATGATCTCGCGACATGTCATGAAATCGTGACATCTTCCCGTTTTGCCTTCTCTTTCTTCTTCATGTCGCAAAACTACAACAAGTCGCGATATCGTGACTTCTTTGCCTTCTGCCCTCCTTCTCCTACTTCTATCACAAAATTGTGACATGTCACGATATCGCGACATCTTTTCTTTCGGCCTCCTCTCACTTCTTCCTGTCACAAAATCATGACGTGTCGCGATATCTTCTTATTTTGCCTACTTTCTCCTCTTTGCGTCGCAAAATCGTGACCTGTCGCGCTATCATGACATCTTCCTTCCTTGCATATTTTCTTCTCTTTCGGGTCGTGAAATCGTGACAAGTCACGAAATCATGACTTTTTGGCTCCCTTGCCTTCTCTTCTTCTTCGGGTCACGAAATCGTGACATCTTCTGTCCTCTGGCTCCTTCGCTCGCCAGCTAGTCACGAAACCGCGACATGTCATGAAATCGTGACATCTTCCTCCTCTTGCTCCTTTGCTTGCCCTCTGGTCACAAAAATGTGACATGTTGCGAAATCACAACATCTTTCTTCCTTGGCTCCTTCTTCGCCTTCTGGCCGCAAAACTACGGCCTATCGCGAAATCGTGACATTTCCTTCTCCTGGCTTTCTCTCTCCTTGGTGGGTCGCGAAACTACGACATGTCATGAAATCGTGACATCCTCCTCTTTCGCTCTTCATCCTGCCTTCGGGTCGCGAAATCGTGACATCTTAGCTTTCTGCTCTCTTCTTCTTCTTCAAGTCACGAAACCGTGACATGTCATGAAATCGTGACATCCTTGCTTGCAGCCTCCTCCTTCTGGTTTGGGTCACGAAATTGCGACCTGTTCTCATCCGTGCCTTCTCTCTCCTATTTTAGTCATGATTTTGTGACATGTTGCGAAATCGCAACATAATTCTCCCTTGCGCCTTTTCTCGCTCTTCGGTCGTGATATCGCGACATCTTTCCGTCTCGTCTCCTCTTTCTTCCTCGGGTCGCGATTTCGTGACATGTCACAAAATCACATCTTTCCTTTCGCTCTTCCTTTATGCTTTGTGTCGCGATATCACGACGGTTTCTCCCTACTGGCTTCTTTGCTCCACTTGTGTCGCGATATCGCGACACATTTTCAGTCGTGATATCGCGACAACTTCTTCTCCTTGCCTACTCTCTTCTCTTTTGGTCACGATTTCGTGACTCGTCGTGACATCGTGACTACTTCCTTCCTTAACCAGATTTTCAAAAGTGGCCCTCCTGCCACTGGATGTTTCTGCATCAGGTGCCACTAGATGCTCCTGCATCAGACACCCGGGGTTGGTGGAGAAGTGATCTTCACTTCTCGTTGTCTAGTCTCTGCCTTTTGCAACAACTCCGGACATTCATCTATCTCTACAGCCTGTTCCAACCCCGTCTCCTGGCCAGAACAACTTCTGTCTTCCTCCAGACAGATTCTACCACTGTTGCATACTTCCTCGTCTGCAGCCCGCTTACCTTCCGTCTCCGGCCCAGTAAAATCTCTGCCTTCTTCCAGGAAGGTCCCGGCACTGCTGCACACCTCTTTATCTGCAGCCTTCAATGGCTTCAACTTCTGAAGCACTCCATATTTTCTCCTTTTCTATTTTTCTTCCCGCCTTCGACGTAGCTCCTCTTGTAGGGCCTGCACTTGCCTCTGCAAAGCTCTTCTGTGCAGCTCCTCTTGCAGCGCCTGAACTTGCTTCTGCAAAGTTCTGAAATCTTTTGCTGGCACCATGTTTCTTCCAGCACCAAGGTTTCTTCTTGGAGGCATCCTTCCTCACTCCAAACCCTATCAGATCCTGGTGTAGCCGCCTCACTATCGATGATCCGCTCACACGCTCGGGGATCCTAAACCCTCTCTTCTTTTAGAACCCTCAACCACAGATCCTAGCACAAACTACCTCACTATCGGTGATCTGTTTGCATGCTCAAAATCTTTTGGCTCTGATACCACTGATGCAGAATAGTATCCTTGTTGCGATATCGCGACATCTTCTTATTTTGCCTACTTTCTCCTCTTTGCGTCGCGAAATCGTGACCTATCACGCTATCACGACATCTTCCTTCCTTGCATCCTTTCTTCTCTTTCGGGTCACGAAATTATGACAAGTCATGAAATCGTGACTTTTTAGCTCCCTTACCTTCTCTTCTTCTTCAGGTCGCAAAATCATGACATGTCGCAAAATCGCAACATCTTTCATCCTCTGGCTCCTTCGCTTGCCAGCTAGTTGCGAAACCGCGACATATCGCGAAATCGCGACATCTTCCTCCTCTTGCTCCTTTGCTTGCCATCTGGTCGCAAAAATGCGACATGTCACAAAATCGTGACATCTTTCTTCCTTGGCTCCTTCTTCGCCTTCTGGCCGTGAAACTGCGACCTGTCACGAAATCGTGACATTTCCTTCTCCTGGCTTTCTCTCTCCTTAGCGGGTCGCGAAACTATGACATGTCGTGAAATCGTGACATCTTCTCCTCTGTGCCTTCTCTATCTTCTGTGGGTTGTGAAACTACGACATGTCACAAAATCACGACATCCTCCTCTTCCGCTCTTCATCCTGCCTTCGGTTCACGAAATCGTGACATCTTAGCTTTCTGCTCTCTTCTTCTTCTTCAAGTCGTGAAACTACGACATGTCATGAAATCATGACATCCTTGCTTGCAGCCTCCTCCTTCTAGTTTGGGTCACGAAATCGTGACCTGTTCTCATCCGTGCCTTCTCTCTCCTGTTTCAGTCGCAATACATAATTCTCCCTTGTGCATTTTCTCACTCTTCGGTCAAGATATCGCGATATCTTTCTGTCTCGTCTCCTCTTTCTTCCTCGGGTCACGAAATCATGACATCTTTCCTTCCGCTCTTCCTTTCTGCTTTGTGTCGCGATATCGCGACACATTTGTCGTCGCGATATCGCGACAGTTTCTCCCTGCTGGCTTCTTTGCTCCACTTGTGTCGCGATATCGCGACACATTTTCTGTCATGATATCATGACAACTTCTTCTCCTTGCCTACTCTCTTCTCTTTTGGTCGCGATTTCGCGACTACTTCCTTCCTTAACCAGATTTTCAAAAGTGGCCCTCCTGCCACTGGATGTTTCTGCATCAGGTGCCACTGGATGCTCCTGCATCAAATATAGAAAACTACCCTTCATTTAGATGCATTGCATTTTTTTTGTCCTCTTGTTTCACACATTTGGACTAGGAAGTTGCTTGCAATGAACCTCCTTAAATCGGTTGATGGTAGCATTAGTCCATCTTAAAGGAGATCATTCACTTAAGGATAAAATAATGGTGTGAAGCATTATCGAGTACAACTCCTTGTTTGCCTATGATATGCTCAAAATCTCGTTTTGGTTGCTTGGATTATAGATTTAATATTTTAGAGTAGTAAAATATTAAAGTCTTGTTAAGCTTTTAATGAAATAATAGATCTAATACTTTAGAGTAGTAAAGTATTAAATAATATTTCTAAGCTTAAAGAGAATGATTAGATGTATTGTGGAGATTAATTTTATTCATTAGTTGTTTATTAAAATAATTAATATCATGGAGGAATTAAATCATGATGGAGGCACTTCTATGTTAAAGATATTTAATGGTTTCATGAGCATATTATTGGCCAAGGTGGAAAATGTATTGGTAAATGCCTTCTTGAAGTGTTTCAAGGTTTCCATCCCATGCATGTTGATGGTTGATCTCCCTCTTGATGATTTTAAGACTAAGTGGAGGGAGGTTTGAGGTGAGGAAGGAGGAGAGTGTGAAAGACTAAAGGGAAGCAGTGCTTGATTGTAGTAGCAACACTTAGTGGAGGTGTAGGAAGATTTTTGCTTATGAGGTGTTTCCATCCTTTGCTTGTTGCATTGTATTTATTTTTGCAACCTTGTTTGCAAATCTTTACTACCTTGTTTGTGCTATGGTTAACCTTTAATTGGTGCATCAGCCTATTGACCTTTTATTGGTTTTAGTTGCTCTATCTCCTTATTTGCTTTTTGTTATTTATCTTGGGTACCTTGGAGCATGGGCATGAGTGTTGCTCAGGTGTTTTTATACCCTTGTTTGGGGTCTTTTTTTGTGGTTTTGTTGTTTGTATAGCATAGCCGATTTGTGTGCATCAAACAATGTGTTCTTTGTGTGTCCTTTATTCCCAACAAAATATCCCTAGATGATTGATGTCTTGACTACCAAGATTATTTTTCTTGTGTGCTCAGTGTTGACTCTTGCTTGTTTCATTGGTCATTGTTGTGTCAATGCACCCTCAACTAGCTAGTCTTATAGGATGTTGAAGTAGGGTGCTAGTGGTTCTTTTAAGGTTATTGGAATTTTCTCTCTCTCTCTTAGCATATTGGTATAGTAACATCTTGACTCCTTTGGGTTGATGCTTTGGAGAAGCATAGTTTTACCTGGTGTTTGAACTTCTTCTTAGTTTGGGGTGGCATAGCTCATCCTCATTGTTTGGTTGTGCTTATTGGGTTTTGGGGAGTGTAGCCTTTTTTTTATGTTTTATAAAGGGTTTAGGGTTTCCCTTTGGTTTGCAACTTCTTTGTTTAATGATTGAAGTTCTAAGACACCTTTATATAGTTAATTTTTAATACTTTTAGTTTGGATATTAATAAAGTATTTTTTAAAAGAAAATATTTATTTACTTAATCAAAAAAGTACAAAACTCTTTAATCAGAGTTCAAAGTGAACAGAGCATTCTAAAAAATAGAACATGAAGACAAAAAAGAACCTCATTATTGGAGCCTTTGTCATCCTCGCATACCACCCCTGCCCTTCTGCTTCTTGATGATTTGGCGGCAATAACCAGGGGCTATATTTATTTCCTGATTCGCTAGTGTGTCAACCTCTTTGTTGAATTCCCGCCTTATGTGTTGATAGGATATTTTGCCAATGATCATGCCTAGTTGTCTAATCCTGTCTTGAATAATCTTCAATTGTAAAGATCTAAAATCTTTATTTTTGGCAAGAGTTGTTATTATCAGTTTAGAATCCTCGTAAACTGTGACCTGAGTGATTCCTTGCTTTGCCACCAATTTTAAGCTGATTTCACATCCAATAGCCTCTGCCACATTGTTAGATGTTGTTCCCAAGTTGATCATGTATTTGAGTAGGATCTCACAAGGTCCTGTAAGAATCAGTCCCCCTACCGTTGCTTTACCGAGGTTGGACTTGGAGGCACCATCAAAGAAGAGTGTCAGAAAACATATGTCAGGCAAAGAATTGTTTGCTTTGCATCCTCCCTATGTCAGGAAAGCTTGGAGATTAAGTTGGTAGATAATTCTTCTTTTTGTGGGTGACAGATATTCTTCATACTATTGTTGACAAAAACTAGATTTGACATTTAGGACTAATTCTTCTTTTATCCTTCGTATTAGAATTTTATTGTCCTTACCTTTTCCTTCAAAAATCCTCTGATTTCTATCCAACCAGATGTGCCAGATGACAAAATATGGTATAGAGCTCCACAGATATTTTAGGAGGGGCTTACCTGCCAGTTTACCTTTATATTCTTTGTTCCACTTGGTAAAACATGTGTCTATGGTTAACCTTCTAGAGTAGGAAATACCAAGAATTTTGGTTATTCCTAACCAAATTGAAATTGCCTTTGGGCATTCAAACAAAATATGGAAAACTATTTCACTATTTTGCTTGCACTTGTAACAAACATGAGGCCCTGCTATACTCCTCTTTTGCAGATTATCACCTGTTAAGATTTTATTTTGAGAAACTAGCCAGCTGAATACTTGTAGTTTAGGTGGTGCTCTAGTTTTCCACAATATCGATAGTTTTTTGTTGGCAAGCCCAATTTGCTGATGTTGGACTCCTAGATGCACTGAGTATTCCCCATTACTATTGATGCTACCCCAAATAAGTTTATCTGGCATTATGGGATGAAGAGGTCTAATGCTCACCACGTGGGACTTAAAATAATCCCAATCTCCTTGAAGTTGAGATGGAATGGGAGGGGAGATCCAGTTCAAAGTTTCTGAGGTCCAATAAAACAAGTCACTTAATTTGAGTATTCTTTGGCTTTCCAAGTGATTCTGCAATTCGATTGGAGTTCTCTCTCTTAATGGTGGATTTCCTAGGATCGGGTCCTCCCATAGATTAATTGACTTACCATCTCCCGGTAGCCAAGAAATTTTATCCTCTATTATGCTCTTTGCAACCACTATATGTTTCCAAACCAATGAGGCTCTGGGAAGTTTGTCTATATGTTTGAGCATTTGAATACCTGTTTGATTATTTACATACTTGCTGACTAGTATGCGCTACCATGCTCGATTGTGTTTAAGCATGTTCCAGAGAAGTTTTGCTCCCAGTGCTTTCGAAACTATCTCCATTTTTTTATTCCTAGTCCTCCTTGAATTTTACTTTTGGTGACCATCTCCCAATTGACCAAGTGGAACTTTTTTCTTTTTGATTGCCTACCTCCTTGCCATAGGAAGTTGCGTATGATTCCATATGCCTTTTGCAAAATAAACTTGGGAGCATGATATACTAATAGTTGGTAGACTGGAAGAGAAGCTAACACCGATTTGATCAGTACTACCCTTCCTGCAAGATTGAGCCAACTATTACTGTAACTTTGTATCCTCCTAACCATCTTGTCCAATATTGGGGTCCAACAGTCTGAGGCTTTGAGGTGGAAGCTCATGGGCACTCCTAGATATCTGAAGTATTTTTTTGTGCTAGACCAAAATCCTAGGATAGTGCAAAAGAGTTTGACTATTATTGTTGCAATATTTTGTGTATAGAACTGACTCTTTTGAGTGTTTATATGAGCCCCGGTAGCTTGTGTGAACCAATCCAGACATTGCTTGAATTGTCTAACATTTTTCTTGGTGGCTTCACCTAGAAGAATGATATCATCTGCAAATTGGCCATGTGTTACAACTTTGCATCCTGTTGCAGCCTCTATCCCTATTATTTTTTTCTCTTCGAAGATGGTTGATTAATCTTCCAAGAGTCTCAGCTAAAATGATGTAAAGGTATGGTGATAGTGGACACCCTTGTCTAATTCCCCTTGTAGCCTGAAAGAAATTTGTTGGTTCTCCATTTATTAAGGGGGCTATCCATGGGTTTTTTATGCATGCTCCGATCCACTTGATGACCTGATGTGGGAATCCAAACTTTTGAAGGACTTGTTCTACAAATTGTATATTAACTCTATCAAAGGCGTTTGCCATATCAAGTTTTATAACAATTTGTTTCTTTTTTTATTTTCTACTACTGTGGAGGGCTTCATGCATTGTTATGATATTATCATATATTTTTTTCTAGGCATGAACCCTCCTTGCTCTTTTGATATTAGTTTGTCAAGTTTTTTCTTTATTCTATTTGCCAACAACTTGGTAATAATTTTATAGGAAGAGTTACATAGAGAAATTGGTCTGAATCTAGAGAAAGTAGTGGCATTTTTTTCTTTAGGAATTAATGCTAGAAAGGTGGAGTTGATGGCTCCAAGAAGCTTACCTTTCACCCTAACATCCTCAATCATGCATAGCAAATCTTCTCCAATGATGTGTAAGTATTTCTGGTAAAATTTATTTGTGAATCCATCAGGTCTAGGAGCTTTATCCTTTGGTAGAGCTGCTATAATCTCCTTAAGTTCCTCCATAGTGATTGGTTGACTGAGATCCTATTTGTCTTCCAAACTTAATATTATTGGTATATGCTGCAGTAGTATTTCCTGGGAATGAGGGTTACCATTTTCTCTGGAGAGCAAAGTTGAGTAATGTTGCTTGGCAAGTTCCTTAATTTTCTCCCTATCTGTATAAGTGGTTCCTTCATGCTCTATCTCCTTGATTGTGTTTCTTTGGTAGTGTTGCATGGTTTTTAGATGAAAATATTTGGTGTTTCTATCCCCCTTGCTTAGCCAAACCATTCAGGATCTAAGCCTCCAATGTGTTTCTTCTTCAGTGCTTAATTTATTGAGCTTCTGAATCAGGTCATTTCTTGCATCTTCTTGCCATGGTTGAGGAGGATGATCCCCAATTTCTGTTTCTAGTTGCTCTAGTTGTTGCATCAACTACTTCTTGTCTGGTTTGACTCTCGCTTTTTTTGCCAACCATTTTTTTATCATGTGCTTCAATTTTTGAATTTTGATTTTCCACTTTTCTTGGGGGTTGGTGGATTGGACCTGTTGGTTCCAAGTGCTTTCCACAAGTTCACTAAAATCTTCTTCTGCTGCCCATTCAGAGTTGTATTTAAAAGGAATTTTTTGGGGTTGTAGGCTTTGGCCGCTATCCAAGAGAATTGGCTTATGATCTGAGATAGAGTTCTGAATGATGTGACTGGAAGTGAGGGGAAAGTGTGTTAGGATATTTTCACTGATAAAAAATCTATCCAATATTTCTGCAATATAGTTTACCCCTGCTCTTCTATTGCTCCAAGTGTACTTTCCTTTGGTCGGTCGAATGTCTTGTAAGCTTTCATCTTCCATAATTTGATTGAGTATATCTCTATTTGGATCCCTTGCTAAACTTCCCCCAACCTTCTCCCAATGGTAGAGAATCATGTTGAGATCTCCTCCCAGTATTATGTTGTCAAACTTCTCATTGTCTAGCCATTGTGCTAAGTTTTGCCATGCTTCTCTTTTTTGGATAGGATGATTTGGACCATAAAAATTTATTACTGCTACACTAGTTCCATCTGGTAAGACAAATTTTGTACCTATCTAGTTATTATGCTTATGTTGTAAGCTACAAACTAATTGTTGTGGGTCCCAAGCCAAAGCTAGTCCCCCTGAAGCTCCCATAGAATCAACAATTATTAGTTTTGATTGTGCCCATATCTTCTACCATTATGTAATCAGTGTTGCCTCTACTATTTTTGTTTCCTGAATACAAACTATTGTTGGCTTTTGCTCTTGTATTAGAACTTTGAGATAGTTTTTTTCAGAGGACTTCCTAGTCCCCTACAGTTCCATGACATAATCTTCATTTTTTGGATTGCTTCTTATTTTTTATGAAGCTCTCCTCAATTTTGACCTACATTTTGGATTGCAAGTCTTTCTGTGCTTGCTCATTTCTGAGTTGTTGGTTCGATTTTCTTCCCTTAGCTATAGATCATGTGGTCGACAAGCCCCCAAGAATCACTATTTCCTCCACTTGTGTTTCTTCTACCTCTTCCTCTGAGTTCCCATCAGTTTCTTCTCTAGTTGTTGTGTTCTCTGGTGTATCTCCTAAGATCTCTAGTGACTTGTCAACTTCAATTGTAGGTATCTTCTCTTTATCTTTAGGAGCCATCACATCTAGAGAGGTGATTTCCTTTTCTCCTTCATTAAGACTTGCAAATTTATTTTTGTGCTGGAAGCTTTTTTGATCCTATGGTTGAGGTTGTTGATTCTTGCTTCTTGATCTGCGTGGTCTCCTTTTGACTTCCTGGAATCCTAGTTCTTCCTTTTTTGTTTCATGTGCTTGTTTAATTGGGTAGTTTTGGGAGAAATGCCTATGCTCATGGCATGTTATACACTTGAATGGTATATGCTCATAGTCCAAGGGTTGGTTATGTATCCAATCAAACACCTTTATTCCAATATGTTCAGGCAAACCCTTTTTCAGATTAACTTGCACACAGATGCATGTGCATATAGCATTATTGGCCTTTGGAGGAGCCCAATCAATGAATGTTCCAATAGCATTTCCTATTAATTCCATCGAAGGTTTGTTCCATAGGTGCAGTGGCAAAAATGGCAACCTCACCCAAACAGAAACTTCTTCAGGCTCCTCCTCTTGAGGATCAAATGTCGTGCTCCATGGGGTCATGTAAAGTGGGTTGGATCCCAAAAACCAAGGACCTCCATGAAAGATAGTGCTCTTGTCCTCCATAGAGGCAAATGTAATGACAAAGTATCCCCTACCTGTCATCATGAATTCATAAGAGGAGACTTTACTCCCCCAATGTGTGTTAATCCATTTTTGGATTGTGATTGGACTAGGCCATATTCCCACAAATTTGCATGCAAGGGCTTGGGTGGAAAGCGTGAGCAAAGGTTGCTAGATGTAAGCTGGAGGTACCTCAATCACAGGAGACTCATCTAACTTGGGCACAAAGGTACCATTGTTAGAGTGAGCAGGTGGTTTTGGATGGGGTGCTTTTCTCGCTTTAAGCACTTGACGCATATGATCCAACTTCTCCTCATCAAAGGGAAACTATTGTGAAAACATGGAGAAGGCCTCATTGCCTGCTTGTTTGAAAAGTGAGGCTGCAGTCATCATTGGAACCAAAAAAACTACCATAAATATCTTCCCAAAGAAGAGGTCCCTATTTTTAAAGCCCTAGCCAATGAAATATTTTCAAAGCTAAAGCCAAAGAAGTACCATACCTGAACTGATACTCATGATCTCTCTAGGGTTTTTTGTCTTCCCCCAAATTCATTCCTCCTCCAGCAAATAAAATATTTCTCCAAAAAAATAAATTACTATAACTTTGCAAACCCTAGCTTTGTTGCATGCACTCCACGATTCTAGCCAAACAAACTTCTTCAAACTGTTGTTCAGATGCACAGAAAAATTGTAGATGGATCTTCAACTATCACCATGGCTCAAACCTCCAACCTCCTCCTACCCACTATTTTAGGTTTTCTATAATGCTTATTATACATTAAATATTAATAAATTATTAACAATTAATGTTTAAATATTTGATTTTGGAGTTTAATAACGTATGAGATAACTTTAGACAGTTAATTTTTATCACTTTGATTTTGGAGATCAATAAAGTGTTAGTTAACTTTAGAATGCTTGATGTGTTAATAGTTTGTTTTTAAATAAGTTTAATTAAGTATTTAGTTATTGTAATGTTTTGTTTTAATGGATGTAATAAAACCTATTTATAATGATTCGATCTAAGTATATTAATGGATCATTATAAAGAGAAGTATGAGCTTATCTAGGAATAGGATTTGTTAATGTTGTTTTCGGTTGTGAAAGGAAAACATATTTATAGTGATTCCTGAGATCTATGTAGATTAAGGGATCATTATAAGGAGAAGTATGGGCTTCTCCTAGAATGATTTGAAAATATATTATTGGCTAAAAGAAAAAAAGCTAAGATATTGGTTCTAGAGTCTTGTTGAACTCTTTGGGGTAGAACCCTATGCTTAAATATTGCTCATGATATGTGCATGGTTGCTTGCATGATAGAGTAAGGCATGATTTTTAGTTGCATTGCACATCAATTTTATTGGATCCCTAAGTATACTTTACAAGTTGTGGGTGGTTTATTCCCAACAATGAGACTTGAGAAGATTTAGTTGATTGGATATCTTGGAGGATGTTCTAAAGCCTTTATTTTAGTGTTGTTATAAATTGAGCAAAAAAACTTGTAATGGCTCAATAGAATTGTAAAGCTTAAATTCTTGTTTCAAAGAAAGCTTATGATATTTTATTGCTTCCTTATATTGTGAGTATTGTAGTATTGATGTAATATTGACCTCAATTTTGATCAAAGTTGCATTGAATATGGAAATGGGACTTTTGATGATCTCTTTTGCTATCTCATATTGGTTGACAGAATGTTTCCTTAAAATATTTTGATAAATTGGAATTGAAAAATATGGTACTGCTATCTTTGTTTATGAAGCTTTTTCTAATCATTTTATCAAGCTTTATGTAGTGCTTAATTATGGTTTTAGTAGGGGAGCTTTTGAATTCTTTATCAATATTTCGGATATGATATTTTGTATCATGTTGTTGGTGATGTCTGAAATGTTTAACCAACCCTAGATTGGGTATATAGATCCTCTAGACAAAACCATAAATACCAAACCTAGAAGTAGTTGCAAGAAGGCAATAACAAAGATACTTGTGAATTGATGCACTTTGGTCATGTAAGGTTGGGTGTGTCCCATCTAGACAATGGGAAATTTAATTGCAAGACAACAGTGGTGACCTCCTAGATCGTGTAGGATCAGGTGGTCATGTCAATTGTCATCAAAGTGGCAATGAATTTAGTTAGCCTGTGGAGGTGTGGTAACTAAGCACCAAGGCCATACACTAATTAACTTGACTAGATGGACTTAGAGTTAGGTTAAGGAATAAGCATCCCCCTTTAGGTGTGTAGGTTCTAAAGGGCAATCCCTATGTTATGGTCACATGGTCCTATGCCATGAAGGGTATGGGAAAGATGGGGAGAATCACTATGTGTGTCCTTCCTAAACAAGTAGGTTTAGTAAGGTGAACCCCAAAAAAATCCATGGGAGTTGGCCACTCCTATTCACTAAGTGTCATATGCAGCAACTTGGAACTCAAATATGGTGAAGCCTTGTATTCAGAGATATTTGAAATCAAGGGTGTGTACCTTGTGAGCCATTGAGTGTTAGTGCTTCCTTAAAAATAATTTAGGTTGGTAGTTTTGGGTTGTTATAGTTGGTAATTGTAACACCCCAGGTCACAACCACCTGGTTGTCTATTCTCCCCAAGTCACAACCACTTGGGAGTCATAAAAAAATTTTCTCTTTTTTTTTATTCTTTATTTTAACTTATTTCTTTTGCTAGTTTGAGCATGTTAACATTATCTTCATGAGTGTCATTCCGTTGTAGTCGGAATACCCATGAGATCAAGATTTGGCCAGGTCCTACTTAGTTGCCCTTTGGAACTTCACTCTCCTCCCGAGGTCCTAAGTCTAGGCAATGGGTTTATTTTATCCTCTAGGGTCCATTTCACCTAGAGGTGTGATGATTACTTTCCCATGTCTTACAGGATTGGCCAGTCCTTAGACCTTTTACCCTGTAAGGCTTAGCACATGCATGCTCAAGATAGATGATCAACCACTTGTCTTGGAGCATCATCTAAGGTTTTACCAATACCCTGGTACCCACCCGACATTATGTGTTGATTAACCAACACGATGTCCCATACTATCATGTTGTCGGTATTACCTAGTCAAAAAATTTTGCCACTCAATCACTAGCAGGGATAACCTAGAAGGGATGCCCATACAACCCTTCGTTACCTCTCGTTCCGACCTTCCTATCAAAAATACGGTTAGAGCCCTAAACCATGATGATTACCTACCCACATCATCATTAATTTTATTTTCCTAATGGTTGCCTACCCACAACATCACTAATAATATCTCCCCACAATCTCAAGGATTAGTTTCCCACTTTCGGAGGTATTCTAACAAGGTTTGTCTAGGGTTAACAAAATATGGTTGATGTTTGTTTATAATGTTCCAAAGGGATAATTAAGGTATATTCAGAATTTTCTCAGGTTTAGGTTTCACTAACTTGATTATTTCATGTTACAATATCAGAAGAAAACCAAAGCTTAACACTCATAATAATAATTTCCTCTAAGTCCATGTTAAGCATATCAATAAATGACTTCTTAATTTGAAAGCATAAAGACATAACCTCTCTATCTTTCGATACTTAAAGATGAATGTTAATTCCTTCTCTTCATCTAAAAGAAGTAATCATTTTCTTTAAACAATTTTCCTTATCTTAAAAATATAAGATCTACTGACATTACTATACATAAAACCAAGCAAATGTCATTACTTTTCCAATTTCAAAGAAAAAACATATAACTTGGTCAAAAGTATAACAACATACAATTTCTAACAAATTTCATTTTCTATTTGATTTTTCTTTTGTTTTAAAACATTTCCCATGTTTCGTTAATCCTAGGGAGATTTCTAATTTATCATTATCTAGCCTTACATACCATGCTCGGGGTGCCTGTTTTAAGCCATATAATGCTTTCTTCAACTTGCAAACCAAGTTGGGATCATCACCAAGTTGGAAACCATCTAGTTTCTCAATATAAACCTCTTCTTCAAGTTTCCCATTCAAAAACGATGATTTCACATCCATTTGATAAACTTTGAAATTCTTGTAGACTACTAAAGCTAGAAACATTCTAATTGCCTCTAGTCTAGCTACTGGTGCAAAATTTTTCTCAAAGTAAATGCCTTCAACTTGTGCATAACCCTTACATACCAATCTTGCTTTATTTCTGACTACCTGTCCGTATTCATTCAATTTGTTTCAAAAAATCTATTTAGTCTCGATTATATTTTTATTTGCAGGTCTAGGTACTAACTCCCAAGTTTCGTTTTTCTTGATCTGATCTAATTATTCATTTATTGCCTTCATCCAAATTTCATCTTTTCTTGTGTCAGCAACATTTTTGGGCTCAATGCTAGATAATAGAGAGTAGTTACTTACTACTCTTCTTCTTGTCTGAACACCAACTTTGGGGTCTCCAATTATTTGCTCTCTAGGATGATTTTTCTACGCACTTGCTGTTTTGAATTTCTTATTTTCTTCCACTTATAAATCACAACTTAAATCATCCGAGTCAATTTTTTGTATCTTTTCCATTTCGTTTTCCTCATCTCCTTCAATAACCTCTTCATAAATTGGGTAGTTCATTTCATAGCTAATTACTCGTTCTCTACCTTCATCAAATTTAACATCGGCACTGTCCACATTTTTCTTTAGCCTCTTGTTGTAGCATTTGTAAGCTTTGCTTTTTGATGAATAACCAACAAAAATACCTTCATCCACTCTATATTCAAACTTACCAAGATTATCTTGAGTTCTTTTGATGTAGCACTTGCTGCCAAAAACTTTGAGGTATTTTGTTGTTGCCCTTTTACCGAACCACAACTCATAAGGAGTTTTGCTTTAATGTGTTCTTAGCATGTACCTATTTTGGATATACACCGTAGTATGGACTGCTTATTTCCAAAATTTGTCTGCTACTCTGCTTTCAGCCAACATAGTCCGTGCCATTTCCTGCATCGTCCTGTTCTTTCTTTCTTCCACTCCATTCTGCTGAGGTGTCCTGGCTACTAAAAACTATCTCCTAATACCGTATTTTTCATAGTACTCTGTAAACTCCTCTTAAATGAATTCTCCTCCTCTATCTGATCTTAAACATTTGATCCTCTTTCATGTTTCATTCTCAACATGGTTTTTGAAAGTCTTGAACCTTTCAAGAGCTTCTGATTTATGCTTCAAAAAAAAAAACCATGTCATTCTGGAATAGTCATCAATGCACAACATAAAATATTTTTCACCATTTATGCTTTGTGCTCTCATGGGTCCACATAAATCAGTGTGTATTAGTTCCAAAGGTTTGCTTGTGTAGTACTCTTTTGTTTTGAATGTGACTCTAGTTTGCTTCCCCTTTTGGCATGAAGCACAAATGTTGTTTGTAGGTTTGCTAATGGTGGGAATATCTCTCACTGCCATTTTTGAGCTAATTTTTACTAGATTATCAAAACTGATATGACCGATTCTCTTGTGCCACAACCAATTTTCTTCTTCCTCTCCAATAAAACAAGCTCTTTCTAAAGTATCTCAGAGCATGTACAGGTTGCCAGATGTCCTTGATCCAGTTGCTATTAATTTTCCACTATTTTTTTTTTTGACTTCACAACCCTGCTTCTTAAAAACTACTTCATAACCTTTATCACAAATCTGACTTATGCTCAACAAGTTATGTTTCAAACCATCCACAAACAAGACTTCTTATGACTTAATTTTTCCGTTACTAATTTTAACTGAACCTTTGCCAACTATCTTAGCTCCATCATTATTTCTAAACTTTACTGAACCACCTTCATATTTTTGTAACTTCTCAAATTTCTGTTTGCCTCCTGTCATATGACTGGATCATCCACTATCAAGTATCCATGGTACATATTTATTTTGTGCTTTAAATGTTGTTTGTACGATTAAGGATTCCTTTTCTTCCTTAAGTCGCTCTTTTTCTTTCTACTCCGTATTGATAGTAGTTTTGGGCTCTTGTTTTACCTTTCCCTTATCAAAAGCTTGTGCATGTTTTTCGAGAAGTTTTCTATTTTGTCTCATCCTATTTGGTTGAAATTTTCTTCCCTGAAACTGATTTGATGCAAATGTACTTCTACAGTTTCTTGTAATGTGCCCAAAATTATGACAGTTATAACATTCTACTCGTATAATTCATCGGGAGAAGAAAAAGCATTTCTACTGGTGAAATTCCTTGGTATTACATTATATTTACAGATCCGAGATTTTATGTCCATAGCCATTGCATTTAAAACAGAAACCAGAAAAGGGATAATTGAACCTGGGAGATGGTCTTTGCCATGTTGTCGTAGGAGCCATAGATCTTCTTCTTCTTTGATGTGTGACATTGGTGAATCCATCATTTTCAATTCTCATTTTGTGCCTGGCATTATTGCTTTCTTTTGCATGAGACATTTTTCCTTGATCAACCTGTTTCTTATCTTCATTCTTTGTGGATTCTACATTTCTGGCCTTTGATCCATTTGATGATTCTCCTTCGATGAAACCCAGACCAAATTT
Organism: Wollemia nobilis; assembly: GCA_028583015.1. NCBI lineage: Eukaryota > Viridiplantae > Streptophyta > Pinopsida > Araucariales > Araucariaceae > Wollemia > Wollemia nobilis. The sequence continues at coordinate 22,677,210 of JAQPPZ010001195.1, forward strand.
GATGCCTGTAGGCCTTTGGTCATTTATAATCTTATCTAGCTTCATAGAAATTTCTTCGTGTTTGTGATAGCAACTAATTTTATGATTCATCTCTTCTATTTGCATCCTTAAACCAACAGTCTCTTCTTCTAGCTTGTTGCAATAATCTATTTTCATGGTTATTTGCACTTCGAGATCTTCAGCTATTTTCTTGGATTCTTTTATTTGTACTTTCAGAATGGTTATGATTTCATTTGCATCCTCAAGCTTTTTTGAAATTTTTTTATTCTTTTTCTTTTCTATTTTCCACTCTTCAAGTGCAGAGATCAACTCACCTTCTAGATCTACTTCAACCTCAGGGTTTTCACCACATACTTCAAAGTTCACTCCTTCTTCCTTTTTTGATTTTACTTCTTCAAATGCCATTGTGTTACTTCCAAGATCACCCTAGCCGGTTAAGCTTGTACAGGAACTTAGCTCTGATACCAATTGTTAGTCTTACAATGACACTGAGAGGGGGGAAAATCAGTGTAGCTCTATAAACTTAAATTTACAGCTCTTAATATCGCAGTAGTTAAAACTTATTACTAGATACAACAAGCATAACAAAAGAGCATCACACAACACAAGATTTAATGAGGTTCACCAATGTGGCTACTCCTCAAAAATTGACTGCTTGGACTACCATCCAAATCCAGCCTTTGCAAAGCAACAACTTTACAATCAATTTACCAAGCACCCACTAGAAGGAGCACCAACCCCTGATTTATCTGCACCAACAAAAAGAAGCACCAACCCCTGATTTACCAGCACCAGTGGAAGGAGCACCAACCCCTGATTTATCTGCACCAATAGAAAGGAGCACCAACCCCTGATTTACTAGCACCAATTGGAAGGAGCATCAACCCTTGATTTACCAGCACTAACTAGAAGGAGCACCAACCCCTGATTTACCAGCACCAACTAGAAGGAGCACCAACCCCTAATGTCAAGCACCAACTTGGACTTCAATTATGAAACTAGAAGATTGATAGTAAGATACCTTTGCTTTTGCAAGACCCTGACTGGTCTTCTTCACCTTTGCGTTCTCTACGCACTCTGCTTTCTCTACGCAATCACAGTAGCACCTGGTTGAACTTCAACCTTTTCGCTCTCTGCACACTCTGCTCTCTCTACGCAATCACTTCACACACTTTTCTTCGCTATAGTCGAACTTCATGATCGTCTTCTCCTTTTTGTGCACTCTGCTCTCTTTGTGAATTTTGCGCTTAGCATGATTCGACATGACTTGCTCTCTATGCACACCGACCGTATCTCTCACACCTTCAACTTTTTTTCAATTCTCAAACAGCCCTCCTTTTATAACAATACTTTTTATGATGAAAACCCTAATCTTAGTCGGTTGTAAATCCTAATCTTAGTCGGCTTTCATACAAATTGTAAACCCTAATTTTAGTCGGTTGTCATCAGTCTTCGTCGGCTTCAACTCAACCATGAAAATACAACATGTCGTGATATCGCGACACTTTCACCTCCGTATGCTTTCTCTATCATTTTTTTGCAAAAATGCGACATGTCGCGATATCGCGACACTTTTGTTACTCTACCTGCCTGCCCTTCTTGAGTCGTGAAAATGCGACATGTCGCGATATCGTGACACTTTTGTTACTCTACCTGCCTGCCCTTCTTGAGTCACGAAAATGTGACATGTCACAAAATCGTGACACTTTTGCTTCTCTGCCTTCCTATCCTTTTCAAGTCACGAAAATGCGACATGTCGTGAAATTGTGACACTTCTACTTTTGAAGTCTTGCTTTCTGCTTTTGTCGTGAAATCGTGACACTTCTGCCTTCGAAGTCTTCTTCTCTGCTTTTGTCACAAAATCGTGACACTTTTGCTTTCGTACTTTACTTCTTTGCTGTTGTCACAAAATCATGACACTTCTGCATTCAAAGTCTTCTTCTCTGCTTTTGTCATGAAATCACAACACTTCTGCTTTCGTACTTTACTTCTTTGCTTTTGTTGCAAAATCATGATACTTCTGCTTTTGAAGTCTTACTTTCTGCTTTTGTCATGAAATCGCGACAAATCTGCTTCCGTACGCTTCCTCTCTTTCTTTAGTCGCGAAAATGCGACATGTCACGAAATCGCGACACTTTTCCAACTTACTTTCTCTCTCCTATTTTAGTCGTGAAAATGCGACATGTCGTGAAATCGTGACACTTTTCCAACTTACTTTCTCTCTCCTATTTTAGTCGCGAAAATGCGACATGTCGCGAAATCGTGACACTTTTCTTACTTGTTCTCTTTCTTCGAACTTGTCACGAAATCGCAACACTTTTTCTTGCTTTCTCTTTCTCTTCCAACATGTCACGAAATCACGACAGTTTTTCCACTTGCCTTTTTCTCTTCCAACATGTCGTGAAATCGTGATAGTTTTCTTACTTGTTCTCTTTCTTCGAACTTGTCGCGAAATCGCGACACTTTTTCCTGCTTTCTCTTTTTCTTCCAACATGTCGCAAAATCACGATAGTTTTTCCACTTGCCTTTTTCTCTTCCAACATGTCACGAAATTGTGACAGTTTTTCCTACTTTTTCTCTCTTCCAACATGTCGCGAAATCGTGACAGTTTTTCCACTTGCCTTTTTCTCTTCCAACATGTCGCGAAATCGCGACAGTTTTTTTTGCTTTTTCTCTCTCTTCCAACATGTCATGAAATCGTGACAGTTTGTCCTGCTTTTTCTCTCTCTTCTAACATGTCGCGAAATCGTGACAGTTTGTCCTGCTTTTTCTCTCTTCCAACATGTCACGAAATCATGACAATTTTTCCTGCTTTTTCTCTCTCTTCAACATGTCGCAAAATCGTGATAGTTTTTCTTGCCTGTTGTATATGTCATGATATCGCGACACTTTTCTTACTTGTATTTTTATTTGATATTTTGCATATGGGCCACTTCGGTCTTCTTGGAAAATCACTGTACATACTCTGAATAACCTTTGAACTCCTGTCTTCTGCATCTGAATAGCTTTTGAACTTCTTGTCCACTGCATCAACATATCTATCTGACTGTGTTGACAACAATGACAATATTGTTACTGCACCTTGCTCAACACTTATCTCATGCATGCTCAATCTCATGCATGCTCAAGCTAGATGATCAACCACTTGCCTTGGAGCATCGTCTAAGGTTTTACCAATACCCTGGTACCCACCTGACGTTATGTGTTGATTAACCAACACGATGTCCTATACCATTGTGTTGTCGTTATTACCTAGTCAACATATTCCACCACTCAGTAACTAGCAGGGATAACCTATAAGGGATGCCAAGACAACCCTTCGTTACCTCACGTTCTGAATTTCCCATCAGAAATGCGGTTAGAGCCTTAAACCATGACGATTACCTACCTGCATCATCATTAATTTTATTTTCTTGATGGTTGCCTATTCGCAACATCACTAAGATTGTCTCCCCACAATCTCGAGGATTACCTTCCCACTTTCCAAGGTATTCTAACAAGATTCGTCTAGGGTTAACGAAATATGGTTGATGTTTGTTTATAATGTTCCAAATGGATAATTAAGGTATATTCAGAATTTTCTCAGGTTTAGGTTTCGCTAACTTGATTATTTCATGTTACCCATATCAGAAGAAAACCAAAGCTTAACACTCATAATAATAATTTCCTCTACGTCCATGTTAAGCATATCAATAAATGACTTCTTAATTTGAAAGCATAAATATATAACCTCTCTATCTTTCGATACTTAAAGGTGAATATCAATTCCTCCTCTTCATCTAAAAGAAGTAATCATTTTCTTTAAACAATTTCCCTTATCTTAAAAACATAAGATCTATTGACATTACTATACATAAAACCAAGAAAATGTCATTACTTTTCCAATTTCAAAGAAAAAACATATAACTTTATCAAAAGTATAACAACATACAGTTTCTCACAAATTTCATTTTCTATTTGATTTTTCTTTTGTTTTAAAACATTTCCCATGTTTCGTTATCCTAGGGAGATTTCTCATTTATCATTAAGACATAAATCAATATTACCTGACTCTCATAGTCTTTCTACATCAGCCATATAACTATTTACCCTGTTTTATTTAAAGACAGGTATCATATTCTGATAGCATAAGGTAAATAAAGACAGGTTTCATATTCTGACAACATAAGACAAATAATGTTTCTTCTCATTTTTGAATATAAGTTCTAATGATATCCTTACTGATCACTAACACATGAAATCCAATAGCATTGCTAATTAATTCTAGATCAACATAAAATTTTCAATAAATTCAAAACATCATGATATACCTCTGTTTAAAGTGTCTTATGATGAAATTTTCATCTTCCAACACTTCGACGCGTGACATCCTAGTTGGTATTATTATTAATAAATATTATGCATCAAGTTTAAGACACAAATATCTATAGGTTGGTGTGATCCCGGATATCACAAACATATGAGGTCAAACACTGCATACGACACGCCATAAAAAATTTCACCATCTAATGGAATCGTGATTAAGGCTTCCAAATCCTTTGGATGAAGAGATAATCGATTGGCCATATCAGAAAAGACATCTAACATATTTTGGCAGTTAATAAATACTAGGAACTCATGGTGACACCCAAACGAGTCCAAAGGTCAAGGAGATATTTGAAGGTAAGGGAAGCTAAAGTCTTAATAACACTACATGTTAAAGATAATTAAAAATTCAGTTTGTTCACTTCCAAGCATCTCCAGCACACAATCCCATTAGAAAGGTTTCAACACAGATTTAAATAGAACAATTTGGATGTCGCCATTGTAGAATGTTTTTCTAAATTAATGCCTAGGGAAACAATATAATGTTTATGGTGCTGATTTTAGAAACCCATACAGGCTACATCCATACTTTTTTTTGAAGAAATATTACTGAATCAACCTAGGGAACTTAGTGATCAGCCACCGGTGACTTTTGCAAGATTTGAGGGCATAATCAAAAGATTTAATAATTTATATTAATTCCCATTCCTAAATTGCAATCTTAGAAAATAAACTTAGGTCTATAAACAAATATATCAGTATACTTTTGGTGGAATTAATCACTGTCCCAAACCATTTTTGATACGTGTACAAAGGCCATAATTTTAACAGTGGCATCATATGCTTTTTAATTACTGAAATTGGTGTTCTAAAATTGCATCAAGAGTACCAACGGGTTCTCTCCTAAGTTTAAAAGAAATGTCAAAATTATAATCACATAGTGGATGCTACAGAAATTTGATTAAGTAATAGAGAATATAATGGGTAATACTGAAGGTAGAGCCACCAAATTACATAAATCTCCACTTATTGAAACCCAACAACACAACCAATAACAAAGTACAAAATAGATAACATATGCAACTCTAGGAATTCACAACCGGACGATAAAATAATTTTTTTCTTAACATCCATACTAAAGGAAAATCGCTCTTCAACAGGGTGACAATAAACATACAGGATTACAACCCCACATAGGTTATGATTTTTATAATTAGGGATACCATAATACCATCTCAAAAAAATACAGAAGATGTCAAATTGAAACAAAGCCCTCGGTTGTTCATATAACATTATATAGGAGATAGCCATTCATACACTGGCTTCTGTCAATTAAAAAGACATTGAATATATATATATATCCGATGCTAAACTGTGCACCATGAAAAACTTAATGGCCATGGTGGCGTCGTTGTTGAACGTCTACTGCAAGTACCAGGTCCGACTCTGTCCAATTAGAGCTAGGGTTTAAAATTTCAAAATCATGGGATCGGAGCGGCCAACTAACATGAATGCATGCTACCCTATATGCACTCACATTCAAATCCATGCAGACAAAAAAATTGTTTCATACAAGGATACATTCTGTAGAAATAAAAAAAGGATGAATACAGAAGCTATACCAAACTTTTCCATTCCAATCACAACACACTAAAATTATAGAGGCACACCAGATTTATTTCCATATCCTCGTTTCAACACCCAAATTCCACCTTCACCCGTAGCAACCATAATTTGGGAGAAAAATTTGTGTTACAAGAAATGTATAGGCATCCATAAAATACATAGGAATTATTCCTTACCCATTACTGTTAAAATGCACCCACAAACACACCAAAACATCTACAACCATGCAGTAAATATTCATAATGAAGAGACCCATTACAAAATCATATTATTAGGGTTACAGAAAGTGAGAAGTTCAGCCAGATAATTTTTGGTTAAATTTTTCTTAATGGGTAATCAAAACAATGCCCTTAATACTGATAAATCTCTTAATCTTAAACTCAACAATAGATCTATTGCAGGAGAAAACACAAACAACATACATAGATGATTCCATGCAAATTTTGCACTTTATTCCAATAAAATTTCCCACCATTGAATTAAACCCCTTATTATTATTTTTTTATATTAAATTTTTAATATTGTTTTCAGAAGGATTCGACCTAACTTGGTGCGTCGTCTGCCTTAATCCTTCTATCTTACCGCTAGTTCTTGTGCCCTCGCTTTCTCCCTTCCAAACAAGGTTATTTCCCTTTAAATAAATAATGAGAGCAATTCAAAGAGATGCCACTTGTGAAACACACGCTTCCTCCCTGCCACACGTGTCAATTTAGTTTCATCCACCTAATTAGGGTATGGGTTGACTTAAGGTTTTCCCACAGTCTTATTATAGGATGCGTTATATTTCATAGTTTAAAATAGGTTGATCTTAGGTTTTTTTTAGCTTTAGTTCATGGTTTATAATAGGTTGACCTTAGGCTTAGTTCTAGTACATGGTTTATAATAGGTTAATTTTTTTTTTTTTTTTTTTTTTAAAAGCGAAAAACCCCTTGTGGGGCCACCTTGGTCTAAGAGACCACGAACAGGGGGTCTACACCGTCAAAATCACCCGGGGGTTGCACCCAGCCCTGCCCGCACCAACATTATCAATTGGATTTTGGGTACCCAATTTAGCTTTTTGGTAGGGTGGAGATTCGAACCTGGGACCTCCCTTGGAGGATTGCCCTCTCCTCTCCAACTCACCTAAAACACCTAGGTATAGGTTAATTTTAGTCTTAGCTTTCGTACATGGTTTTTAATATTGATTATAACTATTTTTAATTAGTGCTTATTATTATTATAATTATTATTTTATCACCACCCCTGTTATGATTATAACAATTACCACCATTATTATTTTGGTCACCTTTCCCTTAGACATTTTATTATTATTATTGTGTATATATATATAATATATTCCTGAACTATTAAACATGATAAAAATTTTGTAAATCATACACAAAATCCTAATATGCAGCTATGTGGATGCAATCTACATGGACCGTTGGCGAAAGGATTGCCAGAAGGGATTTTAATACCCTATCATAGGCGAAAACTTCGCCGCTCATCACATCCCAACTTACCTTTCCCCAGATACTTGTTGCTCACAAATAGAGGAAGATACCAACACTTTAGTAATGTTCCCCGCCAGCACGCACATCTGTTCTTGCATCCACAAATTGATTAGCATCACCATGATCTTGTAGATAAAAATATAAGAGCTATAATTAGGAGGGTTGGTACAGTAATAGAGCTCTAGGTCTTAGGACTAGAAGCTTTCATAGAGTGTGCTTTAGTTGAGCCTTAACTTCATGTGTGATATGGGTGAGGTACCATGCAAGAAGGCAAGAATGACCCTAAAATATGATAGAATTATTATTTCATGAGTAGAATGAAGCTATAAAATGTAAGAACAATTGTGGGAGAATTGTAACTTACCTAATTCCTTGTATGAGTAGGGAATGGCACCTATATTAAGATCCTCAAAGAAGGTAGGACTGAATATATATGAGGGTTTGGGAATATGCCTCCCAAAGAGGCCTAAAGTAAAGAAGAACTTGGGTAGGAGAAAGGAAAGAGCTAAGGATAACTATGTGATGGCTGGTAAAGCAAAAGGATATGATAGAAAGTCAAAGGATCCCGATAAGGGTATGATAAGTGTTTCTTTCCAAATTAAGTTGATTCAAGGAGATATGAGGCTATTGACATCATTAGAGTTTACTTCAATGGAAAATGGATCAACATCTAGTAATACTAGAAATATTTCCCAATTAGGGTTGCAATGAGAAAAACCAAGAAAGAGGATCTAAAACTAGTAAGAAGGGTAAGACAAGAACTCAAATACCCAGGATTATATGTTACACTTGCAAAGGTCCTCACTATGCTAAAAGGTGTCCTCAATAATTTCAATTAGGAGAGCATTAGCACCAAGGATATGTGACCGATGGGAACCTAAGTGGACAGTCAGCCCTATTAGTTTTGAGTTTTAATAGACAACGAAGCTTCAAATAGTTTTATTTTTGCTAGTATTATTGGGGATATACCAAAAAGACTTGGATACTTGGCACAAGGATGTAAATTTGAGTATGGTTTGAGGAAATCCTACTTAGTGGATCAATATTTACCCATAATAGAGATAACTCTACCCGAAGGGTCTACTATATGGCACCTCTTCACATGTTTGACATTATCCTATGGATGGATTGGTTAAAGGTACATGGAGCCTTAATAAATTTTTAAGATAGGTGGATGGATTTTACTAACAATGATAAAAGGAGAGTAAGAGTTCAAAGTGGGAGAGGTTCTTTCCAACCCCACTTGCTTTCGACTATGCAAATAAAGAAAGCAATAAAAAGAGGCAACTTGCTTTTTGTACTGAATATCAATGGTAAAATTGGAGAAAGAGGAGATGGGGAAGTTTTTAAGAAGCATTCATTCTACATGAATTCAAGGATGTTTTTTCTGAAGACCTTCCAGGTCTACCCCCTTAAAGGGAATTTGATTTCATTATAAAGTTAATACCGAGACAAAACCCATTTCCCAAACACCTTACAAAATAATTCCTATTGAGTTATAGGAACTAAAAGTTTAGCTTCAAGACTTGTTGAAAAAGGGCCTAATCAAACTGAGTGTGTCACCTTGGGATGCTTCAATTTTGTTTGTGAAAAATAAGGATGGTTCACTAAGGCTATATAGATTATAGAATATTGAACAATGTAACCATTAAAAACAAGTATCCTCCACCATGGATTGATGATATTTTTGACCAACTAAAGGGCACTACCATATTCTCAAAAATAGATTTGAGATTGGGTTATCATTAGCTAAGAATTATGGAAGAATATACCCATAATATGATATTTAAAACTCGATATAGGCACTATGATTTCACGGTGCTACCTTTTGGGTTAACGAACGCACCAACTGCCTTCATAAATCTAATGAATAGTGTGTTCAAAAGTACCTAGACCATTTTGCCTTGGTATTGATATATTGATCTATCCTTGAACTAAGAAAGAGCATGATCAACACCTCAAATTAGTTTTGGAAGTACTTATGAAGAATCAACTTTTTGGGAAATTGTCCAAGTACGAGTTCTATACTCCACAAGTACAGTATTTGAGGCATATTATCTCAGCAAAAGGAATTGGTGTGGATCCAAAGAAGATTGAAGCTCTACTAAATTGACCTATACCTATAAATATGATGAAATTCAAGAGTTTCATGGGACTCGTAGGTTATTATAGACATTTTGTAAAGAATTACTCTAAAATTACCTACCCAATCACCAATCTTCAGAAAAAGGGAAAATAATTTTAATGGACGGATAAGTGTGAGGCTGCATTTGTGACTAAAAAAAATAAGTTGACAATGATACCAATTCTAAATATTATGGACCCTCTTGGAAAGTTCATCTTGTGTACAAGTGCTTCTCTAGAAGGCTTAGGAGGAGTTGTATCACAAGAAGAATCTACAATGGCATACGAGTCTAGAAAACTCAAGAATTATGAGGTAAACTATGCCACTCGTAATTTGGAATTGGTAGCAATTATGCATGCCCTAAAGATATGGATACACTATTTTTTGGGTAGACCTTTTGAACTAAGGACAAACCATCAAATTTTAATATATATTTTTACCCAACCTTTGCTAGATGCAAGACAAAGAAGATTGGTAGAATTTCTAGAAGAATATGATTTTGGTATAGATTTTATTTAAGGGAAATAAAATAAGGTGGTAGATGCATTGAGCAGGGAAGGCACATAATTACCTTAAAAAAATTCATGTAGATTTTATGGATAAGGTTAAGGAAATGCAACAACAAGATCCTTATTGCGTGGAAATTTGAAATAACATAGAAGTAAATCCAAAATAAAGCAGGGGTTACACATACAATATGGGTTTTTATGCTTTAAATATTGGGTAATCATTCCCAAATCAAGTGATCCGAGGAGAATGATCTTGTAGGAGGCTCATAATTCTCCCTATTCTGCTCATCCAGAAGGGTCAAAAATGAGAGAAAATATGAAAAATTCATTATACTGGGCTAGGATGAAGTAACATATTGTCGAAATCTTATCAAGATGTTTGTAATACCAAAATTTGAAGGTTGAACATCATCACCCAATTAAAAAATTATATCGACATGAGATACCTATGCAAAAATGGCAGGTAATATCTATGGACTTTATTGTGGTATTACCTAAGAATAGGTTCCAGTATGATGCTATCCTAGTAGTGGTTGATAAGTTGACCAAGATCTCACACTTCATACCAAGGAACATCAAGGATGATGCACTAATGGCAGCACATAAGTTCACCAAATAAATTTTTAGATTACATGGGTTTCTAGAGGTAATAATATCAGATAAGGATTCTAGATTCACATCAAAATTTTGGTAAGCTCTACATTGTGCAGTGGGCACAAAGCTAAACATTAGTTTTGCATATCATCCTAAAATAGATGGTTAGACCAATAGGGTAAACTAGGTTTTGGAAAACATGTTGCACATGTATTGCATGGACCAGAAGTCAAAATGGGAAGATTTCTTACATCTCATAGAGTTTGCATATAATAATGGATACCGTGCATCTTTGGGGATGGTCTCTTTTGAAGCCTTGTATGGTAGAAGGTGCAAAACCCCTATATCATGGGATAATCTAGAAGATCGAGTGACGATTGGACTTGATACTATTTGAGATATGGAGGAACAACTCAGAGCAATCTGGCTTAGGCTCAAGGAAGCGATCGATTGTCAAAAGAGCTATGCAGATCTAAAAAGATTGCCAATGGAATTCTTTATAGGAGATAGAGTTTTCTTAAGGGTTAGAACCATGAAAAGTGCCATTAAGTCAACAAAGTTAGATCCTCGCTATGTTTGGTCCTTTGAGATCATTGGTAAGGTTGTTCCAATAGCCTATAGGCTCGCTTTGTTGCCCAACCTATCGAAGATCCATGATACTTTCCACATATCCATACTTAGGAAGTATGTTGTTGATCCTACTCATGTGTAAAATATTTCTAAATTATAGATGATATATTCTATAGCCATTGAAGTGCATCTTATTAAGATTCTAGGGTTTCGTTCCAAGGTGTTAAGGAAACAAACCCTAGATCAACACAAGGTCTAGTGGGATCAATATTAAGAGAATTGTGCTACATGGAAAAATGTTGATCAAATGAGGCAACAATTTCCATTTTTATTTAAATAATTCTATGTATGCTACTTTTTGTAATAAACACAAAGGACTGTGTTTAGTCTAGGGGGAAGTATGTAACACCTCTCCTTTGTAGAAATTTTGTGGATAATGAACGATGTATTGATTTGTTGATGTAATGAAAGTTTATTTCATGATGACTAAATAATGAAAATGATTACTCTCTTTAAGCATGGAACGTGGTACTACTGATGTATTTGTGGATGCAGGATCAGGTACCTTCTCCTTGGTGGGGGCTATGGGTAAACCACCTACCACAAGGGATACTTAGGGAAATTATGATGATGACTTTCTCATCAACAACTTAGGGTAACATGGAAAACTACCCTTCATTTAGATGCATTGCATTTTGTTTGTCCTCTTGTTTCACACCTTTGGGTCAGAAAGTTGCTTGCAATGAGCCTCCTTAAATTGGTCGATGGTATAATTAGTCTATATTAAAGTAGATCATCCACTTAAGGATAAAATAATGGTGTGAAGCATTATCGAGTACAACTCCTTGTTTGCCTTTGATATGCTAAAACTTTTTTTTTTGGTTGCTTGGATCATATATTTAATATTTTAGAGTTGTAAAATATTAAATAGTCTTGTTAAGCTTTTAATGAAATAATAGATCTAATACTTTAGAGTAGTAAAGTATTAAATACTATTTCTAATCTTAAAGAGAATGATTAGATGTATTGTGGAGATTAATTTAATTCATTAGTTGTTTATTAAAATAATTAATATCATTAGATGAATTAAATGATGATGGAGGCACTTCTACGTTAAAGATCTTTAATTGTTTCATAACAATATTATCGGCCAAGGTGGCAAATGTATTGGTTAATGCCTTCTTGAAGCATTTCAAGGTCGTCATCCCATGCACATTGATGGCTTTATTGTTTATGTAGTTTAATCAATTTGTTTGTGTTGAGCAATGTGTTCTCTGTGTGTCCTTTATTCCAAATAGAAGCTCCCTAGATGATTGATGTCTTGACTGCCAGGATTATTTTCCTTGTGTGCTTAGTGTTGAATCTTGCTTGTTTTATAGGTCATTGTTGTGTTAGTGTACCCTCAACCAACTAGTCCTACCAAATGTTCAAGTAAGGTGCTAGTGGTTCTTTTAGGGTTGTGTAGGTTCTCTGTCTCTCTCAATGTGTTGGTAGAGTAACATATTGGCTCCTTTGGATTGACGTGTTGGAGAAGCTTAGTCTTACCTTGTTTCTAATCTTCTTCTTGGTTTGGGGTGATGTAGCTTGTCCTCATTGTTTGGTTGTGCTCTTTGGGTTTTAGGGAGTGTAACCTTTTTATGTTTTGTGAAGGGTTTAGGGTTTTCCTTTGGTTTGCAACTTCTTTTTTTGATGTTGAAGTTTTAAGCCACTTTTAGATGGTTAATGTTTAATACTTTGATTTTGGAGATTAATAAAGTATTAATGGTTATTGTTTAATACTTTGATTTTGGAGTTTAATAAAGAATGAGATAACTTTAGATGATTAATGTGTATTACTTTCATTTTGGATACCAATAAAGTGTTAGTTAACTTTAGAATATTTGATGTGTTAATACTTTATTTTTAAATGAGTTTAATTACATGTTTAGATGTTGTAATGTTTTATTTTGATGGATGTAATAAAACCTATTTATAATTATTCTTGAGATCTAAGTATATTAAGGGATCATTATAAAGAGAAGCATGGGCTTGTCTAGGAATAGGATTTGTTAATGTTATTTTCAGTTGTGAAAGGAAAACATATTTATAGTGGTTCCTGAGATCTATGTAGATTAAGGGATCATTATAAGGAGAAGTATGGGCTTCTCCTATAAATATTTGAGAATACATTATTGGCTAAAAGAAAAATAAATCTAATATATTGGTTCTAGAGTCTTGTTCTTTAGGGTAGAACCCTATGCTTAAATATTGCTCATGATATGTGCATGGTTGCTTGCATGATAGAGTAAGGCATGAATTTTAGTTGCATTGCACATCAAGTTGTTCTGATCCCTAAGTATACTTCACAAGTTGTGGGTGATTAGTTCCCAATAATGATGCTTGCGAAGACTTAGTTGGTTGGATATCTTGGAGGAAGTTCTAAAGCCTTTATTTTAGTGTTGTTTTAAATTAAGCAAATAAACTTGTAATGGCTCAGTAAAATTGTAAAGCTTGAATTCTTGTTCCAAATAAAGCTTATGTCATTTTATTGCTTCCTTATATTTTGAGTATTGAAGTGTTGATTTAATCTTAACCTCAATTTTGAGCAAAGTTGCATTGAATATGGAAATGGGTCATTTGATGATCTCTTTTGCTATCTCATCTTAGTTGATAGAATGTTTCCTTGAAGTCTTTTGATAAGTTGGAATTGAGTAATATGGTACTACTATCTTGGTTTATGAAGCTTTTGCTTAATCATTTTATCAAGCTTTATGTAGTGCTTAATTATGGTTTTAGTAGAGGAGCTTTTGAATTCTTTATCAGCATTTTGGATATTATGTTCTGCATCATGTTACTTTTTTGTGATGTCTAAAATGTTTAACTAACCTTAGGTTGGGTATGAATATCCTCTAGAAAAAACTATTAATCCCAAAATTGGGAGCAGTTACTAGAAACTAATAACCATAATACTTGTGAATCAATGCACTTTGACTGTGCAGGGTTGGGTGTGCCCCATCTAATCAATGGAAAATTCAATCACAAGACAGTAGTGGTGACCTCCTAGATCACATAGGATCGGGTGGTCATGTCAGTTGTCATTGAAGTGGCAATGATCTTAGTTAACCTGTGTAGGCATGGTAACTAAGCACCAAGGCTCTATGCTAATTAACATACCTAGATGGACTTAGAGTCAGGTTAGGGAATAAGCATCCCCCTTTAGGTGTGTATGTTCTAAAGAGCAATCCCTACATCGTGGTCGCTTGGTCCTATACTGTGAAGGGTATGGGAAATGTGGAGAGAATCACTATGTGTGTCCTTCTTAAATGAGTTGGTTTAGTAAGGTGAATCCCAAAAAACCCCACCAAAGTTGGCCACTCATGTCCATTGAGTGTTTTCTATAGTGACTTAGAACTCAAATATGGTGAAGACTTGTATGCTGAGATAGTTGATGTCAAGGGTGTGTACCTTGTGAGCCGTTGGGATTTAGTGCTCCCTTCAAAAAAAATTGGGTTGGTAGTTTTGGGTTGTTACACCCATTCACCATATTTATCTTGAGGTAATCTAATCTATGGTTTCAAAATTGGATCTATATTGAATGGTTTTTTATCACATCAAGTATCCATCCATATAGATTTTTTTTCTCTAGTTTGTACCACTCATCTTAGACCTTTAATCACTAGATCAATTAATTTTTTAAACTATTTCATAGTGCATAATCATCTGGTAGAGAGAATGCAATAAATATTATGCTTGTATCATTGGGCTTAACATACTTAGAATAATTATCCGACATTGCCTTTGGATCTCTTTGTACAATATCCAAATTACTTTTTCCCTTAGATCTAAGTTTGCATCCGTAAGAACTCTTAAATTGAGACCTCCCCTAGTTTTATCATCACACACCTTGCTCCATTTCACTAAAGGAAATTTCCTTTTATCATGTAATTTTGACCACAAAAATGACTGCATAATATATATTAAAAAAATTTCTACCAATTTTAGCATAATATACAAGGACATATAATACATTGGAATGGTCTATAACATTGATTTAATTAGTTGCACTCTTCCTACTAACAATAATCATTTGCCTTTCCATATTCGTAGTTTATTCTAAACTTTATTTATAATTGGAATTCTCCCCTCAAATAAGGGCATCCCTATATATATTCCTAGTAAAATTTTCTCCTCCATTTGATGTAACTTGCATATCCCTATCAATTTTGTGTTGGAAATTTGAGTTAATTTGAGGCATTTTATGTTGTCATTGATGTCACATGGATCATTGATATCACATGGATCATATTTGGTTTTGGTGGCCAAAATATTTCATAAATAAGCATTTATGATATTTTGGAAAGCATGGAAATTTATAAGGTTTTTGTGAAAACCAAGGCAGGAAAAATAAAAGGTTTTATTTAAAACCATGGATGGCAGATTTGAAATGGGTTTTTCTTAAAACCCGGTTTGAGATTTTGTTTCATCGAAAAAGGTGTCCCGATGATGGAGATATTTAATTTTAAAGATTTAAGTTTAAATTTTAATTAATTAAAATTAAAATTAAAAATTAATGTTTTATTATTGCCGACGTCATCGAAGCCCTTGAGCATAAGGACAAAACATGGTGAATAAATATGATTAAAATCACCGACATAAAAGAAAAATACTCCTTTGAGTATAAAAGGAGGAAGCCCCAAAATATTGAAAGTGGACGAAGGTAATTTGATTAATGCATGTGCCTCGGTTTTTGTGCAAGTAAAATGAGCATGGATTGCACTATGGTAAAAGAAGGAATAGAGTTTGTTTTTTGCACCAAGGAAGAGACTTATTCGGAGATAACAGGGAGGTCCCTCTCCCTTCCTCATGTGGGCATGGATAGTCCACGCGGTTTAGCCAAACGACTTGGCTAGAGGAGACGACGGATCAAATCACGTCGAATCCCCTTTTCAAGGGTGTAAGAGGTATGCTTATGAACTCCAATTTATGCGGAAGGGTAGTGAATAAAAATATTTTGCATTGTAAGGGTATTTCCAAAGTTGGTTTGGGAGGTATAAGGTTAGCAAAATTAATATTATCTTTTTTGGTTTTATTAAAGTGTAATGGAGATAAAAGGGTGTATAAAGGGTGTATGGTGTTGACGATGATTTAAATGCTTAGAATTTTTTTGATGTCAATTATATTTTGGAAGAAGGTATTTGTTTTATGAATTTGAATATTGTTTAAGGAAGAAATTAAATATCCCATGGTGTTGGCTATTATTTGAGAGGAGCTTGATGCATGGTTAGAAAAAGAGAGATTTAAGGTGTTTTTCCTTTTGGAAGTGTGGCATATTATATATCGTTGGAAAGCTTATTTTGCGGGCTATTTGAATAACTTATTTAGAAGGAGAAATAAGGTGTGTGTAATGGAGATAAAAGGGTGTATGGTGTTGACGATGATTTAAATGCTTAGATTTTTTTTTATGTCAATTATATTTTGGAGGAAGGTATTTGTTCTATGATTTTGAATATTGTTTAAGGAAGAAATTAAATATCCCATGGTGTTGGCTATTATTTGAGAGGAGCTTGATGCATGGTTAGAAAAAGAGAGATTTCAGGTGTTTTTCCTTTTGGAAGTGTGGCATATTATATATTGTTGGAAAGCTTATTTCGTGGGCTATTTGAATAACTTATTTAGAAGGAGAAATAAGGTGTGTGTAAAGAGATATTTCTGATTTTGCAAAGGGGTACCAAAAGTGAAGTTTACCTTGTTCTTTTTCAAGAGTATTAATTCTTTCATGAGGTGACAAGGTATGCAATATTGTGATTTATTTTATTTTATGGTATAAGTGGTTTTGGGAGTGAAAAGGTTATGCTATGTTTTGATTTATTTTATTTTATGGTACAAGTGGTTTTAGGAGAGATAAGGAAATTGTGCAATTAAAGGCCTTGGTGATGTTTATTGAAAATTTGAGTAATGTTGAGATTAGGGGATCAACATCTCCTTTGGACAAAGATCCATAAACATTGTAATTAGGAGTGATTCCCAAAGAGATTGATTGAGAAAGTTTTAGTAAAGGATTTTCTTCGTGGAGTACCTCACATTGGAGGAACCACATTAAATATTGTGTCTCAATTGTGTGTGGTGACTTGTGATATTTCTTACTACTGCTATCTGAGTTATTAATGCACACTGCCATATTTGGTTATTGCAAATAAGGACATTAATTGATATTGGTTTGGAAAGAAAATAAAAAGTGGTCTTATACTATTCACCCCCCTCTCTCAGTATAATCTTGTGTTGTTCATACTAAGGGAGATACGACCCTATGAAGTCAACCATTTAGAACAAGGGCAATGACAATTTTTCAAGTCACGAAAAATAAATTTGCAAAGTGCGAAGTATTAGGGTTTTTTCCTAAAAAATATCTCATCTTTTAGGAGCCATATCTTCATGAAGATTTATCCAATTCAGTTGATCCTTGGACCAGCTTGTATATTATTTGAATAAATTTAAAATGAGTTGTTATATACAAAAATCCAATCAATATTGAAGGAGATACAACCCTGTGAAGTCAACCATTTGGGGTAAGGGCGGTGACAATTTTTCAAGTCACGAAAAATGAAATTGCAAATATTTGCCAACTAGGGTTCAAATTATGGGAAGAGAAATGAAGTGTTAGTACTTCAGCAAGGCAAGATATTCTATCTATATAAAGAAATTTTCAACTAAGTTCTTTTTCTCTTTTTTTATCTTAGAAATTGTGCATTAAATATTTATAAAGTTTTTATCAAATATTATATTTGCTATAGGAAATATAGATAAATTTCATTAGATTTTGAGTTTCCTTTTCATGGATCAATTTATAGTTAAATCCTTATAATAATCCCTAGTGGTAGAGGTTAGTGAGTGCACCTCGGAGAGATCGTCATTGTTCCAAGATAGGGTAGTTTTTGGTAAATTTAATGGGGATTGGCCAGGGGCTTCAACCTTGAGAAAATGATTGATAGGAGTTGGAAGTCTCTAGGAGTGATTCTAACATTTCTTCCCAAAGGTTTCTTCCTAGCCATTTTTTATTCTAGGGAATAAAGAGAGAGAATCCTAAAAGGGTGTCCTTGGTTTATGGGAAGAGCAGGGCTCTTCCTTACCCACTGGTATGAATTTTTTTCACCTAAAATGTTAATCTATTCCTAGTACCAGTCTAGGTTAGGATGTTTGGGTTACCCATTGAATTTTGGGAAATATATACCTTCAAGGCAATAGAAAACACTCTAGGATAATTTCTTGAGATTTCAGATACAACAAAGGATGAATTTTTGGCTATTTATGCTCGAATACTGGTCATGATTGATATAAGTAAAGCTTTACCATAATCAATCATTCTTAAGTATGGGGATAAGATGTGGACCCTAAATATAGATTATGAAAATATATATTTTAGATGTAGAAGCTGTCATAAGGTGGGGCATATTGAGAGATCATGCCCTAAGGAAAGCCCAACATAATCATTTATAGAAATTCGAAAGAGAAATTTACAAATGGCTATGGATAAAGATGGTTTTCAACTTCCAAAAATAGATCTAGAAAAATAAAATAAAATGAACAATGGAGACCAATAAGGAAGGATACTGGAAGAAATTCTAATTATTTTGAGGCTTTAGTCGATGAAGAAAATATAGATCAAAACTTAGAGGACATTGTACAACAATTTTAACATATTAATAAGGAATCATCTATTCAATATGATCCTAATTTAAGGAAGAATATTCTTGATGAACCTAAGGAATATGTCTCATCAGATTTTGAAGACTGTCTTGAAGTACTATACACCATTCAAGAGAAAATAATTGGTACATAAAACGTAGTTTTAGAAGTTAATACCTATACCATTAATAAGGAAATACTAGAAAATAAATAGGATAAGTGAAAAGCTTCTATAATAGAGTCAGGAGAGGATAAATATGTTGAAAAAAAATTGTGAAAGAATATTGAGGAATATAATAATAAGACCTAATCCTGATATAGGCAAGGCAAAAAGAGGAAAACCCTAAAATTATCAAGCAATATCCAAGGAAGCAAGAGCTAACATAGAGAAAGGAACATAAACTAAGTTGGTTGAACTTATCTTTACTAAACAACAAAATGATATTGGTAATACACAAGAGGGAACAAAAGCCCCTAATGGGACATTATTATCATCTCATGAAATATAAGGGGTGCTAATTCCCCCTTAAAGCATAGTTGTATTAGGGACTTATGTTTAAGTAATAAACCTGATATTCTTTGTATCTAGGAAACTAAAATAACAAAAGAAGAAGTTACAAAAACTATGAAAGCAATTTGGATAATATGTGAATGGGATGCTATGGATTCTGAAGGAACAACAAGGGTAATTCCAACTTATTAGAATCCTTATAGAACATCTTGTGTAACCATTCATAAAACTAGGCATTGGATAGCCTCTTTAGTCACTTGCTACTATGCAGATATCTGCTTCATCCTTATCAATGTCTATAGACCTACAACTCAGTGAGATAGATTAGAAGTTTGGATTGGGATTGAAGCCTTTATGAGAAGTAAATACCAAGTAATCTTATTCATGATCATTGGAGATTTTAATGCTATAACCAAGCTGAACTAAAAATTTGGGGGAATTAGGAAATTGACCCAAAGTATGAAATATTTCTCAGCTTTTATTCAAAACAACAATCTATGGGAAGTTGAGTTTGAAGAAGACAACTATACTTGGACCAACAACAGGAGAGACCAGAACCTAATAGTAGAAAAATTAGATAGATGCATTCTCTCAGATCATTGGTTTGATGAAGGAACTTGTGATAAAATTAATACCTTAACAAGTATTGGTTCAGATCATTGGCCAATAAGAGTTAAAATGGTGGTAAGTGAATTCAAAAAAGATAATATTTTAAATATGAGCAAATGTGGAAATACCATCCTCAATTTGTTGATATGATAGCTCAAACATAGAATTATTTAGGTAATGGTGGATCGTATGCTCTTCCAAACCAAATTAAAGCTATGGCATCTAGATTAAAAGAATGGAACAAGAACACCTTTAGAAATATTTTTGAGAAGAAAGAACTAAAATATATACTTTCAAAATTCCAAAAAGGTGATGAAAACAATACAAGCTCGGAGGAAAGGGAGTTTCTTAGTGAATATCATAATATTTTGAGTAAGGAAGAGAAATTTTGGAGATTAAAATCAAGATAGACTTGGTTAAAAGGAGATAAGAATACAAAGTTTTTTCATAGGATGGCTATAGTACAGAGATCATATTCTAGAATTAAATCAATAGAAGGGGTTTGGATTGAACATCAAAGTGAAATTAGAAAAGAAGTAAAGTCATTTTATCAAAATATTCTAGGTTCAGAGGAGACCGAAGTTCTTAATGATAAACTTGTTCAAGATGTTCCTTCAATTATAACAAATGAAGACAATAGGAAACATATGGAGCCTATTACTCTAGAAGAAGTTAATTTAGCTATTTTCTCTTTTAATAAGGATAAATCCCCAGTCCATATGGGCTCTCTGCAGATTTTTACCAATATAATTGGGATATAGTGAAGGATTCTTTATTAGTGGTTTTGGAACAGTCTAGGGTAAAAAAATACGTTCCTTATAAAATAAATGCAACTTATCTTACCCAAATTCCAAAAAATAAGGATGCTAAATTATTTGATTCTTTTATACCCATAATCCTATGTAATATGGCATATAATACTATTTCCAAAGTACCCAGGTGTTGTAGGTGAGTTGGAGAGGAGAGGGTAATATTCCAAGGGAGATCCCAGGTTCTAATCTCCACCCTACCAAAAAGTTGAATTGGGTACCCAAAATCCAATTGATAATGTTGGTGCGCGCAAGGCCGGGTGTGACTCCCAGGTGACTTTGATGGTGTAGAACCCCCTAGTCGTGGTCTCTTAGACCAAGGTGGCCCCGCAAGGGATTTTCACTTTAAAAAAAATATTATTTTCAAAGTGATGGCGAATAGATTAAGGCCATTGTTAGACAATATTATTTTAGAAGAGCAAGGATAATTTGTGAAAGGAAGACAAATTCTATATGGGATCATAGTAGCTCATGAAGTTATACATTCATCAACTTCAAGAAAATAAAAAGATATGATCTTAAAACTTGATATGAGTAAAGCCTATTATAGGGTTAATGTGATTTTCTTTTTGCATTTTTAGATAAGTTTGGTTTTGAAATAAATGGGTTAGATGGATTAAAGCTTGTGTGTCTATAGTCTCTTATTCAGTATTGGTCAATGGGTTAGTGATAGAATATTTTAAATCCAAGAGAGGCCTTAGACAAGGAGATCCTCTATCTCCTTATTTGTTCATTATTATGGCAAAATTTTTGAGTAGGAACTTAAATAAGGCTTACAAAGATGGGTTTATTAATGGACTTAAGGTTAGTAATAACATCAATAACACCACCCATCAACAATTTGTAGATGATACAACCCTTTTTGTAAGGGCAAGTATAAATGAGGCCAGAGCTTTGAATAACTTTTTAAAAGACTACAAAAGAGCTTCAAGGCAAAAATTTAATAGGTTTAAATCCAAAATTTACTTCCTTAACACTCCTAATATCAAAGCAAGAATTTGTAGGTTGCTTCAAATGGAGAAGGTAAATCTACCAACAACTTATCTAAGGATGCCTTTATTTGAGGGGAGAATGATGATAGATTTATGGAATCCAGTTATTAGTAAAGTTCAAAATAAACTTCTAGCTTGGGAAGGTAGATGGTTATTTTTAGCAGGAAGAGTGCAGTTAATTAAGTTAGTCTTACAAGCCATTCCAACATATTATATGTCATTGTTTTCTATGCCAAAATCAATTGAAAAAATTTTAATCTTTATTATACATGTTGGAGCCAAAATTGACTCAACATCAGATACCCCAAATTTTAATTTATGATCTTCAAAACCTTCATCCAAATTTGTTGGTCTCTGTTGCATTCACTTGTGAAATGTTGGTCTTTGTTGTTTTTCTTAGCCATTATAAAAATGTTCATCTAAATCAGATTTAAAGTCGTAACCAAGAATTGTTAAGTTGAATACCTTTTGGTATTTAAGCGAAACAACCATTGAAATTTCCTCTATTATTAAAAGACATAAATTTCGAGGAGATAAAATTTGCACTAAGAAGGTCCCTCTAGTCCGTTTGTCCCTAAAAAATTAAATGAGCATTCGATCCCTAGGAAAATCATCTTTTTCCAGGCCGAGTAAAATAATTCTACTAAATCCTAAGGTCATATAAATAAAAAATTAAATGGTCAAAAGAGGGTATGTGCCCCCTTTATGATAAAACCCATGCAACTCCTCCAATCTGGATGAACGCGCTTAATCCCCCAAGATGTGGATGGACGCACCCTCATAAGCAGATCAAAGGTTAATTAAATAATAGTGCCATGATCAAAATTGTATAACATAATGTCTAAGGCAATTGAATTAATTAAATCTGAAGTAAGGGTCATGCACCCCATTGATTAAATATCAGGAAAATTTTAATATCTAGATGGTCATGCTTGGTCCATGGCTAATCTGATGGATGCGCTCTCATTAGAATAATCGAAGTTAATCGTAGGTTTTATTAAGGAATAATCCAAAGTTTAAAATTAATAATCAGATGATTAATTTCGGGATTAAAATTAACCGCATTATAAACCTAATTTTAACTAGCATGTAGTTTCTGAGATCTGGACGACAATGCATAACTCTAAGAAGATCTGACGACCGCGCACCACTTAGAGTAACTAATCATATATGTCAGAGGTTTTTAAGCACTCAAAAATAAATCTTTAAATAGAACCACATTATCTCTCGATGAACATGATTAATGAGGGTCTTAAACACATGGTTAATCATTTCCCCTTTTGATAATCAATGTTTTTAAAATCACCAAAGTTTAAATGAAAATTTTAAAATAAGGTTTCAAAAGGCAAGGGTAAGTGCTCCTTTGATTAAATATCGTACGGATCACAAGATATCAATGGTTGAACTCGATCTTCAGTTGATTCAAAGGTAGGGTGCACACAAAATTACCCAACCATTAAAGCTACCATCAAAGTGGTGAATAAATATCTTATAGTTATGCATATCTCAATGGCAGCGCTCATCCCCGCCCGAATCCGATGGCAGCGCTTTTCCAAAGCATCCAAAGGTTAATTATGCAAGGTTTATCAGATAATCGATTGTAAGGTTTAATTAAGAGCTAATATCCATGCATAATCAAGATTTAAGAAGGATTTAATATATTATTAATGACCCCATTTCCTTTCGATAAATCGATGGGAAGTTCTAAAGAAATCAACGAGCCCACACATCCGTTATTTGATCTAACGATGAGCACATAGGGAGATGAGCAAATTATAAATTGCATGTGTTTTAACCAAAGGCTATTAAAGTTTTAATCATTTATTAATCTTAATAAAAAAGGATTATGTTATTTTTAATGCATTAATTAATTATATGATCACACTGAGAATTATAAAGCTTTGGGCCTAAGTGTTTTTAATCAAATTTGTTGCCAACCTAATATTTTTGACCTAATGTTCGAGATTAATATAATTAATTTGGCGTATGTTTATATATCATTGGACTAACAACCATACAGGTTTCAGGATCTTGATGGCAGCACTCAAAGTAAACTAAATTTGACGGTAAGTGCTATCCTTGGTGCACAAATTTTAATCTGATAAATATTTTCACTTAGGTGCCTTAATTTTTTATTAACCATTGATTAATTTTTAAATAATCAAGTTTAGGCAAATTTTTAATACCACCTTCAGACTAATCAATGTACAAATTGATAAATATTTACAGGTGCGCATCTTCTTGAGCGGATCTAATGATGAGCGCCTAGAGAGGTGATCAATTTTTAATGATATATGTTTTTGGGTCTTATATGGTCTAAGTATGATTTAATAAAAAAAGTTAAAGGATTCAAAATATTATTCGAAGAGTAAATTGCTTCTAATATATTATCCACAGAGATAATGGAAACCAGCTTTTAAGGGATAAACTTTTTTTTTTACATGAAGCCATTTAATTAAAAGGTTTAATTTGTCTAAGGTTTAGACATGAATTATTGAATTAATGATTATTTTAATTTGAATTTCATCGAGGGCCTAAGTTAAGAAATATTTAAATGAATTAACTGAGCCTAAAATCTGAACAATAATTTTCATATATGTGTAGTATACTTTTAACTAACCCTCATGCAGGTTCACGTGATCTAACATAAGCACTCACCTCAAAGAAAAATCTATGGATGCGCATGTTCAAAACTACAAGGAAAATAAGAGTGTTTATTTTAAGCATGTTTTCTAAGGTCAAAATAACATTGAATACATTTATTTGTTTTGTCCCCGGCTAATCCTCTTGCAATTTTAAATGATCTAGCAAAAGTGCTTCGTTCGAAGTAATTTGATGACATGCGCATCACAAGATGAACTATTTTTATCCTCATAGACACATAGTCAGTAATGACATTGATACCAAATCATACTAAAGTACAATCGAAATCTTGGTAATAGAAATACTGCAAATTTAGATAGTAGCCGAGGAAAGGAATGTTTAGATGATCAAACTGAATCCCACGAACTATCATTAGAGGAATTCCTAGAGGCTACCAACATAGAAGATATGATCATGAACAAGATAGAGGAGTTTGATTGTGAACTTGATGATGATAAAAATATGGCCAGACAGGCTACATTCTTGATTAATGAAAAGCAAATCAAAAAACTTTAGTAGATAAAAACAATGAAGAAATCTAGAGTACGTGGTCTACAGATAAAGCTAGATACACCTCCACGGGAAGAAATAAGAAGTACTGAAGCAAGCCAAAGTTTGAAAATAGAAAATCAACTAGAATATGAGGTGGGAACATAAGAAGAATACTCATCAGAAATAGATTTAACTGATAAGTGAGCTAATCAAACAAAAAGTTATGACCAAATCCATAATACAGGCAAAAGGGGATAATGGGAGATAGTTGCATAGTGTTGGGAATATTAAAGGATATGGTGACAACTATAAGGCCTAGATGAGGCCAAAAATAACCTAATCGAGAACCAAAGGCTATAAAAGAAACAACCACGGTTAGAATTGGCATCAAGCTTTAGAGATAACAAATTTTGTTAAGAGGTATACTTGAGTGCCCTGTGAGTTGTGTTGTTGTATTCCCTTTGTGTCTTTTTTGTTCATCCCTCATTTTTCCCCTTTTTTGTGTAGGTTTTGGTAGAACTATGGTTGAAAAGATGAGAATATTTCTAGTTATATTATCATATTGGAATAGGAGAATTAAAGAAGTCTTATTACATTATTTGAACAAGATTTTCTCATTATATTAAGAGCTTTAATAGAGTTTAATGGCATTCTATCAACTCTGCATGTAATATTCATGGAAAATTAATACAATTATGGGTTTCAATTCTATCATCTTTTATCTCTTGTTTTGAATGTAACTTTGTAGTAGATTACATTATTTGAATGTGTTACAAGCATTTTCTTTCATTGTCCTACGGTTATATTTGTTACAATATTCGAACGAATGTAATAGCACCAATTTATTATTTTTCCCTAATATTTCTATTCATATTATAAACATTATTAAATTTCTATAACAACCCAATGAATCTAGGCATCGGTCTACATAAGGCATAATAATAGTTGTTGTCTTTGCTTGGTCATTTTAATGTAAGTATTGTATCTAAAATCTGGAGTGCTTAAAATTACGATTTCTTGAGTTTACCACTAGGGTTTCCCTACCCATTATGATTCTTCTTCTTTAGAAATATATATTTTATCAGAATAAAGAGGCAAGTTGACCAGAGCTTATAATAGCTTGTTGGTTCCAAATTATTTCTTGTAGCATGACAATCAAATCCTATGGATGCAAGAAATTGTTCCAACAAATTTTTGGCACCATTGTCGGGGATAAAATATTCATGATTTTACGCCTGGGATTTCATGACATATTTTTATTGGTAATTTACACTAGCCCGTTAATATGATGCCAACATTTTTTTGGTATTGTTGCTGGAGAAGAATTTTTAAATTCTTAACCTAAATTTAACGACTACATTTTAATCAACAGGCGACCAATTAGAATAAAGAACCTACGTTTTTGACTTTTACGTTTTTATGTTCCTTATTTCTTTTACTTGTAATTTTCAATCCTCATTTGAAGTGTTCTTTATGTTTCTTGATTTTCTTGAAATTTCTCCAAGGAACTATCTCCTGTAAGGTTGAGAGTAAACAGATCAAGCAATCTTGATCATACATTATGTTCTTTCTGCACTACCTGTATTTGCGACTCTGTTTAGACAACCCAAAAATCAAAAAATTAAGAAAGAAGGAGAAAAACATGCTGGTGCATACGAGGAGAAGTGGTAAGGAGCTATTTCCAAAATTTAAGAACCCAGAGGTATTTATTCGAAATCAAAAAACCCAGTTTACAGAATTGGATCGTATCATAGTGGTAAGGTTTTGTTAACAAGCGAGGTTCCTTTAAATAGTGGTTCTAGTATCTTGATTTGTTCTGATAAGAGTATTTCAATTAATCATAAGCATATATTCTATCATCACCCTTGTGATCATGATGAATGACCATAAAATCATTACCTTCAAACCTGGAAAGCCAATAGGTATAGGTCTTTTCAGTTGCCTCCTCACCTTCATCGGTTACCTATTAAAGCCCCTAAATACTTACCTAAATTCCTAGGTAACAATGTTGTCACTGGATAAGAACATATCGAAAGCTTCTTGTATGCCTTAGATAGATTGAAATTCGAAGAAGATGTGGTTCTTAGGCTTTTTTGACAGACCTTAGAGAAAGATGCTTTAGACTGGTTCAATATTATTTCCCCACGTTGTATATTAAATTTTCATGAAATGGAAGAAGTATTTTTAGAAAAGGTATGGTAAGGAGAGAAATATACGTTCACTCATAACTAAATTGATTGCAATAAAAAAGAGAAAAATGAATCGATTAATAACTTCAACAAAATATTCATCAAGGTTAAAAGCAAAATACAAGAGAACCACCAAACAGAATGGATTGATCATAATTCATGGGTTGAAGAAGATGTCAACAATAAGCAAAGAACATTATTTCCCAAAGAAGAACATCATCATCAAGCTCCTGATGACAATTCTGATGAAATCCCACAAGATCTATCAATAATAATAGAAGCTCCAAAAAACCTTCAGATCTATGATTTCAATATATTAGAAATGCTATAATAATATTTAGAGGAAGAAGCATTGTCCAACAAAATTGTACAGGTTGAATATGAAACAGTATATGAAAGGCCAATAACTAAGGATGATTTGTCTAAAGATGAATTTCTCCTTGTGAAGCACAATGCAAAGGAAGATCATGAGACAAAACTAACTAATCACAAGCCTAAAAGTATAGTTAAGTCCAAAAACAATACTGGTTAGAGAATCATAGCACAAAAGGAAGATGAATTTTCTAGATCTTTTAGGCTTATTGATCAGTCAGAAACAAGGTCCTTCAATATTTTCCAAAGATATATGTCTGATCCAATGAATGAATATTCAGTCTGCAACCACCGACTAATAATAGAGCTTCATATAACATATAGTTGATCTATTGAGTTTTTTCTACAAAGAATTATTCCTCCATTTATGTTAAAATTATGAAATCGGTTTGATTAAAATAGGTCAAATCAAATAAAATTGACAAATCCATAGTGCTCATTGGTCTGGAAAATGGTGCTGATGCTTTTGCTGACTTCTCCATCATACTCATTAACAAAGTTCCAGTCCTAGGTAATACCACATATGTTACCTCATTTCAGAGTAAAATCCCCAATGCTCAACCCATCATAAGGAACTCCACAATAATTGGCCAGTCTAATGGAATATACATCATGAAAAGGAAAAAGAAAAAAAATGCATAAAGTTCAACTGCAGTTTGTTTTTCTTTGGAATCATCAAGAATTGAGAGTGTATCCTAGGCCATTCAGACAAAAACAAAAGGAATTTGCACTCACTCTACATACTGAGGTTATAAATCTATTTTTACAAAATAGGAGCATTGACCTCCTCTCAATTTTCATGATACTTTATTTTTACCTCGTCACCATCTATGTCCAGCCGTGGCCATGTTTTTGTCTCCTTGAAAGGTTTTTTTTTTGCACCATAGTTTTAATAGACTTGTTCTAATCAGTCAAAGAATGAGGACCTAAAATAAGGATATATGACACTAAGATCTTATGGGCTAGGTTTTAGGCAATTGTCCCACAAGTTTGGAGTACAACATATTAGGTGGAAGGCACTATGTTATACTAAAGCTTCACATCTCCCAAAAAATTTAAGGATATTCCAGGGTCACGAAGAACGAAGTCATAATTGATAGTATGACTTGAGCTAAAAACATATACATCTCAATATTTACAACCTCTACCATGGGGCCAATAAGAAGTAAATAAACTATATAAAATAGAGAAATAAAATTAAAATGATGCAGATTGAGTCAATGTCTGAGATATCTTGGAAAACCTCTATCGGGGCTATAGATGCTTGACTAGCAGTAGAGTAAAACCAGATGGGATTAGTAGCATCTCCACCGGGGCTATAGACGCTTGATTTGCAGTGGAGCCCTACAAATGGTGAAAATATTAAGGAGTGAAATTACTTATTAGACTTGATCATTTTCCAAACATGATGAAGTTCTAGAAGACCCAGGAATAAAAAATGAATGCACTAACACACACTTCGGCCAAGACATGATGGAACAACTAACTTTGATGCATTCTGTATAATCATATCTTAGGAGCTTGTTGAACAATCATAACAATATTTCAAAAACTCATATGATCTTAAAATTTTGATCTTTTATTCCAAATTTACTGAGGGAAATTACAGCTTTGGATACTCTATTGCATTGATATCATGTTTGTTGTTGCTTTATTGTGTTTTTTTAATTTTAAGTTTTCTTTTTTTATGTTTTTTATTTTCTAATCAGGTTTTATGGTTTATGATTATATCCTAAGCTTGTAATGAAACCAGGAGATTCTAGAATTCTAAATATCCTTAGGTTTTCAGCACACTGTCCCAGTCAGAGCTTATGTTGGAGCCAAAATTGACTCAACATCAGATACCCCCAAATTTAAATTTTTAATCTTCAAAACCTTCACCCACATTTGTTGATCTTTGTTGCATTCACTTGTGAAATATTGGTCTTTGTTGTTTTTCTTGGCTGTTATAAAAATGTTCATCTAAATCAGATTTAAATTCGTAACCAATAATTGTTAAGTTGAATACCTTTTGGTATTTAAGCGAAACAACCATTGAAATTTCCTTTGTTATTAAAAGACAAAATTTGACGAAATAAAATTTGCACTAAGAAGGTCCCTCTAGTCCATTGGTCCCTAAAAAATAAAATGAGCATTAGATCCCTAGGAAAATATTCCTTTCCTAGGCCAAATAAAATAATTCTACTAAATCCTAAGGTCGGATAAATAAAAAATTAAATGGTCAAAAGAGGGTATGTGCCCCCTTTATGATAAAACCCATGCAACTCCTCCAATCTGGATAAATGTGCTTAATCCCCCAAAATTTGGATGAACGCATGCTTATAAGTAGCTCAAAGGTTAATTAATTAATCAATGATCAAAATCGTATAACATAATGTCTACCATTCAAACAAAATATGGAAAACTATTTCACTGTTCTCCCTACACCTGTAACAAACATGAGGCCCTGCTATACTCCTCTTTTGCATATTATCACCTGTTAAGATTTTATTTTGAGAAACTAGCCAACTAAATACTTGTATTTTAGTGGTGCTCTAGCTTTCCATAATATCGATGGTTTTTTGTTGGCAGGCCCAATTTGCTGATGTTGAACTCCTAGATACAATAAGTATTCTCCATTACTGTTGATGCTACCCCAAATAAGTTTATCTGGCATTGTGGGATGAAGAGGTCTAATGCTCACCACGTGGGACTTCAAATAATCCCAATCTCCTTGAAGTTGAGATGGAATGGGAGGGGAGAACCAGTTTAAATTTTCTGAGGTCCAATAAAATAAGTCACCTAATTTGAGTATTCTTTGGCTTTTCAATTGATTCTGCAATTAGATTAGATTTCTCTCTCTTAATGGTGGATTTCCTAGGATTGGGTCCTCCTATATATTAATTGACTTACCATCTCTCGATAGCCAAGAAATTTTATCCTCTATTATGCTCTATGCAGCCACTATATATTTCCAAACCAAAGAGGCTCTGGGAAGTTTATCTATATGTTTGATCATTTGAATACCTATTTGATTATTTATATACTTGCTGACTAGTATGCGCTGCCATGCTCGATTGTGTTTAACCATATTCCAGAGAATTTTTGCTCCAGTGCTTTTGAAACTATCTCCAATATTTTTATTCCCAGTCCTCCTTGAATTTTATTTTTGGTGACCATCTCCCAATTGACCAAGTGGAGCTTTTTTCTTTCTGATTGCCTACCTCCTTGCCATAGGAAGTTGCGTATGATTCCATCTGCCTTTTATAAAATAAAATTGGGAGTATGATATACTAATAGTTGGTAGACTGGAAGAGAAGCTAACATTGATTTTATCAGTACTATCCTTCCTGCAAGATTGAGCCAACAATTACTGTAACTTTGTATCCTCCTAACTTGTCCAATATTAGGATCCAACAATCTAAGGCTTTGAGGTGGAAGCTCATGGGCACTCCTAGATATCTAAAGTATTTTTTTGTGCCAGACCAAAATCATAGGATAGTGCAAAAGAGTTTGACTATTATTGTTGCAACATTTTGTGTATAAAACTAACTCTTTTGAGTGTTTATATGAGCCCCAGTAGCTTGTGTGAACCAATCCAAACATTGCTTGAATTGTCTAACATTTTGCTTGGTGGCTTCACCTAGAAGAATGATATCATTTGTAAATTGGCCATGTGTTACAACTTTACATCCTGTTGCAGCCTCTATCCCTATTATTTTCTTTCTCTTTGAAGATGGTTGATTAATCTTCCAAGAGTCTTAGCTAAAATGATGTAAAGGTATGGTGATAGTAGACACCCTTGTCTAATTCCCCTTGTAGCTTGAAAGAAATTTGTTGGTTCTCCATTTATTAAGGGGGCTATTCATGGGTTTTTTATGCATGCTCCAATCCACTTGATAACATGATGTGGGAATCCACACTTTTGAAGGACCTGTTCTACAAATTGTATATTAACTCTATCAGAGGCATTTGCCATATCAGGTTTTATAACAATTTGTTTCTTTTTTATTTTCTACTATTGTGGAGGGTTTCATTCACTGTTATGATATTATCATATATTTTTTTCTAGGCATGGACCCTC
Source organism: Wollemia nobilis (assembly GCA_028583015.1). Classification (NCBI taxonomy): domain Eukaryota; kingdom Viridiplantae; phylum Streptophyta; class Pinopsida; order Araucariales; family Araucariaceae; genus Wollemia; species Wollemia nobilis. The sequence goes on from JAQPPZ010001195.1 coordinate 22,708,774, forward strand.
CTTGCTATTCTGATATTAGTTTGTCAGGTTTTTTCTTTATTCTATTTACCAACAGCTTGGTAATAATTTTATAGGAAGAGTTACATAGAGAAATTGATCTGAATCTAGAGAAAGTAGTGGTATTTTTTTCTTTAGGAATTAATACTAGAAAGGTGGAGTTGATGGCTCCTAGAAGCTTATATTTCACCCTAATATCCTCAATCATGCATAGCAAATATTCTCCAATGATGTGTAAGTATTGATGGTAAAATTTATTTGTGAATCCATCAGGTCTAGGAGCTTTATCCTTTGGTAGAGCTGCTATAATCTCCTTAAGTTCCTCCATACTTTATTGCTTCCTTATATTGTGATTATTGTAGTATTTATTTAATCTTGACCTCAATTTTGATCAAAGTTGCATTGAATATGGAAATGGGTATTTTGATGATCTCTTTTGCTATCTCATCTTGGTTGATAAAATGTTTTCGTAAAATATTTTAATAAATTGAAATTTAATAATATGGTACTGCTATCTTGGTTTATGAAGCTTTTGCTAATCATTTTATCAAGATTTATGTAGTGATTAATTATGGTTTTAGTAGGGGAGCTTTTAAATTCTTTATCAATATTTCAGATATGAAGTTTTGTATCATGTTGTTGGTGATGTCTGAAATGTTTAACCAACTCTGGATTGGGTATGTAGATCCTCTAGACAAAACCATAAATCTCAAACCTAGAAGTATTTGCAAGAAGGCAATAACCAAGATACTTGTGAATTTATGCACTTCGGTCATGTAAGGTTGGGTGTGCCCCATCTAGTCAATGGGAAAGTCAATTGCAAGACAACAGTGGTGACCTCCTAGATCGTGTAGGATCAGGTGGTCATGTCAGTTGTCATCAAAGTGGCAATGACTTTAGTTAATCCGTGGAGGTGTGGTAACTAAGCACCAAGACCATACACTAATTAACTTGACTATATGGACTTAGAATTAGGTTAAGGAATAAGCATCCCCCTTTAGGTGTGTAGGTTCTAAAGGGCAATTCCTACGTCATGGTCATATGGTCCTATGCCATGAAGGGTATGGGAAAGGTGGGGAGAATCACTATGTGTGTCCTTCCTAAACAAGTAGGTTTAGTAAGGTGAACCCCAAAAACATCCATGGGAGTCGGCCACTCCTATTCATTAAGTGTCATATGCAGCAACTTGGAACTCAAATGTGATGAAGCCTTGTATGTTGAGATAGTTGAAATCAAGGGTGTGTACCTTGTGAGCCATTGGGTGTTAGTGCTCCCTTAAAAATAATTTGGGTTGGTAGTTTTGGGTTGTTATAGTTGGTAATTGTAACACCCCAGGTCACAACCACCTGGTTGTCTATTCTCCCCAAGTCACAACCACTTGGGAGTCATAAAAAATTTTTTTTTTTTATTTTTTATTTTAATTTATTCATTTATTTTGCTAGTTTGAGCATGTTAACATTATCTTCATGAGTGACATTCCGCTGTAGTCGAAATACCCATGATATCAAGATTTGGCCAGGTCCTACTTAGTTGCCCTTTGGAACTTCACTCTCCTCCCGAGGTCCTAAGTCCAGGAAATGGGTTTCTTTTATCCTCTAGGGCCCATTTCACCTAGAGGTGTGATGCTTACTTTCCCATGTCTTATAGGATTGGCCAGTATTTATACCTTTTACCTTGTAAGTCTTAGTGCATGTATGCTCGAGCTAGACAATCAACCACTTGCCATGGAGCATCGTCTAATATTTTACCCATACCCTGGTACCCATCTGATGTTATGTGTTGATTAACCAACATGATATCTCATACCATCATGCTATCGGTATTACCTACTCAACATATTATGCCATTCAATCACTAGCAAGGATAACCTAGAAGGGATGCCCATACAACCCTTCATACCTCCCATTATGACCTTCCCATAAGAAATGCGGTTAGATCCCTAAACCATGATGATTACCTACCCGGATCATCATTAATTTTATTTTCCTGATGGTTGCCTACCCGCAACATCACTGAGATTGTCTCCCCACAATCTCGAGGATTACCTTCCCACTTTCAAAGGTATTTTAACAAGGTTCATCTAGGGTTAACGAAATATGGTTGATGTTTGTTTATAATGTTCCAAAGGGATAATTAAGGTATATTTAGAATTTTCTCAGGTTTAGGTTTCGCTAACTTGATTATTTCATGTTACCCATATCAGAAGAAAACCAAATCTTAACACTCATAATAATAATTTCCTCTACGTCCATGTTAAGCATATCAATAAATGACTTCTTAATTTGAAAGCATAAAGACATAACCTCTCTATCTTTCAATACTTAAAGATGAATGTTAATTCCTCCTCTTCATCTAAAAGAAGTAATCATTTTCTTTAAACAATTTCCCTTATCTTAAAAACATAAGATCTATTGACATTACTATACATAAAACCAAGCAAATGTCATCACTTTTCCAATTTCAAAGAAAAACATATAACTTTATCAAAAGTATAACAACATACAGTTTCTAAAAATTTTCATTTTCTATTTGATTTTTCTTTTGTTTTAAAACATTTCCCATGTTCCGTTATCCTAGGGATATTTCTCAATTATCATTAAGACATAAATCAATATTACCCGACTCTCATAGTCTTTCTACATCAACCATATAACTATTTACCCCATTTTATTTAAATACAGGTATCATATTCACGATAAGCATAAGACAAATAAAGATAGGTTTCATATTCTGACAACATAAGACAAATAATATTTCTTCTCATTTTCGAATATAAGTTCTAATGATATCTTTACTGATCACTGACACATGAAACCCAATAACAATTTTTTGAAAAACCCCGGGCCCCCCCCCCCCCCCCCCCCCCCCCCCCCCCCCCCACCCATTGAATTTCCCCCCCCCCCCCCCCCCCCCCCCCCCCCCCCCCCCACCACAAACATGAAGGAAAGCATTGCTAATTAATTCCATATCAACATAGAATTTTCAATAAATTCAAAACATCATGATATACCTCTGTTTAAAGTGCCTTATGATGAAATTTTCATCTTCCAACACTTCGACGCGTGACATCCTAGTTGGTATTATTATTAATAAATATTATGCATCAAGTTTAAGACATAAATATCTATAGGTTGGTGTGATCCCAGATATCACAAGCATATGAGGTCGAACACTGCATACGACACGCCATAAGAATTTCACCATCTAATGGAATCACGATTAAGGCTTCCAACTAAGTGCCATCCTTTGGATGAAGAGATAATCGATTGGCCATATCAAAAAATACATCTGACATAATTCAACGGTTAATAAATACTAGGAACTCATGGTGACACCCAGACGGGTCCAAAGGTCAAGGAGATATTTGAAGGTAAGGGAAGCTACTGTCTTAATAACACTGCACCTTAAAGATACTTAAGAATTTAGTTTGTTCACTTCCAAGCATCTCCGACACACAATCCTATTAGAAAGGTTTCAACACAGATTTAAAGAGAACAATTTGGGTGCCACCATCGTAGAATGTTTTTCTAAATTAATGCCAAGGGAAACAATATAATGTTTATGGTGCTGAGTTCAAAAACCCATACAGGCTGCATCCATACTTTTTTGAAGAAAATATTACTGAATCAACCTAGGGAACTTAGTGATCAACCACCGGTGACATCCGTAGGATTTGAGGGCATAATCAAAATATTTAATAATTTATATTAATGCCCATTCCTAAATTGCAATCTTAGAAAACAAACTTAGGTCTATAAACAAATATATCAGTATACTTTTGGTGGAATTAATCACTGTCCCAAACCATTTTTGATACGCGTACAAAGGCCATAATTTTAACAGTGGCATCATATGCTTTTTAATTACTGAAATTGGTGTTCTAAAATTGCATCAAGAGTACCAACGAGTTCTCTCCTAAGTTTAAAAGAAAAATCAGAATTATAATCACATAGTGGATGCTACATAAATTTGATTAAGTAATAGAGAAGATAATGAGTAATACTGAAGGTAGAGCCACCAAATTACATAGATCTCCACTTATCGAAACCCAACAACACAACCAATAACAAAGTACATAATAGATAACATATGCAACTCCAGGAGTTCACAACCGGATAACAAAATAATTTTTTCCTTAACATCCATACTAAAGGAAAATCGCTCTTCAACAGGGTGACAATAAACATACAGGATTACAACACCACATAGGTTATGATTTTTATAACCATAATACCATCTCAAAAAATAATATAGAATATGTCAAATTGAAACAAAGCCCTCGATTGTTCATATAACAGTATACAGGAGATAGCCATTCATACACTAGCTTCTGTCAATTAAAAAGACATTGAATATATATATCCGGTGCTAAACTGTGCACCATGAAAAACTTAATGGCCATGGCGGCGTCGTTGTTGAACGCCTACTGCAAGTACCAGGTCCGCCTTTGTCCAGTTAGAGCTAGGGTTTAAAATTTCAAAATCATGGGATCAGAGCGGCCAACTAACATGAATGCATGCTACCCTATATGCACTCACATTCAAATCCATGCAGACAGAAAAATTGTTTCATACAAAAAATACATTCTACAGAATAAAAAAAAGATGAATACAGAAGCTATGCCAAACTTTTCCATTCCAATCACAACACACTAAAATTATGGAGGCACACCAAAATTATTTCCATATCCTCATTTCAACACCCAGTGCCACATTCACCCGTAGCACCCATAATTTGGGAGAAAATTTTGTGTTACAAGAAATGTATAGGCATCCATAAAATACACAGGAATTATTCCTTACCCATTACTATTAAAATGCACCCACAAACACACCAAAACATCTACAGCCATGCAATAAATATTCATAGACCCATTACAAAATCATATTATTAGGGTTACAGTAAAGTGAGAAGTTCAGCCAGATAATTTTTGGTTAAATTTTTCTTAATGGGTAATCAAAACAATGCCCTTAATACTGATAAATCCCTTAATATTAAACTCAATAGTAGTTCTATTGCAGGAGAAAACACAGACAACATATAGAGACGATTCCATGCAAATTTTGCACTTTATTCCAATAAAATTTCCCACCATTGAATTAAACCCCTTATTATTTTTTATATTAAATTTTTAAGATTGTTTTCAGAAGGAGTCGACTTGACCTGGTGTATCGTCTACCTTAACCCTTCCATATTATCACTAGTTCTTGCGCCCTCGCTTTCCCCCTTCCAAACAAGGTTATTTCCCTTTAAATAAAGAACGATAGCAATTCAGAGAGATGCCACTTGTGAAACACACACTTCCTCCCTGCCACGCGTCTCAATTTAGTTTCATCCACCTAATTAGGGTATGGGTTGACTTAAGGTTTTCCCACAGTCTTATTATAGGATGCACTCTATTTCATAGTTTAAAATAGGTTGATCTTAGGTTTTTTTAGCTTTAGTTCATGGTTTATAATAGGTTGACCTTAGGCTAAGCTCTAGCTCATGGTTTATAATAGGTTGACCTTAGGCTTAGTTCTAGTACATGGTTTATAATAGGTTAATTTTAGGCTTAGCTTTAGTACATGGTTTTTAATATTGATTATAACTATTTTTAATTAGTGCTTATTATTATTTTATTATTATTAATAATATTACTATTATTATTATTATTATTATTATTTTATCACCACCCCTGTTATGATTATAACAATTACCACCATTATTGTTTTGGTCACCTTTCCCTTAGACATTTTATTATTATTATTATTGTGTATTTCCATATATATAATATATTCCTGAACTATTAAACATGATAAAATTTTTGTAAATCATACACAAAATCCTAATATGCAGCTACGTGGATGCAATCTACATGGACCGCTGGCAGAAGGATTGCCAGAAGGGATTTTAATACCCTATCATAGGTGAAAACTTCATCGCTCATCACATCCCAACTTACCTTTCCCTAGATACCCATTGCTCGTAGATCGAGGAAGATACCAATGCTTTAGTAATGCTCCCCGCCAGCACGCCCATCTGTTCCTGCATCCACAGATTGATTAGCAACACCATGATCTTGTAGATAAAAAGATAAGAGCTATAATTAGGAGGGTTGGTACAGTAATAGAGCTCTAGGTCTTAGGACTAGAAGCTTTCATAGAGTGTGCTTTAGTTGAGCCTTGATTTCATATGTGATATGGGTGAGGTACCTTGCAAGAAGGCAAGAATGACCCTTAAAGATGCTAGAATTGTTAGTTCATGAGTAGAATGAAGCTAGAAAATGTAAGTACAATTGTGGGAGAATTGTAACTTACCTAATTCCTTGTATGAATAGGGAATGACACCTATATTAAGATCCTCCAAGAAGGTAGGGTTGAATATATATGAGGGGTTGGGAATATGCCTCTTAGAGAAGCCTAAAGTAAATGACTTGGGTAGGAGAAAGGAACGGGCTAAGGATAACTATGTGATGGTTGGTAAAGCAAAAGGATCTGATAGAAAGTCAAAGGATCCCGGTAAGGGTATGATAAGTGATTCTTTCCAACTTAAGTTGATTCAAGGAGAGATGAGGCTATTGACATCATTAGAGTTCACTTCAATGGAAAATGGATCAACATCTAGTAATACTAGAAATATTTTCCAATCAGGGTTACAATGAGAAAAACCAAGAAAGAGGATCTAAAACTGGTAAGAAGGGTAAGACAAGAACTCAAATACCCAGGATTAGATGTTACACTTGCAAAGGTCCTCACTATGATAAAAGGTGCCCTCAATATTTTCAATTATGAGAGCATTAGCACCAAGGATATGCGACCGATGGGAACCTAAGTGGACAGTCAGCCCTAGTGTTACTGCATAGTAATTAGTTTTGAGTTTTAATAGATAGTGAAGCTTCAAATAGTTTTATTTTTGCTAGTATTATTGGGGATATGCCAAAAAGACTTGGATACTTGGCATAAGGATGTAAAGTCGAGTATGGTTTGAAGAAAACCTACTTAGTGGATCAATATTTACCCATAGTAGAGATAACTCTACCCAAAGGGTCTACTATATGGCACCTCTTCACATGTTTGACATTATCCTATGGATGGGTTGATTAAAAGTACATGAAGCCTTAATAAATTTTTAAGATAGGTGGATGGATTTTACTGACAAGGATAAAAGGAGAGTATGAGTTCAAAGTGGGAGAGGTTATTTCCAACCCCACTTGCTTTCAACTATGTAATTAAAGAAAGTAATCAAAAGTGGCAACTTGCTTTTTGTAGTGAAGATCAATGGTAAAATTGGAGAAAGAGGAGATGAGGAATTTTTTAAGAAGCATTCATTCTACATGAATTCCAGGATGTTTTTCCTGAAGACCTTTTAGGTCTACCCCCTCAAAGAGAATTTGATTTCATTATAGAGTTAATACCGAGAGAAAAACCCATTTCCCAATCACCTTATAGAATAATTCCTATTGAGTTATAGGAACTAAAAGTTTAGCTTCAAGACTTGTTGAAAAAGGGCCTAATAAAACTGATTGTGTCACCTTGGGATGCTACAATGTTATTTGTGAAAAAGAAGGATGGTTCACTAAGGCTATATAGATTACAGAATATTGAACAAGGTAACCATTAAAAACAACTATCCTCTACCACGGATTGATGATAGTTTTTACCAACTAAAGGGCACTACCATATTCTCAAAAATAGATTTGAGATTGGGTTATCATTAGCTAAGAATTAAGGAAGAAGATACCCATAATATGATCTTTAAAACTTGATATAGGCACTATGATTTCAAGGTGCTATCTTTTGGGTTAATGAACGCACCAACTACCTTCATAAATCTGATGAATAGTGTGTTCAAAAGTACCTAGATCATTTTGCCTTGGTATTGATATACTGATCTATCCTTGAACTAAGAAAGAGCATGATCAACACCTCAAATTAGTTTTGGAAGTACTTATGAAGAATCAACTTTTTGGAAAATTGTCCAAGTACGAGTTCTATTCTCCACAAGTATAGTATTTGAGGCATATTATCTCAGCAAAAGGAATTGTTGTGGATCCAAAGAATATTGAAGCTCTACTAAATTGACCTATGCCTATAAATATGATGAAATTCAAGAGTTTCATGGGACTCACAGGTTATTATAGACATTTTGTAAATAATTACTCTAAAATTACCTAACCAATCAACAATCTTAAGAAAAAGGGAAAATAATTTTAATGGATGGATAAGTGTGAGGCTGTATTTGTGACTAAAAAATAAGTTGACAACGACACCAATTCTAAATATTATGGACCCTCTTGGAAAGTTCATCATGTGTACAAGTGCTTCTCTAGAAGGCTTAGGAGGAGTTGTATCACAAGAAGAATCTACAATGGCATACGAGTCTAGAAAACTCAAGAATCATGAGGTAAACTATGCCACTCGTAATTTGGAATTGGTAGCAATTATGCATGCCCTAAAGATATGGATACACTATTTGTTGGGTAGACCTTTTGAACTAAGGATAAACCATCAAAGTCTAATATATATTTTTACCCAACCTTTGCTAGATGCAAGACAAAGAAGATTGGTAGAATTCCTAGAAGAATATGATTTTGGTATAGATTTTATTTAAGGGAAATAAAATAGGTGGTAGATGCATTGAGCAGGGAAGGCACATAATTGCCTTAACCAAAAGTCATGTAGATTTGATGGATAAGGTTAAGGAAATGCAACTACAAGATCCTTATTGCGTGGAACTTTGAAATAAAATAGAAGGAAATCCAAAATAAATCAGGGGTTACACATACAAGATGGAATTGTTTACTTTAAATATCGGGTAATCATTCCCAAATCAAGCTATCCGAGGAGAATGATCTTGTAGGAGGCTCATAATTCTCCCTATTCTGCTCATCCAGAAGGGTCTAAAATGAGATAAAATATGAAAAATTCATTCTACTGGGCTAGGATGAAGTAAGATATTGTCGAATTCTTATCAAGATGTTTGTAATACCAAAATGTGAAGGTTGAACATCATCACCCAATTAAAAATTTATATCCACATGAGATACCAATGCAAAAATGGCAGGTAATATCTATGGACTTTATTGTGGTATTACCTAAGAATAGGTTCCAGTATGATGATATCCTGTTAGTGGTTGATAAGTTGACCAAGGTCTCACACATCATACCAAGGAACATCAAGGATGATGCACTAATGGCAACACATAAGTTCACCAAATAAATTTTTAGATTACATGGCTTTCCAAAGGTAATCATATCAGATAGGGATTCTAGATTCACATCAAAATTTTGGTAAGCTCTACATTGTGCATTGGGCACGAAGCTAAACATTAGTTTTGTATATCATCCTAAAATAGATGGTTAGACCAAGAGGGTAAACTAGGTTTTGGAAAACATGTTGCACATATATTACATGGACCAGAAGTCAAAATGGAAAGATTTCTTAAATCTCATAGAGTTTGCATATACTAATGGATACCGTGCATCTTTGGGGATGGTCTCTTTGGAAGCCTTGTATGTTAGAATATGCAGAACCCCTCTATCATGGGATAATCTAGAAGATCGAGTGACGATTGGACCCGATACTATTTGAGAGATGAAGGAACAACTCAGAGCAATCTGGCTTAGGCTCAAGGAAGCGATCGATTGCCAAAAGAGCTATGCATATCTAAAAATATTGCCAATGGAATTCTTTATGGGAGATAGAGTTTTCTTAAGGGTTAGACCCATGAAAAGTGTTATTAAGTCAACAAAGTTGGATCCTCACTACGTTGGGTACTTTGATATCATTGGGAAGGTTGGTCCAATAGCCTATAGGCTCGCTTTGTTGCCCAACCTATCGAAGATCCATGATACTTTCCACATATTCATACTTAGGAAGTGTGTTGTTGATCCTACTCATGTGTAAAATATTTCTAAATTATAGATGATATATTTTGTAGCCATTGAAGTGCATCTTATTAAGATTCTAGGGTTTCGTTCCAAGGTGTTAAGGAAACAAACCCTAGATCAACACAAGGTCTAGTGGGATCAATATTAAGAGAATTATGCTACATGGAAAAATGTTGATCAAATGAGGCAACAATTTGCATTTTTATTTAAATAATTCTATGTATGCTACTTTTTGTAATAAACACAAAGGACTGTGTTTAGTCTAGGGGGAAGTATGTAACACCTCTCCTTGGTAGAACTTTTATGGATAATGAACGATGTATTTATTTGTTGATGTAATGACATAGTTTCTTTCATGATGGCTAAATAATGAAAATGATTACTCTCTTTAAGCATGGAATGTGGTACTACTAATGTATTTGTGGATGCAGGATCAGGCACCTTCTCCTTGATGGGGGCCATGGGTAAACCACCTACCACAAGGGATACTTAGGGAAATTATGATGATGATTTTCTCATCAACAACCAAGGGTAACATGGAAAACTACCCTTCATTTAGATGCATTACATTTTGTTTGTCCTCTTTTTTCACACCTTTAGGTCAAAAAGTTGCTTGCAATGAGCTTCCTTAAATTGGTCGATGGTAGCATTAGTCTATCTTAAAGGATATCATCCACTTAAGGATAAAATAATGGTGTAAAGCATTATCGAGTACAACTCCTTGTTTACCTTTGATATGCTAAAACTCTTTTTTTGGTTGTTTGGATCATATATTTAATATTTTAGAGTCATAAAATATTAAATAGTCTTGTTAAGCTTTTATAATAGATCTAATACTTTAGATTAGTAAAGTATTAAATACTATTTATAATCTTAAAGAGAATGATTAGATGTATTGTGGAGATTAATTTAATTCATTAGTTGTTTATTAAAATAATTAATATCATTAGATGAATTAAATGATGATGGAGGCACTTATAATTTAAAGATCTTTAATTATTTCATAACAATATTATCGGCCAAGGTGGCAAATGTACTAGTTAATGTCTTCTTGAAGTGTTTCAAGGTCACCATCCCATGCACATTGATGGTTGATCTCACTATCAATGGTTTTAAGACTGAGTAGAGGGAGGTTTGAGGTTAGGAAGAAGGAGGAGAGTGTGGACGACTAGAGGGAAGCAATGCTCGATCATAGTAACAACACTTGGTGGAGGTATAGGAAGGCTTTCACTTGTTAGGTGTTATCATCCTTTTCTTGTTGCTTTGCATTACTTTTCGTAACCTTGTTTGCAAACCTTTACTGCCTTGTTTGTGCTATGGTTAAGCTCTACCTGGTGCATCAACCTATTCGTCTTTTATTGGTTTTAGTTGCTTTGTTTCCTTAATTTCTTTTTGTTGTTTATATTGGATGCCTTGGGGCACAGGCATGAGTGCTACTCAAGTGATTTTATACCCTTGTTTGGGGCTTTTGTTGGTGTCTTTATTCTTTATGTAGTGTAATTGATTTGTTTGTGTCGAGCAATGTGTTCTTTGCGTGTCCTTTATTCTCAATAGAAGCTTCCTAGATGATTGATGTTTTGACTACCAGGATTATTTTCCTTGTGTGCTTAGTGTTGAATTTTGCTTTTTTTATAGGTCATTGTCGTGTTAGTGTACCCTCAACCAGCTAGTCCTACCAAATATTGAAGTAAGGTGCTCGTGGTTCTTTTAGGGTTGTGTAGGTTCTCTGTCTCTCTCAATGTGTTGGTAGAGTAACATCTTGGATCCTTTGGATTGATGCATTGGAGAAGCTTAGTCTTACCTTGTTTCTAATATTCTTCTTGGTTTGTGGTGATGTAGCTTGTCCTCATTGTTTGGTTGTGATCGTTGGGTTTTAGGGAGTGTAACCTTTTTATGTTTTGTGAAGGGTTTAGGGTTTTCCTTTGGTTTGCAGCTTATTTGTTTGATGCTTGAAATTTTAAGCCACCTTTAGATGGTTAATGTTTAATTCTTTAGGTTTGGATATTAATAAAGTATTAATGGTTAATGTTTAGCACTTTGATTTTGGATTTTATTAAAGAATGAGATAACTTTAGATGATTAATGCATATTACTTTCATTTTGGATATCAATAAAGTGTTAGTTAACTTTAGAATATTTGATGTGTTAATACTTTATTTTTAAATGAGTTTAATTAAGTGTTTAGATGTTGTAATGTTTTATTTTGATGGATGTAATAAAACCTATTTATAATGATTCTTGAGATCTAAGTATATTAAGGGATCATTATAAAGAGAAGTATGGGCTTCTCTAGGAATAGGATTTGTTAATGTTGTTTTCGGTTGTGAAAGGAAAACATATTTATAGTGATTCTTGAGATCTATGTAGATTAAGGGATCATTATAAGGAGAAGTATGGGCTTCTCCTAGAATTATTTTAGAATACATTATTGGCTAAAAGAAAAAGAAATCTAATATATTGGTTCTAGAGTCTTGTTGAACTCTTTAGGGTAGAACCCTATGCTACAATATTGTTCATGATAAGTGCATGGTTGCTTGCATGATAGAGTAAGGCATGAATTTTAGTTGCATTGCACATCAAGTTGTTCTGATCCCTAAGTATACTTCACAAGTTGTGGGTGATTTGTTCCCAACAATGAGGCTTGCAAAGACTTAGTTGGTTGGAGATCTTGGAGGATGTTCTAAAGCCTTTATTTTAGTGTTGTTTTAAATTGAGCAAATAAACTTGTAATGGCTTAGTAAAATTGTAAAGCTTGAATTCTTGTTTCAAATAAAGCTTATGACATTTTATTTCTTCCTTATATTGTGAGTATTGTAGTGTTGATTTAATCTTGACCTCAATTTTGAGCAAAGTTGCATTGAATATGGAAATGGGTCTTTTGATGATCTCTTTTGCTATCTCATCTTGGTTGATAGAATGTTTCCTTGAAGTCTTTTGATAAGTTGTAATTGAGTAATATGGTACTATTATCCTGGTTTATGAAGCGTTTGCTTAATCATTTTATCAAACTTTATGTAGTGCTTAATTATGGTTTTAGTAGAGGAGCTTTTGAATTCTTTATCAGCATTTTTGATATGATGTTATGTATCATGTTACTTGTTGGTGATGTCTAAAATGTTTAACTAACCTTAGGTTGGGTATGAATATCCTCTAGACAAAACTATTAATCCCAAACCTGGGAGCAATTACTAGAAAGCAATAACCATAGTACTTGTGAATTAATGCACTTTGATTGTTGAGGGTTGGATGTGCCCCATCTAATCAATAGAAAATTCAATCACAAGACAGTAGTGGTGACCTCCTAGATCACATAGGATCGGGTGGTCATGTCAGTTGTCATTGAAGTGGCAAATATCTTAGTTAACCTGTGTAGGCATGGTAGCTAAGCAACAAGGCTCTATGCTAATTAACCTACCTAGATGGACTTAGAGTCAGGTTAGGGAATAACCATCCCCCTTTAGGTGTGTAATTTCTAAAGAGCAATCCCTACATCGTGGTCGCTTGGTCCTATACTGTGAAGGGTATGGTAAAGGTGGATAGAATCACTATGTGTGTCCTTCTTAAATGAGTATGTTTAGTAAGGTGAATCCCAAAAAAACCCATCGAAGTTGGCCACTCATGTCTATTGAGTGTTTTCTGTAGTGACTTAGAACTCAAATATGGTGAAGACTTGTATGCTGAGATAGTTGATGTCAAGGGTGTGTACCTTGTGAGACATTGGGATTTAGTGCTCCCTTCAAAAAAAATGGGTTGGTAGTTTTGGGTTGTTACACCCATTCACCATATTTGTCTTGAGGTAATCTCATCTATGGTGTCAAAATTGGATCTAGAATGAATGGTTTTTTATCACACCAAGTATCCATCCATATAGAATTTTTTTCTCTAGTTTGTACCACTCATCTTAGACCTTTAATCACTAGATCAATTAATTTTTTAAACTATTCCATAGTGCATAATCATCTGGTAGAGAGAATGCAATAAATATTATGCTTGGGTCATTGGGCTTAACATACTTAGAAGAATTATCTGACATTGCCTTTGGATCTCTTTGTACGATATCCAAATCACTTTTTCCCTTAGATCTAAGTTTGCATATGTAAGAACTCTTTAATTGAGACCTCCCCTAGTTTTATCATCACACACCTTGCTCCATTTCACTAAAGGAAATTTCATTTTATCATGTAATTTTGACCACAAAAATGACTGCATAATAAATATTAAACTTTTTCTACCAATTTTAGCATAATATACAAGGACATATATTACATTGGAATGGCCTATAACACTTATTTAATTAGTTACACTCTTCCTATTAACAATAATCATTCACCTTTCCATCCTCGTAGTTTATTCTAAACTTTATTTATAATTGGAATTCTTCCCTCAAATAAAGACATCCCTATATATATTCCTAGTAAAATTTCCTCCTCCATTTGATGTAACTTGCATATCCCTATCAATACTGAGGGAGATACGACCCTATGAAGTCAACCATTCAGAACAAGGGCAATGACGAATTTTCAAGTCGCGAAAAATAAATTTGCAAAGTGCGAGGGATTAGGATTTTTTCCTAAAAATAATCTCATCTTTTAGGATCCATATCCTCATGAAGATTTATCCAATTCAACTGATCCTTGGACCAACTTGTATATTATTTGAATAACTTTAAAATAAGTGGTTATATGCAAAAATCCAAGCAATATTGATGGATATACGACCCTATGAAGTCAACCATTCGGAACAAGGGTAGTGACAATTTTTCAAGTCACAAAAAATGAAATTGAAAATATTTGCCAACTAGGGTTCAAATGATGGGAAGAGCAATGAAGGGCTAGGACTTTAGTGAGGCAAGATATTCTATCTAGATAAAGAATTTTTCAGCTAAGTTCTTTTTCCCTTTCTTTATCTTAGAAATTGTGCATTAAAAATTTATAAAGTTTTTATCAAATATTATATTTGCTATAGGAATTTTAGATAAATTTCATTAGATTTTGAGTTTCCTTTTCATGGATCGATTTATAGTTAAATCCTTAGAATCATCCCTGGTGGTAGAGGTTAGTGAGTGCACCTCAGAGAGATCGTTATTGCTCCAAGATAGGGTAGTTTTTGGTAAATTTAATGGGTATTGGCCAGGGGCTTCAACCTTGAGAAAATAATTGATAGGAGTTGGAAGTCTCTAGGAGTGATTCTATAATTTATTCTCAAAGATTTCTTCCTAGCCATTTTTTATTCTAGGGAAGAAAGAGAGATAATCCTAAAAGGGAGTCCTTGGTTTATGGGAAGAGCAGGGCTCTTCCTTACCCACTGGTATGAAGGCTATTCACCTAAAATGTTAATCTATCCCTAGTACCAGTCTGGGTTAGGGTGTTTGGGTTACCCATTAAATTATACATTTAAGGAAATAGGAAACACTCTAGGATAATTCCTTGAGATTTCAAATACAACAAAGTATGAATTTTTGGCTATTTATGCTCGAATACTGGTCATGACTGATATAAGTAAAGCTTTACCATAATCAATCATTCTTAAGTATGGGGATAAGATGTGGAACCAAACTATAGATTATGAAAATATATCTTTTATATGTAGAAGATGTCATAAGGTGGGGCATATTGAGAGATCATGCCCTAATAAAATCCCAACATAATCATTTATAGAAAATCGTAAGAGAAATTTACAAATGGTTATGGATAAAGATGGTTTTCAACTTCCAAAAAATAGATCTAGAAAAATAAAATAAAATGAACAATGGATACCAATAAGGAAGGATACTGGAAGAAATTCTAATTATTTTGAGGCTTTAGCCGATGAAGAAAATATAATCCAAACCTTAGAGGACACGGGACAACAATTTTAACATATTAATAAGGAATCATCTATTCAGTATGATCCTAATTTAAGGAAGAATATTCTCGATGAACCTAAGGAATATGTCTCATCAGATTTTGAAGACTCTCTTGAAGTACTATGCATCATTCAGGAGAAAATAATTGGTACATAAAACGTAGTTTTAGAAGTTAATACCTCTGCCATTAATAAGGAAATACTAGAAAATGAGTAGGATAAGTCAAAAGCTTCTATAATAGAGCCAGGAGAGGATAAATATGTTGAAAAAAATTGTGAAATAATATTGAGGAATAGAATAATAAGACCTACTCCTGATATAGGCAAGGCAAAAAGAGGAAAACCCTCAAATTATCAAGCAAGATCCAAGGAAGCAAGAGCTAACATAGAGAAAGGAACACAAACTAAGTTGGTTGAACTTCTCTTTACCAAACAACAAAATGATATTGGTAATACGCAAGAGGTAACAAAAGCCCCTAATGAGACATGATTATCATCTCATGGAATATAAAGGGTGCTAATTCTCCCTCAAGGAATAGGTGTATTAGGAACCTATATTTGAGTAATAAACCTGATATTCTTTGTTTCTAGGAAACTAAAATAACAAAAGAAGAAGTTACAAAAACTATGAAAGCAATTTGGATAATATGTGAATGGGATGCTATGGATTCTGAAGGAGTAGCAAGGGGAATTCTAACTTATTGGAATCCTTCTAGAACCTCTTGTGTAACCATTCATAAAACTAGGCATTGGATAGCCTCTTTAGTCACTTACTACTTTGTAGATATTCACTTCATCCTTATCAATGTCTATGGACCTACAAATCAGTTAGGTAGATTAGAAGTTTGGATTGGGATTGAAGCCTTTATGAGAAGTAAAGACCAAGTAATATTATTCATGATAATTGGATATTTTAATGCCATAACCAATTTGAACTAAAAATTTGGAGGAATTAGGAAATTGACCCAAAGTATGAAAGATTTCTCATCTTTTATTCAAAACAACAATCTATGGAAAGTTGAAATTGAAGAAGACAACTATACTTGGACCAACAACAGGAGAGACCATAACCTAATAGTAGAAAAATTAGATAGATGCATTCTCTTAGATCATTGTTTTGATGAAGGAACTTGTGCTAAAATTAATACCTTAACAAGTATTGATTCAGATCATTGGCCAATAAGAGTTAAAATGGTGGTAAGTGAATTCAAAAAAGATCATATTTTAAATATGATCAGATGTGGAAAGACCATCCTCAATTTGTTGATATGATATCTCAAACATGGAATTATTTAGGTAATGGTGGGTTGTATGCTCTTCCAAACCAAATTAAAGCTATGACATCTAGATTAAAAGAATGGAACAAGAACACCTTTGGAAACATTTTTGAGAAAAAAGAACTAAAATATATACTTTCAAAATTCCAAAAAGGTGATGAAAATAATACAAGCTTAGAGGAAAGGTATTTTCTTAGTGAATATCATAATATTTTGAGTAAGGAAGAGAAATTTTGGAGATTGAAATCAAGATAGACTTGGTTAAAAGGAGATAAGAATACAAAGTTTTTTCATAGGATGGCTATAGTACAGAGATCATATTCTAGAATTAAATCAATAGAATGGGTTTGGATTGAAGATCAAAGTAAAATTAGAAAAGAGGTGAACTCGTTTTATCAAAATATTCTAGGTTCAGAGGAGACCGAAGTTCTTAATGATAAACTTGTTCAAGATGTTCCTTCAATTATTACAAATGAAGACAATAGGAAACTGATGGAGCCGATTACTCTAGAAGAAATTCATTTAGATCTTTTCTCTTTTAATAAGGATAAATCTCCAGGTCCATATGGGCTCTCTACAGCTTTTTACCGACATAATTAGGATATAGTGAAGGATTCTTTATTGGTGGTTGTGGAACAGTCTAGGGTAAAACAATACATTCCTTATAAAATAAATGCAACTTATCTTACCCTAATTCCAAAAAATAAGGATGCTAAATTATTTGATTCTTTTATACCCATAAGCCTATGTAATATGGCATATAAGACTATTTCCAAAGTACCCAGGTGTTGTAGGTGAGTTGGAGAGGAGAGGATAATCTTCCAAGGGAGGTCCTAGGTTTGAATCTCCACCCTACCAAAAAGTTGAATTGGGTACCAAAAATACAATTGATAATGTTGATGTGGGCAAAGTCGGGTGTGACTCTCGGGTGAATTTGACGGTGTAGAACCCCTTGGTCGTGGTCTCTTAGACCAAGGTGGCCCTGCAAGGGGTTTTCGCTTAAAAAAAAATATTATTTTTAAAGTGATGGCGAATAGATTAAGGCCATTGTTAGACAAAATTATTTTAGAAGAGCAAGGATAATTTGTGAAAGGAAGACAAACTCTAATGGGATCATAGTAGCTCATGAAGTTATACAGTCATCGACTTCAAGAAAAGAAAAAGCTATGATCTTAAAACTTGATATGAGTAAAGCCTGTGATAGGGTTAAATGGGATTTTCTTTTTGCAGTTTTAGATAAGTTTAATTTTGAAATAAATGGGTTAGATGGATTAAAGCTTATATATCTATAGTTTCTTATTCAGTGTTAGTCAATGGGTTAGTGACAAAATATTCTAAAGCCAAGAGAGGCCTTAGACAAGGAGATCTTCTATCTCCTTATTTTTTCATTATTATGGCAGAAGTTTTGAGTAGGAACTTAAATAAGGATTACAAATATGGGTTTATTAATGGACTTAAGGTTATTAATAACATCGATAACACCACCCATCAACAATTTGTAGATGATACAACCCTTTTTGGAAGGGCAAGGATAAATGAGGCCAGATATTTGAATAACTTTTTAAAAGAGTACGAAAGAGCTTCAAGGCAAAAATTTAATAGGTTTAAATCCAAAATTTACTTCCTTAACACTCCTAATATCAAAGAATTTATAGGTTGCTTCAAATGGAGGAGGGAAATTTACCAACAACTTATGTAAGCATGCTTTTATTTGAGGGGAGAATGATGATGAATTTATGGAATCCAGTTATTAGTAAAGTTCAAAATAAACTTCTAGCTTGGGAAGGTAGATGGTTATTGTTAGCAGGAAGAGTGCAATTAATTAAGTCAATATTACAAGCCATTCCAACATATTATATGTCATTGTTTTCTATGCCAAAATCAATTGAAAAAAGTTTAATCTTTATTATACATGTTGGAGCTAAAATTGACTCAACATCAGATACCTCTAAATTTTAATTTTTGATCTTTAAAACCTTCGTCCAAATTTGTTGGTCTCTGTTGCATTCACGTGTGAAATGTTAGTCTTTGTTGTTTTTCTTAGCCGTTATAAAAATATTCATCTAAATCAGAATTAAAGTCGTAACCAAGAATTGTTAAGTTGAATACCTTTTGGTATTTAAGCGAAGCAACCATTGAAATTTCCTCTATTATTAAAAGACTTATAAAACTCGAGGAAATAAAAATTGCACTAAGAAGGCCCCTCTAGTCCGTTGGTCCCTAAAAAATAAATGAGCTTTCGATCCCTAGGAAAATCATCTTTTCCCAGGCCGAATAAAATAATTCTACTAAATCCTAAGGTCAGATAAATAAAAAATTAAATGATCAAAAGAGGGTATGTACCCCCTTTATGATAAAACCCATGCAACTCCTCCAATCTGGATGAACGCGCTTAATCCCCCAAGATATGGACGAGCGCACCCTCATAAGCAAATAAGGGTCATGCACCCCATAGATTAAATATCAAGCAAATTTTAAGATCTAGATGGTTGCGCTTGGTCCATGGCTAATCTGATAAATGCGTTCTCATTAGAATAATTTAAGTTAATAGCAGGTTTTATTAAGAAATAATCCAAGTTTTAAAATTAATAATCAAATGATTAATTTTGGGATTAAAATTAACCGCATTATAAACCTGATGTTAACTAGCATGTAGCTTCTGATATCTAGACGACGGTGCATAACTCTAAGAAGATCTGACGATCGCGCACCACTCAAAGTAACTAATCATAAATGTCAAAGGTTTTTAAGCACCCAAAAATAAATCTTTAATTTGAACCGCATTAGCTCTCGATGAACATGATTAATGAGGGTCTTAAACGCATGGTTAATCATTTTCCATTTCGATAATCAATGTTTTTAAAATCACCAAAGTTTAAATGAAAATTATAAAATAAGGTTTCAAATGGTAAGGGTACGTGCCCCTTTGATTAAAGATCATGCGAATCACAAGATCTCAACGGTTGAACTCGATATTTAGTTGATCCGACGGTAGCGTGCACATAAGATTTCCTAGCCATTAAAGCTACCATCAAAGTGGTGAATAAATATCTTATAGCTATGCATATCTCAATGGCAGCGCTCATCCCCACCCGAATCAGATGGCAATGCTTTTCCAAAGCATCCAAAGGTTAATTATGCAAGGTTTATCATATAATAGATTGTAAGGTTTAATTAAGAGCTAATATCCATGCATAATCAAGATTTAAGAAGGATCTAATATATTGTTAATGACTCCCTTTCCTTTCGATCAATCGATGAGCAGATCTAAAGAAATCAATGGGCCCACGCATCCATTATTTTATCTAACGGTGAGCGCATAGGGAGATGAGCAGATTATAAAGTGCATGTGTTTTAACCAAAGATTATTAAAGTTTTAATCATCGATTAATCTTAATAAACTAGGATTATGTGAGTTTTAATGCATTAATTAATTATATGATCTCATTGAGAATTATAAAGCTTTGGGCCTAAGTGTTTTTAATCAAATTGCTGCCAACCTAAGATTTTTGACCTAATGTTTGAGATTAATCTAATTAATTTGGCATATGTTTATATATCATTGGACTAACAACCATACAGGTTTCGGGATCTTGATGGCAGCACTCGAAGTAAACTAAATCTGATGGTAAGTGCTATCCTTGGTGCACATATTTTAATATGATAAATGTTTTTGCTTAGGTGCCTTAATTTTCGATTAACCATTGATTAATTTTAAAATAATCAAGTTTAGGCAAAGGTTTAATACCACCTTCGGACTAATCAACGTACAACTTGATAAATCTTTACGGGTGTGCATCTTCGTGAGTGGATCTAACGATGAGCGCCTAGAGAGATGATCAATTTTTAATGATATATGTTTTTTGGGTCTTATATGGTCTAAGTCTAATTTAATAAAAAAAGTTAAAAGATTTAAAATATTATTTGAAGATTAAATTGCTTCTAATATGTTATCCACAGAGATAATGGAAACCAGCTTTTAAGGGATAAATAATTTTTTTACACGAAGCCATTTAATTAAAAGGTTTAATTTGTCTAATGTTTGGACATGAATTATTGAATTAATGATTGTTTTAATTTGAATTTCATCGAGGGCCTAAGTTATGGAAGATTTAAATGAATTAACTGAGCCTAAAATCTGAACATTAATTTTCATATATATGTGCAGTATACTTTGAACTAACCCTCATGCAGGTTCATGTGATCTAACAAAAGCACTCACCTCAAAGAAAAATCTATGGATGTGCATGTTCAAAACTACAAGGAAAATAAGAGTGTTTATTTTAAGCATGTTTTCTAAGGTCAAAATAACATCGAATACATTTATTTGTTTTGTCCCTAGCTAATCCTCTTGCAGGTTTAAATGATCTAACGGAAGTGCTTCATCCAAAGTAAATTTGATGACATGCACATCACAAGATGAACTATTTTTATCCTCATAGACACACAGTCAGTAATGACATTGATACCAGATCATACCAAAGTACAATCGAAAGCTTAGTAATAGAAATACTGCAAATTCAGATAGTAGCTGAGGAAAGGAATGTTCAGATGATCAAACTAAATCCCATGGACTATCATTAGAGGAATTCCTAGAGGCTTCCAACATAGAAGATATGATCATGAACAAGATAGAGGAGTTTTATTGTGAACCTGATGATGATAAAAAGATGGCTATATAGGCTACATTCTTGATTAATGAAAAGTAGATCATAAAACTTTAGTAGATAAAAAAAATGAAGAAAACCAGAGTACGTGGTCTACAGATAAAGCTAAATACACCTCCAAGGGAAGAAATAAGAAGCACTGAAGCAAGCAAAAGTTCAAAAATAGAAAATCAACTAGAATATGAGGTGGGAACAGAAGAAGAATACTCATCAAAAATAGAGTCAACTGATCAGTGAGCTAATCAAACAAAAAGTCATGACCAAATCCATAATACAGGTAAAAGGGGGTAATGGGAGATAGTTGTACAATTTTTGGAAGATCAAAGGAGATGGTGACAACTGTAAGGCCCAGATGAGGCCAAAAATAATCGAATCAAGAACCAGAGGCTATAAAAGAAGTAGCCACGATCAGAATCTACATCAAGCTTTAGAGATAGCAAATTATTTCTAAGAGGTATACTTGAGTGCCCTGTGAGTTGTGTTGTTGTATTCCCTTTGTGTCTTATTTTTTCATCCCTCATTCTTCCCCTTTGTTGTGCAGGTTTTGGTAGAACTATGCTTGAGAAGTTGAGAATATTTCTAGTTCTTTTTGAGCCTGAAACTCAGAGATTTTTCCTATTACCATATTGGAATGGGAGAAGTTGAAGAAGTCTTGTTACATTATTTGAACAAGATATTTCTCATTGTATTAAGAGCTTTTAACATAGTTTAATGGCATTCTATCAACTCTGCATGTAATATTCATTTGGAAAATTAATACAATTTTGGGGTTCAATTCTATCAATTTTGTCTTCAATTTTGTATGTGACTTCATAGCAGATTACATTATTTGAATGTGTTATGAATGTTTCTTTCGTTGGTCAACTATTATATTTATTACGATATTTGAATGAGTCTAAAAGCACCAATTTCTCTTTTCCCCATTCTTTCTATTCATATTATAAGCGTTGTTAAATTGCTATAACAACCCAATGAATCTAGGCACTGGTCTACATAAGGCATAATAATAGTTGTTGTCTTTGCTTGGTCATTTTAATATAAGTAGTGTATAACTAAAATTTGGAGTGCTTAAAAATTGCAATATCTTAAGTTTACCACTGGGGTTTCCTTACCCATTATGGTTCTTCTTCTTTAGCAATATACCTTTTACCAGAATAAAGAGGCAGGTTGACCAGAGCTTGTAATAGCTCGTTGGTTCCAAACGATTTCTTGTAGCATGACAATCGAATCCTATGGATGCAAGAAATTGTTCCAACAGTTTTTTGGCACCGTTTTCGAGGATAGAATCTTCATGATTTTAGGCCTGGGATTTCACGACATATTTTTATTAGTTATTTACATTGGCTCGTCAAACTGATGCCAACAATGTTTTGGTGTCGTTGTCGAGGAAGAATTTTTAAAATTCTTCAACCTAAATTTAATGACTATATTTTAATCAACAGGTGGCCAATTAGAATAAAGAACCTACGTTTTTGACTTTTATATTTTTATGTTCTTTATTTCTTTTACCTGTAATTTTCAATCATCTTTTGAAGTGTTCTTTATGTTTCTTGATTTTCTTGAAATTTCCCCAAAGAACTATCTCCTGTAAGGCTGAGAGTAAAAATATCAAGCAATCTTGATCATACATTCTATTCTTTCTACACTACCTATGCTGGCGACTCTGTTTGGACAAACCCAGAAATCAAAAATCAAGAAATAAGGAGCAGAACGTGTTGGTGCATACGAGGAGAAGTGGTAAGGAGCTATTTCTAGAATTTGAGAACCTAGAGGTATTTATTCAAAATAAAAAAACCTAGTTTACAAAATTGGATCGTATCATAGTGGTAAGGTTTTGTTAACAAGTGAGGTTCCTTTAAATAGTGGTTCTAGCATCTTGATTTGTTCTGATAAGAATATTTCAATTAATCATAAGCGTATCTTCTATCATCACCCTTGTGATCATGATGAATGACCAGAATAATCAATACCTTCAAACCTGGAGAGCCAATAGGTACAGGCCTTTTCAGTTGCCTCCTCACCTTCATCGATTACCTATTAAAGCCCCTAAATACTTACCTAAATTCCTAGGTAACAATGTTATCATTGGAGAAGAACATATCGAAAGCTTCTTGTATGCCTTAGATAGATTGAAAGTCGAAGAAGAAGATGTGGCTCTTAGGCTATTTCGATAGACCTTAGAGAAAGATGCTTTAGATTGGTTCAATAGTCTTTCCCCACATTGCATATTAAATTTCCAAGAAATGGAAGAAGTCTTTTTAGAAAGGTATGGTAAGGAGAGAAATATACGTTCACTCATAACTGAATTGGTTGCAATAAAAAAAAGAAAAATGAATCGATTAATAACTTCAACAAAAGATTCATCAAGGTTAAAAGCAAAATCTTCGATAAATTAGCTCTTAGTGATCAACATTACATTTGCTTTTATAAGAATGCTTTCTCTGTAGAATTCAATGATGAACTAAGAAAAGAGCAAGTGAACACTATTGATGAGTGCATGAATAAGGTTGTCCACGTAGAAAGAAATATGATCGATAGTAAATTCTCTTTCTATTGCCCTACCTGTAATTCACCGCATAAGCCTTCTAGTTGTGCCATCTATTTAGCTTCGCATCCTAGCCTAAGCCTTAAGGAACGACCTAGTAAAGAAGTCAAGACCAATTTAGATTGCAAGGATAAACACCCAAAATCTAAAGGAGATATTGAGGTCTATCAAAAATAGAGAACTTTAATATCCAAAAGAGAGCAACATCATCCTAAAACCACTAATGTCATACTTGATGAAGTCAAATGGGAACCGCTTATAGCAGTAGTGGATATTTTTCAAGAAATCCATGCCATGGACTTTGAGAGTACACTAGATGAGATGAATATTCCTAATGTGGATGAGATGAGAGAACAACATTCAGAAGAAGGGATACAGTCCAACAAAATAGTGCAGGTTGAGGAAGAAAAATTTGATAATTGGTCAACAACTAAGAACGATGAATCAAAATATGAGGTTATTAATGAAAAATTTGGTGCAGAAAAAGACCACAAAATAGAATTGATTGACCACAAGTTTGAAAATATAATTAAGTCTAAAGAAAATATCAATGTTTGTCTTATCAACCATGAACAAAGAAATTTATTTCTCAGGGAAGAAAATCATCATCAAGCTCCTGATAATAGATTTGATGAAATCAAACAAGATCAGTCTATAATAGTAGAAGTTTCAAAAAGCCTTCTGACCAATGATTTCAATATACAAGAAATACAACACTCAGATGTAGAGGCACTATCCAATAAAATAGTGCAAACTAAAGAAGAAAAAATTGATAAAGGGGCAACAATTAATAATGATGAGTCTAAATATGGGGGTCTTTTTAAGTCTAATACAGAAGAGAACCACCAAAAATAATGGATTGATCATAAGCCATGGGTTGAAGAAGATGTCAACAATAAGCAAAGAACTTTATTTCCTAGAGAAGAACATCATCATCAAGCTCCTGATGATAGTTCTGATGAAATCCCACAAGATCTATCAATAATAGTAGAAGCTCCAAAAAGCCTTCAGATCTATGATTTCGATATATTAGAAATGCCTGAACAACATTCAGAGGAAGAAGTATTGTCCAACAAAATTGTACAGGTTGAAGATGAAACAGTAGATGAAAGGCCAATAACTGAGGATGATTTATCCAAATATGAAGTTCTCCTTGTGAAGCCCAATGCAGAGGAAGATCCTGAGACAGAACTGACTAATCACAAGCCTAAAAGTATAGTTAAGTCCAAAAAATATACTGGTCAAAGAATCATAGCACAAAAGGAAGATGAATTTTCTAGATCTTTTAGGCTTATTGATCAGTCAGAAACAAGGTCCTTCAATGTTTTCCAAAGATATATGTCGGATCCAATGAATGAATACTCTATCTGCAATCACCCACCTAATAATAGAGCTTCATATAACATCATAGTTGATCTATTGAGTTTTTTTTCTACAAATAATTGTTCCCCCATTTATGTTAAAAGTGTGAAATCAGTTAGATTAAAACAGGTCAAATCAAATAAAATTGACAAATCCATAGTGCTCATTAGTCTGGAAAATGGTGCTGATTCTTTTGCTGACTTCTCCATCATACTCATTAACAAAGTTCCAGTCCTAGGTAATACCACATCTGTTACCTCATTTTAGAGTAAAATCCCCAATGCCCAACCCATCATAAGGAACCCCACAAGAATTGGCCAGTCTAATGGAAGATACATCATGAAAAGAACAAAGAAAAAAAGAATGCATAAAGTTCAACTGCAGTTTGTTCTTCTTTGGAATCATCAAGAATTGAGAGTGTATCCTAGGCCATTTAGACAAAAACAAAAGGAATTTGCACTCACTCTACATCCTGAGGTTATAAAGTTATTTTTGCAAAATAGGAGCATTGACCTCCTCTCAATTTTCATGATACTTTATTTTTGCCTCGTCACCATCCATGTCCAGTCGTGGCTATGTTTTTGTCTCCTTGAAAGGTTTTTGTTTTGCACCATAGTTTTAATAGACTTGTTCTAATCAGTCAAAGAAAGAGGACCTAGAGTAAGGACATATGACACTAAGATCTTATGGGCTAGGTTTTAGGCAATTGTCCCACAAGTCTGGAGCTACAACAGATTAGGTGGAAGGTACTGTGTGTTATGCTGAAGCTTCACATCTCCCACAAATTTTAAGGATATTCCAGGGTCACGAAGAATGAAGTCATCATTGATAGGATGCCTTGAGCTAAAAACATATACATCTCAAGATTTACAACCCCTGCCATGGGGCCAATAGGGAGTAAATAACCTATATAAAAAAAAATCAACAAAAAAATATATAATAAAAAATAGAGTTGTATTTTTGTCAGAATGTTGTGTTGTTTTGTTTTGTCAGTTAAGTAATTTCCTTATTGTTGTTTTGTTTTATTTTGCTTTGTGTGGTTTTAGTTGTGTTGTTTCTCATGATTATCATAGGATGATGAGTATTCCTTACTATTTATTTCTCTAAAGACAAATAAGAGAAGAGGAAATTTATTTTAGATGTTGATGATGCTTACAATTTTCAAATTTGAATGTTTATGCAATTATCATAGGGTATGAGACAAAACAGAGTAAAATTAGAGTTGTTGGTCCATCATGACAAAGTCTCACATTACAAATGATACTAAAAGGAATTTTAGGGTTCCAAGGGATAGAGTTATCTTTGGTAAGATGGTTGAGCTAAAAATCATTACACTCTATTCTTTAGCCAAAAACTAATCCTCAACTCAGGCACACTCGTTGCACAATTTGCATATATCAAAATATTTCTCAAAAAGAGAAAGAAAATTAAAATGATGCAGATTGATTCAATGTCTGAGATATCTTGGAAAACCTCTATCGGGGCTATAGATGCTTGACTGGCAGTAGAGTAAAACCATATGGGATCAGTAGCATCTCCACCGGGGCTATAGACGCTTGACTGGTAGTGGAGCCCTGCAAATGGTGAAAATCTTAAGGAGTGAAATTACTTATTAGGCTTGATCATTTTCCAAACATGATGAAGTTCTAGAAGACCCAAGAATAAAAAATGAATGCACTAACACACACTTAGGCCAAGGCATGATGGAACAACTAACTTTGATGCATTATGTATAATCATATCCTAGGACCTTGCTGAACAATCATAACAATATTTCAAAAGCTCATCTGATCTTAAAATTTTGATCCTTTGATCCAAATTTGACTGAGGGAAATTACAGTTTGGGATACTCTATTGCTTTGATATCATGTTTGTTGTTGCTTTATTGTATCTTTTCAGTTTTAAGTTTTCTTTGTTTATGTTTTTTATTTTCTAATCAGGTTTGATGGTTTATGATTCTGTCCAAAGCTTGTAATGAAACTAGGAGATTCTAGAATTCTCAAGTGCCTCAGGTTTTCAACACATTGTCCCAGTCAGAGCCTATGTTGGAGCCAAAATTGACTCAACATCAGATACCCCCAAATTTAAATTTTTTATCTTCAAAACCTTCGCCCAAATTTGTTGGTCTTTGTTGCATTCACTTGTGAAATGTTGGTCTTTGTTGTTTTTCTTAGTCGTTATAAAAATATTCATCTAAATCAGATTTAAAGTCATAACCAAGAATTGTTAAGTTGAATACCTTTTTGTCTTTAAGCGAAACAACCATTAAAATTTCCTCTATTATTAAAAGACTTATAAAATTTGAGGAAATAAAATTTGCACTAAGAAGGTCCCTCTAGTCCATTGGTCCCTAAAATATTAAATGAGCATTAGATCCCTAGGAAAATCGTCCTTTCCTAGGCCAAATAAAATAATTCTACTAAATCCTAAGGTCGGATAAATAAAAAATTAGATGGTCAAAAGAGGGTATGTACCCCCTTTATGATAAAACCCATGCAACTCCTCCAATATGGATGAACGTGCTTCATCCCCCAAGATCTGGACGAACGTGCGCTCATAAGCAGCTCAAAGGTTAATTAATTAATAGTGCCATGGTCAAAATTGTATAACATAATGTCTAAGGCAATTGAATTAATTAAATCAAGTAAGGGTCATGCACCCCATTGATTAAATATCAAGTAAATTTTAAGATCTAGATGGCTACGCTTGGTCCATGGCTAATCCGATGGATGCACTCTCATTAGAATAATCAAAGTTAACCGCAGGTTTTATTAAGGAATAATCCAAAGTTTAAAATTAATAATCAGATGATTAATTTTGAGATTAAAATTAACCGCATTATAAACCTGATGTTAACTAGCATGTAGCTTCTGAGATCTGGATGGTGGTGCATAACTCTGAGAAGATCCGATGATCGCGCACCACTCAAAGTAACCAATCATAAATGTCGAAGGTTTTTAAGTGCTCGAAAATTAATCTTTAATTAGAACCGCATTAGCTCTTGGTGAACATGATTAATGAGGGTCTTAAACACATGGTTAATCATTCCCTCTTTTGGTAATCAATGTTTTTAAAATCACCAAAGTTTAAATGAAAATTATAAAATAAGGTTTCAAAAGGTAAGGGTACGCACCCCTTTGATTAAAGATCGTGTGGATCACAAGATCTCAACGGTTGAACTCGATATTCAGTTGATCCAATGGCAACGTGCACACCAGATTGCCCAACCATTAAACCTGCCATCAAAGTGGTGAATAAATATCTTATAGTTATGCATATCTCAATGGCAGCGCTCATCCCCGCCCGAATCCGATGGCAGCGCTTTTCCAAAGCATCCAAAGGTTAATTATGCAAGGTTTATCAGATAATCGATTGTAAGGTTTAATTAAGAGCTAATATCCATGCATAATCAAGATTTAAGAAGGATCTAATACATTGTTAATGACCCCCTTTCCTTCCGATCAATCGATGGGTAGATCTGAAGAAATCAACGGGTGCGTGCATCCGTTATTTGATCTAATGGTGAGTGCATAGGGAGATGAGCGGATTATAAAGTGCATGTGTTTTAACCAAAGGCTATTAAAGTTTTAATCATCGATTAATCTTAATAAACCAGGATTATGTGAGTTTTAATGCATTAATTAATTATATGATCGCATTGAGAACTATAAAGCTTTGGGCCTAAGTGTTTTTAATCAAATTGCTGCCAACCTAAGATTTTTGACCTAATGTTCAAGATTAATCTAATTAATTTGGCATATTTTTATATATCATTAGACTAACAACCATACGGGTTTCAGGATCTTGATGGTAACGCTCGAAGTAAACTAAATCTGACGGTAAGCGCTATCCTTGGTGCACAGATTTTAATCTGATAAATATTTTCGCTTAGGTGCCTTAATTTTTGATTAACCATTGATTAATTTTGAAATAATCAAGTTTAGGCAAAGGTTTAATACATTATAAATTTTCCACCTTCGGACTAATCAACGTACAACTTGATAAATCTTTACGGGCACGCATCTTCGTGAGCGGATCTAACGATGAGCACCCAGAGAGATGATCAATTTTTAATGATATATGTTTTTGGGCCTTATATGGTCTAAGTCTGATTTAATAAAAAAATTAAAGGATTTAAAATATTATTCGAAGATTAAATTGCTTCTAATATGTTATCCACGGAGATAATGGAAACCAAATTTTAAGGGATAAATAATTTTTTTACACGAAGCCATTTAATTAAAAGGTTTAATTTGTCTAAGGTTTGGACATGAATTATTGAATTAATGATTGTTTTAATTTGAATTTCGTCGAGGGCCTAAGTTACGAAAGATTTAAATGAATTAACTGAGCCTAAAATCTGAACATTAATTTTCATATATATGTGCAGTATACTTTGAACTAACCCTCATGCAGGTTCACGTGATCTAACGGAAGCACTCACCTCAAAGAAAAATCTATGGATGCGCATGTTCAAAACTGCAAGGAAAATAAGAGTGTTTATTTTAAGCATGTTTTCTAAGGTCAAAATAACATCGAATACATTTATTTGTTTCATCCCCAGCTAATCCTCCTGCAGGTTTAAATGATCTAATAGAAGTTCTTCATTTGAATTAAATTTGATGATACATGCATCACAAGATGAACTATTTTTATCCTCACAGACACATAGTCAGAAATGACATTGATACCAGATCATACTAAAGTACAAGCGAAAGCTCAGTACCAAAAATACTACAAATTCATATAGTAGTCGAGGAAAGGAATGTTCAAATGATCAAACTGAATCCCATGGACTATCATTAGAGGAATTCCTAGAGGTTGCCAACATAGAAGATATGATCATGAACAAGACAGAGGAGTTTGATTGTGAACCTGATGATGATAAAAATATGGCCAGACAGGCTACATTCTTGATTAATGAAAAGCAGATCAAAAAACTTCAGTAGATCAAAAAAATGAAGAAAACCAAAGTACGTGGTCTACAAATGAAGCTAAATACACCTCCAAGGGAAGAAATAAGAAGTACTGAAGCAGGCCAAAGTTCAAAAATAGAAAACCAACCAGAAGATGAGGTGGGAACATAAGAAGAATACTCATCAGAAATAAAGTCAACTGATCAGTGAGCTAATCAAACAAAAAGTCATGACCAAATCCATAATACAAGTAAAAGGGGGTAATGGGAGATAGTTGCATAGTGTTGGGAAGATCAAAGGAGATGGTGACAACTGTAAGGCCCAGATGAGGCAAAAAATAATTGAATCAAGAACCAGAGGCTATAAAAGAAGCAGCCATGATCAGAATCAGCATCAAGCTTTAGAGATAGCAAATTCTTGCTAAGAGGTATACTTGAGTGCCCTGTGAGTTGTGCTGTTGTATTCCCTTTGTGTCTTTTTCTTTTTCACCCCTCATTCTTCCCCTTTGTTGTGTAGGTTTTGGTAGAACTGTGCTTGAGAAGCTAAGAATATTTCCAGTTCTTTTTGAGCTTGAAACTCAGAGATTTTTCCTGTTACCAAATTGGAATAGGAGAAGTTGAAGAAGTCTTGTTACATTATTTGAACAAGATTTTCTCATTGTATTAAGAGCTTTAACAGAGTTTAATGGCATTCTACCAACTCTACATGTAATATTCATGGAAAATTAATACAATTTTGGGTTTCAATTCTATCATATTTTGTCTTCAGTTTTGAATGTAACTTTGTAGCAGATTACATTATTTGAATGTGTTACAAGAATGTTTCTTTCGTTGGTCCTACTATTAAATTTATTATGATATTCGAACGAGTTTAATAGATCCAATTTTCCTTTCCTCCATTCTTTTTATTCATATTATAAACGTTGTTAAATTGCTATAATAGCCCAATGAATCTAGGCACCGGTCTACATAAGGCATAATAATAGTTGTCTTTGCTTGGTCATTTTAATATAAGTAGTATAACTAAAATTTGGAGTGCTTAAACTTACAATATCTTGAGTTTATCACTGGGGTTTCCTTACCCATTCTGATTCTTTTTCTTTAGCAATATATCTTTTATCATAATAAAGAGGCAGGTTGACCAGAGCCTATAATAGCTTGTTGGTTCCAAATGATTTCTTATAGCATGACAATCGAATCCTATGGATGCAAGAAATTGTTCCAACAGTTTTTTGGCACCATTTTCGAGGATAAAATCTTCATGATTTTAGGCCTAGGATTTCACAACCTATTTTTACTGGTAATTTACACTGGCCCATTAATCTGATGCCAATAGTTTTTTCGCATCGTTGCTGGGGAAGAATTTTTAAATTCTTAACCTGAATTTAACAACTATATTTTAATCAACAGGCAACCAAATAGAATAAAGAACTTGTGTTTTTGACTTTTATGTTTTTATGTTCCCTATTTCTTTTGCCTGTAATTTCCAATCCTCGTTTGAAGTGTTCTTGATGTTTCTTGATTTTCTTGATCATACATTATGTTCTTTCTGCACTACCTATGTTGGAGACTCTGTCTGGACAACACAAAAATCAAAAAATAAAGAAAGAAGGAGCAAAATGTGTTGGCGCATACGAGAGTGGTAAGGAGCTATTTCCAAAATTTGAGAACCCAAAGGTATTTATTCGAAATCAAAAAACTCAATTTACAGAATTGAATCGTATCATAGTGGTAAGGTTTTGTTAACAAGTGATGTTCCTTTAAATAGTGGTTCTAGTATCTTGATTTGTTCTGATAAGAGTATTTCAATTAATCATAAGTGTATCTTCTATCATCACCCTTGTGATCATGATGAATGATCAGAATAATCAATACCTTCAAAACTAGAAATCCAATAGGTATAGGCCTTTTCAACTGCATCCTCACCTTCATCGGTTACCTATTAAAGCCCCTAAATACTTACCAAAATTCCTAGGTAATGATGTTGTCACTGGAGAACATATCAAAAACTTCTTGTATATCTTACATATATTGAAATTCGAAGAAGAATATGTGGTTGTTAGGCTTTTTTGACAGAACTTAGAGAAATATGCTTTAGACTGGTTCAATAGTCTTTCCCCGCATTGCATATTAAATTTCCAAGAAATAGAAGAAGTCTTTTTAGAAAGGTATGGTAAGGAGAGAAATATATGTTCACTCATAACTAAATTGACTGCAATGAAAAAAGAGAAAAATGAATCGATTAATAACTTCAACAAAAGATTCATCAAGGTTAAAAGCAAAATCTTCGATAAATTAGCTCTTAGTGATCAACATTACATTTGCTTTTATAAGAATGTTTTCTCTGTAGAATTCAATAATGAACTAAGAAAAGAGCAAGTGAACACTATTGATGAGTGCATGAATAAGGTCGTCTATGTAGAAAGAAATATGATCGATAGTAAATTATCTTTCTATTGTTCTACCTATAATTCATAGCATAAGCCTTCTATTTGTGTCATTTATTTAACTTCGCATCCCAGCCTGAGCCTTAAGGAACGACCTAGTAAAGAAGTTAGGACCAATTTAGATTGCAAAGATAAACACCCAAAATCTAAAGAAGATATTGAGGTTTATCAAAAACAGAGAACTTTAATATCCAAAAGAGAGCAACATCATCCTAAAACCACTAATGTCATACTTGAAGAAGTTAAATGGGAACCAATTGTAGCAGTAGTTGATAGTTTTCAAGAAATCAATGCCATGGACTTTAAGAGTACACTAGATGAGATGAATATTCCTTATGTGGATGAGATGAGAGAAAACATTTAGAAGAAAGGATATAGTCCAACAAAACAGTGCAGGCTGAGAAAGAAAAAATTGATAATTGGTCAACAACTAAGAATGATGAATCAAAAGATGAGGTTATTAATGAAAAATTTGGTGCAGAAAAATACCACAAAACAAAATTGATTGACCACAAGTTTGAAAATATAATTAAGTTTGAATAAAATATCAATGTCTATCTTATCAGCTATGAACAAAGAAATTTATTTCTCAGGGAAGAAAATCATCATCAAGCTCCTGATAATAGATTTGATGAAATCAAACAAGATCAATCTATAGTAGTAGAAGTTTTAAAAAGTATTCTGACCAATGATTTCAAGATACAAGAAATACAACACTAAGGTGTAGAGGCACTATCCAATAAAATAGTGCAAACTGAAGAAGAAGAAATTGATAAAGGGGCAACAATTAATAATGATGAGTCTAAATATGGGGGTATTTTTAAGTCTAATATAGAAGAGAACCACCAAACAGAATGGATTGATCATAAGCCATGGGTTGAAGAAGATATCAACAATAATCAAAGAACTTTATTTCCCAGAGAAGAACATCATCATAAACCTCCTGATGACAATTTTGATGAAATCCCACAAGATATATCAATAACAGTAGAAGCTCCAAAAAGCCTTCAGATCTATGATTTCGATATATTAGAAATTCCATAACAATATTCAGAGGAAGAAGCATTGTCCAAAAAAACTTTACAAGTTTAAGATGAAACAGTAGATGAAGGACCAATAAGTAAGGATGATTTATCCAAAGATGAAGTTCTCCTTATGAAGCACAATGTAAAGGAAGATCCTGAGACAGAACTAACTAATCACAAACCTAAAAGTATAGTTAAGTCCAAAAAAGATACTGGTCAGAGAATCATGGCACAAAAGAAAGATGAATTTTCTAGATCTTTTAGGCTTATTGATCAGTCAAAAACAAGGTCCTTCAACGTTTTCCAAAGATATATGTCAAATCCAATGAATGAATACTCAATCTGCAACCACCCGACTAATAATAGAGCTTCATATAGCATCATAGTTGATTTATTAAGTTTTTTTTTTGTAAATAATTGTTCCCCCATTTATGTTAAAAGTGTGAAATCAGTTAGATTAAAACAGGTCAAATCAAATAAAATTGACAAATCCATAGTGCTCATTGGTCTGGAAAATGGTGCTGATTCTTTTGTTGACTTCTCCATCATACTCATTAACAAAGCCCCAATCCTAGGTAATACCGCATCTGTTACCTCATTTCAGAGTAAAATCTCCAATGCCCAACCCATCATCAGGAACCCCACAAGAATTGGCCAGTCTAATGGAAGATACATCATGAAAAGAGCAAAGAAAAAAATGCATAAAGTTCAACTGCAGTTTGTTTTTCTTTGGAATCATCAATAATTGAGAGTGTATCCTAGTCCATTCAGACAAAAACAAAAGGAATTTGCACTCACTCTACATCCTGAGGTTATAAATCTATTTTTGCAAAATAGGAGCATTGACCTCCTCTCAATTTTCATGATACTTTATTTTTGCCTCGTCACCATCCGTGTCCATCCGTGGCCATGTTTTTGTCTCTTTGAAAGGTTTTTGTTTTGCACCATAGTTTTAATAGACTTGTTATAATCAATCAAAGAATGAGGACCTAAAATAAGGACATATGACACTGATATCTTATGGGCCATGTTTTAGGCAATTGTCCCACAAGTTTGGAGCTGCAACAGATTAGGTGGAAGGCACTGTGTGTTATGCTGAAGCTTCACATCTTCCACAAATTTTAAGGATCTTCTAGGGTCACGAAGAACGAAGTCATCATTGACAGGATACCTTGAGCTAAAAACATATTCATCTCAAGATTTACAACCCCTGCCATGGGGCCAATGAGGAGGAAATAACCTATATAAAAAAAAAATCAATGAAAAAAATTATAATAAAAAACAGAGTTGTATTTTTTTTAGAATGTTGTGTCATTTTATTTTGTCAATTAAGTAATTTCCTTATTGTTGTTTTGTTTTATTTTGCTTTGTGTGGTTTTAGTTGTGTTGTTTCTCATGATTATCATAGGATGATGAGTATTCCTTATTGTTTATTTCTCTAAAGACAAATAAGAGAAGAGGAAATTTATTTTAGATGTTGATGATGCTTACAATTTTTAAATTTGAATGTTTATGCAACTATCATAGGGTATGAGACAAAATAGAGTAAGATTAGAGTTGTTGGTCCATCATGACAAAGTCTCACATTTCAAATGATACTAAAAGGAATTTTAGGGTTCCAAGTGATAGAGTTATCTTTGGTAAAATGGTTTAGCTAAAAATCATCATACTATATTCTTTAGCCAAAAACTAATCATCAACTCAGACACACTCATTGCACAATTTGTTTATATCAAAATATTTTCTCAAAAAGAGAAAGAAAATTAAAATGATGCAGATTGAGTCAATGTCTAAGATATCTTGGAAAACTCTAGCAGGGCTATAGACGTTTGACTAGCAATAGTATAAAACCAGATGGGATCAGTAGCATCTCCACCGGGGCTATAGACGCTTGACTGGCAGTGGAGCCCTACAAATGACAAAAATCTTAAGGAGTGAAATTACTTATTAGGCTTGATCATTTTCCAAACATGATAAAGTTCTGGAAGACCCAGGAATAAAAAATGAATGCACTAACACACACTTCGACCAAGGCAGGATGGAACAACTAACTTTGATGCATTATGTATAATCATATCTTAGGAGCTTGCTGAACAATCATAACAATATTTCAAAAGATCATTTGATCTTAAAATTTTGATCCTTTGTTCCAAATTTGATTGAGGGAAATTACAGTTTGGGATACTCTATTGCGTTGATATTATGTTTGTTGTTGTTTTATTGTGTGTTTTTTAGTTTTAAGTTTTCTTTGTTTATGTTTTTTATTTTCTAATTACGTTTTACGGTTTATGATTTTGTCTGAAGCTTGTAATGAAACCAGGAGATTCTAGAATTCTCAAGTGCCTCAAATTTTTAGCACATTGTCCCAGTCAGAGCCTATGTTGGAGCTAAAATTAACTCAACATCAGATACCCCCAAATTTTAATTTTTGATCTTCAAAACCTTTGCCCAAATTTTTTGGTCTCTGTTGCATTCACTTGAGAAATATTGGTCTTTGTTGTTTTTCTTAGCCATTATAAAAATGTTCATCTAAATCAGATTTAAAGTCGTAACCAAGAATTGTTAAGTTGAATACCTTTTGGTCTTTAAGCGAAACAACCATTGAAATTTCCTATATTATTAAAAGACTTATAAAATTTGAGGAAATATTATTTGCACTAAGAAGGTCCCTCTAGTCCGTTGGTCCCTAAAAAATAAAACGAGCATTCGATCCCTAGGAAAATCATCCTTTCCTAGGCGGAATAAAATAATTCTACTAAATTTTAAGGTCGAATAAATAAAAAATTAAATGGTCAAAAGAGGGTATGTACCCCCTTTATGATAAAACCCATGCAACTCCTCCAATCTGGATGAACGCACTTAATCCCCCAAGATCTGGATGGACGCACGCTCATAAGCAGCTCAAAGGTTAATTAAATAATAATGCCATGATCAGAATTTTATAACATAATGTCTAAGACAATTGAATTAATTAAATCTGAAGTAAGGGTCATGCACCCCATTGATTAAATATCAAGCAAATTTTAAGATCTATACGGTTGTGCTTGGTCCATGGCTAATTTGATGGATGCGCTCTCATTAGAATAATCGAAGTTAACCGTAAGTTTTATTAAGGAATAATCCAAAGTTTAAAATTAATAATCAGATGATTAATTTCGAGATTAAAATTAACTGCATTATAAACCTGATGTTAACTAGCATGTAGCTTCTGAGATCTAGACGGCGACACATAACTCTAAGAAAATTCGACGACCGTGCACCGCTCAAAGTAACCAATCATAAATGTCGAAGGTTTTTAAGTGCCCAAAAATTAATCTTTATTAGAACCGCATTAGCTCTCGATGAACATGATTAATGAGGGTCTTAAACACATGGTTAATCATTCCCCTTTTGGTAATCAATGTTTTTAAAATCACCAAAGTTTAAATAAAAATTATAAAATAAGGTTTCAAAAGGCAAGGGTATGTGCCCCTTTGATTAAATATCGTGCGGATCACAAGATCTCAACGATTGAACTCGATCTTCAATTGATCCGACAGTAGCATGCACACGAGATTGTCCAACCATTAAAGCTACCATCAAAGTGGTGAATAAATATCTTACAATTATAAATATCTCAATAGCAGCGCTCATCCCCACCTGAATTCGACGGTAGCGCTTTTCCAAAGCATTCAAGGTTTATCGGATAATTGATTGTAAGGTTTAATTAAGAGCTAATATCCATGCATAATAAATATTTAATAAGGATATAATACATTGTTAATGACCCCCTTTCCTTTCGATCAATTGACGGGAATATCTGAAGAATTCAACGGGCGCGCGCATCCGTTATTTGATCTAATGGTGAGCGCATCCGTTTTAACCAAACTCTATTAAATTTTTAATCATTGATTAATCTTAATAAACCAAGATTATGTGAGTTGTAATGCATTAATTAATTATATGATCGCACTGAGAATTATAAAGCTTTCGGCCTAAGTGTTTTTAATCAAATTTGTTGCCAACATAATATTTTTGACCTAATATTTGAGATTAATCTAATTAATTGGGCATATGTTTATATATCATTGGACTAACAACCATACAGGTTTCGGGATCTTAACGGTAGTGCTCGGAGTAAACTAAATCTGACGGTAAGCGCTATCCTCGGTGCACAAATTTTAATCTGATAAATATTTTCGCTTAGGCACCTTAATTTTTGATTAACCATTGATAAATATTTAAATAATCAAGTTTAGGCAAAGGTTTAATACCATCTTTGAACTAATCAATGTACAACTTGATAAACCTTTACAAGCACGCATCTACGCGAGCAGATCTAACGATGAGCATCCAGAGAGATGATCGATTTTTAATGATATATATTTTTGGGTCTTATATGGTCTAAGTATGATTTAATAAAAAAAGTTAAAGGATTTAAAATATTATTCGAAGATTAAATTGCTTCTAATATGTTATCCACGGAGATAATGGAAATCAACTTTTAAGGGATAAATTATTTTTTTTACAGGAAGCGATTTAATTAAAAGATTTAATTTGTCTAAGGTTTGGACATGAATTATTGAATTAATGATTGTTTTAATTTGAATTTCGTCAAGGACCTAAGTTACGGAAGATTTAAATGAATTAACTAAGCCTAAAATCTGAACATTAATTTTCATATATATGTGCAATATACTTTGAACTAACCCTCATGCAGGTTCACGTGATCTAACGAAAGCACTCACCTCAAATAAAAATCTATGGATGTGCATGTTCAAAACTATAGGGAAAATAAGTGTTTATTTTAAGCATGTTTTCTAAGGTCAAAATAACATCGAATACATTTATTTGTTTAATCCTCGGCTAATCCTCCTGTAGATTTAAATGATCTAACAGAAGTATTTCATTCGAAGTAAATCTGATGACATGCGCATCAGAAGATGAACTATTTTTATCCTCACAGACACACAGTCAGTAATGACATTGATACCAAATCATACTAAAGTACAATCGAAAGTTTGATAATAGAAATACTGCAAATTCAGATAGTAGCCGAGGAAAGGAATGTTTAGATGATCAAACTGAATCCCACGGACTATCATTAGAGGAATTCCTAGAGGCTACCAGCATAGAAGATATGATCATGAACAAGACAAAGGAGTTTGATTGTGAACCTGATGATGATAAAAATATGGCCAGACAGGCTACATTCTTGATTAATGAAAAGCAGATCAGAAAACTTCAGTAGATCAAAACAATGAAGAAAACTAGAGTACGTGGTCTACATATAAATCTAAATACACCTCCAATGGAAGAAATAAGAAGTACTGAAGCAAGCCAAAGTTTAAAAATAGAAAACCAACCAAAAGATGAGGTGGGCCAAAAATAATCGAATCAAGAACCAGAGGCTATAAAAGAAGCAGCCACAGTCAGAATCAGCATAAAGCTTTAGAGATAGCAAATTTTGCTAAGAGGTATACTTGAGTGCCCTTTGAGTTGTGTTGTTGTATTTCCTTTGTATCTTTTTATGTTCACCCCTCATTC
This sequence comes from Wollemia nobilis, assembly GCA_028583015.1. Classification (NCBI taxonomy): domain Eukaryota; kingdom Viridiplantae; phylum Streptophyta; class Pinopsida; order Araucariales; family Araucariaceae; genus Wollemia; species Wollemia nobilis. Next base: position 22,748,251 of record JAQPPZ010001195.1, read on the forward strand.
TTCCCATTTGCTGTGTAGGTTTTGGTAGAATTGTGTTTGAGAAGCTGAGAACATTTTCAATTATTTTTGAGCCTGAAGTCCAGAGATTCTTCCTGTTACCATAATTAAATAGGATAATTGAAGAAGTCTTGTTACATTATTTGAACAAGATTTTCTCATTATATTAAGAGCTTTAATAGAGTTTAATGGCATTCTATCAACTTTACATGTAATATTCATGGAAAATTAATACAATTCTGGGTTTTAGTTCTATCATCTTTTATCTCATGTTCTGAATGTAACTTTGTAGTAGATTACATTATTTGAATGTGTTACAATCATTTTATTTTATTGTCCTACTGTTAGATTGGTTACGATATTCGAACGAGTGTAATAGCACCAATTTATTTTTTTCCCCATTTTTTCTATTCATATTATAAACATTGTTAAATTGCTATAACAACCCAATTAATCTAGGCACCGATCTACATAAGGCATAATAATAGTTGTTGTCTTTGCTTGGTCATTTTAATATAAGTAGTGTAACTAAAATCTGGAGTGCTTAAAATTACAATTTCTTGAGTTTATCACTGGGGTTTCCTTACCCATTCTGATTCTTCTTCTTTAGCAATATATCTTTTATCAAAATAAAGAGGCAGGTTGACCAAAGCCTGTAATAGCTTGTTGGTTCCAAATTATTTCTTATAGCATGACAATCGAATCCTATGGATGCAAAAAATTGTTCCAACAATACGATCCTTTTTATGGTCAGGTTTACATGATAAAAGGAAATTTTCTTTGGTGAAATGGAGTAAGTTGTGTGACGACAAAACTAGGAGAGGTCTTGGTTTAAGAGTTTTTATAGATGCAAACTTAGCTCTTTGGGGAAAAGTTATCTAGAGATTGTACAAGAGAGTCAAAGATAATGGGAAAGAATTCTTCTAAGTAAGTATGTTGATCCCAATGACCCAAGTTTAATATTTACTACATTCTCTCCCAGATGGTTCTACTCTTTGGAATAGTTTAAAAAATATATTGATCTTATGATTAAAGGTTTAGGATGGGTGGTGGAACCTAGAGAAAAAAATTCTATTTGGATGGTGTGATAAAAAATCGCTCAATTTAGATCAAATTTTGAAACCTCGAATGATATTGCTTCAAGACAAATACGGTGATAGGGTTTCAAACATTTTATACAAGTATCAAGAAGAAAGATACAAATGGAAAGAAGATTTTTCTATAAGTATACAAGATATTGATGCTAAGAGGCATTTTAGTAGAAAGATAACAACTGTGATTATTCCGAGGGGTGCCAAGGATAAATTGATTTGGGAGTTGAATAACTCAGGAGAATACACAACAATAAGTGGATATAATATTCAACACCAACATAATAATAATGTCACTAGAATATGGAGAGATATTTGGGATAGCCCAAGCATTCCTAAAGTCAAAATATTTTTTTGGCTAGTAGGTCATAGAAGAATTTTATCGTGGGATAACCTTATGAAAAGGGGTTTTCATGACCCCTCTCAATGTGTTTTCTGTAATAAGGAGAGTGTTGACCATCTCTTGGGACATTGCTCAATAGTTTGGAATCTATGGCAATGGATTCTTAATATGTTTGGTAAATGCATGGTGATGAATAGAAAAATTGAAGATTGGTTAAAGAGATGACAGAGCACTTGTAAAAGTGAGGCTTTACAGACAATATCAGATACATCAAAAAATACAATACTTAGGACTATACGGATAGAAAGGAATAGAAGAATATTTAAAGGAAAGGAAAGCATTTTAGAGGTAATGAAAAAGAAGATATGTTTAGCCATAGAGGAGTCTAAACCAACTCTATCAACTTACCCAATTCCTATTTTGGAAGCAGAGAGTCTTGATAGATGGAGTCAAGTCATTAAAAGGAATTATGATGTTGGGTACAAGAGAAGTAAAAATAAGGTAAATAGTATAAAGTGGAAACCACCAAATATAGAATGGGTTAAATTGAATTTTTATAGATCATCTAAAGGAAATCTAGGACCGGTAGGAGGAGGATGAATAATTAGAAATAATAGAGGAGATATTTTGTCCCATTATGATTTCAATAGTGGATTTAAGACAAATAATGAAGTTGAAGCTTGGGTAGCTTTGTTGGAAATATGAGCAGGTTTTGTTGTCATTGATGTCAAAAGTCACTTTCAGTGAGTAGGACAAAAGGAAGGATGTCAAGAGTTAGTTTCAGTAAGCAGTGCAAGAGAAAGATTGCTTCTAGGCCTAAGGGAAATAATATTATAATATTTCTTATTATAATATTCAAGGTGGTCATATGAGGTCTAAAGAGCAATAGGAAGGCCCAAGAAAAATAATATTATAATATTTTATTATAATATTAAAGGTCTAAGGTTAAGACCTAAAGATTTAAATCAATTATAATAATTTTATTATAAATTAATTTATAACTTAATTTGATTAAATCTAAGAGTTATTAAATTAATTATAATAATTTAATTATAAATTAGTTTATGATTTAATTTGAATAACCCTAATGAGGAGAGATGGAGAGGGAAGAAAGTAGAGAGGGGAGGGCTCTGGTCCCTCCCCTGCTCCCCCTCCCATGGCTCTTGGTTCCTGCCCAGTTCCTGGCTCAACCCAGGTCATCCCTCCCGGGGAGTGGTTGTTTGCAGATGATCTCCTGGGGGGAGATCCTTCTCCACTATCTGTGCTCCTCCCGGTCGGCTAGGGTTTCCTTGGTTGTTTTTTCGGACTGGTGCTTCCCAGGGATCCTTGTTTGGTTGGGGATCCCTTCCCTTTTCCCTCAGGCTTCCCCCTGGGGTTTTTTGCAGGTTATTCGCGTGGATCTGGTCCCCTGCGTTTCTCGGTGTGGTGGAGGTGACGATTTAGGGTTTGGACAACTTCCCTCTTTTTCTTGTGAATCCTCGACGGGCTCTGTGCTTGGACGGGATTCTTGGTCCCTGCTCTTTGGGATCCTCTTCTGTTTTCCCGGGGCGAGTTCCTTTTGGTGCAACTCTCTGGTCACTTCCTGATGGGCTGGATCCTCTCTATGTTGGCTGTCGGCTTCCTGCAGGATGGCTCTCGCTGAACGGAATGTTTTCCCGATGGGTGGGATGGTTTCTCCACAGGGCGGGATCCGCCAAATCCGCCAGTTTTCCCGCGAGGCGGGATCCTTTCTTTTCGTTGGTTTCCGGATGGCGGGATTTCCTCGTTGCTTCCCGCTAGGCGGGACTGTTTGTGGTGGTTTTGATCGCTTCCGCGAGGCGGGATTTTATTGTATCGGTTTTTCTTTGCTTCTCGTTGGCGGGATCTTCTCGATGGTGGTTTTTGGCTACTCCCAGTCGAGTGGATCTCCGAAACTACTTTCCTTCTTATTTGTTTGTTTCCGTCGAGAGTGATTGTTTCATGCTTACTGTTACCACTGGGCGGGATTTCTGTTTTGGTGTTCAGTTTCAAGGGATTGATGCCCTAGGCCCATTGCTTATGTAATCAAGTTTTTTTTAGGGGTTACGATTTCTGTAATAGGCTTATACATAAAGCCAGGAGGCATGATGCAAGGCTGATTTTGTACATAAGGTTTTGGGATCCTCTATAAAAACCCTTTTTTAATTTACTATAATAATTACCAAAAAAATTTGAATAACCCTAAAGGTTAGGGTTATAAGGGCACACAGTTTTAATTAATTTGAATTAAATTGAATTTAAAAAGATCGTCGATGATTTGACCACATGGCACATTGCATATAAAAGGGGTTGGGTAGCACGGTTGGCAGTCAAGGGCTGCGCTAAGACATTCGTAGGTGCAAGGTTAGGGGTTTGATTCTCGTGGTATTCATTTTTGCAAGAGGAGAAGGTTTTGGTTTACACCATCATAGAGGAACAAAGGGAAGGTGCATGCCTTTCCCTTTGCGTGGAGGCACGTAGCCCACTTGGTGGGCACATGCTGTGCAAAGGTGCTTGGATAGAGGGGTTTGCGTGTTTGAAATCCGTCGAGGCATTTTTGGTGGATTGACTAAGGTATGCGCTCACATTGCTAAGGTTTAAACATTGCATCCAAAAATTGCAAAGGTGGAAATTAATTTTTAATTTCCTAAGGTTTTATTAATTGGAAATTGCATATTTAAAAAGGGTTTGTGAGTTATACAAGGGAGATAAAAGGGTATGCAAAGTTTTATTTTTGTGTTTGATTTTTGAGTGGTTAAAGTTTATAAAAGGAGTAATAAGGTGTGCCAAGGGTGTTAGATATTTTTGTTGAAATAAAGTTATATTATAAAAATTGATTTCAAAGGAGAAATAAGGCATGGTTGATTTTTGATATTTTGACTTGGTGAAATATTTTTGAAAGAAAATATTAAGGACAAGTTTGTGCTATCTAACCCTTGAGATTGGCAAAGAGAGTGATTGTGATTGAGACAAGTTTTGAGGTCAAAACTTCATCAAACAAAAGGTATGGGCATATCTTCCTTGTGAGTGAAATATTGTTGGATGTTGTGAATGCTAAGTTGGAGTGAAAATGATTGTTTGATAAGCATTGTTGGAAATATTGAAGTAAGCTTTCATATGCTTGAACTAGGGTTTGTGAAAGATCATGAGTATCATTTTTATGTGAGTTTTGTTTGATAAGCATTGTTGATTAAGATTTCATTAAGATATTGGTTGAGTGGATTGAGCTTAGTTGATTGGAAGTGTTGAAGTGATAGTTGAAGTTCTATGAAATAAATTATTACTTACTAATTTGAAAAAGAGATTGAAAGTGATTAAGCATTGTTGTGAGTGTGAAGCATATTGAGTCTCTAACCATTCTCTATATGTTTATGTGAGATTAAACAAGATTCTGTGTGAAGATTGTTTGTGTGATTGAAGAGGTTTTCTATGATAGTTTGAGTTGAGTTGAGTAAGCTTTTGTGGAAGCTTACAATGCAGATTTGAGACAAGTCTTGGTGAGGACTTATTGAGCAGATTTGAGGTGAGTCTTTGTGAAGACTTGTTGAGCAGATTGGACAAGTTCTTGAGAGGACTTGTGGACATATTTGAGGTAGGTCTTTCAGAAGAATTGAGAGCAGAGTTGTATGATTGATTTGTTCAAACCTTGAGTTAAGGTTTGGGGCAGATCTAGCAAAGTTGATTTATGATTGGGTCAAGCTTTGTGTTAAGGCTTGAGGATATATTTGAGGACATAGTTTGGTGTAAATTTGAGGATAGGTTTATGCCAAACTAGAGATGGATATTGAGCAGATTTGTGTAGGGCAGAGGACAGTGTTCATTACATATCTGAGATAGAGAATAGAACACAGTAAGAAAAGACTTTGGAGGTGATAGAGTAGAGGACAATAGTCTCTAGTGGATAGAGATACATTAGCTAGGGTAGTGAGGATAAAGATATTTTGAGTGAGGATAGAGTCTTATGTGGAGAGAGATCCACAAGCCAGAGCAGTGGAGGCAGTAGTCTTCTAAGAGGATCACCATCTAGAGTGAAGGAGAAAGATTTATCTTGTGGATAGAGTTCCACAAACCAATTTAGGCGATTGGTGTCTCCTTTGGATAGAGGTCCATAAACATTGTAATAGGGAAAGGATTCCCAAGAAAATTTATTGAGAAAAATTTATAAGAAATATTTTCTTCGTGGAGTAGCCCACATTGGGTGAACCATGTTAAATCATGTCTCTCATGTGTGTGATGTTTTATGTAATATTTACTGCTTTAATATTACTGATGTTATCATATGGATTGAAAAGTAAAAAGTTATATCTTATACATTTCACCCCCCATCTCAGTATAAGCACATGTTCTTAAATTGGTATCAGAGCAGGTTTCTTCATGAAAAGACTAACAGCTTGGAGGAAGATCTATCAGGAACACACATGACTTCAAAAAATGAAGAAGAGACCATGTTTGAAATTAAAGAGGAATTCTTTGCTACTCTTAGGAATCTTGAAAAGGTTAGAAATAAAAACTCAAGTTTGAAGGATCAAATTCAAGAAGATGAAGAAGCAAGGATAGAACTTCTATAGAGTATCACAAAACTCAAGATAAAGGTAGAAGAGGGAAAGAAAATTGAACAAGATATGATAGATTTATTAAGAGCAAGGAAAATAGAGTGTGAAATACTGGAAGTAGAAATTGTATCTCTAAGACATGAAGTTGAAAATACCAAGCTTCGACAAGACATAAAGTTAGGGAAACAGAAAGAAGAATCCAGCTTTCAAGAAACAGAGACATCAAACAAAGATAAGCTCATTACTCATATCCTGAAAGGAAAGGACATCAGGAAAGAAGAAAGAAAAGAAGAACCATGGATGAGAGTTAATCACAAAAGGAGAAGCACTCAATCATATTTTCAAAGGCATCCAAATAGGTTACATAATTTCTTCCATGGCTATTGCTTTTCTTGTAACAAATATGGTCATAGAGTTGTACACTAAACTGGTTATGTAAAAAATGATGTCAATAGAAATTTCAACTCTTTTGCACCTCTTATGAATAATGATATCATATGTTACAAATACAATAATTTTGGACACAAGGCTAGATGGTGCAAAATGGTACTTCCTGAGTCTAGTAAAAAGAATACTACTTCAACAACTAGGAAAGAGAAAAAGGGGGATGAAAAAGTTAGATCAATGTTATTTCAAACAACTCTTCATGCTCAGGATAAAGAAGAACAATGGTTTCTTGATAGTGGTTGCTCTAGACACATGACATGAGACAAAGACAAATTTCTTGTACTCAAATAAACTAATAGAGGATCAGTAAGTTTTGGTGATAATGGATCAACAAAAATTTGTGGAAAAGGAACTCTGAGTTTAGATAATGAGAAAAAAAGAACATAAAATGTACTATATGTCAAAGGGTTTAAGACAAAATCTGCTAAGTGTAAGCCAACTTTGTGATCAAGGTCATATGGTTACATTTCACCCAAATAGATGTGAGATAAGAAAGTCGAAAACTGGAAAAGTCATTGCAAATGCAAGTAGAACTCCAAACAACCTCTATATGCTTAGTGAGATTAAAGGAGAAAAGTGTTTTCTATCACAAGAATATGAGATTTGGTTGTGGCATAGAAGAATGGGTCATTTTAATTTTGACAACATAGTCAACATAAGCAATAAACAGGTTGTCAGAGATTTACCCAAGCTAAAAAGGCCACAAAACACAATTTGTGCACCTTGTCAACATGGAAAGCAAACTAGAACCAATTTCAAATCAAAAGGATTTATGTCATATGAGCCATTGAAACTAATACATACTGATCTATGTGGTCCTACTAGAACTCAAAGTATTCAAGGTGAAAGTTACTTCATATTGTTTATAGATGATTATTCCATAATGACTTGGGTAGCCTTCCTAAAAGAAAAGTCAGAAGCACTTGATAAATTCAAGGCATTTAAAGAGTTGGTTGAAAACAAAATAGGTAAAAGGATTAAGTGTTTGAGATCAGACAGAGGAGGATAATTTACCTCAAATGAATTTGTAAACTATTGTGAACAACATGGGATCAAAATAGAATACTCAGCTGCAAGAACTCCTCAACAAAATGGAGTTGTTGAAAGGAAGAATAGGACTATTGAAAATATGGCTAGAGCTATGTTAAATGAATCCAAGCTTTCAGATGGTTTTTGGAGGGAGGCAGTTAACACAATAGTTTATATCTTTGATAGGGATCAAATAAGAGTGAACCATCACAAGACTCCATATGAGCTTTGGAAGGGAAGACCAACCACTGTAAAACACTTCAAAGTTTTTGGAAGCAAGTGTTACATAAGACGGGAAGAGCAGAACTTGGGCAAATTTGACCCAAGATGTGATGAGGGTATTTTTCTTGGTTATTCTACTAAGAGCAAAGCCTATAGATGCTACAACAAAAGGACATGCACTATTGTAGAAAGTATAAATGTAACAGTTGATGAGAAGATAGGATTAAGAGAACCAGTTCAAGAAATTGTGTATCAGGAAGATGGAAGTTGTCAAGAGGAGTTTCATGAGGAATCAGAAGAAGAGGAAGAAACACAAAGACTTCTTCCTAAGACTCCATCCAGGTATGTACAGAAACATCATCCAAGAGAGCTAATCATTGGGAATCCAGATGAGAGACAGATAAGGAGAAGGATAATAACATCAAATCAACAAGCAAAATTTTCTTTGTTATCTAAAATTGAGCTAAAATACTTCAATGAGGTAAGTGAAGATAAGTTCTGGGTTAAGGCAATGGATGAGGAATTAGATAAGATAGAGAAAAGAAAGACTTGGGAACTTGTTCCATGACAAAAAGACAAAAATGTGATTGGCACTAAATGGGTATTTAGAAACAAGTTAAATGAAGATGGTCAAGTGGTCAGAAATAAAGCAAGATTAGTGTGCAAAGGTTATGCACAGGTAGAGGGAATTGACTTTGATGAGACATTTGCTCCAGTTGCATGACTTGAAACTATAAAAATATTCTTAGCCTTTTCAAGCTTCAAAAACTTCAAAGTATATCAGATGGATGTTAAATCAGCCTTTCTAAATGGTGTTTTAGAAGAAGAGGTCTACATTGAGCAACCAAAAGGTTTCAACTTGACTGATAAATCAGATTATGTATGCAGATTGAAGAAAGCACTTTATGGACTAAAGTAAGCTCCTAGAGCTTGGTATTCAAGATTGGATAAGTACCTACAGGAATAAGGTTTCAGGAAAGGAATAGTGGACAGTAACTTATACATCAAAAATGAAGGGAATGACTTACTAATTGTGGTTGTTTATGTTGATGATATCATTTTTGGAGGAAACAATGATAAGATGTGTCAAAATTTTGCAAAGAGCATGCATAATGAATTTGAGATGTCTATGCTTGGTGAGTTGTCCTTCTTTCTTGGACTTCAGATTTCACAATCAGAGAAAGGGGTGTTCCTTTCACAAACCAAGTATATAAAAGAGATGCTAAAGAAATTGAAGTTAGAAGATTGCAAACCAATAAGTACTCCCATGGTTATAGGATGTAAGTTAAGTAAAGATGATGAATCTCCAGAGGTAAATAAAAAATTATACAGATCTATGATTGGCAGCTTATTGTACATCACAACTACTAGACCAGATATCATGCAGGCAGTGGGATTAGTGGTAAGGTTTCAGGTAGCACCCAAGGAGACACATGTAGTAGCAGTAAAAAGGATTCTCAGGTATTTAAAAGGGACTATGGATTTTGGGCTCTAGTATCCCAAAAGTGATAGTTTCACTCTCACATCTTATACAGATGCAGATTGGGCTGGCAGTATTGATGATAGAAAAAGCACAAGTGGTGGAGCATTCTTTCTTGGAGATTATTTAGTCTCTTGGCTAAGTAAGAAATAGAATCAGTATCCCTATCTACAATAAAGACAGAGTATATTGTAGCAGTTGCTAGTTGTACATAGGTATTGTGGATGAAGAGAACTCTAGAGGATTTCAAGATAAAACATGATCATCCTATTCCCATATTGTGTGATAATACAAGTGCTATAAATATCTTAAAAAATCTAGTGATGCACTCTAGGACAAAGCACATTTCGATCAAGTATCACTTTCTGAGAGAACAGGTGACAGACAAGCAAGTCAGGTTGGAATATGTTACTACAAAGGAGCAGATTGCAGATATTTTCACTAAGCCACTTTCGAAAGAGACCTTTGAGTACCTTCGAGAAAATTTGGGAGTAGTTCTACTCCCACCCCAGAATTAACCACCTCAAGAGGAGGTGGGGAGGGGCTAAGCTAAGAGTTTCATTCTTACTCCCAAGCCCCAAAGGTGGCCCTTTGCCATTGATGACAAAGGGGAGAGATTTGAGTTAGGGGAGAGCATTCAGTCAGGGGGAGCAGAACAGAAAGAGGTAAAGAAAATGAAAAAAGGAAAATGGGTTGCCATCAATGACAAAGGGGGAGATTTTTGGAAATATGAGCATGTTTTGTTGTCATTGATGTCAAGAGTTAGTTTTAGTGAGCAGGACAAAAGGAAGGATGTCAAGAGTAATTTTTAGTAAGCAGTGCAAGAGAAAGATTGCTTCTAGGTCTAAGGGAAATAATATTATAATATCTCTTATTATAATATTCAAGGTGGTCATATGAGGTCTAAAGAGCAATAGGAAGGCCCAAGAAAAATAATATTATAATATTAAAGGTCTAAGGTTAAGACCTAAAGATTTAAATTAATTATAAATTAATTATAATAATTTCATTATAAATTAATTTATAACTTAATTTGATTAACTCTAAGAGTTATTAAATTAATTATAAATTAATTATAATAATTTAATTATAAATTAGTTTATGATTTAATTTAAATAACCCTAAAGGTTAGGGTTATAAGGGCACAAAGTTTTAATTAATTTGAATTAAATAGAATTTAAAAAGATCACCTGATCCAACCTTTTGGATCCCCCCCACCGGTAGATCACCGACGTTTTGAGCACATGGCACATTGCATATAAGAAGGGGCAAGTTTTATTTCAAAACTTTATCCATGTGATCCATTGAATGCTATAGAAAATTGTGCACAAGGTAAAGACGCAGAATCGCGTGTGTTTTAAAAAATTAAAGAGACTGATCAAGGAACAAGTAAGTGGGGATCCCACTTTACATTGCAAGGCATTAGGTAGCGTGGTTGGCAGCCAAGGGCTGCGCTAAGACGTTCGTAGGTGCAAGGTTAAGGGTTTGATTCTCATGGTCTTTGTTTTGCAAGAGGATAAAGTTTTTGTTCTGTGTCGTCAGAGAGGAACAAAGGAAAGGTGCGTGTATTTCTCTTTGCGTGGAGGTACGTAGCCCACTTGGTGGACGCGTGCTATGCAAAGGCGCTTGGATGGAGGGGTTCACGTGTTCGAAACCCGTCGAACACTTTTTAGTGGATTGACTAAGGTATGCGCTCACATTGCTAAGGTTTAAACGTTGCATCCAAAAATTGCAAAGGTGGAAATTAATTTTTAATTTCCTAAGGTTTTATTAATTGGAAATTGCATATTTAAAAAGGGTTTGTGAGTTATACAAGGGAGATAAAAGGGTATGCAAAGTTTTATTTTTGTGTTTGATTTTTGAGTGGTTAAAGTTTATAAAAGGAGTAATAAGGTGTGCCAAGGGTGTTAGATATTTTTGTTGAAATAAAGTTATATTATAAAAATTGATTTGAAAGGAGAAATAAGGCATAGTTGATTTTTGATATTTTGACTTGGTGAAATAATTTTGAAAGAACATATTAAGGATATATTTTTGTTATCTAACCCTTGAGATTGGCAAAGAGAGTGATTGTGATTGAGACAAGTTTTGAGGTCAAAAATTCATCAAGCAAAAGGTATGGGCATATCTTCCTTGTGAGTGAAATATTGTTGGATGTTGTGAATGCTAAGTTGGAGTGAAAATGATTGTTTTATAAGCATTGTTGGAAATATTGAAGTAAGATTTCATATGCTTGAACTAGGGTTTGTGAAAGATCATGAGTATCATTGTTATGTGAGGTTTGTTTGATAAGCATTGTTGACTAAGCTTTCATTAAGATATTGGTTGGATGGATTGAGCTTAGTTGATTGGAAGTGTTGGAGTGATAGTTCAAGTTTTGTGAAACAAATTATTCCTTACTAATTTGAAAGAGAGATTGAAAGTGATTAAGCATTGTTGTGAGTGTGAAACATATAAATTCTCTAACCATTCTCTATATGTTTATGTGAGATTAAACAAGTTTTTGTGTGAAGATTTTTTGTGTGATTGAAGAGGTTTTATGTGATAGTTTGAATTGTTTGAGTAAGCTTTTGTGGAAGCTTACAATGCAGATTTGAGATAAGTCTTGGTGAGGAATTGTTGAGCAGATTTGAGGTAAGTCTTTATGAAGACTTGTTGAGCAGATTGGACAAGTTCTTGAGAGGACTTGTGGATAAATTTGAGGTAAGTCTTTGAGAAGACTTGAGAGCAGAGTTGTATGATTGATTTGTTCAAACCTTGAGTTAAGGTTTGGGGCAGATTTAGCAGAGTTGATTTATGATTGGGTCAAGCTTTGTGTTAAGGCTTGCAGATAGATTTGAGGACATAGTTTGGTGCAAATTTGAGGATAGGTTTATGCCAAACTAGAGATGGATATTGAGCAGATTTATGTAGGGCAGAGGACAGTGTTCAATACAGATCTGAGATAGAGAATAGAACAAAGTAAGAGCAAACTTTGGAGGTGACAAAGCAGAGGACAATAGTCTCCAGTGGATAGAGATCCATTAGCTAGGGCAATTAGGACAAAAATCTTCTAAGTAAGGACAAAGTCTTATGTGGAGAGATATCCACAAGCCAGAGCAGTGGAGGTGGTAGTATTCTAAGAGGGTCACCAGCCATAGTAGAGGAGAAAGAGTTCTCTTGTGGATAGAGTTCCACAAACTAGATTAAGGGATTGGTGTCTCCTTTGGACAAAGGTCCATAGATATTTTTATGGGGAAAGGATTCCCAAGATAATTTATTGAGAAAATTTTATAAGGAATATTTTCTTCGTGGAGTAGCCCACATTGGGTGAACCATGTTAAATCACGTCTCTCATGTGTGTGATGCTTTGTGTAATGTTTACTGCTTTAATATTACTGATGTTATCATATGGATTGAAAAGTAAAAAGTTATATCTTATACTATTCACCTCCTCTCTCAGTATAAGAACATGTTCTTCAAGATTTAGAAGGGTTAAAAATATGTAAACAAATGAAATGAAATAGAGTATGGGTGGAAGGTGATTCTATCATAGTAATAAATACAATTTTGAGGAAAGCAAAGGCTCCATGGAACATACGAGATAATTGTGGAAATTCAAGACCTTGCTAAAGAGTTTGAAGAAATCAGGTTTATGCATATATTAAACAAATGTGTAGATAAGCTAGCTAATAGAGGGGTTTTTATTGAGGATCGTGAAGTTAAATTCTCCTTTCCATGGTTAGAGGAAGTAGAAAGTTTAGTTGAAGTTGACAAAAAATGTTGATTCCTAAATCAATTAATGATTAAGTTTACTTTAATGTTTTCCATTGGTAATATTTGTTTTATTTTGCAGCAATAATGTATTTTTATTTAGACTATTTATTATAATTTTTGTGGTTGCATGTGTGTTTTAGGAAGGAAACTATCAATTTAGATATGGGAAAGCAGACTATGATAATGCGATATTTTGGAAATATTACTCTACTAAGATGCAAGGTATAGATAGTAGAGGTGAAATTTTGGCATTGTGAAGGCTGCTATAGAAAAATGTCAAGAAATATGCTAAATTATGGAGTAATTATATTCAAACAGATTTGAAATGATCTAGAAAATGAAAATCAAGAATTTAGACATTTTATGTAAAATGATGTAGGTTTCTAGATATAGCATCTCAATTGAGATGAGAAGTATATCTATTTGTAAACTCTCAAGCTCTAAAGAAGAGAGATGTAATTTGTCAAGGGTGGGGGACCCAAGTACAACCCCTTATTATCAAGCAAAAACAAAAACTTGTATATCCCTAGTTTGATTCTAGCTGGAGTGTTTAAGAAGTAAATTTTAGATTTTTTCCTATCAACTTACTGCCTATATGTTGTTTTGTATTCCTTTAATAAGATATTCAAAGCTTTGACCTTGTTTTTTTTTGCCCTCTCAAAAAGCGTTTTATCGTCTACAAACTATTGATGGGTGTTGTTGTCAATGTTATTACTAGCCTTAAGTCTACTTATTAGCCCGTTTCGTATGCCTTCTTCAAGTTCCTTCTCAATACCTCTGCCATAATAATATACAGATATGTTGATAGAGGATCTCCCTATCTAAGACCTTACTTGGCCTAAATTATTTTGTTACTAACCCCTTGACCATCAATTAATATGATACCGTAGAGACATAAGCTTTGTTCCATATGATTTCTTCCCAAATATAAACTTTTCTAATATTGCAAAAAGAAAATCATGTTTAACCCTATCATAGGCTTTGTTTATGTCAAGTTTTGAGATCATTTATCTCTTCTCTAGAAGTTGTTGAATGCATTATTTCATGAGTTACTATGATCCTATTTAGAATCTATCTCCCTTTCATAAATCCTCCTTGCTCTTTTGAAATAATTTTGTCTAATGGTGGTCTTAACCAATTTGCCACCACTTTGGATATTATCTTGTATGTCATATTACATAGGCTTATGGGCCTAAATGAATCAAACATTTATGCATCCTTCCTTATCAGAATCAAGGGAAGATATATTGCATTTATTTTATAAGGTATGTACTATTTTACCCTAGACTGTCCCATTGTTACCAATAAAGAATCCTTCACTATTTCCTAATTTTGTTGATATAATGCTATAGAGAATCCATACAGACCTAGGGATTTAATCTTATCAAAAGAGAAAAGAGTTGAATGAACTTCTTCCAAAGTAATAGGCTTCATCAATTTGCTATTGTCTTCATCTATCGTAGCTAAAGGTACTTCTTGCATTAGTTTATCATTAAGAACTTCAACCTTCTCTTATCTATAATTTTTTGGTAAAAAGACCTTGTCTCCTTTCTGATTCCGCTTTGGTGTTCAATCCAAACCCCTTCCACTAATTTAATTCTACCAATTCTAGATTCTGATCTTTGTACTATTGCCATCCTATGAAAAAAAATGTTTTATCTCCTTTTAACCAAGTATGTCTCAATTTTAATCTCCAAAATTTCTCTTCCTTACTCAAAATATTATGATATTCACTAAGCAATTCTCTTTCCTTCGAGCTTGGATTATTGTGCTCAAATTTTTGGAATTTTGAAAGTTTCTCTTTTAGTTATTTATTTTCAAAAATGTTTCCAAAAGTGTTCTTGTTCCATTCTTTTAATCTAGTTGTCATTGATTTAGTTTGTTTTGGAATTGTACACCTCCCACCATTTTTTGAAGACTTCCACGTCTGTGTTATCATATTAACAATTTGAAGATGGTATTCCCACATTTTTTCATATAAAAAATATGATATATTTTAATTCATTTACCACAAGTTTGACTCTAATTGGCTAGTGATATGAACTAAACCTTGTCAAGGTATTAATTTTAGCACAAGTGCCTTCATCTAGCTAATGATATGAGAGTATGCATGTATCTATTTTTTTTGCTATCAAGTTTGGGTCTATCCTATTATTGGTCCATGTATAGTTGTCCTCTTCAAACTCACCCTACCATAGATTATTATTTTTCAAAAAAGCTTAGAAATCTCTCATTCTTTGGGTTATTTTCCTAATTTCCCCAATATTTTCATCTAACTTGGCTATGGCATTAAAATTTCCTGTGATCATGAATAAGTTTTTTTGGTCTTTACTTCTCATAAAGGCTTCAATCCCACTCCATGCTTATGATCTCCCTAAGTTGTAGGTCCATAGACATTGATAAGGATGAAATGAATATCTAGAAAGTAGCATGTGACTAATGAGGCCATCCAATGCCTAGTTTTATGAATGGTTTCACAATAGGTTCTAACTAGATTCCAACATGTTAGAATTTATTCTACCACTCCTTCTGAGTCCACAACATCCCATTCACATCTTGCCCATATTGCTTTCATAGTTTTGGAAACTTCTTCCTTTGTCATTTTAGTTTCATGAATACAAAGAATAGTAGGCTTATTACTTAAACAAAGGTCCGTAATACACCTCTAATTTTAGGGGGCATTAGCACCCATTATATTACTTAAGATGGAAATCATATCTCATTGGGGATAACTTGCCCCTCTTGCAAATTACCAATATCATTTTGTTGTTTGATAAAAAGAAGTTCAACCAAATTAGATTATGATCCTTTCTCTATGTTTGTTGTTACTTTCCTGACTCACTTGACAATTTGAAGGTTTTTCTCTTTTTGCCTTGCGAATATTAGGAGTATGTCTTATTATTCTATTCCTAAATTTTCTTTCACAACTTTCCTTTTCATTAGATTTATCATCTCCTAACTCTGCTAAGGAAGCTTTAGATTTATCCTACTCATTTTTTGATATATCCCTATTAATGATAGAGGTATTAACATATAACACTACATTTTCTCTACCACTTTCCTTCTCCCGAATGGTGCATGGTACTTCAAGAGAGTCTTCAAAATATGATGAGGCACATTCCTTAGGTTCAACAAGAATGTTCATCCCTAAATCAAGATCATACTAAGTAGATGGTTCCTTATTAATATTTTGATCTTGTTGTACCATGTTTTTTAAGTTGTGATATGCTTTTTCTTCGTAGGCTAAAGTATCAAAAGAATTGCTATTTCTTCCAATATTATTATTTACTAGACTCCACTATTTATTCACTTTCATCTATCTGGACCTATTTGTTTAAAGCTCAAAACCATCCTCATCCATATCTATTTGTAAGTGTCTCTTACAATTTTCTACATATATTTTTGTTGGATTTTTCTTAGGGCATGATCACTCAATATGGACCACCCCATGAAATCTTCCACATCTAAAAAATATGTTTTCATTATCCATGGTTTGGGTCCACAATTTACCCCCATACTTAAGAATGATTAATTATGGTAAAGGTTTATTGATATCAATCATGACCAATATTCGAGCATAAATAGTTTTATAGTTTTTGAAATCTCAAAGAATTCTCCTAGAGTATCGCCTATTGTCTTGAAGGTATCCATTTTCGAGAATTCAATGGGTAACCCACACATGTTGACCCAGACTAGTACTAGGGATAGATTTATGTTTTCAAGTGCGAAGGCTTAATACCAACGAGTAAGGAGTGTCCTGCTCTTTCGATTAACCAAGAACCCTCTTTTAGGATTTAATCTCTTTCCTCCCTAGAACATAAAATGACTAAGAAGAAAAGTTTGGGAAGAAAGGATAGACTCACTCTTGGAGACATCCATCTCCCATCAATCAATTTTCTCAAAGTCAAAGCCCCTAGCCAAGACCCATTAAATTTACCAATGACTTCCTTATCTTTGAGCAATGAGTATCATTGCCTTGTGAGGTTCTCCCTAACCTCTACTACTAGGGATGAATTTAAGGATTAAATATAAATTGGTCCATGGGAAGAAAACTATAGCTCGATATCTACTAAAATGGCCAATATATCCTATAACAATTATATTTTTTGAAAATAAACCTACAATAATATGCATGCACAACTTCTAAGATAATGAAGAGATAAATGAAACTTAGCTGAAAAATTCTACACCCAAATAGAAAGTCCCACCTTGGTAATGCCCTAGCCCTCCAATGCTCCTCCCATAATCTAAAACCTAAAAGATAAATATATGGAATTTCATTTCTCATGACTTGAAAAATTGTCACTACCCTTATTTTAAATGACCGACTTTCTAAGGTTGTATATCCCTCAATATTGCTTGGATTCCATCATATGATCACTCATTTTAAAGATATTCAAATTTCATACAAATTAATCTAAGAATCATCTGAATCGAATAACCATTAATAAATATATGACTCTTGAAAGATGAGACATATTTTTGAAAAAAATTATCCTAATGTTACCCTTATTTCAAACATTTGTCTTCACATGGTGGTATCTCCCTCACTATTGTTTATATTATTTTGTATGACCATTCATTTCAAAGTTCTTCAAACTTCACACAAAATGACATAAGAATAGTCTAAATCAGACAACTTTATGCAAATATATAGCTCCTAAAAAATAAATTGTTTTTCGAAAAAAAATGCTCTAACTTTACCAATTCATAATTACTTTATAAAGAGGGCATTTTAAATCTTTGTAATTTTGCATGCATCATTTGACAAGATTTGAATCTGAATCTTCCTTTAAAAGAATCTAAACTATTAAACAAATAAAATATAATCAATAATAGTGATATCATACAAATTTAGGTTATCTAATCACTTATTTTAAAAATAAATAAATAAATAAGAATAACAAATATTGTACATATGTCCGTAAGGGCTAGGTGGATTGGTGGTTGTCTATCTAGCCATGCACTTATAGGAAGAGACCTAGGTCCAAACTTTGGGGACATGCCTATTGCAAAGGTAGTAGTCTGATTTGAATCCTTTGAGTGTGTGATCAACGATAACGGTACGAATCCGAGTGATCGATGGTTCTCCTTATAACAAGTCAACAATAATGCACTTACAGGAAGAGACCTAGGTCCAAACTTTGGGGACATGCCTATTGCAAAGGTAGTAGTCTGATTTGAATCCTCTGAGTGTGTGATCAACGATAACGGTACGAATCCGAGTGATCGATGGTTCTCCTTATAACAAGTCAACAATAACGAGGTGATATAAGCTTGTTGAAAGTTACTCGTGTGATTTTTTTTTTTGATATATAGAAGCAATGGTTACAATCACAATTTTTAGTAACTACCAGCACAGCTGGTAGGGTTCAAACTATCTACGAAGGCTCCCAGGACTTCTATCGTCTCGGTACATGGTAACCCGACGTGAGATGGGGACCACCGGACGCACGAGGGTTGCACCGTCGTCATCAATCTGGCGCACCACTCAGAGGAATCGGATCTGGGCTACTGTCTGTGCATGGGCAAGCCCGTGGGATTGGAACCTAGGTCTCCTCTCCGTAAGCGCCCCAACTTACCAATCCACCTAGACCCACGGACACTCGTGTGATTTGAACCTTACACTTGACAATTACTTAAAATAGTGTGGATGTAACCAACTCCCCTTTAAAACAAAAAAAAAAAAAAAAATATATATATATATATATATATATATATATATATTAAAAAAAAAAATTAAAAACAATTTATCTTTTACATAAAAGAAATAATAAATAAACAATATACACTTGATTAGTAAACATAAAAATTAGAGTAATAAGAGGCAGTTTAGCTATAAAAAGTTCAAAAGTTCGAATTAACTTAAAAGATTATGCTCTTCATATGCCAATGTCTGCATTCCTTTTCATATATGATTTAGTCATATATACATGGTATAAAATTATTTATCAGCCTTGACATCACCATGAAGCGTGGCTCATAGCACTCCAACGATATACGGAGACAAGGACCTACAAAGCGCTATGGATCCCTAACTTCCTATTGTTGGCGTTGGATCTCTAGAAGAAGAGAAGAAACTATGGTTCCACCAAAAGCCACGGAAACAATAAGCCTTCAGTTTAATCTAAACCAGATGGCTTGACAGGGTACCATGAGATTGCTCGGGAACAACGATTATTTGGCAGCTTCAACAATTCTATGAGGGACGGGCAAGGCACAGATGAGAAATTATGTCTATGCTGCGGAGGAGGCTCCTCCTCATCCCTTCCAGTTTTTTTCTCACGAGTAAGACCATTCCATCTCAATCTCAGCAAAACCCATTGCTCAACTGTTTATATTCAAAGGGCTTGAAGAACAATAATAATCACACAATGTATAAACACAGTTCTTCCTCTCTGAAAACAAGGCCCCTATCTCAATACCCAAATCACAAAAACATTGAGAGAATGGTAGGCATACTCCAAGCAAATGAATGGTCAGAAGCAGCCCTGGAACCATTTACCAGATCACTTACATTTTATCAAATAACATTGCTCATTCAGGGCCTCAGAAAACACCCAAAAGTGGCTCTCAAGTTTTTTGAATGGGTTTTGCAGTTAAAAAGGATGAGGCCATATATCAAACGGGGAGGAGGGAGATCTTCTGATGTTTATCATGCTATGATTGATATCCTTCTGCAAAGCGGACAGGAGAATAGGCATATGAAGGCAATACAAGATCTGGTGAACAGAATGGTAGAAGAGGGATGTGTATTCAGGATTGACTTGGCTAGACGCCTCATCGCCTACTTTGGAAGGGCCAACATGCCTTACAAGTCCCTGGAGGTCTTCAACGAGGTAAGAAAAACACACCCAAAGCTCAATGCCTATGTTTACAATCGTGTTTTGGATGTTTTTGTGAAAGCGGGGGACATAGTACAGGTTGTTGATTTATTAGATCAAATGTTGAATGACAACTGCAAGCCCAATAAGATCACGTGCTGGATAGTCTTTCCTGGTTTGTTGAGGGAAAACAAATTGGAAGAGGCAGAGAGGATTGTAGGTCGCATGAGCGAGAAAGGTTCTTTGTCAGATGTTATAAACTTTACTCAGTTTATTGATGCCCTTTGTAAATCAGGGAAGACATACAAAGCCTTAGAGCTTCTAAGTTTGGCAAAAAGTAGAGGGATTTACCTGGAGGTTGCACCCTTCAATGCGCTGTTGAGTGGTCTTGTTAGGTGTGGCAATTTATCTGAAATTAATAAGCTATATGATGAAATGGAAGTTATGGGAATTAAACCAGATGCCATCACTTATAATATACTGATGAAAGCTTGGGGTGAGAAAGGGGATATTGATAATGCACTTAAGCTGTTGGACAAAATGAGAGGGGACCATTGTCAGCCGGATAGAATTACATTTACTATCCTCATTGGTGGTCTTTGCAAAGCGAGGAGAGTAGATGAAGCTCTCATGTTAGCAACCCTAATGAGGGATGCTCATTGCAGTCCAGATGTGATCACATTTACTACTCTAATTGATGGTCTCTGCAAGGTCCGCAGAGTGCGTGAAGCGCTTGGATTAGTAGCTAAAATGATTCGTGCTCATTGTTTGCCTAATATTGTTACATTCACTGTCCTAATTGATGCTCTCTGCAAGATGGGGAGTGTGGATGAAGTTCTCCGACTGGTAGCGAAAATGAGGAATGCTGATTATTCTCTGGATGTAGTAGCATATACTACAGTAGTTGATGGTCTGTGTAAGGTAGGAAGAATAGATGAAGCTCTCAGATTAGTAGCTGAAATGAGGGATGCTCACTGTTTGCCAGATATTTTTCTCTATACCACCTTGATTGATGGTCTCTTCAAGGCAGGAAGAGTAGACGAAGCTCGTCAATTAGAAACTAAAATGATACAAGATCCTTGCTTTCCTGATGTCCATGCTTATACTAGCTTGATAAATGGCTTTTGCAAGGCTGGAGAAACACATAAAGCCTACAATTTATTTGTGCAAATGAAGAAGGTGGATCTTATTCCCAATTCAGTGACATTTAATGCAATTATTGTTGGGCTGTGCAAAGGTGGGAGGGTGAACGTAGCCCTACAGTGCTTTAATGATATGGAAAGATTTGGTGTTACCCCATTGAATGCAACCTCTTCAATCCTTATTGACTCCCTCCTCAAGGAAAACAAAAGGATTCCTTCTTCACTGGTGTATAAGATGAAAAACAGTTTGAATCGAGAAGCTGGCACATACGAGAAGGTGTGTCTGTCCTTGACAAATGAAGAAACAAGGTTGTGCTCCAGATTGGATTACTATCTAGTTGCTTTGTAATTACCTGTTTTATTCTGATGAAATTGAAACATCAATAGTTTTTGCAACTAATGGTGATGCTTTTCTTATTTTGGGAGTGTATAAACTGACACATTCTTATTATCCTGATGCGACTATATACGAACCTGATTGATATTCTCTGCAAGGTGGATCACGTAGAAGAAGCTGTCTGATTAGAAGCTCAAATGAAAAAAGATGGGTGTTTTTCTGCCAGGTATACTTGCATTATGTGAAATATGGCTTTGCAAGGATGGAAAGTCAACTAAAGACTACAGTCTGTTTGTGAAAATGGCAAGGCAGGTCTGTGAACCAATTCAGTACTATCAATGCATATTTAAGACCATGAAATGATGGGAGTTTGGTCATGCCTCTGAAATGTTTTGATACAATGGAAAAGGTTGGCATGTCTTCAAAGGTTGCAATCTATACCATTCTGATTGACTATTATGTGGAGAAAACAAAAATTCAGATTGCTTTATTACTCCTGGATGAGATGACAGCAAAGTGTTTGATGCACTGCTGGAAGAGGTGAGAGGAAAGGGTTTCGTTTCACTGCTGGATGAGATCACGGTGAAGGGTTTGGTTCCATTTTTGGATGAGTGGATAACAAATTGTTGGTTCCAAATGTTGTCAGATACAACAAAGTATTTCACAGCATTGGTAATATAAACAGGTTGGTCAATGTTTCTCACAGATGCAGAAACAGAGCTCTGGTTCATATTGTAAAATTGTTCAGGTAATTTTCAACTGTCCTGTGCTTAAACAGATGCAGAAACAGAGCTCTGGTTGGTCAATGTTTCTCACAGATGCAGAAACAGAGCTCTGGTTCATAATGGAAAGATTGACAGATTTTGCAAGTAATTATGATTTCATGTACTTTAGGCAAATGCCTTTTTCATACATTCGTGACTAATTATTGCACCCTGGTGAGTGTCAGAACTCAGTTTTGTGTATTGTGAGGACATCTTCAAGCCAAGAATGTAATAATTCCACTCAAGGCTGACGTGAAGTCAAGAATGTAGCGATTTATGTATTTAAGGGAGAAACCCGTTGAAACCAAGAAAGTAGGTTTTCATTTCAGGAGAAAACAAACGCTTGGTTCCACTGCCGGATGGGATAACAGCAATTGATTTGGTTCCGTAGCTGGATGAAATGACGGCAAAGGGTCTGGTTCCAGATGTTGTCACATACGGCAAAATATTTCACGGACCTTCTTGGCAAAATTATTGTGTCGGACAATGCTTATCACAAATGAAGAAACAAATCCGTGCTCTGGATTGTGCCACTGTTATAATTAACAGGTTTGTGCAGATGAAATTGAAAAATGTATTACCTTTTTCAATGATGATTATTTTATTTATTTTGGGCAATTGTTTTTTTCATTCCTTGGTGACTGTTTTTCTCACCTTGGTGAATGTTAGATATAGAACTCATGCGTTTACACATTATGAGGCTGCCATCAGGCCAAGAATGCAATAATTCATCACAAGGCCAATTCAAGGCCAAGAATGTAACGATTACTTTATTTAAAGAGGAAAGGGCAAAGCCAAGAAATTAGGCTTCCATTCCAGGAGACAACAATATAAGCTTTTCTTCTTCTCAGTTATGTCTACTTTGCACATAAATATTAAAGTTTAAATTGGCATGGATATAGTGGCCTCATGTTGATTCCTGTGCGATTTGTTTGTCATTCACATGTATGACCGCCTTTCTGAGAAAAGAACTTGTTTATCAACTTTCTAAGCTCTCAAGCTCTATTCAGCTTAAATGTTTACAACAAAGTGCAATAGGGGGCCCTCCATGGTTTCTTTTTGCCCCCTAAATATCATCTACCACTTTTTGATGAAGGGTGGCAATTAATTATAAATTTTATGGTTGCACTTGTCATTTTCAAATGAGACAAAATAATTGCTTTTAGCTTCATGTAAATTATGAAATGTTCTAGCATAATGAGCATTACACTTGTTGAGATAGTTGGATAGGTCTGCATTAATTTTGGTCGGTATTATTTTCAGATAAGAAATAAATAAGACTCATATTAATATTTATGAAATGTTTATTAAAAAATTAGGGTCTACAAATTGTAAGTATGAATAACCAGTCTCAATATGACCATAATATCCGCGTTAGTGTGGTCTACCGGCAAGGACACCACTTGCATTATCGGTGATGTGACCCAGGTTCAATCCCCACGACGGATGTTTATAAGAAGTATTATTCAAAAAAAAAATATGACCATAATCCCAAGATTATATTATTCTATAATTCATTATCATGTGTAAGCCTCCGGCAACAATGTTACCAACAACACACAACAAGACTCTACTCTCTACCAACTTGGAAAGTCAAGCATCCTTAAATCTGATAGAAATAATGCTGGGCCTCAGAAACCACCTATAGAACATAACCTGCTTATTATTAGACAACAAATATTGTGATTAAAGGAATAACTAGCAAACAGAGTCATAACCAGAGAAGCACTGCAGCATGATTCACTAAAAAGGATTTAGGGTTCTTACCTGTTGGCATTTTTGCCACATTAAGTTTTTTTGACAAAATTTTGCCTAAGTATGAAGCTTTAAGTGGCAAAGGGCGTGCAAAAGTGCTGGCATTTTCGCAGGCCCTAAACGGGGATGATAAAGTGGATGAAATGATCTTTGGATATTTCGTCATTGCAGATATTTTTGCAAGCTTTCCGGCGATATATTATAATAGGCGATCGGGGCAGCAGATCAAAAGTTATGGCCCGGGGAAGCAGAACCAGAAAGCTCAATTTCGGGCCAGAAAATTGGCTAAGGCACAGCCAGAATGCTCAAGTTCGCCCAATGCTCAAGTTCGCCCGATGCTCAGGTTCGCCCGATGCTCAAAGTAAAACTGCAGTTTGCTCTGATTTTGAGCGAGAACGGAGTTAGGGCAAGGCTTAGGGCGGGACTCAGCCTTGAGCAGGGTTCGCACGACCTTAAACCGAGAACGAAGTTCGAACAATGTTCAAGGCGAAACTGGGACTCACTCGAAGCTGGGGCGAAGTGCAGATTTGTTGAGCCACAAGCAAGACAAGGTCCGGCCCAAGAGGAAGTCCATATTCCAAAAATGCAAGTGCGAAGGTCGCAAGTTCGGCCGTCATGATTCCCGAAGCTAGAGTTCGCCCGAACTTGGAGCGAGATCAAGATTCGGGCAGAGGTTGAAGCGAAGACAGAGTTCGCCCGAATCTTGAGCGAGAACGGGATTCGGGCAGAGGTTGAAGCGAACACAGAGTTCGGCCGAACTTGGAGTGAGAACGGGATTCGGGCGGGGTTCGAAGCGAGAAAGAGGAAAATGTGAACGTTGGCCAGGAGCGAACGTCGGCCAAAATGCGAATGTCGGCCAAACAATGCTCAAGTTCGCTCAAACCTCCAGCGATCCTTGATTTCGGGCAGCAAGCAGAGCGAACGTCGGCCAAAAAATCTCAAGTTCGCTCAAACCTCCAGCGAACCCCGGTTTCGGGCTCCTTGCGCGGCGAACGTCGGCCAAGATACTCTATGTCGGCCAAAGTGCTCTATGAATTCCGGAAAGCTCAAGTTCGCTCCAAAACACTCCCGAATTCCGGAAAGCTCAAGTTCGCTCCCGAACCAGCATCAGCCAAAATGTTATATGTTGGCCAAAACGCTCCATGTCGCCCAAAACGCTCCATGTCGGCCACAATGCTCAAGTTCGCCCAAATCCCTAGCGAAACCCAAGTTCGGCCTCCAAACGCTGCGAACCTCAGCATCGCTCAAACTTCGGAGCGAAGTACAACATCAAACAATGAAGAAAAGCAGCTAAGGCGAGACGAACCTTGACTTCGCCCCAGACTTAAGCGAACCGCAGTTTCGGGCACGCTTTCGGGAGAACTTCATCAATGACGTGTTTCGGGCGGGAGGATTCTAAGGCAAAGGCCAGCTCAGCTTCACTCAATTTCGCTCCATTTCGGGGCATTTCTTCACCAAGGCTCCTCTTCGGGCCCAGTTCGGAGCGAACCGCAGCCGGAAGCACATTTTTGTGACTAAGGCAAAGAAAATTCAAAGCCAAAGCTTAAATCCCCTCAACTTCGGTGATCTTCCCAACTTTGGCCCTCACCCTTGGCGAGCCTCAGCTTTGGACTCGGTTAGGGCGACCCCTAGCCGGCATGTCAAATCAGCGAACTCCGGCTTCAGGTCCTATTTCGGGCGAATTCCGGCAAGCGTTTTAAAACGTTAAGGCTGTAGCAGGTAAGGACGTTCCGGTAAAGGGAAGGTAGACGGGCATTTAAGGCGTCTTCATGGCACACGAATTTGGGTCTCCTGCCCATCCCATCAGGACGACCATGTTAGGTCTCGAAAAAGCTCCAAAGGGCAAGATGCACCAACCGCATTAATGAGACATGCTGTCTCAACTACAACGCCCGTTCGACGCCGCTCTAAACATGGGTGAGCCGCATTCCATGAATGCTCTGTCATCTGGCAGAGGTCAAATCTCAACTGCTCCGCCAATTTTAGGGTTTGAACATTAATGTAATCAGGGGGATTTTCCTCTATAAATGGCAATTCAATGTAATGTAATAAGGGGGGAACATCTTGCTAAAGAGCTGCTGTAATTGGATTCCTGCATCAATGTTAAGACTCCTGGTTCTGATTCTGGACTCTTTTCCTGTGTATGATGCCTTTTGTTATTTCTATTAATTCTGTTCTTTCATTTGCATACTTTGAATTCTGCAATCTGGATTTAGGTGTGTGATGAAGAACGAAATCTGGAATTGTTGAAGGATACGTATCAGGATGTGTTGAGTTTTAGTTTCTGTTATACTCCTAATATTGATTGTTGCTGGTTTAAGTAGAAGTTAGCAATTGTGTTGCCTGTTCTTCCCCTTGGAACCATCTACATTTTCCATTTCTTTCAGTTATTTATCTCTTTTAGCACTTTTCCCAATCTCTTTCCAGTTCCCTAATTTAAAACCAAGAGTAGTGTAGTATAGGAGCCAGACTTCTCCGGAGATTGGCACGGAAGGCATCTCTTCCTTCCGGCCTTTCATCTGTTGGGCGGGTCTAGGGCGCGTAGATAGACCAAATCCTTTCCTGTGGCGGATCCGTAACCAACAGTTTCTTTTGGCACGCCTGGTGGAACAAACAATCTCCATATTTTAAGGAAGCCCGAGTTTGGTGAATCTCTGGCTTGCCTTCACCTGGCGACTCTGATTGAGCTGAAGATCCAGATTTCTTGATCGTAGGTGCCTTTTAAAGCTGAAAGAAGACACCTCGGAGGAATCAAGGTTTGGTGAGCAGCCTTGACCTCACAAGCGGAGAGAAGAATGTTCACCTGGCGACTTCGACTTAGTGGTGAGAACCGTGATCTCTGCAGACCACTGCTATAATGGCAAGGGTATGCTATCCCAGCTGGGATGATCCTGGCCCTCTGAATCTCCAAAGTTGGCATGAGATTCCCAAAAGTGCCTTGAAGACCCTAACAAAATACAATGGCACCGAGGGAATGGCCCAAGAGCACCTTGAAGATATTGCTGCTCTAGCGACCCCCATGACAACCCACGAAGATGTCATGATCAGACTTTTGGTTCTATCTTTGGAAGGAAGGGCGCTGCAGTGGTACAAAATACTCGGGCGTAAGAGCATCTGTTCATGGGCGGACCTAGCGGGAGCACTCATCAACACATTTGACGGCTCTCAGGATCCCTTCCAACTCTTGATGCACCTCTCCACCATCACGAGAGCACCTTTGGAGAGCATCACAAAATTCAATGTCCGATTTTGCAGGAGTTGGAGGAGAATTCCAGAGGAAATCCAGCCGACACCCGCCCAGGCCCACCTCTTCTATGTTCGGGCTTTCCACCCGGACATAAGCCTCCTACTGCAATCAGGTGAACAGAGATTCCCTCTAATATTTTAGGAAGCAATACAAGCGGAGCGACTTCTACTCCTTTCAGGAAAAATACCGTGGGGAGAAGCTGCCTTCCCATCACATTCTCCGGTAACTGCTGCTCCTGTCTATCCCGCGCAGTATTCACCATGGCAGATCCCTCAAACTGTGCAGACACCTGGAATGCAGTTGTGTGGAGCTCAAGAAGCGGATCTCGTCCTAGGCCAACGGTGGGAACATGCAAGCACTGCTCAAGCAATGGATAATATGGTTGCTTGCAGTTTCCATCAGGGAATGGGCCAAGAAGAGGAACAGGCTCAAGTGGCAGATCCTGAGAGCAAAGAGGGCACATTTTTGCACCCTTTTTGTGTCCCAAGGCATAGCATGCCAGTACTGGGCCGAGAATCAATAAGCATGCCTCATCAGGAGGCTGATCATGAGGAGATCCTGGCAGAAGGTCTATCATCGGAAAAATCCTGCTATCGCATCAAGGAGTTAGAGGAACCTGTACTCAGGAGCCCGTAGTCACTGGACTCTCTAAAGTGGTGGTATTGGCTCCAGCCATCACTGCAACCAGTGCTCGAAGAAGGCTCTCATGTGGAAAACCTCTTTACCACATTATTCATCAACTGTATGGGTACTGGCATGCATGATAACCTGCCACGTTGGACCTTGTTCTCAATCTGGCAAACTTTGGGAGGCCAGCCGAACTTCAAAGATCGACTGAAGTACAATCAGATCTGGTTCGGACACTGCAGATTCACCGGATAGACACCCGAAGCTAGGTTTGTGGTGGCGGCATGCCAATCATGTTGTAAACTTTTGTGTAAATAATGTAAATAGGTCGGCTAGTAAGTAAAGTTCAGTTGTTTTTTTTTAGTTTAGTCCGTGCTTTTTTCTGTGCCAAAGAGGACCATGAGCGCCAAGAGGTAGAAGGGGAGAAGTTGGAAGAAGAGCCCCTAGTCAGCAGTAGGCGGTCAGAGGAGGACGGCGAGGATGACTCTGTTGCCCAATGGATAAAGGCCTGGGATTGATCTGCATTCAGACAAGCTAAATGCCTCGCGAGCCGCCAGGAATGTTGGCATTTTTGCCACATTAATTTTTTTTGACAAAATTTTGCCTAAGTATGAAGCTTTAAGCGGCAAAGGGCATGCAAAAGTGTTGGCATTTTCGCAGGCCCTAAACGGGGATGATAAAGTGGATGAAATGATCTTTGGATATTTCGTCATTGCAGATCTTTTCGCAAGCTTTTCGGCGATATATTATAATAGGCGATCGGGGCGGCGGATCAAAAGTTATGGCCTCGGGAAGCAGAACCAGAAAGCTCAATTTCGGGCCAGAAAATTGGCTAAGGCACAGCCATAATGCTCAAGTTCGCCCGATGCTCAGGTTTGCTCGATGCTCAAAGTAAAACTGCAGTTCGCTTTGATTTTGAGTGAGAACGGAGTTTGGGCAAGGCTTAGGGCGAGACTCGGCCGCGAGCTGGGAGCAAAGTTCGCTAAGGCCCCACCATGCCAGGGTTCGCACAACCTTAAAGTGAGAACGAAGTTCGAACAATGTTCAAAGCGAAGCTAAGCCTCGCTCGAAGCTGGGGCGAAGTGCAGATTTGTTGAGCCACGAGCGAGACAAGGTCCGGCCCAAGAGGAAGTCCATATTCCAAAAATGCAAGTGCGAAGGTCGCAAGTTCGGCCGTCATGATTCCTGAAGCTGGAGTTCGCCCGAACTTGGAGCGAGAACGGGATTCGGGCAGAGGTTGAAGCGAAGACAGAGTTCGCCCGAATCTTGAGCGAGAACGGGATTCAGGCAGAGGTTGAAGCGAAGATAGAGTTCGGCCGAACTTGGAGCGAGAACGGGATTCGGGCGGGGTTCGAAGCGAGAAAGAGGAAAATGCGAACCTCGGCCAGGAGCGAACGTCGGCTAAAATGCGAATGTCGGCCAAACAATGCTCAAGTTCGCTCAAACCTCCAACGATCCCCGGTTTCGGGCAGCAAGCGGAGCGAACGTCGGCCAGGAGCGAACGTCGGCCAAAAAATCTCAAGTTCGCTCAAACCTCCAGCGATCCCTGGTTTCGGGCTCCTTGCGCGGCGAACGTCGGCCCGAGCGAACGTCGGCCAAAATGTTATATGTCGGCCAAGATACTCTATGTTGGCCAAAGTGCTCTATGTCGGCCATGAAGCTCAAGTTCGCTCCCAAACACTCCCGAACTCCGGAAAGCTCAATTTCGCTCCCGAACCAGTGTCGGCCAAAATGTTATATGTCGGCCAAGATACTCTATGTCGGCCAAAGTGCTCTATGTCGGCCATGAAGCTCAAGTTCGCTCCCGAACACTCCCGAACTCCGGAAAGCTCAAGTTCGCTCCCGAATTAGTGTCGGCCAAAATGTTATATGTCGGCCAAAATGCCCCATGTCGGCCAAAACACTCCATGTCGGCCAAAACGCTCCATGTCGGACACGATGCTCAAGTTCGCCCAAATCCCTAGCGAACCCTAGGTTTGGCCTCCAGACGTTGCGAACCTCAGCATCGCTCAAACTTCGGAGCGAAGTACAACATCAAACAATGAAGAAAAGCAGCTAAGGCGAGACGAACCTTGACTTCGCCCCAAACTCAAGCGAATCGCAGTTTCGGGCACGCTTTCGGGCGAACTTCATCAATGACGTGTTTCGGGCAGGAGGATTCTAAGGCAAAGGCTAGCTCAGTTTCGCTCCATTTCGGGGCATTTCTTCACCAAGGCTCCTCTTCGGGCCCAATTCGAAGTGAACCGCAACCGGAAGCACATTTTTGTGACTAAGGCAAAGAAAATTCAAAGCCAAAGCTTAACTCCCCTCAACTCCGATAATCTTCCCAACTTCGGCCGTCACCCCTGACAAGCCTCAACTTCGGACTCGGTTCAGGCGAATCCTAACCGACATGTCAAATCAGCGAACTCCGGCTTCAGGTCCTATTTCGGGCGAATTTCGGCAAGCGTTTTAAAACACTAAGGCTGTAGCAGGTAAGGACGTTCCGGCAAAGGAGAAGGTAGACGGGCATTTAAGGCGTCTTCATGGCACACGAATTTGGGTCTCCTACCCATCCCATCAGGACGGCCATGTCAGGTCTCGGAAAAGCTCCAAAGGGCAAGCTGCACCAACTGCATTAATGAGACATGTTGTCTCAACTACAATGCCCGTCCGACGCCGCTCTAAACACGGGTGAGCCGCATTCCATGGATGCTCTGTCATCTGGCAGAGGTCAAATCTCAACTGCTCCGCCAGTTTTAGGGTTTGAGCATTAATGTAATCGGGGGGATTTTCCTCTATAAAAGGCAGTTCAATGTAATGTAATAAGGGGGGAACATCTTGCTAAAGAGCTGCTGTACTTGGATTCCTGCATCAATGTTAAGACTCCTGGTTTTGATTCTGGACTCTTTTCCTGTGTATGATGCCTTCTGTTATTTCTATTAATTCTGTTCTTTCATATGCATACTTTGAATTCTGCAATCTGGATTTAGGTGTGTGATGAAGAACGAAATCTGGAATTGTTGAAGGATACGTATTAGGATGTGTTGAGTTTTAGTTTCTGTTATACTCCTAATATTGATTGCTGCTGGTTTAAGTAGAAGTTAGTAATTGTGCTGCCTGTTCTTCCCCTTGGAACCATCTACATTTCCCATTTCTTTCAGTTATTTATCTCTTTCAGCACTTTTCCCAATCTCTTTCCAGTTCCCTAATCTAAAACCAAGAGTAGTGTAGTATAGGAGCCGGCCTTCTCCGGAGATTGGCACGGAAGGCATCTCTTCCTTCCGGCCTTTCAATCTGTTGGGCGGGTCTAGGGCGCGTAGATAGACCAAATCCTTTCCTGTGGCGGATCCGTAACCAACATTACCCTCCTTTTTCCTCTCACCAGGACTACTGTCGATGCAACCATTGGTAAATCTTCATCTGGGAAGTTCAAGAAACACTACTAAATCAAAGCTTCATCAACATTGATGGGACCTAATTTAATAAGCTCAGTATTGATGGTCTGCTGCTTCGAATGTAACTTCACCTTCAGAATGAGAGCTTGCAGCATATTGGCAGTGGGGTTTTGTTTCTGTACCATCCTTGCCCTTCGCTTTAAGAAAGCAAATTTCAGCTTCATGGATGTATTCACAATTGTCTTTCATGCTCCTTACTAAGGGAACACCATCATTGAGTTTTGAGTACTTTATCCAGAATTGTCTTTCCTCTACTTTACCAAGGTGACACCATCATTGAGTTTGAGTACTTCATCCAGACATCTTTGCAATCTTCATAAGAGTGATGAAATTTGAGAATTTGAGTTTTAATTGCAAAGCATGGCAGTGCTTAATCTTAGTAAGCATTCCACATTCAAAATGACATCCTTTGTGTGAAAACTGCATGACCTCACAACATCAGCTGCATGGGGACAACCAAATGAGGTCACATGGAGTTATGAAGAAACTCTCTAGCTTTTATATGCAGAATTCCATTGCAATATGACCTGAAGATTATAGATTGTGTCAAGTCTGTGTCCACTGTCAAAGGAGTTTCCTATTTGTGAACAGATATTTTTGCACGCTTTCTGATAATCCTCCTTCAGCGAGTTTTGTTGTGAGAAGTTTCAATCTCATTCTCTCATGTTAGTGCTACTGTCGTCCATATTAGCGTTCAAAGCTTTTAATCTGAAGTGTGGCTTTGAAGAACTTATGAGTTCCGCAAAAACAATAAGCAAGGGGAAGATAGGACAATCACAGGTAAAGAGGCAGGCAAGCACAGGAACAGCTGAAAAGAAAAGAAAAGAAAATAATAAAAGTAGAGTTAGTAGGTAAACCGTAAAAGGACCTCATACCCCATATTGTCCATAATCCCTCCTATATAAGAATTCTCTATAATAGAAAACTGATGCTGAGAAGCAGAGGTGGAGTGATAGATCTTTGACATTGGTGGGAAATAACTTCTCAACACTGTAGTCCTAAAAAGCGGTAGGAAATAAGGCAAAATCTCAGCTGTAATTAGTCAGGAATCAGGCCAAAAATATTGTAGAATGGTGTACAGCAGCATGGTTTGATCAAAAGACTCAATACCCACATGCCCATGCAATCTCAGGTTATTTGCTTGGCACTTACTCTTAGTGACTTGCTTGGTCATAGAATAGAGCCTATGCAAATTGCTGCATGAACAAACCCTCAAAGTAGACTCAATCATGGAGATTGGGGCAGAAATGGAATCAAAGAAAGGGACACAGTGGCGTGTGTGCTACCCAATGCCAGCAAGCTTGACATGGGCATATTGAGGCTCTGTCAGGTTCCTGGAAAGACCAAAAAAGGCAGTAATACTTTTTGCTAGCAAATCTAAGGACCAAAGGGCCAACTGAGGCCCTGATGTTCTATACGAATTGAAGGCATCTCTGATATGGCACCTGATGGGAGCTAACCTAAAGACCAAAGGGTCAATCGAGGTCCTTGTGGGTTGCTTCTACTACAGCATGTGTGATGATGATACCTGCTCCTAATGAACTGAAGGACTGAATGGCCAACTGGAGTCTTTATAACCATAGTTGAGAAAATCGGAATCGTGTCGGAATCGGCATGGAAAAAGAATCGGGAAAAATTTGAGAATCAGGGAAAGTCGGCAAAAAAAACAGAATAAAATGCAAATTTTCATTGAAAAAAAGTTTTTTTTCATGCATATCACAATGGATTAACACTATACAAATCAAATATTAATACTGTAAGTGATACAAGCTTAAACTACATATGAAAATGGCAAGTGATACAAACTTAAAGCCGAAGTTTTAAACTACTACATGTGAAAGTGACAAAACACATCTTGTATTGCTTATAATATAAAAGGGTACAAATGACAAAATGTGTAAAAATGCCTCAATAGGCCCACTATTTAATGTCTTGCAATTCTTTTGCCCTTTGCCCTAGCAAAAGCTTTAGTCTCTCTTTGTTGCTTTTCCCGTATCTCTTCTTTTGCCTTGTTTGCCATCTCCTCCGCTAGGTTTTCAAAGTTTTCAAATTTATCCATGGTGAAGAGATCATGTTCATTTGGTTTCCTCGCCAAATGGAATTTGAGGCGATATAAGCCTCCATTCATCATAGACACACAAAAATTGCAATAAATTTCTCCTTTTTTTTCCCCTTCCCTTGCATATTTCCATGTCAGATTTCTTTTCGCAGACATTTTCTTGTGGCTGCATAGAAACAAATAACAGCAAACAATTACTTAAAAAGAAAAAAAATCCTAAACCCTAAACCCTGGTTTGAAGTGTACAACTTTAAACATTGACAGCTGAAAAGATGGACTTGCATATATATTTTTGGCTTCAAATAACAACAAACAATTACTAACAAAAAAAAAAAAACTAAACCCTAAACCCTAGTTTGAACTTTTGAAGATTAAACATTGACAGCTGAAAAAATGGACTTGCATACATATTTCAGGCAGCAAATAACAACAAACAATTACTTCTAAAAATATTATAAAAAAAAAAAAAACTAAATCTTAAACCTTAGTTTAAAGATTAAACATTGACAGCTGAAAAGAAGGACTTGCATACATGTTTCAGGAAAAACAACAAACAATTACTTATAAAAAAAAACTAAATCCTAAACCCTAGTTTAAAGTTTAAACATTGACAATTGAAAAGATGGACTTGCATACATGTTTTAGGCAACAAATAACAACAAACAATTACTTGAAAGAAAAAAAAACTAAACCCTAAACCCTAGTTTTTTTGCATTTGGTTTTACACATTTAAAAAATAAACAAAAAATATGATTGGAATAGAATAAGAGAAAAACAAAATCAGTTTCCTTATCTCAAATGAATCCTTTGGGTACATGTTGGTGGCTGTCTATGGCTGCTAGAATATGTCAGACTCAAAAACATCCGCTGTTTGGTGGCTGCTGGATTTCTTCAAACTCCCAAAAATCTGCTGTTAGGATGCGTTTTAGGGTTTTGTTTGGTGTGGTAGCAGGTAGGCAGACCTCTCTGAAGCAAAATGAAGAAAAATTGAAAAAAAAACCTTTTATGCCATTCTCTCTACCCGTTCGACCGTAGGCGATTTTTGATGCGGATTTTATCATGTTGACTTTGAATTGTGATTAATAGGCTGGAATCACGGTCTTTTCCCGATTTTTGTAACTATGTTTACAACTTCATGCAAAATTTGATTTGAGGATTATCAGTAGCCAGCTAACTTAGGTCCCATGAATTTGTGTGCGACCGACATAACAGATGGACTTATGGCCAAACACAACCAACCATGCTAACCAGAGCTGAAAAGATGAGGCTTATCTCAGGTAGAATAACCAGCCAAGTATTGACCTGCCTCGACATGCCAGAACCCAACTTAGATACACCTGCTATAGAAAAAGTCGAAAAACACTCACGTAGCTGATGATTTAGGTAGGACTGATACAAAATGGGAGACATACAGGCAGAACAGACATAAACTAAGCTGGAAAGATTGTTGTAATCATAGTTATAAAACTTGGTAAAAACTCGTTGAGTTCATGCCTGAGTTAGTCCTCCCAGGTTTTTTTGATTCTGCTCGGCGAGTTTTTTTTGGAATCGTGTGTGTTTTTTTTTAAACTCATTGGTCCGAGAAGAAAACTCAGCTGCGGTGGTAGAATGATAGGAGAATGACATAAATACTTTTTTTTTTTTCCAAAGTGGCCTTATTTTTGTTGTTCCCACTTGCAGAGAGAGCAGAGATAAGTTGAAATCAGACCCACATAAATACTTAGGTGCATCTTAAACCCAATTGTTTTGTAGTTTTCAAGAATCTAACAGCCGTCCAACAGTTTTTTTTCAATGAATTATATGGGATTGATATATGTCCCACCTGTATTACATCATCACCACATAGTGGTATTACAACAAAGCTTGGATATTATCCATGTATCGTTTGGCAAGATTTGAACCTTGGTCTCCTCCTTGAAATGTTGAGGAATCTAACCGGTTGAGCTAATCCCACTTGATAACAGCCACCCAACAGTTACATTTGAGGTAAAAAACAAATTTCAGCTTTCATTGCTTAAACTTGAGGGCTTTTTTTCTTTTTTAAAGTTTCTAACTACTTGATTATTGTTTCCATGTGCACCCACAATGAAATAAAATGACTGGAAAAAGAGACCCAACTTGGAAGTATGTGAAGGATGGTTCAAAGAAAGGGGAGGTCTATTGCAACTTTGCGGTGAAAAACTTCATGGAGGCATAAACTGCCTCAAATACCACTTGGCAAAGATAGCTGGCCATGACGTCAAGCTATGTGATAACGTGGAACCTGAAGTACAAAGGGAATGCGATGCCCTCCTAGCACATTATGAAGAGAAGAAAGAACTAAAAAGAAAAACAAGCGAAGCTATGGCTACTCCTCCTTGGCCTTATATAGAGGGTAGCAACAACACCTTTAGCTGTTTTCAACAGCGTCGTAGTGGATTGAGTCCATCTATAGGAAACCTGGGGAGTGGGATGGAGAAGTCATTTTTCGTGGAACATTCTACGCCAAGGTCACAACCCATGCTTCAAGGTATGACTACATGGAACTAGGAGAGGCACAAGGCCTCGAGGAAGGCTTGTGCAAGCTTTTGGTATTTTTTCGACATTCCCTTCAATCTGGCAAGGTCTCCATATTGGTGGAGAATTGTTGATGCCCTCACAGTTTGCAGCCTAGGATTTATGCCACCCACTAATAATGATTTTAGGGGCCCTCTTCTTCAGGATTCCGTGGAGGATATCCAACTCTTGGTTGAAGAGCGACGTAGGATATGGAGAAAAAAGGGGTTGCACGATCATGTCCAATGAAAGAATTGAACAATGATTAATTTTTTAGTTGCTTCAATAGGAGGAATTGTGTTCCTAATCAGTGGATGCATTGACATAAGTCAAGAGTGCCGAAATGCTTGCTAGGTTGTTGGAGGAGGTTGTGTTGGAAGTAGGGGAGGACAATGTTGTCCAAGTTATCACAAACAACGCAACAACGTATATGGCAGCTGGAAGGATTTTGGAGGAGAGATTCCCAAAGATTTTTTGAACACCATGTGCAGCCCATTGTCTCGATTTGCTTCTCGAAGACATTGGGAAATTACCTTGGGTGTATAAGGTTGTAAATAAGGCCAAATGTATTACAAAATTCATCTAGAATCATATGTGGGTTCTCTAGCCAATGAGGCAGTTCACTATTAGGAGGGAGCTTGTGCAAGCAAGAGTTACACGATTTGCCACAAATTTCATTACATTGCAGAACCTCTTTGATGTAAATGGGGCATTGAAGAGGATGTTTGTGAGGGAGGAGTAGAATAGAGAAGATGCTGCTAGATATCGATTCTCCAATGAGGGCCAGCAGGTGTATGATAATGTGTTTGAGAATCCCTTCTGGATAGCTATGAATGAGGCAATCAAGGTACAAGACTAAGTTGTTTTTTCTTCTTTTAAATTATTTTTCCATTTGCAAATTTTGAATTGTAATCCAAATTTTAAATAGTTAAGTTGATAATAATAACTAAAATCTCTCATTTGACTTTAGGTGTTAGAGCCTTTGGTTAGGGTTCTCCATCTTGTTGGTGGAGAGAAATCATCAATGAAATCCGTATATGAGGCCATGGATAGGGCCAAAGAGGAAATTGCCTCTTTTTATAATTATTCCAAGCCCAAATTGAATCCCATTTGGGAATTGATTGACCGACGATGGACTTCTTAGCTCCATAGCCCACTACATGTAGCGGGGTACTACCTCAAACCCCAAATTCTTTTATGATGATTCATTTGAGGCTGACTATGAGGTGATGTTGGGCCTTCAACAATGCCTTACCCGAATGGTGCCAGATGAGAACAATTATAGTATGATACAAGATGAGTTGCAGGATTATAAGAGATGTGAGGGCTACCTTTTCACAACCCAACAATGCATTCGAGAAAGAGCAACTTTGAGGCCAGGTAACCCTTATGGATCGAATTATTATTGATTTTGTTTTAAAAAATAATATCAATTTACAATTTTACATAAATTATAATTTTTTTTTTCTGGCACTTTATAGATTTATGGTGGGAGGACTTTGGTGTTTATATGCCCAATCTTTAGCGCTTTGCCATGAAAATTTAATGTCAACCATGCAACGCTTTAGGTTGTGAGTGCAATTGGAGTATGTGTGAGCACATTCACTCCAAGAAGTGCAATAGACTCATGCAACATAAGTTGAATGATCTTGTAGTTGTTCAGTACAACCTTTGTCTCCGCCACAAAAAAGTTGTGGGATCAAATTTTGAAGCCATAGATTTAGATGAGATTGATCCATCATCTGAATGAATCATAGAGCCAGAGTAGTTAGAGCCTCTCTTTTCAATGGATGATTTAGAAAGTATGGCGGATTAGTTAGGGGTAAAAGCAGAGGAAGAGGCATGGGCACGGGCACAAAAAGAGAGGACTAGAGCTTCAGCCAGGGAAAAGGTCAAAGACATTGCAAGACTCTAGATAGGTTAGTTGACTGTTGTAGTGGGCCTATTGAGGCATTTTGACACATTTTGTATCTTTTTATATCATAAGCAATACAAGAATATTTGGAGGCATTAAAATTTCTTTAATTGAAGTGTATTTTGTCACTTTCATGTGTAGTTTAAGGTTGTAATACTTATAATATTAATTTTGGATTTGTATAAGGTTTTTTTTTTGTTTGTGGAAAACACCCCTTTTAGGGTGCCACTTTCGGGTAAGTCCCAAGGAGGCAGGGGTATCTGTTCCACCAAAATCGCCCAAGGCTTGCACCTAGTCTGCCCCCTTCGGCACCAAGAGTATGCCTAGCCCAAAGTAAATCAGCCAACAAACCGCGCATGTACCAGATAGAAAGGTCGACAAAAAACCAATTACCCAAAGGATCATGTAGATTGCAGTAGTAGACTTTCTCCAGCCTACTTTCACCATGACTAGCGCTAGCAGCACCCTCATTATATTTATTGATCAGAGAAATAATTCTACGCTTGGTGCCCTCAGGAGCATCCATGTCAGCAAACTGGTTGATCCAAGTGATCTCTCTCAAACCTCTATCCACTCCCCAATCAGCAATAGCATCAACCTCCTTGTTTACATATCTCCGCACATGAAAGTACTCCAGGGACTGAAACGAGTGTCGTAGTTCTTTTATAGTTTGAAATTTGAATAATATCCCCTAACCTCTAGTTAGAGAGTGAGGAAGACCGTTTCTGGTCTTTTAATTGGTTGATGATCACTTGGGAATCCTCTACAACATAAATATTCTACCAATTTTGTTTAAGGGCCCACAACAACCCTTCAAGGAAGGCCTGTGCCTCAGCATGATTGTTAGTGGTATCTTCAAGGCTAAAGAAAAAACAATCTCTCATATTCCCTTGGTAATCACAAAAAAAGCCACCCTCGCCAACTTTACCTAGGTTTCCCCCGGGACGCACCATCAAAGTTGAACTTGTCAAACCTTTCATGGGGAGGTTGTCAGCTGATTTTCGTATGATTCTTAGAGTTTTTATTTTTCTTGATTGGGCACCAAATGCTTTTGTCATCTAAATGCTGGCCCAACCATTGATTCTTGATATCTCTAAGATTGCTATCTAGGGGTTTATCCCAATCCTCCCATTGCTTGACCAAAATGGATTCAGCCACCGCCCTTTGAATAGAAAGTTAGGTTTGGAATTGGGGGATTCTTTCATCCCTGAAAATTATTTTATTTCTCCGTAACCAAATCGACCAAATAATGTAAGCGGGGGTCCATTCCCAGATGGCTCTAATATAGTCAGGATCAAAGTTCCGGCCAACCTACTCCAAAATCAGATCCCTTATAGTCTGAAAATTGTGGAGGGACTCTCTCCAAGAGTTTGCAAAGTCCCACTAGAGGGACTGAGCAAAGGGGCAAGAGATGAAGAGATGGTTGATGGTTTCAGTGTCATCTTCACAATTTGGCATCTAAAGGGGCCATAGTAGCCTCTCTTCATCAAGTTATTACCAGTTAAGATTTTGTCTTGCACCACCAGCCAAACAAAAATTGAGATCTTGGGCCAAACACCTTTCCTCCATATTCTCTGCTAGATTTTATTCCTATCCCCATTGAAGTTTGCCTTAATAAGAAAATTGTAAGCTTTCTTGGTAGTAAATTTCCCGTCTCCGCTTCTCCCCTAGCTTAACAAGTCTGGGCCCTTGTAGTAGGAAAGCTTCTTGCTAGAGATGATTCCTCGAAGTTTTTGTTTATCAACTTCCCTAATTTGACAAGGCCAGGATTGAGGTTCTTTCCAAAAACGGAGCACCACCTACCGGTCTCATGGGGAATGGGAACCCTAAATGTAGTCCTGAATGGGAACCCTAAATGTAGTCCTTGACTCGGCTCCAACCCTCCTCTTTGAACGCCTCCTTCAACTCAATCAAGGAATTATCTTCTCTTAAAGGTTCATATTGGTTCCACGCATCCTCCTAGAAGAGAGCATGGCTACCATCCTTGATCTTCCAAAAGGTTGTAGAACGCACCAACGTGCTGTGGGATGTCAGACTTGTCTAGAGAGAACCTGGGGGAAAGTGTTCAAGCCTGATCAAATCCTTCCAATCCACCTTAGGGATATATTTTTGCTTAAGAATTCTGGCCCAAAAAAGGTTCTCTCCATTGCAAAATCTCCAAAACAGTTTCCCATTAAGGGCTTTGTTGAAGATTTGAAGATCTTTGATTCCAAGGCCCCCCTCTTGGAGAGGTTTGCAAATATCTTTCCAAGCAACAAGAGGCCATTTCCTTTCTAGAGAGGGACCACCCCAAAAAAATTCCTTTTGAAGTTTTTGGAGCTGTTTTAAAACCTTTGCAGGCGCTAATAAAGCAGAGAAGAAGAAGTAGCCTAGAAGAGCTTGGAGAATGGACTTGAGAAGGGTTAATCTGCCAACCGAGGAAAGCCATTTGAAAGTTCATCTCTGCAACCTCTAAATTTTGAGATAATTTCATTTTAATCCAATCTTTTAGGATTAGAATCAGTCAAAGGAAAGCCCAAGTACTTGAAAGGAAGAGATGACCTCTCAAACCTGAGAAACTTGAAAATATTCGCTTGGACATGAATAGGAGTGTTGAAGAAAAAAACCTTCAACTTCATCACATTGATTGCTCCTCCAGAGGCGGCTAGATAATCCTCCAAATTCTCCTTAAATCTTTGTGCCTCCTTGAGAGTGGCTTCACCCATAAGCAAAGTGTCATCCATGAATTGGAGGTGGGAAATCTTCTGCTCATCCCTGACCACATAAACACCCTTTAAGTGACCATAGCTCATATCTTTTTGGAGCAATCTCCCTAGACCTTCTGCAAAAATAATAAAGAGGTAAGGAGAAAGAGGATCCCCTTGTCTCAGGCCTCTAGATGGAGCAAAGAACCTAGGAGGAGAACCTTTCACCAAGACTGCCATTGTGACCAAGGAGATGCACGCTTTCACCCACTCAATCCACTCATTACAAAAGCCAAAGCTTTCCAAGATATTTAAAAGGAAGGTTCGATTAATCTGATCATAAGCTTTCGCCTTGTCTAACTTAATAAGCATCCCCCTAGATCTGCTATTCTTCATGGAGTGGACAGTTTCTTGAGCGATGAGGATGCTGTCTAGGATTTGTCTGCCATACACAAATCCTCCCTGCTCCGGAGAAATGATTGAGTCCAGAATCTTCTTGAGTCTGTTAGTCATCACTTTAGCAATAATTTTGTAAATAGTATTACACAAGGAGATGGGTCTAAAGTTTTCCATACAAGTAGCTTGATGGGTCTTAGGGATTAGAGTCAAGGAAGTGGAGTTTAGGGTTCTTAGAATTTGCTTAGAGTTACGAGCCTCCTCCACCACCTAATGGATATCATTCTTAACAATATCCTAGTAGCGTTGGTAGAAATCAATGGGAAAGCCATTAGGCCTAGGAGATTTCCCTTTCTTTAGGTTGAAAACAACATCTTCCACCTCTTCCAGACTAACAATCTTAGTAAGACATTCATTTTGCTCTCAGGTGACCATCGAGGGAATGACAAATATGACTCTTTCTTTTGCTTGTACTCTTTCTATCAGTGGTTTAGTTAGGAGGCATTTAAAATATTTCTTTGCCAAAAGGCCAATCTCTTGAGGAAGCAGGTGACTCTGGATGGAAACCCCCCTCATCATCTAGTTCACTAGCTCCAATGGACCAGGTGACTCTGGACGGAAACGCCCCACATTATCCAGTTCGGACGGAAGCAGGGTCACTAGACAGCACACACACAGTTTGTCAGGGTTTCAAACTAGCGCTGGTCAAAGACATATCAAGGACTTCTTTAGCTCCAGTACTTTGGCCTCGATTGTTAGGAGTGTTTAGTTTCTAGGGGGTCCTTGGAGCTTGCCCCTCCTGGGCTGCTCCCTCTCCCCTCCTCTCTCTCCATTCTTCTTGGCGTGCACTCCTCTCTTCTGGATTACAGCCCTCCCTCCCTCTTCTCTCCCTTTTCTTTTTCCTTTCTCTTTGGCTCGGTTGTCGGGTTTTGTCTTGTATTTATCTTAGTTCTTTTCTTTGTTGGGATTTTTAGCATGCTAGCTAGCAGTCATTATTGTCCTTCTTATAGTCCCTTGGGTCTTATTTTGGCCCACCGCGGACATTAATAATATTTCATTTCATTTCATTTTCATTTTAGTGATCTCTAGCTTCGATGGACCAGGTGACTCCGGATGGAAACGCCCCACATCATCCAGTTCGGATGGAAGCAGGGTCACTAGACAGGGCGCACACAGTTTGTCAGGGTTCAGAACTAGCGTTGGTCAGAGACATATCAAGGACTTCTTTAGCTCCATTACTTC
Organism: Wollemia nobilis; assembly: GCA_028583015.1. Classification (NCBI taxonomy): domain Eukaryota; kingdom Viridiplantae; phylum Streptophyta; class Pinopsida; order Araucariales; family Araucariaceae; genus Wollemia; species Wollemia nobilis. The sequence goes on from JAQPPZ010001195.1 coordinate 22,790,130, forward strand.
GACCTTGATTGTTAGGAGAGTTTAGTTTCTGGGGGGTCCTTGGAGCTTGCCCCTCCTAGGCTGCTCCCTCCCCCCTCCTCTCTCTCCGTTCTTCTTGGCGTGCACTCCTCTCTTCTGGATTACAACCCTCCCTCCCTTTGCTCTCCCTTTTCTTTTCCCTTTCTCTTTGGCCCTGTTGTCGGGTTTTGTCTTGTATTTATCTTAGTTCTTTTCTTTGTTGGGCTTTTTAGCCTGCTAGATGGCAGTCATTATTGTCCTTCTTATAGTCCCTTGGGTCTTATTTTGGCCCACCACGGACATTAATAATATTTCATTTCATTTCATTTTCATTTCAGTGATCTCTCCCTCAGTGTTAGTCAATTTGGAAATTTTGTTCAAATTCCTATGCTGGATAGTGGTTCGATGGAAGAAGGCATAATTTCTATCTCCTTCCTTCAAGCAATTAATTCTTGACTTTTGTTTCCAGAAACCTTCTTCCTTCAAGTTCATCCACTTGTCTACTGAGGTCATTCTCATAGCTAAGAAGGGCCTCAGTAAGCCCTTGGGACTCCATTTGTTGTTGAAGAAGAGCGACATCCATGTCCAAGGCTTCTCTTTGTTTGAAAATATCCCTAAAGACTTCCTTATTCTAGATCCTTATTTTCCTCTTGATAAAACTGAGTCTATTTGCTAGAAGATACATATTAGTGCCACAATTTGGCTTTCCTTCTCTCCACCAGATCCTAACTTTCTCTTCCAGATCAGGGTGAAGAAGCCACATGCTTTCAAATTTAAAGGGAGACTGTCTTGGGTGGGTTGAAATATTCAAACTTATGGAAATGGGCCAATGGTCTGAGAGAGAGCCCAATAAGATAAAGGACTTAGTGACAAAAGATGCCTCAAGGCAACTCTTAGTAACAAGGAATCTATCCAATCTCTCGACCACAAAGGCCTTCCCAACTCTTATGTTATTCTAGGTGTACTGCCCCTCTTTTGGGACCACATCAATTAAGTTGAGGCTAGAGATGAAAGAGTCAAAAATCTTCACTGCTTTTGTCCAATTTTCTTACGCCCCCCCCCTCCCTTCTTCTCATTGAAGTTCCGAATAGCATTGAAATCTCCTCCAATGATCCAATTATCATTACTAGATTGTTCTTGAGAATAGAGAATATTATTCCAACACCAATTTGCGTCAGGCATCAATAGGACCAGAAATGTTCGTGACCTAAACTTGGAGGGGGGAAGAGACCAATATGAACTTAATAGAAATCCACCAATTACATGCAAGGGATTCCACCAACATACACTTTCTAGGATTCCATAGAATCGCCAAACCCCCTGCCTGCCCCTTAATTGCATTTGCCATACCTTCTGCTTCTTTCCAAATTTGATCAGTTTTATGAGCATCTCTTCTAGATTCAGCTTGGTTTCTTGAAGAAGAATTATGTCAGGGCCCTCCAAGCCTATCCTTCTCTTAAGGACTACATTTTCTTAGAGTGTAACCCACGTATATTCCAGGAGAGGATCTTAATTGCGAACCACTTATGAAGGGTTTTCTTGCCAAAAACTTTGTACGTAGGGGAACCACTAGTCCAGAATCCATGAGGGTCTTCCCTGTATCTTCCAGGAGCTCTGTCAAAGATTTCCTTCCTCTCCTTAACTGAATTAATTTGTCTGTCTTTCTTTTGGTATATGAGGTAGACTTTAGTCCCAAACGCAGAGCACTTGGGGAGAGGTTCCCAAAGTCTTTTGATTTTTTCCTCCTCTTCACTTCTTCAATGTCCTCTTTTTTATTATCTTCAAGATTCAAGGTTTGCGAGATGCTATAATTGAAAGGGACAATAAAAAGATCATGTACATTAGGAATTAAGGAGGAGTTTGAGGAAGAGGTTACATTTTTTCAGGAATAGGTCTTTGTTGCAGGAGGGTTTGGCCAATCTCCTCCTTTTCTAGTTGACAAGGCCCCTTCAAGAGAGGGTCCAAGTATCTTTCACCCAAAAGCTCTTCGCATTTTATAGGCTCATTAGCATCCATCGAAGTATCTTCGCGGCTCAACCTTAGCTGGGGATTCCTTTGGATTAAATCCCATTCCTCAGGGTTTTCCGAATTTTTTCATTGACTGCTCGGCAAGAATTTCCATTGCGTTTTCCCCCTTACTCCCTTCCTTTTTTGTTTGTTCACGTTCCTCTCTGGGGATATCCAGGGATTCCTCCATCTCTTGGTTTGTCTCTTGCAGAACCGCAAATTTGTTTGTTTGTTGATTTTTTTGTTCCCTTTCTTTTGCTACACCTGTTTATCCTTTTTGTTTGCCAATTTTGGAGATTGCCACTCTTCCTTCTTCCCTATTGGATCCTTCTTTTTCTCTGTCTCCTCAAATTTTTGCATAAGGGCAGGACGGTTCCGTAGGATATGGCCACGAGCATGGCAAAATCAGCACCAAAAGGGCACATTCTTATAATCTAGGTCTTGGGTCCGCTCATAATCCCTTGCACTTAGAATAATTGCCTCGGAAAGAGTGCACGACAGGTCTACATGGAGACAAATCTGGCAAAGGTAGTTACACGAGCCTCTTTAGTTACTTTGGACATTCCTATAGATTCTCCAATTGTGTTTCCAATTCCTTTCAAGGTTTCCTCATTCCAGAATTCTAGAGGGAGAGCATACATCCGCACCCAGACTCGGGCTTTGGTTGGATTTTCTTTGTTGGGATCAAAACCTATGGTCTAGTTTCGCATAAAAAGACTTGCCCTTGCCATGAAGTAAGGGCCCCCATCTTGAATCCTCTCCTTATCCTCCAAGCAACTGAAAACGACTATGAAGAAGCCTTTAGGATAGAGTTTAAGTTTTACATCTCCCTTCGGTTTCCAAACTTCCCTTATCCAATTTTGCAGATCGAAGCGGAATATTAATGCCCGCTCAGATAAATAGGAAATTCCTTGTTTAAAGGATTCTGGTTTTACATTGAATCACGGTAACTCTATAGTTTTTTCTAGGCAATTATTGTATTTTTCCCTCTTTAATAGTTGCATGCTTAATACCTCTTGAAGAGCTCCCACTTTCTCCTTTAGTACCTTTTTTCTGCACCACATTTTGAAAAGAAGCGAGGTGGAAAGCCCCGTGAAGAGGCTGCCATCGGAAAGAGAGGAAGCCCCACACACAAAAAAAAAAAAGAAAAAAGAAGAAAAAGGGGATAACTTTAAACAGTATCTTTCTTTGCAACTGGAAATCATTACACCACAATGAAATGTTTGACCAAAAGCTCACAGTGCATGCATGGAATAAGCCTTGAAACTAGACAATCTGGGCTCTTGAGCCTGCATGTGGGGTAAAGAACTGCATCCAGGTTGCATGCACCCACCAATTCTCACTGCATCTAGGTAAAGAACTGCACCCAGGTTGCATCCATGATTTCATGAACCTGCCATGTCAAACCCTAGCTCTCTCCCCTAGATTTGTATAATGTTAATTAATTGTGATATGCATGAAAAAAAAAAATTTCCAATAAAAAATTGCATTTTCTTTGGTGTTTTTTTTGACCAAGTTTATTTTACCGAGTTTTTCCAAGTTTTTTTTCAGTTAAAACGCCGAGTCTGCACCGAGTCCAAATTTCTCTACTATGAAAAAATCACATTAGTGTCATACGACATAAGGCCTTATTGGGTTCACCTGGCATGGATTCCTGTGTGGTTTGGGCTCTTGACTGTTTTGGTTGGCATTCTGGATAACCTACTAGACTACTTGTTGAGATTGAGGCTGAACAATGGGTTGTTGATGGGGTTGTGCAAATTGCTGAGATTTTAGTCTGACCACAACATGTAGGGAAGTTTGGACTGGAAGTGTCCTTGGGGTGATATTATGTACTGGGAATGCAGAAAAGTCTAGCCTCGCATGGGAACATAGACCTGGTTGAGATTAGTTGATGCAACCAGATTATGTACTGGTCTAGCTTCTATCATGTGGAGCTTTGTCAGTCGCTGCATGTAGCCTTGATCATATCATACTTCAGGTGCTCATTGAGTAAATGAACAACATAGATGGGGTTGCTTCTTTAAATTGGTTGATAGAAACATGATCCATCGAGTACCATCTCGACATAATTGGCACATGTTTACCTTCATGTTGCTTAATCATGCTGCATGCCAGTACTGGTTATTTTAAACGTTCCAATGTATTTGACAAATTTATAATGAGATATTTGGAGATAATGTTTCTTTGGGAAGCCCAACATACCAGTCTAAGGCTTCCCTTCCTAGGAACTTAGGGAAATGTTTAGTTAAGTTATGACATTATCCCAAGATAAACTCTGTATGTGGTGGCAAAGGTGGTAATATGGGTATCAGTCCGACTTTTTCCTAAAGCTAAGCAGCTTAGGCAAAGGATGGGGCAGGATGGCACCCCTAAGATCAGGTTGTTAATGGCTTGCTTAAGTGCTGCATATGAGGACTGCTGTTTTTTTGTTTAGGCCTTGTAGGATTAGCAGGTCTAGTGGGAGGTAGGACATCTGAAACTTTCACTCCACTGGAAGATCATGTGGGGAATAACGGTAGTAATATTGGGGAAGCGGTCTAGTGGTATCTTGTTCTCCTATTTTGGTTATGAGGATTTCTTTGGGAGTTCACCATAGCTTGTCTGGTAGGAACCGTTAAAGGTAGACAGAGGGCTTGCATTTGTTGGGCTTGATTTACATGGTATTGGAGGAGGGAATTGGCTAAGACTCGGGTCAAGGTTTTCTTCTCATGTTGATTAGGGGCTGGTCTATGAATGGCAACGGCTAAGGCTCTCCCGTTGGATTTTGCTCCATTACTTCAGGTTGCCCTAGTGGCATTGGCCTGATTGGAATGTTGTGTGGCTGTTTTAGGCTGAAGAATTTAGGCTAAGGGCTAAAGTTGATTGTTCTGTTTGGAATTGTATTGGTGGTGCTTGGGGGGATGGCATAGGAGGGACAATAACCTGGTAAGGAGGCTGAAAGGGAACTGTGAGAGGAGAGAGAACAGTTTATTGGGCTTCAGGCACGTTCTGCAATTGGGCTTGAGCTTGCCCTTAATCCATTGGTTGTTGCTATGTTTGGATTATAGGTTGCTGTTGAGTTTGAATGACAAACTGCTGTTGGGTTATAGGAAGCTGTACGGGCTGAGTTGCGGGCTGCATCTGGGGCTGTTTGCTGGCATGATGCTGGCCTCAAGGCTGAGCTTTAACTTAAAACAAAACTGGTTTCCATGCTGTTGCAAAGTCTGTTCTTCATTGGATTTATAGCCACGTCTTAAGGCTGTTATGTGACATAATCAGCCAATCCTTTGGGTGTCACTACAAGTAGACCATCCGAGGAATTGGATCAGCTGCTGGATTTATTGATTGTCCACTTGTTGGGTAAAGCTCATCTTGGGAGTGGGTTGGGCAGGATGCTCACAAGTCTGATTTTTAGGAAGCATACTATAATGGGGCTGGTCTTAAAGTCTTTTCATTCGTTTCACATTAGTATTCAACGTTATCATAGTCTAGTGGGGACTGTTTACTCCTTAGTGCCCATGGGCTTGGGCTCTAGGAACTCTTTCATAAGAGAGTACATCAGGATTGTGCTTCTAGACATCTGTCTGGAAGATTCAACAACATTATGCTGAACCACAAAAAGGTGGTTTTCAGCTGGCTGTTGACTCAGATATTTATAGATGTAGGTCCACCAGTTAAGGCCATTGACAGGGGGCCCAGCAAGGCAAGGCAAAACCCATGCCAAGGGGAAGGGCTTCACACCAGATTCACCAAATATATGGGGGAAGTTTGGACACGCTCAAGGATTCTTGCTTTGAGTCCCAGTCCACTCCACACACTTCCCACAAAGTGGCGCTTAAAAAGCTGGAAGTTGCAGGTCAGACAAGTGCAAAGGCAATATGCAAGAAAAAGGAACAAAAGCCAGGCAAATGTTACGAGGCTGTAAGGTTGAAGGAGACGAGAAGAAAGCAAGAAAAGTTCTATTTTGAGGAATTGGTAGAGAAAAGAAAGTTGACTAGAAGGAACCTAATCAAAAGATCCATGTGGAGTTGCCATGGAATCCAGATGCCTGAGATACTTAAATGGAAACCTTTGGATCTATGGCAATGTCATTCAATGGCAAAGGGTGGCTAAAATTCTGTATTCAAGCCCAGTTATGGGGATGTATAAACTATAAAGCATTACCACACAGGGTTTTGTGTATATGCTCAAGCAGTCAGGAAAATCAACATCTTGAAAAGAAAGGAGATGACCTGCTCAAATTGAAAGGAAAGAAACCAAAATGAAGCAAAAGACAGATAACAAGCAAAAGTAGTACTGGGCAACCAGGAAGTAACAGATAAGTTTTAGTTTTATTAGCTTTATGCAGTTATTCATTGGTGCTCCAAAGTTGTGCAAAAGTCCTTGGTGTCTGCTCCTCTAATCAGATAAGCAAGGACGTATACTAATGGAAAAGTTGAAAATGAGAAGTCTTTACCTCATAGTCAGTGTAAGAACCTATAATTAACTAAAAATATTGGTTAAAGAGGATTGCTATGGACTGCACCTAAGGAAACAAAGCAAAGGGCTACTAAATGATGTAGGCATGAAATAAGACATTTTGTTATGGCATTAATAAATAAAAGAATAAGATATATGAGATTGTATATGGACCTATAACTAGTTGCAATGTAACATATGATATATTTGTTTGTTATGTTGGGCTGTTCCTTACAGAAGATCTGTGCGATTGTAGCTAACACACATATCCATCTTCGCCTTGCCTATGTGTCTATTTCTTTAACACAGGGAGATAGGTCTCTTGTATTTCCATACGATATTGCCATGCATTTTGGAGTTATTGTAGATTAAACATGACTATAACGGGACTAATGCCATTTCTGTATATTGTGTCTGAAGGCTCTGAACTATTTATCCTATTAATTTGAATGGTGTTTGTCATGTGTTCTGTCTATAGCTGTGTTACTCTATGTTCAGAATAGTTTCTTCTTGTTGATTCATTATTACGACAAAACACACTAGGTAGGTCTATAAATGTCATAGCCATGCAGTTATGTGGGCAGTTGTCTAAGACTCTAAAGTATGCTGTCACAAGGGAGATGAGATAGGTCTCTTGTATTTCCATACGATATTGCCATGCATTTTGGAGTTATTGTAGATTAAACATGACTATAACGGGACTAATGCCATTTCTGTATATTGTGTCTGAAGGCTCTGAACTATTTATCCTATTAATTTGAATGGTGTTTGTCATGTGTTCTGTCTATAGCTGTGTTACTCTATGTTCAGAATAGTTTCTTCTTGTTGATTCATTATTACGACAAAACACACTAGGTAGGTCTATAAATGTCATAGCCATGCAGTTATGTGGGCAGTTGTCTAAGACTCTAAAGTATGCTGTCACAAGGGAGATGAAAACTGAATTTGTGAAGATAGGACATATTCATTGATGGATAGGGAGTTGGATCAGATGGAAAAAATATCACAAGAGAGAAGATGAATTGACAGAGGACTTAGTTTTCTAAGGGATATTGAGTTAAACTTTTTCTTATCACAAGATGCAAGAGGCATGGGTTTCACCACAGCAAGTCAGTGATAGTATGGTGTGGGAGAGTGATTGATGACCTTGGATTTTCAGTGGATTGGTATATTGATATGTTGATGTCATCTTGCTCTGGCCTTCAATTTTTTTTCCAATTGATCGTCCTGATCCACATGCTGTCTATACAAAATCCTTGTCTTTGTAAATATTTCAAATGTCTTCTTCTGGGGTCTGAAATCTGAAAATTTCACAAACGTTTTATCTTTGTCATGTGTATATGACAAAACAACAACTCTGCACTTCACTTGAAACATATTGGTGGCTTCTCCCCTAATTATAGACAAAATATTATAACAGCTCCCTCTAGAGGCAAAATGGTGGTCAACTGTCCTTCCATTGCTTTGTAGACTGTTAAGAGTTCTATAATACAATAATAATGATTATATGAAGAAGGTTGCATGTAAGGTTTGCAAATAGACAAATGTGCATGTTGGGTAGTTATATATAGATAGACTCGTAGCTGCAGTTGAAATATGTAGATTTGATTGTGTAAGTTAAATTCACATGGATTTATTTGTATCTCGTTCCTTCTATGTTTTGTTATAAATATCTATTCTAGTTTATTCATGTATGCATGCATTCTTCCTGTAAAGAACACACATATACTAGAGAATACATCAACATTATTGAACTTTGACTGATTGTAGCATGAAGGGGACTTTGAAAGTCAAAACAAATTTAAACAAGCCAAAGAGGGAACAAGTAGAAGAAAAACATGACTAGGAGAGGGGAACAGCCCATGCAAGTGCAATATTCTCATGCATTTCATGAGTTTGGTTCTATCCTCTGATACAGTAAACACTAGCACTGGTATGGGGAATACTCAAGATAACATGCCTCTTCTCTAGGGTTTGAAAAAAGATGGTAAGAGTTAGATCATGTGGGGCATCCTTTTGAACAACCTTACCTCCATTCACATTTGGTTTCTCATGTACATACACTAGCATGAGATTGTGATAAGAAGACAAGCAATGTGAAAAGAGGTTCCAATATAATCAAGTGAAGAAAAAAGACTGGAAAGGTAGAAAAAGGGAAAAGAAAATCATTCAAGATAGGAACTTGCCATACCAAAATAATGCTAACATAAACATCTATAGTTATAAGTAGACAAAACATAAATGCAGATTGTAGGTTAGTAGGTAGGTTAGTTGTAAAAGTCTGTAAATGTAAAATTTATTTACCATTCTACAACCGCTCTTAATAATTGTTTGTTTTTCAAGTTAAGTGCATGCCAAAGCAAACCTGCAAACCAGGGGTTAGAAATATTACAGGTTATGGACGTTAGTGCAAGTTAGAGATTTTAGGTTGGCTAGTGCAAGCTAAAAGTTATATCCTAATGAGTTAGATTTAATAACCTATTTAAAACTTGCATGGAGAAATGATGAAAAGATCAAAATTCAGCAACAAAATAATCAAATAAGACATGTAAACCTGCTGAGCATCTGAGCAAAAATGTTGGGGGAAAATTAAAACTATAAAAATGCATGTGTCAATTGGAAAAAGGAATCATAAATTCTAAATGGAGGACTTAGAACAAAATCTAAATCATGCATGCAAGCAAATGCAATAATAAACTAGTTTGTATGTTGTCGATAAAGTGAACAACCAAATTATTTAACTAAAACATAACCCCTTATTTTTCCTAGGAAGGAGTGTTCATGTAAAGCTGAAAATGTTTGGGGGGAGTAAAACTATAAGAATGCATGTGTCAATTAGAAAATTGAGGGGGAGGTAAAACTATAAAAATGCATGTGACAATTAGAAAAAAGAACCATAAATCCTAGATGGAGGACTCAAAACAAAATCTAAATCATACATGCAACCAAATGCAATAACAAACTAGTTTGTATGTAGTCAACAAAGTGAACAAGCAAATTATTTAACTAAAATGAAGATGAAGAAAAAAAAATCAACATGAACCACTTCTTTTTCCTAGGAAGGAGTGGTCATGCAAAGCTGATGATGGTACTCTCAAAACATAGTGAAGCAACAAGTCAAGAAAAATCAACTTTGCTTCTCCATTGAATTTGAAAAACAAACTGGCCTATTCATGTAGTAGAAGTGGAAAGGTATGTGGACATTAGAAGGCTAGGTATTGAATAGTAGACGAGAACATCAAAAGAAAGGAAAGAGAGAAAAGCTGCATGTGAAAAGAAACATCAAGTGAATACTAAGCAAGAAGGTAATTTTGGTAGTATAACAACAAGAAAGGTGGGACCTTTTGAATGGTGAAAAGTATGGCTTACAGAGTTGAGAACGGGTGAATTCATACAAAGATCCACAAGGTAAAAGAAATGTAGGAGAGTGGGCCAAGAAGTGGTAGGATTGTCTTGCAAGGGGTAGTGAATCTTCTTAAGACGAAATTGCCCTCTTATTAGTCAAATGTATCACCTACTATTAGGAACCATCAAGGTTGATTTTGTTGCAGAGAGAAAAGGGATAAAAAAATAACCAATTTGAAATTGTTTTGGTGAGAAAAGAGTTAAGAGTAAGTGGGGTCAAATGGGATTAAATAGAATGCTAAGTGGACAAGTAATTTACATATGAATGATTGAAAGGGAGGAAAATAAAAATGTTTATGTTTCACATTGAACAACTCGTATCATCATCATCAAACATATTGAAAAATAAGAGATTATTTACTAGACATTAGCACACTATGAATAGTCAGACAAGGTTAAGTATATATTGTCTTTTCTTCAAACGAAGTTAAGTATATATTGTATTTTCTTCAAAAGGATTTATTTTTGTTTAATAACATTGGAGCCCAATTAACTTTGGATAATCAAAAAGTATTTCCTAGCCAATTTTGAGATGATGCATGTGTGCTTGTAAAAGATAAAATTGTATATCATGATTTAAAATAAAATTAAAAAAACCAAAATAAATTACTTGAAATGAAAAAAGGAAGCCATAAGGACTTGAAATTTAAATCCAACTTGATTGTTGCATTTGGGATCTCTAAAAACCTTAAGATTGCTTATCCATGAATACTTTTGATGAGTTAGGGTGAGAGTGGTGAGAATGCAGGTCAAAAATTCAATTATAAGGAAAGGTTGAATGTGATTTTTCACCACTTTTTTTAGGTGTTGACTTGGCAAGCTTTAGTTCACAAGGGTGAATTCAATAGATACAATGAGAGTGGGAGGGAAAGGGACACTACAAAAAAATATTGTCAACAAGTTTATGTTTTTTTATGAAAGAAAAAAGTTACCAATTTTGAATTAAATTTGTTTTTTTAAGGGCTTGTTTTTAGTTTGTTCATTAAATTCAAATTTCAATTTATTAGAATGGTGAAAAATTGTAAGGATACCTTTGGAAAGGAAAATTGCTAGGATAAGGGAGTCGAATATTAAAAAATAAGCAAAAAATATAAAACTATGAATAATGATTTTGATTGTTACTTGGTTATTTGTTCGAATAACAAAATAAAAATAAAAAATAAATGATTTAACTATCTAGGAGCTTGTTTGGCTAAATTGCAAGGTGACAAGTTGGCCTTCAAATGGAGTCATGTTGAACGATTCTCATGGCTAGATAGTCTTATATGAGCTAACAAATTACAAGTGATGTTCCTTAGAGATTCTAGGATTACAAAGATTTGGTAGGGCAAAGCCTTGGTCACATCACACTAGATTATTACCAATTTCTTGACCTCCTAGGATGCAAATGTCATCAACTCTTGCTTTCAGGTCTATCCAAGTTACAATGGATCATTATATTGGAGGATGTGTATAGAGGAGAGCGTTGAACACCGATTCAACTTAGAACAAGAGGAGAAAATTCATTAGACATTAATGATGAGCTTCATTCCAAGACATTGAACTACCAAACTAGATATTTCTACTAACTCAATGAAGAGACTCCTTATCTCATACTTGCAAAAGGTACTCGTAAGTATTAATCATGAATGGCTTAGGGGGAATAAAAAAAGGCAAGCTACCATGGTCACTAACTCCAAAAATCAAGGGTATGAATGCCTAAACAACACTCAATTGGAGAATTGAGAGATTCACCTATCATGATTTCTACAAAGTGGCTTGAAAAGAGGCCAAGATACTAATCCATCGTCAAAAAGTGGTGGGATGGGTCTATGAGAACTTCCTACTAGACATGTCAATAATGGTGTAGGTCCTACATGATAGGAGTAATCAATCCCTTATTCTTGATAGGAGGAGGCTACAAGATGACGAGAGATCTAGAGGGGTGGCTTTACAACTAGAATACAATATTTGATAATTTATAAGGAAATGGTGGAGATCAAATCTCATGATGATATAATGATGTTGAGGTTGGCTAGATGCAAGAGCTAGGGTATTGAAGATGCATATACCATCATCTAGTAGGTAGGGTTCCACAATAGCTTGGATTTGCTTTGATTCCACTATACCTAGCAACCAAAACATATAGAGGGCAAAAAATTTGAAATCTTCACTAATTAGTTATACTTTTGACCGCTTGAGAGGGTGTCCTATGACTACCAACATTTTCATTAAGAGGGTGTCCTAATTATCACTAAGTAGTTATGCTTTTGAGCACTTGAGAGGGCATCCTATGACTACCGATATTTTCATTAAAAAGATGTCCTAATTATCACTAATTAGTTATACTTTTGAGCACTTGAGAGGGCATCCTATGAATACCAACATTTTCATTAAGAGGGTGTCCTAATAGGTGGGTGTGACAATGAGAAGATAAGGAAGGAAATAGGAGAGAGAGCTAATTAGGAGTAAGAGATGGCTATAGGATGAGTAACCCTAGATTAGGAAAGGATCCTATGTTGGATGATAATGAACCCTATTTTTCTCTCTCACACACATACACACACGTGCATGCATGCGTACATACACATGCACACGTACACGTGCACACACACAAGGATCTATATACACGAGCAAACTGATAGACAAAAATGATATTACTTTATGATAATAGTGGACACCTCCATTTGATCAATGTGCTTTCCCCCAATACCATTGAGCATGGATGTTACTTTGCCACTTTATGACACTAGTGGACACCTCCAAACATACATGCAATTTAGTACTTGATAGGGATTTATGATAGATTAGTAGTGTTGGAGCATTGAAGGACATGAGTAGAGAGAGGTGGATGCAATGTAACTTGTTATGTTCAATTCATAATGGATTGAGTAGCTAAATATAAGACAAGGGATGTTAACATACAAGAGATTATTGTGGAAATACAAGACGTTGCTATAGATTTTGAAGAAATTAGATTTACACATACGTTAAGAGATGGAAACAAATGTGCAGACATGCTAGCCAATAGAGGGGTTTAAATAGATGATTGTGAAGTTAAATTCTCATTTCAATGGTTAGAGGAAGTAGTAAGTTTAGTTGAAGCTAACAAGAAAATGTTGACTGTTTAAATCAAAAAATGATTAAGATTTATTTTAATCTTTTCCACCGGTAATGTTTGCTATATTTTATAACATTATTGTATTTTCATATAAACTATTTAACAGTTATTATGGTTGTACTTATGTTTCAAGAAGAAAACTAAGTCTAGATTTGGTAAAACAGACTATGATAGGGCAAAGTTTTGGAAATATTACTCTACTAAGATGTAGTGTGTAAACAATAGAGGTGGGGTTTTGGCCTTATGAAGGCTGTTGCAGGAAAATATGCTAAAATTTGGAATCTTTGTATTTACAAAGAAAATTGAAGAAATCCAACAAATGAAAATCATTGATTTAGACTTATGAAAAAAGATATAAGTATCTAGCTATAGTAACTCAATTGATATGAGAATTGAATCTATTTGTAAACTCTCAATCTCTAAAGGAGAGAGTTTTGATTTGTCAAGGGTGGAGGACTTGAGTACAACCCATTTTTATCTAACAAAAAAAAATTACAAAGATTTAATCATATATAATCAATTAAAAAAATATTATTGTTAACGATTGCTAAAATTTTGTAAAGACACAAAATTTGATGTATATTATTATCAATGGTTATTAAAAACTAAAAGTTTTTAAAAGCAGAGGATTCACTCGTAATTTTTATATTTGAATATATATAAAAGTTATGTGTGGCTTTAAAATAACAAAACAATATATTATTCTCATTACATAGCTATCAGGTTAATTTTTTTTTTTTTTTTTTAAAAATGAAAAACTTGTATTAAAACAAGAACCAGATACAAGCGGGAGAGAACACATCCCGAGCCAGAGCCACAAGCAAAACAACAGGGAAGGCGCACCAAGGCAAGGCAAAGAACCGCAAGGCACAGAGAACGGAAGGCACGAAACAGCAACAGGTCGCGAAACCGCGACATGTCGCGAAATCGCAACAGGAAAACCCAACACGGCCACGAAGGCACCAACAGGCGCGAAAACGCGACATGTCGCGAAATCGCGACATGTCACGAAATCGCGACAGGAAAGGCCACCGACAGCCACCCGCAGAAAGCGTCGCGACATCGCGACAGAAAAAGAAAGCAACTAACAAGCCTCAACAAGGTCGCGAAATCGCGACGGAAAACCACCCAGTCGCAAAGGAGCCAAACATGCCGCGAAATCGCGCAAGAAAAACGCCAGAGACCAGGAGGGCACAACCTGTCGCGAAATCGCGACAAAAACCAGCACAAAGAAGCATCATCACAACAGGTCGCGAAATCGCGACAGTTAACCACCCAGACGCCAGGAAGGCGGGACCTGTCGCGATATCGCAACATGTCGAGGAATCGCGAGGCGCGAAAACGCGACATGTCGCGATATCGCGACATGTCGCGATATCGCAACAAGACGCGGGATCGCATCACGCGATAACGCGACATGTCGCGATAGCGCAACATGTCGCGGAATCGCGACCCGCGATAACGCGACATGTCGCGAAAGCGCAACATGTCGCGGAATCGCGACCCGCGATAACGCGACATGTTGCGATATCGCGACAGAAACCAGCCGGAGACTACAAAGACTCAACCTGTCGCGATATCGCGACAGAAGCCAACCAACAGCCGCGACAGGGCAACATGTCGCGAAATCGCGACAGAAAGAACCCTTAGCAAAAAAACTTTTGCACATTATTTCAGGAATTGATCAAGGCCTTGTCTGATCTCGACATTCTCCACAGGCAAATTGCTATGCAGATGAATCCCAACCTCTCTCTCAACACCCAACTTAGCAAGGAAATCGGCCGCTTTATTAAGAGATCTACTAGCATAAACAGGAATCACATCCTCAATTTCTTTCCAAAGCTCTAAAATTTGGGCAACCAAAATCTGGAGCCTCCAAGCTTTTAAGGCAAAGTTCCGCATGCAATCAAGAGCACCAACCAAGATTTGAGAATCAGACTCAATGATTATCTTTCTATGGCCATGCTTGACGGCCCAGATGGAAGCAGATTTAATAGCAAAGGCCTCGCCTTCATTGTTAGTGGCATATCCCAGACCTTGCAATTCCCAATATAGCACAGTCCCAGCATGATCACGGCAAATAACACCACTGCCAGCATTGCCCGGATTACCTTTAGCAGCTCCATCAGTATTGATTTTGACCCAGCCTTCTGGGGGAGGTTTCCAACCACTTCTTACCTGTCTCTCCAGATCAGCACCTCTCCCACTCAAAGACCTAGAAGCAGGCTGGTTTTCCTTCTCAGCATAGATAGCAACGGTTTCCACAACTTTGCTCCAAATGATCTGGCCAAATCCCCTCCACCGAAGAGAAGGTTTCACGAAAAATACGAGCATTTCTTTCCAACCAAACCTGCCACCAAATAAAAAGGAAACCGATCTCCCAGCCAGTACGAAGAGCTTTAGAAATAAATCTACCTCTCTTCCAGCTTTCCCATAAATTGGTCCGGGACAGATCTCCAAGCACCTGAAGTTTAAAGTGGGAGAACCAACGTTGCCAAATCTGCTGTGTGAAAGAGCAATCAAACAGAAGATGGTTCACAGTTTCCTCATTCCTATAACATAAGACGCACTGGGAAGGACCAATGATGCCTCTAATTCTAAGGTTGTCAAAGGTCAAAATACCATTATGCATCAGTTGCCAAGCAAAGAAGTTCACTTTCGGCCAGCCTCTTGGGATGCCAAATCTTCCTCCATTCATGAACAGGAAAAGAGTGTGGGGGGGGCTCAGGTAGGATCGAAGCATAGCCCTCCTTCACAGAATAAACCCCAAGGTTCCCAAAGCCCCAAGCAAGCTCATCCTCCTCATCACTCCCAGATAGAAACCTTTCAGCCAAAAGTTTTTCCAGAGTTGGGGCCTGCTCCGGGGGGATTGGAATAGGCCATTCACCCAGCCGCTTAAATTTTTTAACCTTGAATTCCCCCAGAGGGCTGGTAGTAAAGTAGGACTGAATATGAATCCAGCCTTTGTCTTCAAGAGCTATTTTTAGCGGAAGCAGATCGGGAAACACTGCAAGAATAGGAGGATGCTGATCCCAAGAGTCAGTCCAGAACCGGACCTTCTCCCCTCTCCCAACTTTCCAGAACAATTGATCTTTGATAATGCAAGAACCAAGCTTGAGCGCCCGCCACACAAGAGAACCATTACCTTCCGGGAGGATAGCGGCCCAAGTCATTGGGAGGAACAGGACCCAAGTATTTACTAGAAAGGATTCTGCTACAGAGGGACGAAGGCTGAGAAATCCACCTCCAAGTACAATTTCCCAGCCAGGGCCCGATTGTTAAACTTGGAGCTTCTCAAGCCTAGCCCACCTTTTTCCTTGGGCTGGGTGACCTTATCCCAACCAACCAAGGCCCATTTCCTCTCTCCATTGGCACCTTCCCAAAGAAAGCTTCTAGCCGCTTTGTCCAACTCTTTCCAGATTGAGGGAGGGGCGGCCAGAATTGAAAATTTGTAAATAGGCATAGCCTGAATAACAGACTTCAAAAAAGTTAATCGGCCCCCATAGCTTAACCATCTATGGGACCAATGATTCATTCTCTCTTTGATGCCATCAAGCAGGTCCTTCCAGAAATCAGCTGTCAGTTTTTTAAAGTGCAGAGGAACCCCCAAATAAACAACAGGAAGGGAGGTCCGAGTGAAGCCCAGAATCTCCATAACTCTCTCTTGCGACCTTTGATCAAGGTTGAAGAAGACCACTTTTGATTTTGAATCATTGATGGCTTGATTAGAAGCCCGAAGGTAGACGTTAAGAGTATCTTTGATTCCTCTTGCTTCTCTGAGGCTGGCAACTCCCACCAAGCCCGTATCATCCACAAACTGTAAATGAGTCAAAACTTCGGCTCCAATTTTAATTCCCGTAATCTGTCCTTGACGTCTTCTTCTCAGGAAGAGTCTGCCAAGACCTTCAGCCAAGATAAGAAAGAGATAAGGAGAGCAGGGATCTCCTTGACGGAGACCCCGAGAGGCTCCAAAAGGAAGCTATCAGGTTAATTAACCTATATTTAACTTGTCATTTTATTAAAGATATTCTTCATTTGCCTTTTTATAAAAGATATCTATTATCTTCCTCAAACTCCTACATTTTAACATTCAATTATTTGTTATCATTCTTATTAAAAGATAAAATCTCACCCATCCAATTGCCTTCCAAAATTTTACCAAGATAAATATCAACACCGTGAATGACTAAAATAATTGCTACTTGGTTTCCATATTTATAAAAAAGTTGTCTACAAAAACCTATTAATTTCCTAATATCTTTTTATTTTAGGGGTGCAGGAGCATCCAGTGGCAGCAGAGCAATCTTGAAAAAAAAAAAAAATTTAAGTGTTTGCCTGGGTGTCGCGATATCGCGACCGAAAAAGAGTCGCGATATCGCGACATGTCGCGTTATCGCGACGCGGCCAGGAGAGAGAAGGTGCGGGGTGAAAATGTCGCGACATGTCGCGAAATCAAGACCAGGAGCAGCCAGGGCTTTGTACCGAGGAGAATGTCGCGAAATCGCGACCAGGAGCAGCTAGGGCTTCGTACCGAGGAGAATGTCGCGATTTCGCGACATGTTGCGAAATCACGACCATCGCGAAATCGCGACCAAGAGCAGCCAGGGGAAGGTCCCGAGGAGAATGTCACGATTTCACGACATGTCGCGAAATCGTGACCGTCACGAAATCGTGACCGTCACGAAATCGTGACCGTCACGAAATCGTGACCGTCACGAAATCGTGACCAGGAGCAGCCAGGGGAAGGTACCGATGAGAATGTCGCGATTTCGCGAAATCATGACCAAAAGCAACCGAAAGATGATGCCGATGAAAATGTCACGATTTTGCGACATGTCGCGAAATCGCGACCAGCAGCAGGAGGGAGAAGATGCCAAAGAAATTGTCACGATTTCGCGACATGTCATGAAATCGCGACCGAAACAGAAAAGCGGAGGCGTCCGAAGGCAAATGTCACGATATCGCGACTTGAAGATAAGAAAGGCAGCGAGGAAGGAAAATGTCGCGATATCGCGACATGTCGTGATATCGCGACGGAAAGGCAGAGAAGGAGCCAGAGATAGAAAAGTGTCGCGATATCGCGACATGTCGCATTTTCGCGACGAAAAGGCAGAGAAGGAGCCGGAGACAGAAAAGTGTCGCGATATCGCGACATGTCGCATTTTCGCGACGAAAGACAGAGAAAGAGCCAAAGGCGAAAAAATGTCGCGATATCGCGACATGTCGTATTTTCGCACCGAAAGACAAGCCGAAGACGAATACCTGGACGACGAAGCGACACGGGAAGGCGAAACGAAAGGTTCTGGAAGAGGAAACGAAGGGCCACCAGCTGGAAATGGAGCGTCACCTAAGAACCTTTAAAAAGGAGAGCAAAGGCATGCACAGGGATGGTTGGAACGATAATATTTTTTTTGTATTTCCAGAATTGAGAAATTCTGTAAAGGCGCAACTCTTCTACGACTTATGTAATATTCTACTATGACTGTAATATTCTATTGTAACAGTAATTCTCTGCTGCATTTGAATAAAATAAAACTATTTTTCTTCTCTGTAATTTTGGCTCTCGATCAAGTGGTATCAGAGCAGGAGTTCCTGAGTGTGTAAACAGATCGCCGAACGTGAGGCAGTTTGCACCAGGACCAGTTGAGATTTGCAAAGAGAAGTGAGCAGAATGCCTCCACGAAAGAACCGTGGTCGTGGGAGAAATGTGGTGCCTGACGAAGATTTCAGAGCATTGCAGAGGCAAGTGCAAGCCCTGCAAGAGGAGTTGCGAAGAGGGGTCGAGCCAAAAGGAGAAGACAATAGTGACGATGAAGCCTGGGTAACTGATGACCCATCAGATGATGAAGAAACATTGGATCCTTCTGAAGCTAGATTGCTTAAAGCCCTATCTTATGGGAAGAGGCCGAAGTTTGATGTCTCTACATATTCTGGGAATCTCAACCCAGAAGAGTTGATTGATTGGATCAACGATATGGAGGAATACTTTGAGTATGAGGAGGTTGCAGATCCAGACCGAATCAAGTATGCAAAAACAAAATTGAAAGGCCATGCTAGTTTATGGTGGAAAGGAGTGCAACTCGAAAGAAATAAGAATGGAAAAGAAAAGATAACCAGATGGGACCGAATGGTGGAGAAGCTGAAGAGGCAGTTTGTTCCCATAGATTACGAGTTGGATCTGTTAAGGAGAATGCAGAGTTTGAGACAGTCAGGCAAGTCTGTCCAAGAATATACAGAAGAATTTTACAAGATCTCCATCAGAACTGGCCATTCAGGGGCTAATAAAGAGAAAGTAGCCAGATACATAAATGGATTGAGAATGAACATCCAAGAAGAACTCAGCTTGATCAGAATAACCACCATAGAAGATGCATATCAGTTGGCCTTGAAGGTTGAAGAGAAACTGAACCGAAGATTTGAAGGCAAACAGAGAGGAAGAGATCACGGTGGAAGAACCGGTGGAGGAAATTATAGAGACCAGAAGAAGACTGGTGAAACAAGCAAACCCTAGGAACAAAAAAGGAGAATACCTACCGCCCGCGTGATCAGAACAATGGCTACCAGAGAGGAAGAGGTAGACCTGGACGTGGGTATGGAAGAGGGGTATTCCGTGGAACCTGTTTCCTAGTGTGGAGAAGAGGGACATCGGTCATACGAGTGTCCTCAACACCAAGAAAGGATGGACAAGAGACCCGAGGGTCATGCCAGAGCTGCTGTGGCAGATGAAGGTGCAGAGTCAGAACACTCTGAAGAGGCAGAAGGAGGAGAAGTGTTGATGATGAGAAGAGCACTTGTTGAATGAGGAAAAAGAACCGGAATAGAGGAAGAGCCTGTTCCGCACGAGGTGCAAATGTGCAGGGAAGGTCTGCAATGTTATCATTGATAATGGTAGCATAGACAACTTAGTTTTAGAAGAGATGGTTACTAAGTTGAAATTGGGGAAGAGGAAGCACCCGCATCCATATCGGATTGCGTGGTTGCAGAAAGACCACAGAGCACTTGTCAGTGAACAGTGCTTGGTCAAATTTCACATTGGGAATTATCAAGATGAGGTCCTATGTGATGTTTTGCCGATGGATGCTTGCCATTTGTTGTTGGGAAGACCATGGCAATTTGACAGACGTGTAGTGCATGATGGGCATGCAAATACGTACTCTCTGACGAAGGATGGAGTACGTCACAAATTGAAGCCACTGAAGGAAGTGGATGAGAAAGTGTGCAATAGTGCCAGAATCTGCCTGGTGGATGGAAGACAGTTTTTGGATGGTCTGAAGAGGGATTCAATGTGTTATGCATTAATCCCTACTGTTAAGAAAGAACAGTACACAGATGTTCCAGCAGAGGCCGAACACCTGTTAGAAGAATTTCCAGACATCATATCAGATAATGTGCCTGAGGGTTTACCACCGATGAGGAAGATCAGTCACCATATTGATTTGGTACCTGGATCTAGTTTACCCAACAAGGCAGCCCACAGAATGACTCCTGTGGAAAGTGAGGAGCTGAGCAGGCAAGTCCATGAGTTGTTGAAAAAGGGACTGATTCGAGAAAGCTTGAGTCCATGTGCGGTACCTGCAGTACTAGCACCAAAGAAGGATGGGGAGTGGAGGATGTGTACAGACTCCCGAGCTATAAACAAGATCACCATAAAATACAGATTTCCATTACCAAGGATGGATGATATTATGGACTGTTTGAGTGGAGCCAAGTACTTCACCAAGATTGACTTGAAGAGTGGCTACCATCGATTCGGATCAGAGAAGGAGATGAGTGGAAAACTGCTTTCAAAACCAGAGAAGGTTTGTATGAGTGGTTGGTCATGCCATTTGGGCTAACCAATGCACCAAGCACATTCATGCGGTTGATGAATGAAGTGCTTGAAGGAGTTATTAGGCAAGTCTGTTATTGTCTATTTGGATGACATTTTGATATTCAACGAGAACCCTGGAAGAGCACCCGATGCATATCAGGAGGGTTTTTGAGAAGCTGAGGGAAGAACAGTTGTTGATCAACTTGAAGAAGTGCAATTTTGTGAAGAAGGAGTTGGTATACCCGGGATTTGTCATCTCGGTTGAAGGTCTAAAAATGGACCCAGAAAAGGTGAGGGCTATCATTGAATGGCCTACTCCAAGAAGCACTTTTGAAGTGAGATAATTTCATGGTCTAGCCAGTTTTACAGGAAATTCATCAAAAATTTTAGCAGTATTTGTGCACCCCTTACGAAAACAATGAGAGGGGATAGGAAAGACTTTAAGTGGACCCTAGGAGCAGACAAGAGCTTTGATATGTTGAAGAAGAAGGTCACTGAGCAACCTATTTTAGCACTTCCAGATTTTAACAAGGTATTTCAGGTGGACTGTGATGCCAGTGGTAGTGCCATAGGAGCTATGCTGAGTCAAGAAGGCAAGCCTGTTGCTTACTTCGAGTGAGAAACTCAATGAGGCCAGGAAGAAGTATTCAGTGTATGACCAAGAATTCTATGCTATAGTTCAGGCCCTGAAGAAGTGGAGACATTATTTGTTGCCAAAAGAGTTTGTGTTATATACTGATCATCAGGCCTTACAGTATATAAATAGCCGGGGAAAACTGAACCAGAGGCACTTGAAGTGGGTTGAGTTTCTATAGAGTTATTCCTTTGTGTTGAAGCACAGGAGTGGAAAGTCCAATAGAGTTGCAGATGCCTTGAGTAGAAGGCAGAGTTTGCTGACAGAAATGAAGGTGGAAGTGTTGGGATTTGATGAATTGAAGGGTTTGTACCCTGAAGATCCCGATTTTGCAGAAGCCTGGAAGGCTTGCTTGGCACCAGTTACCTTGGACAGAACCAAGTGGTTGGATTTTTTGATCCAAGATGGAATGTTGTTCAGAGGAAACCAGTTATGCATTCCAAGAAGTTCCATGAGGGAAAACCTAGTCAAAGAAAAACACAGTGGAGGATTGGCTGGGCACTTTGGTCGAGATAAGACCATTGCCCTTGTGAGCGAGAATTATTATTGGCCGCAACTGCAGCAAGATGTGTGGAAATTTGTGCAGAGCTGTAGAGTCTGTCAGATGGTGAAAGGTGTGAGACAGAACATCGGATTATATCAGCCGTTACCTGTACCAGAGAAACCATGGGAAGATGTCAGCATGGATTTCGTTCTTGGTCTACCAAGGACACAGAGGGGAAATGATTCCATATTTGTGGTAGTTGACAGGTTTTCAAAGATGGCACATTTTATCCCTTGTCAGAAAACTAATGATGCGGTTCATATTGCAGGTTTGTTTTTCAAAGAGGTGGTATGACTGCATGGTCTACCGAAGAGTATCGTTTTCGACAGAGATACCAAGTTTGTTGGGTATTTCTGGAGAACCCTATGGAAGAAACTAAAGACAGATTTGAAATTCAGTTCAGCATACCACCCACAGACAGATGGGCAAACAGAGGTGGTAAACAAAAGTTTGGGTAACCTATTGAGGTGCTTGATAGGAGATAAGCCCAAAGGATGGGATCTGATTTTGCCGTAGGCGGAGTTTGCATATAACAATTCTGTCAACAGGAGTACCAACAAATCTCCATTTCAGATAATATATGGAAGCAGTCCAAGAAATGTTTTTGAGTTAAGGAAGTTGAATACAGGGGAAAAGTGCGATCGTCGAGGCTGAGGATTTTGCAGAGCATCTGAAGAACCTGCATGAAGAAGTGAAGAAGCATATTGCTAAAATGAATACGCAATATAAGACGAAAGCAGACCAGAAGCGACGGTTTAAGGAATTCAAAGTGGGAGATGAAGTGATGGTCCATCTGAGAAAAGAAAGATTTCCTGCTAAAACCTATAACAAACTAAAGATGAAGAAGTTTGGACCATGCAGAATCCTAGCAAAACGGGATTCAGGCAATGCGTATGAAGTAGAATTGCCAAGTGGGCTTAACATATCACCTGTCTTTAACATTTCAGATTTGGTGAAATACCATGAGGGGGATAGTAGTGAGACACCAAGCGCAGAGTTGTGGAGTAGTCCAGCGTCTACTCCAACCACAGATGAGATTGAGGAAATACTGGACACTCGAGAAGGCAGAAGTACCAGAAATAGATAGTATTTTGAATATTTGGTCAAGTGGAAGGGCAGACCGGTAGAAGATGCAACTTGGTTGTCTAAAATGGAGGTTGACCGCCTGGGTCTCCCTCTAACAGTTCAGAAGTGAGGATCACTTCTCAATCTACCCTGGATGTCTGATGCAGGAGCATCCGGTGGCAGCAGAGCAATCTTGCATCAAAAAAAAATTTTCTAAGTGTTTGCCTTGGTGTCGCGATATCGCGACCGAAAAAGAGTCGCGATATCGCGACATGTCGCGTTTTCGTGACTCGGCCAGGAGAGAGAAGGTGCGGGGCAAAAATGTCATGATTTCGTGACATGTCGCGAAATCGCGACCAAAAACAAGAAGAGAGATCGAGGAAAATGTCGCGATTTCACGACATGTCACGAAATCGTGACTAGGGAGAGAAGGGTACCGAGGAGAATGTCACGATTTCGTGACATGTCGCAAAATTGCGACCGTCACGAAATCACGACCAGGAGCAGCCAGGGGAAGGTACCGATGAGAATGTCACGAAATCACGACCGTCACGAAATCGCGACCAGGAGCAGCTAGGGGAAGGTCCCGATGAGAATGTCGCGAAATCATGACCGTCGCGAAATCATGACCAAAAGCAACCGAAAGATGATGCCGATAAAAATGTCATGATTTCGCGATAGCAGTAGGAGGGAGAAGATGCCAAAGAAATTGTCATGATTTCATGACATGTCATGAAATCGCGATCGAAAGGAAAGCGGAGGCATCCGAAGGCAAATGTCGCGATATCGCGACTTGAAGATAAGAAAGGCAGCGAGGAAGGAAAATGTCGCGATATCGCGACATGTCGCGATATCGCGACGAAAGGCAGAGAAGGAGCCAGAGACAGAAAAGTGTCGCGATATCGCGACATGTCGCATTTTCGCGACGAAAAGGCAGAGAAGGAGCCAGAGATAGAAAAGTGTCGCGATATCGCGACATGTCGCATTTTCATGACGAAAGACAGAGAAAGAGCCAAAGGCAAAAAAGTGTCGCGATATCGCGACATGTCGTATTTTCGCGCCGAAAGACGAGCCGAAGACGAAGAGTCGAAAAGGGAGACGTTTCGAATACCTGGACGACGAAGCGACACGGGGAGGCGAAACGAAAGGTTCTGGAAGAGGAAACGAAGGGCCACCAGCTGGAAATGGAGCGTCACCTGAGAACCTTTAAAAAGGAGAGCAAAGGCATGCACAGGGGATGGTTGGAACGATAATATTTTTTTTGTATTTCCAGATTTGAGAAATTCTGTAAAGGCGCAACTCTTCTGCGACTTATGTAATATTCTGCTGTGACTGTAATATTCTGTTGTAACAGTAATTCTCTGCTGCATTTGAATAAAATAAAACTGTTTTTCTTCTCTGTAATTTTGGCTCTCTATCACTTTTTATAAAAGATATCTATTATCTTCCTCAAACTCCTAAATTTTAACATTCAATTATTTGATATCATTCTTATTAAAAGATAAAATCTCACCCATCCAATTGCCTTCTAAAATTTTACCAAGATAAATATCAACACCATGAATGACTAAAATAATTGCTACTTGGTTTCCATATTTATAAATATGTTGTCTACAAAAACCTATTAATTTCCTAATATCTTTTTATTTTAGGGGTCTTATCCATACCCCTAATATTCCAAGATATCATTTTCATCACACTTTTTATTCATGGGTTTAGCTATACTTCTTGTTAACACTTGTGATATTTGTTTTTGTTTTCCCATATCAATATCCCTCTCGGTATGTTTTTCTCTTTGTTTTGCTTTGTGGGTCTTCATATATTTTTTTATTCCCATAAACACTTTCATCTTCATCAATCTCTTAAAATTTTCACACTGCTCATAGTGATACTTATCATGTATAGGTTTGTCTTGCTTTGAAATATTCCAAGTGCTCAAAGGCACTTTTTTCTTTATGTTACCCTAGAAACCCTAAAGTGTAAGGACACACTTCCATAGCAATTACTTTCTTATATTATCCTAAAAACTCTAAATTGCTATGGATTTCTTCCATCTTCATTTCCTTATTATGTTGCTCTTGAAACCCTAAAGTGCAAGGGATAACCTCTACACTAGTTTCATTTCTATTGCTAGGAGAGGATTCCATACTATTTGATGAAAATAAAGATAATTTACTTGGAATAAACTTGACCTCTTTTGTTGTTTTTATTTTAAAAATTTCCTCCTTATCTTATTTGCACCTTTAATTCCTTCTACATTTGAACTTGCACATTTCACATTTTCATCCATTATATCCTTCTTTGTTTCTTCTAATGGTTGATCCAAATGAACTATGATGGCCTTTTCCATATGATGTTGTAGATAAGTTTTCTTTGCTTCTTCATTTGGAGTGGAATATCCTTGATCTAATCCAAGTTCTATTATAGTATGATTTTTTTGCTCCATCTTGAAGTTTATCTCATGACCATTATTTTATCTCTTTCTTCATCATTTTCACTTTGCAATATCTTTCCATGTATCCAATCTCATAACGATTGCAACATCATAATATAATGTTTTTTATAATCTACTTGTTGATATCATTCTCTTAATTTAGATTTAATTTTAATGCATTGTGGCAAAGGATTGAAAATATCCATAGCAACACACATTTGGGTATATATAGCATGCTTTCATTCCTTAGTAGTTGGTCCCTCCATGAATTCTCCCAAGGTATTTTCAATATTCTTCAAAACATCCTTATTGATGAGTTGAGATGGAAGTCCAATGACCCAACCCATATTGAAAGCTTTTTAATAGTTTCTACCTTGATAAAAAAATTCTCATTCTATGGTTTTAAATAAAGGACATCACTCCCCTTAAACTATGGGTTGTCACCCATTATTTTATCCCTATATTTTGAACTAGAAAAGATGACAAGAAAAAAACCTTTAGGAAGAAAAGTTGTAAAGTAATTTGAACTCAATCCAGTTCCACTTGATCCAATTTTGAATATTTGAAAACCCTATCTAGTATCCATAGAGCTTATATATTAACCCTCTAAGTTTAAGAACCCAATATATCATGTTTGATCATATCATCCTTGATAATCACTTATGGTGTAACATATACTCCTTGGATTGAACTTGCCATATATCTGCACTTATTTTCTCCAACTTGGGCATCTATACTTCTAACTAGGGCATCCTGACTTCCCATTAGGGCTTTCAGATATGACCTTCCTTCTATGCTACTTAGTGGGACTCACTCTTGGTTCGTACTCTATGTTTGAATATTAATACAAATATATTTATAATAATTATTTTTTTATATAAGGGTGGGGAACCCAAGCACACCACCTTTTTCTCAAGTAAAAAGAGTCTTATAATTTTTATTTATATTAAATTTATGTAAAAAACTTGTCCATTAGGTTTATAAGAGTTGGTGGAAAACAAAGAATTTCACATCCTTAACTAGGGTTCAATTATTATAGCCAGACCTTATTATTTTATCAAATGATATAAGTTCAACTAGTCAAATTCCTCAAATTTCAAGGAGGAGATCAAGGTTTGATTTTTTGCAAGTTATAAACACATAATTACCAAGTTAATGTAATGCCACTGTGTGGTCAACATGTAATACAGGAAAGACCCATATAATTGAAAAAATAGAACAACCTTAGAGTTAAATGTTTATTGATATTGGAGCTAGTGTGAGCCAAAAGCGAGCTTCACTAGGTGGCATGGAAGGAAAACCATATTTGAAATCCCTAATTGAAAGTCAAGATGCCCTAGCTAAAAATATTGATGCCCAAGTGGGAGATAAAAGAATTAACAAATATATGGCAAGTTCAATCTAGGAATTAGATGTTACTCTAGAAGTAATTATCAAGGATAAGATGATGGAGCATAATATAATGGTTTTTAAATGCAAAGGGTTAATATGTAAGTTATATGGATATTTACCAAGATTTTTGGAGGTTCAAAACTAGATCAAGTCGGAGTGGGGATTGAATTCAAAGTACTCCATGATTTTTCTTCCTAAAGGTCTTTCCCTTGTCATTTTTTCAATTTAGAAATTAGGGCTAGAATAAGTGGCGACTTATCATATATGGGAAGAGATGTCCTTTATTTAATAACATGATGTGAGAATTTGTCTATCAAGACAGAACAAATTAAAAAGCTTCAAATGTGGGTTAGGCCTTTTAAATTTCCATATTAAATTATTAAGGGGATTTTATCAAGGAGGGACCAACTACTAAGGACAAAAGCATGTTATATATACCTATATATGTGTTGTTATGGATATTTCAAAACCATTTCCACAATAAATTAAAATTAAATTTGGATAAAGATAATTAGATCAACAAGTGGATTATGAAAGCATTGCATTATGATGTCATAATTGTTGGAAGTTACAAAGGGTTTTACTAGAAAAGGGGGGTAAAAATGTTTTTACAACTGTAAGCTTTGGATTTTACCTTTTACCTTCATGGACGGCAGCTGACTCGACAGGATTGGATGGCATGGACGGCAGGGAGTTGGACTCCTAAGTTAATTTTTCCTTTCCTCCCTATTATTCCTCCTTCCCTAAAGTATCTAGATTATGGTTATTAATCTAGTATTTAAGCTTTGTAACCGAGGGTTTGAATAATGAATTTTGTCGCATTTTTTCATTCTGGTTAATAATATCTAGCTCCTAACTTTGTGCCATTTCATTTCCAATATCTGGTATCAGAGCCGATGGACACGGATCCCGAGAAGCAGGTTAGACAAGTGAACATAGAGCTCGAGGCGATTTACAGGTGAACACAGATCACGAGGAGGTCCAGGAGGCCCGCAGATTGACGAGCTCAGAGGAGGCCCATAGGATAGCACAAATCTCGAGGAGATCGAAGCACATAGACCGAGGAGCTAACTAGAATGACACATGGCGAGCAGACAGACTGACACGTGGCGAGTAGATAGACTGACAAAGATGCGACAAGTGGTGGACACACGTGGGAGACAGACACGACACGTGGCGAACACACATGGGAGATAGACACTACACGTGGCTGACAGACATGGGAGACAGACGCGACAAGTGGCGGACGACGAAGGCAAAAGGCTCAATCGACGATCGCCCGAAGGCAATCAAAGACCTTTGTGTCTTCAAAGGGTTTTAAACCCTTACATTGGCTGCGCATAGCCAATGTGGGACTAAAGTCCCATGTTTTTTTTTTTGGAATTGCACGGCCACGACAGTTCAAATGAGGGAAGCCTCCTTTGGCTTCCATCGGGAAATGCAGTCCGACTGGCTCGAGGAGCCAGCCTAAGACGTAGCCGCTCGCTTGATCACAGGTTCGACTCCCGCTCGGTGCCTTTTTTTTATTGATTAAAGTTAAAAAAAAAAAAAAAAATTTAGTTTTAGTTTTAATTTTTTTTAAAATTCAAATTTATTTCCATATTTAATAAATCAATTATAATTTTTTTTTAATTCTTCTAAAAGAACAATTATTTTTTTATTAAATAAGTTTATAATTTTTTTTTTTAAGAAAATATAATAGTAGCAATTGCCGAAGAGGCAATTTTCTTGTAAAAGACAAAGTTTTTTGATTGATTTGAGGAATCATCAAATTGAGATTAAAAAGCCCGAGAGGCTTAATTTTGTAAAAAAAAAAAAAAAAATTGTAACTAGGCATTGATGATAAGACCGAATGGTTGTTATCATGCCTTATGTGCAATTTTAGCAAGAGCAAATCCAAAAATATTTGATGACAAAGTAAGGAGTTACGGACTCCATGTTGTATTTAATGAACTTCAAAATGCAGTAATCGCACATCAAAGGCATCCTGACTCAGGGTATGAGGCTGATTTTGAAGACAATTCATTGAGGAGTGAATTTGAGCAATCCGAATCAATTGCAATTGAACATCAAGAAACTGAATATACTCATTATAGTAATTCAATAGAATTTCTAGAACCAGATCCACCAGAGATCATTCTAATTAGCGACGACGAAGAAGAAATAGCAGACAATTTTGTTCCTCAAGAAGTAGCAGCACCACAACAAGAGGAACAAGCCATCAGTGATAGAGTGAGTCAAGCCATATTTGACTTAAATTTGTAATCTCTTCTTTCTTCCTTCTTTCAAAAAGCAGAGTACTTTTTTTGTAATCGAGAAATAAAAGTGTTTTAGAAACTATGGACTCAAGAAACAACATACCTATTCCAGAATTTAATGGATATGACTATGAGTATTGGTCTATCAAAATGAAGACCTTGCTCTTAGGGAAAGGTTTATGGGACATAGTAGAAGAGGGTTACACAGAACCCACAAACTAGGCAATTTTAAGTGCCGTAGATAAGAAAACACTAAAAGAAGGACAAAAGAGCAACTCTTATGCTCTTTCTCATCTTCAATCAGCATTGGAGAAGAATATATTCCCTAGAATCGCTATTTGTACAACTGTACAAGCTGCCTGGAAAGCTTTACAAGATGGATTCTAGGGTAGTGATCAAGTGAAGCAAGTGAGGCTTCAAACACTAAAAAGAGATTTTGAAAATCTTAAAATGAAAGAAGATGAAAAAGTAGGTGATTACTGTGTCAGAGTAAAAGCAATTGTTGATAAAATGGTTACACTTGGCGAGGATATTAAGCCTGAGACAATTGTAACAAAAGTGTTGTGAACACTTCCAAAAATATGGAATCATGTTGCTATGATCATAGAAGAATCAAAAAATCTGTCCACTTTTTCATTTGATGCCTTAATCGGATCACTAATGTCTCATGAAGATAGATTACAAGAATCTACTTCCACCAGCTATGGAGGCAATGATAAAGCCTTCACCTCAAATGAAAATACTAGAAGAGGACATGGAAGAGGCCAAGGCAGAGGTCAGAGACAAGGTAGAGGCAGAGGCAACTCCAACAGAGGAGGCAATCAGAACAGAGGAGGCAACTCCAACAGACGAGGCAACTCCAACAGAGGAGGCAATCAAAACAGAGGTGGAAATCAAAATCGAGGAGGAAATTCAGGACGAAGTGGAAATCAAGGGCGAGGAAGTGACAAGTCCAAATCAGCTTGTTTCAACTATGGCAAGACAAATCACTTTGCTCGCGATTGCTGTTCAAAATCTTCTCAAGACAGCAGTAGTCAATATGGAACCTATGGAGAAGAAGATGAACAATATAATATTTTTCTTTCATATGGTCAATCAGAACAGAATCTCAATGACACCTGGATTCTGGATACTGGTTGCTCAAACCATATGAGTGGCAACAAAAATCTATTTGCTACTCTAGATTCCACTTATACATCCCAAATCAAATTAGGGGATGATAAAGCTTTGCAAGTCAAAGACATCGGAACCATGGAAGTTTTAACAAAACGAGGACTCAAGACAGTGAATGACATCTACTACACTCCAAAGCTTCAACACAATCTGCTAAGCGTTGGGAAAATGATGGAGAACAATTACAAACTTGTTTTTGATAAAGGAAAATGTCTCATTCTTGATAAAAACAATTGTAATCGAGTCATCACATAGGTTCTTATGACTAAGAATCGGTTATTCCCTCTCAATTTTGGCGAGCCAGGGGGAGCTTAACTTGCAAATCTAGCCATAGACAATCCAAGTGTACTTTGGCACTTGCGATATGGTCACCTTAATTCTGCTAGCTTGAAATTACTAACTTCTCAAGCTGTGGTGACAGTACTTCCCAAAATGACAGAACAGAAGGAAGTCTGCGTAGGATGTGCTTTGAGAAAGCACTCAAGATCGAAGTTTCTGAAAGGACAAGCATGGAGAGCTAGTTATCCACTTCAGTTAGTACATTCGGACATCTATGGTCCAATGCAGACAAAGAGTCTAGGAAACAATTCTTACTTTCTCACTTTCATAGATGTTTTTTCTTGCATGTGCTGGATTTATTTCTTGAAACATAAAGATGAAGTTTTTGATTGCTTCATAGATTTCAGAAACAATGTAGAGAAACAAAGTGGGAATTATGTAAAATGTATTCGGACAGATCGAGGAGGTGAATACTCCTCAATAGAATTCTTGGCATATTGTAAAGCAAATGGGATCAAAAGGCAATTCACCACTGCTTATACCCCACAACAGAATGGTGTAGCCGAAAGAAAGAATCGCACCATTGTTGAGATGGCAAGAACAATGCTTCGGACTAAGCATCTGACTAATATGTACTAGGCTGATGCTGTAAGAACCAGTGTATATATTCTAAATAGAAGTCCAACTTCTAGTTTAGATGGTGTCACTCCTTATGAGGGGTGGTACGGAAGGAAACCAAATGTAAAGCATCTCAAAGTTTTTGGTTCTTTAGCATATGCACACATTCCTGATGAGAAGAGGAAAAAGTTTGATCCCAAAAGTCAAGCTTGTATATTTATAGGGTATTGTGAGTCTACTAAAGCTTATAGAATCTACAATCCCAAGACCCACAAGACAAACTTGTTATGATATTGTACATATGATGTCATAATTGTGATGAGATTGTACATATAACAAAATTGCAAAGTGAAAATGATGAAGAAAGAGATTAAATTTTGGTCACAAACAAACTTCAAGATGAATGAAGAAAATCATATTATAATAGAAGTTGGATTAAATAAAAAATATTGCATTTCAAAATAAGGGGAAAAAAATCCTATTCATAACATCAGATAACAAAAGCCACCATATTTAACTTGGGTAAATTGTTAGAAGAAACAAAGAAGGATACAATGGATGAGAAAGTACAATGTGCAAGTTCAAATTTAGAAAAAATTAAAGGTGCAAAGGAAGATGTGGAGGAAAATAAAAAAAAATAATGAAGAGATCTGGAAGAGATCAAGTTTATTCTAAGTAAATCATTTTCATTTTCGTCAAGCACTATAAAATTCTCTTTTCGCAATATAAATGAAAGTAGCGTGGAGGTTATCCGTTGTATTTTAGGGTTTCAAGAGCAACATAATAAAGATATAAGGATGGAGGATATTCATAGGAATTTAGGGTTTTTAGGGTAGCATAAGAAGGTAATTACTATGGAGAAGCATTCTTGCCCTTTAGAGTTTTTAGGGAAACATATAGAAGAAAATGCTTTTGAGGTTATTCCTTGCATTTTAAATCCTTCAAAGTAAGACAAACTAATAAATAATAAGTCTAACTATGAACAGTGTGAAAAAATTGAAGAGATTGATGAAGATGAAAGTGTTGGTGGGAATAAAAAAAAAGAGAGGAAGACCCAACAAGTAAAACCAAAAAGAAAAGGAAACTCAAAGGGATATTGATATAGGAAAACAAAATCAAATATCGCAAGTGTTAATAAGAAAGGAAGGCAAGCCCACAAATAAAAATAAAAAGTGGATAAAAATGATATATTTGAATATTTGGGCATGAATAAGACCCCCAAAAAAGAGTTTATCAAGGATTGACGATTCGTTATAACTAACATATTTATAGCTATGGAAACTAAGTGACAATTTTTGTAGTCATTTGTAGTGTTGATTTTCATCTTAAAATTTTTAAATTTTAGAAGGCAACTAGAGAAGTGAGATTTTATCTCTTAACAGGAACGATATCAAGGAGTTAATTGAAAAAATGTAGCATTTTGAGAAAAATAATAAGTATCTTTTATAGAAAGGTAAATAAAGAATATCTTTAATAAAAAATGTAAGTTGGATACTTGATAGCAATGTAATGTTTTGTTATATTAATGGGAGTGGCCCTTGATATAAACCATACAACTTATTAAAAACTAATTATTATTAATAATAAAAAGTAATTATATATAAAACTTATATGAACGTCAAAGGGGTTCAGTAGCATCAGGGAACAACAAGATCAACCGTTCAAAATATCAGAGGAGAGCAACAAAAGCATGGGACGAACAAAGCAATTATGAATATTCAAGTGGTACAATGACAACATGGCATCATCAAATACCATCACTAATCAAGGTTTTCACTTGGATGTATGGATGAAAAACATTGGAAATTAAAATAAAAAGGATGTTGGATATTTGTAGTTACAAAAAATTGAAGAAGATCCCAAAAAATGAATATAAAAATTTTAGATTTTTTTTGTGAAAAAAATTTAAATATTTAGTTATAGCATCTCAATTGAGATGTGAATTGAATATGTTTGTAAACTCTCAATATTTACATAAGAGAGTTGTGATTTATCAAGGGCGGGGTACCCGAGTACAACCTCTTTTTTGTTGGAAATTTTGAGTAATTATGTTGTCATTGATGTCAAGTGTTTGGTGCAAGGCAAAGTTCATTATGATACAAGACAATTGGTAAAAAGAAATGGTTAGAATATTTTATATTATAATCCAAAGAGGTTGGTTAAAAGGTTGAAGGAAAAAGTTTACACCCATGTTTTTAAAAGAAAAGAGAAATTATTATAATAATTAGGTAAAAAAGGCTTATTAAAAGGAAAATGAAAAAGTGCTTTGGACAAAGGTCTTAAAACGAATCAAGTTGACGAAGGATTCCATGCAAAAGTATTGTTTAATACTAAAGTTAAATAATATAATATTTAACACAAATTTAAATATTATATTAAATATAAAATTAAATTTGAAATTGTCAAAAGGCACCAAATTTCAAATTTAAATGGAGGCAAATAAAGGTTTTCACCGACGTCATAACAATGCTTTGAATGCATATAAAAGGGAGGAGCTAAATCATTTTCCAAGGTCACCAAGGTTAATGTG
Organism: Wollemia nobilis; assembly: GCA_028583015.1. Classification (NCBI taxonomy): domain Eukaryota; kingdom Viridiplantae; phylum Streptophyta; class Pinopsida; order Araucariales; family Araucariaceae; genus Wollemia; species Wollemia nobilis. Next base: position 22,823,816 of record JAQPPZ010001195.1, read on the forward strand.
CAAGTCTTAATCGATCGTGGAGTGCAGAGTAAAGTATCCGAAATGTTTTTCATCAAGAAAGTGGCAACGAATAAGGACAAGGAGGCACACGTGTTTTAGTGAGGGCTGGTAGCCCAAGTGGCAGGTGGGTCCTATGTAAGGTGTGGCAGAGAAGAGGTTCATGGTTTGATTCTCCCTAGCACCGGTTTGAAGTGTTTTATCCTTTTTGGTGGATGTGGTAGGAGATAAAGGGTGAAGGCCGTGTGTTAGGTCTCAACCACTTGGCTAGCGCAATCGGTCGAGCGTTGCGCTTAGGAGTTTGAGGTCGGAGGGTCGATTCTCGTCCATGCCAACAAGGAATTTAATTTTTATAAGGTATGCTCCAAGTTGATTAATGTTGGCTATGCTTGGTGTTTTGCGGATATGATTTGGTGTATAGTTTTGGCATATAGGAGGTATAAGGGGAAATTAATTTTTGCATAATACTTTAAGGGTATTGTTGTCATTTATTTTATATGTGCAAAGGTTGGAGTGATAAGCTGTAAATAGTTTATTTTAAATTGTAAATCTCTATTCTTGGACATTAAAGTGGATTGGAAATTATTTTAAGAAAGTGGGAGATAAAAGGTGTAAAAGATGATTTTATTGTTTGTAATTTTTACTTTATGAAAAGGAAAATTTTGAGAGGGTTTTGTTGAGCTTTAATGAATTATCCTTGAGAACAAAAGAAGAGTCCTAGAACATTATTTTATAATATTGCTATATAACCCTTGAAGTGGCACAAGGAGAATTGATTGTTTGTGAGACAATTTTTGAAGACATATCTCCATAAGAGCAAATTAAGAGGTATGGGCACATCATTCCTTGTTTAAAGTGTTTTGTTGAAGTGAATGTTTTGGAACATAAGGTGGAGAGAAAAGGATTGTTTGATAAGTATTGTTAGAAATATTTGAGTTAGGTTTTGAGACCTACATTGTGCATCTTTGTTGAAAGAAAGTGGAAACACTTGTATTAGGGTTTGTGAGCAAATTGTGCTTCATTCTTTGAATGATTATGTGAAGATTTTGGGCATTGGTTATGAGTGATATTGAAAGTGAATGTGCAAACATTAAAAATCATATTTGTGAAAGCAAGTGTGTGCATCAGGAAGATAGGTGTCATGTGCTAGACTAGATCTACCTTTAAAAGAGCAATAAATATGAGATATGTGAAAGTGATAGACTTAATGATTGAGTAGAACATATTGAGTTATTTGCAAGTGTATATCATTCTCTATATGTTCCAGAGGTTAAAAGAATTTTGAGTAGAATATATCTATTTGAAGAAAGCATTTCTGAAAAATATATAAGCTTTGTTTGTGTGCAAGGTTTGGAAATATTTAAAGCAGGTTTTGTGAGCAACATTAAGGGTAGATTTGAGCAAGTCTTTTGAGAAGACTTGAAGGCAGATTTGAGCAAGTCTTTTGAGAAGACTTGAAGGTAAATTTGAGCAAGTATTTTGAGAAGGCTTGAAGGCAGATTTGAGCAAGTCTTTGAGAAGGCTTGAGGATAGATTTGAGCAAGTATTGAGAAGGCTTGAGGATATATTTGAGAAAGTATTTTGAGAAGGCTTGAGGATATATTTGAGCAAGTATTTGAGAAGGATTGAGGATATATTTGAGTAAGTCTTGAGAAGGCTTGAGGACATATTTGAGCAAGTATTTTGAGAAGGCTTGAGGACAGATTTGAGCAAGTATTTGATAATACTTGAGAGCATATTTATGAGTAGAGTTAGAGCAAATTTGTGCTAGACCTAAGACAAAGCTTGGTGCATATTTGTGAGTAGAATTAGAGCATATTTGTGCTAGATTTGGGGCAGAGTTTGGTGTAGATTTAAGATAGAGTTGAGAGAAAGATTTGGAGGTGATAGAGTAGAGAGGACAACAGTCTCTAGTGGATAGAGATCCATTAACCAATGTAGTGGGAATAAATGTCTCTCTTGTGGAGAGAGATCTACAAGCTAGCTAAGTGGGGATATAAGTCTTCTAGAAGTTCACCAACTAAAGTAGAGGGGATAGAGTTCTCATGTGGAGAGAGATCCATGAACCAGAGCAAGGGAAAAGAGTTCTCCTATGGAGTGAGATCCATGAACCAACTAGGAAGATAGAGTTATTATGTGGAGAGAGATCCAAAAACCAGTTGAGGAGATAGAGTTCTTTTGGATCAAGTTCCACGAACCAGAGAAAAGGGAAAAGAGTTCTCCTATGGAGAGAGATCCACAAATTAGAGCATAGGGGATTGGTGTCTCCTTTGGATAGAAGTCCATAAAAATTGTAATAGGGAATTGATTCCCAATAGATTTGTTGAGAAAATTTAGAGGAAATATTTTCTTCGTGGAGTAGCCCACATTGGGTGAACCACGTTAAATTTGTGTCTCTCTTGTGTGTGATGATTTATGCTTTACTTTAATTACTGCTATTGATATTGTAATTGATAATATTAGATAATATTGTTTGGGAAAGAAAAGTAAAAGTTGGTCTTATACTATTTACCCCCCCTCTCAATATAAGCCTGTGTTCTTCAATTGGTATCAGAGAAGGTTCCTTCAGAAAAATCTAACAACTTAAAGGAATATAGGACAAGAACATAGATGGCATCTCAGAATGGATCTTCATCAAATAAGGTACCATTGTTCAATGGGAATAATTATGGTTTATGGAACATAAGAATGAAGAATTACTTGATGGCACAAGGATATGAGATATGGCAATAAGTTGAGGATGGGTTCACACCTACAACTAATCCTCCCACAGATAAATATGATAAGCTATTGCATGTGAATAATGCCAAGGCTATGAATGAAATCTTGAGTGGATTATGTGAAGCAAAATTTGTGAAAGTTATGCATTGCAAATAAGAAAAAGATATATGGGACAAATTGAAGCAAACCTATGAGGAAAATAAAAAGGTCAAGATGGCAAAACTATAAAACCACAAGATAAGGTTTGCAGATATGAAGATGGAATATGAGGAAGACATTGCTACATACTTACTTTGTGTGGACTTGGATTTGAAATTGAAGACTCCAATGTTGCTCAAAAAGTTTAAGGTCACTTCCTTGATATTCACACAATGACACTGAGAGGGGGGGGTGAATCAGTGTAAATATTAATTATCAAATCTACAGCTTTTAAAATGAAGCAAAGAGAACTTGAAAACCAGAAAAGCAAATTGAACAATAGAGCACACCACAACACTCAATATACCGAGGTTCACCAATTTGGCTACTCCTCAAAAATGACTGCTTGGACTCCAATCCAAATCCGGTCTTTGCAAAATACCAATTTTACAAACACTTTACCAGCATCTACTGGAAGGAGCACCAACCCCTTAGTTTTCTGCTGCAACAGATAGGAGCACCAACCCCTAGTCCCAAGCACCAACTTGGACTGCAATTCTGAGCAATTTAAAATGATATAAAAATGTCTTCACTTCTTACATGACCCTGACTGGTCTGCAATTAAACAAACTCTGCACACTCTCACGGCTCTGCTAATTTCTCTCTTGGCTCTCTTCTAACCCTCTTTTCACAGCAATTTCCCTCTAACAGCAGCAAGCGTATTCTCTGTATGACTGTCCTTTTATAACCCCTTTTTCTCATCGGGACTCTTCGTCTTCTATAACTTTTCAATCCTGCATGCAGTCGAATGACATACTCTAACTGTTCGAATTCTTTTCTCCTCTCCATAAGCGGTTGTTCGAATCCTTGCAAATACGACTGTTCGAATGCTTTTACGATCCTGCATATACGGCTGTTTTGAATCTTGCAAATACGTACGTTCGAAAGCTTTTACGACCCTTCATATTCGGCTGTTCGAATTCTGCAAATACAACTTTTCGAATACACTTTCCATTCTCCATATGTGATTCTTCGAATGCTTTTCAATCATGCATATACAGATGTTCCGAGTGCATGTCCAACACTTGTCAATGTGTAACTGCCGATCTGACTTCAGTTACTTCTTACGTAACTGGCTGCATGATGCTTTTTCGACACGTGTCACCTTGCATGTTCCTTCGGCATTTACCAGCCAAACTGTTACCTATCGCGAATTCGTGACATTTCTGCCCATTTGACTTTTTCTAGGCTGTTGACCGTGAAAACCTGACCTGTCGCGATATCGCGACACTTTTTGCAGCCGTACGCCTTCATGCCCTTGCTGTCGCGAAATCGTGACCATTTTGGCCTTTGAAAGCTTTCCCACCGTTCATGTCGTGAAATCGTGACACTTCGAACTTTTGCTGACGTCATCCTTAATGTTGTCGCGAAATCGCGACGCTTCCGGCTTCCTGAGGCTTCTCTTGCAACTTGTCGCGAAATCGTGACACTTTCAGCTTTTGCTGACGTCATCCTCATCATTGTCGCGATATCGTGACGCTTTCGGCTTCCAGCGGCTTTTCTTTCACCCTATCGCGAAATCGTGACACTTTCAATTTTTGCTGACGTCATCCTCAGCTTTGTCGAAATCATGACGCTTTCGGCTTCCATACAATCCTTGCTTCATGCAGTAGCGAAATCGCTACAACTTTGTGCCTTGTGCTTTCGACTTGCTACATCTTTGAGTTTTGCGATTTTGACTGGTAGCGAAATCGCTACACCTTCGCATAGTGCACTTTTGGATTTGTAGCGAAATCGCTACACCTTCATGTTGAGCTTTTCAACTTGTAGCGAAATCGCTACACCTTTGCTTTGTGTATTTTCGACTTGTAGCGAAATCGCTACAACTTTTTCACTTAGCACTTTCTCCCTGCTTCGACCAGCGAAAATTCAACATGTAGCGAAATCGCTACAGTTACTCGACTTAGCTTCTTGGCCTCCGACATGTCGTGAAATCGTGACAATTTTGCTTGCGCCTTCTCTCTCCTCGGCCATGTCACGAAATCGTGACAATTCCTCCACCATTCCAAACACCATTTTCTCACCTTCTCTCCATCACCAAATCACAACCATCTCTCTCCTCGACCATGTCGCGAAATCGCGACCATTTTGCTTGCACCTTCTCTCTCCTCGACCATGTCGCGAAATCGTCGACAATTCCATCCCCACAAACACTCCCTTCTCTCCTCCTACCATTCCAAATCGTACAATTTGCATCACTTCTCTCCCCGCCATTCCAAAATCGCACATTTCCACCTTCTCTCTCCTCGACCATGTCACGAAATCACGACAATTTGGCATCATTTTCTCTCTCCTCCCAAAACCAACCCCCCCCCAAACATGTCGCGATATCGCGACAATTTTCTTTCTGCCTTCGGACCTCTCAACCTGTCGCGATATCGCGACGAAAAACATGTCGCGATATCGCGACAGTTTTCTTACTTGTCTTTTTCTGCAAATTTTTGAATCTGGGTCACTTTCATTTTCCTGCCAAATTCATTGTACTTGATCGGTCGACTTCAGAATTCTTGTCCATTGCTTCAATTGCATCAATTTATGTACGTGTTGACAACAATGACAATATTTTTCTTGCACCTTGTTCAACAAGCTCCCCCTTTGGAATTGTTGGCAACACTTATGCACTCTCCTGTAATTCTTCTCCCCCTTTGACAATAATACCAAAGGGTCATTGCGGACTCCCCACGAGTCTATGCACACCACTCTCAGACAAATGTTGTTATAGTTAGCAAAAATCATGAATATAAGCAAAACTATAAGTATAGGCATAAATGCACCCCATGAGAATGTGATCCCAAATGAAAGTCAGTTCTTGGGAATTGTGACCACTCCCAACTTATGTCGAAGGTACTCAAAAACTTCCTTGGGCAATGGTTTTGTGAATATATCAACTACCTGCTCTGTAGTTGGAACAAAGTCCAATTTGACCTCTCCTTCAGCAACTTTATCCTTCAAGAAATGATATCGGATTGCAATATGTTTGGTTCTAGAATGCATAACCGGATTCTTGGATATGTTGATAGCACTAGTGTTATCACATTTTATTGATATTGGCTCTTTGAAGTGAATACCAAGATCTTTCAAAGTTTGTCTCATCCATAATATCTGTGTACAGCATGTTGTGGCTGCAATGTATTCTGCCTCTGCAGTGGATAGAGAGACTGATTCTTGTTTCTTGTTGTGCCATGCTACCAGCCTGTCTCCAAGATAAAATGCTCCTCCACTGGTACTCTTTCTGTCATCAATACATCCTGCCCAATCTGCATCAGAATATGCAATCAAAGTGAAATATTTACCTTTTGGGTACCACAACCCATAATCCATAGTACCCTTGAGGTACCTGAAGATCCTCTTTACAGCTGTCACATGAGTTTCTTTGGGACTAGCCTGAAATCTTGCAACCATGCATACTGCTTGTAATATGTCTGGTCTAGTGGCTGTTAAATACAGCAGGCTTCCAATCATAGACCTGTACATTGTTTGATCTACATCTGGAGATTTGTCATCCTTGCTTAACTTGCAGCCTGTTGTCATGGGAGTGCTAACAGGTTTGTTGTCTTCCATTGTGAACTTTTTCAGCATTTCTTTTACATATTTAACTTGAGAAATAAAAATGCCCTTTTCATTTTGATTGACCTGCAGTCCTAGGAAATAAGAAAGTTCACCAATCATAGACATCTCAAATTCTTTCTTCATTTTAGTTGATATGTCTTTGCAATATTCATCCATCTTCGTTGCCAAATATTATATCATCTACATAAACAACAAGAACAATAAGATGCCCCTTCTCTGTTTTGACATATAAATTGTTGTCCACCAAACCTTTCTTGAACCCTTGTTTAATAAGATAGTTATCCGACCTTGCATACCATGCTCGGGTGCCTGTTTCAAACCATATAATGCTTTCTTTAACACTGCAAACAAAATCTGGATTGTCACCAAGTTGGAAACCATCTCGGTCTGTTCAATGTAAACCTCTTCTTTCAAATTTCCATTCAGAAATGCTGATTTTACATCCATTTGATATACTTTGAAATTTTTATGGACTTGCTAAAGCCAGAAACATTATGATTGCCTCTAGTATGGCTACCGGTGCAAAGGTTTCCTCAAAATCAATGCCTTCAACCTGAGCATAGCCTTTATAGACCAATCTTGCCTTATTTTTGACAACCTGTCCATCTTCATTTAACTTATTTCGAAAAATCCATTTAGTGCCTATTATGTTTTTATTTGTTGGCCGTGGTACTAATTCCCAGGTATTGTTTTTCTCAATCTGATCTAGTTCTTCATTAATTGCCTTCATCCAACTTTCATCTGTGCTTGCTTCAACAACATTTTTAGGTTCAATGCTAGATAACAGAGAATAGTTCCATGCTATCTTTGCTCTTCTTGTCTGAATACCATCTGTGGGATCCCCAATAATCTGTTCATTGGGATGGTTTTTCTGCCAATTTCCTGTTTTAAATTTCCTGTTTTCTTCTTCTTCTGAGTCAGTTTTTACAACATCTGGATCAATTTTCTGATTCTCATCTGTTTCCTTTTCATCATCACCTTCAATGACTTCTTCATAAATAGGGTAGTTTTCTTGATAAGTAATTTCTTGTTCTCTACCTTCATCAACTTTCACATCAGCACTCTCAACAATTTTCTTTAGCCTCTTGTTGTAACATGTGTAGGCTTTGCTTTTTGTTGAGTAACCAAGAAAGATACCTTCATCGGCTCTATCTTCAAATTTATCGAGATTATCTTCGATCCGTTTGATGTAGCACTTGCTTGCCAAATACTTTGAAATGTCTTGCTTGTTGCCTTTACGTCGAACCACGGCTCATAAGGTGTTTTGCTTTCATGTGGTCTTAGCATGCACCTGTTTTGAATGTAAAGCTGCGGTATGTCTTGCCTCTTTCCAAAATCTATCGACTATTTTGTTCTCGACCGACATTGTCCGTGCCATTTCCTGCATTGTTCTGTTCTTCCTTTCTACAACACCATTCTGCTGAGGTGTCCTAGCTGCTGAAAACTGTCTTCTTATCCCATATTTTTGATAGTATTCTGCAAATTCTTCTGAAATAAACTCTCCTCCTCTGTCTGATCTTAGGCATTTAATCCTTTTTCCAGTTTGATTTTCAACCTATTTTTTAAAAATCTTAAACATCTCAAAGGCATCTGATTTAAGCTTTAAAAATAATATCCATGTCATCCTGGAGTAATCATCTATTAACGACATAAAGTATTTGTCACCATTTATGCTTTGTGTTCTCATGGGTCCACACAAATCGGTATGAATTATCTCCAAAGGTTTCTTTGGTGAAGTATTCCTTTGATTTAAAAGTGGATCTAGTTTGCTTCCCTTTTTGACATGAAGCACGAGATGCTATTTCTTGGTTTGCCAATGGTTGGTATATCTCTTACTTGCCCTTTTTGAACTTATTTTTGCCAGATTGTCAAAACTAATATGACCGAGCCTCTTGTGCCACAGCCAATTTTCATCTTCCTGTCCAATCAAGCATGTTCCTTCTACGATTTTTGAGAGAGTATATAGATTACCAGAAGTCCTAGATCCGGTAGCTATCAGCTTCCCACTGTGTGCTTTTCTCACTTCACATCCCTGCTTCTTAAAAATGACTTCATGACCTCTGTCACAGATTTGACTTACACTCAGCAAGTTATGCTTCAGACCAATCACAAACAAGACTTCTTTTGATTTTATCTTTCCATCACTGATCTTGATTGATCCCTTTCCAACAATCTTTGCTCCATCATTATTTCCAAATTTCACAGAACCACCTTCATAATTCTGTAAATTCTCAAATTTTTGCTTGTCACTGTCATGTGGTTGGAGCATCCATTATCAAGTATCCATGGTGCAGATTTGTCTTGTGCTTTAAAAGCAGTCTGAACAATAAAAGATTCCTTTTCTTTCCATTACGGTTTGATGACGGATTTGGCTACTTGTTTTGCCTTTGTCCTTTCATTAGCATGTGCCTATTTTTCAAGAAATTTCTTGTTTTGTTTCAACCCACTTGGTTGAGATTTTCTACCTGATAATTATTTGATGCACAAGTGCTTCTACAGTTTCTAGCAATATGTCCAAAATTATGACAATTATAACATTCAAGTTGCATAATTCATTAAAGGAGAAAAAACATTTCTGCTGGTGAAATTCCTTTGAGATACATTATGCCTGCAATCTGAAATCATATGGCCATAAGCATTGCATTTAAAACAATAACCAGAAAAGGAATGATTAAACCTGGGTGCCGGTCTTTTCCAGTTTGAAGTAGGAGCCATGAATCTTCTCCTTCTTGGATGTGTGACTTTTGTGAATCCATCTTTGTCAGTACTCTTCTTGAGTCTGGCATTATTGCTTTCTTTGGCATGATTTGTTTTTTCTAGGTCAACCATGATCTTTTCTTCTTTCTTTATGGGTTCTACATTCAAGGCCTTTGAACCCTTTGATGATTCTCCTTCATCGAAGCCTAAACCAAATTTGATGCCGGAAGGCCTTTGGTTATTTAACATTTTATCCAGCTTTAGAGTACTTTCTTCAAACTTATGAAAGCGGCTCAATTTTCTATTCATCTCCTCTAGTTGCATCCTTAACTTAACAATGTCTTCCTCTAGCTTGCTGCATTCAACTGTCTTTACAGTTAATTGTTCATCAAGAACTTCAGACATTTTCTTGAATTCCTCTGTCTGTATTTTTAAACTGTTTATTATGTCAGTGGCATCCTCTAGTTTTCTTGAAAACTTTTTGTTCTTTTTCCTTTCTACACTCAACTCTTCAAGTGCAGCAACCAATTCTCCTTCCAGATAAACTTCAGCCTCATCTTTAAAGCTTTCATCACCTTCCTGATTTTCTTCTGTTCTTTCCTCTTCAAGTGCCATGAACAGAGCTTCACCTGTTTCTTCTTCAGAATCCTCACCTGAGCTTTCTTCAGAAGAGCTGACATTCTTTGATATGAAGCTTTTCTTCTTGAGGTTGTTCTTTCTAAAATTTTGTTTCTTCTTCCAGTCACCTTTTTCTTGGAGTGACCCTTCACCATTTTTGGTTTTCTCATGCATTGGGCATTTGGCTGCAAAATGACCGACTCCTCCACAATTGAAGCACTTGAATGGTAGCTTTCCTCTATATTTTCCTTTTCCCTTTGTGAGTTTTCGAACAAAATTTGCTTCTGTTTCATCCAGTGTCTCTTCATCCTCAGATTCATGTTCAGTTTTTATATTCTTGTGTGCTTTAAAAGCGGCTTCTCTGTCTATAGGCTTAGTTTGTCCTATTCTCATTTCGTATGCAGTCAAGGAACCATGCAGCTCATCCATGCTAAAATTGTTTAGATCTTTTGCCTCTTCTATTGCAGAAACTTTGGAGTTAAATCATTTGTGAAGGGTTATGAGAACCTTTTTCACAACAACTGCATCATCCATTTCTTCACCGAGTCCTCTGATTGCATTGATGATTCCATTGACTCTCGGCATATAGGCCTCTATGTTCTCATCTTCCTTCATTTGTAATGCTTCGAATTGAGCTCGATGAGTTTGCAGCTTGGCTTCCTTGATCTTGCTGTCTCCTTCATGGATGCTCTTCAGTTTATCCCACATGTCTTTTGTCGATTTGCGGCTCATGACTCTTATCAGTTCATTGTCTACAAGTCCACACATTATGGCATTCTTAGCTTTGGAGTTGTTCTCAAATTTTTTCTTCTCAGTAGTATCTGTTGGAGGAGTAGTGGGTGTTGTGTATCCACTATCTACAGAATCCCAAATATCATATCCCAATGCACTCAGATATGTTTGCATCCTGAGTTTCCAGAAAGTGTAATTAGTTCCATCAAACAAGGGAGCTTTGTTGGATGAGAATCCTTCACCGCCTGCCATTGTCTCTTCCAAGATCACCTTAGCTGATTAAGCTTGTTCAAGGAACCTTGCTCTGATACCAATTGATATTCACACAATGACACTGAGAGGGGGGGTGAATCAGTGTAAATATTAATTATCAAATCTACAGCTTTTAAAATGAAGCAAAGAGAACTTGAAAACCGAGAAAAGCAAATTGAACAATAGAGCACACCACAACACTCAATATACCGAGGTTCACCAATTTGGCTACTCCTCAAAAATGACTGCTTGGACTCCAATCCAAATCCAGTCTTTGCAAAATACCAATTTTACAAACACTTTACCAGCATCTACTGGAAGGAGCACCAACCCCTTAGTTTTTTGCTGCAACAGATAGGAGCACCAACCCCTAGTCCCAAGCACCAACTTGGACTGCAATTCTGAGCAATTTAAAATGATATAAAAATGTCTTCACTTCTTACATGACCACTGGTCTGTCGCAATTAAACAAACTCTGCACACTCTCACGGCTCTGCTAATTTCTCTCTTGGCTCTCTTCTAACCCTCTTTTCATAGCAATTTCCCTCTAACAGCAGCAAACGTATTCTCTGCACGACTGTCCTTTTATAACCCCTTTTTCTCATCGGGACTCTTCGTCTTCTATAACTTTTCAATCCTGCATGCAGTCGAATGACATACTCTAACTGTTCGAATTCTTTTCTCCTCTCCATAAGCGGTTGTTCGAATCCTTGCAAATACAGTTGTTCGAATGCTTTTACGATCCTGCATATACGGCTATTTTGAATGCTGCAAATACGTCTGTTCGAAAGCTTTTACGACCCTTCATATTCGGTTGTTCGAATTCTGCAAATACAGCTTTTCGAATACACTTTCCATTCTCCATATGTGATTCTTTGAATGCTTTTCAATCATGCATATACAGATGTTCCAGTGCATGTCCAACACCTGTCAATGTGTAACTGTCGATCTGACTTCAGTTACTTCTTACGTAACTGGCTGCATGATGCTTTTTCGACACGTGTCACCTTGCATGTTCCTTCGGCATTTACCAGCCAAACTGTTACCTGTCACGAATTCGCGACATTTCTACCCATTTGACTTTTTTGGGTTGTTGACCGTGAAAACCTGACCTGTCGCGATATCGCGACACTTTTTGTAGCCGTACGCCTTCATGCCCTTGCTGTCACGAAATCGTGACCATTTTGGCCTTTGAAAGCTTTCCCACCGTTCATGTCGCGAAATCGTGACACTTCGAACTTTTGCTGACGTCATCCTTAATGTTGTCGCGAAATCGCGACGCTTCCGGCTTCCTGAGGCTTCTCTTGCAACTTGTCATGAAATCGTGACACTTTCAGCTTTTGCTGATGTCATCCTCATCATTGTCGCGATATCGCGACGCTTTCGGCTTCCAGCGGCTTTTCTTTCACCCTGTCATGAAATCGTGACACTTTCAATTTTTGCTGACGTCATCCTCAGCTTTGTCATGAAATCGTGACGCTTTCGGCTTCCGTACAATCCTTGCTTCATGCAGTAGCGAAATCGCTACAACTTTGTGCCTTGTGCTTTCGACTTGCTACATCTTTGAGTTTTGCGATTTTGTTGGTAGCGAAATCGCTACACCTTCGCATAGTGCACTTTTGGATTTGTAGCGAAATCGCTACACCTTCATGTTGAGCTTTTCAACTTGTAGCGAAATCGCTACACCTTTGCTTTGTGTATTTTCGACTTGTAGCGAAATCGCTACAACTTTTTCACTTAGCACTTTCTCCCTGCTTCGGCCAGCGAAAATTCAACATGTAGCGAAATCGCTACAGTTACTCGACTTAGCTTCTTGGCCTCCGACATGTCGTGAAATCGTGACAATTTTGCTTGCGCCTTCTCTCTCCTCGGCCATGTCGTGAAATCGTGACATTTTGCACCTTCTCTCTCCTCGACCATGTCGTGAAATCGTGACCATTTTGCTTGCACCTTCTCTCTCCTCGACCATGTCGCGAAATCGCGACAATTTGGCATGCATTTTCTCTCCTCGGCCATGTCGTGAAATTGCAACCATTTTGCTTGCACCTTCTCTCTCCTCGACCATGTCACGAAATCATGACAATTTGGCATGCATTTTCTCTCTCCTCGGCCATGTCGCGAAATCGTGACAATTTTTCCTGCACCTTCTCTCTCCTCGGCCATGTCGCGAAATCGTGACCATTTTGCTTGCACCTTCTCTCTCCTCGACCATGTCGTGAAATCGTGACAATTTGGCATGCATTTTCTCTCTCCTCGGCCATGTCGTGAAATCGTGACAATTTTGCTTGCACCTTCTCTCTCCTCGACCATGTCACGAAATCACGACAATTTGGCATGCTCTCTTCTCTCTCTCTCAAATCCCATGTCGCGATATCGTGACAGTTTTCTTTCTGCCTTCGGACCTCTCAACCTGTCGCGATATCGCGACAGTTTTCTTTCTGCCTTCGGACCTCTCAACTTTGTCGCGATATCGCGACAGAAAACATGTCGCGATATCGCGACAGTTTTCTTTCTTGTCTTTTTCTGCAAATTTTTGAATCTGGGTCACTTTTGTTTTCCTGCCAAATTCACTGTACTTGATCTGACTGACTTCAGAATTCTTGTCCATTGCTTCAATTGCATCAATTTATGTCTGTGTTGACAACAATGACAATACTTTTGCTGCACCTTGTTCAACATTCCTATGATGTATGATGGAAAAGTTTCAACTATATAAGAGATGAGAGATATTGATCAATTGACTATGGATGAGTTACATGGAATTATCATAACTTATGAGATGAGAATAGTACATAATCCCAATTCCAAGAAAGAGGTAGCTTTAAAAGCATCAAAGAAGATAAAATATGAGAAACCAGAATCAAGTGGTGAGTCAAGTAGTGATGAAGAAGCTAACTATGGTAGAAGAAACAAGGACTCAAGAAAGCACAAAGGTATGAAAATAGTGAAATGTTTTAATTATGGAAATTTTGGTCACTATGCATCTAATTATCCAGAAGTTGGAAGCAGTAGCAGTAAAGAGAAATAGGATCATAAGAAAAAGGAAGGAGGAAAATCCAGGTATGAAAAGAAAAACAAGTATGGTCAAGGCAAGCAAGAAAAGAAGTTCTTTCAAAAGCACAAGAAGATTTTCTACATTAACAAGACAAGAAAGGCTTCAAGTGACAGTGATGAAATATCCTCATATAGTGAAGAAGAAGAGATTCTATTTTTGACAATAGGAGAGGAAGAAAATGCTCCTGTTTAAGGTAAATTTGAAAAGTATGAAGATGCTCTTGAAGACTAAGAAGTAGAAAAAGATTCAAAAAAGAAGACATAGTAGATCTAGAAGCAGAACTTATTAATGCTCTTAGGGAATTGAAAAAGGTTAGAAAGCAATATCTAAAGACTAAATACTCAAGTTCAATAATGTGAGGAAGAAAAAGAAAAACTTATACAAGACCTGAAAACTTCAATAGCTAAGGCAAGGACACTTAAAAAGGTCATGAGTGAGAAGTTAGAGTTAGAATGTGAAAGATTAGAACATGAGATAATTTCACTAAGGATGGAAGTAAACGATTCTAAGGACAAGCTACACAAGTTTGGGAAAAGTTCAAAAACTTTGGATAAGATTATCAATATACAATGATATTCATCTATCACAACAGGACTTGGTTTTGAAGAAGAACAAGGGAAACAAAAAGAAGGGTCAAGCTCAATCTCAAAATAAGAGGAAGTTTTAGAAGAAGAGAGTGAAGGAGAAATTAAAACTTATGAGGATAAGTTGAAGAATAGAAGCTTTACTAAGAAAGGAAACAATGCACAAAAAAGGAACAAGGATCATCACAAAGAAGAAAGGACTAAGAGACCAGTGGGTTCAAGGTAAGATTCCTTCAAAGGATGTTGTTTTTCATGTAACAGGTTTGGTCACAAGGATATGCATTGCAGGATTTATGGAAAGAAGGAGTTTTACTAAGAGGAACTTCAAATAGGATATCTGTTTCAAGAGTATTGCTACTCTTGTAATCGATTTGGTCATAAAGCAATCCACTGCAGGGATCATAATAGAAATGAGTATGGCTTCACCAGGAGGAACTTCAAAATATTTGCACCTTCTAAGAACTACAACATTAAGTGTTACAAGTGCAATAATCTAGGGTATAATGCCAAGTGGTGCAGAATAGAGTTTCCAGAGCTTCCATAGATAACCAATAATAGGGACACTCAAAAGGATCAAAAGGGTATGTTTAGAAATAAGGTTAATAAAGAAAAAAATATTGTATGGTGGGATTAGAAATACTTCCACCCCAAAATTAATCATCTCAAGGAGAGGAGGTGGGGAGGAGGCTAAGCTAAGAGTCTTATCTTTATCTCCAAAGGAGTCCCTTTGAAATTTATGTCAAAGGGGGAGATATTTGAGTAAGGGGGAGAGCATTCAGTTAGGAGGAGCAATTTCTCTAGGGGAGCAGATTTGGAATCAAATAGTTTAAAAAAAAAGGGAAAAAGGAATTTTTAGAAAAGGGTTGCCATCAATGACAAAGGGGGATATTGTTGAAAATTTTGAGTAATTATGTTGTCATTGATATCAAGTGTTTGGTACAAGGTAAAGTTCATTCTGATACAAGAAAATTGGTAAAAAGAAATTGTTATAATATTTTATATTATAAGCCAAAGAGGTTGGTTAAAAGGTTGAAGGCAAAAGTTTATGCCCATGTTAAAAAAAAAAAGAGAAAATATTATAATATTTTGATATTATAATAACTAGGCCAAAAGGGCTTATTAAAAGAAAAATGAAAAAGTGCTTTGGACAAAGGTCTTAAAAGGAATCAAGTTGAAGAAGGACTCCATGCAAAAATATTGTTTAATACTAAAGTTAAATAATATAATATTTAACACAAAGTGTAATATTATATTAAATATAAAATTAAATTTGAAATTGTCAAAAGGCACCAAATTTCAAATTTAAATGGAGGTAAATAAGGTTTTCATCGACGTCATGGCAATGCTTTGAATGCATATAAAAGGGAGGAGCTAAATCATTTTCCAAGGTCACTAAGGTTAATGTGCAAACCTTAATCGATCATGGAGTGCAGAGCAAAGTATCAAAAATGTTTTTTATTGAGCAAGTGGCAGCGAATAAGGACAAGGAGGTGCATGTTGTGTTTCAGTGAGGGATGGTTGCCCAAGTGGTAGGCGGGTCCCGCGTAAGGTGTGGCAGAGATGAGGTTCATGGTTCTATTCTCCCTAGCGCCAATTTGAAGCATTTTATCATTTTCAACGGACATGGCAAGAGATAAAGGGTGAAGGCCGTGTGTTAGGTCTTAACCGCTTGGCTAGCGCAAGTGATAGAGCACTGCACTTAGGAGTTTGAGGTAGGAGGGTCGATTCCCATCCATGCCAATAAGGAATTTATGTTTTATAAGGTATGCTCCAAGTTGATTAATGTTGGATATGCTTGGTGTTTGGCAGATGTGATTTGGTGTATAGTTTTGGCATATAGGACGTATAAGGGGAAATTAAATTTTGCATAATACTTTAAGGGTACTGCTGTCATTTATTTTATATATGCAAAGGTTGGAGTGATTAGGTGTAAATAGTTTATTTTAAATTGTAAATATCTATTCTTGGATATTAAAGTGGATTGGAAATTATTTTAAGAAAGTGGGAGATAAAAGGTGTAAAAGATTATTTTTATTGTTTGTAATTTTTTCTTTATGAAAAGAAAATTTTTGAGAGGGTTTTGTTGAGATTTAATGCATTACCCTTGAGAACAAAAGAAGAGTCCTAGAACATTATTTTAGAATCTTTCTAACCCTTGAAGTGGCACAATGAGAATTAGTTGTTTGTGAGACAGGTTTTGAAGACATATCTCCATAAGAGCAAATTAAGAGGTATGGGCACATCATTCCTTGTTTAAAGTGTTTTGTTGAAGTGAATGTTTTGGAACATAAGGTGGAGAGAAAATGATTGTTTGATAAGCATTGTTGGAAATATTTGAGTTAGGTTTTGAGACCTACATTGTGCATCTTTGTTGAAAGAAAGTGGAAACACACGTGTTAGGGTTTGTGAGAAAATTATGCTTCATTGTTTGAATGATTGTGTGAAGATTTTGGGCATTGGTTTTGAGTGATATTGAAAGTGAATGTGCAAACATTAGAAATCATATTTGTGAAAGCAAGTGTGTGCATCAGGAAGATAGGTGTCATGTGCTAGACTAGATCTACCTTTAAAAGAGCAATAAATGTGAGACATGTGAAAGCGATAAATTTAATGATTGAGTAGAACATATTGAGATATTTGCAAGTGCATGTCATTCTCTATATGTTCTAGAGGTTAAAAGAATTCTGAGTAGAATATATCTGTTTGAAGAAATCATTTCTGAAAAAGATATAAGCTTTGTTTGTATACAAGGTTTGGAAATATTTAAAGCAGGTTTTATGAGTAGCATTAAGGTTAGATTTGAGCAAGTATTTTGATAAGACTTGAAGGTAGATTTGAGCAAGTCTTCTGAGAAGACTTGAAGACAGATTTGAACAAGTCTTTTGAGAAGGCTTGAAGACTGATTTGAGCAAGTATTTTAAGAAGAATTGAAGGTAGATTTGAGCAAGTCTTTTGAGAAGGCTTGAAGGCAGATTTGAGCAAGTATTTGAGATGACTTAAGGACAAATTTGAGCAAGTACGAAGAAGGCTTAAAGACAGATTTGAGCAAGTCGTTTGAGAAGGCTTGAGGACAGATTTGAGCAAGTATTTGAGAAGTCTTAAGTACATATTTGAGCAAGTTTTGAGAAGGCTTGAGGATATATTTGAGCAATTCTTGAGAATGCTTGAGGATATATTTGAGCAAGTCTTTTGAGAAGGCTTGAGTATAGATTTGAGCAAGTATTTGAGAAGACTTGAGAGCAGATTTATGACCAGATTTGTTCTAGACCTGATATAGATCTTGGTGTAGATTTGTGAGCAGAGTTAGAGCAGATTTGTGCTAGAATTAGTATAGAGTTTAGTGCAAATTTGAGATAGAGTTAAGAGCAGGATTTGGAGGTGACAAAGAAGAGAGGACAATAGTCTCTAGTGGATAGAGATCCATTAGCCAATGTAGTGGGGACAAAGGTCTCCTGTGGAGAGAGATCCACAATCCAGAGTAGTGGGGGTAGAAGTATTCTAGAACTTCACCAACCAGATTAGAGGGGATAGAGTTCTCCTATGGAGAGATATCTACAAACCAGAACAAGGGTAAAGAGTTCTCCTGTGGAGTGAGATCCGTGAACCAGCTAGGGAGATAAAGTTCTTCTATGGAGAGATATCCATAAACCAGGTGAGGAGATAGAGTTATCTTGGATCAAGTTCCACAAACCAGAGAAAAGGAGAAAGAGTTCTCCTGTGGAGAGAGATCCACGAATCAGAGCATATGGTATTGGTATCTCATTTTGACAGAGGTCCGTAAACATTGTAATAGAGAATTGATTCCCAAGAGATTTATTGAGAAAATTTAGAAGAAATATTTTATCTATGGAGTAGCCCACATTGGGTGAACCACATTAAATTTGTGTCTCTCTTGTGTGTGATGATTTGTGCATTACTTTGATTACTGCTATTGATATTGCCATTGATAATATTGGATAATATTGTTTGGGAAAGAAAAGTAAAAGTTGATCTTATACTGTTCACCCCCATATCAGTATAAGCCAGTGTTCTTCATTTTTATCAAGAAAAAAAGGAAAAAAATAATATGATAACTTACATTTAAATGTTTATTACTTTTTTAAAATTTGGTTAAATAAAATTTGATAAGATTTAAAAGGAGAAAGAACTTATGTAACAAACTCATAGTTAAATGTTGATTGATCTATTTAATAAGTTATACATGGCTTTTATTGGTGGCCATTCCCATCAAAATACCAAAATATTACATTTTATGTTAGGTTAATTATTCAACATGCCTCTTTATCTCAAATATTTTTAGTTTTTTTTTTCTATCAAATATATTCTTCATTTTTTTCAAAGAGTTATGTTTCCACAATTAGCTCCTTGACATCACTTTTATTAAGAGATAAAATCTCACTTGATCAGTTTCCTTCTAGAATTTAAATTTCACCAAGATGAAGATCAACACATAGATTGGCTAAATTATCTGCTACCTGGTTTTCTTCTCTATAGATATGTTCACATTTCTAAGAGATTGCCTCCAATAATAGATGATGAACATTAACAATAATATTATTTTTTATTCAATTCCTATTTCTGTTGTAGTTGATAGTATTAATGATAATTTGTGAATCACCCTCAATTAAAATATATCTTTTAACAAATGCTCTATATTTGTTAATAAAATTGGATACGAATATTTAAGAATTACTCATAGAATATTATAACACCATCTCACATATATAATCAATCCATAACTCAAGGTAATATGACAACACTATATTCACAAAGATGACAAGCTTACAAATTATTATAGAACAAGAATATGCATTGCAATTTCCTGTTACATACAAACTCATGTGCGACTCTACAAATAGCCTTTACAAAAAGGCTCTTAAAATTTCATCTTCAACTATCTATTCATCTCCTCAAACTCCTAGGAGATGTGACAATATTTTTCATAGGAGAAATATATTTATTTACTCCTTAATTACAAACATCTAATGATTATTAAAAGAAAAATATTTACAAGACTCCTACACTCCAAATATTTACAAAGTATTTACAAGATACTTACAAGGTACCAAATAATATAATATACTCCAACACCCCTCGTATTACATTATTTGGTATACTATCGATCTTCTTTTTTGGTTCTAACTTTTCAGTTTTGATTCTGGTAATGACTTTGAATTTTGCTTTCTTTCTAGGTCTAGTTCTAGCACTAATTCTGGTATTGACTCTAGCTCTTCCTTTTTCATTTTGTCTTTTTTAATTCTAGCTTGAACTTTCATATTATTTATTTCCTACATGTTTTACGAGCATAATCACTATAGGGACTTTTTGATACAAAGCATCATTTATGGATGAACCTATGCTTATCAAGCTCTTTTCCTTTTTATAGAAATATTTTAACATTATTACAATTCTATTCAATTCTATCATGTTTATCCATCTATCGTGCAATTCTATTTTATTTTATTTTTTTTGATAATTTTGAAGATTGATTATTTTCTCTACAAAATTTACAACAATGGAGGATCCAATGTTTCTCTGTTTTATGTCCATGTCTATTATAATTTCTGATGAGTTTTGTCTTGTTGCTATCTATTTGACATTAAATGTCACTTATGTCAATCCTATCACAAAATTATTCTCATTGGCTAGTCCTTTATGTTGGAGGTATAACATTATTTGGTACCTTGCAATTAATGCATGGACCATGTAAATAATTTATATTAGGGTGTGTTTAATATTGAGTATATAGTAGGTATCATTTTATTAAGTGTGAGTTATATGTCATTTAAATAAGTGTGGAGTTATGTAGGCGAGGTGTCATGTTAGTAAGTATGAGTTTTGTAATTGAAGTGTCATGTTTATATGTGAAGAGTTATGAGTGTGCAATTATGAGAATTTTTTTTTTTAAAATAGGTTATATGTGGCTTCTATTGGGGGCCACTCTCATCAAAATACCAAAATATTACATTTGTTGAAGCATACCTTTTTATCACAAAATTTTCATTTCTTTTTTCTCTTAAATATATTCTTTAACTTCCTCAAAGTGCTATGTTTCCACAATTAGCTCTTTGACATAATTTTGATTAAGATATAAAATCTCACTTGGCTAGTTGTCTTCTAAAATTTGAATTTCACCAGGATGAAGATCAACACCATAATTCACTAATTTATTAGCCACCCAATTTTCTTCTCTATGCTCACATTGCCAGGAGATTGCCTCTACTAATAGATGATGATCAACAACAACAATATTATTTTTTATCCAGTCTCCACATTCATTTTTGTTAATAACATTGATGATAATTTGTGAGTCCCCCTCAATTGAAATATATTTCCATATTTTTTCTATTGCAATTTTAATCCTTGTAAGAAGTGCCCTAGCCTCTTCATAGTTTTTAGTTGAAGTTCCATATTATTCTAAATAATTTAGGAGAATTTTGCCTTCTCTATTTCTAAAAATACCACCTCCACCAACTTTCCATGGATTTCCTTTAGAAGCACTGTCAAAATTAATTTTGATAAACCCAATTTTTGGATATTTTCATTTTGCCATAGATCGAAGTAGATCCTTTGTTTTAATTTCATTGTCACAAAAGAATATTCCATGTATGTTCAAATCCTATAGCCAAGTTATTATCACCTATTTTTTTGTAATTCAGAATTCCCATGATGAGCACCATATTTGTAGACATTATGCAAGAGAGGCACTAATACGGTTCCAAAATTGGGCATGATTTTGATATTTATTCAAAAAAAATTGTTATTCCTTTCAAGTCATAAATTCCAACAAATAATAGCAGGACCAATTCTTCAAAGAATACATAATGCTTTAACTTTGAAATAATTTATCCAACATTTTATCAACTCTTTCAATGTTGATGGAGCTACCCAATATAATTCATAAAAAAAATGACCCCAAATGGTGTAAGCAAACAAATAATGAAGAAGTAAATGGTCTGAAATTTCTAAATCCTTCTCATACAAGGAATAATGAAAGGATCCATAATATCCTCTTCTTTGTAGATCCTCTCTAGTAAGAATCTTACTTTGAACTACTAACCAAAGAAATATTGAGGCTTTAGGGAGAGCCTCTAATGACCAAATATTATTTCAAGGAAAATATTTGGGAGAAGTAAATTTTGCTTGTTCTAAATCCTCATATCCTAAGTTGATTGAGTATGCACCATCCTTTGATAAATTCCAAACCAAATCATCCTTTCATGTAAAAATAGATAAACAAAACTCTCGAAGCATCTTTTGAAGTTTGTCTACAAGTTGTTTGAGTTTCTCTCCTTCAACTAGGTTACTAAAAGAAATCCATATTGGGAGTTTTTGCTCATAATAATATAATATTTGACATTTGGACCTTTACATGCTAGGCATATTTGTGCCAATGGTTTCCATTTTGAGTTAGAGATAAGAGGATAAGGCTTCAACCAAGAATCAAACCAAAAATTTGCATAACTCCCTTCATTGATTGACCATCTAATATGTTTCTTTATCAATTTCAAACTCTTTGATATGAAGTTCCATGTTGATGATCCTTTGGGTAGAGTTATTTTCCTAAACAATTTCATTGCATCAAGAGAACCTATATATTTATGAAGTAATATTTTTACCCAATTCTTTCCTTGATCTCTGAATTATCTCCACCCAAGTTTTGATCCTAATACCAAATTCATAAGTTTACAATTTTGCAAGCTTGGTCCACCAATATTATTTCCTTTGCAAACCCTATCTCATTTACAAAGAGGAATTCTAAAATTTTCCTCACAACCTTTCCATAGAAAGTCTCTTTAGATTTTATATATTTATGATGCAATACTTGTTGGCAGTCTTGAAAGTGACATCATATAAAAAGGAATGGATTGCAATGTAGTCTTTATGAGTTGTAGCCATCTTTCCATGGTTAAGAACTTACCTTTTAAAAATTGCCAAGCAATGTTTCATTCTATCAAAAAAAGTCCTTTTTATTTCCTTTATCAGACAAAGGAATACCCAAGTAGGTTGATGGAAATTTTTATTATTTTTATTTATTTATTTTTAAATTTACATGGTGGAATCGGTAGCCACCACGAATTTGGGCAGTTTGTCCAGCTTTTATGGCTACCATAGTATTCTGTGATGTCCACCCCGAAAGCCACTACATAGATCTTCACACAGTCCACCCTTATAACCACCATGCCACAATCATTTTAAACCTTTTACGCTGCTGAAAGCACCAGGAAAGGGACAAGTGTTTAGTCTGGCGAGGCCTGAGATTTGAACCTTAGACCTCTACACCCTATGAGGTTTGGTCGAACCAATTGGTCTACACCTCGGACCTGAAATTTTTTAATTTTAAACTCTAGAATATTCACAATTATTTGTTGTAAATCTAGGGTAGTATTAATGAAAAAAATCTTGGATTTTGAAGTATTTACCAATTGTTCAGTAGCCTTCTCATAGCATGATAATATTGATTTAGACTCCAAGGCCTCATTGACTGATGGATGGCCCAAAAGAAAAGTATCATCAACAAATTGGAGATGAGATTCAAAGGGACCATTTTTTGCAACTTGAATACCCTTGATTTTTCCTTCCATTTTTTTCCTTTGAAAATACTCTCCCTAATGCTTCTACCAGAATAATGAATAGATAAGGAGAAAAGGATCACTTTGACGAAGTCTACAAGATGACTTGAAGTACCCAACAGAAGAACCATTGATTAAAATATAAATTTTTACAATGTTATAACAACATTTAATCCACTCACACCAACTATAATCAAAGCCAAACTTTCTGAGAATAACATGTAGAAAATTCTAGGAAACCCTATCACATGCTTTGTTCATATCTAATTTCAAAAGCATACCTAGTTTTTCATAGAAATAGAATGTATGGCCTCTTGTGCAATAATTATACCATCAAGAATTTGTTTACCATGAACAAAGCCATCTTGTTCCTTTGAGATAAGACACCCTAGAATGCCCTTCAACTTGTTTGCCATAATTTTTGAAATGATCTTATAAATCATATTACAAAGGCTTATTGGATAAAAATTATCAAAATATTTTGTGTTGCCTTTCTTGGGAACCAAGGTAATAAAAGTAGCATTGATCTCACTTATTATAGACTTCCTTTTTTGGGCCTCTTCAACCACATCTAACATATCACTCTTCAATAAATCCTAATTTTTTTGAAAGAAAATTGCAAGAAATCCATCAAGGCCAAGTGCCTAATCAGGATCGAAAGAGAAAGTTGTTTCATGGAGCTCTTCCATATATATCTTCTTCGTAAAGCTTTCATTTTGTCCCTGAGTAATAATTGATGAAATATTTTACAAATTTTTTTCTTGTACCTCCTTATCTTGCTTAGAATCTGATAAAATATATTTAAAATAATTAATTATTTCTTTCCTTATATCTTATTTATCCTCGATAGTTCTTCCATCTGGAGTTATAATATTTTTGATATGACGAAGGGAAAAATTTGTTTTTGCGTAGCATGAATTTTTTGTATTTCTACTTCTCTCTAGATTTTTGGAACCAATATGACTCATTTTTCAATGCATTATGATAATAATAAAGTAATTATTTTTCTTTCACATAAGAATCTTGATCCATTCCATTAATTTCTACTATCTCTTGTAAAATTTTGAACTTGGATTCAATTTCTTTCTTTTATTTAAAAATGTTACCAAAATATTTGGCATTCCATATCTTCATTTGCTCCTTTAAATATTTCAACTTTTGAAAAAATTTGCACATACATGATATTTTGAATTTTGATTTATCCCACCATAACATAACAATCTAGAAAAAATTAGGGTCTTGGAGCCACATAAACTAGGATTCAAATGGATTTGGATGACCATTATTAGGTAACTCACAAGTAAAAAAATGGGTTTGTGATCTGATCTTACTCGCAATAAAATATCTGAAGAGATTGTATACTTTGTTTGTAACCATTTATTGGATAACAAAAATCTATCTAGTCTTTTTGCTATATTATTTTTTCTAGTGTATCTATTATCCCATGTATATTGAAAGCTTGAGTGACTAACATCCCAAAGGTCATTTGAATTGACAAATGAAGCAAAATCTTACATTGATTTAGACCATATTGAAATACCACCTTTATTTTCCAAAGAAGATAGAACAATATTAAAATCACCCCCAAGAATTCATAGATCATAATGAATCATCATTGTATTTGATAAAAATAGACTAAGATCCTTCCAACATCTTTCACGAGGAGTAACAATAGTTGGAGCATATACATTTATAACCCCAACTTTGATTTTTTTCTCTTTCCTAAAAAATAATCCAACAACCCAATTATTTTTTGCTTCTATTAGTTGTCCATCCTATTTGCCTTTGCTTCATATTATTGCAATACCACCTAAAGCTCATGTAGAAGAAACTGGTAAACAATCACCTATCTTCCAAATCTTCTTAAATTCATCCTTACATTCCTCACTGCTTAAATTATATTTCTTGTATTAAAATAAACTTAGGGCTATAACAACCTATTAATTCATTAATAACTACTTTTTTAGGGGTTTTATTCATACCCACAATATTACATGATATCATTTTCATCAACACTTTTTATTTTTATTAGTGGGCTTAGCCCCACTTCTTGTTAAAATCTGTGATATTTTTATTTGGCTTCCTAGATTAATATCCTTTTGAGTTTCTTTTTCTCTTTGTTCCTTCTTTGATGGTCTTCCTCTCCTTCTTCCATTCCCGCCAACACTCTCATCTTCATCAATATCTTCTATTTTTTATATTGCTCAAAATGAGACTAATATTCTAAAGATTTATGTTTCCCTAAAGAGTCAAATGTGCAAGGAATAGCCTCATTATTATTTTATTCTTTATGTTACCCTGAAAACTCTAAACTACATAGATGATCCTCCATAGTCATCACTTTATTATGTTGTCCTGAAAACCCTAAATTTCCTTGGACATCCTCCATAATATTTTCTTTACTATACTACTCTTGAAATCCTAAAGTTAAAGGAATACACTCCATACTACTTCATTTTTATTGTAAGGAGAATATATTAAGCTGCTTAAGGATAATAAAGGCGATTTACTTGGATTAAGCTTGACATTCTTCACCTCATTTACTTTTAAATTTATCTGCCCATCTTCCTTTGTTTTAAAATTTTCCTTCCCCTCTTCCTTCTCATATTTAACTCCTATATTTGAACTTGTGCATTGTACTTCCTCATCCCCCATATCATTTTTTTCTAATGGCTGATTCGAGGGAACTGTAATGGCCTTTGCCATATGATGATGTAGAGGGATTTTTCTAGCCACTTTATTAGGTTTGGAAAATTCTTGATTTGACCTAGCTTCTCTTGTGATATGGTATCCTTGTTTCAAATTGAAGCTACCCTCATATCCAAAAAATTTCATCTCTTCCTCCATTTTCACTTTTTAGTCTCTTACCATGTACCCAGTTTCATGATATTTGCAACATTAGAATGCAATGTTTTCATAATCCACTTGTTGATCTCTTTCTCTTGATTTATATTTAATATTAATCGACTATGATAAACGTTTAGGAATATCCATGGCAACACATATTTGAGTGTATAAAACATGCCTTCTCTCCTTAGTAGTTTATCCCTCTTGGATAAATTCACCTAGAGTACTACCAATATTCTTCAAAACCTCCTTATTGATGAGTTGATAAGGAAGTCCAAAAATCCTAATCCATATTGGAAGCCTTTTAATAGTTTTTGTGTCCACAAAAAAATTCTCACTCCAAGGTCTTAAATATAAATTATATTTACCCCTAAACCATGATCCTCCATCCATTATTTTATCCCTTATTTCTAAAATGGAGAAAATAATGAGAAAAAATACTTTTGGAAGAAAATTCATGGAGTAATTTGAATTCAATCCCCATTTCCACTTGATCCAATTTTGAATCTCAGAAAAAATTGACCAATATCCATGCAACTTACATATTATCTCTCTAGTTTTAAGAATCATTATATCATGCTCAATCATCTCATCCTTGGTAATCACTTTTGGTGTAGAATCCACTACTTGGACTGGGTTTACCATAGATTCACTCTTCCTGTTATTACTAGCTAGGGCATCCAAAATTACAACTCGATCATTCATACTTTTTTGAAGGACTTTCACAAATGACTTTCTTTCCATGTTACCTAGAATTTCTTCAAATGAATCCCTTAAAGTTTTCTAATATCTGGAATCAGAAGTGGCACTTGTTCCTTGATCATACTTTGCTTTCTACTTTTGGATTTCTTGCTTGCACTTCATCCTCACTCCCAACTTGTGTTCACACTCACTTTTGGTTGCACTCACTCTCGAATCATGTTCACATTTCCTTCTAGCTACACTCACTCTTGGCTTATACTTGCACTCACTCCTGGGTTATGCTCATACTCACTTTTAGCTACACACACTTTTGGCTTGTGCTTGCACTGTCTTCTGATTGTGGTCACTCCTGGTTACACTCGCACTTACTCCCAGTTACACTCATACTCACACTTTCTTCTAGCTTCAATGAGTTTACACGAGTTTTTATGAGGGATCCCAATCCCCTCATACTGAGTGGGGTTTGAACCTTGGACCTCTTAAAGAGAGGCCAAATCTCTTACCACTACAATAAGCTTGTAGCTCCATGAGAATATTTTTATGTATATAAATATGTGAGATTTATTATTATGTATTGAGAAATATGAAGAGTTATATCTCCCGTGAGTATGAGGAGATGAAGAGTTTATGTAAGAGTAAAGGTCAAGAGTCTTGTGAATATGAAGAGTCTCATGTGTTATATATATATATATATATATATATATATATATATATATATATATATATATATATATATATATATATTGAAGATAAATTTGTAATAAATTATTGAAGAATAAGCATTGCATTATATTTCATTGCTTTAGTAGAAATTTCAATATTATTCAATGAGTTTGTTGTTCATTATTGTTATGGATTGATTTATATGCATATTTATTCTTGAGATATTGTGTGATCCTGGAAGAGTATTAAACTTGTGAGAATAGTGGATTGCTAATAGTGGTATCAGAGCCACATTGGAGAGACATCCAGGTTTGAGAGAAACTTTATTTCAAATTCTAGAGTTGTGGGGAGGTAAGCTTGTGAGGAGCCACATTGTTGTAAATTTAATTTGGTTGAGGAGAGAGATGCATTCGAAGAGAAGCTACAATTGAGGAAAGATTCAATTGAAAGAAAGCACATGGTGAAAGAAGAAAGTGCAATCACCATTTCCAATACAACATTTATCCAAGGAAAGAGATGAATGAGAAGGTGATACAAAAATGTGAGTTGTGAAGAGATAAACATGCAAGATCTAAAGGAAACATGGACATAGATGAGTAGACTAAGGAGATAGATGTGCAGGAGACATTTGAAGGAGTGTAGATAAAACTATTAAAAGTTAAGTTACAAAGGAGCACAAAAAGATGATTCTAGATGGTGTAGAAAGAGAAAAACATGTAGGCCAAAGGTGTAACGTCCATAGAAAATACAATCAGAATTACACCTATGTTGTAATATCCAGTCAAAGATTTGAGTTAAAACGTGCAATTTGTGTCACAATATGGAGATTCAAAAAAAGGTGCCATACAAGGTAGAGTTTTTAATTTACCTCAAAATATTGAATGATTATGTTTTATAAGATAATAGATTACAAAGACATTTATAAAGTTGAAAGTGAAAATTGAAAGGAAGATATTATTATTATCAATGAATGAAAAATTGGAGTTATAAGGTGAATTAATTATTGAAGTGAAGAATACATATTTGAAGAAGAAGAATATTAATTGAAGAAAGGAAGAAAATTATTTAAATGAATAATATTAAAGAAAACAATTAATGATTGAAGAAGAAGATTGATATTTGAAGAATTATTTGAAAGAAGAAGAATTATTGAATGAAAAATATTGAAGAGAAATTATTAATTGAAGAAAAATATTGAAGGAAATTTATAGTGGGAGTTATAAAAAGAAATTAATATATTTGAAGAATAAATTGAAGAAGAAATATGATTGAAGAAAAGAAGAATAGTAAATGTTGAAGAAGAATAAAAATTTGAAGAAGATTCAAAGATTAAGGAAAGGAATAATTTGAAATACTTGAAAGTAAAGAAATTTACTGCGAATAAATTAATTGAAGAAAGAAGAAGAATCTTGAAGACTAAATTGAATTGAAGAAGAAAACAAAAATTGAAGAAAGATATTATATTTGATTAAAATGTTTAAGAAACAAAGAAATATGAAATCTAGATGGAAGAATTGATTAAAAATATTATGAAAGATAATTATTTGAAAGAAAAATTATATTATGAAGTAATAAGGATTTCAACATCAAAGGAAATTCATTGAAAATTAAAATTGAAGAAAATTGTAAGAGTAAAAGAACTGAAGAATTATTTTTTTTACAAGAAAAAACAACATAATGAAAATCTTAAGATTGATCAAAGGAAAATTACTTTAAGGTAACACATCATGGAAATTAAGAAAATAAAGTAAATAAAAAGAAAACAAACATTCAATACACATCACTAGAGGATAGTACAATTAAAGAAAAGTCTTCAAAAAATCACTTACAATCCATCTCTCAAGAAACTACTAAAGATGAAAAATATGGGTCAACATAATTAATGGGACATTTACAATCCATTCACAAAGAAGCTAAAAATATTCTTTTTATACTTCAACACTATTGTAGAGGGGGCAAAATGCTCTGTCGCATAGGATTCTCGATTGGATCTACTAGGAGCCGAGGTGATCGAGAGGGTGTGTTATATTCTCTACACTTGGGGGCTTGGGGATCGAAGGGTTCACCAAGAATGGTTTAAGGACTCACTCCAAGTCTGGGATGGAGATGTTTGATGTGTATATTGAACAAACACCTATGTTTGGCCTTTCTAAAATCTAAGCTATGGAAATGAAAGAACAATGCAAGACAAGCAAAGATGCAAGAAGACAAGAAACTAACCCTAGAATGATTCTTGATTTTCAATGATGACTAAACCCTAACTTGCAATAAAATAAATCTTTCTCTTTTGAGCAAGGGTTTAAGAGAATGCACAAACAATAATTAACCCTAGGATGCAAACTATATGCTTTTACTCTTTCAAATGCCTAGAAATAAAAGATCAAATATTTTATTTTTCTTTTATGATCAAAATCTAAAATAGAAAAGAACAAAGACACTCACCAAATAACCTAAAGATCTACTAGGGCACTTACCTGATTTGATGGTTGATCCTAGCTTTAACTTGCATCCAGAATATCCAAACAACTTCAAACCTATGAAACAACTTACAAAACCCTAGAAAATTTGATCAGTGTTTGGGGGCCTACTTAGGCCGCTATATGACTAAGCTTGGAGGTACAACAGTCAAGCCCCCTTGGTCCTTTTAGCTGACCATTTAAAAATAAAATGATCTTTGACCTTTGGAACAAGCAAAAGCAAGATGAAATGGACATGCAATAGTGAAATGAAATGAAACAGAATGCAAGTGATAGAAAGCTAAAATGCAAGCAATGAACTAGGGTTTTGGGAAGCAAAACTTTACCCCCAAGCCCTAATTGACCAAATTCATGCCTTATAATGAGGGGGCATGAATATGGCTTTCCAAATTTACACCCTATATGGGTGGGGCATGAATTTGGTTTAGATGCACTTTTTGGGTCCCAAAATATCAAAAAATGCGATGCAAAACAACAAAAAATAGAGCTAATGACTAATAATGCAAGTAAAGAACCTAGTTAGCTGATGGAGGAAGCAAGGAGCAATGAGAAGATGAAGGAAGCACTCCAGAATGGTAGACTTATACAACCATCAAGACTCCTCCACTTGATCCCCAAGGGTAGCCAACACCAAAGCAGAAAAACAACAAAACAACAATCCACAATAGAAGAGCACTTGTTAGCAAATGAACAAATCAAGATTAGGGTTCTCAAGAGGATTTTATTCTCTAGATATATATGGGGAAAAAGAGGGAATCCAATCCCCTATTTATAAGAGGTTTGGAGGGCTAAAAGGGTGGGAAAATGAAAGTTCACCATAGGCAAGGGCCGACACCAAAACAGGTTGATAAGGGGTGGGGTTTTTGAGAGAAAAATCCCTAGAATACCAAATTCATGCCCAGTAATTATAGGGTATGAATTTGGAAAGCCAAATTCACACCCCATATGGACCGAGCATGAATTTGGTAAGGCTAGGGAAAAAGGACAAAGGAAGAGGGGAAAAGGGCCCCAAATTTGCACTTAGCAAGTTTGGGTGGCTTCCTAAGGATCTAAGGAAATATTGACTCATTTTGATGGGTCAATTTTCCATGTCTACATTTTTCCCCTCTTTGATGCATTTATGGCCAAATAAATGCATCAAAGAAATATGTAGACTCCTATGGGAAAGATGGAACACACAAAAAGGGGTGGTCGGGTTTGGATGGAGGGGCGGTGCAAAAAGGGGTGTCACCTTAAACATCACAAATTTACATGCAAATCAAGGCATTACTACCATTAATGCCTCTAAGGCTAGGGTGCCCCCTTGAGTTTTTAGAAGGAATGTAAAATTCTTGAAAAAAACTTGAAAAAGGTGCAAAAAGGAAGTGAAAACAAGAAAAGCAAAGAAAAGCAAAGAAGAGAAAGAGAAAAGACAAAAGGAAGAAGGGGAGGAGAGAGAAGAAAGGGAGGGAAAAAGAAAAGGAAGAGAGAGAAGAAAGGGAGGGAAAAGAAAGGGAGAAAAGAGAAAAGAGAAAAGATAAAAAGGGGGGAAAAGGAGCTCATTTTCACCATGCGAGGAGGAGAAAAGAGCTCTGGAGAAGAAAAAGGAGAATGGTGCTTCCAACTCACCATGCTGCCATGGCGAGAGGTGATGCTAGCACTTCTACAGATCAGGTGAAGGTACGGATCGTGACCCACTTGCTAGAATTAGATGCTTTACCTGCAAACAATAATTTTTTAGCAAAATTTTGAATTTTTTGGATTTTTAAGCAATTTTTTGCAAAATTCATCGTGGAGCATGAATTTGGCATGAAACACAAATTTGGTCAAGTGCCCTTGCAAATTCATGCTCAATCATTCTAGGGCACGAATTTGGTAAATTTTGCAAAAAAATACACTTTTTTGTAATAATGAGCATGATGAAATGTGTGAATGTTGTTATGTTGATTGTGTAGCTAGATGTACTCAAGAGTAGAGAGTGGTGGTCATGCACACTCAAGGAGGTTATGAGAGAGCTCATAATGGTAGAGAGGGAGACACTAGAGAATGTGGGGCTACTACATCTAGCATAGATGCCCCATGTTGAGGTTGATAGGGCACTACTGATAGCTCTAGTGAAGAGATGGTATCCAAAATCATCCATATTTTAGTTATCGATAAGGGAGATGACCATCACACTAGAGGATGTGTGGTGCATCTTGAGGATCCCCATCAAGGGGAGGACTATTTACATGGTATGAGTGTTGATGGTGGCATCGAGAGATGATGTTGAGGGATCCAACACATGTGATCCATTAGAGTGGATTCCATGTCGATGAGATGCCACATCGATATGGAGTTGGGGCACTAATGTCCATACTATGTGGGGTGGTGGTAGGGATGTTGGTGTGCCATATGAGTAGGTGATACCTACCATGGGCACTGGTGGGAGTAGTGGTAGACATGCAAGATTAGGGAGTTAGATTCACATGGGGACCATATGTGTTGGCCTGCTTGTACAAGATGTTGCATGACATCATGTATAAGTGATAGATAGGGTTGATCTATATGATATTGCTCTAGGTGTGGTGTTGGGAGCACATAGTGGTCTAAAGGTTGAATGCACTACTAGGGCCATTGCCCAATGTGGAGTGACCAACAACATATAGGTGGAGCCAACACTATGAGTGTGGGCATAGGGTATACTAGTGTCTTGCCACTAGGGAGGTAGGTGATAGATGAGTTATGGGAGCACCAGATCATATGGTGATCATGGCATCTA
This sequence comes from Wollemia nobilis, assembly GCA_028583015.1. NCBI lineage: Eukaryota > Viridiplantae > Streptophyta > Pinopsida > Araucariales > Araucariaceae > Wollemia > Wollemia nobilis. The sequence continues at coordinate 22,856,242 of JAQPPZ010001195.1, forward strand.
CACCCTAGTATGAGATAGAGGATGCAGAGGAGCTAGCTCAGGTAAGAAGGATCCGATGGGTCATCACTAAGAAGGGAAAAGGGAGCTATACCAATTTGATTGAGTACAATGCTAATTTGACATTCTATAAGAGATTCTAGACCTTAAAGACTACTAGTTTAGGAGGGTGAGGAGGGACCCACTAGGAGTTAAAGGTACTCTTGATGTGGGTAGATGGGTAGAGGACCTAGATGACCCACTATACATGGATCTAAGGGTGGATGATATTAGGGTGGCCTTTGGGTATAGGAGATGGTACAGGAGCATTATACCCCTAAGGATATCCCCACTAGTGCTAGTGTAGAGATGCTAGGTTATGAGCTGATGAGTGTAGCTAGCACTTTGAGAGGCCACTCGATGCACCATAGAGTAAGAGTAGAGGGGCATAGTCCCATTAAGACTAACCTAAGCATAGGTTTAAGTGGAGATAGTGATAGCCATGAGGGGGATGATCACCATATCTAGCTCAAGGGGAGGGGGAACTATAAGAGTTACCCCCATAATGACATAGGTAGGACCCAATAAGGTTGGAGGTCCAAGGGAGTAAGCAAGGGAGATAGAGGTACTACATGCCATAGTGGTGGCTATGTAGGTAGATATGGACACCATTCCACATATAGTACTAGACCAAACTTGAGTGAAGTGAGATACAATAAGGGCTAAGGTAGAGTACCTCAGAGGGGAGATGGGCTAGTTGGAGTGAGAGTAACAATAGGCCTAGGTAGAGGGGATGGTTATCATTATAGGCAACCAATAGAGCGAGGGAGACCACCTACTACTGGTAGAGCTATAGAGGATGAGGGAGTCATATGAGATGGTAGTGTAGAGGGAAGCCTACTACTATATGGTATACTTCCATGCCATCCTAGTAGATCAAAGGGTTCCACCACCATCATCTATATGATCATAGAGTCGCTCATAGTAGGCATGATCTGGTTCATGATCTATGAACATGGCTCCTCCACCACCTCCAATAGGTAGAGTAGAGGGGATAGGCTTGCACAGCTAGGGTAGGGATCAAGATGACATGTCAATTTTGATTATGGTATGCATCCCTAGGGATGGTCGAGTGTGCCAAGCTCTCTACTATGGCACACCGACCAACTAGCATGCACTTAGTGCTTTCGAGTAATACAAGTTACTTTTATTTTATTATGTATTATGTGAATGATTTTTATATTTTTTTATTTTTAATGATGCATGATGATCATAAACATGATGAGTGCAATGCATGATGATCCTAACTAAATAAATGCATGAATAAATCTAACTAAATAAAATGTAATCTAAAATGAATGCAAAATGAAATGCATGATGAGCAGATGAAAAGAAGAAAAAGGAAATAGAAGGGAAGAAGGAAACAAATGACTATAGGAGAGAAATATAGAAGAAGAAGAAAGCAAATCTCCAAAAGGTCAAAAAGAAGAAAAAAAAGAGCAAAACCCTTGTAAGGATGTATGCTCACAAATGATCGAGATGGAGGTTACCCCTCACATGTGGCCATGAAGCTTATCCTAAAAGGGTGTTATGCTCACAAATATGGTCAAGTGTGGAGTGATACCCACTATGGGTGTAGTGCTCACTAATGGCCAGAGATGAAGAGATACCCACTAGGATGTATGCTCACAAATGGTCGAGATGGAGGTTACCCCTTACATGTGGCCATGAAGCTTATCATATATGGGGTGAAGATGTGATTGATTTTGCAAAAATGAGTACTACCCGATAGGGGTATGGTGTGTGCAAAATATGTATGAGCAAAGTAGAACAAGGTGAGTGTGTGCATGTGTTAGAAGAAGATGAAAGAAAGAGAAGCAAGAAATAAAATATAGTGTGTGTGTGCATCCTTAGTAAAATTTCAAGAGCTAAGAGGTGTGCATAAGATAGTCAATGGTCGTATGAATACCATAAATGATATTCATATGGTATCTACCCTATCCCATGAGGACCCCTTAACATATGAAATATCAAGAAGGAGGTGTGAGAAAAATAAAAAAAAAGTAGAGAGAAGAAGGAACGTACATCCTTTGTCTTGGGGAGGAGAAGAAATGATTAAAAATTTCAAGGACAAAGGACATACAAGAGATGAAGAACTATATCCCTTGACTTGGAGAAAATTTATGATCATTTTATACTTTCAAGGTCAAGGAATATAAGAGAAGAAAAGAGAAGAAGAAGAGATGGATGCAATGATGAAAATGCATGGAGATGGGCCCTAGGTTGGGGATTCACTAGGCATCAGAGCCCTAGTATGAGTGCAATGCATGTGAGCTAAGACCTAACTAGGTTTCATCACTTGCCATCCTCATGAAGTCCCAAAAATCTATATGATCAAGTAGTCATGCAAATATGGTCAAGAAACAATGCAATTATATGACAAGAAAAATGCAAAGTGGAATAGAATGTCAAGCAAACCATGCAAGATATGATAAGAAATCATGTAGTATGAACAAGTAAACCAAATGCAATATGAAAACTAAGCTAAATGCAATATGAAAATATAGAGTCATGCATAGTATCTCTTTAGATGCATTATGTTCATTGGTTCTTTAAGTTCTTTACCATCTAAAGAAGCTAAATGATAGGCACCTAAGCCAAAATTAGTCATTATGACAAAGGGGCCTAACCAATTGGGATAAAACTTACCTTTAAGATCTAAATAAACATTGGTGTTCTTTTGGTTTTCCTTGAGGACAAGGTCCCCAACCTCAAAAGAATGATTACAAAATCTCTTGGAATAAGATCACTTGAGCCTATTATGATAGGATCAAAAATGCTCTAAGGCATGAATGCACTTTTCATCTAGTAACTCCAATTGGTGAAGTGATCAAAGAAATACTCATCGTCGACTAAGGCATCTTGTAGAAAGATGTGCAATAAAGGGACCTCTAACTCAAATGAAAAAACTACCTCAATCCCATAGACCAAGATATACTAAGAAGCACCTATAGGAGTTCACACATAGTATGATAGACCCACAAGGTAGGATAAAGTTGGATATACCAGTTGCAATCAATATTACTAACCAAATTCTTAAGGATCTTGATCAAAGACTTATTGGATGCTTTAACTTATCATTACCCTAAGGGTAATATGAGTTGACCACCTATGTTGAATCTTGTACTTAGCACAAAGCTTATGGTATCCTTTTCTTAAAAGGAGTACCATTATCAAAAATAATCATCAAAGGAATCCAAGGGGGAACCAAAGTTACCACATTGCAAAATAGAATGTCAGTGGGATAAGGTGGTCCCTCATCCTCATCACTCCACTCCAAGCCTTGATGATCTAAATATTCAACATAAGTAATAAGGTGATCATCATTATCAAAGGGTAAAGGTTGGTTTTTATTAGGTATGTAGCCTATGCCACATCTCCCAGGCCAAAGCTCAACTTCCAAAGGCTCTTGAATACCTTTCTATTGTGGCCCCAAACCTTTACCTATATATCCCATGCTAGATAGGATTTTCTTGGGAAGTGGGTAATCATTGGATAGGTAACAATGGGCAAAAGAATGCTCTATAGGAAGAGGGTTGCTACCATGGATCTTTTCTTTGAGGGAGACTCCTACGAAGATAAAGGTACATGTGCCAATGTGTACAACTTCACCTTTCTTATAGGGTAAACCCATAGTCCTTGGTGAAGGTGGTAGCTTGGCAAGATCTAGAAGAGGTTCTTGAAGAAAAGGATTGACTTGATCCTGTGATGAAACATTGATTAGTGGTTCCTCACTCACCTTTAGATTTTCAAGTTGCTTGGTGATGTGAGATGAAGAAATTGATGGACATAAATTGAGATCAGATTGAGCTTGCTCAACCATTGAACAATATTGAAATGGATGAGGGTCACCCAAAATGGTGACAAGTTGATCTTTGAATTTAAACTTCAAACATTGATGAAAAGTAGAAGGGACAACCCTCATCACATGAATCCAAGGGCATCCAAGAAGAAGATTAAAATATGCAGGGCAAGATACCACATAAAACAAGGTATCTAAGATCTTAGGTCCAACCCTAAGGGGAGAGATATAATATCGTAGGCCTCTTGGGACTCATTGTTGAAAGCTTTGATGATGATATCAAATTTAGTTAAATCTTCCTCTTTTAATCCAAAATTTTAGAAAAATTGATAAGTGCATAGATTAAGGGAAGAACCATTATCTATCAAAATTCGCTTGATAAATGTTTCCCCAATAAATGTAGTGATATAGAGGGAAGAATCCCCTCACAAGTCTAAGGAAGGAATATCATCATCCAAAAATGTGATATGATGTATCCCAAGAGAACCTACAACATCAACTATAGCACTAGGGAAAATATCTTGAGGAACAAATTGTTGTCTTAGAAGCTTCAACAAGGCTTCCCTATGAATAGGAGAAGTTTGCAAAAGCTCTAAGAGGGAGATCTTAGCTAGGGTACTAGCTAACTATTGTTGAATGTCGAAGGAGACTTTAGGTTGTGGTTTCAACACTAAAGGTGGGTTTTCTACTCTTGTGCTCCTTTTTGGGTACTCTTCAAAACTAAGGGTGGTTTCGAAGGTTGATTGGATGTAGAACTCATCTCCTACTAAGATCATTGAGTCGATTGAGCTTGAGCTTGTTGCCTTGTAGTTATTGCTATCATACCAACCATATTATTGTAGGGAGGTGGCACATTATGATATGACACTTGATTAGTTGCCTATTGCCCATGCTTAGGTAGGGGATCTTGGAAGATCCCCATGTCTTGATTAGTTGTGGGTGCTTGTTGAGTAGGAGGTTGATTGTTTGTTGGAGGATTAGGTTGAGGACCCTCTATAACAAGGTGACATTCATCAATTAAGTCTTGAACCACATGTTTCAACCTCTTACATGAATTTTTCATGTGCCCCTCCACTCTATGATACTCACAATGTTGACCAGGCTTATACCAATTAGTCATGGTATCAGGTTACCTTATGGGAGGTAACTCAATCATATTAGCTTCCAAAAGTTGCTTTAGGACCACGTTCATAGGTGTGTTGAGTCTTGTGAAATTCCTTGGTGGGGGTTTTTGAGGTTGGCTAAGCACCATATTTTGTAGGGTGTTAACAACACTATTAACAGGCCTACTATCTATTACCCCATCACCAACTACATGCTTGTTCTTATACTAATTTTTTGTGGTCCTATCTTCTTCTTTCTTTGGCTTAATTTGACCTCTTCGAATAAGGGCTTGCTCTACCCTTCTTTCTAGATCTATCGCTTGGTCAAAAGAGGTAATAGTTGTTGTTTCTAATTCATAAGATATTTGCTCTTGTAAATTTCCAATAAAGATCTCTAGCATGTCTCGAGGAGGTAAAGTATATCTTAATCATCCAACTAAACTTCTCCAATGAGACAAGAATTCTAAAAAAATTTCATCTTTACCTTGTTTCAACATATAAACATCTTTCATAGTCACATTTTTCTCAACATAAGCTCCAAATTGTTGAACAAACAATTCTATTATCTCTTCAAAATTCCTCAAAGAATGATGAGGTAGTTGATAATACCATTCCAATGCCATACCACCAAGGCTCTTAGGGAACGTCTTTAGTAACAACATGTCATCATATATAATATCATGGCATGTTGTCCTAAACATCCTTAAATGTTCAATTGGGTCCTTTGTTCCCTTATAAATAGGTAAAACTGGCATTGGAAAATGCTTAGGGTAGGGCCTAGAAGCGACAATAGGGTCTAAGGGCTGATTGCACATCTCCTTGTAGTTGTAGGTGAAACTTGGAGGTTGAATCATATCCACTCTTGAAACCAATTGCTTCACCACACTTGTCAAACTTTGCATATCAGAGATTGTTGTTGTGCAATACCCCTAGGTTCCCTAGGGGAGGGGTATAGGTAGGTTGTTGAAAGGGAACTTGGCCAATGTTGGAGGTATTGAAATTATTATGGTATGGGTTATGATATGTGGTATCTTGTTATGAAGGATAACTAACATTTGGTGGAACAGAAGCATGAATGTTGAGATGAGTAGAATGAGGAGGAAATTGAGAATAATTTTGAGATGCACTATCGATTGGAGGAGCTTATGGAATTCCCCCAATGTTGGTGGTCATAGTAGTAGCATATGTTGGTTTATGAAAAGGATTAACATGATGTGAAGATTCAAACAAAGGGTTGTTATGAACATTCCTAGGAGAGATGGTTGGAGGAGGAGGCATCCCACCTCTTTCGAGTTAGGCTTCCTCTTCCATAGCCTTAACCAAAGCCTCCTTATGGTGTTTCATAAAACCCCATATATGATCAAATGATGTGAAAGTGAAGCCTCCATTAGGCCCCTCAAAAGGATCAAAGTTATTACCAATTTCTTCATGTTCTTCCTCTTCTACATCTAGATTAGGATTCTCCCTATCAATCTGATCATCTTCTTGAAGAATTTGATCAGATTCTAAAAGATTTCACTTACTCCTAAGGTTGGGAGCCATTAGGAGGAAGAGAAAGGATAGAGGAGAAAACTAGCAAAAGATACACAAGAATATTTTTAATATGTTTTTAATATTTTCTAATTCTAAGAAAACAAATTTAGTGGTCTTGCTTAAATTTTTCAAAAAGAAAAATAAAAGGAAGAGGCTTCCTATCTTGGCCACTAAGATGTGTGTTCACATTGAGTTCACCAAATATGTAGAGGGGGAAAACTACCCTACCACATATGATTCTTGGTTAGATCTATTGGGAGCCAAGGTGACCATGAGGGTGTGTTATATTCTCTACACTTGAGGGCTTGGGGATCGAAGGGTTCACTAGGAATGGTTTAAGGACTCACTCCAAGTCTAGGATGGAGATGTTTGATGTGTATATTGAAAAAACACCTATGTTTGGCCTTTCTAAAATCTAAGCTATGGAAATGAAAGAACAATGCAAGACAAGCAAAGATGCAAGAAGACAAGAAACTAACCCTAGAATGATTCTTGATTTTCAATGATGACTAAACCCTAAATTGCAATAAAATAGATATTTTCATTTTTAGCAAGGGTTTAAGAGAATGCACAAACAATAATTAACCCTAGGATGCAAACTATATGCTTTTACTCTTTCAAATACCTAGAAATAAAAGATCAAATATTTTCTTTTTCTTTTATGATCAAAATTTGAAATAGAAAAGAACAAAGACACTCACAAAATAACCTAAAGATCTACTAGGGCACTTACCTAATTTGATGGTTGATCCTAGCTTTAACTTGCATCTAGAATATCCAAACAACTTCAAACCTACAAAACAGCTTACAAAACCCTAGAAAATTTGATCAATGTTTGGGGGCCTACTTAGGCCGCTATATGACTGAGCTTGGAGGCACAATAGTCAAGCCCCCTTGGTCCTTTTAGCTGACCATTCAAAAATAAAATGATCTTTGACCTTTGGAACAAGAAAAAGCAAGATGAAATGGACATGCAATAGTGAAATGAAATGAAATAGAATGCAGGTGATAGAAAGCTAAAATGCAAGCAACAAACTAGGGTTTTGGGAAGCAAAACTTTACCCCCAAGCCCTAATTGACCAAATTCATACCCTATAATGAGGGGGCATGAATATGGCTTTCCAAATTCACACCCTATATGGGCAGGGCATGAATTTGGTTTAGATGCACTTTTTGGGTCCCAAAATGCCAAAAAATGTGATGCAAAACAACAAAAAATAGAGCTAATGACTAATAATGCAAGTAAAGAACCTAGTTAGCTGATGGAGGAAGCAAGGAGCAATGAGAATATGAAGGAAGCACTCTAGAATGGTGGACTTCTCCAACCATCAAGACTCCTCCACTTGATCCCCAAGGGCAGCCAACACCAAAGTAGAAAAATAACAAAACAACAATCCACAACAGAAGAGCACTTGTTAGCAAATGAGCAAGTCAATATTAGGGTTCTCAAGAGGATTTTATTCTCTAGATCTAGATGGGGTAAAATAGGGAATCCAATCCCCTATTTATAAGAGGTTTGGAGGGCTAAAAGGGTGGGAAAATGAAATTTCACCATGGGCAAGGACCGACACCAAAACGGGCCGATGAGGGGTGGGGTTTTTGAGAGAAAACCCCTAGAACACCAAATTCATGCCCAATAATTACAGGGCGTGAATTTGGTAAGCCAAATTCATGCCCCGTATGGATCGGGCATGAATTTGGTAAGGCTAGGGAAAAAGGACAAAGGAAGAGGGGAAAAGAGCCCCAAATTTGCACTTGGCAAGTTTGGGTGGCTTCCTAAGGATCTAAGGAAATATTGACTCATTTTGATGGGTCAATTTTCCATGTCTATAACTGCATACATTGTCTTATAAAGGATTCTAATGGCTATTATGAAAATTACATTGTGATACCTATTGTTATATGAAAAAAAGTATAGAAGGAAGTTGTTACTCTTAATGTTCTCAAGACAAAAAGACAAGGATAAATTGAAGAATTGAAGAATAATATTACGATGAAATATGCATGCTATGACACTATTGATCTTTATCAAAAGAAAAATTATATTTGTGATTTAAAGCCCATAAAAGCCCATATAAGAATTGCTAAGGAAACATAAAAAGGAAATAATATTCACAATATGAACAAGTGTAAACATTCCAATATATATGGACACAAGGCTAAAAACTGTTGGGACCTTCATTATTATAAAATTTATGGAGGTAATAATAATTCTCAAAGATTTTTTAACACAAAGGGAATAATAATAATAATATAAATCATGGATGATTTTTTTTTAAAGGAATATTGATGATAGCACTAGATAGACTTCTATAGAAAATCATTTCCAAGGCAATTCTAAAAGTGATCAAAGCCACTACTAGTACCCAAGTTAGAGCAAAAAGACCAAGACCAAAGTGAAGGTCTAAAACCACATTAAGACAAAGGACCTTCATACCAAATATATAATAGAAGGGGATGTTGGAGGTATTACATTATTTGGTACCTTGCAAGATTAATGCAAGGATCATGTAAATAATTTAGATTAGGGTGTGTTTAATATTTGAGTATATAGTAGGTGTCATGTTATTAAGTGTGAGTTATGTGTCATGTAAATAAGTATGGAGTTATGTAAATGAGGTGTCATGTTAGTAAGTGTAAGTTATGTAAGTGAAGTATCATGTTTATAAGTGAGGAGTTATGAGTTATATACAATCATGAGAGTCTTTATCTTTATGTAAATATGTGAAATTTATTATTATGTATTGAGATATATAAAGAGTTAAATCTCCGATGTGCATGAGGAGATGAAGATTTTATGTAAGAGTAAAGGTTAATAGTCTTGTGAATATGAAGATTCTCATATATGTATATATTGAAGACAAGGATTTTTAATAGAATATCAAAGAATAAGCATTGCATTATAGTGCATTGCTTTAGTAGATATTTCAATAATATATTTAGTGAGTTTGTTGTTCATTGTTGTTATGGATTGATTTATGTGCATATTTGTTCTTGAGATATTGTGTGATCTTGGAAGAGTATTAAACCTGTGAAAATAGTGAATTGGTAACACTATAAATTTGATGTCTTTGTATCTTGAGCTAAGTTTTTTATTCCTTACCTTGTTTCATTATATCCCTATTTACTACCAATTGCTTTTGTATGGCTATTAAGTTCATCATTGTCCTGATTTGAATGCAATAAGTCATCTTAAGAATATATATCATAAATTAGATCAATACTGACATATTCTAAATTAATTATACCATAACTTTCCCTATTGCTATTGGAATATTTCAAATAACTAACAACACACTATTCATCAACTCTGATAATTTGACCTACATCTTGACCAAAACACTTTGCACAATCAAAGCTAGCATTTTTTGTACAAGCACTCTTATGAACACATCTAAAATTGACACTATCAAACTAGAAACCCTCAATCATAATTCTCTGGAGAAAACTCATCTAGTGATTTCCTTGTTAACATTAACAATATCTAAATGTTCATCAACAAAAAAATCACTATCATAAAATTTAGTGATTTGGCTTTAATCATGACCATCACACATATTGACTATCTCACAAATAATTTTTGCCTAAAATATCTATAACTTACAACCACTTTTTGTATCAACATTTTAAAGAGTATTGCTCAAACCATCTATCTATTTAATGAGGGATTACTACTTGTATCATAATTCATGGTACAATCAACACATACACTTTTTGTATACTCTTTATCTTCACAAACAATGCTTAAATCCCTTGTATTATATGCATCACAAATATCATAACAACTTTCTACCATCATGGGATTTAGATCACATTCATTCATTTTTTTTTTTGATAAAGGTTACTAGTGTTGTTCTAAAGTAGTTCACTTGTGTTATGAATTTTATATATCACTTTGAGTTACTGCTCAATATTTCATATTTTTCTTGCTTTGATATTATACTTGTTTTAAATTTTACTATAAGTGCATTGTGAGCTGATTCATAGTTCTCATAGTTAGATTCTAATTCTTGTACCTCTTAAACCATGTGCCTTTTTTTATTTTTCTATTTTGGATATTGTTGTGTTTGTGTATATTGTTGCTAATTTTATTTTTTGATAATTTGGAAAAAAAAGGTTTCGAAAGAAACCCCAAAAACTTTTACAAAGTGAAACCAAAGAAGATAAGTCTCAAGTAGAGACAATAAGAAAAAAAATCCAAAAATCTATCCAAATTTGAGAGAGATGAACATAGTAAAAGAAGGAAAAACCAAACTCTACTTCAAACAGGGGCACAACTAGATAACCAAAGAGCAGTTGAACATCAGATAAAAACAAACATCCAACCATAGAGAGATGAAACTAATATTAAGACATATCCATAGAGAGATAAACATCTAATCCTTTAGAACGAGGGTTCTAGCCATGCTTCAGTCTCTAGGAGATCAAATTAGCATAAAATTTTGTCATTTTCATCAATATCTTAAGAGATCTCACCAAGTATCTCATTGATTCAGAAGGTTTGCTCAGAGTACTTTTGGCCTCAACTTGAAAATATTCCTTGATCAATAGAATCTCTAGAGTCTTTGGGATTTTTCAAAATAGGAGTAAAAAATGCGTCCTCTGAAGCTTCAGAATTTTGAATCACAAGAGAGGTTTTATGTTTCTTCTCTTGTTTTATCTTCAAGCATATTGATTTCCTCATTCATTTCAGTTCGAGCTTCAACTTATTAAGAGTCTTGTTGTGGTCATTGCAAAACTTACCCCAAATTTGGGGACCAACCTTTAATTTTGTTATTTTGGGGATTTTCATGTTCTTTGAGTGCTTATTTGGATAGGTTCCTAGGTTTAGTGTTGGTTAATGTCTCCTTTTTTTTGTTAGTATTTTGGGTTAGATTAATAGATTTAGTTGCTTGTTTTGATTTTTGAAGTTAGTTTTAAAAGTTTCCTTTTATTTTGAATTTCAAAGATTAAATTTTTTAAATTTAATTGATTTACATTTAAAAAAAACAAATACAAAATATATATAAAAGAAAATAAAAATAAAGAATATATATAATAAAAAAAATAATAATAAAAATGAAATAAAGTAAAATAAAATAATTATAATAAGATTATATATATAGACTTTCAAATTTTGTTTTGTTAATTATTTTTTTTTTCCCAAAGTTAATTTTTATGAAGGGTTCTAATTGGCAGACTTTGTTTTATGCAGGATAGTAACATGACATTGGTAGGATGACGTGGACTGTGGAGCTAGGGTGACATGGTGGCAGTCATGGTGGCAGTTTGGTGGACCGACTAGACTAGAAGTGAACAGATTGTGGATGTGTACTCAAACACCACGACATAGATGAGACCTAGATGGTGATGTGGATTACTAATTTCTAAATAGCTAGGGTGTGACATCTGATGTCGAACGTGAATCGAAGATGACACAAGGACTGAGGTCCTCGACAATGTGGAGGGATGGGTGACAAATTGGATCATGACAAGTGGACAACCTGGTAGATAGTGATAGGGCGAGATCATACGTATGAGGGTATAGATCATCGAGCAGTGATCGATATATCATGCACGCTATGTGGTATTTAAATTATCGTCACTACCACCATGCTATGCATGTGGGATTAAATCGAAGGAAATGATGAATTATTTGTTCTCGATCTCATCTCCAACGGATTGCCACAACAAGATAGATAGGCTTCAGATGAAAAAGTAGCAGCAATGATAATTTTATATAATGATTATTTGTTCTCATGCCTTCGGCCCAAATCATCACTTTGTCCTTCGACATTTGACTCTTATGAAATTTGCACATGATGCGTCCTAGCTTCGCCTTATAGCAGAAAAGAAAAACTAGGAGGTCAAAACTAATTTTTGAAGGAGTTTTGCTGAGGTAATGTGCTTTCAATGCATAAATACTAAAGTGAACGTTCGTCCATTCACTAGGAAACTCCTAGACCGATACAAAATGTTCAGGGAGTCATGGCCGTTAGCACATTTAGAGGTGAGAATATACCAAAAGCATAAAATCGATGTAGTTATTTATTGTTTTAAAATTTGACTGTCATGTGGGTGAGTAACTCTCAATGCAAGTGAAGTACACATGTTAGAAATGTATACATTCAGTTTTCACCCCACCATGAGTTGATGACTATGGATCAATCATGGCAGATACGTCATAGTGGAGATCAAGATTCACATCCCATCAATGATGAGGGAATGGTATCCATTTACTTGGAATAGGGGTCCATTTTAGTAGACGATTCATAATGAATGTTCATTACAGATAAGACACTTCCCATTTGGCTCAAGATATAAAAAGGAAGTATATATATTATCATACCACATGGAGAAGATAACCATGTCACCATTGATTTTATCGTGCAACATATTAAAACAAAGCTTGGAGAATGGGATTTGTACCAGTTGATTCATCTAGTTGTTGAACATGGTCTTGGCCATATTCCATTTACAAAAAAGCAAGATGAATAGTATGGTGCACCCACAGAGCCATAGGGATAGTGGGTAGCACCAGGACTAGCAATATTTGCAACTGATAGGTTTTACTGTGGCAGCGAATCAAAGCATAGGATAGCAGCTACACGATGACAACAGAATACCCGTAGAGATCCACCAAAAGAGGACGTGGTTGCTTTGATGAAGAAGATAATTGTTGATGTTGCTAGATGACTTGAGAAGATGTGTTTGTTACGGTGTGTGGAATCCTGCCACATGCACTGGAGCTGGATAATGCAAAAATCAGGGGTGCTCTGGTGGAGTCTTGTTAGTGGGTGAAGATGGTTTTATGGTAGATAATTATCAGTTATGAAAGGATACCCACATGACCGCATGCCAGAATTGGATACAATTACCACCACGACCATTTAATGAACTCCATCACTAAATAAATAAGGACTTGATTTATCTGGGGCATTTCCACTATAATGCACTAAGCCTATTCTTTGATATTATGGCCATGATAGACTGTGCAGAGTTTTCTTCATGGCCATGCATCAATTACAAAGTAAGTAACGTAGAAGACAGTGCCTAGGAATAAAGTTGATAGGACATAATCAACAATCTCATTCGACATTGCTACTTGCAGTAGAAGCCTTTCATGGGAGGGTGAATAAAAGCATACGAATGAGTGGAAGGCCACAACGTTACAAACTAATAACGCTTTCCACATTGTCAATTATTCTAACACAACATTTACCCAAGGAAAAAAACGGTCGTGTATGGAAAGGTTGGAAGTAATGGTAAAAGGTTATATTTCATTGTATGAATAGATTAGGATTGTTACCTCGGAATGGGGAGGAATCGAATTGCCTTTTCATGCGTATGGAAAAATAAATGAGGAATCCAAGAGTTGGAAAAAGGGAAGCGAAAGGTCGTTATAGAAAATTTTAAATACAGATGAAAACTATGAAGGAAGGTCTAGAAATTATTTGAAAAATAGGGATATTATCTTTTTTGTTGTAAATGCAAAATACTCCAGAAACTTGCACCTTGTAAGTAGAATCAAAGGAGAAATTTTCTGAGTGTTTTGGGCTAATTGTTTATCTTTCCCTTCCATGCTTTTTAGGCTTATAGATAGTGTTTAATGCAGTTTAATGGTTGCACTATCGAATGTTTAGAAACATGGAATTTATTTTTTTCCTTATAAGATTGCACCTAGTTTATTTCGGACCGTGCGAATGCAACTTCGATTAAATTAGGTTACATTCATAAATTCTCACATATTTGGTTTTGCAGGATAGGGTAGCATTATACTGATAGTAGTTTATATTTTAATATTTTCAGCATTTACTTTTGTTGTTTATTCTTTTTGCTTTATTTTATTTATTTTTCTTCCAAAGCATTATCAAATACTTAGAATATTAGGGTTTTATTTTACCCATAAATTCAACCAAAGGATTTGTAGTCACTAGTCATCTAGGTAATTATTTTAAAAGGCATTAAGGCAAATAATTATTTGGACATATTTTCATTTCAAGGGTTAAAATGAACTCATTCTGCATAAGTTTCAACAATCATTAAATATTAAAACAAAAAATAAAAAAAAATTAAAACTCCAAAAATAGATGCATGGATCCCAAGAATAAGCTTTAATGTTTCATTTTAAGCAGATTCAGTTTTATTTTGAAGAAAATTCAAAATTCCTAATAATTACATAAAGTTCAGATTTTAAAAGGACTTTCGTAATTCCAAGTTTTACATGATTTCACATTTTTACAGGAGAGTCGGATTGCAAGCTTTGCACTTTTGTTTTATCAAGAATTTTATGAAAATTACAATTTCATTAAAGGGGGTATTATATGGTATTTCAAATGCTATTACATGATAAAGTTTGTCATTTAGATTATTTTCTTCTCATGCTCAAAGCGGGATAAAATGAATCCAATAACCATTTCATGTTCATATTTCGAAGATAGATTTTATTCATTTATTGTATGCTCAAAGCAAATTTTAACAAATAAAATTGGTTAAAATATGCTTAACCAAAGAAGATCGAATCTATCTAAAATACTCCAAGATAAAATGAACTTCATCTTTTCATCGTGGTCATATGAGAGCCAATCACATTTTATTTTCCTTTAAGTTTCATGAACAATCAATAGCATAGCATAATAAAGTAATACCAGCACATACCCCTTGTTAATAGTTGATTTCAAATCACTAAGGTATTCTAGCACTTATTTGACACATTGCACACATTAAGCAAAAGGAACCTTGGATAAATTTCTATTTCTTTGCAAGAGAGGGTTTTCTAATCAAAATCCTAACTATGAGTGTGGTTTTGCAATTGGGCAAAAATTACCACTCAACAAAATTGGTGCTAGAAGGAGGGTCTGAATTGGTCATTTTATTGCTACTTAAATGCTAAACTTGTTCATGGTTAATTGAAAAGGTTATCTTGAAGATATTGGTTGTGACTAATGAGGTTTTGTGGATAGAAATTCATGTTTATTTGATTGGAGAATTCTCTAATTGATGATGCATTAATGCTAATTTTGTTTTACAAATTTGAGAATCTTCCTGATTGTTAAGGTTTAATTAATGCATCATAATAGATGAAGTGGATGATTTATTCGTTTGTACATTTGAAAATTGTTAGTCATTTCACACATTTTTGCAAGATATATTCTCTTGACTAACAAAATTTGTATTAAAGTTATATTCTTTAAGGTCCACTACTGGCAATGTTTACTCCAATGATGATAGGTAATCCTTTAAACATACCTAGACCTCTACCTATTATGCCTATACAGTCTAAATGTTCTCTACTCCAATTTAGGCATGATGGAGGGATGTCAGCTGAATTACATTTATGCATTCAAAGATGCTATAGTTCGTTTACAATTTTTGCATGAAAGTGTTATTTGTCAAATATTTTCTTATACCTTGAATAAGTCTACATATGACTGGTTTATCAATCTACCATTAGATTTTATCACTTCTTGGGCTCAACTAGAGGAAATGTTCCTCAATCATTTTAACAAAAGGCTAGTTGACCCAATCCTCATGTACAATCAATTTGTCACTACCCGTAAAGGACCAAATGAATCTTTGAAGTTATTCACCGAAAGATTCCATGGGTTATATACTCAATTGGTGGAACCCTATGTTCCTACAGAGGGAATTGTTATCCAAGTGTATTTCAGTGCTGTTGACCCATCAATATCTATGTATTTGTGAGGGATGCCTCAAATCACATCTTTATCCCAAGCTTATACCCAAGCAATGGCATTTGAACAATAGTTGAGTTTTCAAGGTTGTGGTGTGGGTTTTGGATTGCATAATACTCAATTATTTAATACCTCCCTTATCCACCCAACAATTTATTCATCTCCATCTATAATTCAGAATCAACAACCAATATCAAATCCAAATCAATGTCAAAACACTTAAATATCTCGGGATAATGCAAGGAACCAAGCTTTGACAACTAAAGTTAATGATTTACATAGGGTAATCCTGCAGCTTAGTAGAGACATAGATCAATTTTAGAAACAAGTGCCTCAAGATACCCATCTTGATCATCTTTTAAATCATGTACATGAGATAAATTTTAATGATTTTCATTATGATACTATCACATACAATGGAGGAGTCCTAGATCTAACTAGCATTGAAATATGTGATAGGTCAAGACCTTCCATAGAATTTAATGAAATGGTTAAAACAGATGATCAAGAAAGACAACATGTTCCAAATAATGACAAGCTAGAAATCTTAGAGTCCTTATTTACAAGTGAGGATTGGGATAATCATAGAAAACTAAATGATCCACTTTTATAAACAACTAAGCCATCAAAAGTGGATGAAGGTGAGTTTGAAAAACAATCTATTGTTGAATTTAAAGATTGTGAAGAAGTGGTTGAACATCACACCCCAGTTTTAGAAGATTATTTTTGGTAGAATAAATGAGAGGAATTTACCGCTCTTTCTAATGAAATGCTTGCTTCAGCTGATATGCAAGACAAGTTGCAAGGGCTAGTTCTACAACTTAAAAGAATCATCGCTCAATTACAGGAACAAATACCTCAATACACACATATTGATAATTCTACAAATCATCCTCATGAGACAAAGGTCAAAGATACTAAAAGTGATACTCTTTTAGATAGTGGAGGGGTCCTAGAGTGGACTAGTTTTGAAACATATGACAAATCAGGACCTTCCATAAATTTGGATGAGATGATTAAAATTGATGATCAAAACCTTCAACATCCTCAAAATAATGACCAGGAAGAAATGAAAGAAGGGATGGAATCTCATCAAATGTTTCAGGAAGATAATGATTCTACTATTCCAGGAAAATAAGGGGAATCACTCAATTTGTTCCCATTTGAGGGGCAAGAAATTGAAAGCCTTGTTTCACCTAAGGACTCTATGCTATCTATGCTACCTCAGATAGAGAAAATTCTAGAATTTGAATGGTTTGGGTTTGATGTCATTGATGACCCAAATGAAAATGTGGCTTTATTTGAAGCAACTCAAGTAATTGATCATGGAGATGTGTTATTTGACACACCCCTTGATCGACAAGATTTATGGTTTGAAAAGGATGGGCATATTTTTAATTGGGTGCCTAATTTTGGTGTTTTTGAAAAATAGGTAGTTGATGATGATGAAGACCATGAGGATGAAGAAGGTACAAATGCTCATCAATGTTAGCATATGGCATATTGTATTTCATTTTGGCAAAAGTATCGCTCGTAGGCGATCTCCAATTCGTTGATTAACCAACTAGTTGGTTAATCAACTGCTTTGTATTCTTTATATTCAAATTAATGAGAATGTATCAAGTGCTTCGCCGAATTCTTTATGGCATCAGAGCTACGGATCAGGCGGACGGCAGGCAGCAGAAGAACGACCACAGCAGGCGGACGGCTGACAGCAGAAGGACGACCACAGTAGGCGGACGGCTGACAGCAGAAGGACGAACCACAAGCAGGTGGACGGCTGACAGCAGAAGGACGACCACAGCAGGCGGACGACCGACGCTAGAAGGACGAACCACGAAGAGCGGACGGCCGACACAAGCAGATCGACCGGACGAACCGATGACAAAGAATGGACACGTCGACAAGTGCGTGAGGCAGACGAAGGTGCGTGAGGCAGACGGCGGACACACGACGGTTGCGGAGGCCAAAAAGGGTGGGGTTGGTTGCCCGAAGGCAACCGAAAGCATAATTGCTTTCCCCCGGTTTTAAATCGTCCCACAGTGGCCGCACCGGCCATGTGGGATTATTATTTTTTTTCAAATCCCAGGCCGCAACACGCTTCTTTACATCCCTGTTGACTGTTTGTTTTCATCGGGCCGTCTGGCTCCCGTGGCAAATGCGGACGCTGTTTGGTGGCAGATCGCGGGTTCAAATCTCTTCGGGGGTTATGTGACGGCATTTTTTTTGTTTGACGCACGCATCAATTTTGTTGACGCCCGCACGGCGCAGTTGACGCCCGACCAGTTTCGTTGACGCCCAACCAGTTTCGTTGACGCCCGCACGGCGCAGTTGACGCCCGCAAGGCACTGTTGACGCCTGCAACGTTTTTTTTGACGCAGAATACTGCAAATTGACGCCCGCACGGCACTCTTGACGCCTGCAACGCATTTTTTTTGACGCCTTGGAGGCTAAGGTATTCATTTCTCTTTTTCTGTCAATTTTTTTGCAAAATTGTCAGATAAAGGGGGGAAATCAAGTCATTTGGCAGAATAATTGCTAGATTGGTAATAGGAGCTATAAATTTGTGGGCATTTATGATTGTTTTTTTTGCATTTAAATATCTTGTTTTCTTGCATTCACAATCATAAATTAACAACAAAACATAAGACCCCAAATTTATACCCTATTTGTGCAATTTATTGCACAGCAGCGTTCGGTATTTGAGATACCTCTGGTCCACACTTACAGTGTAATGCTGTCGTGCTTTGGACTACTGTATTCGCCGCCTAATATAGCTGCAACAACGACGTCTGAGCTTGTTCTCTATAAATCGTCGGGGAGAAATAAGGCAAACCAATTTTTTATTTCTCATTTCATACCCACATCGTGATTGTTGTTAGGCGTAAATCCTGACGAGAGCTTTTTTTTCCAAAGTGTTTAGGGGAAGTTACGCCCCACGCATGCGGAATAAAACTTTCTATGGTAGGTGTCATTAACAACACGATGCCCTTTCAGTATCGTCAATGTTCACTATATTGTGCTTCTCCTATGTACTTATAGTCTCCCTCTCGTAAGGGCGAGTACATATTGAGTAGTATACTGTTCCTATATACCTATAGTTTCCCTCACGTAAGGGCGGGTGTATATTGAATGGTTACAATATAATGATCTGGAAGGTATAACGAAAGGGAGACCAATTGGTGATATAAGGAACCTTCATAATGGCCATAATCCATAAGTATCTCTCAGATTCTCAATTATTGAAAGGTCCTAACTTTGTTCCATGGAAGACAAAGATGAAAGCTATACTTCAGTTGGAAGATTTATGGGATGTAGTGAATGGCACTGAAAAACGTCCTCAAACAACAGGAATAGATCAAGATGATTGGGATAAAAAAGACCAGAAGAGTCTTGTCTTTATCTTGCTTGCTACCACAGATGAGGTGCAGCCTCATATTTGTGATGCAAAAACTAGTAAGATAGCCCGGGATGCTTTGCTCACAGTATATGAAGGGAAGAATCAATCCACTATTCTTCATCTTCAAACTCAACTACATAATCTCAATATGAGTTCTGGAGAAACAGTTGACATATTTCTCTACAGAGTGGCAGATTTGAAAGCCAAATTGAATGCTATGGGAAAACCTGTGGATGACGATGTCTTGACTTCTGTTATCTTGAGAGCCTTACCAAGTTCCTACAAGATGTTGATCACCTCTCTCAATGTTTCTGGTAGACAAGTCTCATTTGTGGAACTGGTAAACTTGCTTCAGACTGAGGAGGCAACTCAGATCCAAAAAGATGACATGCCCGATAATGCTCTATCCACACAACAAAGTGGTAAACAACAAGGCCAGTTTCAAAAAGGAGGTGGTTCTTCCAAAGGAAAAGGGAAGCAATCTCAACAAAGAGATACAAAATATTGCAAAATTTGTGACATGAATAACCATGACACCAACCGATGTTGGTTCAAAAACAAGCAGCCCAATGAAAGAGGTTCTCAAAAGAAGGGCAAGCACAAGAAAAAATACCATAAGCATAAGCAATCTAAAGGCCATGTTGCTTATGCTGAATCCAACTCATACTCACATTCTCCCCGAGTCCGATTCGTACTCGACTCTGAACGAGCACACAAGGTGCTCATGACTCATACTTCGTCTTCTCAGATAGATGCAGTATGGTATATTGATTCAGGAGCTAGCAAACACATGACTGGGGATAAATCCTGGTTTGATACGTTTGTGGAAAAAGAGGGTAAGCCAATCACAATTGCTGACAATCAGGTATATCAAGTAAAAGGCGAAGGGGATATTTTTGTGTCTCTTCCCCGATGGTAATTGTCAAATTGAAAAGGTTCTCTATGTTCCAGGCTTAGCCAATAATCTGCTTTCACCACACAAATGTTGGATAGAAACATGGAAGTCATGTTTCGAGTTGTCAATGGCCGTAAGAGATGTTTTATCACACACAGTGGTAGACATGTAGCAACTGGATCTTACCAACATGGCTTGTTTGTTCTCGATGCTATATCCTCTTCCCATGTTGCTTTGGCTGCAACTACAAAAGAGGCCATCTCTCTCTGGCATCGACGTTATGGACATCTCAGTTCTGGATATTTGCTTGAATTACACAAATATGAGATGGTGACAGGTCTTCCGCCCCTCTCATCTATCTTACCGGTTTGCTCGGATTGCTTAGCAGGGAAGCAACATCGAGTGCCTTTTGAAGCCAGCTCCTCTCGAGCTGCAAAACCTTTAGAGCTGGTACATACCGATCTGTGTGGACCTATGCCAATCAGCTATGGTGGGAAAAAATATTTTCAACTATTCGTTGATGATTACTCACGGAGGATGTGGGTTTTCTTTCTTCAGTTGAAATCAGAAGCGTTTCTCTACTTTCAACAGTTCAAGAAACTTGTTGAGAAGGAGTCGGGATGTTTGATCAAAACCCTCCGCTCAGATCGAGGGGGGGAATACACCTCTAATGAGTTTTCAGAGTTTCTTAAGAAACATGGGATAAAAAGACAACTGACTACAGCCTATACACCTCAGCAGAATGGAGTTGCAGAAAGAAGAAATCGATCCATTATGGAAATGGCTCGATGTATGCTAAAAGGAGCACATCTTGAGGATCAGTATTGGGCGTACAGTGAATACAACATCATATCTTCTAAATAGAGCACCCACTAGAGCTCTACAAGGGAAGACTCCACAAGAAGCATGGAGTGGTAGGAAACCTTCCATTGCTCATCTGAAGGTGTTTGGATGTAAAGCATTCATGCACATTCCAAAAGAAAAAAGGAGAAAGCTGGATGATAAAACCTTGCAGTGTATCTTTCTTGGCTATGATGAGTACTCAAAAGGGTATCGATTGATTAATCCTAAGACCAAGAAGACACATGTAAGTAGAGATGTTATATTTGATGAAGCTCTCACATCAAAAGATACATCCACAACTGTATACCTAGATGAAGAAGAACCTAAGAAGGAGGTTCAACTTCCACAACAAAAACAGAAAGTTCCAAAATGGTATACTAGCACTTTGAGAGATGCTAAATTGAAGTCTCTTCCAGATCTATCTCTTGATAGGCCATGTACTCGCAGTATGACTCAACAAATGAAAGCAGAAGAATCTACTTCAGAGGTTGATGAACTTTGTCAACACTTTGATGATTTGTCAATGGGTACAAAAGATGATAGAGAGGAAGATAAGAATGGAGAAAAAATTTATATGTCTACATTGAATACAAACGAACCCACAACGGTTCAATCTGCACTTGATGAACCACAAGTGGAAAGAGGCCATGGATGTAGAACATCAATCTCTCCTTAAAAATAACACTTGGAAACTAGTCGATCCGCTAAAAGGGAAGAAACCCATAGGCCGCAAATGGGTGTTCAAAGTGAAGTATAAGGCAGATGGATCTATTGATAAGCATAAAGCCCGGCTTGTTGCAAAGGGATATGCTCGTAAAGAAGGCATAGATTATGAAGAGACTTTTGCCCCTACCGCAAAAAATGACTACCATTCGTATACTTTGTGCCATGGGAGCTCAGCTTTGGGTGGAAATTACATCGATGGATGTTAAAAGTGCCTTCTTGAATGGTGACTTACAAGAAGAAGTATATATGACTCAACCATAAGGATTTGTGAAAAATGGAAAAGAACAAAAAGTATGCAAATTGATTAAATCCTTGTATGGGTTAAAACAAGCTCCTCGAGCTTGGTATATCAAGATAGACAGTCACCTTGTGCAAGGATGGATTCGAAAGAAGTCCTTCAGATGCAAATCTCTATATCAAAAGAAATGGTTCTGATATAGTGATTCTTGTGCTTTATGTAGACGATCTGATCATCACAGAAGCTCGTAAAGTATGATTGGCTTAGTGAAAAATGACTTGAAGCAATCATTTGAAATGACAGATCTAGGACTTCTCACTATTGCCTTGGTTTAGAATTTACTCAAGAACAGTTTCATATTCGAGTAACACAAAAGAAATATGCCAAGACTTTAGTAGAAAAATATCGGATGACTAATTGTAAGTCCAAAGCCACTCCAATGGAGCAAGGACTTAAGTTATCTCGATATGATAAGTCACCTCGTGTAGATGGAACTCGCTATCGCCGCTTGATTGGGAGTCTCCTATATCTGACAAATACTAGACCAGATCTCAGTTTTGCTGTGGGATATCTTTCACGATTCATGCAAGAGCCTAAGATGAGTCACTGGAAAGCAGCAAAAAGAGTTCTTCATTATGTTTGTGGTAGTTCAAATTATGGTCTGGAATATAGAAAGAATAATAGCTTTTTCTTACTTGGATACACAGACTCAGATTATGCTGGATCTCTTGATGATCGTAAATCCACTTCTGGATATGTTTTTCATCTCGGGTCTGGACCAATCTCATGGCACAGGAAGAAACAAAGATGTGGTTGCTCTCTCTTCAATAGAAGCTAGATATCGTGCAGCCAGTGAAGCAGTCTGCGAGATAATGTGGTTAAGTCGCATTCTTACAAACATGGGCCTTCCAAAGAATCTTCCACTACATTTGCTTTGCGACAATCAAGGTGTTTTGAATCTTGTCAAAAATCCAATTTTTCATGAACGTACCAAACATGTTGATACCAGATGTCATTTTATTCGAGATGAAGTTCCAAAGCACCATATACAACTTCGATACATTTCCACTGATGAGCAGAGTTGCGGATATCTTTACCAAAGCACTTGGACGTATCAAATATGAAAAATTTCGAGATACGATTGGAATTTGCCAATAATGTAATACGGGGGGATGTTAGCATATGGCATATTGTATTTCATTTTGGCAAAAGTATCGCTCGTAGGCGATCTCCAATTCGTTAATTAACCAACTAGTTGGTTAATCAACTGCTTTGTATTCTTTATATTCAAATTAATGAGAATGTATCAAGTGCTTCGCCGAATTCTTTAATCAAGTCATGGTAAATGAAAACATACAAAATATAGAATCTCATCCTTTGTGTCCAATAATTCAAACTCCAGGTAAAAGTTTGCATAACTATTTGTTGGATTCAAATGTTATTAATGATGAAATGCCATTGGAGGTTGAAAAATAATTTGAGTTAATTCCTCCTCACACCAATAATAAGCTCATTGTGTTAAAAAAAAAAGAGATAGATGCTTTGGAATTACTAAATCAAATTCATCGACAATTGATAATGGAATCTAGGATAAAAAGTTATAATGATCCTCACATGTTAGATATCCTAGATGCTTGTAAAATACTGCATAGTTATGATTGGTCTAAAAACATGAATGATAGTTTGACAATCAATTTTCAGAAATAAGGTCAAGCTTGGATGAACTCATGATTAATCATAACAATGATGATAGTATTATAAACAAGGAATGGATAATGGGAACTCACAAAATGTCAAGAAAAACAATGATAAACATCCCACCTAATAAACATAAAGTAATTAAAAACCGTTTGTGGACCCTTGAATTTAATGGATCAAATTTCAAGTATGGCTGCAATGGGACTAAATCAAATTGGTGGAGTGAGAGAGGCAAGATGAGAGTTTTTGTATTGTGTGACCTAATCTTGTTTTGGTTGGATTTTTGTAAAGCTTGACATGCATATCATGATATATGTCTTTTAGAGTGTGCTGATCGTGTTTGGGATCCAAGGAAGTGATTGCCTAAATTTTGCACCCTCTTGTACATTATTATATATTATTGTATATAGCATGTGGGTTTCATGGTTTCACTTTTAGATTTTCTTTGTGTGGTGCTTTTGAGCACAATCCCATATTTTAGGTAACTTTTTACTTTCTTATCAGTTTGCATTAGGTTAGGTGTTGGTTTATCTTAAAGTTTTGCTTTTCATATTTTTTAGGTGAGCTTTAGGTTGGTCCCTCTGATTGAGGTATGATTTGGTGATAGCTACTAACTCTTGGTTTCCTTGTTGATAGTGTTTTTGTGTCATGTAGGTTGGATTACCTATTTTGGAATCATGTGTATTTTTGAAAAGGGGATGAAGTTGTTTAGTAATCACTCCTAGATTTTAGGACTAAGATAGTAAATTTTGGAACACTGAATCATTTTGCTAAAGCTACACATGAACACAGCATATTTAGGGGCACACTTTGGAATCTTGAAGAATGAAGTCATTTTGGCTTGCGAATTAAAGCGAAAATCTAATATACTCCATCTCTTTAGCCTAAAGTGGTCTCTAATCCAGGTGGCAGGTAAATTTTGCAAAGCAATATAATTCTCAATAATAAAAAAGGAATGAAAAGACAAATCAATCAAAAGGCTAGGTCATCTCCACCAAGGCTATAGACACCTGACTGACAGTGGAGCAATATCTATAAAAAGAGGTAAATAAAAAATTAATCTAATACCTAGGTGATTCGAATAATCTCTACCGAGGCTATAGATGCTTGGCTGGCAATATAACAAGGTTTAGAAGAGATCAAGGTCATCTACACCGGGGTTATAGATGCCTGACTAGCAGTGGAGTAATGCAGAGGCACTTTTTAATGAGTAATATGTTATAGCCTAATGCAAAACAATTTATGGAATCTAGATGATTTTAAAGAATGCAAAATAAAATCACTTTCACACACATTCAGCTAAAGCAAAGGGTTCATGTGTTTCATTTGAAGTTATCTACCCTACATTCTTGGAGGTTGCTAGATGGTTTGTTTTCTGATCTTTGGTTTGTTTATTTTCAAAACTGGGTTCTTCATTCAAAATGCTTAGGAGCATTTCCCAGCAGACTTGCCATTTGTTGTGGCCATTGCACAACTTACCCAAAATTTGGGGACCCACCTTTAATTTTGTTATTTTAGGGATTTTCATGTTCTTTGAGTGCTAATTTGGATAGGTTCCAAGGTTTAGTGTTGGCTAATGTCTCCTTGTTTTGTTAGTATTTTGGTTAGATTAATAGGTTTAGTTGCTTGTTTTGATTTTTGAAGTTAGTTTTAAAAGTTTTACTTTTATTTTGAATTTCAATAATTAAAACTTTTAAAGTTAATTGATTTACATTTAAAAAAATAAATAAAAGAAAATAAAAATAAAGAATATATATAAATATAATAAATAAAAATAAAAATAATAAAAATGAAATAATAATAAGATTATATATAGACTTTCAAATTTTGTTTTGTTAATGATTTTTTTGTTTTTCAAAGTTAATTTTATGAAGGGTTCTAATTGGCAGGCTTTGTTTTATGCAGGACAATTAGCAAAACGATGCGGTAGGATGATGTGGACTGTAAAGCTAGGGTGAAATGGTGGCAGTCATGGCGATAGTTTGGTGGACCAACTAGACTAGACGTGAACATATTGTGGATGTGTACCCAAACACCATGACATAGATGAGACCTAGACGGTGACATGGATTACTAAGTTCTAATAGCTAGGGTGTGATGTGGGATGTAAAATGTGGACTAGATATGGCACGAGGATTGAGACCCTCAAAAACATGGAGGGATGGGTGACAACTTGAATCATGATAGGTGGACAAGCTGGTAGCAATAGGGCTACGCGATAGGCGAGAGCATATGTATGAGAAAAAAAGATCACCGAGTGGTGATCGATATACCATGCGTCCTATGTGGTATTTAAATCATTGTCGCTACCATCGCACCACGTAGGTGGGATTAAACTAAAGGAAACGATGAATTGTTTGTTCTCGATCTCATCTTCGATGGATTGCCACAGTAAGATAGACAGGCTTCAGATGAAAAAGCAATAATAATGATAATTTTCTACAGTGATTATTTGTTCTCATGCCTTCAGCCCAAATCATCACTTCGTCCTTCGACATTTAACTCTTACATAATATGTGCATGATGCATCGTAGCTTCATCTTATAGAAAAAAAGGAAAACCATGAGGTCAAAACTATTTTTCGAAGGATTTTTGCTAAGGTAATGTACTTTCAATGCGTAAATACTGAAGTGAACGTTTATCCATTCACCAAGAAACTGCTAGACCGATATGAAATGTTTAGGGAGTCATGGCCGTTAGCACCTCGAGAGGTGAGAATATACCAAAAGCATAAAACCGACGTAGTTATTTCTTGTTTGAAAATTTGGCTGTCATGTGGGTGAGTAACTCTAGGTGCAAGTGAAGTTTACATGTTAGAAATGTATACATTCAGTTTTCACCCCACCATGAGTTGATGACTATAGATCAATTAGGGCAAACATGTTGTAGTGGAGATCAGGATTCACATCCCACGAATAATAAGGGAATGGTATCCATTTACTCGGAAGAGGGGTCCATTTCAATATATGATTCATCGTGAATATTCTTTACAAGACACTTCCCGTCTGGATTAAGATATAAAAATGAAGTATGTATATATTATCATCCCACGTGGAGGAGATAACCATGTTGCCATTAATTTGATAGTGTGACATATTAAAACAAAGCTTGGAGAACGTGATTTGTAACGGTTGATTTGTTTGGTTGTTGAAAATGGTCTTGGCCATCTTCCATTTACAAAAAAGCAAGATGAATAGTATGGTGCACCCACATAGCCACAGGGGTAGCAGGCAGCACCAGGACCAACAATATCTATGATTGACAGGTTTTATAGTGGTGGTAGATCAGAGCATAGGACAACACCTACATGGCGATGATGGGGTGATCGTGGAGATCCACTAGAAGAGAATATGGTTGCTTTGATGAAGAAGAGAATTATTGATGCCACTGGATGACTTGAGAAGATGTGTATGTTACGATGTGTGGAATCATACCACGCGTGCTGGAGCTGGATAATGTAAAACTCAGGTGTACTCTCATGGAGTCCTATCAGCGAGTGAAGATGGTTTTATGGTAGACAATTATCAGTTGTGAAAGGATACCTGCCTTACCGCATCCCAACACCGGATACAGTTAACACCATGACCATTTAATGAACTCCATCACCGAATATATAAGGACTTGATGATTTATCTAGGACATATTCCACTAGAATGCACTGAGCCTATTATTTGATATTATGGTTGTGATAGACTATGTAGAGTTTTCTTCGTGGCCATGCATCAATTACAAAGTAAGCAATGTAGAAGGGAGTGCTCAAGAATAAAGTTGGCTACTCGCAGTAGAAGCCTTTCATGGGAGGGTGAATAAAAGCGTACGAATGAGTGGAAGGTTGCAACGTTACAAACTAATAACATTCACCACATTGTCAATTATCCTAACACGGTATTTACCCAAGGAAAAAAATGATCGCATATGGTAAGATTGGAAGTAATGGTAAAAGATAATAATTCATCATATAAATAGAGGAGTAGGACCATTACCTTGGAATGGGGAGGAATAAAATTGCCTTTTCATGCATATGGAAAAATAAATGAGGAAGCCAAGAGTTGGAAAAAGGGAAGCAAAAGATCGTTATGGAAAATTTTAAATACGGATGAAAACTACAAAGGAAGTGTTGGAAATTATTTGAAAAACAGGGACATTATCTTTTTTTGTTGTAAATGCAAAATACTCTAGAAACTTGCACCTTTTAAGTAGAATCGAAGGAAATTTTTTTTGATTATTTTGGGCTAACTATTTATCTTTCCCTTCCATTCTTTTTAGGCTTATAGATAGTGTTTAATGCAGTTTAATGGTTGCACTATCGAATTTTTAGAAACATGGAATTTATTTTTTTCCTTAGAAGATTGCACCTAGTTTATTTTGGACCATGCAAATGTAGCTTCAATTAAATTAGGTTACATTCAAAAATTCTCACATCTCTGGTTTTGCAGGATAGGGTAGCATTATATTGATAGTACTTTGTCTTTTAATATTTTCAGCATTTGCTTTTGTTGTTTATTCTTTTTACCTTATTTTATTTATTTTTCTTCCAAAGCATTATCAACTACTCAGAAACCCAAGGTTTTATTTTACCCATAAATTCAACCAGGGGATATGTAGTCACTAGTCATCTAGGTAATTTGTTTTAAAAGGCATTAAGGCAGATACTTATTTGGACATATTTTCATTTCAAGGGTTAAAATGAACTCATTCTACACAAGTTTCAACACTCACTAAAGATTAAATTAAAAAATATTTTAAAAATTAAATTTTCAAAAATAGATGCACGAATCCCAATAATAAGCTTTAATGTTTCATTTTAAGCAGATTCGATTTTATTTTGAAGCAAATTTAAAATTCCTAAAAATTACATAAAGTTCAGTTTTTAAAAGGAATTTCGTAATTTCAAGTTTTACATGATTTCACAATTTTATAGGAGAGTCAGATTGCAAGCTTTGCACTTTTGTTTTATCAAGCAATAAATTAACTTCTCTTTATGAAAATTACAATTTCATTAAAGGGAGGTAATTTATATGGCATTTCAAAGGCTATTACATGATAAAGTTTGTCATTTAGATTATTTTCTTCTCATGCTCAAAGTAGGATAAAATGGATGCAATCATCATTTCATGTTCATATTTCGAAGATAGATTTTATTCTTTTATTGCATGCTCAAATTAAATTTTAACAAATAAAATTGGTTAAAATCTGTGTAACCAAAGAAGATCGAATCTATCTAAAATACTCCAAGATAAAATGAACTTTATATTTTCATCGTGGTCATATGAGAGCCAATATCATTTTATTTTATTTTAAGTTTCATGAACAATATAACATAACATAATAAAGTAATACCAGCACAGAACCCTTGTTAACAGTTGCTTGCAAATCACTAAGGTATTCTAGCATTCATATGACAAATTTTCATAAGCATACATGCACACATTAAGTAAAATAAACCATGGAGAAATTTCTATTTCTTTGCAAGAGAGGGTTTTCTAATCAAAATCTTAACTATGAGTGTGGTTTTGCATTTGGACAGAATTACCACTCAACAAGTCTCTTTTTCCTTCTTAGACATCTCCTTCGAAGAATACAAAAATTCAACTTTTGAAGGCCCGACCAAAGTAATATAGGAAGGATTGGTGATAACTTCAATAGGTTCCAGAGGAGGTAAGAAATCATCTTTAGACTCACCACCACCAAAAGAATTCACCTCCTTAACCATTTCAAAAATAACATTATCAATGATTTTAACCACCTTCGACATGCCTACATCAACTACATTTGAGGTCTCCTGCACTTGACTCATATTTAATTGTTTCCTCTCAACCAAACTAGAATTCACCACTGGCGAGGTATCTTACCCACTACTAACAATGGTCTACCCATACCAATTGGGCTTGAATTCAGATTTAGAGCATTTGAGAGAGAATTCATCATCTTATAATCAAATGGAGGAGCACCCATAGATGAGCTAGATCTAATACCACTCTTGCCCTTGTCCTCCTTAAAATAACATAATTATAAATGACATTGAAAAGACCCTAATGATTAATAAAGGAAAGATTACCTTACTACATACTAAATGCCATTCTATCTAGCTCCTTGAAGAGGAAAACATAGATATTCATCTTTTTTCCCTTGAAAGTGATTGACAAGTGCTAGATGAAAACTCTTAACAATATCCTAGTTGCAATCTAATGTAAAAAATTCCATAGTTGCAAGAATAAATCTATCCCAAGGATCATGAAACAAAGACCTCTAGAATTTATTATAGCACTTTACGAGCTGCCCCACTCATATACTATTGCTAATTTGATTCATATTATCTTTGTTGATTTCTCTGAAAAGGTCTATGCATTTGATTCCATTGATTTAGTGAATTGCATCTACAAAATCTGGTGATGTGTCCTTTGTTATATATATATGATAATATCTTCTTTTCCATGTTGGTTGATTCTATCATGATGATATAGAAAAAACTCTTGTATTATATGATGATCCTTTTGCTGATGCGAAAGCATTGTTTGACAATTTATCTCTTAATTGATTTTCTATTTCATATTCTTGAAGGATATTAACCAATTCTTCAAATGACACTTTTTTGTTTGACACTTGGAGAGATGTGACCAATGTTTTAAATGATTCTAGAAGTGCTTTAAGTGCAACTTAGGCAAGAATACTTTCTACTTTCTCTCCTATAGTTTGTAGTTTTTATTTCAAATTTGCTATTCTTCTAAGAAATTGTTCTAAGTTTTCACCATCTTGAACTTTCAGTGAATACAATTGTGATTGCAAGTTAGTGGTTATATTTTTTCCTTCAAATATGGTGCATAGTTTATCCCAAGCCTCTTGTGAAGTCTTACCCTCACTTATGTGTGCTTGTATTTCATTTGATATCCCAAATGTTATTAGCATTAGTGCTTTTGCATCTTCATTATATTTTTATCTACTTGTGACATATTTTAGAATATTTTTATCTCCAATTACTATTTTCCAAAGGTTTTTAACAATAAGTATTGACTTCATCTTATTTTTCCAAGGAGTGAAATTTAATCCTTTTAGTAACTAAGATTTTGAAAGTCCCAGGGGGACAACACAATGGTTCAGGATTTGGATCTTCTTTATGAGCTCCAAAGTTCAAACCGCAATGTATGTGTGTGTGTTAAATTCCCTATTGATAAGCTCAACTCTCCCCCTTATGAGAGGTCACGATGGGATGGGGATGCCCAGCCTTGAGCATTGACCATAGGGGTTTCTCACATTAACCAAATTAAAAAAATATGAGATTTTGAGAGACAGATCTTTGTATTTGCCATGATGCCTTTAAAAATTTTTCTCAAGGTAGGTTCACTAATAATATCTTCCTAAATTTCTTCAAAAAATGTGATCTATTTTCATTTGCAATTTGCTTGGATGATGACACGTTTGAAAAAGTTCTTCTAACTATCAAGCAGAAAACCTTTTGACTCCCTATTTAATTCACTATAGTTCTTTTATAGGAATTTTCAAAAATGATTTTTTTTTCACTATTTTCCTTCTTTAAAGTTTCTTTTTCAATTTTTCCTTTTCCCTTTTTCCTTGAATCTTACTTTTATGGCTTTTAATAGATAATGATCTTGATTCTTCAAAAATAAATTTTCTTGTGTTCTCTTTTAAAAATTTATGAAATATATTCCTTATGAATTCTTTTTGTCTCCTTAATTATTTTTTCTTTCAATATTTTAATGAGCCTTGGAAGCAGAGATAGAAATATTTCATATCTTACGAAGCTTGCTCAATAATATTAATCAAAGGTTTCTCTTTAATTAAAATCTCCTAAGATAATTCATATTAATCAAAGGTTTCTCTTTAATTAAAACCTCTTAAGATAATTCATATTAATCAAAGGTCTCATTTCAATTAAAATCTCCTAAGATAATTCATATTAATCAAAGGTTTCTCTTTAATTAAAATCTCCTAAGATAATTCATATAAATCAAAGGTTTCTCTTTAATTAAAATTACATAGGTAAACCTTACTAATCAAAGATTCACAACCTTAGACTAATACGCCTTCATGGCGGATGCGAAACAACCTCTGCAGAAAGGTCAAAGGACTACCAAACTTAGAGTCCAAACAAGGTAAAACTAGGTGCTAGGCTTTCTTTTCTGCTGCCACTACCTATCCCAAAGGGACTGAGCTTACGTAGCAACAGGACTCCCACACAAATGCAGGTGGTTTCCTGAAGCAGAACTTCCCAAACACATCACGACGCTTTTTCAAACACATCACCCCTACTTAACACAGATGGTTTTCCCACTACAAGCGACGCTCTTTCAAACACATCACCCCTACTTAACACGTGTTTTTTCCACTATAAGCGATGATTTTTCAAACACAGTGCTTGCTATAAAACACGAGTGGTTTTCCCACTACAAACAACGCTTTTACAAACACAATGTTTGCTCTAAAACACGGGTGGTTTTTCCACTACAAGCGATGCTTCAAATACATGATGCTTTCCATTTAAAATCGATGGTTTTCCCATGACAAGCAGTGCTTCAAATGCACGATGCTTTCCATTTAAAACAGGTGTTTTTCCCATGACAAGTAGCACCTCAAATACATGGTGCTTTCCAATACAAGCATCTAAACACACAGTGCTTCACACTACAAGCATCTAAACACACAATGCTTCATACTACAAGCATCTAAACACACAGTGCTTCACACTTCTTAGACGCAGGGGTTTCCAAACATTTCAAAGGGATTATCACGCTATAGGGGAGTATAACCAGGTTTCAATCTAAATCATTCATCATACAAATGCATGTATAAACGGATAAAGTTTTAAAAACCTCCAACCTTAATACTCCTACGGAATGGAATCTGATGTTGTCTTGGCTACCTCTTCCTTTGCTTGCTGCGTGCTCCTGTCTTTTTCGGATCGCCTGATTTGCTTCCTCCTCTGTCTTCTGCCTACTTCCTTAGTTTTCTTTCTTTCTTTTTTCTCCTCCCTTGCACCTTATGTGCTCCTTTTCTCTAGGTGGCCCGTCCACCATACCTTCTTGAATCCCGAGCCAACCTCGAGCTCCCCCTTTCTTCAATGCTTTTGTCCCTCATCCTCTTTTTCTCTGGCGGTAACCAGTTCTTTTACCCATAATTTCCATATTTGGAAATTAATAGCCCCCTAGGTTATTTACGTAGATTGCACTATATAGGGGAAAGGGATATTTACATTATTAAAATGAAGAATGGTACCCTTTTTAATAAAATATCCTTTACATGATATTTTATCACCATTTAAAATATATTTCTTTTATTTAAAACAATTTCATAATTGCTCTTTCTTTAAAATAAAAAATTTATATTTATCTTAAATGGATTTTTCATTTATTTCACTTAATTAAAGTCTATTAATGAATTTACATTATCATTAAAATGAACTTCTTTAATTATTTTAAATGAAATATCATTTATTAATTGAAATGAAGATTACTAATGAGTTTAAATGAATCATATCATTATTTAATCAAAACCTCATTAATTAATTTAAATGAATCTTCATTTAGCATTTAAATTTAATTTACTTTCCTTCATAAAAATGATGCTCTATTATCACTTCAACATAACAATTTACTTTATGCATCCACATACATTTTTTAGTTGTTCTCCTATTGAAATTTCAACATTATGCTACCCAAGCCATGATGCAGTAGAGAGCAATCGAATTTATAAAACAACAAAGAGGGAATCTTTCCATCAACCCAATCACCTATCTCAGCCAAAGATTACGATAGCTACTAGGCTATCAACTAAGGCTCAAGGTGATCAGTCATCGATGATTATCCCTTACGATAATGTATGCCTATATGAAGGTATCTATCCATGTTACCTCCGAGTACCTTAATCATCATTTCTCCTAATCTTAAGTACCCTCGAATCTGGTGAATGCTTCTACCTTCTCCACCTATGAGTTTACCTGATCCTGCACACTTGGTAATATGTTAGCAATAACATTCCATTCTAAATCAACTAAACATCATATAGCTGGTTCAGTTGTTCAAACTAAGTATCACCACATAATAGGTTAATACAATGTTTCTTTGTGCCATATAGTCTGCTAGGAAGGGTCATGACATCCTCTCCCGCTAGAATTAAACATCGTCCTCGGTGTTTCCAATTTCTTTTGTTTTTAATAAAAAGTAAAAATTATTACATCATATAGCTTCAAACAAAAAAGGAAAATATTTTCGCATAACCTCCACTTTCTTCCAAGTGGCATTTTTCTTAGAGAATTGGTCCCACTAGACCTTACATTGTTCGAGAGTCTGATTCCGCGGAGACTTAGAATGAAACTCAAGAATCTTCATTGGTAGTACTTCAATGGCCTCCAAATTTACCATATGCAAATTAGAAACATCCCACACATGTTCAGGGTCAACAACATATTTCCTAAGTAAGGATATGTGGAAGGTATCATGGATTTTGGATAGATTAGGTGGTAATGCAAGTCGGTATGCATCCAAACTGATATTTCCCATGATCTCAAAGGGCCCCAAAAAATGTGGATCCAACTTTGTGGATTTGATAGCACTCTTCTTTGGCTTAACCCTTAAGAACACCTGATGGCAAGGTCGAGATTCAAACAAGCAATTTTCTCCTTAATTTGCAGTAAATTTCATTAATACAGTCCTCTGTTACAATTTTCCCAGCATACTTCTTCTCCCACAATCCCGAACTCACCATCCCCAACCCTTACAATTTTTGAGTCTTTTATCGAGGCCTCGATCCTCTGGCAAATTAATGCTCCCGCCCAACAACAATTTCAAATTCGATTTTCCCCGGTTGAATTTTCAAATTTTTGTCTCCTGCCATAAATGGGCAACTGCCCGATCCGCCCAGAAGCTTGCATTAATGGCTTCCCATACCCTGCACTGGCCGCTTCCTTCTGACTGTACTCTGTACTGTTGTTTCCTTCATAAAGCCAACATCCGTAAATGCTGTGTTGCCAGACGCAATTAAAAGAAAATGCGTGGCCGACACTTCCCTCATCAACCTTCGAGACCTTCATCCTTGTCTTCTTACACGTAGCCAACCGCGTGTAAATCTTGCCATGCCCTCTTCTTGTCGCAATTTAGTTGTTCCACGTGCCTTTTAAAACTGTCATGACACACGTGGCCTTCCACGTGTCAAATCTGGTCTTGCCCGGTCGTCCGCTGTTTTCTCTAGCCAAGTCTTTACTAGGCCGCGATATCGCGACATGTCGCGATATCGCGACGCAACTTCAAAAGTTACAATGCAGCTTTCGGAGGTCGCGATTTCGCGACCCCACCCCCCTTGCTTAAACAAACCTTCCCCAAACTGAACATTGCCTTACAAAACTCCTCCCAAGCTGGAAATAAGTAAAACAAGATGCAAAACTACTTAGAAAACTAGAAAAATTTTGGAAGATGCAAGATTGCTCTACTGTTGCCGGATGCTCCTGCATCAGACACCCGGGGTAAATTAAAAGTGATCCTCACTTCTGTTTTGTTAGGGGAAGACCCAAGCGGTCAACCTCCGTCTTCGACAACCAAGTTGCATCTTCAACAGGTCTGCCCTTCCACTTGACCAAATACTCAGTATACTGTCTATTTCTGGTTTTTCTGCCTTCACGAGTGTCCAATACCTCCTCGGCCTCATCTGTGGTTGGAGTAGATGCTGGAATTTGCCATGATTCTGCACTTGGCATCTCTGTACCTTCTCCCTCATGATATTCTACTAAATCTGAAATATTAAAAACAGGTGAAATATCAAGCCAACTTGGCAATTCCACTTCATACGCATTTCCTGACTCCCGCTTTCCCAGTATTCGGCATGGCCCAAACTTTTTCATCTTCAATTTATTATAAGTTTTGGCAGGAAATCTCTCCTTCCTGAGATGCACCATGACCTCATCTCCTACTTTGAACTCCTTGAACCGCCGCTTCTGGTCCGCCCTTGTCTTATATTGAGTATTCATTTTTACAATTTGTTTCCTTACTTCTTCATGCAGATTTTTCATATGTTCTGCAAATTCTTCTGCCTCGGCACTGCATTTTTCTCTCTTGTCCAACTTTCTCAGTTCAGACACATTCCTTGGGCTGTTTCCATATACTATCTAGAACGGAGATTTATTTGTGCTTTTATTAACTGAACTGTTATACGCAAATTATGCCTACGGTAAAACCAAATCCCATCCCTTGGGTTGATCCACTATCAAGCATCTCAATAAATTACCCAGGCTTCTATTCACCACCTCTGTCTGTCCATCAGTCTGTGGGTGGTATGCTGAACTGAATTTCAGGTCTGTCTTCAACTTCTTCCACAGAGTTCTCCAAAAATACCCAACAAACTTTGTATCTCTGTCAGAAACTATGCTTCTTGGTAGACCGTGAAGTCGTACCACTTCCTTGAAGAATAACCCCGCAATATGAACTGCATCACTCGTCTTCTGGCAGGGAATAAAATGTGCCATTTTGGAGAATCGGTCAACCACCACAAATACAGAGTCATTTCCCCTCTGTGTTCTCGGCAACCCGAGGACAAAATCCATGCTTATATCCTCCCATGGCCTCTCAGGTACAGGTAATGGCTGGTATAATCCTGTGTTTTGCCTTACACCCTTTGCCATTTGACATATTCTGCAACCTTGCACAAACTTCCTCACATCTTGCTGAAGTTGTGGCCAGTAATAATTTTCATCCACTAGGGCAATAGTCTTATCCCTACCAAAATGCCCAGCCAGTCCTCCGCTGTGCTTTTCCTTGATCAAGTTCTCCCGCATGGAGCTCCTTGGAATGCATAACTTACTTCCCTTGAACAACATTCCATCTTGGATTAGGAAATCCAACCATTTTGTTCGGTCCACCGTAACAGGTGTTAAGCAAGCCTTCCAGGCTTCTGCAAAATCCGGATCTGCAGGGTACAAACCCTTCAGTTCTTCAAATCCCACTACTTCCACTGTCAATCTAATCACAAAGTCCGCCTTCT
The DNA here is from genome assembly GCA_028583015.1 of Wollemia nobilis. Lineage (NCBI taxonomy): Eukaryota > Viridiplantae > Streptophyta > Pinopsida > Araucariales > Araucariaceae > Wollemia > Wollemia nobilis. The sequence goes on from JAQPPZ010001195.1 coordinate 22,893,174, forward strand.
CGCTCAAGGCATCTGCAACCTTGTTTGATTTCCCACTTCTGTGCTTCAGCACAAAGGTATAACTTTGAAGGAATTCTACCCACTTCATGTGCCTTTGGTTCAGCTTTGTCTGACTGTTAATGTATTGTAAAGCCTGATGGTCAGTAAAGAGAACAAACTCCTTTGGCAATAAATAGTGTCTCCACTTTTTCAGAGCCTGAACTATAGCATAAAATTCTTGGTCATAAACTGAATACTTTTTCCGAGCATCATTTAACTTCTCACTGAAATAAGCAATCGGCTTGCCTCCTTGACTCAAGACAACCCCTATTGCACCGCCACCGGCATCACAATCCACCCGAAATACCTTGTCAAAGTCCTGGAAGTGCCAAACAAGGCTGTTCTGTGACCTTTCTCTTTAATGTATCAAAGCTCCTTTCAGCCCCTAATGTCCACTTGAACTCTTTTTTATCCCCCCTCATTGTTTCGGTGAGAGGTGCACAAATGCTGCTGAAGTTCTTTATGAACTTCCTGTAAAAGCTGGCCAGACCATGAAAGGATCTTACTTCCGTTGTGCTTCTTGGGGTAGGCCATTCGATGATGGCTCTCACCTTCTCTGGGTCCATTTTCAGGCCTTCTGCTGAGATTACAAATCCCAGGTATACTAACTCCTTCTTAACAAAATTACACTTTTTCAGATTTATTAATAACTGCTCCTCCCACAGCTTTTCAAAAACTCTCCTAATATGTATTAGGTGTTCCTCCAGGGTTCTGCTGAAAATTAATATGTCATCTAAATACACAATGACAAACTTTCCCAGAAATTCCTTCAGCACTTCATTCATCAGCCGCATGAAGGTACTTGGTGCATTGGACAGCCCAAATGGCATGACCAACCACTCATACAAGCCCTCTCTTGTCTTGAAGGTTGTCTTCCACTCATCTCCCTCCCGGATACGGATCTGATGATAGCCACTTTTTAAGTCGATCTTTGTGAAGTATTTAGCTCCACTTAAACAGTCCATGATATCATCCATCCTTGGCAACGGGAATCAGTATTTAATAGTGATTTTGTTGATGGCCCGTGAATCTGTACACATCCTCCATTCTCCATCCTTCTTTGGCGCCAAAGACTCGCAGTACTGCGCATGGGCTCAAACTTTCCCGAATCAATCCCTTCTCTAACAATTCCTGGACCCGTCTATTTAACTCCTCGCTTCTACAGGTGTCATTCTGTGTGCAGCTTTATTTGGCAAGCTTGATCCCGGTACCAAATCTATATGGTGGCTAATTTTCCTTATTGGGGGTAAACCCTCAGGCACATTGTCAGACACAATATCTGGAAATTCCTCCAAGCAGATCTAGGACTTCGTCGGGGTATCCTGGCATTCCTTCTCCCTTGCTCTAGGGATTATTGCATAACATAAATGTTCATGCTTCAACCCGTCCAGGAACTTTCTCCCCTCAACTAAACAGATTCTGGAATTGTTACATACCTTTTCATCCGCATCCTTCAAGGGCTTTAGTTTATGGCGTACACCATTCTTTGTCAATGAGTAGGTGTTGGCACGACCATCATGCACTGCACTCCGGTCAAACTGCCAGGGCCTCCCCAGCAACATGTGGCAAGCATCCATAGGCAGGATGTCACACAGGACCTCATCACAATAATTTCCAATGTTAAATTTAATGGAGCACTCGTTCATTGACCAAAGCTTTGTGGTCCTTCTGTAACCATGCGACCCGGTATGGGTGTGGGTGCTTCTTCCTTTCTAACTGTAGCTTTGTAACCATTTCCTCAAAAACCAGGTTATCCGTGCTACCATTATCAATAATAATATTGCAAACCTTGCCCGCACACTTACATCTGGTGCGGAATAAACTTCTTCTCTGGTCTGTGTCCTTCTCCTCATTCAACAGGACTCTTCTTACAATCATTGCTTCCCCTCTCTCCGCTTCTTCGGAATGCTCAGACTCAAGATCTTCCTCTGCCAAAGCAGCTCTGGCTGGACCCTCGGGCCTCTTGTTCGTCCTTTCTCGGTGTTGTGGACACTCAAATGCCCGGTGCCCTTCTTCACCACAGTGGAAACATGTTCCACGAAATACTCCTCTTCAAAATCCTCGTCCAGATCCACCCCGTCCTCTTGGGTAGTCGTTTCGATCTCGGGGCTGATAAACATCCTCTTCCCTTTGATCCTCGGTTACTACCGGCTTCACCCGCCTTCTTCGGGTCTTTGTACTTTTCTCCACCGGTCCTCCCACCCGCTTCTTCCACCACGGCCCCTTCCTCTTTGCTTGCCTTCAAACCGCCTATTTAGCTTTTCTTCCACCTTTAAGGCAAATTGGTAAGCATCCTCAATGGTGCTTACCCGAACCAGGCTCAGTTCCTCCTGGATACCGAGTCTCAACCCATTGATATAACGGGCCACCTTTTCTTTGTTTGCCTCTAAATGCCCAGTTCTAATGGAGATCTTGTAAAACTCCTCGGTGTACTCTTGGACAGTTTTGTTTGTCTGCCTCAAACTCGCATTTTTCTTAGCAGATCCAACTCGTAATCCGTCGGGATGAACTGTCTTTTCAGCTTCTCCACCATTCTCGTCCCATCTTGTTATTCTCTCCTTCCCTCGTCTGTTCCTCTCCAACTGTATTCCCCTCCACCAAATGCTGGCATGACCCTTCAACTTGGTCTTAGCAAATCTGACCCGATTAGGGTCTTCAACCTCCTCGTACTCGAAATACTCCTCTAAATCATTTATCCAGTCAATCACTTCTTCTGGATTTAAGTTACCCGAGTATGTGGAAACCTCCATTTTTGGTTGCTTTCCAATCTGAGAGATGGCCTTGTATAACCGGGCTTGTGCAGGATCCATAGCCTCTTCCTCTTCCTCAGATTGGTCTTCTTCTTCAACTTCGTCCTCACTTTCCTCATCCCTTCCGGGCTCGTGCCTTCTGCGTAACTCTGCTTGCAGGGCTTGAACTTGTCTCTGCAAGGCTCGAAAGTCTTCGGCCGGCACCACATTTCCTACTCCGCCACGGTTTCTTCGTGGAGGCATTATATATATATATTTTTTTTATAAAATCCTTCCACAGATCCTGGTGTAACTGCCTCTCTCCGGCGATCTGTTACACGCTCAGGAGCTCCCGCTCTGATACCACTTGATGGCGAGGTCGAGATTCAAACAAGCAATTTTCTCCTTAATTTGCAGTAAATTTCATTAATACAGTCCTCTGTTACAATTTTCCCAGCATACTTCTTCTCCCACAATCCCGAACTCACCATCCCCAACCCTTACAATTTTTGAGTCTTTTATCGAGGCCTCGATCCTCTGGCAAATTAATGCTCCCGCCCAACAACAATTTCAAATTCGATTTTCCCCGGTTGAATTTTCAAATTTTTGTCTCCTGCCATAAATGGGCAACTGCCCGATCCGCCCAGAAGCTTGCATTAATGGCTTCCCATACCCTGCACTGGCCGCTTCCTTTTGACTGTACTCTGTACTGTTGTTTCCTTCATAAAGCCAACATCCGTAAATGCTGTGTTGCCAGACGCAATTATAAAGAAGGAAAGCGTGGCCGACGCCTCCCTTATCAACCTTCGAGATCTTCATCTTTGTTTTCTTACACGTAGCCAACCGCGTGTAAATCTTGCCATGCCCTCTTCTTGTCGCAATTTCGTTGTTCCACGTGCCTTTTACAACTGTCATGACACACGTGGCCTTCCACGTGTCAAATCTGGTCTTGCCCGGTCGTCCGCTGTTTTCTCTAGCCAAGTCTTTACTAGGCCGCGATATCGCGACATGTCGCGATATCGCGACCAACAGCGCCTCCATCGTTGCCAAAGTTCCTTGGGGTCGCGAAATCGTGACATGTCACGATTTCGTGACCCCCTCTCCCCTTTAACTGTGCCTTCACTTCGTCGAAGTCTTTGCTATGCTTTCCGCTCTGTGTTTGCTTTCGGTGCCGCCTTAAGATTTTGCCATGTGGCAGTCCCGAACTGGTCGCGATATCGCGACAGGACTCTCCCCCTCCGCCTTGTTCTTCACTACCGTCGTGATATCGTGACGTCGCGACGACAGTGGCCCTTGCCTTAGCGTTTATAAACACTGTCGCGATATCGCGACGTCGCGATATCGCGACGCAACTTCAAAAGTTACAATGCAGCTTTCGGAGGTCGCGATTTCGCGACCCCACCCCCCTTGCTTAAACAAACCTTCCCCAAACTGAACATTGCCTTACAAAACTCCTCCCAAGCTGGAAATAAGTAAAACAAGATGCAAAACTACTTAGAAAACTAGAAAAATTTTGGAAGATGCAAGATTGCTCTACTGTTGCCGGATGCTCCTGCATCAACACCTTATCTCCAATAGAATACTCTCTTGGAGTCCTTTTTAGATCTGCATAACTCTTCTGCCTATCTGCAACTTCTTTAAGCCTTTGCCTAATTTCCTTTAGTTGATCTTCCATCACATTGACCATTTATGGCCCAATCACAACTCGGTCTTCTAGGTTGTCCCAAGACAATGGTGTTCTACACTTTCACCCATACAAGGCATCAAAAGGTGCCATTCCTAAAGAGGAGTGATGTCCATTATTATAGGCAAACTCTACCAAAGGTAGACAATCTTCCTAATAAGACGTGTGATCCATGCAGTACATGTGAAGCATATCTTTCAGAACTTGGTTTACTCGCTCCGTTTGGCCATCTGTTTTAGGATGGTATGCTGAACTTATATTCAGTTTTGTACCAATTGCACTATGAAGGAATTTCTAGAATTCATAAGTGAATTTGGAATCTCTATCTGAGATAATTACCTCAGGAAATCCATGCAATCGAAATACCTCTTTGATGAATCTGCTAGCCACCACCTAAGCATCGTCCTTGGTATTCCTCGATATGAAATGGGCAACCTTAGTCAATTTGTTGACCACTACAAAGATGGCATCATGTTGGTACCGAGTCTTGGGTAAACCCACTATAAAATCCATGGATATAACCTGCCATTTTTGCGTAGGTATATCATGCAGATATAATTTTCCTATAGGATGTTGGCGTTCTGCCTTAACTTTTTGACATTCGTGGCATCGAGAAACAAAATCCGTGATGTCCTTCTTCATTCCTACCCAAAAGAAGGTTCTTTTCATGTTTTCTCACATTTTGGCTCCTTCCAAATGAGCAAAATAAGGAGATCTATGGGCTTATTGCATTATCAAGTTCCTTAAATCACTCATATTTGGTATGATGACCCTTCCCTTATAACATAGAAAGTCATATTTCACACTAAATTCCTTATTTCCTTCAGGATCTCTATTCATCTTAACTCGAATTTCTTGGTAATATTCATCCTAAGATTGATCCTGTCTCACTCGATCCATCAGGTCCATGTGAATTTTAGTTATGGCTGCTATATATTTTATTCTACTCAAAGCATCAACTACTTTATTCTCTTTTCCTTTTATGTACTCAATATTAAAATCATACTCAGTGAGAAATTCCACCCATATTCTCTGTCTCACATTGAGTATTGGTTGGGTGAATATGTACCACAGACTTTGATGGTCGGTCTTTAATTCAAAGGGTCTTCCCACCAAGTAGTGGCACCAAACCTTTAAAGCATGCACCACTATAGCTAGCTCTAAATCATGTGTAGCATAATTAACTTCATGCTTTTTTATCTTCCTTGAAGTATATGCCACTACTGACTCCTCTTGTGAGAGTACCCATCCCAACCCGTCTATTGAGGCATCAGTGCACACTGAAAAGTCTCCTTGTGGATCGGGAACCTTTAGTATTGGTGCAGTAGTAAGCTTATGCTTTAGTAGTGCAAAGACAACGTCACACTTTTTTGACCACTTGAATTTCTTTCCCTTCTTCTGAAGGTTAGTTATGGGTCCAACAATATTGGAGTAATCCTTTATATAACATCTATAGTAGCCCGTTAACCCCATGAAGCTTCGCACTTTAGTCACATTAGTAGGGGGTGGCCAATTCAAGATAGCCTCTATCTTCTTTGGATCCATGACAATTCCATTTGTTGATATGACGTGTCCAAGATATCGTACCTCTGGAACATAGAATTCACTCTTAGATAGATTTCCATAAAGTTGATTTTTACTTAGCAATTCTAACACGATCCTAAGATGTTTATCGTGCTCTTCTCTATCTCGAGAGTATATAAGGATATCATCTAGGAATACCAAGACAAACTGGTCCAAATGCCTTCGAAAGACATTGTTCATTAAGTTCATGAAAGCAGTTGGGGCATTAGTCAGTCCAAAGGGTAGAACCGTAAACTCATAATGCCTATACCTAGTCTTAAATGTCGTCTTGTGAGTGTCTTCTTCACGAATTCTTAACTGGTGATACCCCTGATATTAGATCGATCTTAGTAAACACCTTGGCATACTTTAGTTGATCAAATAAATCTTCAATCCTAGGTAAAGGATACCAATTCTTGATTGTAGCCTTATTTAGCATCATGTAATCAATACACAATCTTAACGAACCATCCTTTTCATGAACAAAACCGATGCACCCCATGGTGACACACTTGGTTTTATCAAACCCTTTTCTAATAATCCCTGCAATTGAACCTCTAGTTCTTGCATTTCAATAGGATTCATCCTATACGGGGATCTATGAATAGACTCGACTCTTGTTATAAGTTCAATTGTGAAGTCAAATTCCCATACAGAAGGCAACTCAGGTAGGTCCTCTAGAAATACATCCTGAAAATCCTATAAAATCAGATGTTGTCTTAGTATTTCTCCTTTCTCATAGTAATCTACTTCATTAAGTTTTACTACATACACTATTCCTCCTCTCTTTAGGGTCTTTTTCAATTGCATAGCAGACAACATCTGAGGTTCAAACGTCCCTTGTTTGCTATGAATTCTTAGTCTCCTCCTGCCTTCTTCTAAATACTCAATCCATCGGTCTTGAAAATTGACTAAGGCTTTATGAGCCTGTAGCCAATCCATCCCTAGGACCACATCAAAGGCGTGTAGGGGAGCTACATATAAATAAAATTATGTAGTCCCCTTATATAGAGTGATTTCTACCATAGGATAACACTGGTTCACCAAGTAGGTCTGCCCAGAACCGTACTCAACCTTCCACCCTTGAGCCAAATATCCAGGCCTTTTCAACATAGTCCTTGCTAGACTAGACAAAATAAAACTGTTAGTGGCCCCACTATCTATCAAAATGTTTACTTTCTTATTAAAAACCTTACCTTTCACAAGTAATGAGGTGGCTTGTCCCTCTAGCTTCTGCTTCTCGGTTGTGGCATACATATGATGTTTTGGTTCCTTCCATTTTGCATTAGTTGTGCTAGTCCCTGCTTGATATGGATATTGATTATAGTAATAAGGTCCCTGACAATTATAGCACCCTTCATTGGGTCCTTACTATTTTTTAGATTTCTGATTCTCGATTTTAACATTTGGAGTTGGAGCTTGCAACTTTTGTGGTTGAGGTTTCATATTATTGGGTTTGTTATCCTTCCTATGAAATTTCTTGAATTTCTTCTGATTTCCATTAGGTTTCTTCTCAAGATTTTGGGGGTTCTTAGCCTTTCGATCTTGATCAGCCTCCCATTTTATAAACCCAACACTATTCCTCTTATTTAGCTCCTACCGAGCTTGCTCGAGTAGGGTGTCATATTTATAACAAAAGTGTGACTCTGCTTTCTTTGCTAGGTCATATGCCTTTTACAATGATTTAGGCTCCTGCATATCTACATCATGCTTTAACCTAGACTCCAATCCAAGAGTGAACTTGTGAACCCGTATTTTCTCATTATAAACAGGTACATATTTAAAAAATCTTACCAACTTCTTATAGTATGCCTCTACTATGTTGGTTCCTTGTTTCAGACTAGAAAATTCCTTAAACTTTAAGGCATAGAAATTCCATGTTAGGAATCTCTTCTTAAAGATGTTTATAAATTCTTCCAATGGAGTGTCAATAGGTTCAATCTTAGTTTCCTCATACAGGATTTCCCACCATTCTAGAGCAACCTCTTCCAGGTTAATTGTAGCCCAAAGTGTTCAAGTTCTTGATGAGTAGCCTTTTACTGTAAAGTGAACCTCTGCTTCTCTTAGCCATGCTTCTGATGCTTCCCCATTGTCCTCCCCACAAAACTTGGAGATACTAATGTTTTCATGTCCCTAGATGTTTCCTTTTCTGCTAAGGCCCTGGATTGCACTTGTTATGCAGTTAGTCCACTATCTAGACCAATCTCTGAGCCTCGAACTTATGAATTCTGGTTTGTAGTTATTTCCAACAATTATCTTATCTGATCCTACATAGCAGCGACTGTAGCGATGAGGTCTTCGACCTCCATATTGGGGCTTATTGGTCCCCCATCCTAGTTTTCTTCTTCGATATTAATTTTTTGAGTGTCTAGGTGTAGACCTCGCTCTTCTGGTCTTAAGTGGCATCTTAACCTGGTTCCATACAAGAAAGAAGATTAGATTATAGTTTCATCTTAAGCTGTATCTCTAATTCAAGCCATAATATAGAGTTCTCTTGCTAGATGCATTAACAATCTAAGGTAATATACCAAGCTAGGATGTGTCATTGATACTGAAGATCATACTAAGGCATCATAAAATCCACTCTACCTTGGGGTTAATTCCCGTCAGATTATAGCAAATAGGGTATTATAGATCATCCCAGCTTTAGCCTTTACCTTAATCAAGCCTTCATTGGAGACATCTAATTCCCTTTAGCACACATATAAGCTCTATACCCTCGTACCTAGAGCTCTGATACCAAATGTAATGACCCATAAATACACAAACAGAAAAAATACAAAAATAGAAAAAGTTTTTTTTTTACTAAGGAGAGAGATACATGAACCCTTCATGAACCCCTAACCCAACTAATATTTGCCTAAAGTTTCAATCCCCTAAGTTTTTCTGAAAGTTACATCTCACGAAGTACCCTAATACAAGTCCACATGTGTAGGCGTATCATGTGTTACTGCAAATAAGCCTATCTATCCCATCACTATTAATGATCTAGACTTATCACCCTCAGTCCATCGAAGGTATACACGCATCTCCACACCATACACAAGTCATTATGTGTAGATATTCTATGAGTATTATGAGTTAAGCTATCCATATCATCCACACGACGAGTTATATTAACTCAAATGTAGTCTCTCCACAACTTAGTCCTTTATCTCCCTAAGGGGGTCTCAATTCCCTTAGGTCTCCTATGTTCACCCTAAGGGGTTATTAATTCCCTTAGGTCACCTATGTTCACTCTAAGGGGTTCTTTATTCCCTTAGGTCACCTCCGAGTTCACCCTAGAACTCTACTCTTGGATTTCTATTATTAAGCAACCAAACAAGAATACATCTAGATACTAAAACAACAAATAGTAATCACCAAGCATCCAAAAAATAAATAAGGATTAACACTAAAAGAGAATATCATCCACAGAAAGAGAATCAGTGCAGCCCAAGGGCAACAATGACTAGAGGAGAAATATATAAATTGAATGCTAAGGAGGAAGAAGGCTTATTAGTGCAGACAAAGGAAGAGGTTACAGCGAGAAAAACTAGATTGGAAGTGAGACAAGAATCACCTACACACCAAATATTTGCACAAGATAAAGTCATTCGAAGCCACATTCATCTGGAATATCAGTAGACTTCATGAAGAATTTGGTGAATAGTGGGAGTTTAAGATATTTTATATCATGATCTGTAGATAGATGAGACGCCAAAGAAAATGTTGAAGAAAAACTATATGATACATCTAGGGCTATGATAAATTTTAGCCATTTGTGGAGGAGTTGTCCTTACTACAACCATTTGAGGTAGCACCATTTAACTATAGTTGTTTGAGGTAGAGTCATCTAACCATAGTCATATGAGGAGGAGTCATCCTAATTTTAGTCATCTGAGGTAAAGTTGTTTAACTATAGTTGGAAGAGGAGTCATCTAGAATACAGTCATCAAAGAGAAGCCACCTTGTCTAAAGTTATCTAAGGAGGAGTCATCTCGATTAGATCCATCGATAGAAGTACATCAGTTATGAAGTATCCATCAAGTGCTATTAAATAAGTGATTTAAGGATATCAACATAGACTGCAAGTGCTATCAATTGTAGAGAATAGTTGTTTGAAATAAAAGACCAAACAAGGCTACCATAAGTATTGAAAAGACGATTATCATGATTTTGGAAGTATGAGTCAACATAGATCGAACTAGATTTGGATCGATGAGCCCAAATGTTCTAAAGGAGGTAGAGCACTGATAACCCAAGAGATAAAAATTATTGGAGTCAGTTGTAGGAAAATGACTCTACCATCACCAAGAACATGTCTAAACTAGAGGAGAAATACAGGGATAACTATTGAAACTAGAGCAAGGGAAGACATAGGGAAAACAAGGGCATGCACAAAAAGCAACATAAAAAATAAGGAGTAAAGAAGTGCAACAATTTGAAAAGGATCAAATACCAATTAAGGAGATTACATGGATTCATTATAAGGGATATTTTTTTCAGTAATGGTGGGAACAAGCACCAACAAATGATCTAGTTAAGTAAAATATCAAGGCAGTTGGAGTACATTTTATTTTGTAGGTCCCTAATTTGAACAAATATTTCTTTAAAGAGTACTTGATACATATGTTGCTGACCTATGATATGGTATAAAATATCAACAAAGTACATTTGGAAAACAAAGAACTAATGGTGGATTTCTTATCCAAGGCATTTCAAAGAATTTTTGAATTGTTGAGAAGGGGATAGGCAATATTAAATGAATGAGTTGACCCCAAGAAGACCCCACAATTAATTCAAAGTATTATAATCCTGGAGAAGGAGATAAAAACCCTGTTGACACATGGTAGCTAGGGGTTCAAGTAGACTCGGTTGTTGAATACGGGGTTATAATACATCATGAATGTACTGGTGGCTAGGCTATCTGGGGAACAAAGAATCTTGGATTTACCAGTATGGATAATCCCATATCTACAAGGAATTAATAAGGGAGTTGCTTATGATTTGGAAACTTACTTGGCATTATGTATTCAAAATTTTTTGATGAGGACCACCAAAAAAATGTAATGGTCTTCCATGCAATCAGATTATTTCTAGATGTAGCATTCAAAGTAGGAGTGTAGCATTCAAAGAATTATCAAAGTTAGCACCAGTAATTTTGCGATGGAAGGATGCAAAACCACATGTGAAGCAAAGTACACTGATTAAAAATCAAAGAGTGAAAAATGATTCGATAAGACTTCATTGGAAGAAGGCCTAGTGGAAGATTCAAAAGGGAAGGATACTTCATCACAATTGTAAGAAAATACATTGTCATCAAATAAAGTTACGATATTTGCACATGAAGCATTAAAACCAAAAAGGAAGAGGCAAAAATTGCATCCACCATCACCATCACCATAACCATCACTTAAATCAGTGGCAAGAATAACAATAGAGAAGATAGCTCAAAGTCAAGTAGTGGCCCATAAAATCAAGAAACAAATGAGATCATAGATTAAGGGGCCTAAAATTGAGGAGGTAGACTTTGTAATCCCTACTATTTTCAAAGATGTACCATCAAGATCCAATATTGCTAGATACATGGGGCCCACAAAATTTTTGGTAGAAGCACAATTTTGAAATCATTCAGAGTCACTGAAGTACCCTCAAAATCCCTGTTTGCAAAGAATTTTTTTATAGATTCCCTACAGGTCTTCTCATTTTAGGATATGCTCATATCTACGACAACAAAAGGTGATAAGCCAGTCTGTAGATATAAGCACCACAAAAGAAGCAAAATTAGGAATGATAAATAAAGGACTACCACTCATTCTAAAAGCCATTGAAAACCTGCTAGAAAAAACACAACATTTGATTCCAATGGAAGAGGAAATGTCTCTAAAGCATGGGACTATAACGATGCATGGAAAGGACTCATAACAGACTAAAGTACCTCAACAGGATGTCATGGTAGTATGAGAAAGTAGTTAATCATAGACACCAGTAGAACAACTGATGATCACAAAAGGAAAAGTGGCTAAGAAGCCCATTGATATTTTTGGGAAAGGAAAGGAGCCTCTTGAAACTAGGGAAGAGGAGGAAACCAAGGATAAATGGTCCAAACACATATTGTTGGAAGTACCCAACTTTTTAGATCCACCAGACATGTGTTCTCAAGTGGTAGCATATTTTACAAAGTTAACCCATGTGATGGATAACTTGTGACTATAATTTAATGTAGGTTGTGTAGGGTAGTGGAAGAAATGGAAATTGATAGCAGAAGAAGAGCTAAACAAGTTAGTTAAATGGGTTAGAAAGGGATGCTAGAGAGCAAAAATTTCTAGCATTTACCAAGAACAGTTGCGGACTTTACCTATTGAGTATTCGAAGACTATGGAGGGAGTCAAGAAATTGCCAAAAAAGACACCTACATTTTATATGAAACTAGCATAGGTATATGTTCTCAAACATGGTGATAATTCCCTTCCCAATACACCATAGAACAAAGGCCATAGGTTGATTTGGTACTAGAATTACTGCCAATATACAATAAAATTAACTTATTACCACACTTGTTGTGTTGGCTAGCTAAGGGTATCAAGTAGTTAAATTTGACAAGGTCAAATCTTGACAAAGACCTACAACTGACAAAGGCACAACTACAAGAAAAGTAATGGTAGTTGGTAGAAGATGGCATACAGTTGGAAGATACTCTATTGCAGATTTAGAAGAAATACCAAGAACTATTGAACCTTCATATCCAACTTAGTGAAAGTGAGAAAGTTATTGTGACCATGGAGGAAGAAATTCTACACCAAAAATCAACCAAGAAATTGCTTTTGCAATAGAATATAGTATTAGTGGCCCAAAAAAATCAGAGTGAGGACATCTAGTAGAATGAATGGGAGGCATTGTGTAAAAAATGTCTTCAATCATAGTAGCATGAAGTAGCTCTCAAGGAGGAGTTGGAATAGGAGAAACCATCTTCCTCAACCTTAACACTATGGTAGATGAAGGAAATATTCATTCAACACGAATTATAATTGTTATCCAAACTCCAAGAAATGAAAGATAGGGCCAACAATATGGGAGTTGAATGGGCCAAGTATTTTAATTATGCCAAGAGAGTTCATGATGAATGAGAAGCCTTCAAGCTTTAGGTGCAGGAATTGGAAGCACTCTAGGTTGTTAAGCCAAAGAATGTTGAAAATCCGACAAAACAACATAGAAAGTCATTGAGGACATCGACTACTTCAAAGGGGAGGATAGATGTAGATAATAGTTCCAAAAAGAAATGATAATTCAGAAGTGTTTGGCAAAATGTCTACATAATGTTTTGAAGTTTTGACTTGATAAAATGTTTAATATAATGTTTTGGACAATTGTATAGTCAGCCATCACATAACAATTACGGACTGATTAGTAAAAGAATTGTAATTTGAATAAATTATGTAAATCAACCATCAGGAAGCTATTTAAGACTATTTGGTTAAGTCTTAGACTAATTAATTAAGTCCTAGACTAATTGGTTAAGTCCTAGACTAATTAAATAGAAATACAACTTAAAGAAGGGCATGCATACCTTCTATTGGACCTACCATGTGCAAAAAGTAAGGATTCTAACTACCAAGAAAAAGCAAAATTGGTATGTTAAATGAGCAATTTTATGTAGTTCAATTATGATAGTTTAAGTGGTAGATAAGGGAGTGAAGGGGAAATTGTTGCATGTAGGACAAGTGTTCCTTTGTCTCCCTCAACTTATAAAAAGATACTAGGGTCACTTGCACATGCAGAGCCAAGGAGGAGCAACAAGAAGGACAAGGAGAGTGCATATGGTAGCTATTCCTATAGCATCTAGAGCATGACCTTGGGCATGACTAGAGTGCCTAGGAGTGAAACTAAACCCATCCCACCACGTGGAATTTTGAGAACAATGAGAAACAAATCTATAACTTAGGAGGAAGTTACACCTACAAAGTCAAGCTAATGCACACCAAACAAGCAAAAATAGTAAGGGTTAAGCTAAGAACCCTTGCCCAATAGTCATAAATTTTATTTTTCTTATGCAAGTGAGAAGTGTGTAGCAAAATAAAAATATGGTTAGAAGCGAGGGGCAAAGGAGGAAGATTTTCAACAAAGGAAAGTGTGTGTGTGATGAAATGAGGAAGAAGAAAAGCTAACAAGAGGGGTTTCCAAATCTTATGTAGCATTGTCCAAATAGTAAACAATGTTGTATAGCCCATACAAACCATACACAATGCCATCTAGAAGGAGCAAAGAAAAAAGTTCATAGTTCAAGGCAAGAAGGAGGTCATCCGAGCATAAGAAAAAACTATACGAGCCGTCAAGAGGTTTACCTGGAAAAAAAGAAGGTTGTATAGACTACCATACTAGTCGTCTAGAGGTCATCTGGAAGCAAGTTATCTATAGGTAGACCATATGACAATAGATTATCTAGAGGTAAACCATATGGAAGTTGATTGTCCAAGAAAGCATGGTTAGTTTAAAGCTAGGCCATCTAATGTTGGGTTGTCTAAGCTAGGGCTATCTAGGGTTGTATCATCCAAACCTGGGTTGTATGGACCTAGAGACAGACCATCTGAAACAAGGAGAAATACATTTGGATAAGCAATGATAAGTATAAAGGCACGTGATTTGAGAAAGCAAACAACATGAAGGATAAGATATGTGCCACATGAAGCTATGAGAGAAGGTCAAATTAGTTAGATAATAGTTGGGGTAGTTGGAACTTGGGAGTAACTGCCATTAGAGTTCAAAAACCAAAGCCTAAAGAGCAAAGTGTAGTGCAAATGTAGCATAGACCAAGTATTGCAAAGCCTAAGGAGTTGAGGAGGTACCCTCCAAGAATTGTGTTGATAGTTGTGTCATAGCAAGGACCCCAAACATGTAGAGTTGTTGGCGTCAACTTTGTTAGAAGTCACGTGAAGCACAAACACCACTAGGAGCAGGAGCAATGCATGATGGAAGTTAAATGAGGGAGGACATGACATCAAAATGGAACTCCAGATGAAGACCGATGAAGCAAGAGAAAAAAGTTGGTAGCTTTACCACCACAGAAGACAAAGGATAAGGAGGGGATGCAGATCCTCTTAGAAGAAGAAACCTAGATAATGCTTGCAGGTGATTTTTGCAAGGTATGATGACACAACAATCAACAAGACCATCCATTGAAAGTGGTGTTTCAAAGTGCAGAGGTACACCACATCATGTAGGTCCCCAACTTTGACAAATATTTCTTCTATCCTTACCTATTAGAGATGTTGGAGACATGATGTAGAGAAGAGAAGCAAGGTGATGCTACTTGGTAACAAGGAGGTATGAATGTTTTTCACCAAAATAATTTTAGAGCATGTTTGAGCTACCTATTGCTAGAAGTAGTCAACCAATGAAGAAGGAAGAAGTGTAGTCATACTGGTTGAATACATTTGTTGATAAAGTCATTGAAATCAATCCAGTAGAAGTTGTGAAGTTGATGAACTATGGTAGCCACACACTGAAGATGCTATAGGCAGCAAAACTACTTCCTAGAAAAAGAAGAAATAAAAAGTTGTACAAAGTTTTGCTTGCAATTATGTTAAAATAAAATTGGATAGAATGTATATGAAATTAAAATGTATATGAAATAAAAAGTTGTACATATTTTTTCTTAGAATGACTTGGATAGGCTTCATAAGCCCCTCCCTTTCCTTCATTTTAGGTCGTAGTTAGTTCTAAGAAGTCTCTATCAAGTCTATGTTATGCTTTGGTTATGTTATTGCAATGTATGAGAGCAAGTTGCTTGGGTGAATAGAGAATATTGTTATTGTTGTTAAACTATTGAGGTTGTTGTTATTGCTGGCCATAATAGCCATTGTAATTGCATGAGAAAACTATATAGCATCAGTGCCTCCCTGAAACTGTTGGTCAAGAAACATGGTCAAAAGAGCTCTATAGCTAAAAATTGTCGATGATTAGAGTTGGTTTGTTTTGTCTTTCGAGCTTTGTTCCCCTGCATGGGAATTTTGGTACTAATATTTTGACCCCTACGTGGGCACTGGTTTGATTTTTCTTTATGTTCTCCTTAGCCCCTATGTGGGCTCTCTCTTTTGATCTTTGTTTTTCTGTTAAACAACCCCTACGTGGGTCTATTTTTCTTTGGTCTGGTTCATGGAGCGGCTAGGGTGTAGACACCCTATTTTGTGCTTCTCTACGTACTTTTCATCATATGCTTATATTTCTGGTTTTGGGCACCAGTTAAAACCCATATAATATAATTTATATCACCTACCAAAAAAATTGCATGAGCATATTGTTAGTTGCAATAGTCAATGAACAATAATATAACTTTTGCATTGCTATTATTTTTAGTCCTTGTTAATGCTTGTAGGTGTGATTGCTAGTGTGTTGTATTTCTTTGGTGATAGGATTGCTAGCACTTTGCCTTGCCATCCGATTGTAGCATTGTAGGTTGTAGATATAATTGCACTATTGTTGTACATAGGTAAATTGTACAAGGGTGCAATAGTTAAGGATTTGGCAGTTACAACAGTCATAGGTCGTATGACCAAGTCATATGACAGTGGAATTGTAAGAAGGAAAACACACGAGAGCTTTTCCAACTTAGGACTTAATTGTTATTTGTGGTATTGTATGTGTGATTACTATACAATTACTGCCATACAGAGTGCTAAGGATTTACCCATAAGAGTCTTGTAATATTTCATACAAGATACAAATAGTACAAAGGATTAGATTGGACGAGAGACTAATTAGACAATAGGTTGTATTGTATGACTATTTTGTTGTACGACAGATTGGAACATACAATATCAATATCATATAGCTAAGACTATACAATCTTAAGCTATGTCATACAATAATGTTTTTAGTTTTATTACTATAGCACTATTTAGTTCTTGAATTTGTTGCCATCCCATTACTGGAAATACCGCAACCCATGCTACATTTGGTGGCATTGTCATTGCTAGAGCGAGGGTCAACTAAGAATTAGTACGTGTCAAAAGAGGAAGGTGATTGCCATATACATTTTTGTGAGGATGTGGAAGACGAGGATGCAGAGAGGATCAAGTACCATCAAGAGGAGCACAAGGATTGTTCAAAGAAGGAACTTAATGAATTAGGTACTACAATTGAGAGAAATGGAGGAACCAATATTCAAATGAGTTTGAATTCCTAAAGAGGAGGATAACGAAAGGTGGTAGACGTTAACAACAAAATATGAAGTACCTAAAATAGCTCAAGAAAACATTTACGTAAGTGGAGACACCAATGTGGAAAGTGCACAAAGAGATGAATCATAGGTGGTAACACCCAAGCAAGTGGGGAGGATTCTTTTAAGGGGTGCAGAGGATGGGATTAAGGCACCAAAGCAACCCCACATGAGTGTTTGGGTGAGTAAACTAGAACCACAATTCATATATTTACAAAAAATGTTGTGAAGTGGAAGTGCATTAAACCTTGGAAGGAGAGTATTTCAAGTAAACATGGAGGGTCAAGAGATCACGATTGGACGAGGTGCATAGGATAAAAATACCAAAAACAAAACAGCCAATAGAGCCACCTATTATGGGAAGACATTGAGAAAAAATATCATTAGATCCATCATCTAGTGACAAGGAAGTGGACGAGGATAACCACTTACCAATAGCATATGTTGCAAATAGATTGGGCAAGCAAAAATGCCCATCCTTCATAGGAGAAGTGAAAGAAGATCCTACAAGGAATATAGGCACTTGCACAACCATTTGGAAAGAAAATGGTGTGAGAAGATAGGAAGAGTAGTTACAATTATTTACTGTTACATTGCAAGGAATGGTGATTGATTGCTATTTAAAGAGAGAAAGTACACAACCCTTTACCTCTTTGAATACGTTGGTAGACGAATTCAAAAACAAATTCAGACCTTGAAGAGAAGATATAGAGATAATAACTAAAATATATTCTACCAAACAGAAGAAGGATGAGGATATTAAAAACTTATAATAAAATATTAAAGCAACTTACAGATAAGATGGAGTTGTCGCTAGCTAATGGTATGGTCAAAATATGGTTTATCAATGGATTGTTACATTGATATAAAAAGAAGATGAAGATCATACCAAATTCGGCACATGTAGAAGCCTATGAAAGGGATAGAAATTTTGAAAGTAAGGCCAAGCAAACAACACCTAGAATTGGAGGTCATATCTAAAGTGACAACTTAGTGATAGAGGATAAGCTATAGAATGCCATCTAATCCATGAGGAAAGAATTTGATAAAATTATCAAAGAAGTTAAGGGTGAAGTGAAGAAGCATAGAAAGGATATATGGTGTTCACATTGCATGTTTGAAGGGCACACTAATGTGAATTGTTTCAAGAGTGAATATTGTAATATATGCAAGGTACTAGGACATGCGATCAATGATTGTTAACTCACTTATGTGGCACCCATGTTTGTTTGCCGATGTATTTGGTTGCCTATAAATGGCTTTTTTAATACACTGGTGTTGCCTCAAAAAATATAACCAAATTTACTATTGTTAGGATTGCTTGGATTGGAAATTCTAGGTGGAAACCAGTGTCACAAGATTCCACTTCATGTTCAAATACGTTGGGGTTTAAATACGGAAGAAATTTGGCATTAATAAATTTGAAATTAAATTCAGGATAAATTCTAGATAGCATTTACCATTTCAACACAGAAAATGACACAACCTTGAAGACATGGTAGAGAAGAATGTTGTAAAGAATATGAATTTAACGAGTACTTGATATGATGTGAGTTGGACTGAATTTATGACTGAACTTCAACAATTAAATTCATTTCATGTTAAGATTTGATGAATTTCTGACTTCAACCTCAAAATTTGATTGCTTACCAATATTGCCATGACACATGGAAAATTTACAATCAATAGATGCCAAATTTAAAGACCTTGCTAGATCTCTGGATTTAAGTGATTATGTTTTCCTTCTTATAAAGGAGGATGACAATCCACCAATTATAGGGTAGAGAAAGGGATAGCAAGAGAGAATAGTCGGAATGGTTAAAGTACATATGTGGGGTATGAGGCAAACACTATTAAAATTCAGAATGCTATTTAGAAAATCAAACATTCGGCTCCCAAGATGGAGCACTTTAAAAGAGTGATGATGGTGGTGGTAAGTAGCAGGATGAAAATCTTGCTATGAATGGTGGAAAATACGACAAAACCTGCTTTTGTTTATTTCTTCAACAAAGCAATTCATCAAACAAGCATTTTTTGAGAGCCAAGGTAAGGAGGGAATCTCTCGAACAGTTTTTTGGAGACTTCTATTTTAACTCTCGGAATGTAATATCTTCTATCTATGTTTTGTTCTAGGTGGAAACCAATGTCACAAGATTCCACTTCATGTTAAAATATGTTGGGGTTTAAATACGGAAGAAATTTGACATTAATAAATTTGAAATAAAGTTCAGGATAAATTCTGGATAGTATTTACCATTTCAACATAGAAAATGACACAACCTTGAAGACATGGTAGAGAAGAATGTTGTAAAGAATATGAATTTAATGAGTACTTGATATGATGTGAGTTGGACTGAATTTATGACTGAACTTCAACAATTAAATTCATTGCATGTTAAGATTTGATGAATTTCTGACTTCAACCTTAAAATTTGCCAAATCCTGTTACATGGGTGGAAACCAACTCAAACATTCTGAACAAAAGAGCTGGTGAACAAGACTTGGAACAGTGATGGATGCTAGAAGGTCAATCAAATTCTTGTGGAGATGTTCCTCAGTATCATGTCTCAGAGTATATCAATTTTAATAGTGTTCAGTTAATAATGTGGCAGGATTGCTTGCCAATATTGCCATGACACATGGAAAATTTGCAATCAATAGATGCCAAATTTAAAGACCTTGCTAGATCTCTGGATTTAAGTGATTCTGTTTTCCTTATTATAAAGGAGGATGACAATACACCAATTATAGGGTAGATAAAGGGATAGCAAGAGAGAATAGTTGGAATGGTTAAAGTACATATGTGGGGTATGAGGCAAACGCTATTAAAATTCAGAATGCTATGTAGAAAATCAAACATTCGGCTCCAAAGATGGAGCACTTTAAAAGAGTGATGATGGTGGTGGTAAGTAGCAGGATGAAACTCCTGCTATGAATGGTGGAAAATACGACAGAACCTGCTTTTGTTTATTTCTTCAACAAAGCAATTCATCAAACAAGCATTGTTTGAGAGCCAAGGTAAGGAGGGAATCTCTAGAACAGTTTTTTGGAGATTTCTATTTTAACTCTCGGAATGTAATATCTTCTATATTGTTTTGTTTTTGTTAAAACAGTAGTTGTAATTAATGGGATCGAATTAGTGTGGGTTTATACCCTTGTTCAAGTCCCTGCCCCAATGTGATTGTATTTGCTTTTTTATTTTTTAGACTAAACTGGGTAAGTAATGCAGCAGAGGTGGACTAGATAGGAGCCCTAGTTTTGGGTGGTTT
This sequence comes from Wollemia nobilis, assembly GCA_028583015.1. Taxonomy (NCBI): domain Eukaryota; kingdom Viridiplantae; phylum Streptophyta; class Pinopsida; order Araucariales; family Araucariaceae; genus Wollemia; species Wollemia nobilis. Next base: position 22,913,655 of record JAQPPZ010001195.1, read on the forward strand.
GCGGGAACACTGGGTAAACGTAAATGCCCTCCAAGGGTTGTCTTGAGATGTTGTTAGTTTCCAACTTGGTTGGGAGGCAACTTAGGCTAGCTTGGGTCTTTGCTTTCCATTTTAATAGGTATGGGAGGCTAGTCAGTTTGCTGAACTTTGAATCACACTATTAGAGTACTGTTAGGTCTATAACAGGTTGGGGAATTTAAAGGCCACCTGGTGTTTTGTTTTGTTATGTTGATACTTAGCTATGCGTTTGTGGAATACAGGCAGACCTATGTGTGCAACATTATTTTAATATAAATATATTTTACTTGCTTTGAAAATAAAGGGAGGACATAAATGGAAATTACAAGGCCTGACTAGGTTTTTGCTTTGGTTATATCCTAATGATATATTTTCATTCCCAAGGTCTAAGCAACCCGATTTTACCCTTCGTAAGGTAGGAGCTATGACTCCATTATTACAATTATTGCCTTTTATTCTGGCAGAACTGTTGTATGTCTACCTTGGCTATGTACAATGTCCGCTTATCTAGTCTATTACACTTGTTATGTAGGATAGGATGTTGTCGGAAGTTATTAATGGTGATATATTAGAAGTGGGAAGCTTCTAGTTCCCCTGATAGCTTCAAGACCATGAAGCACTCACTCTCCCTGCTTATATGACTTTTCAGCGTTTAAATAATAGCATATTTAACTTTGTAAAGCATTCTGTGTTGGATCCACGTGATGTGGTCTATTGGAAAGGATGCCACTTGCATTATCAGTGATGTGACCCGAGTTCAATCTCCACGGTGGATGTGTATAAGAAGATTTTTTCAAAAAAAAAAAGGTGGGTCTCCTCCTTGAAAGTTGAGGAATATAACTGGTTGAGCTAAAACCATTTAATCTGGATATGGTTTAATTTACCTAACAATAAATGTAATATTTTGGTTTTTTTGATGGGAGTGGTGCTCAATAGAAGCCCCATATAAGTTTTGAAGAAACAAATACAAAAACAAAAAACTTGTATCGTGATTTTGGAATAGTAGGGGTCATGTTTGTTGGATGGTGTAGTATATTTTTATTATTGAACAATAAGAGCGAAAATATCAAAAGAACATGCAACAAGGAATACCCAAAAATCTAGGAATAGAACCATTTCATTATGTTTAATTGATATATATCAGTTATAATAACATGATCTTGTCATCCAACCATAAGAGATGCTTTATTGTCTTCAATATCAATACCAACAATACAACAATACCCAATGGCGATCCAATGTTGCAACAATGCTACAATGCTTTGATGATGCCAATGACATGATTTGACTACTCACATGTGGAATATATACAAAATTGAAAAGGGATGTAGACAATTACAACTCAAACTGTCACCCTCGTATTGAAGTACAAACTGAGTTGAAAACTAATCCTACAATACACAACACAAATTGTCTTATCACGTTCACTACAACTATGATGTGTACAAATAACAACTTGCAATACTACTTGATCAACAATTGTTACGACTCATTGATCATCACATGTAACAATACTTAACAAAACTACTTATGTAGAATACAAATTGATCTTGTTAACTCACTTATGTGGCACCCATGTTTGTTTGATGATGTATTTGGTTGCCTATAGATGGCCTTTTTAATACACTGGTGTTGCCTAAAAAAATATAACCAAATTTACAATTGTTAGGATTACTTGGATTGGAAATTCTAGGTGGAAACCAGTGTCACAAGATTCCACTTCATGTTCAAATAGGCTGGGGTTTAAATTAGGAAGAAATTTGACATTAATAAATTTGAAATAAAGTTCACGATAAATTCTAGATAGTGTTTACCATTTCAACACAAAAAATGACATAACCTTGAAGATATGGTAGAGAAGAATGTTGTAAAGAATATGAATTTAATGAGTACTTGATATGATGTGAGTTGGACTGAATTTACAACTGAACTTCAACAATTAAATTGATTGCATGTTAAGATTTGATGAATTTCTGACTTCAACCTCAAAATTTGCCAAATCTTGTTACATGGGTGGAAACCAACTCAAACATTCTGAACAAAAGAGCTGGTGAACAAGACTTGGAACAGTGATGGATGCTAGAAGGTCAATCAAATTCTTGTGGAGATGTTTGCCTCAGTATCATGTCTCAGAGTATATCATTTTAACAGTGTTCAGTTAATAATGTGGCAGGATTGCTTGCCAATATTGCCATGACACATGGAAAATTGCAATCAATAGATGCCAAATTTAAAGACCTTGCTAGATCTGTGGATTTAAGTGATTCTGTTTTCCTTCTTATAAAGGAGGATGACAATCCACCAATTATAGGGTATATAAAGGGATAGCAAGAGAGAATAGTTGGAATGATTAAAGTACATCTGTGGGGTATGAGGCAAACACTGTTAAAATTCAGAATGCTATGTAGAAAATCAAGCATTCGGCTCCACAGATGGAGCACTTTAAAAGAGTGATGATGGCGGTGGTAAGTATCAAGATGAAACTCCTGCTATGAATGGTGGAAAAGATGACAGAAACTACTTTTGTTTATTTCTTCAACAAAGCAATTCATCAGACAAGCATTGTTTGAGAGCCAAGGTAAGGAGGGAATCTCTCGAACAGTTTTTTGGAGATTTATATTTTAACTCTCGGAATGTAATATCTTCTATCTCTATTTCATTTCTATTAAAATAGTAGTTGTAATTAGTGGGATCGGATTAGTGTGGGTTTATACCCTTGTTCGAATCCCTGCCCCAATGTGAATGTATTTGTTTTTTTCTTTTTTTTAAACTAAGCTGGGTAAGTAATGCAACAAAGGTGGACTAGATAGGAGCCCTAGTTTTGGGTGGTTTGCAGGAACACTGGGTAAACGTAAATGCACTCCAAGTAAGGGTTGTCTTGAGATGTTGTTAGTTTCCAACTTGGTTGGGAGGCAACTTATGCTAGCTTGGGTCTTTGCTTTCCATCCTAATAGTTATGGGAGGCTAGTCAGTTTGCTGAACTTTGAATCACACTATTAGAGTACTGTTAGGTATGTAACAGGTTGGGGACTTTAAAGGCCACCTGGTGGTTTGTTTTGTTATGTTGATACTTAGCTATGCGTTTGTGGAATACAGGCAGACCTATGTGTGCAACATTATTTTAATATAAATATATTTTTACTTGCTTTGAAAATAAAGGGAGGACATAAATGGAAATTACAAGGCATGACTAGGTTTTTGCTTTGGTTATATCCTAATGATATATTTTCATTCCCAAGGCCTAAGCAACCTGATTTTGCCCTTCGTAAGGTAGGAGCTATAACTCCATTATTACAGTTATTGCCTATGTCTACCTTGGCTATGTACAATGTCTGCTTATCTAGTCTATTGCACTTGTTACGTAGGATAGAATGTTGTTGTAAGTTATTAATGGTGAGATATTAGAAGTGGGAAGCTTCTAGTTCCCTTGATAGCTTCAATCCCCATGGCGGATGTGTATAAGAAGTATTTCTCAAAAAAAAAAAACGTGGGTCTCCTCCTTGAAAGTTGAGGAATATAACTGGTTGAGCTAAAACCATTTAATTTGGATATGGTTTAATTTACCTATCAATAAATGTAATATTTTGGTTTTTTTTATGGGATTGGCCCTCAATAGAAGCCCCATATAACTTTTGAAGAAACAAATACAAAAAAAAAAAACTTGTATCGTGATTTTGGAATAGTAGGGGTCATGTTTATTGGATGGTGTAGTATATTTTTTATTATTGAACAATAAGAGCGACAATATCAAAAGAACATTTAACAAGGAATAACCAACAATCTAGGAATAGAACCATTTCATTATGTTTAATTGATATATATCAGTCATAATAACATGATCTTGTCATCCAACCATAAGAGATGCTTTATTGTCTTCAATATCAATACCAGCAACACAACAATACATAATGGCGATCCAATGTTGCAACAATGCTACAATGCTTTGATGATACCAACGACATCATTTGACTACTCACATATGGAATATATACAAAATTGAAAATGGAGGTAGACAATTACAACTCAAACTGTCACCCTCGTATTGAAGTACAAACTGAGTTGAAAACTAATCCTACAATACACAACACAAATTGTCTTATCACGTTCACTACAACTATGATGTGTACAAAATAACAACTTGCAACACTACTTGATCAACAATTGTTACGACTCATTGATCATCACATGTAACAATACTTAACAAAACTACTTATGTAGAATACAAATTGATCTTGTTAACTCACTTATGTGGCACCCATGTTTGTTTGCTGATGTATATGGTTGCCTATAGATGGCTTTTTTAATACATTGGTGTTGCCTAAAAAAATATAACTAAATTTACAATTGTTTTTTTTGAAAGTTTTGAAAAAACTTGTATTAAAACAAAGATCAATTACAATAAGGGAAGAGACTCTTCCCAGCCGAACTCAGAGAGAACACAATCTTACAATAGATGAAGCAGCTTGTCACGAAATCGCGACACAAATCTTCTCCTTAGGCCGCGAACAAGCAACATGTCGCGAAATCGCGACACCTTTCCCCTTTGGCCGCGAAAAAGCAACATGTCGCGATATCGCGACATTTTCCTCCTTTGGCCGCGAAAACTCAACAAGTCGCGAAATCGCGACACTTTTCTCCTTTGGGCGCGAAAGTGCAACATGTCGCGAAATCGCGACACCTTTCTCCTTTGGCCGCGAAAGGCAACATGTCGCGAAATCGCGACACCTTTTCTCCTTTGGCAGCGAAAATGCAACATGTCGCGAAATCGCGACACCTTTTCTCTCTTGGCCGCAAAAAAGCAACATGTCGCGAAATCGCGACACCTTTTCTCTCTTGGCCGCAAAAAAGCAACATGTCGCGAAATCGCGACACCTTTTCTCCATTGGCCGCGAAAAAGCAACATGTCACGAAATCGCGACACCTAAGCTCCCTTGGCCGCGAAAATGCAGCATGTCGCGAAATCGCGACACCATTTCTCCCTAAGCCGCGACGAAGCGACATGTCGCGAAATCGCGACAACTTTCCTCCCTTGGCCGCAACGGAGCGACATGTCGCGAAATCGCGACAACTTTCCTCCAGCGGCCGCGACGGCGCACCATGTCGCGAAATCGCGACAACTTTCCTCCAGCGGCCGCGACGGCGCACCATGTCGCGAAATCGCGACAACTTTCCTCCAGCGGCCGCGACGGCGCACCATGTCGCGAAATCGCGACAACTTTCCTCCAGCGGCCGCGACGCCACAACATGTCGCGATATCGCGACAACTTTCCTCCTTTGGCCGCGATATCGCGACAACTTTCCTCCAGCGGCCGCGACGGCGCAACATGTCGCGATATCGCGACAACTTTCCTCCAGCGACCGCGACGGCGCAACATGTCGCGATATCGCGACAACTTTCCACCCTTTGCATTTTCTTTGATCATTGGCGCAAGGACCTTTCCAGACCTTGTCTAATCACCTCATCCTCAATATCCATGTCACTGTGCAACTGAACTCCAACCTCCTTTTCCGCACCCATCTTAGCCGGAAAGTCAGCCGCTTTGTTCAAGTCTCTACTCGCATAAAGCGGGATCACATCCTCCAATTCCTTCCATAATTCTTTAATTTGGGTAACAAGAGCCCTCAACCTCCAAGCTTTCAGATCAAAGTTCCTCATGCAGTCCAGAGCTCCAACCAAAATTTGCGAGTCTGATTCAAGAATAATCTTGCGATGGCCATGTTTCACTGCCCAAACGGAAGCAGACTTAATGGCAATGGCTTCGACTTCATTGTTAGTGGTTCTTCCCGGGCCTTGCAATTCCCAATAGAGCACGGTCCCAGACATGGTCCCGACACACCACTCCAATTCCGGCTCTACCCGGATTACCTTTTGCAGCTCCATCAGTATTGATTTTAATCCAACCTACAGGGGGAGGTTTCCAACAATTTCTGTCCTGTCCCTCTAGCAGTTCACCGCGGTCATCCATAGCTCCAATGTCAATTTGAGCTTCCTCCTCCGCATGAACAGCCACAGTTTCGGTAACCTTGCTCCAAATGGTCTGCCAAACCCCGTCTAGAGCAGTAAAAGTTTCTCTAAAAATTCTGGCATTTCTTTCCAGCCATACTTGCCACCAGATAAAGCTTAACCCGATCTCCCAGCCAAAACGAAGAGCTTTAGATTTGAATCTACCCTTCTGCCATTTTGCCCAGATATTCATCCGGTTCAGGTCACCACTTACTTGAAATTTAAAGTATGCAAACCAACGCAGCCAAATCTGTCGGGTGAAAGGGCAACCAAACAGCAAGTGGTTAGTAGTTTCCTCGCTCTTGTAGCATAGAACACATTGAGAAGGGCCGATGATACCTTTTGATCCGAGATTATCAAAAGTGAGGATTCCATTGTGCATGCATCGCCGGGCAAAAAAGTTGACTTTCGGCCAGCCTTTAGAGTGCCGGATTTTCCTCCGATCCTCAACCGAGAAAAGTATGAGGGGGGGCTGCGGGAGAATGTTGTCATATCCGTCCTTTACTTGTATAGACGCCAAGACTCCCAAAGCCCCGGGCTAATTCATCCTCCACGTCTCCCCCTGTAAGAAATCTTTCTGTCAGAATTTTAGTCATGATGGGAGTCAAATCCGGAGGGATTGAAATGGGCCACTCATCCAACTTCTTGAACTGCTTAAACTTACACTCCCCCAGCTGAGAAGTTGTGAAGTAACTTTCAATACAGATCCATCCCTTGGCTTCAATGGCAGCTTTTATTGGCTGTAATTCTAGAAATTCAGCAATGATGGGTGGGAACTGATCCCAAGAATCTGTCCAGAAACGAGCCTTCTCCCCTCTTCCCACTTTCCAAAATAAGCGGTCTTTAACAACCTGAGACCCTAACTTGAGAGCACGCCAAACAAGGGACCCAGTACCATCCAAGGGGAGGCGAGCAACATCGATTGGGTTGGCCTCGACCCGGTATTTGCTAGTTAGGATTCTCTTGAATAGGGAGGTGGGTTGGGAGATCCATCTCCAGATACGACTTTCCAGCCAAAGCTTTATTATTCAGCCTAGATTTTCTCAAACCCGGACCTCCTTTATCCTTGGGTCGGGTAACTTTGTCCCAACCCACTAAGGCCCACTTTCTCTCTCCCTTTGCTCCTTCCCATAAAAACTTTCTAGCCATCCTGTCCAACTCTTTCCAAATTGTAATCGGGGCAGCCAGGATAGAGAATTTGTAAATTGGCATGGCTTGAATGACTGATTGTAAGAAAGTTAATCTGCCACCATAACTTAACCACTTGTGAGACCAATGATTAATTCTATCCTTGATACACTCCAGTGGATTCCTCCATGTGTCTAATTTCAGCTTCTTGAAGTGCAAGGGGACCCCCAAGTAAACCACTCGGGAGAGAAGTCCTTGTGAATCCCGGGATTTCTAAAATTCTATTCTGAAGCCTTTGCTCTAGATTAAAAAAAACCACTTTGGATTTCTTGTCATTAATGACTTGTTGAGTAGCCCTGATATAGACATTAAGAGTATCCCTAATCATTCTTGCTTCCCCGAAGCTGGCGACTCCCACCAAACCAGTGTCATCCACAAACTGCAGGTGCGTTAAAACTTCGTCACCCACCCTGATACCCAATAATCTACCTTGCTGTCTTCTCCTCAAGAAAAGTCTGCCAAGACCTTCAACCAGAATGAGAAAAAGATAAGGAGAACAAGGATCCCCCTGGCGTAGTCCCCGAGAAGCTCCAAATGGTTGCGAAGGAAGGCCCTTGATTAGCACAGAGTAAGTCGGGGAAGAGACACAGCTCATGACCCACTCTATCCAGCCATGAGAGAAGCTAAAGGCTGCCATCATTTTAGCCAGGAAACTCCATTCAACCCTGTCATAAGCCTTTGACATGTCCGATTTTATGAACATCCCTTTATTACCGAAAGTGTGCATTGAATGGATTGCTTCCCGGGCCACAACCACCCCATCCGGAATCTGTCGACCCTCAACAAAACCCCCTTGCTCAGAGGAAACAATGTTGTGAAGAAGAGGTTTTAGGCGCTCAGCCATTACCTTTGTGATTATTTTGTACAACACATTACATAAGGCAATAGGCCTAAAATCTGAAATATGAACCCCCTCCTCCCCTTTTGGAATTAAGGTAATGAAAGTGTGGTTTATAGCTTTAAGCATTCTCTTATTTTCTCTGGACTCTTCAACAACAGCCCTTACATCTTCCTCTAAGTAGTCCCAGAAAGCCTGAAAAAACTCAATTGGGAAGCCATCTGGACCAGGAGTTTTACCAGTGCTCATTCCAAAGACCACAGTTTTCAATTCATCTCTATCAATGGGTTTGAGGAGGGCCTGATTTTCATCCTCCGAAATAATAGCAGGTATGACAGAAATAACTTCATTTTGGGCCTCTACATCTTGTACCACACTTTCCTTAAAAAGCTTAGAAAAATAATCCATAGCATGGGAATGTATACCAGGAAGTGTATCAAAGGAATGACCGTTCTCATCTTGAAGGGCCTCCATCTTATTCATCCGTCTTCGAGCACAAGCAGTCCGATGAAAGAATTTTGTATTTTTGTCCCCTTCTAATAACCAGGTGGTTCTTGCTCTCTGCTTCCAATAGATCTCCTCCTGGTTGTCAATGTCCTCAACCGTTGTACGCAAGGCATCATCCTCAGCTTTGAGCTGGTCTGTAATTACTCCTTCTCTGAACTGTTTTTGGACCTCATCCCATCTGGCCACCAATGGAGCTCTTTGGGCCTGGAAGTCGGTTTTATTAGCACGCCTCCAATACTTCAACCGAGTTTTGACATATTGAAGTTGTTTGTGGATTCCGAACATTGCTCTCCCATAAGCTGGGTGACCTTCTTCCCACCATTGTGGGATTTTCTCCCGAAGTTCTTTTTGAAGCCATAAATTCTCAAATCCGAAAGGTTTGTGATGCTGCCCCATCCTAGTCCCGCCTTCCAACGGAATGGGACAGGTGATCAAAAACAGGGCCTTCTAAAATCTGAAAATTTATATTCCATTTTACAAACGCCTCCTCTGAAACCAGAAAACGATCTAGCTTAACCTTCCTGCTATGTGGCTCCCGCCTTTTATTAGTCCAAGTGAAGTTATTGCCAGGACATTTAATGTCCACTAAGTGCAAAGCCTGGACTTGGGCAATCATGAAACGGTCCCCTGGGTCCAAAAATGGTGTTCCCCCTTCCTGGTCTCTAGAAGATAATTTAGCGTTAAAGTCCCCCGCTATAATCCAGTCTAGATCTTCCCTTGAGGTTCGCATGTTATGCACGACCTTCCACTCTGCCGCCTCGACCCTCTAGGTTTTGAGACCCATAAAAGTTTGTGATTAGAACGAATTCTGCAGAGACATTATTCCTAAAAAGAGAAGTGAGAACACCCCTCCAGGAAAGATGTTCTATTGCAGACCATTCAAGAGAGTTCCACAGAGTAACAATCCCCCCCGAGGCACCTTGGGCAGCCACATCCATATGACCAGCACCCCTCCAAATTCTCGTTGACTGTTTTAGACATAAGATCCAATGACATCTTAGTCTCCTGTAAAAGCAAAAAATCAGTATTGCGATTCTCTAATAGTCTTTGAATAGCAGATTGATGGGTTCTACTATTTAAACCCCTCACATTCCATGATTGTATAATCATTGGTTACCCTAGGGAGCAATAAGAGTCTATTGTCCTCACCGATCCTCCCATGATCAATTTGTCTCCTTGGGCTGCTAGCAACTCCTTATTGGATCTTCTACCTACTCCCTGAGAATTGTTGTTTTTTGATCTTTTTTCTACCCGGGTTATCCCCAAAGATGGCCTTTCCCTGTTCTTCTCTGCTATTCCCATGCAGACATCCTGAGATAACTGTCTGCTCCTGGTTATGCACTACTAAGGCACTGAACACACCGGGTTGTGATACCTCACAGAGTTCAACTACCTGTTGTATGACGGGAGGAGATGAGAGGGGGAGTTGCCCGGGAATATTAGAAGTTTCCTTAAAACCCTCCATGCCCTCCATAAATTGTTCCTCTTCGTCAACCAGTGACTTAAATATCTCATACCTATTGGCAGGCCTGAGATGGGATTGCTCCTTTCCCTCCTTTTTCTTTGTCCGTCTTTTTCTTCTGGGTTGTTCAAAACCCTCTCTCTGAGCTTCCTGGCCCTGACCGGTGCTATTAGAATCTTTATTAGGTGTTGCCTTATCCTCTTTAGGCAGGTTTGGCATTCCTGAAGGGGCCTCCATTTTAGCATTCATATTAATAGGACAGAAACGGGCCAAATGTCCATGTTTGTGGCAAACCCTACATCTAAAGGGTAGGGCCTCATAGTCCAGTTGTTGAATCCAGGAGAGACCTGCCAATTCAATTTCCAACTCTGCCAGGCAAAGGCTGGTCGAGATCCATCTCCACACATATTCTTGCATACACCGCCATGCTCCCTTCAATAGTGTCTCTGGCAACACCCAGATGTCTACCAATAGAATTGCCAATCCTTGCCAACACCTGCTCACCCCAGAATTCCATTGGAAGAGCATATAGACGGATCCATACTGGGACAGCAGTAGGTTCAACACGGGGATCGAATCCCACTCTCCATGGTTGAACAAATAGCCCTGCCGGGCCATGATTTTTCTTCTCTGACTCGAAAGCCTTATTTCTATCGGCCAAAGCCGAAAAGCTAACAATAAAATAACCATTGCTAATAAACCACAATGAATACTCACCGTGAGGCTCCCAGTTTTGGCGGATCCAAGAGTGCAGAAAATTCAGGGAAGGGCGAATACCCATGAACTTGCAGATTAAATCGTGGTTAGCTCTGTAGATGACTGATTCTTCAACCATACTTGGCTCGATGACGATTTTTGGCCTGGATTCGGCCTGCGGCAAACAACCATTCACACGATGTGCTGTCGACCTATTCCCAGCAATCGTGAAGAGCTTTTTATATGCCATCTTTTGAGCTTCGTCGTTCTTAGGAGGAGAATTTTCTTTAAACAAATCTGCGTATGAGCTGGTACTCCCTGGAAAAGGAGCCGGAGAAGTCCCCATTGGACCCTCCTGGGGCACCGATCTAGCCTTCAGATCCACCGTACCCCAAAGACACTTCTGCTATCCAACTGAAGCCCGAGATTTTTCGAAGTTCCAGAAACCTTAGTTCAGAGGAAAAAATCGCCAGAGCTCATTTTCCCGCCCTAATGAACACTAAATTTACAATTGTTAGGATTGCTTGGATTGGAAATTCTAGGTGGAAACCAGTGTCACAAGATTCCACTTCATGTTCAAATACGCAGGGGTTTAAATTAGGAAGAAATTTGACATTAATAAATTTGAAATAAAGTTCAGGATAAATTCTGGATAGTGTTTACCATTTCAACACAAAAAATGACACAACCTTGAAGACATGGTAGAGAAGAATGTTGTAAAGAATATGAATTTAATGAATTCTGGATAGTGTTTACCATTTCAACACAAAAAATGACACAACCTTGAAGACATGGTAGAGAAGAATGTTGTAAAGAATATGAATTTAATGAGTACATGATATGATGTGAGTTGGACTGAATTTATGACTGAACTTTAACAATTAAATTCATTGCATGTTAATATTTGATGAATTTCTGACTTCAACCTCAAAATTTGCCAAATCTTGTTACATGGGTGGAAACCAACTCAAACATTCTGAACAAAAGAGCTGGTGAACAAGACTTGGAACAGTGATGGATTCTAGAAGGTCAATCAAATTCTTGTGGAGATGTTTGCCTCAGTATCATGTCTCAGAGTATATCATTTTAACAGTGTTCAGTTAATAATGTGGCAGGATTGCTTGCCAATATTGCCATGACACATGGAAAATTGCAATCAATAGATTCCAAATTTAAAGATCTTGCTAGATATGTGGATTTAAGTGATTCTGTTTTCCTTATTATAAAGGAGGATGACAATCCACCAATTATAGGGTAGATAAAGGGATAGCAAGAGAGAATAGTTGGAATGGTTAAAGTACATCTGTGGGGTATGAGGCAAACACTGTTAAAATTCAGAATGCTATGTAGAAAATCAAGCATTCAGCTCCAGAGATGGAGCACTTTAAAAGAGTGATGATGTCGGTGGTAAGTAGCAGGATGAAACTCCTGCTATGAATGGTGGAAAAGATGATAGAACCTGGTATTGTTTATTTCTTCAACAAAGCAATTCATCAGACAAGCATTGTTTGAGACCCAAGGTAAGGAGGGAATCTCTCGAATAGTTTTTTGGAGACTTCTATTTTAACTCTCGGAATGTAATATCTTCTATATTTGTTTCGTTTTTGTTAAAATAATAGTTGTAATTAGTGGGATCGGATTGGTGTGGGTTTATACCCTTGTTCAAGTCCCTGCCCCAATGTGATTGTATTTGCTTTTTTTTTTTTTAGACTAAGCTGGGTAAGTAATGCAGCAGAGGTGGACTAGATAGGAACCCTAGTTTTGGGTGATTTGCGGGAACACGGGGCAACCATAAATGCACTCCCAAGTAAGGGTTGTCTTGAGATGCTGTTAGTTTCCAACTTGGTTGGGAGGCAACTTATGCTAGCTTGGGTCTTTGCTTTCCATTTTAATAGGTATGGGAGGCTAGTCAGTTTGCTGAACTTTGAATCACACTATTAGAGTACTGTTAGGTCTATAACAGGTTGGGGGCTTTAAAATCCACCTGGTGGTTTGTTTTGTTATGTTGATACTTAGCTATGCATTTGTAGAATACAGACAGACCTATGTGTACAACATTATTTTAATATAAATATATTTTTACTTGCTTTGAAAATAAAGGGAGGACATAAATGGAAATTACAAGGTATGACTAGATTTTTGCTCTAGCTATATCCTAATGATATATTTTCATTCCCAAGGTCTAAGAAACCTAATTTTACCCTTCGTAAGGTAGGAGCTATGACTCCATTATTATAGTTATTGCCTTTTATACTGGCAGAACTGTTGTATGTCTACCTTGGCTATGTACAATGTCTGCATATCTAGTCTATTGCACTTGCTATGTAGGATAGGATGTTGTCGTAAGTTATTAATGGTGAGATATTATAAGTGGGAAGCTTCTAGTTCCCCTGATAGCTTCAAGACCATGAAGCACTCACTATCCCTGCTAATATGACTTTTCAGCGTTTAAAGAATAGCTTATTGAACTTTGTAAAGCATTCTGTGTTGGAGAAACAATTATGTATTCACAAAATTTGATTAGTTACATTGTAAAATGAAATAACTATCAACTGTATAGACATCTGTGTCATTATATTTTTTACACAACTTATTATTAATAAGATATATCTCTTAGTTTGTCTATGCTGCCTCCTCCCTTGTGTACGACATACTTTTAGAGCAGGTTATGGTGAACTTGAGTGCCAAATGAAATTGGTGACCCTAAATGTCAAAGGAAGATTGCTGCAAGCAGCCACATTCCCTTATTTTGGTCAATTGAGATCTATATATTTATTTTAGAGTGGGACTGCCCAAATCTTTGCATTCAAGATTAACATCATATTACTCTATTTATTCTTGTATATTATGAATTTGTTGATTAGTGGTTCAATGAGTGGCCATAATTAGTCAGCCCTTCATCCCTATTTTGAAATCACAACATTTTATATGCAGACTTTGAAGCATCAAAGAGTCCTTTTAAAATATAAGAGGCGTATATAAGCTGATATTGTGTTCAATGTTATCTCATTGGCCATTTACAATACCAAACCTGTGTTCATAAGAAATTTGGTAGACTAGAATGTGGTCTCCAAGTATTGCTTTAAGACACTGGTAAGATTATTTGCTCTGGTGGTCATGACTGGTAAGTAGGTATTTGTTGGGAATTGATGAGTAATGTCACAGTAAGAATGTCTCCAGTTGCTGAGAGTGGTTGATATTTGTCTCCAATGTTTTTTGCTGAAATGTAAAGAAGTTTACTTTTTTGGAATATTAAGTAGGGTGCATAAAGATATATTTCTCAGGTCAGTCTGTGCTGATGGTGTCATACCACAGTTTATGATTTCCAATGAAAACAAAACGGACTTGAGTGAAGGAGTAGGGTAAATGAAGGTTTCCAAAGTTTCTTTTAGAGAGATTGGATGTGTTGTTAGTGATATAATTAAGGGGGTTATTTTCATTTTTTTTTAAATGCTTATTGAGGAAGGATGCTGGGGAAACAACTACAAATTCATAAAATTCGATTATTTATATTTTATGTAACAACTAGCATTATATATTGTTATCATATCATAATTATACTAGTGTAACTTATTATTAATCTTTCTCTCTCACTCGCACACAGACACATTTATCCACACTCCCTTCTCTGTGTATGAGTCATGATGGTTCTCCCTACACTGCTTTTCAATTCTGGCCTGTTTCCTTTTAGAGCCATGGATAACGGAAGTTTATTTGCTACATGTTCCCCCTAGAAGTTTAGTAGGGTACATGGAGGTTGTGAAAGGTTCTTTTTGTGGTTTATTTTAGATAGACTGGTTGTGTTGTTAGTAATATACTTAAGGGGGTTATTTCCACTCTTTTTGGAATGCTTATCAAGGAAGGTTGCTGGAGAAACAATTATGCATTCATAAATTCTATTGGTTGTATGTTATGTAACAACTAAGAGTATGGATTGTTATCATATGGAATTATAAATTATTAGTCCCTCTCTCCTGCACACACATACAGTTCTTCCTAGAGTGCTTTTCAATTCTGACCAGTTTCCCTTTTGAGCCATGGGTAGCATAAGCTTATTTGATAGAAAATGGGAAGGTAAAGGCAGAGATTGCACTTGTGACGATGTTAAATGGTTTGTGCTTGACCTGTCTAAGGAGAACCAGTGTCAATACATTGAAGAGGACTTGCTGCTTCTGGATTATTGTACTAAGAAAGGACGCGGAATCAGAACCACTAGGTCTCTAGTTTATGTGGAGATTGAAATTAAGCAAACACAAGTATTAGCTGCTGACCCTGGGCACATCTATAGGAGACAGAATTTATAATTCATCATGGACAAAAATAAAAGGATAAATGATCTAGTTTTGAGCTTTGGGAAGCTACTATGGGCAAGATGGGTAAGCATCTCTTAGAGGTGATAGCAGCACTTAAAGCAATGACTGGCTTTATTTGGCAACTGTTGGTCTCTATCAAATATGGTCACATTCTTTTGTATGTGTCATCTTCTGACACTTGCATTACAGATGTTGAACCTTCCATAAATATCTAGAAGGAAGTGCCCACAAATTCCATGGAAGAAAATATGGGAAAACATGAAATTTTATTCATTTATATTGGCCCTTGTGTCACCAAAGAAACCATGATTGATATTGCCTGCATTTGAGATTATCAATCAACAAAGTGCGTATGTGAGTACATATGTTTATTCAAGTTTTTGGATAGCTCTTTACTAGAGATGTAGTTTATGAGAGTGCCCAAGTCAGAACTGGAGTGCAAGGGACCCAACAAGCCTGAATGTCTTCTCTATTTGACCATTTTGTCTGTTCCAGGTTCACTGTTAGCTCATTTTCTAGGTTCTTAAGGTTACTTTACTGTATCATCTTGTAATTTTACAGTCAGGATTTGTTTAACCTTGTTTTTAACTTTCCTTGGATACCTTTCAGTTAGTATGGCCTCTAAAATATGCATTTCAATTCTCTTTATGCAGTACTTGTGTTATTGGCTATGAACTTCTTCTTTTTACCTGGAAGTCTCTAATGCTTTTTTTTCTTGATCAAGAAAATTTGCTCTTCAATGTAACACTCATCTAAGGTTCAGCAGGTATTTACTGCAATATGAATGTGGCAGGCACTACAGGACTTTGGAGAGATAATTACACTTGCAGTTATTGAGGCACGGAAAAGACGTGGCCTACATGGAAACACAGTATTTCACTGCATCAATATTGAAGCAACAAATGCTGACCCATTTTGTGGTATTTTACTTTTCCAATTAAATTTTTGTCTTACCCAGAGTTGAAAGGGCTTCCATACAAATTTGAAAGAGAGGCATTTTGGCATTTATTATGTAGGGTTGTATATTGGTACATTTGGTCCTTACCCTCCGGAAGTAATTCAGCTAAGACGTAGGTTTGGTCAATGGCAAGACGATGAGGCAACTCCAAGGGCGGGCTTCAAGTTGGAGTTCTTTGAGTATGTTGAAGCTGTGAAGCTAACAGGGGACATGATCATACCTGTTGGGCAGGTAAAATATTTTGAGCAATCTTTTTTTGCATTGAAACTCAATCTTGTTTTGTGTGATGCTTGTTTTCAACATGCATGATTTAATTCTGTTACTTATAAGTTATATATATGTATTCATTCTAATACCTTTGGAAATTTATCCCAGGTTACTTTTCGTGCAAAAAATTGGCAAAGAAAACCAACTTTCTCATCGAGACATTTTCCCAGAGGAGCTCGGAGTGGTATGGTTATTGGATCTAATGAAAGTGGAACTATTTTTTGCATTAGTTTGAATTTCATATATTTTAGTAAATAGATAAAATTTAGTCTATGCAGATAATACAGGTTGCAAGGTACAAAGGTCAAGAGAGGCGTGCACAGTCTGGATTCCGTAACCGAGAGTGGACAGATGCAGAACTTCTGCTGCTTGATGGAAAGGTAAATGCCTTTTTTTTCTCAGAGAATGGTTTTATATGGATATAAGATTCATTAGATTTAGTATGGCAGTATTAACTAATTCTTGTCGTATTTAGGGTTCTGGCCCCACTGCTGGTCCACATCTTGGCTTTTTGTTATATGTTGTTCCTGAACACCCCTTTCTTGTATTGTTCAATCGGTTGAACCTTCCAAAATGAGAGGCAATGTTTGTATGTGGAAACTACCCAAAAAATGGCAGTGTTGCTTGATTGATCTTGAGGTAATAAAATTTTCTTTGAACAATTTTCAAGCTTGTGATAAATCCAGCTTTTGAATGTAAATATAATCCTCTTGATCTTACATATTCTATCTGGTCACATGGATCAGACTAAGAATTTTTTGGAAAATATGAGGAATCAACATGCCATATTTGGTCTCTGAACTCTTGTTCATGCTACATTGAGCCGAGTTTGTGGGTGGAAACTGAAGGCTTGTGTGTGCAGAATTAGCAGCATGAAAAATATTTTTAGAGCTGGAAGGTGAATTTTGTAAACTAAGTGCACATGGGTGTTGTATGTGGGTATCTATTTCTTATAGATAGCCCCTTTGTAATTTTTGGCTATTGTTTATAACTCCTTTCCACTTATGCCCTTCTAGTTGAAAACATGGCAGACTGCAGATTCTAACCTGGTCTTAGTACTGTTGTTTTGGATGATGTATTTTGGCATATGAAAACTGAAGGTCAAATGTATGCTGTAGGATTCTTCATGCATTGTGCAAGTTGATTAAATTAGAAGTGACTTATAAGAGTGGATGTCATTGATGAATCTTGCAAAAATTGTAATATGTAATCAAGGGACGTCATTGGTGGTTTCAGCATGATGATTTCATCCTCTGGGAGTAATTTGTTTTGGTTATGCAAAAATTTTACTAAGGTTTTGTTCAGACCATTTGATGGCATATCATACACGATCATAATTCTGTGAGAGAGCTAATTCAATCCATGTAAATGTAATTGGAGTAATTGTTTGGACCTTATTTTTTAATACAAGGCATTGGAGTCCTTATATGTACATGTCTAGACATACATGTTTCCCTCTCATGTTTGGCAAATTGAGGTTTGAGTTTGTTCTAATTGGGTAACACATATGGTTATATGCCCTGCAGTAAATGCACTTGAAGTTACTAAAAAAATGATCTAGTTTTCTCTCTTTATCATTGGAGAAGACAATTCATCTAGAGTGTTTCTTACAAGACCATTGGTCCTCTGAAGACATATCAGGCCATCCAATTTGATAGTGATGCATGCTAGATGCAAAGTAGACTAGTCTCCCTATGTGAGCAGTCAGAGAAGCAACAAAAGCAACATTGGTATCTAAAATTAAATATTCATAGTGCATCTAAAATTAGCCACTTAAAGCTAATACAACTTAAATGATGATGGTTTTAAATGTTATAAATAAAATATTAAATATTGGATTTTTGATGAATAAGGTAGGATCAAAGTGGAGAATTGTGCCTAACATTAAAAGGAAAGTTTGTAGCAATCTTGATCTTGCAAATTTGGTTGGTATAGAAAGATTTTTTTTTTAATTTATTTGACTTAAAAGAAAAGCTAAGGAAGGAAAGAGCTTGAGTGATTTGCAATGGAAGAAATGGTTCTAATGTATAATAGTCAAGTTGTTGTATGGTCACTATGTGGTCATAAGATAATACAATTCACATAACAAATTTTAAAAAATAATCAATGTTTTTTTTTTGGTAATATTAAGATATAGGGGTTTTGACTAGGAATCCCCCAACCTGTTACAACAACTCCACCAGGGAGACACACACCCACCCCCTCACACACTCACCCATGCCACAGTTTGAACCTTGGACCTCCCGAAGAAGAGCCAAAGCCCAAACCATTGCGCTGCACCCCCAGGTGCAATAAAGGGGGTGAATATTATTATGTGGTCACCATAGCATATCCACAAAATATAATACTATAAAATTTATTATAGTGAATAATAAATTAAATAAAAAATAATCAATGTTATAATATAATAAAATATTAAACACTATAAAATATATTATTGTAAATAATTAAATAATAATAAAAAATAATAATTAAAAAAAAATCCTGAGGTACTCCTCACAATGAGTTTTAGGGCAGATTGTAGCCCAAATACTTCCCCCAGTTGAACGGTCGGACTTATACCCGATTTTGCAAAAGGTTATTAGCCTAATGCAAACGCTTATTAGGCACTGAAAATATATATTAAAACTATTTTTTTTTATTAGTAACGAGTTTTATAAGGGACCCAAAACCTTATATACAAGCTGTAAGGAGGATCCCATGAAGGTTCGACTCCCTACAGAACAAGCCAAAATTGGGCCAAACACATGGTCCATAAGCTAAAAAATAGTCTAGATTATTACAACACCGTCCATGGGCATAAACAAAAAGTGAGGTTCTATAGCCTGTCCTTCTTTTGCAAGTGCCAATGTGCCACCTTGGCATATCAGTGTAATAAGGTCCCACAATTCGCCTCGCATTGTGAGCCATCGTGATCCTTGACATCGTGGCACTATTCAACATTAGTAACTGCAAGTTCACTACAAGAATCAATGATGCATTGGGGAAGGTTGCCCTACCACGTCACTAGGGATTGGACAGTTAACCCAAAGTTTGCCATTGTATCTGCTGCCCGATTGCCTTCCCTATACACGTGTTGAATACACCTGTTGTTAATTGCCTTTAACTGGACAATGGACTCTTCGATGATTGGCTGCACGTTCCAAGGTGGATGCGAGACCTCTTTCAAATAATTTATAGTGTTTAATGAGTCTCCCTCGATTATCAAGTACTGGATATTGAGCTCGATAGCCATTTGGATGCCTTGGAAAGCTGCTCAAGCTTCTGCAAAATTGTTAGATTGGACTCCAAGTTTTTCTGCATAAGCCAGGATGAGATGACCTCTGTCATCCCTGATTACGCCTCCACAACTCGCGTCACCGGGGTTGCCTTTTGATGCACCATCAAAATTTAACTTGAACCACTAAGGGGGAGGGGGAATCCAAGAGACAAGGGATCTATCCACAACAGCCTGGGAATGACCAAAAACCTCAAAAGACAGGTTAGCATAACATGCCACTTGAATCTCAAACGGTGATGAAGGACAATCCTCAGAAGACATGATATTGGCATTTTTGGAGGCAAAAGTCACAGCTCTCAAACAGACCGACTCCGGATCTAGGGACGAAAATCGAAAAGCTTGATTATTCCTTTCCAACCAAATTTGCCACATAAAGTGAGGAAGAATGATCGACCACCAAAACTTCAAGCGGGTGGACTTAAAGGGGTTTGGCCACTGGGTAATAAGATCACTGATAGACTGAGGAGCAATCCAAGAGATGGAAACATTTGATAGGATCATGGACAGGACAAGGCCAGAAAAGGGGCACTCTAGAAACAGATGATTAACTGACTCCCACGCAGATTTACATAAGTAACATCTATTGGGCAGGATCATACCACGGGTTATCAAGTTATCGGTGGTGAGGAGTCTATTTTTTGTTGCCAGCCAAAAAAAATAGGCAATTTTGGGAATAAGGTTTTTGATCCAGATACTATTGGAAGGAAACCAATCATCTTCAGGTTCATTCATAGCCATATATGCAGTCTTAACTGAGAAATTCCCGGACTGGCTAAATTGCCAAAAGAGAGTATCAGGTGGCCTGGTACTTGGGATCAAGTGAGTTCGAAGACGCTCGGTTAAACGAAGACGAGCTCAGTGAAGCTCAGGGGAATCCAGGTCAGCAGGGATGTCAACCCAACGGGGGACCACAACTTCATTATTGATGAAATTCTCAACTTTGGGATCAAAAATCAGATCGGTGATAGATTTAAGAATACTTATAGACTGATCCCGAATCAAGGGCTGAGCTGTAATCCATGAGTCTTCCCAGAATCTTATTCGCGATCCATCTCCAAGCTTCCAGCATCCACCTCTTTGAATGATAGATCGGTTTCGGCACATCGAGTTCCAGAATGCAGACCCAACAGACATGAGGGAATTGTCCATCAGTGACCGTTGTCTGAGGTATTTGTTCTTAACAATGTCAACCAGGCCTGTTTTGAAATCATAGCCATATTCATTTGGTGAACCCTCCTCAAACCAAGTCCTCCCCTACACTTTGGAAGGCAGACCTTATCCCAAGCAACAAGGGGAAATTTGCTTTTATTCTCTACTCCCGACCATAGGAAATTCCGTTGAAGTTGTTCAAGCTTATTACATACAACAATCGGAGCTCGAAACAGGGACATAAAGTATATTGGCACACTCTGAAGACACGATTGGACTAGAGTGAACATCCCTACGCTGCTGGGCAGGGCTCCTTTCCAGACAGCAAGCTTCTTCATAACCCTCTCAATGACACCGTCCCACATCCTCACAGATGGTTGCCCTTGGAATAAAGGAAGGCCAAGGTAAGTTGTAGGTAGTTCAGCAATGGCACATCCTAGGATCTGAGCTATTCTGACTTGTCTATCAGCCGGAGTATTGATGAAATAAATGTTACTTTTCAAATAATTTACTCTTTGTCCAACAACCCTCTCATAAGCTTCCAATATAGATTTGATAACTCTGGCTTCAAGGATACTGGAGAGGTTGGCTAAAATTGTGTCATCAACAAATTGTTGATGGGACACTAGAGGTAGCCCGGTTGAAGCCTTGATCCCTGAGATGCCGCCCTCGAAGCATGCTGCATTAAGCGCTCTTCCTAAGCTGTCTGCCACAAGGATGAACAGGAAGGGTGACATTGGATCCCCTTGCCTTATTCCCCTTTTGCTCCTAAAATATCCTACAGCTACACCATTCACTATGACCGAAAACCAGGCAGAGGACATGCAGGCTTTAATCAATCTAATCCATCTGTGGTGAAAACCAAACCGAGATAGGACAGCATTAAAAAAACTCCCAAGAAACTCTATTATAATTATTATAATTAACTGAAATAATATATGCTCATTTTAAATTTGATTGACATTAACGGAAAAGGCATGGGTCTCCAAGGTTGATTTAATAGCTTGTCTTGCTGTCATGAAAAATGAATTTCTGACGCAGCCAAACCTGGTTACCCGACTCAAGAAAACACACTCGTTACACTCTATGCAATCATACCGCCAGTTGGAGAACCAAAATACACATTCTGCCAATTCGTTTTAACATCCAATCTAACTAGATATGCAAAGGGAGAGTATAAAAAATATGACAGATTTTACATAATACCGGCAACTTGGGTTACTCGATACATATACATATATATGTTTTTAATATGTCAACACTCTTTTGTGACAAGGTTTCTTACTCAAACTTGTATTTAAATTATTTGTTTCCCTAACATGTTTTACATATATAGCTGTGTAGTAAAGACAGTATAACCCAATACATTAGTATCCATAAGTTTAGCACCTCAACATGCAGGGCGACGACGATCCACCTGAGGCTGACGTGCAGCGAGGCCGATGGGCCGTCCACGTCATCATCTTCGGGCATCGAACAGTCCCTTGGGCAGGAATACAGGCGCGCCCGCCGTGAGTTTGATTAGAGTCTCCTTGTAATCCGATAAAAAGCTCAGATAATTCATCCAGGAATGAACCTTCTCCCGGGGGTCGAGTCGAGGTTTTGGAGTTCTCACTCTGGATGGCCATCTTCTCAATGCCCGTGGCGGAGACGCCTGAAGAACCGTTGTCTGCCGCAGACGAAGGATCCGGGGATTCCACGCTACTGCTCGGCAATTAAATATGCCGACTCATTGCGCGGGCACATTCCCAATGTTCATAGTTTTCTTCTTCTGTCGCAGCCGAAGGGGGTTTTTGGGTG
Organism: Wollemia nobilis; assembly: GCA_028583015.1. Taxonomy (NCBI): domain Eukaryota; kingdom Viridiplantae; phylum Streptophyta; class Pinopsida; order Araucariales; family Araucariaceae; genus Wollemia; species Wollemia nobilis. The sequence goes on from JAQPPZ010001195.1 coordinate 22,936,135, forward strand.
AATTAGAGAATGGCACGTCCAGGCGTGCTCTGCACTCTCTTTACAGGCATTTCAATACCATTCAGACACCTACTGCTACGGGAGTTTATGCGCAATTTGTCTCGGGGACTTGCAAGAGAACGAGAGGGGCAGCCTGCTTCTTTGAGGGGCATGCTTCATCGTAGCGGTGCCCGAATGGTATTGAAATGTCTGTAAAGAGTGTTGAGCAGGACTGAACGTGACATTCTCTAAATCACCCAAAAACCTCTTTCGGCTGCGACAAAAGAAGAAAACTATGAGCATTGGGGAATTCGCCCTGCGCTATGAGTCGGCCAACTCCTCTTACAAGTACAAACACTTTTTCTTTGATGATTTATTCATTGCAAGCGCATAGTCCCTCACTCTATTATTTTGGCAGAGTTTGGGGCCTCTCCTCTCCAACTTGAGATTATCTTCTTGATTATTGGTTATCTTCATAGGATTCATACTTTAGGAGATACCCTTACGAGTTGTAGGTGGTACTCTTACCTCACCCTTTGCTCCTCGATGAAACTCTCTCTGAGTTCTCGAGGAGGCTAGAGGAGCTAGTATTTTTAGGTCTTTGTCCTCCTGGCCAACATTCAGATACGGATAGATAGGTTCCCCCTTATTCATTGAGTTTTCTCCTCCCTCTCGGCATAGTAAGGAGAAGATGCTCCATGAGATCCGAAAGGATGTTAGTCTCCAGTACACTAGATGCACATGGATCTCTCCTGTTGCCCCTATTTTCCCTAAGCTATCTTTCTACCATGAGCACTTCTTATAGATTTAAGAGGGTAGAATAGTTCCTCCACAATACCTTTAGCAACACACAATGCATAGTCTTTGGATCCTGATTGGGCAACTTAGGGTGTGTTCTCACCAACTTCGATTGAGTCAAATCACCATCTTTCGATGGAGGAGCAAGTTTGCTTGTTTTGCTCCTTGGATGAATCTAAAACCCTGCAACACTTCATTTTTTGTTATCCCATTTATTATGAGATCTGAGGTAAATTCCATTACCTTTTTCAGGGATAACTCTCAGTTTTTCTATCTTGTTCGGATACCTGGACCAACGGTGTCTCACACTCTTTTTTGGGAAGATAAACCAGTTTTATCAACATAAAATCTCTTCTGTAGATGGATTTCACCCCCATCAACATCGACTCATCACAACATACTTCACCAGCTCCCTCAAACCAAGTGACATTAAACGAAAATACCTCACTTCATTAAATTTAGATGGAAGTAGGGTTACTAGATAGTGCACCCTCAATTTGTTAGGGTCCTGAACTAGCGATGGATAGAGACATATCATGGACTTATTCAGATCTAATACTTCGACCTCAATTGTTAGGAGAGATTAGTTTCTAGGGGTTCTTGGAGCTTACCTCTCCTAGGTAACTCCCTTCCCCCTCTCTCTCTCTCCATTCTTCTTGGTGTGTACTCCACTCTTCTAGACTACAACCCTCCCCTCCTCTTCTTTCCCTTCTCTTTTTCCTTTCTCTTTGGCCCAATTATTGGGTTACATCTTGTATTTATCTTAGTTTCTTTTCTTTGTTAGGATTTTTAGCCTACTAGCTAGCAGTCATTATTATCCTTCTTATAGTCCCTTGAGTCTTTTTTTGGCCCACCACAAATATTAATAATATTTTATTTTATTTCTCCAATGGGAGCATCACTTGATGGTGGTGAGTGTGGAGTTGTCCCCATATATGGTTTTCATTAGTTGATTTCTCTTATGGGTCCCATGTTAACTTTAGGGTCCATTATCTACAAAAACAACCCCATGTTAACTTTGGAGTTAGTTCTCTACAAAAAACAATCCCATGTTAGCTTTGGGGTTTGTTCTTTGCTCATCTCATACTACCTTGTTCTCATACTTTCATGCATAATCCCTACATACCTTATGAGTAGTTTTATGAGAGTCTTGAGTCATTATCCCACATGTATCCTTGGATGACCCTAGAGCTTTGGAAGTTAGGAAGAAAAATTTTGGGTGAAATGCCCTAGTGGTAGCTTGATGAATGATGACCCAACCATTTGCTCCATCCTCTCTTGTGGGAGCATCGCTTAATGGTGGTGAGTGTGGAGTTTTTCCCATATGTATTTTTTGGTAATTAATTTTCATTTTAGACCTCATGTTAACTTTGGGGTTCATTTTTTATAAAAAAAAACCCTTTGTTAACTTTGGGGTCAATTCTCTACAAAAAAGCCCTATGTTAGCTCTAGGTTTCATTATCTGCTCCTCTCATACTACCTAGTTATCCTACTTTTTACATAAATCCTAAACACCTTGAGAGTAGTATTGTGAGAGTCTTGTTCCAATATCCCACATGTATCCCATGATGGCCCTCATGGTGTTATATACAACACAATAGACACCTAGAGATTTGCAAGTCAAAAAGTAGACTTTTGGGTGAAATATTCTAGTTGTAGTTGGTCAACAATGACCCAACCCTCAAATAGGTGAATCATGGCCCAACAATCTTGTGGTAGTATCTCTCGATGATGGTGAGTGTGGATATCTCCCCATGTGTGGTTTCCATTGTTGATTTTCCTTATGGACTCTATGTTAACTATGGGGCTCATTCTCTATAAAAAATAGTTCCATTTTAACTTTGGGGTCAATTCTCTACAAAAAAAATAGCCCTAGAGGAGGGGCTCATGACATAAGTGAAACTGGTTGAGAAGAGGGTGATGGCATAGTGGGCAACAAAAATTACCTAATGATGGAGAAATTTGTGGCATGACAAGCATCTGTGGAAGAGGGAATTAAATCCAAGTGACTGGATCTTGAGATATAATGGTAAAAGAGAGATCAAGCTAGGAAAGTTGAAGACTTTATGGCTTAGACCCTTTCGAGTGATTGAGATGATGGATAATGGTATAGTGAAATTACAAGAATTGGATGAGATAATCATTCCCAAAAAAGTTAATGGATTGAGATTGAAACCATATCAAGTGAAAGCATAAGTAAATATGGTTACTTTCAATCCAAGGAGGAAGGATGATAAATGTAAAGGAAGGTTGGTGATAGCACCACATAAATATTCACAAGAATTTGAAGGGATAGTGCTTCAGGAAGGAGAATCAAGTCAAACCAAGCAAGAAGAAGGTGCATATGTAGAAGAAGATAAAACCAACAATGATCTAGAACTAAGGCAATTATTTGGGAATTTAGGAGAGCAGCTTGTGATAAAACAAGAGGAGTTGGAACCTCTTCCTACCACAAGAAGACATGTACGTGTTCATGTACAATTCTTGATTACAAAAGAGGAAATATGGATTAGATCATCGATAGATGATGATGTGCAATGATTAGAGTATGAACCATAAAATGATGGAAATGAGCATGAGAAAATGAGCCCACTAGCAAAAGTGTTGAGCAAGGTGCAACAACAATATTGTCATTGTTGTCAACACAGTCAGATAGATCTGTTGATGCAGTGGACAGGAAGTTCAAAAGCTATTCAGATGCAGAAGATAGGAGTTCAAAGGTTATTCAGAGTATGTACAGTGATTTTCCAAGAAGACCGAAGTGGCCCATATGCAAAAGATCAAAGAAAAAAGACAAGTAAGAAAAGTGTCGCGATATCGCGACATATACAGCAGGCAAGAAAAACTGTCGCGATTTCGCGACATGTTGGAAGAGAGAGAAAAAGCAAGAAAAACTGTCACGATTTCGTGACATGTTGGAAGAGAGAGAAAAAGCAGGAAAAACTGTCACGATTTCGTGACATGTTGGAAGAGAGAAAAAAGTGGAAAAATTGTCACGATTTCACGACATGTTGGAAGAGAGAGAAAAAGCAGGAAAAACTGTCGCGATTTCGTGACATGTTGGAAGAGAAAAAGGCAAGTGGAAAAACTATCATGATTTCATGACATGTTGGAAGAGAAAGAGAAAGCAGGAAAAAGTGTCACGATTTCGTGACAAGTTCGAAGAAAGAGAACAAGTAAGAAAAGTGTCACGATTTCGTGACATGTCGCATTTTCGTGACTAAAATAGGAGAGAGAAAGTAAGTTTGAAAAGTGTCACGATTTCGTGACATGTCGCATTTTCGCGACTAAAATAGGAGAGAGAAAGTAAGTTTGAAAAGTGTCGCGATATCATGACATGTCGCATTTTTGTGACAAAAGAAAGAGAGGAAGCGTACGGAAGTAGAAGTGTCATGATTTCATGACAAAAGCAAAGTCAAAGTCTATGGAAGCAAAAGTGTCACGATATCATGACAAAAGCAAAGACGAAGTATACGGAGGCAGAAATGTCACGATATCGCGACAAAAGAAAAGATGAAGTCTACGAAGGCAGAAATGTCACGATATCACGACAAAAGAATAGAGAAAGCGTACGGAGGTGAAAGTGTCGTGATATCGTGACATGTATTTTTATGGCAACAACAACAAAAGAAGCTATAGAGGCAAAAATGTCATGATTTCATGATAAGTCATAAATGCGCAAGTCAAGAAGGAGAACCCGACTGAAATGAGAAGTATGACAGTGGACCGACATCACTACGACATTTACAGGGGCAATTACAGAGTGATTTCATACTACTAAAATACGAAGAGTGATCAAAAGTAGTATGGCGATTAGGTGGTCTATCCAGAATGAAATCATCAAGCGATGGATAAACCGAACATCTTCTTGAGTTGAAGCCGACGAAGACCGATGACAGTCGACTAAAATTAGGGTTTACAGTTGTTATGAAAGCCGACTAAGATTAGGATTTATAACCGACTAAGATTAGGGTTTTCATCATAAAAAATATTGTTATAAAAGGAGGGTTGTTTGGAGAATTGAGAAGATGGTGGAATGTGTGTGAAATACGGTCATTGTGTGCAGAGAGCAAGTCGTGTCGAATCATGCTAAGTGCAAAATTTGCAAAGAGAGCAGAGTGCGCAAAAGGGAGAAGATGATCATGAAGTTTGACTGTAATGAAGCAGAGTGTGCGAAGTGATTGCATAGAGAGAGCAGAGTGCGTAGAGAACGCAAAGGTGAAGAAGACCAGTCAGGGTCTTGCAAAAGCAAAGGTATCTTACTATCAAACTTATAGATTCAAATTGAAGTCCAGGTTGCAGCTTGGCATCAGGGGTTGGTGCTCCTTTCTATTGGTGCAGATAAATAAGGGGTTGGTGCTCCTTTCTATTGGTGTAGATAAATCAAGGGTTGGTGCTCCTTTCTATTGGTGCAGATAAATCAGGGGTTGGTGCTCCTTTCTATTGGTGCAGATAAATCAGGGGTTGGTGCTCCTTTCATTGGTTTTAGTGCAAATAAATAAGGGTTTGGTGCTCCTTACAATGGGTGCTAGTAAATTGATTGTAAAGTTGGTGCTTTGCAAAGGCTGGATTTGGATGGTAGTCCAAGCAGTCAATTTTTGAGGAGTAGCCACATTGGTGAACCTCGTTAAATCTTGTGTTGTGTGATGCTCTTTTGTTATACTTGTTGTATCTAGTAATAAGTTTTAATTGTTACGGTATTAAGAGCTATAAATTCAAGTTTAAAGAGCTACACTGATTCACCCCCCTCTTAGTGTCATTGTAAGACTAACAATTGGTATCGAGCTAAGTTCCTGTACAAGCTTAACCGGCTAGGGTGATCTTGGAAGTAACACAATGGCAGGTGAAAGGTGAAGCTCTTTTCATGGCATTTGAAGAAGTAAAATCAGAAAAGGAAGGAGAGTGAACTCTGAAGTATGTGGTGAAAACCCCGAGGCTGAAGTAGATCTAGAAGGTGAGTTGATCTCTGCACTTGAAGAGTGGAAAATAGAGAGGAAAAAGAATAAGAAAATTTCAAAAAAGCTTGAGGATGCAAACGAAATCATAACCAGTATGAAAGTACAGACAGAAGAATACAAGAAAATATCTGAAGATCTCGAAGTACAAATTACCATGAAAATAGATTATTGCTGCAAACTAGAAGAAGAGAATGTTGGTTTACGGACGCAGATAGAAGAGATGAATCACAAAATTAGTTGCTATCACAAACGCGAAGAAAGTTCTATGAAGCTGGATAAGATTATAAATGACCAAAGGCCTGCAGGCATCAAATTTGGTCTGGGTTTCATCGAAGGAGAATCATCAAATGGATCAAAGGCCAAAAATGTAGAATCCATAAAGAATGAAGATAAGAAACAGGTTGATCAAGGAAAAACGTCTCATGCAAAAGAAAGCAATAATGCCAGGCACGAAAGGAGAATTGACAATGATGGATTCACCAATGTCACACATCAAAGAAGAAGAAGACCTATGGCTCCTACGACAACATGGCAAAGACCATCACCCAGGTTCAATTATCCCTTTTCTGGTTTCTATTTTAAATGCAATGGCTATGGACATAAAATCTCAGATTGCAAATATAATGTAAGACCAAGGAATTTCACCAGTAGAAATGCTTTTTCTCCTTTGATGAATTATACAAGAGAATGTTATAACTGTCATAATTTTGGGCACATTGCAAGAAACTCGTAGAAGTACATTTGCATCAAATCAGTTTCAGGGAAGAAAATTTCAACCAAATAGGATGAGACAAAATAGAAAACTTCCCGAAAAACATGCACAAGCTATTGATAAGGGAAAGGCAAAACAAGAGCCCAAAACTACTATCAAAACGGAGTGGAAAGAAAAAGAGCGACTTAAGGAAGAAAAGGAATCCTTAATCGTACAAACAACATTTAAAGCACAGAATAAATATGTACCATGGATACTTGATAGTGGATGCTCCAGTCATATGACAGGTGACAAACAAAAATTTGAGAAGTTACAGAAATATGAAGGTGGTTCAATGAAATTTATAAATAATGATGGAGCTAAGATAGTTGGCAAAGGTTCAGTTAAAATTAGTGACGAAAAAATTAAGTCAGAAGAAGTCTTGTTTGTGGATGGTTTGAAACATAACTTGTTGAGCGTAAGTCAGATTTGTGATAAAGGTCATGAAGTAGTTTTTAAGAAGCAGGGTTGTGAAGTCAGAAAAACAAACAGTGGAAAATTGATAGCAACTCGGATCAAGGACATCTAGCAACCTGTACACGCTCTCAGAGACTTCAGAAGGAGCTTGTTTTATTGGACAGGAAGAAGAAAATTGGTTGTGGCACAAGAGACTCGGTCATATCAGTTTTGATAATCTAGTAAAAATCAACTCAAAAAGGGCAGTGAGAGATATTCCCACCATCAACAAACCTGCAAACAACATTTGTGCTTCATGCCAAAAGGGGAAGCAAACTAGAGTCACATTCAAAACAAAAGAGTACTACACAAGCAAACCTTTGGAACTAATACACACCGATTTATGTGGACCCATGAGAACACAAAGCATAAATGGTGACAAATATTTTATGTTGTGCATTGATGACTATTCCAGAATGACATGGATATTTTTCTTGAAGCATAAATCGGAAGCTTTTGAAATGTTCAAGACTTTCAAAAACCAAGTTGAGAATGAAACAAGAAAGAGGATCAAATGTTTAAGATCAGATAGAGGAGGAGAATTCATTTCAGAGGAGTTTATAGAGTACTGTGAAAAATACGGTATTAGGAGACAGTTTTCAGCAGCCAGGACACCTCAGCAGAATGGAGTGGTAGAAAGAAAGAACAAGACAATGCAGGAAATGGCACGGACTATGTTGGTTGAAAGCAGAGTAGCAGATAGATTTTGGAAAGAAGCAGTCCATACTGCGGTGTATATCCAAAATAGGTACATGCCGAGAACACATGAAAGCAAAACTCCTTATGAGTTGTGGTTCGGTAAAAGGGCAACAACAAAATACCTCAAAGTTTTTGGCAGCAAGTGCTACATCAAAAGAACTGAAGATAATCTTGGTAAGTTTGAAGATAGAGCGGATGAAGGTATTTTTGTTGGTTATTCATCAAAAAGCAAAGCTTACAAATGCTACAACAAGAGGCTAAAGAAAATTGTGGACAGTGTCGATGTTAAATTTGATGAAGGTAGAGAACGAGTAATTAGCTATGAAAAGAACTACCCAATTTATGAAGAGGTTATTGAAGGAGATGAGGAAAACGAAATGGAAAAGATACAAAAAATTGACTCGGATGATTTAAGTTGTGATTCAGAAGTGGAAGAAAATAAGAAATTCAAAACAGGCAGCTGGCAGAAAAATCATCCTAGAGAGCAAATAATTGGAGACCCCAAAGTTGGTGTTCAGACAAGAAGAAGAGTAGTAAGTAACTACTCTCTATTATCCAGCATTGAGCCCAAAAATGTTGCTTGACGCAAGCAAAGATGAAAGTTGGATGAAGGCAATAAATGAAGAATTAGATCAGATCGAGAAAAATGAAACTTGGGAGTTAGTACCTAGACCTGCAAATAAAAATATAATCGGGACTAAATGGATTTTTCGAAACAAATTGAATGAAGACGGACAGGTAGTCGGAAATAAAGCAAGATTGGTATGTAAGGGTTATGCACAAGTTGAAGGCATTGACTTTGAGGAAACTTTTGCACCAGTAGCTAGACTAGAGGCAATTAGAATGTTTTTGGCTTTAGCAGTCTACAAGAATTTCAAAGTTTATCAAATGGATGTGAAATCAGCATTTTTGAATGGGAAACTTGAAGAAGAGGTTTATATTGAGCAACCGGATGGTTTCCAACTTGGTGATGATCCCAACTTGGTTTGCAAGTTGAAGAAAGCATTATATGGCTTAAAACAGGCACCCCGAGCATGGTATGCAAGGCTAGACAACTATCTCACTCAACAAGGGTTTAAGAAAGGTATGGTGGATAGTAATTTGTATGTCAAAACAGAAAATGGGCATCTTATTGTTCTTGTTGTATACGTAGATGATATCATATTTGGCAGCAACAAAGATGAGTCGTGTAAAGATTTAGCAAATAAGATGCGGAAAGAATTTGAAATGTCAATGATTGGTGAACTTTCGTATTTCCTCGGGTTGCAAGTTAATCAAAATAAGAAGGGCATATTTATTTCTCAAGTTAAATATGTGAAAGAGATGTTAAAAAAGTTCACAATGGAGGATTGTAAGCCAGTTAGCACTCCCATGACGACAGAGTTGCAAGTTGAGCAAGGATGACAAATCTCCACCTATTGATCAAACCATGTACAGATCTATGATTGGGAGCTTATTGTACCTGACAGCTACCAGACCAGATATTTTGCAGGCAGTATGCATGGTAGCACGATTTCAGGCTAATCCCAAGGAGACTCATGTGACAGCAGTGAAGAGGATTCTTCGGTACCTCAAGGGTACTATGGAGTATGGGTTATGGTATCCGAAAGGTAAAGACTTCACCCTTATTTCGTATTCAGATGCAGATTGGGCAGGAGGTGTCGATGACAAAAAGAGTACCGATGGAGGTGCATTCTATCTTGGAGACAGATTGGTCGCGTGGCACAATAAGAAACAAGAGTCAGTTTCTTTATCGACAGTAGAGGCAGAATATATTGCAATGACAACATGTTGTACGTAGGTATTGTGGATGAAACAAACCCTGAAAGATCTTGGTATTAGCTTCAGTGAGCCAATATCGGTTAAGTGTGATAACACCAGTGCCATTAACATCTCCAAGAATCCGGTTATGCATTCACGCACAAAACACATTGCTATCAGGTATCACTTTTTGAAGGAGAAAGTTGCGGAAGGTGAGGTTAAGTTGGATTTTGTTCCAACTACAGAGCAAGTAGCGAGATATCTTCACAAAACCATTGCCCAAGGAAGTTTTTGAGTACCTTCACAATAAATTGGGAGTGGTCACACTTCCCAAGAATTGACTAGCTACAGGGATCACATTCTCAGGGGGAGCATTTAAGTATTTGATTATCTTTTTGCTCATGTTCATGATTTTTGCTAAGTGTAATAAATTTTGCCTGAGAATGTTGTGCATGGACTCAAGGGGAGTCTGCAGTAGCCCTTTGGTATTATTGTCAAAGGGGGAGAAGAGTTACAGGAAATTGCACATGTGTTGCCAACAATTCCAAAGGGGGAGATTGTTGAGCAAGGTGCAGCAACAATATTGTCATTGTTGTCAACACAGTCAGATAGATCTGTTGATGCAAGTGGACAAGAAGTTCAAAAGCTATTCAGATGCAGAAGACAGGAGTTCAAAGGTTATTCAGAGTATGTACAATGATTTTCCAAGAAGACCGAAGTGGCCCATATGCAAAAGATCAAAGAAAAAAGACAAGTAAGAAAAGTGTCGCGATATCGCGACATATACAACAGGCAAGAAAAACTATCGTGATTTCATGACATGTTGGAAGAGAGAGAAAAAGTAGGAAAAACTATCACGATTTCGCGACATGTTGGAAGAGAGAGAAAAAGCAAGAAAAACTGTCACGATTTCGTGACATGTTGGAAGAGAGAAAAAAGGAAAAACTATCACGATTTCGTGACATGTTGGAAGAGAGAAAAAGCAGGAAAAATTGTCACGATTTCATGACATGTTGGAAGAGAGAGAAAAAGCAAGAAAAACTGTCACGATTTCGTGACATGTTGGAAGAGAAAAAGGCAAGTGGAAAAACTGTCATGATTTCGCGACATGTTGGAAGAGAAAGAGAAAGTAGGAAAAAGTGTCACGATTTCATGACAAGTTCGAAGAAAGAGAACAAGTAAGAAAAGTGTCACGATTTCGTGACATGTCGCATTTTTGTGACTAAAATAGGAGAGAGAAAGTAAGTTTGAAAAGTGTCACGATTTCATGACATGTCGCATTTTCATGACTAAAATAGGAGAGAGAAAGTAAGTTTGAAAAGTGTCACGATATCGCGACATGTCACATTTTTGTGACAAAAGAAAGAGAGGAAGCGTACGGAAGCAGAAGTGTCACGATTTCATGACAAAAGCAAAGTCAAAGTCTATGGAAGTAGAAGTGTCGCGATATCGTGACAAAAGCAAAGACGAAGTATACGGAGGCGAAAATGTCACGATATCACGACAAAAGAAAAGACGAAGTCTACGGAGGCAAAAATGTCATGATATCACGACAAAAGAATAGAGAAAGCGTACGGAGGTGAAAGTGTCATGATATCATGACATGTATTTTCATGGCAACAACAACAAAAGAAGCTACAGAGGCAGAAATGTCATGATTTCATGATAGGTCATAAATGCGCAAGTCAAGAAGGAGAACCCGAATGAAATGAGAAGTATGATAGTGGACCGACATCACTACGGAATTTACAGGGGCAGTTACAGAGTGATTTCATACTACTGAAATACGAAGAGTGATCAAAAGTCAGTATGGCGGTTACAGGGTCTGTCCAGAATGAAATCATCAAGCGATGGATAAACCGAACATCTTCTTGAGTTGAAGTCGACGAAGACCGATGACAGCCGACTAAAATTAGGGTTTACAGTTGTTATGAAAGCCGACTAAGATTAGGATTTACAGCCGACTAAGATTAGGGTTTTCATCATAAAAAATATTGTTATAAAAGGAGGGCTGTTTGGAGAATTGAGGAGATGGTGGAATGTGTGTGAAATACGGTCATTGTGCGTAGAGAGCAAGTCATGTCGAATCGTGCTAAGTGCAAAATTTGTAAAGAGAGTAGAGTGCACAAAAGGGAGAAGATGATCGTGAAGTTCGACTGTAACGAAGCAGAGTGTGCGAAGTGATTGCATAGAGAGAGCAGAGTGCACAGAGAACGCAAAGGTGAAGAAGACCAATCAGGGTCTTGCAAAAGCAAAGGTATCTTATTGTCAAACTTATAGATTCAAATTGAAGTCCAGGTTGCAGCTTGGCATCAGGGGTTGGTGCTCCTTTCTGTTGAAGGGGTTGGTGCTCCTTTCGTTGGTGCAGATAAATAAGGGGTTGGTGCTCCTTTCGTTGGTGCAGATAAATAAGGGGTTGGTGCTCCTTTCTATTGGTGCAGATAAATCAGGGGTTGGTGCTCCTTTCTGTTGGTGCAGATAAATAAGGGGTTGGTGCTCCTTTCTGTTGGTGCAGATAAATAAGGGGTTGGTGCTCCTTACAGTGGGTGCTGGTAAATTGATTGTAAAGTTGGTGCTTTGCAAAGGCTGGATTTGGATGGTAGTCCAAGCAGTCAATTTTTGAGGAGTAGCCACATTGGTGAACCTCGTTAAATCTTGTGTTGTGTGATGCTCTTTTGTTATACTTGTTGTATCTAGTAATAAGTTTTAATTGTTGCGGTATTAAGAGCTGTAAATTCAAGTTTAAAGAGCTACACTGATTCACCCCCCCTCTCAGTGTCATTGTAAGACTAACAAAAAGTTGGTATGCAACAACAAAGGATACACCTTGAAACACATATGTTTCAAGAGTATGAGGAGTGCAAATTAGGGTATAGATTGCTCATGATATAGGAAGGATTATTCAAAACTTGGACATAATCAAAGCAAGTAGACAATAGGTGTTGAAAAAAATGGAGCAATGAAGGTGGAACAAAGAAGAAATGGCTCAACTATAATGGAGAGATTTTTTGAAACACCAACATCATAGGGAGAACATGGAAGACCCTGGTGGATGTATACCACCAGTGTTTCCTCCACAAGATCTAGTGATTTGAGTAGTAGCTCTCACTCAATTTCACACACAAGAAATGGTAGTTCAAGTTCACCACTTACAAGGCAGTCTAGGAGGAATGCATCAAGATTGTAACTAGTTCCTAAGCTAGAATGGCGAATGAGAAGGTGAATAAAATATATGCTAGGAATAGATATTTGGGGATATATTATTTGTGGATAAATGATTTGATATTTATGCATATTAGTGAATGATTTTTGTTAATGATAATAAATTTCTACAACAAGTGGTATTAGAGCAACGATTTTGGCAAAGTGAGGATTTTTTGTGTGAAATTACAGAATTAGGGCAATTTTTTTTGAAAAAAGGTTTCATATTTTAGGAGCCATATCTCTGCGAAAGTTTATCTGATTTAGGTGATTCTTGTATCAGTTTGTGTAAAATTTGAAGAGCTTTAAAATGAGTGGTCATATAGAGGAATATGAGCAATATTGAGGTAGATACGACCTTTTGAAGTTAGTCACTTGGAACAAGGATAGTGATGAATTTTACAGATTTTTTGGAAAAACATCTCATCTTTCAAGAGCCATATCTTTGCAAAAGTTTATCCGATTTAGACGATTCTTGGATCAGTGTGTGCAAAATTTGAAGATATTTAAAATGAGTGGTCATACAAAGGAATATGAGTAGTATTGAGGGAGATACGACCTTATGAAGTCAACCATCTAGAACAAGGGCAGTGATGAATTTTCAATTCGCAATTTTTTTGAAAGACAAAATTTGTTTAGTTCGAATAAGCAATTCAGTTGCAATTTATTGTGTTTAGAAGAAAAATTGTAGATATAGTTGTCTCTATAGAATTTTAGCTTTAACTCAATGGGAAGATGTTTATTTCCATAAAATCCTAGTTTGCATTAGGGCATGATATACATTGTCAAAAAACCCTAGTTTGCATTAAGGTATCAACTATGGAGCTACAAAAGTTTTCTAGAGAATATATTGATATTAGAGAATGGTGGAAACTATATAAATCGTTGTATTCTAATAATATTTTTTGGATTCAATTGATTCCTCACCATCTTGGAGGAGAAGCTCTCTCTTGGTTTTATAGTTTTAATAGAGCCCATAAATATTACTTGGGATAAAATGGGGTATGCATTATTGTGTAATTGGGACCCATATAAAAAGCTAGCTAGATTTAAGGTCACCATAAATGGATATGAAAAAATAAACATGCTTGAAAACCAACAATAGGAAATTAACAGAGAGCAGGAATTTCTTAAGAAATAGAATGAAGACTATGAGAATAAAATAAAATTACTCAAGGATGAAAAAGAGGAAAAGGTCAGGGAAGATAATGAGAGGAATGCAGAAGGCACATCTTTGGATCTACAAAAGCAAGAGCATAATAAAAAAGGTTTAAATTTAGCTAAAAGTTCTATTTTATAGGTTCATGGAAGCATTCAAAAGGAACAAGTTACTATTTCCATTAACCCTAGTAGCAGATATAATTTTATTAATATTGCTTTGGCTAAGATGTTGTAAGTTCAAGCAACAAAAATTAAGAACACACATATTGAGGGTGAGAATGTTCATATTTTTGAAGATTTGAATATCACCATGGATAAATATGTTTTACATTCATATTTCTATGCTATTGAGATGGATGATGAGGATGACCTCATACAAGAATTCTTGCAGACTACATACAAGAATGATAAAGAACATGGTTTTGACATGAAGTGGAGTAGGAGTAGGTAGCATACTAGACACTCACAAGAATGACCTTGGGATGAAACTCTAGATGAGAAACAAGTGGAGGCTTTATCACAAAAAGGAAAGGAAAGAATGCCAATAGAGCTAAAGGACATTACATGGTAACAACTAGTGGGAGAATATTGCCACAATTGGTAGAGGGTAAGTGTAGATGATTGCTCACTTAAAGCTATGTTTAAGAAAGCAGGTGTAAGTTGCATACTATAAATTGCAAATTTTGACAAGGAATTCTTTAAGAGCTACTTGTTGCAGATGTTGGAGACATACAATCCACTATAGAACACCAACAAAGTGAAGATTGATGACAAGAAAGTGTAGGTAATATTTTCACCTAACAACGTTCAAAGAATTTTTCGATTACTGGATCATGGAATGCCAGTTAAAAATAAGATAATATATTAGATCTAGTACAATAAAATGATCCTCGAAGTCACCAATATGACCCTAGATGAAGTGGCAAAGATGACAAAGCATGGGAATCATGGAATAAAGCAACAACTAAAGACAATGAAATTGTAGTATGACATGAAAGTGATAGTTTCCAGGTTATAAAGAGACCAACGATGTTCAAAGATACCTACTTGGCTTATACCATATGTGCAAGACCTTATGAAAGGTCTCAAATACGACTGGGCATCATACTTGTTGTAGCATATTAAGAATTTATTGATGTAATTATTGAAGAACTTTTCAATGTCATTTTGCACTATTGCATTGTTGATGAACATTGTAGCATAAGAAAATTTGTAGTTTCTTGGACTAGATCCTCAAATGAAGATAGTAGAGTAGGATCCAATGATCATGGCATGTTTCAATGTAATGCATTTGTAAAGGTAAAGGCAAGTACTCTAGTAAATACATAAAATATATTGAAGAGGAAGGATATTCTAGATGAGGAGGCAAGTGAGGATTTAGAAAATGTTAGCTTTTGAGGATATATCTAGTGGGAGAGATCTATCACAGGTCCTAATAAGATACAAAAAAATATGAAAGAATGGAATTATGCAATGTGATTGAAATATAATATAAATGGAAAGTGGTAAAAATACAATGTAGTATGGAGGTGATGGTCACTCATCAAGGAGTTCTACCACTATCTACTACTCTCTACTATAATGAACTTGATGAACTTGATATATTTGATCACGCACTATGATGTACTTTATATAGGAAGATAGATTCCTTGACCAACACTCTACCTAGTTATACAAGGGGACACCTTGCACATTGCAACTTGTGCATAGTATTACATTGCTTGAAGTAACTAGCTAGCCTCCCCCTAAAGTAATCTCCTACTCTAACTATGTA
This sequence comes from Wollemia nobilis, assembly GCA_028583015.1. Taxonomy (NCBI): domain Eukaryota; kingdom Viridiplantae; phylum Streptophyta; class Pinopsida; order Araucariales; family Araucariaceae; genus Wollemia; species Wollemia nobilis. Next base: position 22,951,673 of record JAQPPZ010001195.1, read on the forward strand.
CCAAAGGTGGTATATTTACATGATCCAAATGATGTAATATACTCTAACACCCCCTGTATTACATTATTTGGGTATGTGAAGAACTTAGTCTTCAATATGGATCTTTGTCTTCAAATATTCTTCAACTTGATCTGGTCCTTTGCATTATATTTAATTCATATTACACTGTATGCCTCCATGAATTGGTTCTTCTTATCATTTATTGGAGTCAGTACTTTCAAAGGTAGACGTACTATCACTAGATTCTTGCAAGAATATTTTATCTTTGTTTTTTCCTTGTTATCATTCTCCATGTCCTGTATAGAATATTCTGAACATGCACTTAGAGCATCATAATAAGATTTTATGTTAGTAGAATTTGAAGCACTAATACTACATGAGGATTGAAATAATTTTGTTAGGGATGATTCATCCATTTCTATTTTTAGTTTAAGTAATTCTATCAATCCTCTTTGTTCTACATTTTGTTTTGATTTGGTGGAATAAGGGGTTTTGAAAGTAACCCCAAATATTTTACAAAATGGATCCACACAACTTAGACAGATTAAGGGATGCCCGTAGACCACCAAAAGAGAAACTAGGATTCAAAGATCCAACAGGGTTGAACCCAAACAAAGCTACCAAAATAGTTCCATACATACTTCTAAAATTATGAGATAGCCTAAGGCAGCTCAATCCCATGTAGGGAAGAGCAAACACCCTGGCTGAGCTAACTAGACTAACAAAACAAAAAGGATAGGATAAAAAACATTTCCAAATCACCTAGAATCAGAACCTAGTTCTTGGTTCTGTTGGGTCCAGCTTCCTTCCCTAGCTCTTCATCCTTTGATTCCCACTCTTCCCACCCCATCAGGACTAAGGTCTCCTTTTGTTTGAATTAAAAAATATAGTTCCTAAAATTTAAAAATTATCGTGAAATCCCCCTTGTATAGAGCTAAAATTTGGACACCAAATAAGTAACAAGTAAATTACCTTCTTATGACATCATTAGCTAGTTGGATTAAGCCTTTCAAAAACTCCCTATTTCAAACTATGATGTCGTTTTGAGAGGTGTCCAGGTTAGCCAAAAAATTGGTTGAATTATTACCCTCCCTAAACACATGTAGGTACTAGATAATTTTAAATATTTGGGCCAATTTATGCACTTCCTCCAATAGATTAAGTTGGAGTTTGCATCCCTCTAACCATATTAATTATATTGAGTGAGTCACCTTCTATTATGACTTTTCTAAAGCCCAAAGATTTTAACTGTAAGACTCCTTGAAAGAGAAATCTAGCCTGAGTTGCATGGCTAGTTTGGGTTCTAATGTTTTCAGCAAACACCAACAAAATTTTCTCCTCTGCATCCTTTATGACACCACCTACTCCAACCCAACCTAAATTACCCTTATAAGCACCATTAAAGTTTAATTTTATCCACCCAAGAGGGAGCGATTCCCAAATAATATCTGCTCTTACTAGGTGATGTATTATTGATACTAAAGCAAGAGAAGATCTAGAATCCAAATTATTTTCTATCCCAGCTTTTGTACTAGCATTCCTCGCATCCAGGGATATGAGATCAACATTCTCCACCGCAACAAGGATAGTCTTAACAAAAATTGACTCTAGATAATGAGATGTGTTATTAAAAGCTCTAGAATTTATTTCCTTCCATATTCACCACCACAGATGAGGGAGGACAAAGGATGTGAATGATAGAATTTGAGGTGACAAATAGGGAGTGCTCCATTGCTCCACATGGGCATTTAGCTCTTTAGGGGGAACCCAATCCATTCCCACTAGACAAAGCAACATTCTAAAAATTTCTTTAGAATAGTAACATAGGAAGAACAGATGCTCATAAGATTCTTCTACTAGCCCACATTGATAAAATCTCTTGGGCAAACTAAGACCTCTCTTCTGTAAATTATCCAATGTTAAGCACTTTTCCTACACAACCAACCAAAAAAATATATTCACTTTGGGCGTGAGACCTTTGTGTCAATTTTTTTTAGCTAGGAACTAAGGCTCTTCATGATCATAAAGGAGTGCATACATCCATTTGATCGAGAAACATTCATTATTTTTAGCTCCCCAAACCACCTTATCTTCTTTATCTTCAGAGACTATAACAATGTATTTCAACAATTCTGAAAGGGCTTTACAAGAAAATTCCTCATGTTGAGACCAATAAGGGAAGGAAAGATATTTCCAACATTTTTTGTTATTCACCATCTCAAAGTAATCATAGACCCTTGATCCGAAAGCCTATGTTGTGATAAATTCAGCCTGAGAGAAGGTAGGAATGGAGTTTAAAGGTCTATCTATTGCCCACCTATCTCTCCAAAAATTGATCCTCTAACCATTACCCAAAATCCAACAACCACCCTTGCTCAACTTTTGACCATGATTTTCTTGAACAAAGATCCTTGGTATAGGTTGGGATCAGAAAAAATAAAATCCTCATTCCCCAAGTATTTGAATTTTAAAATTTTTACCCACTTTGTAATATCATTTTGGGCCAACTTCCACCATTGCTTAGCTAAATGGGCCCTGTTCATTAACTCATTTTTCTCATACCAAGTCCTTCCATATCCTTACAACTGTAAACTTGATCCCAAGCTACTAAGGAAAACTTCTTTTTGTCCTGAGATCCAAACCAAATAAAGGAGCATTGAATCTGCTCTAATTTTCTAAGAACTATCCCTAGCATCTTGAAAAGAGAAAGGAAATAAACAAGAATTATTTGTAAAGTAGTTTTAACCAGAAGGACCTTACTAGCTTGGCTCAAGAGCACCCCTTTCCACCTTGCTAAATTCCTCTAGACTCTCCATCACTGATTCCAACAAAGAATCTTTGAATCCACCTTTGAAGAGTGGCATTCCCAGGTAAACAAATGGAAGGGAATCTATCGTACACCCCAGGATTTCAATGATTTTTCTCTACCTTCTAACTGGTGTGTTGAAAAAATAAAATTTACTTTTTCTGAAGCTAATATTTGCCCAATGACTTTCTCATAGTTATAAGAATAGCTTTAATCACTCGATCTTACAAAATAAAAGCCAAGAAAGATAACAATGTATCATCTACAAAGTGACGATGTGAAATTGGATTTGAATTACTTAACTGCTTCATTCCTAATGTCCTCAATATTTGTGAATACCATCTCATTGGCATAATAAATTTCTCATAATCGTATTATTGCTTCTATGACTCAAGGTAGAGGCATGATTTTTTTTTGTGTTTCTTTCTTCTTCCCGTAGCCAAAGAGATCTAGATTTTTTCTGCAGTAGCATTTCCTCCTCAACCAATGAGTTATTTTGATAATAGTAATTTTTCTTTGATTTTGTCCTTTTCCTCTACTTCCCTTGATGCTACATTAGCTTCGAACTCCTTTAATTGCTTGGATATATCCTTTTTCCTTTAGAATACATCTCCAAAGAAAATTTGTTCAAGTTTTAAGATTAACCTTGACAAATCTTAACTTAGATGCCACTTGGAAAATCAAAGGACTAAAGAAATTTTGTGGCCACCAAGATTTAATTTTGGTCTCTAGATCTGAGTTTTGTAGCCACGTCGCCTCAAATATGAATGACCTAGGGATTTTTTTATTTGATCTTTTTCCAAGACTAATGGGTTGTGATCAGACTTGATTTTAGGTAAGGAGCAAAGGAGACCATCACCAAAAAAGGAGAGATATTCCTTCGAAACCAGAACTCTATCTAGTTTTATTTGAATGTTTTGGCTTCCCACCCACCTTTTAGTCCAAGTAAATTTGGATCCTTTCAACTCTATGTCCATAAAATCCTTGTTGTTCATGAAAGAAGCAAACTCTTCCATGCTTTTAGAATTTACATCAGAGACCCCTTTATTATCAGAAGGTTAGAGTGGGGTATTAAAATCCCCTAAAAGAATCCTAACCTCATTCTTGAACAAGTTCTTCATGGCGCTCAATGTATCCCAAAGAATCACCCTATCCATACTAGTGTTAGGAGCATAAATGTTAGAGGAGACCCACTTAAATATTGAATTTTTATAGAAAAAAAGAATATTCATCACTATTTCAGATATAAGAAGTACATAACCATCCAATTTCATGGGATAACAAAGGCATAGAGGACCTCTCGAAGCCCCAATAGTAGATTTTTTTGCGAACTCAACTTCCTTCCAGATGATGTCCTTGGTAATTTCTACATTGGTCCTATCCATTTTGATTTCCTAGATAAATATAATGTCTGAACAAACTTATGTCCTGATAGATGCCAAAATCCTCTTCTTTGTAGGCCCATTTAGGCCTCTTATATTCCAAGAGAGCATAATCATTTGTATGGTTTGGGATATTTTCCTCTGTTCAAGGATTGGGGGGGTCCAAAAAATTATTCCAGCTTGAGATATTTATTTTTATTCTCCTCTTTTTCAAATTTAAGTCAAGTTTGAATTCCATCAATGATATCTATTTTTTCTCCTTTGAACCTTACCATCTTGTTTGAGGGTTTACCAAACTTTTGACTAGTTACCACATCCATTTGAATTTTTTTGTTCTAGTTTTTGGCTTGGACTTTGAAGTTCCTAAAGATCTTACTCCTGTATAAAGGTATTTTTTAAAGTCAAGTAGAGTTGGAGACTCCAATTCCTAGATCGCAAGTTCAAAACCCTTTTGAGGATACTGAATTCCTCTTAGACCACAAATTTAGTAGCCTTCTAGGGAGAACTAAGTTCCTCCAAAACTAGATCTTGAGAAGCCAAACATTGGTAGGAATTGTGAATAATTTTAGATGGAACATAAATCTTGATTTCTAGGGCCATCAACTTGATAGGGCTACTCTCTAGGGTTTGGACCACCACCTCATTAGACTTAGACACATTAACTGGGATAATTTGATCCACAATATTATCTCCCATTTCTAGCTCATTCAAGCTCAGATCAGATTATCTTGTTTCAAAAGGAACCATTTGTTCTTGGGTCTTTTCAACTAGATTTTTTAGCCTGTTCTTCTATGGAGCTCGACTATCAAAAGCTTTATGAGGGTAAGACCCCATTGCATGCTTGAATATATGACATGAAGAACACATAATGGGTTGATTGGCATAGACTATCTACTACAACTAGGAACCCTGCTTGGAGATAAGGTCAATGTGATCCTGTAGCTCAACCTCCATGTCTACCATTATGTACATCCTAGTAAATATCATCCTAGACTTAGATATGGTATCTAAGTCAATAAGAACCAGTTCCCCAATGGCTTTGGCTATACCCCTTAGGATATCTTCATTCCATAAATAAAATGAAAACTAGGTAGGCAAACTCAAAGGGGTGCCAAATTAATATTTTGAGTCTTAGGGTTGAATTTTGGACCTCATTTTTATAAAAAATTCCTCATTTACCAATAAACCATGGGTCTCTCCTAAATCCTTGTAGCTCAACTTGATAAGTAAGATAGAATTGGACATAGCCACAATATCAAGTGAGCCCAAGGGTTTCCATTTAAATAGAGCCCACTGCCAAATGGAATCAAGGTTTGGTTGAGCTCCTTGAAAATTCCCAACTAGGTTTCATGAGCCTTCAACCATGGTAGCATCCACCAACTCATCCAAAATTACAAGTTTATTGCTAACTAGAGAAATGTCGAAAAGAGTTTTTAAGGCTTGAGAAAATAAAATCCTAGTGGTAACTGCAATGAAAAAAGACTCACCTGGATCAATTGGAAGACTGCTTCTCGGGGACACCTTCATGGGTCCATCACACGACACTACCAAACCCATTGAATCCGTAGCTCCAAAAATCCCATGGGAGGGCCATCGAAGAACCACTTACTCTGATTGAATACCAACTTTCCCAAGCTCACCACCTACTTGCAAATCACCCTCGTACTTACCATCAAAATCATCATCTTGACCACCAACCTTCCCAAGCACCCCATTCAATTGTGAACCAATATTGAAACCACCAATGAAACCACCATCGAGATTGCCACCCTAAATAGTACCATCACAAAATAAATTCTACATGCCACCCTTCACCTTGCTCTCAAACACTCGACCACCTTGCACACTCACATTCTCGCTTGCACTCATGTTCAAAACCCTCAAGTTTTATATGTTCAACAAAGTATATTGAAAGTGTTTATAATTTTCATGTTCACTATGAAATTTTGCAAAAACCCTAGTCTTCAACCTGTAAATGAAAACCCTAATCTTCAGCCTATAAATTCCTCCTGCAAAAACCTTAGTCTTATTTCAATGCTTAAAGAAAGTAGATGCTCTTTGACACTTGGAATTTGTTGTAGAATGGATGATAGACGTTACAGTATTTAAGTGAGCACTTGTATGCCTTGGTTAAAAGTGTCATCCCTTATCTAACACAACCAATGATCTCTTGTGTAACACTTCCTTGGACTATTCCTTTCACACGTGCAATATTGAGTGTTATTTTGAGCACTCAAAAGGGAGATGTTAGGGTTTCTTCAATGGTGACAAGTGGCACCTTTTTTATTTTGCATGAACCTTCCTATTCAACGTCTCCAGATTCCTCCTTAACATATTCTTGCAAGCTTCAATGTATTAATTCCAACTCTTTCTTTGCTATATATTATTCTTAATGATTCGATGTCACTTGGTATGTGAGTTGGTTCTAGTTGAGCAATAATTTGGTGGAGTTTTGTGATACTCCAATGGTGGATTTGGATGCTCCTTATGGGTGGACATCTAGTTTCTGGTATTGTTTTATTTTTGCTTTGATTCTTACTTTCAAGTTGTGTTTCTTCCTTTGTAAATGATGGCTCCTTCCTTGTGCTATGCTATGTGTGCTTGCAGGTTTCTTGTTGTGGCTATCCAAAACCATGGGTTATGTGAGTTCTTTAAAGGCTCTTTTTACCTTGCTTGAATGATGCTTCTCTATGATCACTTTGAGATGTTCCTTGCTCATGAAGAATGTATGTTTATAACACTTATAATTTTTCCTTTTTCCTACGTAGGATAGAATATTATGGTGCAAGATAATGTAAATAAACTTGGTACTAGAATACCTTATTTTTGCACTTCCTTTTGCAAGCTTTTTCTGTTGGTTTTAATGGCGGATTTATTGTAGGCAAGGGCTGATTTGATGTTGTATTTTTTGTTAAAAAACTCTCTCCTTTTGCTTGGTTAATCTAGTAATAAATCCAAACTAATAACCACATAGATAGAATATTTTGAAGTAGTAGTTTTTGCACTATTTTTTTACTTGTAAAGAACCCTTAGTGCACCTCAAATTTGAGATTCACCGAGTCTTGATTTATAACTTCTTTTACTGATTTTGGTAGTGGTTTTCTTCTCCACTCCTTGGAGGAATATGATCTTTTTTTTTTGTAACCTCTTATGTGCATAGCATATCTGTAACATGTGAGGGGAGAGATTTGAACCTGGGGCCTCTCGATTTCAATTGGAGAGTTTTAGCTACCCACTTGCTTTCCAACTCCTCTACATGAGCGGATATAATATGATCTATTTTTGGTGGCTTCTTTGGACCATGAATTATTGTAGGTTCTGTACACTAAATAGTATCTCTAGATACTTTGATAATCTACTGGTTTTTTGCCCTTGATCTTAACAATAAAAAATACAAACTAACCCTTTTTAAGAGTAACTAGTTAAAGATAAACTAGTATAGTGCAAATGGATTAATAATACCTCCAACTTAATTCACTTTAATGGTAACAATAATATCACATTATTACTCCTATAAATAAACTCTCAAAGTATTTGCTAATGCACTTAATAATATCTGTAATTCTTAAGAGTAATTATAATGAACCCTTAAAAAATAATATGCAATTTTTCACTACAATCAGTGTTGTAGGATGTAGTCTTCTTGCTTTTTATATAGAAAGTAGTTAGATGATATATTTATTTCTTTTAAAATACATCCAATTCCTATTTTAATGTGCAAGTAAATATCTTAAAAGAACTATATTTTGCACCTTTTGAATACTGTAATATGATCCCTTATTTTTGCAACTTTAATCCAAATATAGTGCTTAATGATACTTGATAATGAACCCTAATTTAAAGTTTAACTAATTGCACACAAGTTTCTTACATTTAATGGATTTTGTAGATGATGTATATCTTGGTGTTTAGATTCACCAAATTTCTACCTTGAGATGAATGAATTCCGTAGCTTCTTTTTGGTTGTCCAAAACAACTTCTTGCTTCACCAAACTATGGTCTCGAACCTTCTATCTTGATCATAGGGTTTGATGACTTAATATTTCAAGTGATCTTATGTTTTCTATTTTAGATTCAAAAATATCTTATCTTTGAAATGTTCCTTCTTATTTTGAGAGGTAATCTCCAAATATCTTTTATTTGGTAGGCTTCTTCTGTTTGAATACACCTTCAATCTTCTTGTTGAACTCTAATTTCAAACATGATCTTCTTCTCAATATTTTGAATGTCTTGAGATATTCACTAGACTCTTCTTCAAGTTTTGGTGTTCTTTGTCAAATTCTTCTCCTCTTGGGCTTGTTGTCGAATGATGACAATTGTCCCAAGTCCTTCACTATCAAGAGCTTCTCCTTGGTAGTGGATTTCTCCAATGAGTTCTTATAGGAACTCTTTGAATGATGCTTCTACAAGATCTGCAACAAGGCTCTCCAAGACTTTTTATTTTTCCTCCTTGAGACCTCTCTAAGGTCTTTAATATTGCAGCTTCTATGGTCTTCTAAATGAGACCTTTCCTTCAACCTTCTGCTTGTGAAAATGTTGGTAATGAGATCTTCTTGGATCTCTAAAATTTTCTACTTCTCTGATCAGGAACAAGACTTTGCTAGTCCCTCTTTATCTCTTCCACGAATAAAATTTTTCCAATGAGATATTATATGGATCTCTTTATCTTCTTCATAAATAAGTATTTTATCGATAAAGAAGATCACCAATCTCCCATTTCATGGACTCTTTTGTGGAGTCTTCTTAAGGAACTCTTATCTGGAGTCTTCTTATGGATCATGAACTCTTCTATAGAATTTTCTTCAGGAACTCTTATCTGAAGTCTTCTTATGGATCAAGAAATATTCACTAGATTTTTCTTTAGGAACTCTTCTCTAGAGTATTCTTTTGGATCAAGAACTCTTCTCTGGAGTTTTCTTTAGGAACTCTTCTTTGGAGTCTTCTTCAAAATTAAGGATTTTATGGCCTTTTATTCTGGGTCAAGGCTTCCGTGGCCTTTTCTTCTAGATCAAGGCTTCTATGGTATTTTCTTTTGGTACGAGGCTTCTATGGCCTTTTCTTCTGATACAAGGCTTCTATGGCCTTTTCTTCAAATGTAGGGCTTCTATGGCATTTTCTTCTATAGTGTGAAGTTTTTGAATATAGCAATGGAGATCTCCAATCTCCAAAATTCACCATGACTATTCTCCTCGAGTCTCTCCTACATGGATCTATAGTGTCTATTTTTTTTGTAACAAAAAAACTAATCTCTACATGAGGAAAGCACATAAAATTTTAGGTAACAAAGGTGAAATCCTTCTCTATCTATTGTAGGAAGTGTCCCAAATTCTGAGAGTTAATTTTATACAACAAAGAAAATTTAGACATTAGTTAGCATGAAAAGATTCTAGATCTCTTGAGATCAATAGTATTCACTAGTTGATTCGTCAAACTAGTGGAATGAATGTTGAATCCTAGTCTTCATGAGTTTTATTGCAACTCTGTAGAAAGACTCTAGCCAAATGTGATCTTAAAATTTTTGTAACTAAGATTTGTTTTAGTCCTCACTTGTGACTCTCCCTAATCCTATCTAGATGCATCGTGTCTCTAATACCACTATTAGCTTTTAAGGATATATGTAGTGGGAGAGATCTATCACATGTCCTAATAAGATGCAAAAAATATGAAAGAATAGAATTCTACAATATGACTAGAATATACTATAAATAGAAAGTGGTGAAAATACAATAAAGTATGAAGGTGATGGTCACCCCATTGATATAAGCTAAATGATTACATTGTGCTTCATCAAGGAGTTCTACCATTATCTACTACTCTTTACTATAATGAACTTGATATATATGATCACTCACTATGAGGCCCTTTATATAGGAATATTAGATTCCTTGGCCAACACTCTACCTAGCTATACAAGGGGACACCTTGCACATTACAACTTGCACATTGATACTTGTGCGTTTATTAAATTTATTGAAGTAACTAGCTAGCTTCCCCCTAAAGTAATCTCTTACTCTAACTATGTATCAAAGGTGGTACATTTACATAACCCAAATGATGTAATATACTCTAACATTCTCATAACAATGATGATAATTCCCCACTTCTATATTATGATAGTAATATCACTTCTATTTGAGATGGTAAGCTTCTTGTGTGATTATTACTTCTATGCCTTTCGACTTCCTAGCTATGTGGCTACTAACGACACAACTATTACTAACCTATGATGGTAATCTCCTCCAACCAAATTGTTTGATGGTAAACCTTCCCTAGTCAACTTGCTTGACAACCAATCTACTATTTTCAATTTGTTTAATAGCACTCTCTCTACTAACTTGTATGATGACAAACTCTTCTCAATCGACTTGCCTGATAATAAACCTTCCCCAACAAACTTGCTTGACAACCAATTTGTTGTTACTAACTTGCCTGATGGCCAATCTACTATTGCTAACTTTTATAACAATAGACTCTCATCAATTAACTTGAAATAATAATATTATGGTAGCAATAAATTGACAACAAGGGTAGTGATGATAACTATTGACCCTTTTTAGTCATGAATATTTACCAACTTGCCTTCACTTGTCCTCAATTTGTACGCATTTATCCTTTGATGGTCATGCACTTCTTTTTGGCTTGGCTAAAGTCATCCATAGATGCATTCAAATGTGAATGTGTTAGCAAAATTACCATTCAAATGCATGGATACCTACTATAATTGATCATGATGCCTTCATGTCTACCAGTTCCTTGTAGCTTATAACTTGTCCTATATGATTTTTTTTGGTGCACAGGTTGTTTTTTTTCTAACGAGTCCTCAAGCTCTTGCTCCTATTGTGTGAATGTTAAAACTTCATCTGCTTACAATAAGCATTCTAATCCTTGGTTGTCTCTATTTATAATCCTCACTTGTTGTCATTTTCATCCATGCAAACAATTCAATAACTACCACTATGTGTTCAAAATATCGCATGTGCACCACCTTGCCATCTTGCATGCAATTATCATAGTTTTCTTATTTCATATTTTTCTTGTTTTATTTTTTACTTATTTTATTTTTTTATAGTTTTTTAGAACTATGTACATTGCAGATCCTTACCACATGTCACTAGCATCGTGTGAATTACATGGCTATTCCTATGCAAATTTCCAACTTTTTTGTTGATGATGCCTCCTCTTGTTTGTCATTACAACTTCCTTCACTTTCTAGATCATTATCCTCATAGATTTATTCTATCTATTGTTTTTTATTTTTTTTACATGGTGGAATTGATAGCTACCATGAATTTAGGTAGGCTATTTGGATTTTTCTAGTCGCCACAATATTCTGCGTTATCTACCCCAAAAGCCACCACACAGATATTCATGTAGTATGCCCCTATAACCACCATACCACAATTATTTTAAACATTTTATGCTATTGAAAGTGTTATTCTATCTATTAATTGTTACAATGATTCCCTCGACTTCATGGTGTTTTTGACTGTTGTTCCCCTTGCTGATTATACCTAATTATTTTCATAATACATCAATTTATTCTTTCTTCCTCATGGCGTCAACATTTTACTTCTATAGGAAGACAACTAAATGATTAATAGTCTACCCTACAATCGTAATCATGATGGTTGCCCTACTTATCATCCTCATGTGAATCGTTTGCTCTATTGTCAGCCTTATGATGGATGGTCTTGTCATCATTATGATAGTTGATTGTTATGTCATTGTTATGATGGATGCCTACCCTACCATAATTATGATGATCGATTGTTCTATCATCATCCTAATGGTAGATTATCATCCTATGTGTAGGCTATCTTCTTCATTTCTAGTTGTCATCATGTCTCCTTATTTCTTCTTCTCCTTGGTGTATAAAACATGGGACTCAAGTCCTTAGTGGTAATTGACTTTTATTATGAAATCCTTGTCTTCCTTGAAATCTATTCAAACATCCTCCCATCATATCCAACCAAATCATTGTGTTGTACTATTAAAATCTCAACTATCTAGGATTTATTTGATTCCTAAGTCATTCAAGATGATGTATTTGGTTTTCATGGGCCTGATAAGGTAGGCATGATGGACCATCCTCATGAACTTGTGGTTGTTGATTATTTTGTGTTGTATCTACAGATAGTCCTTGCAATCTATTATGTTTATCAGTCGACCTAGGGGTAGCAGGAGTGAAATTTCTTGTCCTCAAGTTGTTGGGATGGAGATCAACTAGAATCCCCTCTTGGTTAGGTATACTTATATTACCTAGGAGTCCTATAAAAATCCTTGGATTACTCATGTTGCCTTTATTTCTTGCTTGATCAAGTAGTTTTGTGCTCGTTGTTTGCTCTTCATAGTTTTCAATTCATGGTGACAATTGCCTTAGTGTTCTTAACCTTTGATCTTACCACAACAATTGTCTATGTCATCTTGCCTCTTCAAATTTTCTTGGTGGTTCACATTTTACTAGTTCCTCTTTGTACTAGTTTGAGAAGTTAGAGTCCATGCTGGAATTTTTACCTTTCCTTATAATATCCATAGGCTATTTGGATGTATCCTGCAGTCCCCTTTACAATCTTATTACTTCTCTTATTTGTCTTCTCAATTATCTAGCAATAGCTCAATACTCTTGTACCTCTAGTCTCCCTTGTGGTTCTCTTAATGGTTCACTATCACTACTTGAACTATTTTGAATTCTATCTTTCTCCACCTTGTTGTGACCTTTGCACAAATTTCCCCAAACTTGGGGATCCACCTTTAATTTTGAGTTCTTGGGGAAGTTTCGACTATATTTTTATGAGATTTTGGATAGGAGCCTAGCCATGAACTCGCCGTGTGGGTTCCAAGGTTCCTTTTGGGAGATGTCATCTTACCTTATCATAGAAAGTTAATTTTAGTGTGTTATTTGGAATCGTTTGTTCGACTTTTGATAGATTGGTTTTGGTTAGTGTCTCTTAGTGTTATTTACAATGTTTGGATTTTGTTTAGAAGATCGTGCCTTGTTCCTTTTATTCGTTCTCTTTACATTTTGAATTTCTTATTTATGCACTTAGGTCAAATTGATTTGGTTATAACCTATTCTAATATAGTGATGTTTAAATGGCTTGTGATATATCTTTGTTTTATACATATATTATAAGTTTGATTGCTATAATGTTGGTTGTTACAGGTAATTACAAAATTATCAGTTCAATTATGACCAAGTAACATAGCACACAAAATGATGAGCTAGACGGGTAGGACTCAGTGAGCGAGTGCAACCAATGACTTAGACGCATGATCTAGCAAGGATTTGACACATCTCGAGGAGCTATTGACGGAAGGATGTGCAACTATGACATGGAACGAGATGTGTACGCAGTTGTGATGTATCGATAATTTGGTATATGGGAGCCTATGACAAGGATGGTTGTTCCAGTGTGTCAAACTTCTTAGGATTTGATAGTGATCGAGAAAGCCATGGCAGATAAGTACCAGACCCAAAATTATAGGGCAACAATAATATTAATTTGGAGGATGTGGAAGCCTCGATTCAGAAGGTGCCAATATCATTAGTGAGAATCACGATGTTATGACCATGTATGGTGGAATGGGTTTGATAGTGTAGATGAGAGAATTTAGCATCGACCATTAGCTATTGTTTAAAGTTCCATTCATTTTAGAAACTAAAGAAGGATATGGAAGATTCAATGTGTTGTAACCACAGTAGCAACATTAGTGACCACCTTGAAATCTTATGGAGAATAATAAAAAATAGTAAAATGATCTCAGGGATGTCTAGATAAAATGTATATGGATGGCTCAAGGGATGAGGGACTTAAGTATATTCATCACTGTCGAGGTCGCAGGATTTTTGTATAGAAATGGAAGAGTCAGATAATTACATAGATTTTGAAGCACAAAGAGGAAACATGAGAGAGAATCATGAAAAAAATTAATAGATACATAGTAGGTGATGAGATAGCAGTGTTGACAAGATCGAGAATAGTAACTTCAATGGGCAGTGATAATCACGTCTACAAACAATGTTTTGAAGTCAATGCAGGTAGAGGTGACATGGACAATGGACTTCCCAAAGTGAATTCAATTTCTTGGATGTAGCTAGAGTGAGTGGAGCATACTGGTTTGAATTGTGAGGTCATTTTGTGTGTATGTATTTGCATCCTACTAGATACTACAACGTTCATTTCATATTGAGACACTAGAAGGAACTATTCATGGTCGTTGAGGGTATGTACATCGACCAACTCATCTATTGTGGGAAGAAGGTCAACCTCACCATAGACAACGTACTGCCACTCTGATCTATTCCAGAAGGAACCATTGACTACAATGTGGAACAACACACAAAGGAAGCTCTCAATGGATGATGATGGTAGCTAGACATGGAAGGCAATTATTGAGGTGGCTATCATAATGGAATGTAGGCTCTCAAAATGAAGTGGCTCGCATGGTGGTTTAGATAAATCGATGCATGGGTGCCCTTGTCATAATGGAAAGCAAGGACATTATGGTCACTACTATACCCACCTAAGTCCTCACCTTTGATGTGGTAATAAATAGACAATGGTCAGAATGAGTCAGCATTTTTGCATAGTGCCGCTCTAGGTGAAATATTGATAGTAAAAAAAAAAATTACCATGAGGTGATGTGCTTTCCTCAGTACTCACCTTCGATGTGGTAATAAATCAGGAACAATCAAAATGAGCCAGCGTATTTGCATAGTTCCGCTTTGGGTGAAATACAGGTAGTAAAAAAAATTGATCATGAGGTGATGCGGCTACCATTAGGCAATGGCAAAATTTGGTCAAGGGCTATGTATTCTCCATGGGTCCAATACAGTAGTGGAAAACTCATGTGTGTTGTCGATATGAAAATATTATAAATGCAACCAGTTGGCACTAGGGTTACAATAGAAGAGGGCAGTTCACTATTATAAAATGCGTTACTACTGATAGTAGAGGAAGAGGAACTATTACATATTAACATGTATAAGACCAAAGCATTTATTGGATAAAATAAAGGGTGCTTTAATAAGCAAAATATAATGGAAATAAGGAGTGGTGGCAGTTACCAAGGTAATCTAAAGGATGCATTCAAAGCCAGACCCAAAGAGAGGGGTTACAAAGTTGAACCAACAAAAGAAGAAACAAAAATCCAAGCGAAGATGAAAATGGAACTGAAGGATATATTGCAAACTTTAAAAGGGGTATGCGAATATAGAACAAGGGTTGGAAATTTTTTTGAGCAAAAGTGTTGAAAGAAGATTGGAAAGTCTTTAAGCTATTGTTAACACCCTGTGCCTACCTTGTATGCAGAACTAAAGTTTTGTTTTGAACCCAATAAAATTCATTGCATATATTTCTTCATGTTTTAGAGTTATGTTAATGGTGTTTTATGAGTGAATTCGATAGCATTATTTTGAGTAGCTTTAATACATGATCTCACCCTTAGTCTCTTGCCATAACCAGATTTTATATTATGTGTATGTAGGTCTAACTTATTTGTGTTTCTCATGTTCAAGATCTAACTTTTTTTTACATATTTGGCTAGTTTTTGTTTCAATAGTTTCTCTTTGGTATGTCCCCCTATCATTTGGTGTATGGGCAAGATCCTATTTTCCCATTGATCTTAAGTTGCAAACCTTTCAATTCATGAAAGAATATCTAGAAACGGATGATAAAATTGAAGCTCAACTCACTCACATCATGCACCTAGATGAAAAGCGAGAAGTGCCTTGCTTCATTTTAGTAAACATCAAGATATTGTTAAGAGATGGTTTGATAAAAGGGCTAAAATCAAAGATTTTAGAATTTATGATTTGATGTTACTTTGGGATAAGGCACATGAAAAGAAGGGTGACCATGATAAATTTGATTATCTGTGGATTGGTCCTTACCAAATTTCTAAAATCCTTGGTGAAATACTTTCAGGTTGAAATATTTGAATGGAGATGATGTTCGCTTGCTTGTGAATGGGTAATTTCTCAAGCACTACTTTCACCCATGAGGCAATAGAATGCCTATATCATTTATACAATGTTTATATATTATGTAGATTTAGGGTTTTGTGTTTTTTGATTTTATAATTGTCTTGGTTTGACACTTTTGTGTGTGGTGTTGCAAGTTTACTTCTTGTAAGCAGGTCTAACCTGGTTGTGTTTCTCGTGTTCAAGATCTAACTTTTTTCTACATATTTGGCTAGTTTTTTTTTAGTAGTTTCTCTTTGGTCTTTGTTCACATTCTGGTCCATATTCCAGATTCTTTTTAAATTCCATTTTATCTTACCCTAACTATTGCTTTTTTTTTTATCATTTAATTTTACTTTATCTCGGTTATCAAGCACTCAAAATCCTAATAGGCTCACAATTTTTTATGCATTATAGTTTTAGGATTTTGTAGTATTACAATGTCCAAATAATAATTTTCAATGCATGCATCCGTAATTATTTGGATAATCATTCAAGTATTTTTAGATTAAAGAGAGTCTATATTTCACAAAGTTTTTCAGAATTTTCTTTTTTTCAAGATAAAATCAACTTTGCATTTAAGAGAGTCTATGGACACCACCACTGAATACAATGGCTCAAAATATTGCTTGGTATGGAGCACATAGTACTCCATTGAACATAGTTGGGGATGTCCATGATGTACCCAAAAATATTGAAAGGTTCTTGCCCAAGTATAAGCATGATGGTCCTAGATCAGCCGAAGAACACATCCAGGTTTATAAGGATATCTTGATCAAATCACGAGTTGAACATGAAGATGTGGCTTGTAGATTATTTCCTTTGAGTCTAGATGAAATAATGTATGATTGGTATATCAGTCTACCTGTTGGTTCTATTACCTCTTGGGCCCAATTAGAGGCTACTTTTGTCAATCAATTTAGGTCACCCTTAGATCCTACCATTATATATAACCAATTTGTGACTTGTAAAAGGGGACCTAATGAGCCAATTAGGATGTTCAATTCTAGATTTTAGAAACTCTACATGAGATTGACTCGTCATTTCACTGTTGATGCCAATGTGGCTCTTCAATTATACTTTGGGGTGTTAGATCCCATGACTGCCATGTTTTCTAGGAGGAACCCTCAGGTTACTACCCTTGCCCTAGCTTACTCGGAGGCCATGACCATTGAGTAGCAAATGACACCGCAAGGTGTTGGGATAACCTAATTACCCATGGTAGGGTAGTTTGGTCCTTACAATCAGATTCCTATGATGAACCAAGCTATGGCACCATAGATGCCGATGTTGAATACCTTACCTTACAATCAGTCTTTGTCCATCTATACCCACTCATCCATCCATGCTCACCTATCCGAACACATCCATTCCTTCAGCTACTCCTTTGCTTCTAGAGAATCAATTGGCTACTCATGGAGTCACTACAACCAATGCTCAAGACTTCACCTCATTTCCCATGCCCACACCCTTACAAAGTGTGAATCCACTCTCGAGTCAAAGTGTTCAAAATCAAAACATGGTGCCTAATCAAAACATCCCAAGTTTTTGGAACCCAACGAATCCTACCACTGCTACTCCTCAACCCAATGAGTTGGAGTCAAAGGTAAAAGACTTGGAAAGGGTGGTCCAGAAACTAAGTATGGATATGGTTCACTCCCAAAAGCAAGCACCCCAAAAGGTGCAACAAAATAGAAACTTCAATTTTTAAAATAAATAGTGGAACATGCAACCTAACAATGGGGGGTACCTAATTTAACTGCTAATCATAGTAATGTTGGTTCTAGCCAATATCATGCTACCATTAATATTTCAAATTTTGCTAGGAGAAATTGGTGTAGGTGGCATTCCACTGATGAGCACAACAAAAATGAATGCCCCATGTTTCAGAAGTCTAGAGATATTTTCCAACAAGATATTGATGAGTGTGAAATAGTACCTAATGATGATTGCTCTCATCAAGCCAGTTCAAGTAGAGGCAAGGGGTATGCTTTGGTTATTGAAAATTTTGGCTCTAAAAGTGAAGAAGAGGAGGAAGATGAGCCCATAGAAGAAGTTTAGGTCATTAGGCATTTTCAAAAGGGGAATCACAACTATCATTTGAGAAATAAAAGTAAGTTCCCAAATACTTCTTCCACTCCTTCAAACAATTCCATTATTCCACCCGATGCCAAGGAAAATAACAACCCACCACCTCCATCTCAGATGGATTCATCCAAACCACCTAAGAGGGAGCAGAGTGTTGATAAAGGTACTTATAACATTGTTGAGGATATAAAGACAACAAAATCTAATATCAACATGTTTGTCACGACAATGATACCAGGTCAAAAGGAGGCTTTGATTGAGGCTTTGGGGGGATCAAACAAAAATGATGCTAAGGTAATTACAACATCACATTATGCCTTGCGAAAGGAGAGAGGATAAGTTCCTCCTTTTCTCCTAACAATCAGAATCATTGAAAAGAATCTGCACAATTGTATGATAGATTCAGGCGCATCAGGTAATGTAATGCCTTACGATATTTGTAAGAGATTGGGCTTGAAACCTCATCCTTCAAACATAATGGTGATACAATTAGACATATTTGAGGTAAATGTGGTAGGTATGCTTTATGACATCCATGTGCAGGTGGCATCAGAACCTAGAGTTCAACAACATATTGATATTCATGTTGTTAATATTCCTGCTAATTATGGTATGTTACTGGCTAGGGATTGGAGCAAAAATTTGAATGGCTATTTTTCAATAGATTGTTCACACATGTGGCTACCTTGGAAAGGGGTAGCCAATAAAATTTGAGTGGAAAGAGAACCCAAGATCAAAGAGATGATCATGGAATATAACAAGCCAAATGAGACCCTTTATTATGAAACTGAGTTGGGTGTTTACACATTGGATACCAAATGGGTCGCTAATGAAGTAGATGTTGAAGTTCTATATTGTGGTCCACTTAAGGATGACCACCTGGTTTGGACACTAAAATTTGATGGCTCTAGATCCAAGCAGGGTAGTGGAGCTAGGGTGGAGCTCATTAGTCCTAAAGGGAAGTCTTCTCTCACTGCATTTAGATTACAATTTCCATGCACTTGTAATGTAGCAGAGTATGAAGCCTTGATTTTTGGATTATGATTAGCACTGAATAAGAATATTAAATGCTTGAAAGTCTTAGGGGATTCAACACTAGTGGTTAAGCAAGTGAAATGAGAATACACATGTAGAGATGAAAGGTTAACCCACTATAAGACTAGAGTTAGAGATTTGATTGATGAATTTGAAGCATTTAATATTTCTCTAATCTCTAGAAAAAGTAATCGGGTCATTGAATCTTTGGCAGTTGTTGCAAGTACACTAAATCCCATGGATAAAAAGAAACTAAAAATATTTTCAATTGATTTAGTCCCTTATCCATACATACCTAACAGTTAAAAACTTATAGGTATTTGAAAGCGACAGACACCTCTTTGATTTTGTGACTAATTCAGGTGTCTTTGAAAATCAGGTAATAGACGAAGATCAAAGATTACAAGAGGATGAGGATGAAGGAGATATGACAATGAAAAAATTAATGCCATCCCAAAAGGCACTATTGCACTTGAGAAAATTTTTTATATTGAATACCAAAGCAAGAAATCTGGCAAAATCCCACTTGAGGATGATGCATATGATATAGTCAATATTGGAAATGAAGATTCACATAATGTGCTCATTGGGAAAGCATGTACACCTCAAGAAAAGGAAGGAATAATGCATGTGTTAAGATATTACATGGATTGTATAGCATGGACTTATGAGGATTTAAAGACCTATGATCAAAACATAATCATGCATACCATCCCTCTAAAGCCAGACTCTAAACCTTTTAGACAGAAACAGCATACAGTTAACCCATTGTTGGAACCACTTATAGAAAAGGAAGTAAAGAAGTTGTTAGATGCTAAGATTATATTTCCTATTCACCATTCCACATGGGTAGCTAATGTAGTTCCTGTTAGAAAGAAAACTGGTGAGATCAGATTATGTATTGATTTTAGAAACCTCAATAAAGCTTCACAAAAAGACAACTACCCTCTTCCTTCTATTGATAGCATTTTACAAATGGTCAATGGATCTGAAATGATGTCATTTCTTGATGGATATTTTGGTTATAATCATATTCTCATTGACCCTAGAGATAGAATGAAGACTGCTTTTACCACCAAATGGGGAACATTTGCTTATAAAAGAATACCTTTTGGTTTGCTCAATGTAGGTGCTACTTTTCAACGGGCCATGGATTATGCGTTTAGGGACCTTATAGGTAAATGCATAGTCATGTATGTAGATGATATCCCTGTATTCTCAAAGAAGCGTAAAGATCATATCAATGATTTGAGAAAGGTTTTGCAAAGATGTAGAGAACATGGAATTTCACTTAATCCAAAAAAATGCATCTTTGGGGTAACCGAAGGGAAATTTTTGGGACATATAATATCGAAATAAGGCATTTCTATAGACCCTATGAGGATAGAGGCAGTCCAAAAAATTCCCTTTCTAGGTAGTAAGAAGGAGCTCAGGTCATTATTTGGGAAAATAATTTTTGTTAGGAAATTCATTTCTAGGTTTGTCAAAATTGTTAAACCATTGAATGACATGTTGAAAAAGGATATTAATATTAAATGGACATCTGATGCTAGGACTACTTTTTAGGGTGTGAAAGATGCTATTTCTAATGCACCTATTTTGGTAAGTCCTGATTATACAAAGCCATTCTTTATCTACACTTTTGCATCCGATCATTCATATGCAAGCGTACTAACTCAGAAGAGCGAAGGTAATTCTGAAAATCCCATTGCTTTTATGAGTTCACCATTAAAGGATGCACAATTGAGGTATACTATTTTAGATAAACAAGCATATGCATTATTTAAAATTGTTAAAAAAATCAGGTATTATATTTTGCATAGCCGAGTATTTGCTATTGTGCCTGACCCTACTATAAAAAATATGTTAATGCAGAATGAGCTAGGAGAAATATGTGGGAAGTGGATGTCTACTTTACAAGAATTCGATCTTGAGATCCACCCGATGAAGCTAGTGCGAGGCCAAGGTTTGACAAAGGCACTTGCGGAGATAGACCCTCAAATTTCATGTCAACATTATAGCGTAGAGGACATCACACAAGATGAATGGTATACCGATGTTGTTTATTTTCTACTGAATGGTAAGTGTCCTTCGCACTTGAATGCCACACAAAGAAGAGCCCTTCATCTAAAATCTATGAATTTCATGATTAACGTGGGGGTATTGTACAAAAAAATCATGAAGGAATATTTCTTCGTTGTTTGAGTAAGGAGGAATCTACTCACATCTTGAATGAATTCTATGGTAAGTATGGGACAGGGCATGGTTTGAAAAATACCACTATACATTATATCTTAAGATCTAGTTACTATTGGCCTCTTATTTTTAAAGATACCCATTCCCATGTGTGATTGTGCCATGTGTGTCAAACTGCAGCCAATAGAGATAGGCATGCATCAATACCATTGCAGCCGGTTGTAGAAATTATACCTTTTGCTCAGTGGAGTTTAGACTTTGTAGGGATTATAAACCCTAAATATTTCACTTCTCATAAGTAAATCCTCACTGATTTAATTATTGTACTAGATGGACATAAGCCATCCCCACCAAAAATTGTACTACCAAGGTTGTCATTCAATTCTTGGAGGAATATATTGTAACGAGGTTTGGGATGCCACATTCGATTGTTTGTGATAATGGGTCTACTTTTACTTTAATTCATTTTTTAGAATGGGCCTACGATAACAAGGTAAGCATAAAGCATTCTTCTAATTACTATCCACAAGGTAATGGATTAGCTGATTCTTCTAATAAAAACTTGTTGTCAATTATAAAAAAGCTGCTTGAACATAATCCTAGGGATTGGCACAAAAAATTAAAGTTTGCATTGTGGGCGGATCGAATAAGAGTAAAGGAATCCATTGGTACATCTCCCTATCACTTGGTGTATGGTCAAGATCCTATTTTCCCCATTAATATTAAGTTACAAACCTTCCAATTCATGAAATAATATCTAGAAACGGATGATAAAATTGAAGCTCGTCTCACTCACCTCATGCACCTAGATGAAAAGCGAGAAGATGCCTTGCTTCATTTTAGCAAACATCAAGATATTGTTAAGATATGGTTTGATAAAAGGGCTAAAATTAAATATTTTAGAATTTTTGATTTGGTGTTGCTTTGGGATAAGGCACATGAAAAGAAGGGTGACCATGATAAATTTGATTATTTGTGGCTTGGTCCTTACCAAATTTCTAAATCCTTGGTGAAAATACTTTTAGGTTGAAAAATTTGAATGGAGATGATGTTCACTTACCTGTGAATGGGAAATTTCTCAAGCACTACTTTCACCCATGAGGCAACAAAATACTTGTATTATTTATACAATGTTTGTATATTATGTAGATTTGGGGTTTTAAAGTGGTTATATGGGATTGTAATGGTCCATACCTATATTTCATCATTACCACATAGTCCTATTACAACAAAGCTTGGATATTATCCATGTATTGCTTGGTAATATTTGAACTTGGGTTTCCTCCTTGAATGTTGAGGAATCTAATCGGTTGAGCTAATGTCATTTGATAAATTTATATTATTTTATTAATATATTTCTTATTGCATTTAAAAAAAAATGTTATATGATATTGAAATGAATCCTACTCTTATTACATCATAATCACATAATTATATTATAATAGCTTGACAATTATGTATATGTATGGCTTGACAAGATTTGACCTTGAAAGTCAAGAAATTTAATCAATTTAACTCTCTCCCTAATGGTTATAAAACTAGGCATTAGATAGTCTCATTAGTCACATGCTACTTTGCAAATATTAGTTTCATCCTTATTAATTTATATAAACCTATAACTTGGTTGTGCAAACCATAAGTATGGAGAGGGATTGAAGCCTTTATGAGAAGTAAAGATCAAGAAACCCTATTCATGATCATAGGAGATTTTAATGTCATAACTAAGATGGATAATTTTTTGAGGGGGAATTAGGAAAATAACCCAAAGTATGAGATATTTCTCAGCTTTCATTCAAAACAATAATCTTTGATAAGTTAAGTTTGAAGACGACAACTATACATGGACCAATAACAAGATAAGGTAGAACTTGATAGTAAAAAAATTGGATAGATGAATACTCTAAGAATATTGGCTAGAAAAAGGGACTTGTGCTAAAATTAATACATGGTAAGAAAATTCAAAAAATATTATATTATAAATATGAGCAGATATGGGAAGACTATCATCAATTTTAAAATGGTGGGCTATATACACTTCCAAAACAAATTAAATTAGTTACGTCTAGATTAAAAGAATGAAACAAGAACACTTTCAAAAATATTTTTTAGAAGAAAAAAGAACTAAAAGAGAAATTTCAAAAATTTCAAAAAGATGAGCATAATAATCCAAGCTCATAGGAAAGGGAGTTGCTTAGTGAACATCATAATATCTTGAGTAAGGAAGATAACTTTGGAAGATTAAAATCGAGATAAGCTTGGTTAAAAGAAGGAGATAAAAACATAATTTTTTCACAGGATGACAATAATATAGAGATCAACATCTAGAATTAGTAGAATTAAATTACAAGAAATTTGGATTGAAGACTAGAGCAAAATCAGAAAGAAGACAAGGCTTTTCTATCAAAATATTCTAGGATTAGAGGAGATTGAAGTTCTTAATAAGAAGATACTACAAGAAGTGCCTTTAGTTATAACAAAAGAAGATAATAGTAAACTAATGGAGCCTACTACTCTAGAAGAATTTTATTCAACTCTTTTCTATTTTGATAAGGATAAATCCATAGGTCTAGATGGAATCTCTACAATATTCTATCAACATAACTAGAAAATGGTGAAGAATTATTTATTAGTGATAGTGGAACAGTCTAGGATAAAATAGTACACACCATATAAAATAGGTGCAACATATCTTATCTTGATTCAAAAAAAAGAAAAAATAATTGTTTGATTCATTCAAACCCATAAGCCTATGTAATATGACATATAAGTCAATATCCAAAGTGATGGAAAATTTATTAAGACCATTATTAGACAAAGTTATTCTATAAGAGCAAGAGGGATTTGTGGAATGGAGACAAATTTTGGACTATTTTATAGTAGCTCATGAAATAACACATTCAACAACTTCTAGAAAAGAGAAAGCAATGATCTTAAAACTTGATATGAATAGAGACTTGTTAGCTTTTGATGTAATGAGCACTAGGAGATAGCAATCACAAGATGCAGAATAATATGAAAGAAAGTAAATATGCTAGATGACTGAAATATGCAATAAATAGAAATTATATAAAAGAATACAATGTAGCTATGGAGGAAATGAACACTCCATTAATAAAGCTACTGAACTACATTGCACCCATCACCAATGGATGGTGATGTACACAGAACTGTACTAAGCACTAAGCTACACTATCAGACTATGTCCCCCGACTCTATATCTATCTAACAGTGAGGCCTTCCTTATATAGGTAAAATAGGTTACTTGGCCAACACTCTACCTAGTTGTGCAAGGGACAACTTGCACATGTACAACTTGCACATTGACACTTGTGCATTTATTACATTGCATGAAGTAACTAGATAACTCCCCCTAAAGTAATCTAATGTCCTAAGTATGTATCTTGGAAGATACATTTACATGACCCAAATGATGTAATATACTCTATTTCTAACACCCCCCTGTATTACATTATTTGGGTATTGAAGACTTTAGTCTTCAATATGGATCTTCTTCTTCTTCATCCTGAACTTTGTATTCTTCCTCTGCATTCTTTGTGTTCAGGTTCAGTAGGTAATTTGTGTCTTCATATGATGCAGAGTAAGCTAGAGCTGAGGCTTCTTCTTTCAATTGACTTTGCATTGTATCCCTCCTTTGGCTTGTTCAGAGCAATCTTGATCTGGTTCCTCTTCTGCTGCTTCAGTCTTCATGTCATGGCCTCTTTTAGTATGTCTCTTCTTCCTTTTTCTTCTTCTCTTCCTGTGATTCTGCTTTGTGGTGAAATATCTGCTTTATAACAAGTTAGTCTATCATCACAATAGTATTGTTCTTTATTACCAACTTGTTTCTTGTGTTGAGTAAGTACAAACACAATTAATGATAGATAAATCATCAGACATTCTTCTGGTGAAAATATAACCAATATTTGTGAGTTCCACCATGTTGTGAAGAGAATTTCATGAAGATAGTTAATCAATGTTGTAAAGCTACCTTCTTTGGCTTCCTTAAGAAATAAGGAGAATTTCTCTTTGTCATTAGAGGGTAGATACTCGTATCCTTCTAGAGTATCTATTAAGTTTTGAGAGTAGAATTCTACTTCATGGAATAGTTCTTCATTATTGAAAGCTTTTCTCAAAATTTCATCCATAATAGAATAGTGATTCTTAGAATTGAAAATTTGATAGAATCTTGGTAGTCTATCTTATAGCTTTCCTAATTGAAGTATATAAGCTTGATTTGATAAAACCTTTATTAATCCTTAGGTTGTAGGCTTCCTTATGTCTCCCTAGGTATGAATACCTAATTTTAGATTTTTGAAGAAAGCTTATATCTTCCCAACTTGATAATATTTGATGGATATTATTATCAAGTTTTGTAGAATGCCTTATGACTCCCTAATGTTTTTGGAGTATGATATAGTGCTTTTGTAAAATATAGTTCAATTTTGGTTGATTTTGTATAAATTTTGTAAAGATCAAAAATCAACTTCTTAACACCTTATTACTCCTATTGAACTAAGCACTTTTCAATTTTTGAAGAGGTTTTAATGTTGGATTTCTTTTGTCCCTTTTTGAGAATTTTTTGAGACAAGAATATAAATTTCCAACTTTAATAAAATATCTTAATAACCCCTTTTTGTAACCCTTAGGATTTTATTCAAGTGTTTCTAATTTCCAATAACCTAGTTTGATGTTGTAACCCTTATCACTCCCAAATTTGGAAAATTAGAACACATTAATATTTGCAAACATTAAATGGATTAATTCCAAGTAGTATCCCTTATTTCTCCTAAGTTGTATTTTGCAAATATTATATTAATTTCCCTAAGTTTTTCTTTCAAACAAAGATTGATTTCATTTAATATCTCAACCTTAACATATAACCTTATAACTCCCTTTTTTAAATGAAAGCAAATTAGATGAGGAAATTTTACCTTAATAAGGCTTTGTACCTTTATGAAGCCGGATGAATATGGCAGTAATCTATCCTTCTTGAGCATGAATTCCCCAATGTGTGCTTTGGCTTCAATGCTATCCTTTAATGTTGGTTGATCGAGAGTGCTTCTGAATACTCTCGACTTGCTCTAGATCGCTGCCAAACTACTGTTAAGCTTCTGCCAAACTATCATCGAACTGCTATCAAACTATTGTCATATTACTTTCAAACTGCTACCATATTTCTTTTTCCAAGGTCCAAGGCACCTTTAATAGGAGGTCAATTGAGTGACAAGTGTCACGGGAAAATTTTTAATGCTCCATGGATGCTTCGACTATTTGGTGGAGACGTCGAACTTACTCCATTGCTTGTGACAAATGTCACCTTTTGGTTGAGATATTTTTATTCCCCTTTGAGCGTTGTCCAAGAAATACTTCTTCTTCAACGTCTACGAGACTTCCTTGTTGTAACAGACGTATATCAAGCTACTAGCTGTACGTAACTCCTCTTCTGCATGGAGTATGGGTACCAAGATAGAATTGTAACATCTTCTTTGTGAGCATTATTTAGAGTTTCTCTTGAAGAATGACAAGTGGTATCTGCATGCCCTTGTCTTTATCAATGCTTTCTTGAAGGCTCTCCAACGTGTTTTCCACCTTGTTCTTTGTTGTTCTACGTAGATGCTGAAATATCTCTAACCAAGCAATGCTTATGGTGGAGCTATGGTGGAGATATGGAGGAGCTTTGGTGGAGCTTTGGTGGCCCTTGAATGGAGTTCGAATGGCAGTGCTTGGATGAAGACTCCGTGATGCTCCACTTATGGTAGAAATGCTCCTTGATTGGACGTAGCTTGCTTTGATAGAAATGCTCCTTTGCTTTGATGTATGCTTTTATAAATGCTCCTTTGCTTTGATGTATGCTTGCTTTGATAGAGATGCTCCTTTGCTTTATACATTGCTTGATTTTCCCTTAGCTTTATGCCTTGTCTTCTGTAGGTTCGGCCATCCAAGATACGTAGAGGATGAGCCAAAAGAGAGGCTCTTTGATATGCTTGGAAGAATGATAGTATTCGACCACCTTTGGCTGATTCAACCTGCTTGTAGTGTGCCTTTGAGGCACTTTCCAATATACCATTTTTCTTGCATAGAATGAGTTAGAGTAGTGCAACTCAATGTAACAATATTTGTAAATAAGATGCCTTTTGCACCTTTTCTTGCACTCCTTTTTTGCAGGTCTAGTATTCTAATTTGTATGGCAGAATTTTGAATGCAGTGTAGGGTTTTGAGGTTGTCTTTTTGCTTAGACACCTTCCCATTTTTTCTTGGATATTATGATGACAAATCCAAGCTTAGATAGAAGTAGATATATGATGCAATTTTCTGCACTTTTATCCTTGCAATTAACCCTGTAATGCTTTGGATTTGAGACTCACCAAGTCTCAATATTTGAAGCTTCTACTTCTATTTTTGGTTAGTTGTATTCTTCTCCAAGTTTTGGAGGATTCTAACCTATTTTGGTGGCTTCTCTTGGCCACAATATGTTGCAGATTTTTGTGCTTTAATAGTGTCTTTAGACACTTGATACAAATCAGATTTTGTGCCCTTCAAAAAACATAAAAACTAATTTCTTTTTAGAGTAGTATAATAGTGCAAGTATTTCACTTTTAATGCACTAATAATTACACCTTATCACTCCAATCAACTCTCAAATTAATGCACTAACAATTTACTGCAACTAATCAAGAATAACCTGAAATGAATCTTTAAGAGTTATTCTATAATTTCACTACAATTAATATTGTAGGACTTAGTCTTATTTTTATTTTTCCAAAATAGATGATAGGTAGTTGATAGAAGCAATTTTGAAATCTAATCAACTCCTAATTAATGTGCAAATGAACCTTAAAAATAACTTTTTCTTTTTGCACTTTTGAAGACTGTAATCCAATTTTCTACTTGCAACTTTAATCCAAATTCAGGTGCTTC
Source organism: Wollemia nobilis (assembly GCA_028583015.1). Lineage (NCBI taxonomy): Eukaryota > Viridiplantae > Streptophyta > Pinopsida > Araucariales > Araucariaceae > Wollemia > Wollemia nobilis. Next base: position 22,980,060 of record JAQPPZ010001195.1, read on the forward strand.
TAACAAATCTGATAAGTAAACCAATTAATGAATCTACTTGCACCAAAAAGTTGCATACCTTTTTAAATTTTTGTAGCTCTTTTATCACTTCTATAGAGGATGTAGATCTTGGTGTCTAGGATCACCAAGTTGTTGCTTCGAGTATGACCTTGCAACTCTTTGTAGACTATCCTGAACAACTCCTTCTACACCAAATGATGGTCTCGAACTTTCTTTCACGAGCCTAGGATTTGGTGGCTTGTTCTCCTCTTGTGATCTCCTCCTTATTGTATATTTGGAGAAGTCTTTGTCTCTAAAGTGATGCCTTCTTGCTGTGAGAGGTAATCTTCAAATCTCCAAGATTTGGTGAGCTTCTTCTATCTTCAAGTCTTCTTGTCGAATTTTGACTTCAAGTAGGATCTTCTTTTGATATTTGGTACTCCTTGCTAAATTCTTCTTCATGGATTTGGCACTCCTTGCCAAATTCTTCTTCTCTGATTTGGCACTCCTTGCCAAATTCTTCTTCTCTTGGGCTTGTTGTTGGATGGTGATAATTGTCCCAAGTCCTTCACTATCAGGGGCTTCTCCTTGGTAGTGGATTTCTCCAATGAGTTCTCCTTTGAGAATATCTTCAGTAAGGCTCTCCTAGCCTTTTTTTGGATGCTCGATAAGACCTTCCCAAGGTCTCTGATCTTACAACTTCTGATGGTCTTCCTTGAGACCTTCTCTTCAACCTTCTACTCTTGGAAGTGTTGGTGGTGAGATCTACTTATGGATCTCTGATTCTGCTACTTCTAGATTTGAGCAGGACTCACCTAGTCCTTCTTCTTCTTCTTCCTTGATTGGAAGTTCTTCAATGAGATCTTCTCTTGATCTCTTCAATTTTGCTTCAGGTGCTGAATTGATTCTGAAGAAGATACCCTTCCTAACTTTCTTGTAGGAAGTTTCCCAACTCACTGAATCTTCTTTCCCTACAACAAAGTATTAGTACTAAAATATTTAGTCTACTTTTGAATTAGATATTCTCTTCGAATTCTTCTTCAGGATCAAGGCTTCTATGGCATTTTTCAGTATCAAGGCTTCTATGGCCTCTTTCAATATCAAGGCTTTAGTGGCATCTTTTAGTACTAAGGCTTCTATGGCATTTTTCTAGTATCAAGGCTTCTATGGCCTTTTTTAGTATCAAGGCTTCTATGGCCTTTTTTAGTATCAAGGCTTCTATGGCCTTTTTAGTATCAAGACTTCTGTGGCTTCTCCTTCAAGGATCCTATGGCCTTTTCTTCAAGGCTTCTATGGCTAGTTCTTCAACTTGTGAAGTTCTTCGATTCAACAATGGAGATCTTCAGTCTCTTGACTTCACCACAACTCTTCACTAGAAGTCTTCTTTTATAGTATTCTTCTCTTGCACAAGGAACTAATCTCTGCACTATGAAGGTATGTCGACCTTCGGGCAACAAAGTTGGAGTCTCCTAGATTTTTGTTGTAGGAGTCCCAATCCTCTGAGAATTAATTTTTTGCAACAAAAGAAACTTTAGGTAATAGTTAGCAAATTCCAGATATCCTGGATGATCTTCACTAGATGATTTGTCAATCTAGTGGATTGAATGTTGAGTCCTGGTCTTCATGAGTTTTTCTTGTAACTCTGTGGAAAGACTCTAGTCAAATGCAATCTTAGTATTTTTGGAACTGAGATTTCTTTTAGTCCTCACTTGGGCTCTCCCTAATTCTACCACCTAGACTCTTCTGAGAGTTTTTGATAGTGACTGGTCCAGTGACATGTCAAGTTGATAAAAAACTTAGGCTCAATGATAATGGTGGTTTCCCTATTGACCTACATAGACTAGATCTACCGTGGCTCTGATACCACTATTAGCTTTTGATGTAATGAGCACTAGGAGATAGCAATCACAAGATGCAAAATAATATGAAAGAAAGTAAATCTGCTAGATGACTAAAATATGCAATAAATAGAAATGATATAAAAGAATACAATGTAGCTATGGAGGAAATCAACACTCCATTAATAAAGCTACTGAACTACATTGCACCCATCACCAATGGATGGTGATCTACATAGAACTATACTAAGCACTAAGCTACACTATCAGACTATGTCCCCCGACTCTATATCTATCTAACAGTGAGGCCTTCCTTATATAAGCAAAATAGGTTACTTGGCCAACACTCTACCTAGTTGTGCAAGGGACAACTTGCACATTAACACTTGTGCATTTATTACATTGCATGAAGTAACTAGATAACTTCCCCCTAAAGTAATCTAATGTCCTAAGTATGTATCTTGGAAGATACATTTACATGATCCAAATGATGTAATATACTCTATTTCTAACAAGACTATGATAGGGTTAAATGGCATTTTTATTTTGTAGTATTAGAAAAGTTTATATTTGGAAAGAAATAAGTTAGATGGATTAAATTTTGTGTCTCTATAGTATCATATTTAGCACTAGTCAATGGACTAGTAACATAATCATTTAAAGTCAAGAGGGGTCTTAGACAAGGAGATCCTCTAACACCAGTTCATTATTATGGAAAAAGTTTTGAGAATGAACCTAAAGAACACATATAAATATGGGCTAATAAGAATAATTAAGGCTAGTGTTAAGATCGACAACATCACCCATCAACAATTTGTAGATATTATAACCTTTTTGGGAGGACCGAGAAAATGAGACCAAAGCCTTGAATAACTTATTAAATAAATATAAAAGAGCATTTGTGCAAAAATTTAATAGGAAAAAATCTAAAATTTACTTCCTAAACACTCTAGCTAGAATTAGAGCAGGGATATATAGTTTATTTAAATGGAAGAGGTAAATTTTCCAACAACATATCTAAAGATGCCCTTATTTGATGGGAGAATGATGATAGAATTGTGGAGTTATAAGTAAAGTTTAGAATAAACTACCAATATATAAAGGTAGAAGGTTATCATTAGCTAGAAGAGTGCAACTAATCAAATCAGTCTTACATGCCATTCCAACATATTATATGTCCTTTTATATTATGCCAAAATTGATATAAAAAAGTTTAATCTGTATTATACAATCATTTTTATGGTCAGGATTACATGATAGAACGAATTTTCCTTTGGTGAAATGGAGCAAGGTGTATGATGATAAAACTAGGGTAGGTTTTAGCTTAAGAGTTCTTACGGATACAAACTTAGCTCTAAGGGGAAATGTAATTTGAATATTGTACAAAGAGTCAAAAATAATGGGCAAGAATTCTTCTAAGTATGTTGAACCCAATGACCCAAGCTTAATCTTTACTATATTATCAATACTAGATGGTTTTGCACTATGGAATAATTTTAAAAAATCAATTGATCTGGTGATTAAAGGTCTAATATGGATGGTAGGAATTGGATATTTTTTTTATTTGGATGGATACTTGGTGTGATAAAAGACTTCTCAATCTAGATCCAATTTTGAAACCGTTTTGCAATGTCTTAGAGAATAAAATTTATATTCTAAGATCTCAAATACTCTTTTAAAAAATCATATAATCTATAGGGGATATGATATAAAAAAGGAGGAATATTAGTTGAGTCATCAAATATTGAGGCCAACTTAGTCTATATAGCACCTACCAACATTTTAGAAGTTAGAAGTTTTATGGGATTGACGAGATACTATCAATATTTTTTTTAGAATAACTAATCCTATCACATCTCTATAGAGAAAAGAGAATAAAATTATTTGGACATATAAATGTGAGGCAATATTTCAAGAACTAAAATGACTATTGACTAGTACACCTATTCTTGGCTATACCAGATCTAAATAAATATTTTATAGTGTGCATGGATGCTTCTTCTTGTAGGATTACATGTCATTGTGTATGAATCATGGCTATATCCCTAAGGAAGTATTAGGGATATCTTCTTGTAGGATGGACATGTCATTGTGTATGAATCATGAAAATTTGATTATGAAGTGAATTACCCCACATGATATATAGTTAGTTGTAATTATTTATGCTTTTACGATATGGATGTATTGTTTGCAAGGACAAAGATTCAAAATAAAGTTGGATCATCAAAGTTTAAGATTTATTTTCCCTCAACTAGATCTAAACCCTAATAGCATAGATGTATGAAATTTCTCTTTGAATATGATTTTGATATCTCTTATATTAAGAGCAAAGAAAAAAAGGTCATAGATATATTGAGTAGGAGAAGACATATTTGTGCTTCAATAGTGATAACTTTGGAATTTAAAATTAACCCAAGCATAATATTTAGGGAGATCCATTCTATTATGAAGTTATAGTTGCTAAGATTTTTGGTGAATTAAATAAAAATAAATTTATAGGCTATTCCTTTGATTATGATGGATTGATTAGATTTCAAGTTTTTTATATGTATCACTAAAAAACAAGTTGAGAATTCTTGTATTGAATGAAGCTCATAAGGTACCATATGTAGCCTATCTAAGATGAAAAATATGTGTGTATATGAGAAAATCATTTTTCTAGCCAGGGATGAAGAGAAACATTGTAGAGTCCATTGCAAGGTGTGAGTATGTAAAGGTAGAATATCAACGTCTTTCACTCTTATTATATCCCCATGTAATATTTGGATGGAAATGGGATATGACATCCATTGAATTTATTTTAGGATTACTGTTAACTCAACAAAATCATGAGTGTATATTGGTGGTCATAGAAATGATGGCCAATGTTGTACATTTCTTGCCAACAAAAAATACATTGGAATCTAAAGATATGGCTTAGCTTTATGTTAAATAAATCCTTAAGTTTCAAGGATTATCTAAAATTATTATAGAAAACAAATATTTCTTATCCACATCATGCTTATAAAAGACTATTTAAAAAGCAGTGAGTACTCAACTAAACTTTAGTACAATATTTTTAGTAATGATCCTAAAAAAGTGTTTGGGTGCTATATTTCAAAATGATATTCTTGAAAAGATTATCAGAATGGGATAGGTCTTGAGATGGTATTTTTGGTACCCCAAACACTTTCCTAGTCAAGTGCTTTCTTCAAGTGTTGTCTATTTTTCTCCTAGAGTCTCGATTCATGAAAACAATGAATTTTGTTTGGCAACCTTCTTAGCAAGCCCTACAATATTTATTATTGATAAAGATTCTATTTGACTTTGTTACTCACTATTTCTAATGACGGACTTTATAGACTCTATTACTAATAATTTCCCTAACTATTATGATTCCTATATATAACTTTCAATTGACTCTATATTAACTGTTATTGACTTTGGCTTTGGCTAAAATGATACCCTACTATTACTTTCACCATAAATTTATTTATCTATTTTGGTTCAATTAATTTTATAATAGTGTAGTCTCTTCAATATCCTCAATTTTTATGGTTGGATTTTTGGCATTCAGGTTAAACATTCAATAGAAATAGGGTACTCTAGTCCAAGGTGTATGCATTATCCATAGCTCCCTATTATACCACAATTATGAACAATAGTGCTCAAACCAATATTTTAGGCCACTACTCAAGAAGGATTTCTCACATACCTTGAGCACACTACCCACCTCTCTAATAGTACAAGAGGGTGATCTTCTTGAATGTTGCACTTGGTGCACTACCAATAGATACATGATCAAAAAACTTCCTAGGCTAAAGGTTTCTCCTAATCCTTGGGGGGTCTCTTGATATACCCAAAAATATGTGGAAGCTCAATTTCATATACGGGTGTTTCCTGAGGCATTGGTATTGAATCCTGATTGCCTCACTTCACTAGACAATTTATAGGCACTATAGCTTAGCCAATAACAATAACTCCTCCATATTATATTAAAACCCCTAGCATAGGGTTTCTAACTCAATAAACTAGAATAGGAAAAAATGGGTTGACTTTATTTTTAATAAGATAGTAAGAAGAAAAATAAAAACATGGAAAATTTATACCTAAAAATTGAAATGGTAGGGTAGGAACTATGGTAGTCACAATAGAACACAACCTTGGAAAGAGCTTTGATATCACTTGTTAGGACCTTGAATCATAATATAGAATCTTTGGCCTCTTCGAGGGGGAAAAATCCTAAAGAAAACTTTGATTTAATATGCAAAAAGATACATCCATGTATGCCTACTCGAGCTAGAATCTTCTACCAAACCAATCATTTATATTTTCTTATAACAACTACGTTAAATGGTACCACTTATCTAGGTGCCTCTAGTGCCATAAACTATTACATAATATCATTAGAATGGGATCCCCATGTTAGAAATGGGGTTATTACATAATAGTGTTAGGATGGGGTCCTAACATTCGATTGTCTTCATATTTTTTGGACAATAAGTATTCTTTCTTAAATCCTTTAGTGGTTCCTATTTGCTCCCTAAATAATATCATTGGCACTATTTCCATTGTTTTAGCTTCTTCATGTTCTAATATAGATCCTTTAGGAGGATTTGTGATTTGACACCTTCCCTTATTGCTTCTTCTCAAGCACCTATTTTGGATCATAGAATAGATGACCCTAATCTCCATATGCCTTATGTCATAATGATGGATGTTATGGTGGATGATTATTTTAATTTAAATGCATCATGTATGATGGTTTTATGCTAGTGGATTGCTTAATCTAGTCTATGAGTTGTAAATAAAGTAGACAACAAATAGCTTGACCAAGTTCATACTTTAGGTGCTTTTGTACAATAATAGGAGCATCTTGTAGTAGAAGAGTGTCCCTTAATGGGATATGACTTTTAAGGATCTTTCTTATATCCCTCACTTAACTTAGTGGTGGATGTTGGAATATATGGTGTTTCTTAAGGCAAGGGTTAAATTTTGTATTATAATTATTGTATAGCCCTTTGGGCCTTGCCACATCTTGTATAGGAGGATTTATTGTAATATTTTATTATTAAACATAAAGGTAGATAGTTTAATCCCTCATAATTGGGTGTTTATACCCCTTGAGACCAACCATTTTATCAATAGTTTGGAATGTTATTTTTTCCTTTGAGTGATTATTTTAGTGTCTATGGGAACTATTGTGTGTGTTATTTTTATGAGCTATTATTTTATCTAGGTAATGTGTTGATTCTATTAATTTCTAGAAAATGTTATGAAATTCAATAGTTAGTAATTAGTTCTCTTTTTTAGAATATAGGTCTTCTACTCAAGCTTGATATTATCAAGGCTTATGACAAGGTGAATTGGGACTTTCTAAGGAAATCCTTACTAGATTTGGTTTCTCTAGTGATTGGATGGATTGGAAAAGAAACTTGTATTCTACACTATGCTTCTCAATAATGGTATATGGAATTTGGGTGGGTTTATTCAAGTCATCTAGAGGCCCTCATGGATATGATCCCATGTCACCCTAGTTATAGATTATATAATTGAAACCTTAAGTGGGACCTAATTGATCCTTTTTAATTGGTCCCACAATCAAAATAACCTATAGGCTAAGACTTTGATGAGGTTCCCTACCTATTTTCTTATTTGAAGCATCTAAAAATCTCACTTGGCAACTTTACTCAAAATGAACATCGAGAAGAAGTCATTAAGAAGGACATTAGATTGAGATTTTAGTGAAGATATCAAACTATTAGCTTGAAAAGCAAATAGTATTTACTTGATGAATCTTCTAAAAGCAAAAGATATTATATTTTATGAGTGAAAGAGCTATTGACCAGATACTTTGTTGTTTCTAATATACCCTTACATTCGCAAATACCTCCACTCAATGCCATTCCAAGAAGAAGATATCAAGGCTAAAACATGGTTGCTCCACCACCTAGAATACTTTTTGGCATGGAATGATAGAGGTCCCCTTAGAACTTCGATGCCACTGACTATATGGGATAATATTTTAACATCCATGCTAAAGTTTCTCCTATACTACATCGAAGAAGATCTAACCACTCCACTAGATAATCTATAAAATATGATCAACCTGGGTGCACTACATAATGTGATAGAGTGGCTCTAGGATTACTAGTGGTTTCATTCAAAAGTAAGGCTAGCGAATAGTGTATATCTCTTTTACCTAACTCAATCAATGACTAGGACTAGATTGCTTTCCAATTTGTATAAATATTCAAAGAGAAGATAGATGGAGTATCTCTCTTGAGATAGTTTTCAAACATAAAGAGAGCATCAATGGAGACTATGGATGACTTTAACATCCAATTTCACAAGGCATGTCATATAATACCTAAAGATATTTATTCCCTCCTAGGTATGGCATTTATTTACTATTTGAAGGCCTTAGATTTTAAGATCTTCATGATGATAATGGCCAAGGGAGGAAACTCTCTTCCAGATGCCTATGGGATAGCCATCTAGGTCAAAAATAATGAGAAGGCTAGCTCCTAAGCCACCTATGTATTTGTATTCCACTATTTAATCTCCATATATCAACCTCTCCTTCTACACATCCTACACATAGTATCCACAGTTTATCTAACCTCTCTCATTTAGTCCCCCTTAAAAAAATTTATAAAAGAGTCTATTCAAATATAGTTTCTAATAATATCAATATTAACATAAGGAGATATAGTGTCTATTTTCTTTCTCCCCACCAACTATCTAAATCACAATCCTAAACAATAGACACACATCGTATTCATAAAAAAAATTAGAAAAAAGAAAGAAAATAGTAAGAAAATTTTTATAAATTAGGATTGTATATATATATTTTTTTAGTAAAAATTATAAAAATGATAAAATATTTTTTGTATGTAATATTTGTTTTTTTATTATTTAAGAAGAGGGGTATAGGAGTGGGAAGAGGGGTAAAGTAATAAAGGGGGAAAAAAAAAAGAAAGAAGAGGGGGGAGGAGAAGAAAAAAAAAAAAAAAAAAAGAGGGGGGGGTTATTATATAATTGGAAGGGAGGAAAGAGAAGTAGGGTGGTTTGTGTAAGTTTTTTTATTTATTTTTTTAATTTTAGATTATATAATTATAATGGGGAGGGGGGGGGGGGATGGTTGGGGGTATGATTGGTGGTTGGTGGGTGGGGGGGGGGGGGAGGGGGGGGAGGAGGAAAAAGGGGGAAAAAAAAAAATATATAATAATTTTTTATATAGTAATTTTTTTTTTTTTTTAATATAATATAATTTATTTTTTAATGGGTGAGAGTTTGTTGGGGGGGGGGGGGGGGGGGGGGGGGAAATAGAGGGGGGGGGTGTGGTGGGGTTGTGGGGGGGGGAAGGGATGAGAAAAATATATATAAATAATGAGGGGGGGAGAATATTACATTATTTAGTACATGTTAATGTACCCCCATGGTACCGTATAGTACAATTGTAAATGTAAATATTAGAATAAGATGTGTGTCTATTGTTTAGGATTGTGATTTATATATCTCCTTATGTATGTATCTATGTGTAGGATGTGCACAAGTATTATGTAATAATTTGTGCAAATGTGAAGAGTGAGAAAGTGCACATGTGTTGTGTAACTATGTGTGCAAGTGTGTACAAAGTGTCATAAAGTGTGCAAGAGTAAATAGAGATTCAAGAGTCATGTATACAAGTGGTAAGATGAGAAGCCAAAAGGTATGAGAGGTTTGTCTTATACATAGAATAAGAAAGGTTGTATCTCCTAGATATGTGAGGAGAGCAATAGTCAAGTATTGAAGAGTCACCTTTCTAAGGTTATATTATGGATACAAAGCTCCATGAGAGATATCAAAATATTACTTGATGTAATCTATTCAAGCATTGATAATATTGAAGCTTGTATACAATATTTTGAGCAATATTATTGTAAGTTTTCTTCATATTATTTCATGAATGATATTGGCCATAGATAATTGAATGCTCAAATATTGGATAATATAGTTTGATCCTGAATATTGGGACCTATGTTAATCTAGATAAAAAACCAATATTGGTATCAAAGCTACCTCAAGTAGTCTCTATTGCTAGCACAAAAAAAATATGGTGTAAATATTTGAAGAATCTAGAGAGATAAGTTTCACAAGTACTTTGAATAGTTTCATAGGCTAGCATTATAGAAGAATTCTGGTGTGAATCTAATTTTTTGAATTTAAAATTTGTTTTAGGACAAAAATCTAGCATTAGAGAAGAATATGGTGTGAATTTAAATTTTATTAGGAAAATATTTTGTTGATAATTTGGTTGATAAAATGTTTGAATGTTTACTGCCTAACATATTTCATTGAAGGAAAATATTTGGGCTATTAGTGGCTTAAGAAAGAGGTGGATGAATAATTGAGATAAGACATTGAGGAGCAGTTGAGAAGAGGAGGTTAAGTCTAAGTTAAAGCACAGTTGAGATCAGAGGAAGCAACAATCAAAGAATACAAGAAGGCCAAAATACTTTCTAAAGGTAAAAGGAAAGCCAAATTTGATTGCCATTCTATGACAAATAAGAAATCAAGAGTTATAGATAAGCACCTTCAAAAACAACTAGATAAATATATAGTGCCTTGATAAGGATAAATATTGAAGAGCCCAAGTGAAGACATGTGGATTTATGCATCTCAAAGAACATCAGTGCATTTTGGTGAATAGAAAATATTGAAGCAGTTTCAACCTTGTGTTGATATCAAAGAGTTTGAGCACTTGAAATATTGAGTGACTGGTAAAGATATTTGAAAGACTTAGTGCTTAGTGAAGAATACCAAAAGACTAAGTGCCTAGTGAAGATGTTTGAAATGACAACACCTGAATGAGAATAAGTGGATTATTGGAAAACCATTGCAAACTAGAGAGCAAAGATTGAATAGAAGTGTCAAGGCGAGCTATTGATGATGTTATGTCTGAAATATCTCAGGAGAAAAAAGCTTGAGCATAATGCTTGTTGAGTAGTCTACACTTGTTGTAGGAATCATCGATAATAGAGGGATAATATCCATTGCCATAATTTCCATGTGGATATTACATGCACCAAGGTACAAAGATTACCTTTCTTCTATATTTTAAGTTTATGAGCGCATGCATTTTTAACTTTAGTAGTTTGGAAATTTGATTTATACTAAAAATAATTATTTTGCATAAAGATTAATTGAAGTGATTATGTCATTAAATAATTATATTTGGAAAATAATTTAGGGAGTTATAAGGATAGTTTATATTTAGAAATTGATTTTTGATAATTGATAAATTGAAATTTACAAATTGGAAGGAAATTTTTTGATTTAAAAAATTTTGAAATTTGAAATTTAAAATTTTGGAGAGGTAAGCATTTCTACTCCAAAGAAATTAAAGAATTTAAAATTATGATTTTGCAAATTAAAGAAATTTAAAAATAATTTAGTTGAACTTTTAGAGCTATAAGGTTTCCTACTCCAAAAGAATTGATTTTAAAAATTGTTTATTTGATTTTGATTTGCAAATTTGAAGAAATTGATTATTTGAAATTTGGGATACATAAGGTCTTCAACTTCGAAGGAATTATCATGGAAGAAATCAAATGTTTAACAAAATAAAATTCTATACACAAAATTTAATGGACAATTTTGATGAAAATAAGGAAATATCAAATGATTTGAATATGAGACTATCTTTAATTCTCAAAAATTCAAAAGACAAAAGGTTCAAAATATTTTATCAAATATCTTCATGAGAAAATTTTTAGAGCATGGTGGAATTCACAAAACACCATTATATTTTCTACTAAAGTATACATTATGATGGATATGGCTTTACTCGCCTTTGAGGTCTATCAAGAGAAAAGACAAGACTAGAAAGATGTTATATGTGACACATATTATTTGAATGCGGCATATGTTAGCTTCAATATGGAATATTTAAATTATAAAATGTATTATTATGATGAATTACTAATACACTACTCATATGTCACACCAATAGCCATACCATTGTTGAAGATGAAGACAAGAAGATCAAAGAAGAAGATTAAAATAAACGAAGCAAAAATTTAAGACAAGAAGACCAAGACAAAAGACTAAAGAAAATAGATTAAAGAGTAAAGTCTTCAATAACCAAATGATGTAATACAGGGGTATGTTGGACAATATTACATTATTTGGTACATGCTAATATACCTCCATGGTCCCTTATGGTACAATTGTAAACATGTAAATATTAGAATAGGGTATTGTTGTGGTCTTGTTTGTCATCAAGCTTAACCTAAACTAGGATTATTATTTGGAAGATTTTGAAAGGCAAGAACCTGCTAATCATAGCCCAAACCAAACATTGGAAGGGTTAAAATACCTTAATACAACCTCCAAAGTATACTGGCATACCTTGTCAACTTAACAAATATTGAATATTTTAAGCTCAAATGAATGTATAAAGAATAGAGATAGAGATGGAAGGGTTAAAAGAAAAGTGAGTTAATGATGGATGGATAAATATAATAGCATAGGCATCCACAGAGAACCTTTGAAAAATTAACTTTCAGGAGATAATACTCAGGATTAACAACATTTGAAACCAGTCATCTTCATCATTAAGAACAATTGCATGCTTCTAGAATTATTTCAAACATCTAGAGTATCAATAATGCAAATTAACATAATTAGATCAATACTCTGACTAATAGAAAAATAAATTATTAGTGGACAGTGAAGATATTATCATCATTTGATATAACACTTGCTACATAATGGAAAAATAAGGTAGAACACTTTAGTTGTAGCCAGTGTAATGCATACAAAAGAAAGAGCAATAGAAGAGGTTGGAGATTGCTTATTAATGAGAATTAAATTGGAAGGAGAAGCATTGAAAGAATATAGCAATCATATGTAAAGAGATAATATTGCAATCTTCCATTTGGCATGTTAAACACATAGTTCCAACCATCGTGAGGAGAGTCTAAGCACCAAGAAAGTGAAACAGTCACTATAGAGGAAAGTACAATGATAACTCGAATATTATCAAGGAGATAGCAAGTTATAATGTTCATCTACAAGCACTGTAGGTGTAAAAGGGTAAGTTTTACCAAGGATACAAAGCATCAACAACCAAAGAGCATCTAGGCACCATAGAAGAAGCATCAACACATATGCCAAGTATCTTGTTAGAAGGAAAGTGTCAATATTTACATAAAGTAATGCTTTCTACTTACATTAAAGAGATACATAAAATTTAATACACAGAGAGAAGACAGTGAAGATGAGAGAGTAAAGCACTAGAAAATAGACCATATGCACTACATTGAAGGGAAGAAAAAGACACAGTCAAAGCTTGAAGTTAGAGCGCAAAGTGCATTGAATGCATCATAATGGAAGGATAACATCATGAGAACATAGGGTGCAGTATAAAGTAAGCAAAAGAAAGCCTTTGGAGCACTACATTAAAGGAGGTAATAAATATTTAATATAATCTATAACTTTTGCAAAGGATACAAGGCATAATATTGGAGTCAAGATAATTAATTCACTATACTCAAGGTTTTATGATAAAAGGAGAAATAAGGAATAGTTTTACAACCTTAGTAGTATTATTAATTGCCTTATATGTTTTTGAAGAAAGAAGTATTTAGAAAGGTTATGAAATTACCTCATTCAAAGTGAATAGAAATATTTTTACAAATAGTCTAAATTGGAGGCATAAGGATTTATACATTGAAATAGAAATATTATATTTGCAAATATCTTAGTTTTTAAATTTCCAACTAGAGATTTATAAGGAGTTCAACATCGAATTCAAGTTATTAAAATTTATAAACTACACTATTAAAAATTGAAAGATAATAGAATCAAAACATAGAATTGCTAGAAAGTTGGAAAATTTACTTTTGATATTAGTCTCTTGCTCAAATTAATGAGACATAAGTAATCCAACTTAAAGGTCTTGAAAAACAAAGAATCTAATCAAAATTGAAAGTGCATAGCCAAGATGTTCCAACTTCCTCCTTTGTGTTGCACTTGATTGATGACGTTTTTTTTTTGTTTGTCGCCCCCCCACCACATGTTGAGGACGAAGGTGGTGGTTTGTGGTCCCCATCACCCATTAAAGATATGGTGGGTGTGGGGCGGTCATTGAATACACCCACACCTACTAAAAAAATAATGTAACCAATTCATCTATGTAACAAAAAAAAAATTGAAAGTGCATCAAAAATATTTTTAGCTTTCTATTCATAAATAGGAATAAATAAGGTGGTTATCTTGAAGAGTAAAAGTTGAACATTAGGGAGATAAAAGGAATTCAACAAAAAAAAAACTAAGAAAGCTAAACATTTTATCAAGACCATACTATATTCAAAACATTTGGGAGATACAAGGTCTTCTACCAAACTCTAGAATTGAAAAAATATTATCAAATTTGATCTTATTATAGGGAGCTAAAATGAATACTACTTAGAGATTTGAAATATTACAAATAAAAATTACAAAGCATACTACAAAAGTTGAAGAATTGAAAGATAGTATTTGATCATATACTCAAAACACTAGGGAGTCATAAGGTAGTCAACCACAATAGTTTTTTGAAAGTTAAAATATTCTATCAAAACTATTCACAATATATAATACTAGGGAGCTATAAGGAATTCCACTTCAAAAATTAAATTAGAAGAAGCATGGATGAAATAGTGAGGAATGCATTTGATAATGAAGAACTATTTCATGAACTGAAATTTTATTCACAATTTTTTTTTAATTTGTGGAAAACATCCCAAAAGGGATGCCACTTTCGGGTAAGACCCAAGGAGGTAGGGGTATCCATTCCACCAAAATTGCCCAGGGCACGATCCTGGCCTACCACCTTTGACATACTCAAGGAGCTAACAAACACACAATAAGATATAAAATAAATAAAAATAAGAATAAAAAATAAAAATAAAAAACATGCTCCTTGAGTGTGTCAAAAAGATAAAGCACAACCAAGCACAAAAAAAAAAAACACAACACGAACCACATAGAAAAAACACAAGAACAACATACCAAAACACAAACATGACAAAAACAACAAAACACTACAAAGACATAACCAACAAAAACATGAAAAACACAAACAAACAAAACCTACAAAATAAATAAATAAAAAAAAAAAAAAAACAACCAACAACAACAAAACAAAAACAAAAAACATAGAAAACACTTACACAAAAAACATGAAATAACACAAACATACACAAACACAAGAACAAGAACAACAAAAACACAAGAACAAATAGAAAAACACAAAACAACAAAAACACAAGAACAAAAAAAACAAAACAAAACAAAAAAACGTACACCTCAAAAAAAAAACATAAAAGAGAAGCAAAAATAAAGCAAGAAGAAACTAGGTACCTTCAGAACTAGAGCCATCCAAAGAAATGATAGAAAGAAGAGCTTCCCTTATTTGTGAAGCCCACCATCTAGGAGGGTGGCCATAACAAATAAGATCACCTTTGTCCAAAGACCAATTAGCTAAAGCATCAACACTCTTGTTTTGATTTCTAACCACATGATTGTAATCAAATTTCAAAAATCCCATATAGATTAATTGAATCTTCTCAATAATTCTTTTTATTCTCCAATCAACCTTATGATTCTTAGAAGGATTCTTCAAAATATTAATCATGAGTTGAGAGTCGACTCCACTAACACCTTTTCCCATCCAACATTAGTAGCCTCCTGAAGGCCTCTGAGGATACCATACCCCTCAACAAGGTTATTGGAAAGAATACCCAAATTCTCAACAAAAGTAAAAACCAAGGAGCCATATGAAAGTCTACCAATTCCTCCCACACTAGCTTTTCCAAGGTTCCCTCTAGAGGCTCCATCAATATTGACTTTACCAAAATCCTTAGGAGGAGGTTGCCAATTTCTTGTCCTATCCATCTTACAAATACTCACATTCCCTTTAAGATGGTTGCCCTTAGAAGATTTAATCTTCAATATTTGCATCACTTGATCCCATTTTTGTGGAAATTTTGGGGGTGATTAAGGAGTTGATGGAATGATTCAACTAAGTTGGCTATGGTCTTCTACCAAATATAGTGAATATCCTTCCTATCTTGATTAAAAATTTAACTATTCCTTTCATTCCAATATTCCAAATAAGAATGGTAGAACCCATCCAAACTAACCTAATAAAATGATCAACACCCTCTTGTTTAGGCCAATCCCTCCAAATATATTCAAAAGTTGAAAAATTGGACCACTGTAAGCCAAGTAAAGTGGTCATTCTCCTCCATAGCTTAGAGGCTAAAGTACACTCAATAAAAATATGGTTGAGAGTTTCTACATTCTCTCCACACATTTCACATCTAAAAGGGCCATGAAAACCAGCTTCATAAGTTTCTCACCATAACACCCTACGAGCAATAAAACCAAATAAAGAACCTCACCTTAGGCCAAATTTGAGCCCACAACTGAGAAAAGATGTCAAATATTGGTTGGATTATTCAGCATAAGGTCAAATAACCTTGACAACGAAACTCACCCTTAGTATGATGTTCCATCCAAAAAATTTTTCAAGGGACCAAGAGAGACCTCATATGAAGGATGCCTGGATATCTTGTCTTTGCCTTCAGGATTGAAAGGCCAACCTCAATAGGGATCCAATATCTACCAACTTTGAATTACCAGGTACCAAAATAATAGCCACCTTTTCCATCCGCTCCTCCCCAGGCCTCAGAAATTTCGGCTTGTGCCTCCCTCAGTCCATTTGGTCCATTTTCCCTCCAAAACTAAAATGGAAACCTTTGGTAAAATGCACAGGTCTTCGACTTTTTCTTAATTCCCAACATTGGTTCCACTCCATCATTGTTAGAAAAAACCTCCCCTTGTTCTAACTTCCCTCCCCCCATTTTCCAGCCCCCAACATCTGTCTGTCTCACCTTGGATATTCCAAACATATAACTTACTTTTCCAGTGTTCCCCAAAACCACCATTTCCTTTCCACTCTTCTTTCCACACCACCATCCTTTGGCCAGGCAACTTCAAAATTCCAGACCAGATTCCACAAAGAATCTTGATTTTCTCTGCCACCCATACCTAAACAAGTCTATAGTCCCCTTCCTAGAGTCATCAAATATATATCACTCCACATCCCCCAAATTTTCCCCTCTTTTTAGTCCTCCCCAATCCAGAATGATAATATAAGAAGTCACCTCCATCCAAGAACAGAGCCTCCATTGTCATAAAAAAATCTCCCATAATCCAAACCAACAAAACCAATCCTCAAAACTAATCACCACCCAAACTTTGTATCTACCAAAACAGGAAAATTTTTCTTCCATGTGATCTTCTACAAACATCTCAACAACCCCCACACCCAAACAACAAAACCAACCCCCAACATAAAAAACAAACAAACAAAAAAACAACCCTATTATATAACCAAAAATCTCCCACCACCCAAAAAAAACCAACCAAACCAAAAACCTCCAAAAACAAACCATAAAAAATTAAAATAATTCTCCTAATAAAAGATACTAAAATTTTGTTGCATAAAAATTGCACACAGCTCTCCACCAAAAACCCAATAGAATAGTTTAGACCACAAAATTTAATTTTTCTCCTCTGGCCACAATCCAAGTCCTCCACCCAATACCACCCTTCCCCATCAAAATTTCTTCATAGTGAGACCTTTTCACCCACCCTCACCATCTTTTGTTATTCTATAAAACATTTCCCTCCACACCTCCTTCCACCACCAAGTCTAACCCACCCATAAAAAAAAACTCACATCCTTCCCATCCTACCAACCACACCCATTCCCGATAGAAAACCCCAAACCACCCACCCCACCCACCATTGCCCAGATTTAAATCCCATCTTTCCTCCCCCTCCCCAAGAATTACCCCCAAAACCACCAATATCTTCCCCACCCAACAAAATATAACAACATAATTACCCCCCCAACCACCGTAACACCCTGCCCCAACAACCCAGTCCCCAAACAAAACCACACCCAATTTCACATCCTACCCCCCTCAACAGATTGATACCCCACCCCCCCATCACCAAAAAAATGAAGCACCCCCCCATTCCCTCCCGTGGCCCCCCTTTGACCATCTTATTTTTTCCTATCTTGAATTACTCCAATGAATCGAGATGGCTTGTAACCTTAAAGAATGCTCTACACACCAAAATTTTACTAGAGGTTCAAAGTCTATATTGGACCTATATTATTTGAAGTTTGACATTTAAAGATTGTTTTTCTTGTGTAAATTTTCTCCCTTTTTCCTGTTGAAAACATTGATTGTTGGTTTATCTGAGTTCTTCCCTTCATCTTTAAATTGTGTTTCTAAATTTTATTTCTACTATTTCCCCTTCCTCACTTGGGACATCATTTGTGGAAAGGATTTCAAACATATTAGAATGACTTTGATTGTATTTCATTTTTTTTAGTGTTCTTCTTCTTAGATTGGAAACCTGAGTTTATATCTTCTTCTTTTGATAAGAATTTTATTTGGAAAGCACTAGAAATCCATATTCATGAAATTCTACAAAAAAAATGTTCCATAGTCCACTACTTGCTCCCAAGTATCTTCCAAATGTAAGTATATTTTAGGTAGGGTTTGTAAAATCCATTAAAACACAAATTCGAGCATAAATAATATGTTCAAAATTTTGATACAATCAAATCATCATAAAAGTTCCTAAAGAGTTCCCAATTGAAGAAAAAAGTAGGATTCCAAAATCAATAGGGAGGCCAAAAGTCTAACCCACACAGCTATAGAAGGCATCTCTTTTATTTAAATTTAGTATGCCAGGGCTTCATGAAACCTGCCCTTCCAAAAACAGGACCCCTTGAAAAGTTTTCTCTATCTTCATTATTTGCAAATAAAAAAGAAAATAACCATTTGGATAGATAGAGATTTGTAACTCACCTTTAGTTTTCATTTTTACCCAGACTTTGAAAGGTAGGCTCAGAAAACCCAAACCACAAATTAGTCCTCTTTTCCAGATCTTCAATGCCAGTGTAAATGTTACCCATATCAAGCTTAACAATAGGAGTTCCATCACGCTTTAAGACATCCATCCTTTTCCGGATCAATCTTGGGCATTCTTAGAGGTTTATGGGAAGCCCTAAGATTAATATTAGCATTAGGTGAGGGTCCACCAGGAGGCATCCCTAAAATTCATTTTGGATCTTCAAAATTCTTACCCTTGATAGGGGTTTGCACAGTATATTTATTTTGTGGGTGCACCTTAGCACAATTTACTTGATATGAGCCATTTTTTATCATCTGCTTGAAACTTGTTTCATGATCTCTTTAATCCTTGCCCTAGACCACCGTGGAAAGGTATGGTTTTCACTTTTATTTTGTGTAGAAAATTGGAAGCCATTGTCACTCAAGTTCACAACATGATATTTTGGAAGACAAATTTCTAACACATCTTGGATTCCTTGCACCATATCCTACTAAAATATTGAGTGAAGTTCAATAACATGTGTTGTACACAAATGCTTGAGATCCACTTATATATACTATTATGACAATTATCTCTTAATATCTCTACCTCACCCCTCTCTCCTAAAGTAGTTCTTTAATTCTATAGAAAATGAAAAGATTCAACATTTTTCTCAAAACCCACTATCTCTTAAATATCTCCCTCCCCTTCTCTCCCAAAGGTTAGGGTTGGTTTAATTCCGTATGAGAATATTTATTGAAAGGGTTAAGTTCAGTTTGAAATTTGTTCCTAACCAACCTTTTTTGAAAAAGAAGGCTACAAGAAAAAAGGGAAAGCCAAAAAGAAGAAGAAAAAGAGAAAAACAAGCCAAGAAGAAACACATATTCACAAAACTTAATAGACACTTTTTATGGATATAAATATTTGTCTACTAGTAAAAAAGAAAGATTCTCTTTGTTTCTCAAGGAAGCAAAAGAAGGAAATTTTATGATATTAATTGGTTATCTTAATGAAGTACATTTCAAAGCTAGGTGGAATACTCAAAATATAGTTATATTTACATCATAATAATGTTTGATGATATATCTATCATTAATTGTTTTTGAATTCTTTTAAAACATGAAATAAAATGAACATATTAGCAATGAAATACTAAATCCTGGCCAAATACTATTATGATGATATACTAACTCATCATGAAGAAGATATATCACTAGTTAAAATGCAAAAACAAAGAAGAAGAAGAAGAAGAAATAAGAGGAAGCATGATAGAAAAGAAAATATGAAGATAAAAGAAAATACTTTCAAGTTGAATACAGATTAGAGTGAACTAAAGGAACAAGATGAAGATACAAATTATTTACTTGATTAGGATACAGATAAAGAGCACAATGAAGAAGGCAGAAAAGAAGAGCTCGAGTTCTAGAACCAGGATGAAGACCATATTGAAGACTAAAGTTTTCTATAACCAAATAATGTAATACAGGGGGGTGTTGGAATATATTACATTATTTGGTACATGCTAATGTACCATCTTGGGTACATCCCTAGATTAGGAGAGTGTATTAGATTAGGGTTTGATTATTTACTTTAAGCAATGTAATAAATGCACAAGTATTATTAGAATGTACAATGATGTAGATGTGCATGTTGTCCACATGTACATGAGTCTAGAATAGGAATATAATGAGTCATAGGAAGATGGAAGGCCAAGAATCATACTCCATTATATATTGGCCTTTGTAGTAGAGAATGAAAGTTGAGTGAATTGAGTGAGTTGAGTGAGTTAGTGAGAGTGCATGAGCACATTGGAGTAGTGCTCAAGTTAGATACAATGTAGGGCATCAAGAATGGAGCATTTGAGGTCTCCATATTTTGTATAAAGATCCTATTTTCATGAGCTTTCATTAATGGTTATTTTATGAGTATTTTCAGAAGTTTCTCATGCTAGTTATATGCTTAAGATATTGTCAATATTGCATGCTCATTTTATGCATTTTGGTTGCATTTCCTTGAATATATAGCATCAAAAGCTAACAAAAGTTCAAGATTTTACGTTTATTGTCAAGTTCATATTACCCCAGAGCAAATGGGTAGGTAGAGGCAAAAAATAATATCTTGGTATATACACTCTACAAAACCTATAGAATAGGAGTAGATTAGGAGGAGAAATTATCATCAATCCTATGGGTGTATAGGACAATATTTAAGCCAACAATGAATCATACGCCATTCCAATTGATGTATGGCCAAGAGGTAGTAGTACAAGTAGAATTCATGATACCCAATTTAAGGGTAGTGGAAAAAAAATGGTTAGGAAACCAGGACAGCCAAGGGGAGGCTTATGGCATTGATTCGACTGGATGAGAAAAGAGTTATGGCATAGTGGGTGATAGAAGTGGCACATTGGAGGAAATTGTGGCACAACAAGCACCTTAGGAAGCTGGACTTGAAACTGAATGACTTAGTCTTGAAGTATAATGGTAAGAGAGAGATCAAGCCAAGAAAGCTAAAAATATTGTGGCTTGGTCCCTTCCAAGTAGTTAAAATTATGGAAAATGGTGCAGTAAAGTTGCAAAAACTAGACAGGATAATGATTCCTAAAACCGTTTATGGATCAAAATTAAAGCCCTATATAGTAAAAGCTCAATGTCTATTTGTTTCTATCAAAGAGGTGGAAAGGGAACAACAAGAAGTGCTCACAAATGAGGAGAATCAAGCCAAAGTAATCAAAGTCATCAAGAGGATAAATAAGATAAGGAGTTGAGAAGGTTGTTTGCAAAAGGAGAGGAATCATAGCCAGTTATAAAACAACAAGAGTTAGCACCTTATCTCAAAGAAACAAGAGTACAGGTGTAGGTACAAGTTTTGGATAGAACAGAAGAATATGAGCAAGATTTACCTATTCTTGAAGATACAAGACAAGTCCAGAATGAGAAATTGCCAATATTAAGTTTGTTAGCTCGAGTAGGATTCATACAACAAATGTGAAAGCATAATATATAATAAAATAATAGGAATTAGTACCACATCAAAATGAAAGAATAATACAAGTGTACATACGATTCCTTTAGAACAAAGGTATATGAGAAAAAAATATTGACTCCTACAAAAGGATGAGTTAGCACCGAAGAATTGGTAGGGTATAGCCCCTTAGCTCAAATTAGACATGTAAAGCAAAGAATGTGGGAACAAATGTAAAATTTTTAAGAAGAGTAGGAGATCTTGCATAGAAATAATGCAAGAATGAGAGCACAAATCATCTAGAAGTTGGATGATACTATACAAATAATGGATGAACGAGCAACTAGAATACGACAAGAACAAGAGGTAGAACTTGAACAAAGAAGAATAGTTGAAGAGAGTGCAAGGCAATAAGGAAGGTCACAAGAGGAATTTGAGGATCCAACACAATATCGGCTAAGTAGGGAAGACATTGTTGAGATATTATGGAGATATATTAAGGAAGCACCAACATTTCCAGAATATGGAGAAAGGAACTGGGTGATTGACTCAAGTAGTGATGGCATTCCCCTAGTTCAAATATGAAGCAACAGTTCAAATAGTAGTTTTGACCTCTTATGAAGATTTGAAGAACTGCAAATACATCCTAAGGTACAATAGTACTTAGATGTAAATATAAAACTAAGAATACAAATAAAATCAAAAGGTATAGGAGATACTTCGAAGAAGCACTTGAAATAATCCAAAGAGAAAGAGAAGGTGAGGGGAATAATTCAAGTATTGACTCTAACTTCTCAACATAGTATAAAAAAACACTAATTTAGTCTACAACATAGAGATATTGGGAAGAAGAAATATAGACTCAAATATTGTTGGCTATGGATAAAATATTAAGAATATTGAGAGAATTATCTCCAAGTAGTTAAAATAGAGAAGAATCCAATAGGTTGCAAAAAAGGAACAAGTGGGTAACTTAGCCAACTCAGGGAGAAAATCAAGTCCTCATGGGGGCCTAAGGCAACTTGACCAAGGGAAGAGTTTTATTGACCTCCATGCTAGTGGATCAAGGGGAATAAATTTCCCTCCTACCCCTAAGTTATAGGATCAATGTAAAGGACTGCAAGGATCATTCATTTATCAGGAAAGAAAAAATCAAGTTGGGCATGAACTTTAGGTTGGACCATTTAGATCACCTCGAGGACCATGTTCAAATTGAAGAAGTCATCCACAATGGCTGAGGGATTGGATGGATCTCAAACAACCTAGATATGGGAGAGGATAGTACCAAGCTAGAGATATTTATCCAATAATTATAGGAAGGGCCATGGCACAAATGTGTGGTCATAAAATAAATCGACTTAGGAATGAGGGAGAGCAAGTTTGCATAATGTGAGCATGATTTCAACAAGTCTATGAAGGAGTTAGAAGATAAACTTGGGTAAAATTTCTCACCAAGTTTGGAAGTAAAATTAGCTCAAGGAAATCCAAGTAAGAGCCATACAAATGAAGGATATTATATGATATATCATCGTACAAATGAGCACAATACGGTAAGAAGTAGTGGAAAGGATGGCCATATAACACAAGATCAAGAAAGAGACTAACAACAAAGTGACTATATGATAAGGTGTCATATAAGTCAAGTGCATAGGGAGGATTGTATGGCTTACCATCATACAAGTTTGAAGTAAGGGAATTGTACGATGAAGAATGTGAAGAATGAGGATCATATGAATTATATGATGAAAGAACTGATGGAAAAGTAGGATGACATGTCAGCAGGGGATGTCATGCGAGTCCAGGTCTACATGGTCATACGACTTGTATGACGACCCTAACATGTCATCAAAAAGTCACATGTATATATATGTACATTAAAAAAAATTGTAGGTGTACAGGAGGTTGTACAGTAATACTAAAAACCAACAGGAAGAGAAATTGAAACTAATACAAATAAGGAGACATACCATACAGAGTTGGAAAAAGATGATTTATTTTCTTTTACAAAAACCCCTATATTAAAATTGTACAAGGAGGGGAACCTACTGTTCAAAGTAATTCAAGGCAAGTTGCAATGAAGGGTTTGAAAAATTATGCAAGGGTAAGGTAGAAGAAATTTGTCATACAAACAAAGTACATCAAGGGGGAAAGCAGGCCAATGAGGAAATCATCATACGAGAGCATTGAAGGACATACTGCAAAGAGAAAAAGACTACAAATTGAAGAAAGTGTCATACAAAAATTGTTGTGAAATTATCATATGAGGGAAGGAAGGCTACCATACGACACAGGGAAGTTGCTATATGAAGAGAGAAAAAGTGATCATGTGACATAGAGACGTCACCACACAGAAGAAGAAAAAGGCTACCATATGATAAAATAAGGTCATCGTACAAAGGACAAAGACTATTGTATGATAAATAAGGAGCATTGTACAAATTGAAAGAAGTGTTGTACAATCACAAGGAGTGTCATACAAGTACAATTGATTGGTCATATAGATGATGAAAAACTAACTAAATAGTCAATGTACAACAAAAATAAAGAATGTATGACCTATGAAGAATGAGTGAGAGAATAGATTTTGGTGAGTGCTTATGAAGAATAGAAGCACAAAGGATTACATGCTTGCTAAATCCATTGCATAGAAGATAATACCCAAGGAGACAAGAAGAAGTTAGACTCGATGCAAGACAAGAGCTGCTAGAGTATACATAAGAAGACATTACATGGACCAGGAGACATAGTCTCAGAGATGGCAAGGTGATTCACTGGCAAAAGAGAAGGAGAAAATAACTCTAAAGCAAATAATATAGACTCAACCAGCTAGATAATATTTTGGAAGTGGTGGTAAGAGAATCCACTAAATGATAAGTTGAAAGTTGCATTGATGCAAGTAGAAGTAAGATGCATTGCACAAGTTCAAGTATTTGATTAAGAATTTTTTTAAGAAATATTTGTTGCACATGCTCAATACTTATGATGCAAACAAGAACATAAGCATTATGAATATTGAAAATCGAGACATCAGGGTGATGTTTTAGAAAATAATTTTTGGTAGATGTTTGGGTTGCCAAAATATGAAATTCTAGTGAGGAAGGAGGTCTTATTTGTAGAAGAATGGAATAGGATAATTTGAGATATAACAACTATTAAACCTGATAATGCCAATAAGATTTTTGGTTCAATAAGTCATGGGATTAAATAGAGCCAAATGAAGAATGATGAATTATGATGTGTTACGAATATCATCATGTCCAAACTAATCAACAAAACCAAATCATTAGAGATGCCTATGTGGCTAGCATAGTGTGTGCAAGGCATGGTGGAAGATATACAATATGATTGGGTATTGTAATTATACAAAATCAAGAATTTCTTGAGACAAAAAACTAAGAATTTTTTTATGGCATTCCATGCCATTGGAATAATGTTGAATGTAGTATTGCACCAAGTTAGAAATGCCTAGATTAACAACTCCAATGAAGTTGCCTAAGAATGAACGCATAATTTTAAGATGGTTAAAGTAGTGCCAGTAACAAAGACTACTCTGGTTAAGATTTGGACCAAGAATATTATTCAAAGAGCAGACCTCTTTGATGAAGATTATAATGAATATTCAAAGAAGGAGGTGGCACCATGATGAAGAAAGAATATAATATTAGAGCTCAAATTGTAGCAAGAAACTGAAGAAGTGACTATGGGAGTCACCTAGGAAGAACAACAAGTTGAAGAAAGAAGGGAGGAGGAACGATCGTAAATAAGCCATGTTCGAACATGGATATAACATGAGAAAAATAGGTTAATATTGCAAGAATTTTTTTTTAGAAGAGTTTGTGCAACAAGAAGAAGTGAGGGCATAGTCAATCAAAGAGGTTTAAGAAGAACCAGTAGTGATAGGCAATGTGGAGGAAGAATTGCCAAGACTTGCTAAATGGGCACAAGTGAATTTTTGTGCATCAGTAACCATGCCAACTATAGAACTATTTGAGATCTTAGAAAGAGTCCAATATCTATTGAAATAATTAGTGGTGCCAAGAGAAACAAGAGTTAAATATCTAGAAAGGGACAAGCAGGTTTAGATCGTACTCAAATCTCAAAAAAAGAAATAAAATTAGAAGTATTAGGAGAGGTGGTAGTAGCCAAAGATTAGCCAGTAAAGAAAGTCTATCAAATTTGTAGGAATAAACTATAGTACAACCTGATCAAATGGAAGAGAATAGAGAAGCACAACAAAAAGAGAATAAAGAAGCACAACCGAAAGAGAATAAAGAAGATTAGCTAGAAGAGAATAGAGAAGTACAACCAAAACAAACTAGAGTAGATTTAAATATGGAACAGGAGGAGGAAGAGATATTCTAAGTATTGGAGAAGCATTTCATTATTGAAATGCCCAATTTCAAATGGTTTGAGGAAGAAGGAATGCAAGTTGATGATCAGGTGGATGAATTTTTTGGAAAGATAGAGGTTTTTAACTCTGCAAGACTAAAATTTAGGATATATTGTGTAAGATAACTAAGGCAATGAAAATCCATGGTTTACAATGAAATAGAGAAAGTAATACAATAGGCCCAAGAGGATGTGAGGATAAATAAGCTCACTGAAATCCATGAAAAATAACCATAGGAGTTACAGGTTGAAGTGATAAATATGATTGGAATGAAAGAGCTACCAAAGGGTATGTCAACTAACTATAGGGTACCAAGGAGAGTTTACATAGATTAGGTACATTGCAACATTTTATAGTAGATAAAACTAAGGTGGAGTATGGGAAGATTCCACCAAAAGTAGCACCAGTATATAGCTAAATTAAATTTTTGACTCATTGGATAGATTGGTTAACAGTTGGGTTAGAAAAGATTCACTAATCCTAGTATAATGAAGAGATGGAAATGACGAGGAAAAAAATTGAAGCCATGAAGGAAGAAGCTGAGAAGATGAAAAGGGAAGTAAAGACAATGAAAAATTTGCAATGAAGACTGCTCACCTAAGGCAAAATAATAAAGATCAATCAAAGGCCAAAGACAAATAGTTTAAGAGCAAGGATAAACAGTTGAAGGCCAAGGATGACAAATTTGCTTCAACAAAGAGAGATATGAAGATGTGCAATGAGATCATTATAAGCTATAAGGAAAAAATGAAAATAAAGTCATAGTTTCATGAGGCTTAAAAAAAAGAGTTAGAGCATAAGGATCAACTCATTGTTGAAAGGGATGAACAATTGGCTATTACATCCAACACTAAGGTTAAGATAAAATAGAGAATGCAAAAGAGTGCTACTGAGTGAGAAAAGGAATTGATAGTGCAATTAGCCAAAATGAAGAAGAAATCTAATCACTATGGATTGTAGTTTCTCCATTTTAGTATATATGTAGAGATATTGAAGAATGGATGAGAAGCTTTGTGTCTCCAAATAACAGAGATGGGTGGAGCATCTATGGCCAAATCTTAGCAAAAATAAACAAATACAAAAAAGTAGCAAGCATCGATGAGGATGCCAACTAATTTAAAAGGAGAGGATAAATGTAGGTGATAAAACTGCTTCCTAGATAAAGAAAAAATAAAAGGTTGTACAAAGTTTTGCTTGCAATTTTGTTAAAATAAAATTGGATGGAATGTATTTGATATTAGCATAAATAAATTTAAATGAAATTAAAAGTAAAACCAGGTGAAATGAAGATGAAATGTAAATGAAATTAGAGATAATGAAAAGTGACTTTAGACTTTAGGAAATTGTAAAATTCATGCAACGTTGGATTTGGGGATGGTGGTTGTAAATGTTGCACTATCTAGGAATTGCTTGGTGCTACCTAGGCAAGCTTCATAAGGCCCCTCTTCCTTCATTTTGGATCAAAGTTAGTTCGAGGAAGTCTCAATCAAGTCTGGGTTATGCTTTGGTTATGTTATTGCAGTGTATGAGAGCAAGTTGCTTGGGCGAATAGAGAATATTGCTATTGTTGTTTAATTGTTGAGGCCATTTTCATTGTTAGCCATAATAGCCATTGTAATCACATGTGTATACTATTGATTATAATAATCAATAAATGATAATATAAATCAACCATTGCTATTTTTTTCAATCCTTGTTAATGCTTGTGGGTGTGATTATTAATGTGTTATAGTATAACCTGGTGTATAAATCATTGCTTTGGTGATAGAAATACTAGCACTTTGCATTGCCATAGGATTATAGCATTTACATGTAGAAATAATTGTAGGATTATCGTACATAGGTAGATTCTATGAGGGTGCAATAGTTAAGAATTTAGTAGTTCCAACAATCATAAGCCACATGACCAACAAGCCATATGATAGTGGAATTATAAGAAGGCAAATATACAAGAGTGTTGCCAAGTTAGGACTTAATCATTATTTGTGCATTGTACATGTGACTACCATACAATTGCTATCATATAGAGTGTTGAGGATTTTTTGATAAGTGTCTTGTACTATGTCGTACGAGAGACAAACTGCACAAAGGATTAGATTGTACGAGATATTGATCATACAATAGGCTATATTATATGACTATTGTGTTGTACAACTAGTTGGACCATACACTATCAACATCGTATAGTTGAGACCATACAATCTCAAGCTATGTCATACCTTGGTGTTTACAATTTCATGACTACAACATTGTTCACTTCTTGAATCTGTCATCATCCTATTACTGGGAATACTACCACTTGTGTTATAGATGCAAAACCTAAAATTTGAAGAACTACATTATACCATGCATGTAGTAATGTTGAGGTTGTCTAGAAAATGAGCCTTGGATATACCCAATTGGCTCATACTATACATGGAGGGTATCATGGCTAGAGTGAAATATGATTGGGGAATGTTTTTATCAGATAACATATAAATTTTTTTGTTTCAATTCACAAACAATTTCTCTATGGTTTTTCATTCCATTACATTACTTCTAAATGAGGTAATGTACAATAAGATTCAGTTTCCAAGACTAGGTCTACCACAAGATTTGCTAGGATGAGCACCCACTATTTTTGTTGGATTTTTGTAGCCCCACTAACAAAGATGGGACCAATGGAAAAAGTAGAAAAGGTTAGAAAAAAAGGAACCACAATGACAAATAGGAGGAAGGTGATGACACTGATGCATTGGCTAAGGAGGAATCAAATTCAAATGGGACCAAGGAGTGGTTACTGGCTATAGAGGAATTGAAGAGAGGAGAAGAGGTAGAAACAATAGATGGGGTAGAAGTTGCAACATCAGCCTTCATCTCTATAACAAAATCCTCAATACTAGCCATTACACTAGAAGACCAAATTTATTCAACCAAAGGGACCAACAAAAATTGTTACACTAGTTGGAACAACTAGAGGAGGTGCAAAAGGACTAGTGGAAGGCCAACACTATTAGTAATGAGGGATGACTTATGTTGTGATGTAATCGAACACTCTAGAAAATTTAGGAGGCTAGATTGTGTAAGGAGGCACCATTGGTGACACTACAAGTACTAGGGACGAAGGCTTCACAATAGACTATAAGAATAG
Organism: Wollemia nobilis; assembly: GCA_028583015.1. Taxonomy (NCBI): domain Eukaryota; kingdom Viridiplantae; phylum Streptophyta; class Pinopsida; order Araucariales; family Araucariaceae; genus Wollemia; species Wollemia nobilis. The sequence goes on from JAQPPZ010001195.1 coordinate 23,009,290, forward strand.
TACAGTGGCTAGAGCAAACAAAATAATTTTTGTAGGAAGTAATGCATGTGGAGGAAACAATGGAGCAACCAAGAAGAAGAGGAGAAACTGCGTAGGCTACACCAATAGAAGTGTATGTCAACAAGGTGTAAACTACAATGGACACAATGGATACTTCACCATCATTTTAGGGATTCAAGAGGAGAACGTAGAGAGATTTTATCTAGGGACACTCATATTAGATAGATATGGAATCATGATGAGCACCCAACTTTATAGTAGGAAATATTTTCTATAACACCATTACGATAGTTTGTAGAGAAATTTGAAAGGTATGATTTACCAACTTTAAATGAGGAGACATGAGTAGAGGTCATGTCTACCATAGCGCAAGTGATAACACCAACTTTATCAGTGTTTAGAGGAAAAGGAAATTTACCTACATCAGAGCATGTGTGGTGGCAGAAGGGGTAAATTAGCCAACTACCAACAAAGAAATTGGTAAAAGGGAAAGACATAAGGGATATCATAGGAAAGCACGTTGATGTAGGAAAATTTGAGGTGGAGAGGATGGACTGGTAAATTTAGGAAGGAAAGCCACCGAAGCCATGATCAACCTAAAGGGCCATGGTGGGGAGGATATTGAAGAAACCACCACTGGTGATAATGAAACCAAGCATGAACTTGAGCCTAGGGAGGAAGGAGAAAAGAACAAGTACTTCCTCATTGAAGTGCCAAATTTGAAGCAACCCCCAATTCATGGTGTAAGGATAAATGACCAAGTAGACATATTTTTTGAGAAGGTGAGTGGGTTGTTTGATTGGGTACAAATTGTGTTTAGAGTGGGTTGCCTTAGATAATGGTGACTATGGTAATTGTAGGTGGATTTGAGTTGGGAGGATTATAAAGTTGGTCCCAATATGAGGAGAGGAAACAATTTGAAGAAATTCATTGAATTTAGCCATGGGAGCTTGGTATAGGAAGCAATAATGTGCAATCAACGATTGGAGAGATGGAGCTACTTGAAGGAACTCCAATGTTATATTGGCACCCACTTTAGATGTACATTGGTAAAGGTAAACTTGATGAGCTTCTTGAATCACTAGGGTTCAAGAAAACCAAGCTAGTACTTGAGTTGGAGAAAACCTATGTAAGAATAAATTTCTTGGCTTATTTGATACAATGGCTAGTATATGGTTTAGAGATATTTCAAGAGATGGAATAGCCTAAAATTGAATGAGTAAGAATTATCTAACCACATTTGGGAGTAATGAGGATAACTTTGAAAGTGCATCAAGAGGTAGAATAAATGCCAAAAGTATAGGATCAATATAATCCAAATGAGCTACTGAATTTGGAGTGTGTGGGGAGGTAGCAATCCCTTCAATCCAAAGTTTAGGAGATTGCTCATCGTGATCAATTGATTACAAATAATGATGTGTAATTTACAAAATATATAAGAAGGGAAGTGGAGTTAGCCAATAGGGGAGTGTTGGTTCGACTTTTGTACACACCTTATGAAGAATGAGCATATAAAACCTGATAACACTTATAAGGGATAAATCCCACTCACTTTAGGATCTTGCTGGATATCCGAGGTGTGAGTTACAGAGTTGGGTCGAATTTCTATTCACTCTTTTCTGCTTCTGGAATAGTTTCAAGTGGACTATCTGTTACCTTACAACGGGCTCTGGACTTGTTCAGTAATGTTTTTGGAGTTGGTTATCTTTGTGGACAATCAGATTTACAATCAGTCCTTTGATCTAGCTCTTTTATGCTTTAGCAGATTTTAATAAAAGACAAATTTAAAGAAAATAAAAATGGATCATTCAATCAGTGGAACAAAGAGAGTAGGGTAGGGCAGAAAGAGAAGTTTACCTAACTTAGCTGCAAAACCAAAACTACCAATTTTAGTTATATCGGTTAGCTTCACAATAGAACAAATCAAAGAGGAAAGTGTCCAGCTTTCTAAGATCACCTTCCACTAAGAGCATAAGACAGAGATGAACAGATCTGACTAAAAATCATAAACAGAAGGGAAGTCGGTTAAAATTGGTATCTCTCACCAGTAGCCTAGCTTGCACAGTGAAGACAGAGCAATTAGAACAGGCCTGAACCTTAAATTTGTAAATTTCCCTAACATACAATAAAGAAAATGAAGCCTAGCAGCATATCCAATCCTGGTAACACAGATCTACAACATAAATTAAATAAACCTTAATGAAACGGAAACAAAAGTGTTGAGGAGCAACACACCCCCACTGAAAAATGAGATTCCATCCTCTTGAAAACTTTGAAATTCCATTTTGCAGCAGGGACCCTCTTGATCTTTTCAGGTTTTAAATCCAAATTTGCTTGCCTCCTTTTTAAAGTTGTGCTTTTTCTTGTATTCTAGCTTTGATTATCCCAGACTTCACTTTTACATGCTAGAATCATTCATGCACAAGCAAAATCTTGCACCGGTACCGAGAAAATCCAGAAAACAGTTGCATAAATTCATGAAAAATCAAACTTTCCATTTTTGGTAGTGTCGCGATATCGCGACACTTCCATTTTTGGAAATGTCGTGATATCGCGACAGGTAAGTCAAAATGCAGCTAAGTCGGAAAAGTGTAGCGAAATCGCGACACTTTCCATTTTTGGAAGTGTCACGATATCGCGACGTTTCCATTTTTGGAAACTGTCGCAAAATCGCTGCCGGACGGAGGAGAGAGAAAGAAAGCGTACGGAGGTCGCGATTTCGCGACATGTCGCGAAATCGTGACATGTCGCAGAATCGCGGTAGGAGAGAGAAAATGCATGAAAATCGGCTAAGTGCCAGAAAGGGCGCGATTTCGCGACATGTCACGAAATCGCGACAGTTTTTTGGAGAGAGAAGCAATCTGTACGGAAGGGCACGATTTTGCGACATGTCGCATTTTCACGGTAGGAGAGAGAAAGTGGGCTGCAGAATGAAAAAAAATTGGCTAAGTCGCAAACATGTTCCAAAATCGCGGTCAACGCGGTCAACGCATGCAGGTACGGAACTATCGCGATATCGCGACGTGTTCTAGAATCGTGGCTGAAAATCGGGATGGCTGTACGGAGGCCAGGAGGGTCACGATTTCACGACATGTCGCGAAATCGTGACATGTTGCGTTTTTGCGACCGACGAGGGAAGAAGTTGTCGATGCGCTGGCAGGGTCGCAATTTCGCGACATGTCACGAAATCGCGACATGTCGCAGAATCGCGGCAGGAGAGAGAAAGTCTTCAGAGGGCCCGAAAGTGCATTTCAGCTGAAACAGAAGGCATCCTGGGGTAGCGACACGTGTCAAAGCGTGAATGAGACAAACAGAAGCCGACATGCAAGCTTATTTTGTGGTTTTTAATCTATTTTTAATGTTTTAAGCTTGGATTTAATGTTTATTAAAGTACTAATATAATCTTTTTGTCTTTCATGCAGGATTCCATCTGGCACTTACGGGACAACCGGGAAAGACCATAAAGGCAAATTTAAAGTGCAGATTTAGTCAAGGACCGCCATGCTAGGAGAGAAGCTACCGGTGAGGGCATTCAATGACGAATTTATGGCAGAATTGATAGCATGAGGACCATTTCAACTCAGAGATGGCTTTGCGGAGATGAATTGATGGAGAAGTGGTGACTCATCCGGCTCACCAACAGAATTAATGGAGGCATTTATTTGCAGCTGTGAATGAATGCAAGTTGCATTTGATTTTATCTTCTCCATTTATGGCAGCTGACTGCACAGATTTGTCGAAGGGTTAAGTTCTATCTGGACTTTGATTTTAAATGGATTTTTTATTGTAAAACCTGGGTCCTAGGGTTTAAATGCGATAAGATTTAAGGTTTGAGCAAGATATTTTGAAAAGATCAGGGTCTATCCCGAGTCTATAAATATAGATTCTAAATGTAATCGCGGGAGGCGGAGACTTAGAAATAAAGGCTTATAAGCAATTTCTTGAAAATTTTGTGAAATCCTTTGTTTCTGGACTTGGAGTTGATGTGCTTTAGCTTTTCTATGATAGCATGGCCAGGAGCCTAATCTTTTGCAGAGTGTGATAAGTGTATCTTCTTTTGTTTTTCATTTCGTTTAAAGTTTATTAGATATATGTTGTAAATCTGAATGATCAAGTTTAAATATGCTGTTAGGCTTCAGTTGTTCTTTTGTCTACTAGGGGAAATTACAGATTTCAGGTGTAAGTTTGTTCTAATTGCTCTGTCTTCACTGTGTGAGCTAGGTCGTCGGTGAAAGATACCAGTTTTAACCAGCTGCCCTTGGATTTATAATTTTTTGCTAGATCTGTTCCACTTTGCCTTGTGCTCTTAGTTGAAAGTGATCTTAGATTGACTGGACACTTTCTTTTTTGATTTGTTATGTTGTGAAGCTAGTAGCATAGATAAGATTGATAGTTTGGGGTTTTACAGTTGATGTTTGATAAACTTCTCTTTCTCGCCTTACCCTACCCTCTCTTTGTTTTCGGTGAATGATCCATTTTTATTTTCTTTGTTTGTCTTTTATTTAAATCTGCTGACCCATGAGATCTAGATCTAGAATTCAATTTAAATCTGATTGTCAACAACTTTTGCAACTACTGAACAAGTTCAAGAACCCCTTGTAAGGTAACAGAGCAGTCCATATTGAAATCTATTCCGAAGTGGAAAAGAGTGAATTGCCATTCGACCCAACTTTGTAACTCGCACCTTGGATAACCAGCTAGATCCTAAAGATGAGTGGGATCCGTCCCGTGGGTGTCTCCGGAGCTTTCCTTGCTTCATCCTTTTCCCGGGGTGTGCATGAAAGCCGGACCAACAAAAAGAAGATGAACTTATCACAGTCTGAAAGAGATTAGGCTTCTGGCCATGCTATCACAGAAAATGAAAATCACACCAACTCTAAGTCCAGAAAAAATCTTTCAAACAATATTTGCAGGAAATTGCTCCAATAGCTTTTTATTCTAAGTTTTTGTCTCCTGAATTTACATTTAGAAGTATTTATAGACTCAGGACAAACCCTGATATTTTTTAGAAATATCTTCTTCTCAAACCCTAAATCTTATCCTCTAAACCCTACTACCTAGGTTTTACAATATAAGGCCCTTTAAAAATAGAGTTCTTTTTTTTATAAACCCTAACCACTCTGCAAATATTAGTGCAATTACTTGCCATAAATGGAGAAGGCATGATCTGATATTATTCTTATCCATCTGAACTGCAAGTAAATATCTTCATTTTCTGGCCGGTCGCCGATATATTCCATAAATGGGCACTTCGTAAGTAAATATCTTCATCTTTCTGGTGCACTTGCCGAGAGCGCCTCATTAATTCCTCAAAGAAATTCGAAATGATTCACTGGTTTTTCTGACATTTTATCTTTGCAGAGCTACTTCTGAGTTAAAATTCTCTGCACGCCATTACTTTCACCATAAATTCTCCTGTTAAATGCATCCATCGACAACTTTCGGTAACTGTGTGTAGATATTTTCATTTTTCGGTCAATTGTCGACATATTTCATTAAATGGGCAGCTGCTTAGTCACCATAAAGTCTCTTTGCGGCAAAATCTATAAAATATGGATGAACCAAAAATTCTCGGCATCTCACATTTCCATCTGACGGCCTTCGCTTGATCCGCACTTATTTTGTCTTTTTCACCATTACTTCCGCTATCATGCAACTGTCGGATCGCTCTCTGCAAAAGGAAAGCAAGGGTTAGCATTTTAATATCATTAAATTAAACCCTAATGTTTATCACACGTCGGCTTGCTTTATTTTGACACGTGTCACGATTACGTGACGTTTTCTTCACCTTGTTTCCATCCTAGCCTCTTCTGCCGTGAAACTGTGACATGTCATGATTTCGTGACATGTTGCGAAATCGCGACGTCCCCTATGCCTCGATCCATTTTCTACTTGTCATGATGAAATAGACATATGTTTTATTACTTACACTTCACTTTTGAACACGTCGCGATATCGCGACGTTTTTGTCACTTGCACTTTCTTTCGAAAACACGTCGCGATATCGCGACATTTTCTACAAGCTTTCCTTTTGGTCCAAACCTGTCACGATATCGCGACGTTCTCATCACTTGGTTCTTTTAGTCCAAATATGTCGCGATATCGCGATGTTTCCAAAAATGGAAATGTCGCGATATCGCGACGTTTCCAAAAATGGAAAATGTCGCGAAATCGCGACGTTTTCCTTACTTCACTTAGCAAATTTTCTAGAAATTGTAGGTTGACTCCAATGAATTCATCTGCATTCTGCATTTTTACATATTTAGTGAAAGATATTTTTTACTCAAAATGATTCTAACATTAAAGAAATGAATTCTAAATTGAAATCAAAGCCACATGCAAGCCTACTTAGATACTTTGGTATATGCAAAACTTGAAGAAGAAGGAGGCAAGCAAAATTTGGAATAAAAACCTGGAAAACATCAAGAGGGTCCCTACTGTAAAATGAAAGCTAAATATTTTCAAAGGATGGAATTTCATTTTTTCAGTGGGGGTGTGTTGCTTCTCAACAAATGGCGATATCTCCGGGGAAAATAGTAGCACTATTTTAGAATCCAGGACTCTAGTTTCAAAACAATATAGACCATGTACCATGCTTTGCCACAAATATTCTTCAAAATAATTTAACTACTACCCGATAGTTGTTAAAATTTCCCAAGGACATACTAGGTTGAATCACTTAAGGAAGATTTCTGATGTGCAATTATAAGCGTATAAAACTTTCTTCAAGAATGATCGGGCCTTCGAATGTTGTACTCTGGATTGATCAGCTTTTCTAGATTGTGAAAGGGGAAACCGAGTAGGGCTCTGTTTACTAGTTTAGCCTTTTACAACCTCGACAGAGTTACTCTTTAGATTTTCACGACCCTGATCCACAACTGTGAGGTGGTATCTACAACTTGGTAAAAGAAAACATCTTCTGGAGCCTTGGCTATCTCTTTCATTACATAACTTCTTCTCTCTCTTTTTTTTTTTTGTGTGGGAAATAACAGAGTGCCAGTTTTATGTTGTCTTGCTCAACTTTCACCTTCTCTCTCTCTCCTTTGAAATATACCGAAATCTGAAAAGCCTTGCTAAAAACAATTTTTTTTTTTAATATTTCATCGATCTGGAACTGCTTCAGCCTGGGTACTGATAGCCTCTATGGATACTCAAATAATTTCACGAATCAGAGTCCCCTCTTACGACCAACTTTTCTTGGATTCCCTGGGAGTTTCTCCAGCCAAACAATATAGCAGTTTCTTTATAATTAAAATAATTGTGGCAAGCAAGACACAAAATCCAATTATCTTTCTACTATTGTTCTGAATAACAAAATAGTTCCACTATTCAATTTAAGCAGACTATCTCTTAATTAGAATAAAACAAAATGAACACAGGATTTTGAACTCATAATAAAAACAATTTTTAAAGGCTGACTTTTTCTTTACTGCCCAGGCAAAACTAAAAAAAACAAAATTTTAAAAGCTAAAAAAAATTTGTACAGACCCCAAAGGATAAAACACAGAACTTTAAAATCAAACAAAATAAAATAAAAACAAACTACTTTGTACAGACCCCAAAGGATAAAACACAAACTTTAAAATCAAACAAAATAAAATAAAAACAAACTACTTTGTACAGACCCCAAAGGATAAAACACAGAACTTTAAAATCAAACAAAATAAAATAAAAACAAACTACTTCAAAGCTTATTTACAATATATACACATGTTACAACGTCTTTGTGATTTATTCAATCGATGTATTGGATGGAAAAGCTGAGAAATAATGCTTTAGATATTGACCATTAACAGGAAGGTTCAAAAAATTACCCTCTAGGTCCTGTAGAAGAAATGCATTATTACCTAGGGTTTCGGCAATCTGGTATGGCCCTGTCCATAAAGGTTGCAGCTTGGTGTTTTTACGCTTCTTTTCATGGGCTTTGTCCCACAGAAACACCAGGTCTGCAAGTTTGAAGGCCTTCGAATTGGCCCTCTCGTCAAGCCAACGCTTGACTGTCTCTTGGTGTCGACTAAAATGCTCTACGGCTTGAAGTCGTCCACCCCGCAAATCAACCAAGTCCAACACACGAGCTTTCGTATCTGCATGATCAAAGTAATGTAAAGCAAATTTTAATCCCGGTACTAATGCTTCATATTATGCCAAGTTATTAGTGCAGGGAAACTGCAAGCGATAAGACATAAAATCGGTTTGATTTTTTGGTCCTTTAAGAACAGCCCCTGTACCGGAACCTTGCTTAGATTTAGCTCCATCAATATGAAGCATTCCAACTTCATTATCGTGATCTTGGTGAGCTTTAACCGGTTTCTCCTTTTGAGTAGTTGTCAAATTATAAACCCCGATATAACGACCCTCAACAAGATTAGCAGTCTCATTCTTGGCATTATACTCTGTGATCATGAGTTTATATCTTGGTTCTCTGTTGATTCTTAATTGATTTGCAAAACCATTCCAGGGTAACCACATATGCGAGAAATCAGTAGCCAAATACCCATTCAAGGATTTTGACCAATCCTTGCTCAGAAGCATTCCGTATCCTACAGGAATATCCACCACCTGAATGTCAATTCTGTGTTGTGCTCTCGGCTCAGATGCTAGCTGGATGTGTATATTCTGAAGTTCACCTACCACTTTAACCTCAGACTTATCCAATTGGACGACTCTCATCTCGGAGTTCATGGGGGTCAAACCCAACTGCTGACAGATGGCTAGAGGCATGACATTGGTTGAAGCACCTGAATCTACCAGACAGTTGTGTAAATTTTTCCCAAATATTTGGACAGTCAGTAGAAAAGGCGAAACTTCAGTCTTCTCTTTATACATGGCCACATTTGCATTTGCCATCTTCTTTCCCTTTTCCAAAGGTTTGGTAGTAGGTTCAGAATATGTTTTGATCAGAGTTATCCCTTTGTTCAAAAATTTGGGCCAACTCATGGAGAGTGATATTAGCTTTGATATTCTTCATGTCCTCCACTATATTATATCCCTTATTGAGTGGAGGGACAAATGCATCTGGTCCTCTCGGATTTCCTCCCTTGGGTGGGGATGGGTTATTGCTTGAAGATGGATCTGGAGGAACACTGTGGGAGTTGTCCGGAGGGGTAGATGTAGTGTTGGGCTCCAGATTTCTATTTTTGAGGTTGTAGTTGTCCCTCCTGTATTGTTGAAAGGCTTGCACTTCATCCATGGGTAGCTCCACAACATTCTCTGATTCTTCTGGGAAAGTGAAAGAATCTAACACCATAGCTGCACTATGTTTAGATGAACTTGGAGCATCCGCAGTTCTTTGATGTTCAGGAGAAATCAACTCACCAGATAAAGCTTCAAAGGCATTACAAAATTCCAGACAATCCAATTCCCCGTGCTGAGAAGTAGCATGTATCCTGCACCAGTTAGGCAAAGCCAAATCACAAATATTTACATCATGACCTTTACCTTTATAATCTTTATTGGGTTCGTATGGGGGCCGAGTGAATCTATTTTGTTGATAAGGAAATCTGTTTGGGTTTTCGCCGATGGACACTTGCCTTTTGAAAGTCAAAAAGTCATTTGCCAACTTTTGGACTACCCTTGAAACTTCTTCAACTCTTGTGTTATCAGATTCTTTCTCCGGACTCTGTACATTTTCAGCAGGTGTTACAGCCAATGGATTTCTTGATGGTGGAGTTTGATGTACTGGCAACATCATCTGATGTGGTATGGGATTGAAGACAGGGGTACCTTGTGTGACCAAAGGAATTTGATGAGCATTTAAAGGTTGAGGTCCCAATTGCCTTTCCAAAACCAAAGCTTCTTTATAAGCCTCCATTAGATTGGTAATAGAGGCATCTCTTTTCAAGAAAACAGAAGTCATTGGATCTAGAGAATTCCTAAAAATTTCTAATGCCAGGTCTGCATTTGGCACATAATAACCTGTCAGCCTACCATAAGCCTTCTGAAATTTGACATTGTAAGATCTGACAGATTCATTTATTTCTCTTTTAATACCAGAAAACTGCTGATATAATACACTGGGATCTATTACTTCACCAAACTGCGATACAAAAACCTTTTCCAAGTCATTCCAACTGGTAATAGAATCGTTAGTGAGATTTAGAAACCAGTCGTAAGCTCCCTCCTGGAGAGTGAACGGGAACAATCTGCAAGCCACATCTTCATGCTGTACATTTAACAATTTTAGAGCATTCTTGAATGCTACTAGGTGTTCCTCTGCTGTCCTAGTTCCATCATGCTTGTATCTGGGAAGATATCTCTCAGGATTTCTGGGCAGGTCATGGGCTGCACCCGGGATATTTAAGGCAAGTGGAACCCAACCAGTTTGCCATTACTACTTGATTGACGATGATACTTTCAGTTGTAGTTGGAGTAACTACAAGTGGTGACAAAACTATTTCAGACAAGGACTTGGCCCTTCTGAGGCTGCTTCTTCTGGGAGTTTCTAACTCAGGCACAAGGAGCTCTCCAGCTCTGGAGTGGGACCTTGTTACTCTATAAGTGGAATCCAACTTTTCACAAGCAACTTACAACCTTACAATCCTTAACAAACTATTGAACTTCAGGCCCTCCTTCTAGCGCCAATTTTAAATGTTGGTGTTGAGTTCCGCTGTTTAGGCAAAAACTCAAACAAACAAGTTTAAAAGAGCTAAAGAGGAGGGAAAAGGATTCAAAAGATAAAACACCAGAACTCACAACAACTTACAATCACGAGTTCAGGAGGCCCTCCTTCTAGCGCCAATTTTAAATGTTGTGTGTTGAGTTCCGTTTAGGCAAAAACTCAAACAAACAAGTTTTAAAAGAGCTGAGGAGGAGGGAAAAGGCTACACTGGATAAAACACGTTTTGTTAAATACCACATACAATCATATTTCTCAACTCAAGCGCACTAAGAACGTAAGTTCTAGCCCTCCTTCTAGCGCCAATTTTAAATGTTGGTTCGACTTTTATACACACCCTGTGAAGAATGAGCATAAAATCCCGATAACACTTATAAGGGATAAATCCCACTCACTTTAGGATCTTGCTGGATATCCAAGGTGTGAGTTACAGAGTTGGGTCGAATGTCTATTCACTCTTTTTCGCTTCTGGAATAGTTTCAAGTGGACTGTCTGTTACCTTACAACGGGCTCTGGACTTTAGTTCAGTAATGTTTTTGGAGTTGGTTATCTTTGTGGACAATCAGATTTACAATCAGTTCTTTGATCTAGCTCTTTATGCTTTAGCAGATTTAAATAAAAGACAAATTTAAAGAAAAATAAAAATGGATCATTTCAATCGGTGGAACAGAGAGAGTAGGGTAGGGCAGAAAGAGAAGTTTATCTAACTTAGCTGCAAAACCAAAACTACCAATTTTAGTTATACCGGTTAGCTTCACAATAGAACAAATCAAAGAGGAAAGTGTCCAACTTTCTAAGATCACCTTCCACTAAGAGCATAAGACAGAGACAACAACAGATCTGAAAGAAAATCACAAACAGAAGGGAAGTCGGTTAAAATTGGTATCTCTCACCAAGCAACTCTAGCTCGCACAAAGTGAGGACAGAGCAATTAGAACAGGCTCGAACCTTAAATCTATAATTTTCCCTAACATACAATAAAGAAAATGAAGCCTAGCAACGATATCCAATCCCTGGTAACACAGATCTACAACATAAATTAAATAAACCTTAATGAAACGAAAACAAAAGAAGATGAACTTATCATAATCTGAAAGAGATTAGGCTCCTGGCCACGCTATCACAGAAAATGAAAATCACACCAACTCTAAGTCCAGAACAAAGCTTTCAAACAAGATTTGCAGGAAATTGCTCCAATAGCTTTTATTTCTAAGTTTTCGCCTCTCGAATTTACATTCAGAAGAAGTATTTATAGACTCAGGACAGACCCTGATCTTTTTAGAAATATCTTCTTCTCAAACCCTAAATCTTATCCTCTAAACCTTACTACCTAGGTTTTACAATATAAGGCCCTTTAAAAATAGAGTTTTTTATAAACCCTAACCACTCTGCAAATCTTAGTGCAGTTACTTGCCATAAATGGAGAAGGCATGATCTGATATTATTCTCATCCATCTGTAATTGCAAGTAAATATCTTCATTTTCTGGCCGATCGTCGATATATTCCATAAATGGGCACTGTCATAAAATCTTCATCTTTCCGGTGCATCTTCGGGAGCGCCTCATTAATTCCTCAGAGAAATTCGGATGAGTCACTAGTTTCTCTGACATTTTATCTTCGCAGAGCCGCTTCTGAGTTAAAATTCTCTGCACGCCATTACTTTCACCATAAATTCTCCTGTTAAATGCGTCCATCGGCAACTTTCGGTAACTGTGTGTAGATATTTTCATTTTTCGGTCAATTGCCGACATATTCCATTAAATGGGCAGCTGCTTAGTCACCGTAAAGTCTCTTTGCGGCCAGATCTATAAAATCTGGATGAACCAAAAATTCTCGGCATCTCACATTTCCATCTGACGGCCTTCATTTGATCCATGCTTATTTTGTCTTTTTCGCCATTACTTCCGCTAGTATGCAACTGTCAGATCGCTCTCTACAAAAGAAAAGCAAGGATTAGCATTTTAATATTATTAAATTAAAACCCTAATGTTCATTATATGTCGGCTTTCTTTCTTTTGACACGTGTCATGAAAACGTGACGTTTTCTTCACCTTGTTTCCATCCTGGCCTCTTTTGCCATGAAACCGCGATAGGTCACAAAATCGTGACGTCCCCTATGCACTCTGCTTCTTCCTTCGATTGTGTCACGATTTCGTGACGTCGCGAAATCGCGACGTCGTGATTTCGCGACACCTCCATGCCTTTGCTTCTGCTTCTTCCTTCGATTGTGTCATGATTTTGTGACGTCGTGAAATCGCAATGTCGCGATTTCACGACACCTCCATGCCTTTTGCTTTTCCCTTCGACCGTGTCACGATTTCGTGACGCTTCTAGGCCTTAGATTTCCTCTTTAAAATGCGTCACGATTTCGTGATGCTTCCAGGCCTTAGCTTTCCCCTTTAAAATGTGTTGCGATTTTGTGACGCTTCCAGGCCTTAGCTTTCCTCTTTAAAATGCGTCACGATTTTGCGATGCTTCTTGCACTTGTCTTCCTTCTTGCTCATTTTTTCGCGAAACCGTGACATGTCGCGATATCACGATGTTTTCATCACTTGCACTTTCTTTCGAAAACACGTCGCGATATCGCGACGTTCTCATCACTTGCACTTTCTTTCGAAAACATGTCGCGATATCGCGACGTTTTCATCACTTGCACTTTCTTTCGAAAACACGTCGCGATATCGCGACATTTTCAACACTTGCATTCTTTCCAAACACGTCGCGATATCGTGACGTTTTCTACAAGCTTTCCTTTTGGTCCAAACCTGTCGTGATATCGCGACGTTCTCATCACTTGGTTCTTTTAGTCCAAATATGTCGCGATATCGCGACGTTTCCAAAAATGGAAAATGTCGCGATATCGCGACGTTTCCAAAAATGGAAAATGTCGCGATATCGCGACGTTTCCAAAAATGGAAATGTCACGAAATCGCGACGTTTTCCTCCATCACTTAGCAAATTTTCCAAAAATTGTAGGTTGACTCCAATGAATTCATTCATCTGTATTCTGCATTTTACATATTTAGTGAAAGATCTTCTTTACTTAGAATGATTCTAACATTAAAGAAATGAATTCTAAAATGAAATCAAAGCCACATGCAAGCCTACTTAGATACTTTGATATATGCAAAACTTGAAGAAGAAGGAGGCAAGCAAAATTTGGAATAAAAACCTGGAAAACATCAAGAGGGTCCCTACTGTAAAATGAAAGCTAAATATTTTCAAAGGATGGAATTTCATTTTTTCAGTGGGGGTGTGTTGCTTCTCAACAAGGAGAAGAGTTACGAGCAAGGATTATAACAATCAAGTAGAAGTCACAATACTATGGATTCCATTAGGCATGATAGCAAGCCTATGCTAATCGCTTGACGGATGATACTAAATCCATCAAGTTACAAGTTCAACAACTAGGAGGTACACCTACATAGATGCCATCTACCCATCAACCACAACGAAGCCAAAACCCTTAGGAGCAATAGTAGTCATTGATGAGGACATCGATCAATATAGAGAGAAGAGAAGATGTAGAAGTCACTTCTAACATAGCACCACCTCAAGCACCATCCTAAAAATTTATAGAGTGATTAATAATTCAAGTACATAAATAAAATTATGTTTATAGTTTCATAATTTTGAGTTGTTTTTTAATACATGCACAAAGTGTTTGATGAAATATCATACGTGAAATTATGTTCAGGTAACTGAACGTACATGTAATTCAATAAGTCATGTAATTGTGTATTAGGGTAATTAGTTGGGAGAAGTTGAGGTTGAACCTACCCCCATTTCTATGGAACTGTATAACTAGACCCCTTCACAAATTTAAAATATACGCATTCGAAGAGATACATGTATGTGCAAACCTAAAGATAATCAAAATATATCCATTTAGCCATTGTTATACCTAAAACTTATGGTTGTGTTATGCATGTGCATATGAACTAATATGTTTTTATACATGAATGTGCATGGTTGTCTAAGCATGTTTCCAATTATTTGTTGTTGTTTTAGATAATTGTGCTTGATTATCTAAGTATATTTTGTAAATATTTGTTTTTTATTTAATTTCTATATTTGAATATTAATTTTGTACATTGTGAAATATTTGGTTGATATTTCCTATCATTCATCATTCTCTTTTCCTTCAAGTACAAAATAACATCATTGTGCTACACCCATCCAAGAACCACCACTTCTGTAACCTATTAACAAGTATCACCTTCATATTTTAGATTAACTCCTCCAAATGGCAGTTGTATGACTTTAGATTCCCATACTTTTGCTTCATGGAGTACATTTCATTAATAATATTTATCATCATGAAGCAATTGGAACTCCTTATTGAATTATTGTTTCAAATCAACACCATCCATATAAGGTTTTTCTTGCTTCAAATGCCAATCAAGTACTATGCCCTGTAATATTTCTAGGAATAATCACAACCATGCACCTTCATTCATGACTACTTTTGCCTTCTATATCATCTTGCACATTCTTATATGGTACTTGGGATCCTCCTTCCCATATCTAGTAAATTTTGGGTACTTTTACTTATTTATTGCTACTACATCCATTTCTATCATTGATGGCATTGTTTATTGGTTTTCTTTCTATTCAACAAACCTTCCATTGACAAATGGTTTTATTAAAAAATGTGATCTCCTTTATGAGTATACAAGCATTGGTTCTAGTCTTTCGAGCATACTTCCTTGTGGTTTCCTTTGTGCTTGACTCCGTTATACACCTCTAGGAACCATCCCTTGCACTTATACTAGAGTTATCGATTGCACTACCTCATATTGTGCATACTCCACATTGGCACTTCCTTCACCACTTGCACGTCTTCCTCAACACAATCCTCATTTATTTGTTGCACCTCCACTTGTGTGTCTTCCTCTACCATAAAAAACAATGTTTGCCACCTTTCTACTTGATTTGTTTCCAAACTATCCTCCTCCCAAGGGTGCCATACATGTTAAAATTTGTATGCACATATATCTTTGCAAAAAAGTTATATCAACACATCAACAATTAATGTTTTGTGACCCTCGTTGTCAAGCAATTCCTCATTGTTGCGTAACTTATCATCATGTAACTAGAATAGTAAATAACTATAGTAGCTCACTACTACCATCATACTATGAACGAAGGCCCATTGCACAAGTTAATGCAAAAATATAGAGTAGAGAAGAAACTAAGAATAATTGGTTAAGTGTTTGGAAGAGAGTGCCTTGCTATCTAAAGCAAATTTCCTTCCAAGTGACCTAGGCCCTCGAACAAAGGTTTATCGCACAAGTTGAGGTAGAAGAAAAAGCAAGAAAAAATCAATAGGAAGTGGTCAAGTGTTTGGAAGAGGAAACCTTGCTCTCCTGAGAAACTTGCCATCCAAGAAACCCACTCTATGAGCATCCTGTTCTCTCAAATGACCCACTTTCCATATGAATTTGCTCCCTAAATGGAGGTTTATTTTATTGCACAAGATGAGGTAGAAGATAGAACATGGTAAAAATCAAGAACTAGTTAAGTGTTTGGAAGAGGGTTCCTCGCTCTCTGCATAACTCACTCTTCAAAGCAACTTGCTCTCCTAGTGCCCTAGATTCAAGAATGAACTCACTCCCCAAATGGAGGTCATCACACAAACTAAGGTAGAAGACAAAGTAGAGCAAAAATCAACAAGAATTGACTTAAGTGTTTGGAAGAAAAAGCATCACTCACTAAAGCGACCTGCTCACTAAATGCTTCTACTCTCTAGAGTTACCTACCAGAGAACTTAACTCCTTATCTATTTTTAATAAATAAAATAAAGATGATATAACCATCTCATAATTATCGAGGTACATTATATGTACTCCATTTTATAGCAACCAGTTTAAGTATAAATAAGAGCTCAGTAATTATTGTAATATTCTTTTGGACTTTGAAGCAATACTAAAGATGCACTTTAGAGTAAGAATTATAAAACACTCAAATATTGAAATCAATAAATAATCATGCATGACATCCATGTTTGATTATATCTAACCTTTGCTTTATGGATGGGTGAAATCAATGGCTATTCCCTTATTTCCCTTGTTAGTCCTCCTCTTTAATTGTCATTGTAGGTATTCAAAGATATTACATGATGAAGTTATTTAGTTTCTATTGAGAATTCCAATTACACCATATTTAAACCCTACTATGACCTCAATCATATTTTATATATTTTTTCTCTTGCATCCTTCTCAAGATTAGATTAGATTAGATTGTTTTTTGCACTTTAGATTAGATTGCTTGTTTTATTTTTTGAATAGTTTCTTTATTAATTTTTAAACTTGGAAGGTAAAAGAGAATAAAACTAAGATCCATATGTTGGGAAGAGGAGAAACCTTCCCATATATTTTTTGAACTACAATCATGGGCGCAAATCACTCTTTCCAATTTTTATCTTCAATAATTTTGGCATGATTGATGGGACACACAAGTACGATTTTGGTATGAAATAAATTTTTACCCCACCCACATATAATATTGTAGACCTACACAAGTGTACTTAACATCCTTCTAAATATTCAAAAAGGGTTTAGTTACACTAACATGCACAAAACCCATAAATATTTTTGCATTAAAATTTATGAGTTCATTTTCATTTTAGATTTCCTACATAGTTTTTCATGCAAATTGTGACTTTGTTTTTAATCTAGAATATTTCCTAACTTACAATTTTTGAATCTTATTTTTTCAAAAAATAACTAAATCCACAATAAACAAATATATGAGTGAGTGGGAATGAGACTGTATTAAATTAAAAAATGCTAAGTGTTTACCTTCAAGTGCCATGCTCTCCAAATTTACCTATGAGAAATCTCAATCCATGAGTTCTATGCTCTGTAGAGTGACATGATCCCCAAGTTACCTACTTATTAGAGTGTCTTGCTCTCATATCCACCATTTTTCCATTTGTTTCTTGCTTTGACTAGTGAACCTCATTTTTCATTCTCATTCTTCAGTGTGATTATAGAGGTTTCTTTCCTTTCATTCATGGATGTACATATATTTTAATAATGTTAGGGATGTCCTTGTTACTAAATCAAGTTGTTTAACAACCCACGTATTTCCCTATAGGACCACCTATATACCCAGTGTTACATGAACAGGGATAGTATGATAAAATTGTACAAATAAAGCACATAACTCAACCATGCCCATTTGTTCACCAACAAAACCTTGCAACATTTTCTCAACAAGGGTACCCTACCCATACAATCCAAATTTCCAACTTGCACATCCAACACCCTTCCCCACAACAATTGGCCCAATATCCATTGTTCCCCAAAATCCCCAATGTCAACCAACCCCTCAGGAAGAAAAAGAATTGCAAGTGTAGCTAAATGAACTGAAGCATATGGTTTCAGCTCTTCGATCACTCTATAAAAAAGAGTATGAATTTGATGGAGGGAACATGTTATTTTCTCAATAGAGAAATATTTATATGATAGATCAAAGGAACTAGTATTTATCCCAAAAGGAATTTTTAGATGATTGATCAGGTATAGAACTATATGGTGAATAAATCCAACGTATTTAGTCAACCAATTACTTATCATCCCATGATGAACCAACCAATGATGATTCAAGTCTTTGTACATTAGGATGACATAATGATAGTACATGTGATACCCGATCCATTCTTGATGGGTAGAAATTGCATATTTTTCCAAAGTGTTGCCATGTACAATAACCACTGAGATGGATCGATAATTCTTGTAAGAGATTCCTCACCAAAGCATCAATAATAATTCTCCCTTCACCAGTGATAGAGCCTAAGATTATTAAATAATAATATGATGATAAAGGGCCAAAACTATAGGGAAGTCTAAAGTAAAATAAAAATCTAAAGATGCAAAACCAAGTGTTAGAGGGAACACATTAGAGCATAAACTATGTTTTTATCAGAGCAAAACCAATTTATGTGGAGGAAAAATTAGTAGCAACCCAATGAAAGTGAATTTCATTGTAGAAGAGTATTTGGATCACATACCCATGGTGGGAGAGAGAGTTTTGAAGAAAATGCATTTAAATTCTAGATAAAAAATTGAAGTCATGTAAGAATTTGAAGATCAGGGACTTGCACTAGGAGAAGCATAGGAAAAAGAATCCATAGTTAGTCAGAGAAAAGAAACCTGAACCAACATTTTTGGGGCTAGCTTTGCTAGAGAAATTTTTGGTTGGAAGTGAGAAATACCTAAGGAAGTCATTCTAAGACAAGAAAATATTGTTTTAGCCTTGAAAGGAGTTGTTAGGTGGATGGTGGTGCCCATTCAAATGAAAGAGAAGGTTGTTTAGTCCATATAAAAAAATAAATGAGGACCAAACAACACAATTCAATCTAAAGGTCATCTAAACTAATATTATCTAAGTGGAAAGGCACTTAGCCAATCTGGGAAGGAATGGTAGTTGTTTAGAAGAGCTTGAAAGTTGTCCAAAAGCTATAAATCATCTTGTTGGGAGAAATATTAGTCATTTGTGAGGTTTGGGTCATCCAAGGCCAAGGGATGGCTATCTAAAGTAAAAATCAAACCATATGAGGCTTGGTCATGACCATCTAGAACCAATATGTTTGATGGTAGTTGGCCATCTAGAGCAAAGAGTGGGTTGTCCAACTTATGGTGGAGGTCGACCATTCAATAGAAGTCACTAATTTTGTGTGAGAGGTAATTCAATGACAAAGTTGTTTAAAGCTTGGTCAAGGTCATCTAGTGGATGGTATTGACTTGATTTATTATGTTCAACAAAAACATTGTATAGGGTAAACAATGACAAATTCTATAAATAGTATTTTTGAATTCTTTGCCAAAAAAATCTTTTGGGGGGCCCCAATTGATCACTTTTTCCATTTCATCTCTACGTAACTATTTTTTTGCATTAAAAGTTTGTTCTCTTCCATCCATTTTAAATTTAAAATCAAATAATATTCTAAGGGAGAAGAAAATGGTGCACATGTTGGGCACATGGTGCAAGAGTGACACGTGACTACATCAATAGAGCATATGGTCACATAGAAAAGGTGGGTGATTCATGAAGGGGGAACCTTCCCTTTAGCTTGTGTGGTTGTTTTTTGCATTCTAATGAGTGCCCTAGCCAAGGGGGGCTAGGGGATCCTCCCTTAAGGCTTAGAGCCCTTGAGGTCTATGGTTCAAATCCCATTTGCTCAACTTTTTTGTTGAAGACTATGACATCATCTCTTTGATTGAGGATGTGGCACATCTTAATACATGGCACTATATGATGATTTCACCCCTTCTTGATTATGCATATTGATATGGATCCCTATGATAACATTAGACTTAGTTATGACATGGCATCTAATGATGATGTGGCATCATATCATGACATGGTATCGAATGATGACATGCCAATCAGTGATGATGTGATAACCAATGATGATGTGGTATTTAATGACATGTCAGGTGATGTGGCATGTGGTGACACTAAAAATATTAATTTCAAGGGTCAAAATATCAAAGGATGGCATGGAAGACAGAGCATTGTAGCATGAGTGGTAACCATTCCATAAATAGAGGAATAGGATGATAACACTCTTGGAAGCTCCACTTGTCCTGTGTTTTGGACTACAACTCCTATGTTCCACATTCACTCTACAACTATGATATCTACACACAAATAATCCAATATACACTACAACTACTAATGGTAAACACATTGAATACAAATTACACTCAACATAGGTAGAATAAAAATTAATTACATTACTTATGGTATAGCATTATAGAATACTGCACAATGCATATACAATCTACATTCATACTACAATGTCTACACTTATGGGTTGCCAATATATGGCTCTAGTCTCTCCCTAGACACACTAGATATCCTCAATACATAGATATGAATAGTCTCACCATCATATTGAATGAAGAAGGGTGGTCTATTAAAGCTTTGTCCCAGTCATTACCAACAACAACATTTGAGGACAACACACTACCCCATATTCAACGTTCTCACATTACCCTTAATGCACTATAGTCTATTTTTTATTCATCAAATAAATTATCAAATTGCATTACATTGTTATTTTATCTACATTTCATTTCGTTACATATGCATTTGAATTTTATTTATAATACATTATATTTATAATTATTTACACTTAGTGCATTTTGCACAATTTTTTCTTTTGATTTCTAGAAACTATGTCTATATCTTCCCTTCCCTTCCTTCTACTTTGGTTGACATCCTTATCAACATCTTATTTGATTCTTGGGAACTTAACTACTGGTGGATCATCCATATGACCTAACCATATGATTCATCCTCTCCTATGGGAGCATCACTTGATGGTGGTGAATATTAAGTTCTCCCCATTTATGGTTTCCATTGGTTGATATCACTTGTGGGCCCAATGTTATCTCTTGGGTCCATTATCTACATAAAACAACCTCAAATTAACTTTGATCAGTTCTTTGCAAAAAAATTACCCCATATTAGCTTTGGGGTTTGTTCTTTGCTCTTATTATATTTTCTAGTTCTCATATATTATTTTGTGAACTTTAAACATAATGTGAACAATATTGTGAGAGTCTTGATCCATTATCCAACATGGATCCCATGGCCTTAATTTTGGTATATACAACACAACAAAAATCTAGTCTTGGGGTTAATTTGCTTACTCCTCTCATAATATCTAATTATTATACTTTCTCACATAAACCCTAAATACTTTGTGAGTAATTTTGTGAGAGTCTTAAGCCATTTTCCCACATGTATACTATTATTGTACTCATGATGTTATATAAAACACAACAAAAACCTATATATTTGCAAATCAAGAAGTAAAATTTTGGTTGAAATGCCCTAGTGGTAGTTGGTGAACCATAATCCAACACCTCTCCATATTATCTATCCTCTCCTATGGGAGTATTTCTTGATGGTGATGAGTGTAGAGTTCTCTCCATCTAATGTTTTCATTTGGTTGTTTTTTTTATGATCCCCATGTTACTCTAGGGTTCATTCTCTTAAAAAAATAGCCCCATGTTCACTCTAGAGTGAGTTCTCTAAAATAATAGCCCCATATTAGCTTTAGGGTTTATTATCTTCTCTTGTACTTTATTGCATAAACCCTAAACACCTTGTGAGTAGTTTTTTGAGAGTCTTGAGCCATTATCCCACATGTATCCCAAGATGGTCCTCATGGAAATATATAAAGTAGAACAAACACCTAGAGCTTTGAAAATTATGAAAAAGCTTTTGGGTGAAATTCCCTAGTGGTAGTTACTAAACCATGACCCAACCCCTCAAACGAGTGAATTGTGGCCCAACCATATACTCCATCCTCTCTTGCGGGAGCATCACTTGATGGTGTTGAGTTTGGACTTCTCTTTATGTGTATTTTTAGTTAGTTTATTTCCCTTGTGGACCCCATGATAACTTTGGGATCCATTATTTGCAATAAACAACCCCATGTTAACTTTAGGGTAAATTATCTAAAAAAAAATAAAGATCCATGTTAGCTTTGGGGTTCATTCTCTACTCCTATTTTACTACCTACTTCTTGTGTTTTCTCACATAAACCCTAAATAACTTGTGAGTAGTATTGTGAGAATCTTGAGCTGTCATCCCACATTTATTCCATGATGGTTCTCATGTTGGTATATAAAGCAAAATAGATACCTAGATATTTTTCAATTAGGTAGTAGGATTTTGAGTGAAATGCCCTAGTGGTAGCTACTGAACCATGATCCAACCCCTCAAACGAGTAAATTATGGCCCAACCATATACTCCATCCTCTCTTGTGGGAGTGTCACTTGGTGGTGTTAAGTGTGGAGTTCTCTCTATGTGTAGTTTTAGTTAGTTTATTTCCCTTGTGAACTTCATGATAACTTTGGGGTCCATTCTTTGCAATAAACAACCCCATATTAACTTTAGAGTCAATTATCTACAAAAAAAGAAAGGTCCGTGTTAGCTTTGGGGTTCATTCTCTACTCCTCTTGTGTTGTATAATTCTTGTTCTTTCTTGCATAAACCCTAAATAACTTGTCAGTAGCATTGTGAGAATATTGAGCTATCATCCCACATTTATCATATGATGTTCTCATGTTGGTATATAAAGCACAATAGACACCTAGAGCTTTGTCAATTAGGGTAGTAGGATTCTGAGTGAAATGCCCTAGTGGTAACTAGTGAACCATGATAAAAATACTCAAATGGGTGAATCATAGCCCAACCATATGCTATCATTTTCTATAAAAACAACCCCATGTTAACTATGGGGTTAGTTCTCTTTAGAAATAACAACCTCATGTTAGCTTTGGGGTTCATTCTTTGCTCATCTCTTACTACCTAGTTCTTGTATTTTAGCATAAAATCTAAACACATTGTGAGTAGTGAGTACTATGAGAGTCTTGATTCATTATCCTATATTTATCCCATGATGGCCCTCATGGTAGTATATAAAGCACAATAGACACCTAGAGCTTTGTAAATTAGGAAGCAAGCTTTTGGATGACTACCCAAGTGGTAGTTGATGAACGATGATCCAACCCCTTAAACAGGTGAATCATGGGCTAACCATATGATTCATTCTCTCCTTTGGAGCATTGCTTAATGGTGGTGAGAGTGGATTTCTCCCCATGTGTAGTTTTTGTTGGTTGATTTCCCTTATCAATCATATTTTAACTTTGGATTCTATTCCCTACATGTAGAGAATGGAACCCAAAGTTAACATGAGGTCGACAAGGGAAATCAACCAAATAATGAAATAGCCCCCTGTCCTAGTTAGGACACATCAATGGTAAAGACATTTGATCCCTCCTTATGGAGACCCAAAATTGATTCATGAGGAGGGTGACCCCCAAAATGCCCCCAGCTAAATGCTTCAAATGTTATTTTATATTTCAAAAAACATTAGCTCCATGTTAACTTTTGGGTTAGTTCTCTATAATTAAAACATCTTAATTTTAGTTTTAAGTTTTATTCTCTACTCCTCATACTCCTAGTTCTTGTACTATCTTGCATAAACCATAAACATATTGTGAGCAACACTGTGAGAGTCTTGATCCATTATCCTACAGTTATCCCACAATACCATCATGGTGGTATATAAAGCACAACAAACACTCAAAGCTTTGCAAATTAGGAAGTAGTCTTTTGGGTGAAATTCTATAGTGGTAGTTGGTGAACCATGACCCAACCCCTCAAATGAGTGACTCATGCCCAACCCTATTTTCCATCCTCTCCTATGGGAGTATCACTCAATAGTGATGAGTGTCGAGTTATCCTCATGTATGGTATCTATTGGTTGATTTTCTTTATGTACCCCATGTTAAATATAAGGTCAATTGTCTATAAAAAAAGCCCCATGTTAACTTTGGGTTAGTTCTATGCAAAAAAAATAGAGCCATGTTAACTTTGGGATCAGTTATTTGTAAAACAAAAGACCTGTTGAGAAGCAACACACCCCCACTGAAAAATAAATTTCCACCCTTTGAAAATTTTGAACTTTCATTTTTGCAGTTGGGACCCTCTTGATGTTTTTCAGGTTTTAATTCCAAATTTGCTTGCCTCCTTTTTAAAGTTGTGCTTTTATTTGCATCTGACTTTGATTTAGTTCAGAATTCATTTTTCAGATGTTAGGATCATTGCTGAGTAAAGAAAATCTTTCACTGATATGAGAAAATGCAGAGAACAGACAGATAAATTCATTAGAAACCAAAACTTTCCATTTTTGGAAGTGTCGCGATATCGCGACACTTCCATTTTTGGAAATGTCGCGATATCGCGACGGGTTTTGGAAAATCCGCCAAGTCGGAAAAACGTAGCGAAATCGCGACACTTCCATTTTTGGAAATGTCGCGATATCGCGACACTTTCCATTTTTGGAAATGTCGCGAAATCGCGACGGGTCTGGAGAGAGAAAGCCAGAGTGTACGGAACGACGTGATTTCGTGACATGTCGCGAAATCGTGACATGTCACATTTTCGCTGCTGCAGGAGGCAAAAGGAAGCTAAGGCATGAAAGAGGGCACGATTTCGCGACACGTCGCGAAATCGCGACATGTCACATTTTCGCGGCTGCAAGAGAGAAAAAATGACTAAGGCACATGAAAAGCGACGCGAAATCGTGACATCACAAAATCATGACGTTTTGGAGAGAAAGAGCCAAGTTTCGAGAGGGGGCGCGATTTCGCGACATGTCGCGAAATCGTGACATGTCGCATTTTCGCGGCTGGATGGAAAGAAAAGAGCTAAGTCCTGGAAATGTCACGAAATCGCGACAGGAAGGAGCAAAAAGGAACAAGGCATGAAAAGCGGCGCGATTTCGTGACATGTCGCGAAATCGTGACATGTCGCAGTTTCGCGGCAGGAGGAGCCAAAAGAAGCGAAGAGCGAAGAAGGGTCGCGATTTCGCGACATGTCACGAAATCGCGACATGTCGCATTTTCATGGCTGCCAGGGCAAGAAAACGGTTAAGGCAAGAGCATGTCACGAAATCGCGACGTCGCGAAATCGTGACGTTTTTCAGAGAAACGCCCAAGGCCAGGACACGTCGTGAAATCGCGACACCGTTGACAAAGAGAACAAAGCGAGCAAGAGGAATTAAATGAGAAAATGGCTAAGGCATAAAAGAGGCACGATTTCATGACATGTCGAAATCGCGACATGTCGCGTTTTCGTGGCCCAGTTCAGAGAAAAGTAAAAAGGCCAGAAGGTGTCGCGAAATCGCGACGTCGCGATTTCGCGACATCGCGAAATCGTGACACAACGCCAGAAAAGACGCCAAGGCAAGGACGCGTCGTGAAATCGTGACGTCGCGATTTCGCGACGTCACAAAATCGTGACGTGGTCTAGAGAAAGAGGTAAGTGCCAAGGGCCGCCAAAAAACAAAGGGAGAACAGCAAGTGTGGAGGTGTCACGAAATCGTGACACAATCGGAGAAAGCAGCCGAAGAGCGAAGGAGGGTCACGATTTCGTGACATGTCACGAAATCGCGACATGTCGCATTTTCACGGCAGAGACAGCAAAGGGCCCGAAATGAAAGGCTACAGGAAGCGCCATGTTTCAGTGACACGTGTCAAATAAGCAGGCCACGTGTGAGATAAATAGAGCCGACATGCAAATGAACTTTAGGGCTTCATTTTAATATTTAAGGTTTTGATTTAATAATTTTAAAATGCTAATCCTTGTTTGTCTTTCATGCAGGAAGCCATCTGGCACTTACATGATAACGGAGAAATGGCCATAAAGACAAAGTTAAGTGCAAATTAATCAAAGACAGCCATATTGAAATGAGAGGTGCCGAGAATTGTTGTTTCATCCAAATTTTATAGATCTGGCCGCAAAGAGACTTTACGGTGACTAAGCAGCTGCCCATTTAATGGAGTGTGTCGGGAATTGGCCGAAAAATGAAAATATCTACACTCAGTTACCGAAATTTGCCGATGGATGCATTTAATGAAAATTTATGGCAGAATTAATGGCTTGTAGGCATTTTCAACTCAGGGATGGCTCTACGGAGATGAAATGTCAGAGAAGTGGTGATTCATCCAAATTACCCGAGGGAATTAATGAGGGCATTTACTCACAGTTGCGGGTGAATGCAAGTGGCATTCGAATTCTGTCTTCTCCATTTATGGCAAGTAACTGCACTGAGTTGCAGAATGGTTAAGTTTTATCAAGACTTTGTTTTAAATGGCTTTATATTGTAAAACCCGGGTACTAGGGTTTAAGATGATAAGATTTAGGGTTTGAGAAGAAGATATTTCTAAAAAGATCAGGGTCTATCCTGAGTCTATAAATACTTCTTCTAAATGTAATCGCAGGAGGCGGAGACTTAGAAATAAAAGGCTATTGAAGCAATTTCTTGCAAATCTTGTTAAATACTTTATTTCTGGACTTGGAGTTGATGTGCTTTTGTTTTCTGTGATAGCATGGCCAGGAGCCTAATATTTTTCAGATTGTGATAAGTTCATCTTCTTTTGTTATCCGTTTCTTTAAAGTTTATTAAATATATGCTGTAAATCTGTGTTATCAAGATTAAATATGCTGTTGGGCTTCATTTGTTCTATTGTATGCTAGGGAAAATCATGGATTTAAGGTTCAAGTTTGTTCTAATTGCTCTGTCCTCACTGTGTGAGCTATGCTACTGGTGAGAAATACCAATTTTAACGGACTTCCCTTTTGTTTATGATTTTCTTTCAGATCTGTTCCATCTCTGCCTTATGCTCTTAGTAGAAAGTGATCTTAGAAAGTTGGACACTTTCTTCTTTGATTTGTTCTGTTGTGAAGCTGATAGTATAAATAAAATTGGTAGTTTTGTTTTACAGCTAAGTTTGATAAACTTCTCTTTCTGCCTTACCCTACCCTCTTTGTTTTACCATGAAATGATCCATTTTTATTTTCTTTTAAATTTGTCTTTTATTTAAATCTGTTGACCCATAAGAGCTAGATCAAAGAACTAATTTTAAATCTGATTGTCAACAAGTGACAACTTCTAAACATTACTGAACAAGTTCAAGAACCCGTTGTAAGGTAACAGACAGTCCATATTGAAAACTATTCCAGAAGCGAAAAAGAGTGAATAGACATTCGACCCAACTCTGTAACTCACACCTTGGATAACCAGCAAGATCCTAAAGTGAGTGGGATTTATCCCGTATAAGTGTTATCAGAGTTTCATGCTCATTCTTCACAGGGTGTGTATAAAAGTCGGACCAACATTTAAAAATGGCGCTAGAAGGAGGGCCCACTGAACTCCGGTCAGTATTGTAAATTGTCAGTACAATATTTAAAATTGCCAGAAAAGAAGACCTCAAGTTCAGTACTATGTTAAGGATTGTAAGGTTGTAAGTGCTTGTGAAAAGCTGGATTCTACATACAGGGTAACAAGGTCCCACCCCAGAGCTGGAGAGCTCCTTGTGCCTGAATTAGAAACTCCGAGAAGAAGTAGCCTCAGAAGGGCCAAGTCTCTGTCTCAAACAGTTTTATCACCACTGGTAGTTACTCCAACTACAACTCAGAATATCACCGTCAATCAAGTAGTAATGGCAAATTGGTTGGGTTCCACTGCTTTGAATATTCCGGGTATAGCCCATGACCTGCCCAAAAATCCGAAAAGATATCTCCCCAGATATAAACATGATGGGACAAGGACAGCAGAAGAACACCTGGTAGCTTTCAAGAATGCTTTGAAATTATTAAATGTACAGCATGAAGATGTTGCTTGCAGATTGTTCCCGTTCACTCTCCAGGAGGGAGCTTATGACTGGTTTCTAAATCTCACTAATGATTCTATCACCAGCTGGAATGACTTAGAAAAGGTTTTTGTGTCACAGTTCGGTGAAGTGATAGATCCTAGTATATTATACCAGCAGTTTTCTGGTATCAAAAGAGAATTAAGTGAATCTATCAGATCTTACAATGTCAGATTCCAGAAAGCTTATGGTAGACTTACTGGCTATTATGTACCGAATGCAGACCTGGCATTAGAGATCTTTAGAAATTCTCTAGATCCAATGACTTCAGTTTTCTTGAAAAGAGATCCCTCTGTTACTAATTTAATAGAGGCTTATAAAGAAGCTTTGATTCTGGAAAGACAGTTGGGACCCCAACCTTTAAATGCTCAGCAAATTCCTCTGGTCACACAAGCTGCCCCTGTGTTCAATCCCATACCACATCAGATGATGTTGCCAGTTTGTCAGACTCTACCATCAGCAAATCCATTGGCTGTAGCACCTGTTGAGAATGTACAGAACCCAGGCAAAGAGGCTGACAATGCAAGAGTTGAAGAAGTCTCAAAAATAGTTCAGAAGCTGGCCAATGATTTTTTGAGTTTTAAAAGGCAAGTTTCTACTGGGGACAACTCAAACAGGTATTCATATCAACCGAACAGATTCAACCGGCCCCCATATGAACCTAATAAAGATTACAAAGGTAAGGGTCATGATGTGAATATTTGCGATTTAGCTCTGCCTAACTGGTGCAGAATACATGCTACTTCTCAGCACGGGGAGTTGGATTGTTTGGAATTTTGTAATGCA
Source organism: Wollemia nobilis (assembly GCA_028583015.1). Taxonomy (NCBI): domain Eukaryota; kingdom Viridiplantae; phylum Streptophyta; class Pinopsida; order Araucariales; family Araucariaceae; genus Wollemia; species Wollemia nobilis. The sequence continues at coordinate 23,037,939 of JAQPPZ010001195.1, forward strand.
TTTGAAGCTTTGTCTGGGGATTTGATTTCTCCTAAAAATCAAAGAACTGCGGATGGCCCAAGTTCATCCAACCACAGTGCAGCTATGGTCTTGGATTCTTTCACTTTCTCGGATGAATTTGAGAATGTAGTTGAAATGCCTATGGATGAGGTGCAGGCTTTCCAACAGTACAGGAGGGATAACTACAACCTGAGAAACAGAAATCCGGAGCCTAACACTACATCAACCCCTCCGGACAACTCTCACAATGTTCCTCCAGATCCATCTCCAAGTAATAATCCATCTCCACCCAAGGGAGGAAATCTGAGAGGACCAGATGCTTTTGTCCCTCCACTTAATAAGGGATATAACATAGTGGAGGATATGAAAAAGATCAAGGCCAACATTACTCTTCATGAGTTGGCCCAGATTTCAAAACAGAGAGACAACCTGATAAAAACATACTCTGGGCATACTACAAAATCTTTGGACAAGGGGAAGAAAATAGCAAATGCGAATGTAGCCATGTACAAAGAGAAAACTGAAGTTCCCCCCTTTTTACTGACTGTTCGTATTTTTGGGAAGAACTTACACAATTGTTTGGTAGATTCGGGTGCATCTGCTAATGTTATGCCTTTGGCCATTTGTCAGCAGTTGGGTCTGACCCCAATGAAGTCTGAAAGGAGAGTTGTCCAATTAGACAAATCAGAGGTTAAAGTAGTGGGAGAACTTCAAAATATTCATATCCAATTAGCATCTGAGCCAAGGGCTCAACATAAAATTGAAATTCAGGTTGTGGATATCCCCGTGGGGTACGGGATGCTTTTGAGCAGGGATTGGTCGAGATCTCCGAACGGATACTTGGCAACAGACTTTTCACACATGTGGTTGCCATGGAAGGGAGTGGCAAATCAATTACGGGTTGAAAGAGAACCCAGGTACAAGCATACAATCACGGAGTACAATGCAGAGAATGAGACTGTAAATATTGCGGAGGTAGATATTGGAGTTTACAATTTAACAACGGGACAAAATGAGAAGTTTAATAAAGCCCATCCTGTTCATAGTAATGAAGTCTGGACGCTTCATGTGGATGGGGCTAGGTCTAAACAGGGTTCTGGCATAGGGGCAGTCCTTAAAGGGCCTGAAAGTCAGACATATTTTATGTCTTATCGCCTACAGTTCCCTTGTACAAATAATTTAGCAGAGTATGAAGCTCTGGTATTAGGTTTGAAATTTGCTTTGGACAAAAGTGTAAGAAATATTCGAGTTTTTACGGATTCAGAATTGGTGGCTAATCAAGTCAAAGGTAAATTCCAGTGTAAAGCATCTTATTTAAAAGGATACAAACATCGGGCTTGGGATCTTGTAGAAGATTTTGATGCATTTAATCTGACACACATACCCAGAGAGCAGAATTCACGTGCGGATGTCTTGGCTTCTTCAACCGCAAGTTTAAAACCACTGGAAGAATTTAAATGGAACAAGTTTTCAATTGAGTTAGTCCCTTGTCCTTCAGTCCCAAATAATATAGATAATTTTTAGGTTTTCTCTGATGATCAACAGATTGTAAACTTTTTGCAGAGTACTAACACATTTGAAAATGCTATAATCGATGAGGGCCAAAGGGATACTCTGCTGGAGCAGTTAGATGATGACAGGGGAATAATAAGGTTGAAAGACAACAGAATTCCAAAAGGGATGGTGGAACTAGAGCGGCTCTTTGATGTTGACCAAATCAGGCAAAAAGTGAATTCTGAGGATTCTATGGGTGCAAAAGACAGTGAGACTGAGAACCTGAACGTAGGGACTGAAGAAGATCCCAGGCACATCAAGTTGGCTAAGAACTGTGATCCAAAAATAAAAGGGAATATGATTGATTTTCTTCACAGGTCCAAGGATGTTATGGCCTGGTCTTACAAAGACTTAAAGGTATTTGATCCGAAAGTTTACACTCATATTATACCTTTAAAAGAATTTTGCAAACCTTTTCGACAAAAATAGAGGCATGTCAACGCTCTGTTAGAGCCCCTCATCCAGAAAGAGGTAGAAAAACTATTGAGTGCCGCCATTATTTTTCCCATCAGGCATTCTACTTGGGTGGCCAATTTGGTGCCAATCAGAAAGAAAAATGGAGAGATCCGCCTGTGTGTGGATTTTAGAAATTTGAACAAGGCATCTGAGAAAGATAATTATCCTCTGCCTTCTATGGATGAGGTGTTACAGATTGTCAATGGTTCGGAGATGATGTCTTTCCTGGACGGTTTCTCAGGGTATAATCAGATATTGGTTGAGAAGGAAGACAGAATGAAAACTGCTTTCACAACTAAGTGGGGAACTTTTGCTTACAAGAGGATGCCATTTGGATTAATAAATGTCGGAGCTACATTTCAACGAGCAATGGATCATGCCTTCAAGGGCCTTATGGGTAAATGTATTGTTGTTTACATGGATGATTTAACAGTCTTCTCTAAATCTCGGTTTGACCATGTAAAACACTTGGAGTCTGTGTTTAACAAATGCAGGGAGTTCGACATTTCTTTGAATCCGAAGAAGTGCATTTTTGGTGTAACAGAAGGAAAGCTCCTTGGGCACTTGGTCACAAAATATGGCATTTCCATGGATCCGGATAGAGTTGAAGCCATATCCGGCATACCATTTCCCAACTCCAAGAAAGAGTTGAGGTCCTTCTTTGGAAAAATTAACTTTGTCAGGAAGTTCATCTCCGGTTTTGCAGAGATAGTCAAGCCACTGAATGACATGCTAAAGCAAACTGCTCAGATTGTCTGGACCACAGAAGCTAAAACAGCGTTCCAAGAAATCAAGACCGCCATCAAACAAGCACCAGTTCTGGTAAGCCCAGATTTCAGTGCAGATTTTTATCTGTACACCTTTTCTTCCGAACACACACTTGCTGCAGCTTCGACCCAACGGAGAGAAACCGGAGAACATCCAATTGCTTTCAAGAGTACCAATTTAAAGGGGGCTGAGCTGAAATATTCTCGTTTAGACAAACAAGCTTATGCCTTGGTGAGAGCAGTTAAGCAGTTCAGGCACTACATACTAAGAAGCAGAGTTCATGCTATAGTTCCGGACCCAGCTGTTAAATACCTTCTAAGTCAGAATGAGTTGGGTGAACTAAGAGGTAATTGGGTTACAAGGCTGCAAGAATATGACTTAGAAATTCGGCCTACAAAATTGATCAGAGGACTTGGTTTGTCCCGACACATTGCCGAAATACCTGTACGGGAAGAAGTTAATCAGTTAAATTCTGAATCTGATGACTGGTATGGAGATATTATTCATCTGCTTGCAATTTGGAGTTTGCCCGTCTCACTTGAATAGAACCCAAAGGAGAGCATTAAAACTGAAAGCTGCTCATTATCTCCTCAAAGCAAGTAATTTGTTCAGAGAAAATTATGCTGGCATTTTCTTAAGATGCATTTCTCGGGGTGAAGTCAATGAAGTCATGTCCAGTTTTCATGAAAAGTTAGGGGCAGGGCATTCATCAGGATCTGCCACTACGCATAAAATATTGAGAGCAGGCTATTATTGGCCTACGCTATTTAAAGATGCCCATCAGCATGTGAGAACTTGCCATCAGTGCCAAACTTTTGCAGCCAAAGAGGCCAACCGGGCTCTACCATTGCAACCTGTTGTAATAAATAAACCTTTTATGCAATGGGGACTTGATTTTGTGGGAGTGATTAATCCAAATTCTTTAGCAGGGCATAAGTATGTTCTAACAGCTACTGATTACTGCACAAGATGGGTCGAAGCAGAAGCCACCACAAGAAGTACAACTCATGAAGTGATCGAATTTCTAGAGTCAAATGTCATAACCAGGTTTGGGGTTCCTCTGAATTTGGTATGTGATAATGGACCAGCCTTCCAATCATTGGAGTTTGCAGAATGGGCATACCAGATGGGGATAGTTATCAGATTTTCATCCAACTATTATCCCCAAGGCAATGGACTAGCTGAGTCCACAAATAAGAATTTAATGAATGCCATTAAGAAATCTGCAGCAGACAAACCCAAGCAGTGGCATACATTATTGAAATATGCACTTTGGGCTGACCGGATAAAATATAAAGTGGCTCTTAAGACTTCCCCTTTTGCTTTGCTGTATGGTACCCAGCCAATTGTTCCCATCTCTCTGAAATTACCTACTTACCAATTTGTCTTAGACTATTTTGAGGATCAAGCAGATGCAGAGGCTCGTGTTTTGGATCTAACTAATTTGCAGGATGAAAGACTCCAAGCCTTGGAACACTTCAGTCGGCACCAAGAAACCGTCAAGCGCTGGTTTGACAAGAGGGCCAAAGTGAAAGCTTTTAGACTGGCAGACCTGGTGCTTCTATGGGACAAGGCCCATGAAAAGAAGGGTAAGCATACAAAGTTGCAGCCACTGTGGATAGGCCCGTACCGCATTGTTGAGATTCTGGGTAATAACGCATTTCGTTTACAAGACCTTGATGGTATTTTTTTGGACCTCCCTGTTAATGGTCAATACTTAAAGCATTATTTCTCGACTGTTCCATCCAATATATCATTTGAATGAGTCACAAAGAAGTTGTAACATGTGTATACATTGTAAATAACTCTGCAGTTTTATTTTATTTTATTTCCTTTCCATGTCTGTGCAGTGTTGTTTTATTTTATTTGATCTTAATTGTCTGTGCAGTTTTATTTTGTTTGTTGTTTAAGGTCTGTACACTCTGTGTCTTTCCCTTTCAGGTCTGTACAGTTTTAGTTTATTTTAAAGTTCTGTATTTTTATTTGATTTTGTTTTAAAAGGTCTGTGCAGTTTTATTTCCTTTGCTGTCTGTACAGTTTTATTTTATTTCCTTTGGTGTCTGTACAGTTTTATTTTATTTCCTTTGGTGCCTGTATAGTTTTATTTTATTTTATTTGATTTTGTTTTATTTTGAAGTCTGTGCAGTTTTATTTTTATTTTGTTCTTAAAGGCCTGTGTTTATCCTTGGAAGTCTGTACAAAGTTCTTTAGCTTTTAAAATTTTGTTTTTGAGTTTTGCCTGAGCATCAATAAAAAAAGTCAGCCTTCTAAAGATTGTTTCATTCTGAGTCCAGAATCCAGTGTTCATTATCATAATTGTGAGATAGTCTGCTTTAACTGAACAGTGGAACTATTTTTTTAGTCAGAACAACAGTGGAAGGATGATTGGATTTTGTGTCTTGCTTGCCACAGTTGTTTTAATTATAAAGAAACTGCTATGTTGTTTGGCTGGAGAAACTCCTAGGGAATCCAAGAAAAGTTGGTCATAAGAGGGGACTATGATTCATGTAATTATTTGAGTATCCACAGAGGCTATCAGTGCCCAGGCTGAAGCAGTTCCAGATTGATGAAATATTAAAAGAAAATTGTTATTCTTTCTAAGGCTTTTCAGATGTTGATATATTTCAAGAGAGAGAGAGAAGATGAAAGTTGAGCAAGACAGCATGAAATTGGCACTTTGTTATTTCCAATATATATATATAAAAAAGATAAAAAAAAAAGAAAAAGAGTTATATAATCAAAGAGACAGCCAAGACTTCAAAAGATGTTTTACTTCTACCGAGTTGTAGATTCTACCTTACAGTTGTGAATTTGGGTCGTGTAAATCTAAAGGGTAACTCTGTCGGGGCTGTAAAAGGCTAAACTAGTAAACAGAGCTCTACTCGGTTTCCCCTTTTTTACAATCTAGAAAAGCTGATCAATCCAGAGTTCAACATTCGAAGGCCCAGTCATTTTTGAAGAAAGTTTTATACGCTTGTAATTGCACATCAAAAATCTTCCTTAAATGATTCAGCCTAGTATGTCCTTGGGAAATTTTAACAACTATCAGTTAGTAGTCAATTTATTTTGAAGAATATCTGTGGCAAGGCTTGATGCATGGTCTATGTTGTTTTGAAACTAGAGTCCTGGGTTCTAAAATAATGCTACTATTTGATATTCACACAATGACACTGAGAGGGGGGGTGAATCAGTGTAACTATTAATATTAATATCTACAACATTTAAAAATGAAGCAAAGAGAACTTGAAAACCAGAAAAGCAAATTGAACAATAGAGCACACCACAACACTCAATATACCGAGGTTCACCAATTTGGCTACTCCTCAAAAATGACTGCTTGGACTCCAATCCAAATCCAGTCTTTGCAAAATACCAATTTTACAAACACTTTACCAGCATCTACTGGAAGGAGCACCAACCCCTTAGTTTTCTGCTGCAACAGATAGGAGCACCAACCCCTAGTACCAAGCACCAACTTGGACTGCAATTCTGAGCAATTTAAAATGACATAAACATGTCTTCACTTATTACACGATCCTGACTGGTCTGCAATTAAACAAACTCTGCACACTCTCACGGCTCTGCTAATTTCTCTCTTGGCTCTCTTCTAACCCTCTTTTCATAGCAATTTCCCTCTAACAGCAGCAACCCTATTCTCTGCACGACTGTCCTTTTATAACCCCTTTTTCTCATCGGGACTTTTCGTCTTCTATAACTTTTCAATCCTGCATGCAGTCGAATGACATTCTCGAGCTGTTCGAATTCTTTTCTCCTCTTCATAAGCGGCTGTTCGAATCCTTGCAAATACGGTTGTTCGAATGCTGCAAATACGTCTTTTTGAAAGCTTTTTCGATCCTTCATATTTGGCTATTCGAATTCTGCAAATACGGCTTTTCGAATGCTGCAAATACGTCTTTTTGAAAGCTTTTCCGATCCTTCATATTTGATTCTTCGAATGCTTTTCAATCGTGCATATACAGCTGTTCTAGTGCATGTCTAACACTTGTCAATGTGTAACTGTAGATCTGACATCAGTTACTTTTTACGTAACTGGCTGCATGATTTTCCTGTATGCTTTTTTCGACACGTGTCATCTTGCATGCTCCTTCGGCTTTTACCCGCCCAACTGTTACCTGTCGTGAAATCGTGACATTTCTGCCCAGTTGACTTTTTTTGGGCTGTTGACCACGAAATACTAACTTGTCGCGATATCGCGACACATTTTGTAGCCGTACGCCTTCATGCCCTTGCTGTCATGAAATCATGACCATTTTGGCTTTTGAAAGCTTTTCCTCTGTTCATGTCGTGAAATCGTGACACTTCATCTGTCAAATCGACATCTTCTTTCTACCTTGTCAAGCTCTCGATGCTTCTCTTGCAACTTGTCACGAAATCGTGACACTTTCATTTTCTGACGTCATCCTCAATGTTGTCCTGAAATCGCGTGACGCTTCCGCTTTCTTGAGGTCTCTTTTGCAACTTGTCGCGATATCGCGACACTTTCTTTGCTAACGTCATCCTCAAAGTTGTCGTGAAATCCTGACGCTTCTGGCTTCCAGCGGCTTTTCTTTCACCCTATCGCGAAATCGTGACACTTTCAATTTTGCTGACGTCATCCTCAGCTTTGTCATGAAATCGTGACGTTTCTGGCTTTCGTACAATCCTTGCTTCATGCAGTAGCGAAATTGGAACATGTCACGAAATCGTGACGTTCTTCGCTTCCGTACAACTCTTGCTCCATGCACTAGCGAAAACAAGACATGTAGCGAAATCGCTACAACTTTGTTGCCTTGCATTTTGACTTGTAGCGAAATCGCTACACCTTTGTTTCCATACATTTTGTCATGCAGCGAAATCGCTACACCTTTGTTTCCATGCATTTTGTCATGCAGCGAAATCGCTACACCTTTTTCACCTTGTTGCTTCCACTCCGATCCTGTCGCGAAATCGTGACACTTTTCATTGCCTGCGCCTTTACCCGACACATGTCACGAAATCGCTGACATTTTCTCCATGCTCTCTCACTCTCTCCTCCATGTCGCGAAATCGTGACCAAATTTTGCATGCCCATTTTCTCTCTCTCGGCCATGTCGTCGAAATCCTGACAATTTGCATGCATTTTCTCTCTCCCTCCCATGTCGCGAAATCCGACAATTTGGCATGCATTTTCTCTCTCCCATGTCACGAAATCGCACACATATTTTTTTCTCCTCTCCAAATCACGACACATCATGTCGCGAAATCGCGACATTTTTCTTTTCGCCTTCGGACCTCTCAACCTGTCGCGATATCGCGACAGAAAACATGTCGCGATATCGCGACAGTTTTCTTACTTGTCTTTTTCTGCAAATTTTTGAATCTGGGTCACTTCTGTTTTCCTGCAAATTCACTGTACTTGATCTGACTGACTTCAGAATTCTTGTCCATTGCTTCAACTGCATCAATTTCTGTCTGTGTTGACAACAATGACAATACTTTTGTTGCACCTTGTTCAACAATCTCCCCCTTTGGAATTGTTGGCAACACTTATGCACTCTCCTGTAATTCTTCTCCCCCTTTGACAATAATACCAAAGGGTTGTTGCAGACTCCCCCTGAGTCTATGCACACCACTCGCAGACAAATGTTGTTATAGTTAGCAAAAATCATGAATATAAGCAAAACTATAAGTATAGGCATAAATGCACCCCCTGAGAATGTGATCCCAAATGATAGTCAGTTCTTGGGAATTGTGACCACTCCCAACTTATTTCGAAGGTACTCAAAAACATCCTTGGGCAATGGTTTTGTGAATATATCAGCTACTTGCTCTGTAGTTGGAACAAAATCCAATTTGACCTCTCCTTCTGCAACTTTATCCTTCAAGAAATGATACCGAATTGCAATATGTTTGGTTCTTGAATGCATAACTGGATTCTTGGATATGTTGATAGCACTAGTGTTATCACATTTAATTGAAATTGGCTCTTTGAAATGAATACCAAGATCTTTCAACGTTTGTCTCATCCATAATATCTGTGTATAGCATGTTGTTGCTGCAATGTATTCTCGCCTCTGCAGTGGATAGAGAGACCGATTCTTGTTTCTTGCTGTGCCATGCTACCAGCCTGTCTCCAAGATAAAATGCTCCTCCACTGGTACTCTTTCTGTCATCAATACATCCTGCCCAATCTGCATCAGAATATGCAATCAAAGTGAAATCTTTACCTTTTGGGTACCACAACCCATAATCCATAGTACCCTTGAGGTACCTGAAGATCCTCTTTACAGCTGTCACATGAGTTTCTTTGGGACTAGCCTGAAATCTTGCAACCATGCATACTGCTTGTAATATATCTGGTCTAGTGGCTGTTAAATACAGCAGGCTTCCAATCATTGACCTGTACATAGTTTGATCTACATCTGGAGATTTATCATCCTTGCTCAACTTGCAGCCTGTTGTCATGGGAGTGCTAACAGGTTTACTATCTTCCATTGTGAACTTTTTCAGCATTTCTTTTACATATTTAACTTGAGAAATAAAAATGCCCTTTTCATTTTGATTGACCTCCAGTCCTAGGAAATAAGAAAGTTCACCAATCATAGACATCTCAAATTCTTTCTTCATTTTAGTTGATATGTCTTTGCAATATTCATCCATGTCGTTGCCAAATATTATATCATCTACATAAACAACAAGAACAATAAGATGCCCCTTCTCTGTTTTGACATATAAATTGTTGTCCACCAAACCTTTCTTGAACCCTTGTTTAATAAGATAGTTATCCAGCCTTGCATACCATGCTCTGGGTGCTTGTTTCAAACCATATAATGCTTTCTTTAACCTGCAAACAAATTCTGGATTGTCACCAAGTTGGAAGCCATCTGGTTGTTCAATGTAAACCTCTTCTTCCAGTTTTCCATTCAGAAATGCTGATTTTACATCCATTTGATATACTTTGAAATTTTTATGGATCGCTAAAGCCAGAAACATTCTCGATTGCCTCTAATCTAGCTACCGGTGCAAAGGTTTCCTCAAAATCAATGCCTTCAACCTGAGCATAGCCTTTACTGGACCAATCTTGCCTTATTTCTGACAACCTGTCCATCTTCATTTAACTTATTTCGAAAAATCCATTTAGTGCCAATTATGTTTTTATTTGTCGGCCGTGGTACTAATTCCCAGGTATTGTTTTTCTCAATCTGATCTAGTTCTTCATTAATTGCCTTCATCCAACTTTCATCTGTGCTTGCTTCAAGCAACATTTTTAGGTTCAATGCTAGATAACAGAGAATAGTTCCGCACTGCTGCTCTTCTTGTCTGAATACCATCTGTGGGATCCCCAATAATCTGTTCACTGGGATGATTTTTCTGCCAATTGCCTGTTTTAAATTTCCTGTTTTCTCCTTCTTCTGAGTCAGTTTTTACAACATCTGGATCAATTTTCTGATTCTCATCTGTTTCCTTTTCATCATCACCTTCAATGACTTCTTCATAAATAGGGTAGTTTTCTTGATAAGTAATTTCTTGTTCTCTACCTTCATCAACTTTCACATCAACACTCTCAACAATTTTCTTTAGCCTCTTGTTGTAACATGTGTAGGCTTTGCTTTTTGTTGAGTAACCAAGAAAGATACCTTCATCAGCTCTATCTTCAAATTTATCGAGATTATCTTCAGTCCGTTTGATGTAGCACTTGCTGCCAAATACTTTGAAATGTCTTGTTGTTGCCTTTCTGCCGAACCACAGCTCATAAGGTGTTTTGCTTTCATGTGGTCTTAGCATGCACCTGTTTTGAATGTAAACTGTAGTATGTACTGCCTCTTTCCAAAATCTGTCAGCTATTTTGTTCTCAGCCAGCATTGTCCGTGCCATTTCCTGCACTGTCCTATTCTTCCTTTCTACAACACCATTTTGCTGAGGTGTCCTAGCTGCTGAAAACTGTCTTCTTATCCCATATTTTTGACAGTATTCTGCAAATTCTTCTGAAATAAACTCTCCTCCTCTGTCTGATCTTAAGCATTTAATCCTTTTTCCAGTTTGATTTTCAACCTATTTTTTAAAAATCTTAAACATCTCAAAGGCATCTGATTTAAGCTTTAAAAAGAATATCCATGTCATCCTGGAGTAATCATCTATTAACAGCATAAAGTATTTGTCACCATTTATGCTTTGTGTTCTCATGGGTCCACACAAATCAGTATGAATTATCTCCAAAGGTTTGCTGGTGAAGTATTCCTTTGATTTAAAAGTGGATCTGGTTTGCTTCCCTTTTTGACATGAAGCACAGATGCTATTTACTGGTTTGCCAATGGTTGGTATATCTCTTACTGCCCTTTTTGAACTTATTTTTGCCAGATTGTCAAAACTAATATGACCGAGCCTCTTGTGCCACAACCAATTTTCATCTTCCTGTCCAATCAAGCATGTTCCTTCTACAGTTTTTGAGAGAGTATATAGATTACCAGAAGTCCTAGATCCAGTAGCTATCAACTTCCCACTGTGTGCTTTTCTCACTTCACAGCCCTGCTTCTTAAAAATGACTTCATGACCTCTGTCACAGATTTGACTTACACTCAGCAAGTTATGCTTCAGACCAATCACAAACAAGACTTCTTTTGATTTTATCTTTCCATCACTGATCTTGACTGATCCCTTTCCAACAATCTTTGCTCCATCATTATTTCCAAATTTCACGGAACCACCTTCATAATTCTGTAAATTCTCAAATTTTTGCTTGTCACCTGTCATGTGACTGGAGCATCCACTGTCAAGTATCCATGGTGCAGATTTGTCTTGTGCTTTAAAAGCAGTCTGAACAATCAAAGATTCCTTTTCTTTCCATTCTGGTTTGATGACAGATTTGGCTACTTGTTTTGCCTTTGTCCTTTCATTAGCATGTGCCTGTTTTTCAAGAAATTTCTTGTTTTGTTTCAACCCACTTGGTTGAGATTTTCTACTCTGATAATTATTTGATGCAAAAGTGCTTCTACAGTTTCTAGCAATATGTCCAAAATTATGACAATTATAACATTCAACTGCATAATTCATTAAAGGAGAAAAAGCATTTCTGCTGGTGAAATTCCTTTGAGATACATTATGCCTGCAATCTGAAATCTTATGGCCATAAGCATTGCATTTAAAACAATAACCAGAAAAGGAATGATTAAACCTGGGTGCAGGTCTTTGCCAGTTTGAAGTAGGAGCCATGAATCTTCTCCTTCTTGGATGTGTGAATTTTGTGAATCCATCTTTGTCAAGTACTCTTCTTGAATCTGGCATTATTGCTTTCTTTGGCATGATTTGTTTTTTCTAGGTCAACCCTGATCTTTTCTTCTTTCTTTATGGGTTCTACATTCAAGGCCTTTGAACCATTTGATGATTCTCCTTCATCGAAGCCTAAACCAAATTTGATGCCGGAAGGCCTTTGGTTATTTAACATTTTATCCAGCTTTACAGTACTTTCTTCAAACTTATGAAAATAGCTCAATTTTCTATTCATCTCCTCTAGCTGCATTCTTAACTTAACAATGTCTTCCTCTAGCTTGCTGCATTCAACTGTCTTTACAGTTAATTGTTCATCAAGAACTTCAGACATTTTCTTGAATTCCTCTGTCTGTATTTTTAAACTGTTTATTATGTCAGTGGCATCCTCTAGTTTTCTTGAAAACTTTTTGTTCTTTTTCCTTTCTACACTCAACTCTTCAAGTGCAACAACCAATTCTCCTTCCAGATAAACTTCAGCCTCATCTTTAAAGCTTTCATCACCTTCCTGATTTTCTTCTGTTCTTTCCTCTTCAAGTGCCATGAACAGAGCTTCCCCTATTTCTTCTTCAGAATCTTCACTTGAGCTTTCTTCAAAAGAGCTGACATTCTTGGATATGAAGCTTTTCTTCTTGAAGTTGTTCTTTCTAAAATTTTGTTTCTTCTTCCAATCACCTTTTTCTTGGAGTGACCCTTCACCATTTTTGGTTTTATCATGCATTGGGCATTTGGCTGCAAAATGACCGACTCCTCCACAATTGAAGCACTTGAATGGTAGCTTTCCTCTATATTTTCCTTTTCCCTTTGTGAGTTTTCGAACAAAATTTGCTTCTGTTTCATCCAGGTGTCTCTTCATCCTCAGATTCATGTTCAGTTTTTATATTCTTATGTGCTTTAAAAGCAGCTTCTCTGTCTATAGGCTTAGTTTGTCCTATTCTCATTTCATATGCAGTCAAGGAACCATGCAGCTCATCCATGCTAAAATTGTTTAGATCTTTTGCCTCTTCTATTGCAGAAACTTTGGAGTTAAATCTTTTGTGAAGGGTTCTGAGAACCTTTTTTACAACAACTGCATCATCCATTTCTTCACCGAGTCCTCTGATTGCATTGATGATTCCATTTACTCTCAGCATATAGGCCTCTATGTTCTCATCTTCCTTCATTTGTAATGCTTCGAACTGAGCTCGATGAGTTTGCAGCTTGGCTTCCTTGATCTTGTTGTCTCCTTCATGGATGCTCTTCAGTTTATCCCACATGTCTTTTGCCGATTTGCAGCTCATGACTCTTATCAATTCACTGTCTACAAGTCCACACATTATGGCATTCTTAGCTTTGGAGTTGTTTTCAAATTTTTTCTTCTCAGCAGTATCTGTTGGAGGAGTAGTGGGTGCTGTGTATCCACTATCTACATAATCCCAAATGTCATATCCCAATGCACTCAGATATGTTTGCATCCTGAGTTTCCAGAAAGTGTAATTAGTTCCATCAAACAAGGGAGCTTTGTTGGATGAGAATCCTTCACCGCCTGCCATTGTTTCTTCCAAGATCACCTTAGCTGATTAAACTTGTTCAAGGAACCTTGCTCTGATACCAATTGATATTCACACAATGACACTGAGAGGGGGGGGTGAATCAGTGTAACTATTAATATTAATATCTACAACATTTAAAAATGAAGCAAAGAGAACTTGAAAACCAGAAAAGCAAATTGAACAATAGAGCACACCACAACACTCAATATACCGAGGTTCACCAATTTGGCTACTCCTCAAAAATGACTGCTTGGACTCCAATCCAAATACAGTCTTTGCAAAATACCAATTTTACAAACACTTTACCAAGCATCTACTGGAAGGAGCACCAACCCCTTAGTTTTCTGCTGCAAAAGATAGGAGCACCAACCCCTAGTACCAAGCACCAACTTGGACTGCAATTCTGAGCAATTTAAAATGACATAAACATGTCTTCACTTATTACACGATCCTGACTGGTCTGCAATTAAACAAACTCTGCACACTCTCACGGCTCTGCTAATTTCTCTCTTGGCTCTCTTCTAACCCTCTTTTCACAGCAATTTCCCTCTAACAACAGCAACCCTATTCTCTGCACGACTGTCCTTTTATAACCCCTTTTTCTCATCGAGACTTTTCGTCTTCTATAACTTTTCAATCCTGCATGCAGTCGAATGACATTCTCGAGCTGTTCGAATTCTTTTCTCCTCTTCATAAGCGGCTGTTCGAATCCTTGCAAATACGGCTGTTCGAATGCTGCAAATACGTCTTTTTGAAAGCTTTTTCGATCCTTCATATTTGGCTGTTCGAATTCTACAAATACGGCTTTTCGAATGCTACAAATACGTCTTTTTGAAAGCTTTTTCGATCCTTCATATTTGATTCTTCGAATGCTTTTCAATCGTGCATATACAACTGTTCTAGTGCATGTCTAACACCTGTCAATGTGTAATTGCAGATCTGACATCGATTACTTTTTACGTAACTGGCTGCATGATTTTCCTGTATGCTTTTTTCGACACGTGTCATCTTGCATGCTCCTTCGGCTTTTACCCGCCCAACTGTTACCTATCGCGAAATCATGACATTTCTGCCCAGTTGACTTTTTCTGGGCTGTTGACCGTGAAATACTAACTTGTCGCGATATCGCGACACATTTTGTAGCCGTACGCCTTCATGCCCTTGCTGTCACGAAATCGTGACCATTTTGGCTTTTGAAAGCTTTTCCTCTGTTCATGTCACGAAATCGTGACACTTCAAACTTTTGTCATCTTTTTTTAAATCCTCTTCATCCTTAATGTTGTCGCGAAATCGTGACGCTTTCGGCTTCCTGATGCTTCTCTTGCAACTTGTCACGAAATCGTGACACTTTCAGCTTTTACTGACGTCATCCTCAATGTTGTCATGAAATCACGACGCTTTCGGCTTCCTGAGGTCTCTTTTGCAACTTGTCGCGATATCGCGACACTTTCAGCTTTTGCTGACGTCATCCTCATCTTTGTCATGAAATCACGACGCTTCTAGCTTCCAGCGGCTTTTCTTTCACCCTGTCGTGAAATCGTGACACTTTCAATTTTGACGTCATCCTTAGCTTTGTCACGAAATCATGACGTTCTTCGCTTCCGTACAACTCTTGCTCCATGCACTAGCGAAAACAAGACATGTAGCGAAATCGCTACAACTTTGTTGCCTTGCATTTTGACTTGTAGCGAAATCGCTACACCTTTGTTTCCATACATTTTGTCATGCAGCGAAATCGCTACACCTTTGTTTCCATGCATTTTGTCATGCAGCGAAATCGCTACACCTTTTTCACCTTGTTGCTTCCACTCCGATCCTGTCGTGAAATCGTGACACTTTTCATTGCCTTTCCCCCATGTAAACTCGCGCAATTTTGCTTGCACCTTCTCTCTCTCGACCATGTCGCGAAATCGTGACAATTTTGCATGCACTTTTTCTCTCCTCGGCCATGTCGCGAAATCGCGACAATTTGGCATGCATTTTCTCTCTCCTCGGCCATGTCGCGAAATCGTGACAATTTGGCATGCATTTTCTCTCTCCTCGGCCATGTCGCGAAATCACGACAATTTGGCATGCATTTTCTCTCTCCTCGGCCATGTCGCGAAATCGTGACATTTTTCTTTCTCGCCTTCGAACCTCTCCTTCCTCCTGCCATATCGCCGCTTTTCTTTCTGCCTTCGGACCTCTCAACCTGTCGCGATATCGCGACAGAAAACATGTCGCGATATCGCGACAGTTTTCTTACTTGTCTTTTTTTGCAAATTTCTGAATCTGGGTCACTTCTGTTTTCCTGCAAATTCACCGTACTTGATCTGACTGACTTCAGAATTCTTGTCCATTGCTTCAACTGCATCAATTTCTGTTTGTGTTGACAACAATGACAATACTTTTGCTGCACCTTGTTCAACACTATTTTACCCGCAGATATCGCCATTTGTTGAGAAGCAACACACCCCCACTGAAAAATAAATTTCCACCCTTTGAAAATTTTGAACTTTCATTTTTGCAGTTGGGACCCTCTTGATGTTTTTCAGGTTTTAATTCCAAATTTGCTTGCCTCCTTTTTAAAGTTGTGCTTTTATTTGCATCTGACTTTGATTTAGTTCGGAATTCATTTTTCGGATGTTAGGATCATTCCTTGAGTAAAGAAAATCTTTCACTGATATGAGAAAATGCGAGAGAACAGACAGATAAATTCATTAAAAACCAAAACTTTCCATTTTTGGAAGTGTCGCGATATCGCGACACTTCCATTTTTGGAAATGTCGCGATATCGCGACACTTCCATTTTTGGAAATGTCGTGATATCGCGACGGGTTTTGGAAAATCCGCCAAGTCAAAAAAACGTAGCGAAATCGCGACACTTCCATTTTTGAAAATGTCACGAAATTACGACGGGTCTAGAGAGAGAAATCCAGAGTGTACGGAACGGCGCGATTTCGTGACATGTCACAAAATCGTGACATGTCGCATTTTCTGTTGCAGGAGGCAAAAGGAAGCTAAGGCATGAAAGAGGGTGCGATTTCGTGACACTCACATTTTCGTTGTTGCAAGAGAGAAAAAATGACTAAGGCACAGAAAGGGCACGATTTCGTGACATGTCACGAAATCGCGACGTCACGAAATCATGACATTTTGGAGAGAAAGAGCCAAGTTTCGAGAGGGGGCATGATTTCGCGACATGTCACAAAATCGTGACATGTCACATTTTCGCGACTGGATGGAAATAAAAGAGCTAAGTCTTGGAAATGTCAAGAAATCGCGACAGGAAGGAGCAAAAAGGAACAAGGCATAAACGACGCGATTTCGCGACATGTCGCAGTTTCATGGCAGGAGGAGCCAAAAGAAGCGAAGAGCGAAGAAGGGTCGCGATTTCGCGACATGTCACGAAATTGTGACATGTCGCATTTTTGTGGTTGCCAGGGCAAGAAAATGGTTAAGGCAAGAGCATGTCGCAAAATCGCGACGTCGTGACGTCGCGAAATCGCGATGTTTTTCAGAGAAACGCCCAAGGCCAGGACACGTCGCGAAATCATGACACAGTTGACAAAGAGAACAAAGCGAGCAAGAGGAATTAAATGAGAAAATGGCTAAGGCATAAAAGAGGCACGATTTCATGACATGTCACGAAATCGCGACATGTCGCATTTTTGCGGCCCAGTTCAGAGAAAAGTAAAAATGCCAGAAGGTGTCACAAAATCGTGACGTCGCTATTTTGCGACGTCGCGAAATCGTGACACAACGCTAGAAAAGACGCCAAGGCAAGGACGCGTCGTGAAATCGTGACGTCGTGATTTTGGGACGTCACAAAATCACGACGTGGTCTAGAGAAAGAGGTAAGTGCCAAGGGCCACCGAAAAACAAAGGGAGAATAGCAAGTGTGGAGGTGTCACGAAATTGCGACGTCGCGATTTCCCAACGTCGCAAAATCGTGACACAATCGAAGAAAGCAGCCGAAGAGTGAAGGAGGGTCACGATTTCGCGACATGTCACAAAATTGCAACATGTCGCATTTTCGTGGCAAAGACAACAAAGGGCCTGAAATGAAAGGCTGCAGGAAGTGCCACGTTTCAGTGACATGTGTCAAATAAGCAGGCCACGTGTGAGATAAATTAGGCCGACATGCAAATGAACTTTAGGGCTTCATTTTAATATTTAAGGTTTTGATTTAATAATTTTAAAATACTAATCCTTGTTTGTCTTTCATGCAGGAAGCCATCTGGCACTTACATGATAACGGAGAAATGGCCATAAAGACAAAGTCAAGTGCAAATTAATCAAAGACAACCATATTGAAAAGAAAGGTGTCGGGAATTGTTGTTTCATCCAAATTTTATAGATCTGGCCGCAAAGAGACTTTACGGTGACTAAGCAGCTGCCCATTTAATGGAGTGTGTCGAGAATTGGCCGAAAAATGAAAATATCTACACTCAGTATCGAAATTTTCCGATGGATGCATTTAATGAAAATTTATGGCAGAATTAATGGCTTGCAGGCATTTTCAACTCAGGGATGGCTCTGCGAAGATGAAATGTCAGAGAAGTGGTGATTCATCCAAATTACTCGAGGGAATTAATGAGGGCATTTACTCACAGTTGCGGGTGAATGCAAGTGGCATTCAAATTCTGTTTTCTCCATTTATGGCAAGTAAGCTCGTACTTGAGTTGCGAGAATGGTTAAGTTTTATCAAGACTTTGTTTTAAATGACTTTATATTGTAAAACCCGGGTACTAGGGTTTAAGATGATAAGATTTAGGGTTTGAGAAGAAGATATTTCTAAAAAGATCAGGGTCTGTCCTGAGTCTATAAATACTTTTTCTAAATGTAATCGCAAGGGGCGAAGACTTAGAAATAAAAGGCTATTGAAGCAATTTCTTGTAAATCTTGTTAAATACTTTATTTCTAGACTTGGAGTTGATGTGCTTTTGTTTTCTGTGATAGCATGGCCAGGAGCCTAATCTTTTGTAGATTGTGATAAGTTCATCTTCTTTTGTTATTTGTTTCTTTAAAGTTTATTAAATATATGCTGTAAATCTGTGTTATAAAGATTAAATATGCTATTGGGATTCATTTGTTCTACTGTATACTAGGAAAAATCATGGATTTAAGGTTCAAGTTTGTTTTAATTGCCCTGTCCTCACTGTGTGAGCTATGCTGCTAGTGAGAAATACCAATTTTAACGGACTTCCCTTTTGTTTATGATTTTATTTCAGATCTGTTCCATCTCTGCCTTATGCTCTTAGTAGAAAGTGATCTTAGAAAGTCGGACACTTTCTTCTTTGATTTGTTCCGTTGTGAAGTCGATAGTATAAATAAAGCTGGTAGTTTTGTTTTACGACTAAGTTTGATAAACTTCTCTTCTCGCCTTACCCTACCCTCTTTGTTTTACTATGAAAGGATCCATTTTTATTTTCTTTTAAATTTGTATTTTATTTAAATCTGCTGACCCATAAGAGCTAGATCAAAGAACCAATTTTAAATCCGATTGTCAACAAGTGACAACTTCTAAACATTACTGAACAAGTTCAAGAACCCCTTGTAAGGTAACAGACAGTCCATATTGAAAACTATTCCAGAAGCGAAAAAGAGTGAATAGACATTTGACCCAACTCTGTAACTCACACCTTGGATAACCAGCAAGATCTTAAAGTGAGTGGGATTTATCCCGTATAAGTGTTATAAGAGTTTCATGCTCATTATTCACAGGGTGTGTATAAAAGTCGGACCAAAAAGACCCATGTTAGGTTTTGGGTTTGTTCTCTACTCTTATTGTATTACCTAGTTCTCATATTTTTTTGCATAAACCCTAAAGCCCTTGTGATAAATATTGTTTCTTGAACTATTATAGCACATGTATCCCATGATGGCCCTCATGGTGGTATATAAAGCACAATATATATGTAGAACTTAGCAAATCAAGAAGCAAGTTTTGTTAGATGAAATACCTTAGTGGTAGTTGGTGAACCATGACCCAACCCCTCAAATGGGTGAATATGACCCATTCATATGATCTATCCTCTTCTATGGGAGAATAACTATATGGTTGTGAATGTGGCTCTCCCTATATGCAATTTTTATTGATTTATTTTGCTTGTTCATCCCATGTTAACTCTAGGGTCCATTATTTACAAAAAATATAACCCCATGTTAGCTCTAGGGTTTGTTATCTACTCCTCTCATATTGTCTACTTCTCAAATATTCTTGAATAAACCTTAAACACTTTGTGAACAACGTTATGAGAGTCTTGATATATTATCCTCCATGTATCTTATGATAACCCTCATGGTGGTATATAAAGAACAACAAACATCTAAATATTTATAAATTAGAAAGTAGAATTTTACATGAAATACCCTAGTGGTAGTTAGTGAACCATGCCCCAACACTTCAAATGTTTCAATCATGACAAAACTATATACTTTATCATGGTGTTAAACAAACATCTATGCTATAAATATTTGAGCTAGTTAAGAAACCAACCCTATGTGTATAAGTCTTGAATGTCAAGGATTCAAGACAAGGTCATAATATGAATGGTAATACAAATTTGGTAGGGAGAAAGTGGTTGGAGAAGTTTTTTAGTAGGTGAAAATGAGCAAAAGAGTACACAATATTTAGAGTGCTATGCACTTTTAACTCCACAAGAATTTTGATCAATAATATTTGAGCTCATTTCAAGGATGTTTGAGCTCATTTGAAATTATATCCTTCCCTACTTGCGCTTGACTGCTCAAGACCTTGAGCACATCCCCAATACTTGTGTGGCCTTGTGTTCACATGGCTTGTTCTTGAGTGGCCTAGTGCTTAGATGGCCCTAAGCTCGCATGACATTGAGCTTGCAAAACCCCACATTCAAGTGGCCTTAAGCTCATGTGACCCTCTGCTTGAGTAGCCTTGAGCTCATGTAGCCCCACACTTAAGTGGCCTAGGCCCTCACATGACCTTACGATCATGCAAATGTTGTGCCATAGTGTGCCCTCTATCATGCCCTAGCATGATATCTATGGTTTTTATGCATGCATTTGCACAACCATAGCCTCACCACCGTGCCCTAATAGAACCTACCAATGCCCCTACACAATTTGCAAGTGTTCCCTTAGAGCAACTCATTTAGTAGCCCTATGTTCCTAGTGCAATGGGTTTCTTGAGGAAGGAGGAATTATGGAGACACAAGCTTCTCCTCATAAATCTATCCAATACCTTCACACAATAGCTTCATATCATAGTTTGTCTAAACAAATAAATTCTCTCAAAAAATAGCTAGATAAACAAGCTAGAATTATACTCTCCTTACAAGACTAGGTGAAATATGGTAGTCACATTATCACTTATTTATAAATTAAGCTTTATGATCAACAAGACATTATTATTGAATTACAGAATACACAACCTCTTTAAGATTCTATGATTTTTTCACTCTAAAATTTAAATAATTTGATATGAATAGACTATCCTTCTAGCTAAACAAGAATGTCTCAAGGAAGTGTCAACTACACAAAGACAAAAATTAGCCAACCAACAATTTTGGTTTTTGTTGTAGCTAGAAAGAAGAACCTCCTTCCCATAGTTGAGCTAGTTGTCCATGCTAAATTTGAAGAAATGAAATGTAGTGCTAAAATGCTCAATATTAGGGTTTGTGGGATACCCAAACCTACAAATTTGCTTCAATTCGATAATGCCTTCATTCACATGGCTTGTGCTTGTGTGGCCTAGTGATTACATGGCCCTGAGATTGCATGACCATAATCTTGCACAAACCCACATTCAAGTAGACCTAAGCTCATATAGCCCTATGCTCGAGTGGCCTTGATCTCATGTAGCCCCACACTTGAGTGGCCTAGGCTCTCACATGACCTTACACTCATGCATATGTTGTGCCCTAGTGTGCCCTCTATTGTACCCTAACATGACCTCTACGGGGTTTTTATGCGTGCCATTACACAACCATACCCTCATCGCCATACCCTGAAAAAACCCGCCAATGCCCCTATGCAATTTGTAGGTGTTCCCTTAGAGCAAATAATTTAGTAGTCCTATGTTCCTAGTGTTATGGAGTTCTTGAGGAAGGAGTAATTATGGAGATACAAGCTTATCCTCATAAATCTATCCAATGCCTTCACACAATAGCTTCATATCATCGTTTGTCTAAACAAATAAATTCTCTCCAAAAATAGCTAGATATACAAGCTAGAATTTCACTCTCCTTACAAGACCAAGTGAAATATGACAATCACATTATCACTTATTTTTAAATTAAGCTTCAGGATCAACAAGCCATTATTATTGAATTACAGACTACACAACCTCCTCAAGATTCTATGATTTTTTACTCTAAAATTTTAATAATTCAAGATGAATAGACTATCCTTATAGCTAAACAAGAATGTGTCAAGGAAGCTTAAACTACACAAAGCCAAAAATTAGCCAACCAACAATTTTGGATTTTGGTTGTAGCCAGAAAGAAAATCCCCCTCCCATAGTTGTGCTAGTTGTCCATGCTAAATCTGAAGAAGAAAGAATCTGTAATGCTAAAATGCTCAATATTAGGGTTCATGGAATACCCAAACCTACAAATCTACTTCAAGATGGCAATGCCTTCATTCACAACACTCTTGAGTTAATATATATTACTCTTGAGAAAGCATGGGTCTCTTTTGATTCCATATTGGTCATACACTTTAAGAATGTGGAAGAGCGTATGAAGGCACTGAGGGCTAAAAATAAATTATTTAATATCTAGGATAAGATCTACCTTAATGAGCACCTTACGTGATTTCAAGTTCAAGAATTGAAGAAATACAAGGAACATGTAGTCACAGCTAGGAAATCCAATAAATGGGTAGTTATTCATAGTCTATGTGCAGTGATCAAGGACTCTCTCCCACTAGGATGGTCCAAATACTTGCCTAATAAATGACTCCAACAACACAGAAGGGGGGTGACAGATAAGCTAGCTATAACTTGCTATAAATGTAATGGTATGATGTGGTCTACCCTAGGGTCCCTTTCTTATGTGATTGACATACATGACATCATTCTCATTTATGAGATACATGAGAGTCTTGAGCAAGCCCTACCAGTTATCTCTGGTTGCTTCTATTGGTCCTATTGTTAGCAACTCACTCAGTGCTCTAGGGAAATTCAAATATTAGAAGGTGTTGCTACTCTCATTAGGGATATGCTCTAGGGTTTAGTATCCTTGGTTTTGAATGATCCCTACTCCAGATTTTTATGGATTAAAATCCATCATTGCCCACCTCTTTGATATATCTACATTACCACCTATTACTTTCCCCCACCACATCCAATTTTTCTATTCACACGAATGGGGACCCTTTCCAAGATATCTATGGGGATATTACTATATACTCAGATTCAAAGGAGATATTTTTTCTAGGAGACTTCAATGCTTGAATCATATCTATGCAAGTTTCTCTTCACAAACTCACAACAAATAAGATGTAGACTCAGGAATTGGATCCTGATGACCTTAGTTTTGCTCAAAACTCCATCGACACACATGTTACTGCTTATGATAAACATCTTCTTGAGTTGGGTGAATCCAATAGGCTAGTTATTCTCAACGATATATCTTATCTTTCAAATTTCAATGGGTTTACTTATTTTCCTCATAGTGGTGGTTCTAGTGTCATGGACTATGTTATTTTCTCTACCTCCATCATATCAATCATTTCCTAGTTCAACATCTCTAATAACCCTCCCCTCTTCTTAATCATTGAGTTCATTCTCTTACTTTATCTGATGCTTCTCTTCTTGTTAATACTCCACCTTCTCCCTCCACTCCGGTACCTCAATTTATTATAGATTTCGACTATTATTATTCCTTTTTATACATGTACCGGTTGCATCAGGTTCTCCCTAGGATGTCTACTCTCCTTGATGTTTTTGATTTTTTTGCTTCCTTGGTCCAAGCTTTTTCGAAGGCTACTTTGGACTCATACCCCTACACCATTTATCCCCCTCACTCCCATTCTCATGGTCATTACTCCATGAATATATGGTATGATGAGAAATGTAAGTCTTTCCATAGGAGGTTAAATATACCCTTTGAAATCCTTCCCAGCTCTATGCTATTTCACACAAACATTATAGGATGCTTCTTCAAAAGAATAAGTGTCTCTTCCTCTCTCAGCATAGACTTGATATTATTCACTCCCTTAAGCAATCTCCTAAATTCTTCTAGTTCTTTATCCTCCCTTGTGATCGGATTACAAATGGGATAATTATTTCCTCTTGGGTCACTCACACTTCATCCCTCTATACCATCCCAAATTAGCCTCCTATTATTTTTCCCTCATACCCTTCTTTGTGCCACCTCTTTTCTACTGGGCTTGTCAGGCAGGCTATTAGGAAACTTTGTATGAGAAAAGCAACAAATTTAGATGGGCTATAGGCAAAATCTCTAAAGTATAGCATTGACCCTCTTTTTGGTTTTTTCACTGATCTCTTTAATCTCTCTATCTATTTTTTTTGACTCTTGGACTCATCATATCATTCACCCCATTAATAAGGTATGTGATCCCCATGAATACAATAATTATAGGACTATCATGATTGGGCATATATTTTCCAAGATCTATGCCACAATATTAGATGTGCTTCTATCTCAAAGGTTGGAGGAGGAAGCTCATAGGGCTATTGGTCAAGTTGGTTTTCATTAAGATCACCAGACCATGGATCATATCCTAGTCCTCAAAGCTATTATTGAGGAGGCATGTTCCAAGTCCTTGAAGGTTTATTTTTGCTTTGTAGACTTTAGAAAAGCTTTTGACATGATGGCTGAACATTTACTTCTTGAGAGACTTCGATCAATTGTAATATTTGGGTAGTTTTTGATAATGGTTTCACGGTTATATGATATTGTGAAGGGTAATTTTTGCTCCTCTTAGGGGTTTTCAACCAGTATTCTTAGCACCATAGGAGTGAAAAATGGTTGCCCCATTTCCTTGATATTTTTGGGATCTTCATCAACAATATTGAGACTTTGATTAGGGAGAACCCTCACATAGAGGATGGTTGCCTTCTCCATTATGTGCTAATTTCTATTCTTCTCTTTATTGATGATGTTCTTTTAGCCTCATCTCTTGAGGCACTTCAATGTCATATAGACACACTTACCACTTTTTGTGACTCGATATAGTTGATAGTGAATCTTTTTAAGACTAAGGTTATGGTGTTCAATGCTACTGAAACGGGTAGAAATCGACATTTGATCCATTAATACAAAACATAAATGTACTAAACGAAAAGGTTGTATTTCATTAATATTGAAAAATATGTGTTACAATAGGGACATGATGCCCTTTAGCCATTTCTTCTTCTAATAATGTTACAACAAGTTCGATGTCATCTTCAATCGTCCCTCAATGTAGGTGGGCTTCTTTGTATGTGGGCCACCGTGGGGTTGTAGTTTGATGATGTTCTTCCTCTTCAAATCTGCTAAATAACCTGTGAAGAACCTGCAAAAGGGGGTTAGTGTGATGGGGGGCTTGCCTTAGTCAGGCCCCATGTTTAGAAAGACAAAACAATTGTGAAAATGCATTGAAAACTGAAATTAAAGGTGCAGAAGCTGATAAAATGGTAAAATAGAGCTTACCTCCCAAATTTGAGGTGATTTGGGACCTGTAGACCCAATTCACCACCCGAGGGGTGAACTGAGGCCGGATTCATGGGGCGGGGGGTGAATTCAGCTATGAGGTTCCTTTTGTAAAATCCCTTTGGTGGATCGATTCCTAGGCAGCTGGTGTGCCTCTGTATGTTGTGGAAATTTGACTGTCTGCTCCGAGAACTGGTTGTTCAATCTTCATTGTCCATTTTTGTAGAGTTTTTGTGCTTTGTTGAAATAGGGAGAGAGAGGTAATTAGGGGTTTAGGACCCACTATTTATAGGAAATGGCAAGGTGTAGGGGGGAGAGTTAAAGAAACTAACCCTAGGCTGAGTTCTAACCAAAGTTAGGTTAGGGTTTGTGACATGGAAGTCTCCTATTCCTCATAGAAAATATCCTATCCTCACACATGTGTGAGGAAGGATTAAGTCTAATCAGGATTAGGAGGTCTTAAGTCAAATTAGAGCTTGATTAGGGTTTCTTAGGAAAATATCTTAGCTAACCCTAATTACACACATGTGGGAGGATGCAATTAGTGTTAATTAAGGATTAAGAGTTCTTTTAATCAATTTTGCCCTAAAAAGGTGACTTAAGTGAAGTCAACATTAAATTAGATTTTAGGAATTGACTTGGTAATTGTTTTTGTCAACTAATACCCTGTGGGGGCCTCAATTGAGTACAAATAGGCTGTCGGAGGATATCCCAATGCATGGGATGTGATTTTGAAGGCTTATGAGGGTTTAGGACCTGAAAGCCGATGAAGTGGTATATGGAAGTCTACACGATGCTATGATAATCTATGGCGATCTATGCATGACTACGCATGACTACGGTCGTCTACGCATGACTACAACAATCTACGCATGTCTAGGAGGATCTACAATAGTCTACGCTAGTCTACAATAGCCTAGGGGTACCTAGGATGGCCTATGTAAACCTACAAGTGTCCAAAAGGATCTACAAGTACGTAGGTATAGCAATGTGCAACTTTTGGGTGTCTACATTTTACCCCTTTTTGTACTATACTGTGTGGAACATAGTTTAATACAAAAATGTGAAGGGTTTGTGTAGAAGGAAAAGGGATAGAAGGGGAATGGAATCCAATCAAAGGTATGTAGCCGCTCGAAGCATGACCATACAACATTAACTAGGGATCCAAGGAGAGAAGGGAAGAAGGAAAGAAGGAAAAGAGGAAAGAAATAAAAACAATGTTGGTAAATGGAAATGGATGATTGTGGATGCAATGCTATGATTTTGTTGAGTCCGTATGACATTTACGATGCCATACTAGTTGCTTGAGAATGGCAAATTTAGACTGCTTTGCTTTTGTGACCAGATCAACGTGGTCCAAAAGTATGAATAGGACAAAAGCCTATCTAAATATTTGTTGTTGATTGATTGATGAGAACATGGTGACAAGTGTCAAACCATTTGAGTTAAAGGGACATTTGGATTATTCAAACGTGTCATTCATTGTGCTCCATGAAATCCAGATATAAATACTCTAAATGTTGCGCTAGGATTACGCCAAACGTATCATTCATCATGTACTTGACATACAAGAATGCTAGATTGACTTCTCCATTGTAACGCATAGCTCTCTTGATTTAACCCATGTCTAGTTGGGATTGAGATTATTTCGTATGATAATCTTCAACAAAAATTTTGTAGACAAATGTGCTAATCGCACTTTTGGATTTTCGATGTTGTGGTTGCATGCAAAGCTGACTTTGAATATGAATACCCCCTCAAACGAGGAATCAACAATGAGGTGAATGGAATGCGGTGATTTGATGATGCAACGATTGATAAGATACCAATGCATGATGAATATGATTGAAAATTAAGTTAGATGACAAATTTGGGAGGTTCCTAGGGTTTTGGCAGACATATGCCTACTTTTCTAGGGTTTTGGGGGCAGTTTGAGTGATTTTGGGGTGTTTTAGCTGAGTTCGCCACCCGAGGGGTGATTTTGACCTAAATCGCCACCCGAGGGGTGAATTGGATCTGACTTCGCCCCTCGGGGGCGAAGGTGGGATTAAGGCCTATTTAAGCCCTAATTTCATTGGAAGTGGTTCATTTTGACGGTGGGAAAGGTTGGAAAGTGACGTGTGGGAGCATTTGATGACACGAGGAGAACGCGGTTGGTGACTTCGAGGGTGACGATGACGAGGGGATGCAGGGCAGCTGGCAGCAGGCGTGGGGACCCATCGATAAGTGTCCTTTCGCTTTGTTTTTATTTTATTTTATTTTTTAGAGAAATGTGAATGAGGGGGGAGGTTTTCATCCTGTTTTAAATTTTTTTGTAATTTTTAATGAAAATTTGAATACGTAGTGATAAACAAGCCAAATGGGTACCCAAAAACGTGATCCGTTTCTAAATCTGACTTGTTTTAGCATCGATTTGACCGGGTGATGGGTAGAGTAGGTGTGAAGTTTGACCGTCTATTTTTGAAGTAACGGTGTACTATTTTTGACATGTTATTGAATTTTATCCGTAAAAGTGGGAAATGGGTATCCCATTATGTGACTGTTATATTTTTTGCTTTCGTTTGGTGTGATTTCGGAATGTGTTGTTTTTAGGTGTAAGGTATTAAACTTGGACTGTTAGATTTGCCATGTTAGAGGTGATATTTGTGGAAACCGATGAAACTTTCATCATAGAAGGGCAAAATGGGTATCCAAAAATGTAGTTTGTTTTTGTAGATGATTTCATTTGGCCTACTTTTGATTTACGTGCCAAGGTGTGGGTAATGTGAAATTGAAAATGAGTTGTAGGGAGCCCGATTGATACTGTTTTCCACATCTGTTTGAACTTTCACCGTGGAGTGGGCAAATGGGTATTCAAAAATGTGACTGTTATTTTTGAATTATGTCTTTTGATGTGTTTTCAGTTTTGGTGTATTTATGGTAAAGTTGACCTTGATATTCATGTAGATTGGTATGTTGTTTTTGAATTTTGTTGACATATTTACCGCTAAGTGGGCAAATGGGTATTCAAAAATGTATTTTGTTTTTGTATGTTAAATGAATTGGTCGTGTTTTGAATTTCATGCCATAGTGGATGTGTGGGTGATTTTATTTTTGGTTGTTGGGAGTCAAATATGTACTGTTTGTCACATCTATTTGAACTTTTGCCATGAAATGACAAAATGGGTATCCAAATATGTGATTATTTTGTTGATGTGTTTTGCCATGTGATTAGTGCATTATTTTTGTCTCGAAGTGCGTGTCAAATTTAACTATTTTAATTTGTAAATGTTGATTGATGAAGTTTTAATTGATTGCATTGTTATGTGGATGACTAATGTATGTTTTGTTGTGGATGAACAGGTGAAAATGTTGGAGCCCCATCATCGAGTGCAAAAAATGAAGGAAGGTTTTGAGGAGTTGATGAAGACACCAGATGAGTTAGAGTGGTTAGATGATATACGGTTTCGAGGTGTGTGGGAATGTAAGAGTATCCACACCAACAGAGCATATGTGTCTACGTTGTGTGAGTGGTGGGACGTGGACATGAACACTTTTCATTTTCCCACTAGGGAAATGACCATCACCTTGGAGGATGTGTATCAGATATATAGATTACCGATTGAGGGTGTTCCTGTGAGAGCAGCCATTGATGAGAGTAAGGAGGTTATGCTGGAGAGATTCTTTGGGGTGGATTGGAGAGACATTGATGTCTCGAAGATTGATTATGAGTGGTTATGGTTGGAGGATAAGATATCTGATCGATAGTGTGTGGCCATGATGATGATCTCTACGTATGCCTTACCTGATACTTCTGGGGTGTTGTTCACCTGGAATATGTTAGATGTGGTGAGTGACATGGTGGAGCGTAGGGTTGTGTTTGCATGGGCACCTACATTATTGGCCCAAGTTTACCAGGAGTTGCACGATGTTGTTCATGGGAGGAGGACAGGATTGAGTGTGATTCCCTTATTGCAGGTGTGGGCATGGGAACACATAGCTATCGAGAGGCCCTCATTGTTACCTCACCCTGTGCATGTGGAGGGCAAGGAGTATTTGCCCTATGCTTTGAGGTGGAGTACGGAGGTGGAGCAGGGTATCAAGAGGCCACATGAGGGTGACCCGCTATTATGGAGGGGTAAGTTTGGAGGCCTAACACTCGATGATATTAGATGGAGGTCTTGGTTGGGTGGGGTCAGGTGGGATGAGGATGATGAGGAGCTGCGAGCCATCCGACGGGGCAGATGGTTGGTGGGGTGCTATACATGATAGACTAAGTATTTTTAGTTTGATAGAGTGAGGCATCAGTTTGGCTTACGATAGGATGTTCTAGGGGCTCCTATGATTTACTTCAAGTGGTGAGGGGATAGAGGAGAGTGTCCTATGGTTTTGCCTTGGGTTGGGGAGAGGGATCCACCTATAGATATCCCAGATGTAGGGGATGCTGGGATGACTCTGAAGTTTGAGGCCTGGTGGGCACTATAGAGTTGGGAGCCTGGCAGAGGTGTAGTTGATCGATGGGTGGCACCTAATGTTGGAGCACCTCCACCAGAGAGGAGAGCCGATAGGGAGGCTCGAGCTAGGGTGGAGGGTGTAGCGGGTGATGAGGAGGAGGTTCCTCTATGATGGTCATGATGATGCTTGGGTGAGGTAGCGAGCACCCAGGGAGTGAGGGTAGAGGAGGTACCTACGGGTGTTGATGTGACTATGGAGATGACTACTGGAGTACAGGAGGAGAGAGGTGGGGCTACTGATATAGGTGGTATAGATGATACCATTGATATTGGTATTTTTGCTAGTATGGCAGAGATTCCTATCGATGTCCTAGAGGAGCGAGGTGTGGAGGAGGGGACACAAGCACTACGAGATAGAGTTTGGTAGTTGGAGGTGGAGGTGGAGTAGCTAAGGGCCAAGATGACTAGGTAGGAGCAGACTATTGAGAGATTGGTTGGTCAATTGGCTATGGAGTCTACGAGGAAGATATTATGTGAGACTACTCTATCGATGCATGAGATTCCTCTTCCTGATTATGATCGGGTGGTGTCATAGTCAGAGTCTCGATCGTGAGTGTGAGCCTCTTCACATCATAGCTAGCGTAGTGCTGCTACGGTGGGATAGATGGGTGCTAGGGTTGCGGTGTAGGATCAACCTATCGTGGATCCAATTTTGGAGTTTGGGGT
The DNA here is from genome assembly GCA_028583015.1 of Wollemia nobilis. Classification (NCBI taxonomy): domain Eukaryota; kingdom Viridiplantae; phylum Streptophyta; class Pinopsida; order Araucariales; family Araucariaceae; genus Wollemia; species Wollemia nobilis. The sequence goes on from JAQPPZ010001195.1 coordinate 23,068,269, forward strand.
AGAGTCGAGCAGGGCTACAGAGATGCGAGTGAGTCATGAGGGCCATGAGGAGACTCCTGGTGGGAGTTAGGATTTCTATGTATTGTAGCCTGTAGGTATTTTAGATGCTAGATGATGATGGGCATGGTCCCAGATTGTAGCCTTCGAGCATTTTGTATGGATGATATATATATATATATACATTTTGATTTTGGTTGTGATATATACATGTGTCATTTTGATGGTTTGAAATGTGTTCTTGTTATGTTTGCATAGATAGTGTAACATAGTTTATAGGTATATATGATAAATAGATATACATGTGTGACATGGTTTAGATCTATTATCATTCTATGGTATGAATGAATTGTAGAGTAGTATGATGATTGTATTTCGAATGTGGTATGATGTCATATCAGATGTGATTTTGTAGTGAATGCATGTAGGATGAATGTAATAATGTGATTCAATTTTGAAATGCATGTAGGATGAATGCATAGTTATAATGTGTACTAAATGTATATGGTATAGATGCATGGATGCATGTATGGACGTACTAAAATGCACCAAGGAAGCACTTGTATCATGGCATTTACCTGTATGGATGTGATCCATTCCATGATTTCAAGGATGTTGGATAATGTAAGGCATGTGTAATGGTTTTGACCAACATAGTTGTGACAATCAAATCTCAGACCCTTAGCTATACAAGTGTTTGTGGCAACTTATAATTAATCGAGGCTGGTTCAAAATCTATCATGGACCTATATGTGTGCATGTGTGAGGTTCATTTATCCATTTTGAGGGAGGTAGGATTAACCCATTGTAAATGTAACCGGACTAGCTAGCTCATCCATCCGCAATAGTGATCTATACAAAAGCAGGGTGCTAATGTTACAGATATGTTGCCACTTGTAAGACTATTCCACTGGTAGGTAGGCTCTTGGAGCCTATTGCTAGCGATGGAAATCATCCCATGGTGTTATGTTGAACCTAAGGACCAAAGGCGATAAGCATAACATGGGTGATATCAAGAGGCGTTTCCTTTTGTTTTTTGCCCCTCATCTAGTGTTGACCTATTTATTGTAGTGCTCTTTTTATTTTTTCTTTATTTTGTGCTTTTTTGTATTCTCGTGGTGCTCTTTTGTATGGGCGATGACTTTTGTTTTCTACCCAATCATTTATTTTTGCTTATGCTTGATCCCTTTGTTTATCCCTAGGTCGTATGTTGACCATGCAAGTGATAGGGTGAGCAGGGGATACCATTCGCTAGATGGTGATATCTACTCAAGATGTCCTCTTTCCTATACTCAAAATTGTTTAATGTGTAACCTGTTGTGAGTGGTCCATGAGAGAAGTTGAACCAACCTAAAGATCCATAAGAAGAATGTACAAGACTCGGTAGCTATGGGTGACACTGGATTGACTGAACTACAAAGTGGTCAAAGTTGAACATGACACCCATGTATACCCTGATCCTAAAAAGGGGGAATGGACATCCAGGTGGTGATGCTAACAAGTGCATGTGTTACTCCTGCTAAGGCATATTTTGGGGGAGAATGTACAAACATGAATTAAAAGTTTAACTGAAAAACATGTGGATATGTGCAATGGATGTAAATGTAAATGATGCAAGTGGGGGAATGCAATATCTACAAGAGGAAATTTATGATGTATAGAAGGAGAAGTTTAGAACACTTATTTACAGGTGAGTATATTGTATCATGATGATAAAAAAGCACGATGCTATAGTAATGGTTGCCCCAGCATGTGGGGTGTGTGTGTAGTAGGTGTATAAGTTGTAATATGTTAGATGTATGTAGTAATGTCAACCAGATTAGAGGACTATAGATAGTATGTACATATAGAAGAAGTAGTAGAAGAACTAGTCTTTGGTAACCAACAAGATAAGGGGATTACCAAAGTCAAAAAGTGATAGAAGAAAGGTGGAGTAGATCAGCGTAGGTATGTAGCCACTCGAAGCATGACCATACAACTATGTGAGGAAATAAGAAGAGGAAGAGAGAAGAAGAAGAACATGCAAGAACTACTAATGGGTGAAATGTCATGGGTCAGGTTAGGAATGAGATGGTGAAGTGATAGTACGACTTGGACTTTGGTGACTGGTGTAATTGGAAATGTTGTGAATGTAGCGGGTTGGTGGTGTTAATGTTTCTCATAGTGGTAAATTTCTAGGGATAATGCGACATGGAGGACTTAAGAGTCGACTAAATGGGATGGAACATTCAGGCGATGGAGTTCGATTACCGTGCAACATATTGTGGACCAGGGTTTCGAATGTTCGACACTCTTCAATGTCATGACCTGGTTGGCGATGATAGATGCAATATTGATTCTCATGGTAGTTACATGGTTTAGGATGTGAAGGGTCAATGGGCCGAATCTTGGGTAGGTCAACAAGGCCCTGATGCATGAGATGGTAGAACATTTTGGATAGGGGAGTGAATGGAACCGGCATGGGGTAGATGTATTATTCCATTGGAGGTGAGTGGGGCCTGGTTGAAGGGAAATTTGACAATGGAGGTATGGGTCGAGGATCCAATGTGGGGTGAATCTGAGGTCGAGGGATGGATCTGTGTGGTGGTGAGGATGCATGGGTTATGGGAGATTGATGTGGATGAACATGACAATGAAAATGGCTCATTTGTAGCTCGAGAGCCTCAATATAGGAGAGGAGATGTTGTATCTCATGGTGTGGAGGTGATGGTATCGAGGAAGGTGGCAATCGAGATTCCAGTATGTATGGAGTGGCTTGGTATGCATGAGAAAGTAGATGAGGTTGGGATGATGATGGGGTGGAGTGGAATGGCTATGAGGATTGCAAGATTTTTTGGGAGGGTAGGCCTCACAATGGTGAAGGTGGCATCTTAAGGATGGGTGGCATAGGCGATGGCTCTGGATGACGATGCGAATGGGAAGGGGGTATGTTTGTACGACCAGCTTGAGCAGCTTGGGCCGCATGGGCTTGCAAGGCTTGGGAGTAGGAAGATTCTCCACTAGGAAGCGGGGCCGAGTAGACATGAAGTACGTCAACAAGACCCTGATGTATGAGATGGTAGAACATTTCAGATAGGGGAGTGAATGGAATTGGTATGGGATAGATGTATTTTTCTGCTGGCGGTGAGTGGGACTTGGTTGAAGGGAAATATGATATGGAGGTATGGGTCAAGGTTTTGATGTGGGGTGAATCTGAGGTCGAGGGATGGATCTGTGTGGTGGTGAGGATGCATGGGTCATGGGAGATTGATGTGGATGGACATAACAACAAAAATGACTCATTTGTAGCTCGAGAGCCTCAATACAAGAGATGAGATGTTGTATCTCATGGTGTGGAGGTGATGGTATCAAGGAAGGTGACGATCGAGATTCCAGTTTGTATGGAGTGGCCCGATGCGTGCTAGAAAATGGATGAGATTGTGATGATGATGGGATGGATTGGAATGGCTACGAGGATTGTAGGATTTGTTGGGAGGGTATACATCATAATGGTGAAGGTGGCATATTAAGGATGGGTGGCATAGACGATGGTTCTGGACGACGACGCGAATGGGAAGGGGGTATGTTTGTATGGCCATTTTGAGTAGCTTGGACTACACGGGATTGCAAGGCTTGGGAGTAGGAATATTCTCCACTAGGAAGCGGGACCGGTAGGCATGAAGGATGGGCCGGATGGGGCATGTATCCTCTATTAGGAGGGTGGTAGGTTCCAAGAGGGTGATGTGGGGAATTAGTGGGTGAATAAATATTCATAGTATCTTCATGCAACTGTGAAGGTGATTCTCGTGGTTGGGGATGAGATGTTTCCTTTGTTTGTCAAAAGAGGATAAGGTGACCTGGCTGTCTCTTGAATGGGGTGAGTAGGATGAACCTCGGTGGTGAGGTGAGAGGCATCGAGGTGAAGTGTTATGGTCTAAATGGGAGGAATGAGAAGATCATCTAGTATGAAGAGTGGCTGGTGGTTGAGCTAGGTCAGTTGGCATGACCGATACAATCTGTGGTGGTGGATGGACCTCCATGATGATGCGCATAGATGATGTTGTATTGTGTAGCTTATGGTGTATCTGTAAGTGATGTAGATCTTGCAAGAAGGAAAACAAATACCAACAACATAAAAATGACATAAAGGAGAAATTACATGTGAAATATGTAAAGTAAAAATAAAAAGACATGCATTTATCATGATGTGCCTAGTGAGTGATGTGTATGTGCGGGTCGGTATGTACCGCTTGTGATAGTGAATGCCTATTTGTGTTAGGCGTTGAATGCATGAAGGTTTAAAATGTTAATAGGTTTAGGATCATCGAGGCCTTTGAGATTAGCCAAATGATAGATACCTAAACCATATTTGTGTGTGACAATGAATTGGCCCAACCAATTCAGGGTGAACTTGTCTCGCTGTTTGCAAGGCTGACTTGTGATTTGTTGGTTTTCTTTGAGGACTAAGTCATTGATTGTGAACTTGCACTGATGTACCTTATTGTTATAAGCATGGCAAAGGTGATCTTGATAAACTCATGTGTGCTCTATGGTATGAATACGATGTTCATTGAAGAGTGTGAGTTGGTCAAAATGGGCTTGACGAGCAGTGTCATTGTCTATGAATTCTTTCATGGATATTCATAGGGAAGGTATCTCAATATCGAGGGGCAAGATGGCTTCTACCCCATAGACGAGTGAGAATGGGTTTGCCCCAGTAGGGGTATAGATGCTTGTATGGTATGCCCAAAAGGCTAGGGATATTTGGTTATGCCAATCACGATGTGATTCGACAACTATTTTGTGTAAGATAGAGCAAATTGTTTTATTTGTAGTTTTTACTTGGCCATTGCCTTGCAGGTAGTATGAGATAGAGAAGCTATGATGAATGTGAAAATTGCTACAAAGTTCTTGGATGGTTTTGTTTTTGAAGGATTTCCCATTATCAAAGATGATTTGGGAAGGGATTCCAAAGCAAAAAATGATATGATCTATGATGAATGCTACAATTTTAGCTCCTATAGTTTGAACCAGTGGGATGGCTTCGATCCACTTCGTAAAATATTTTATCGTAGTGATGATAAATTTATGATTGCTTGATGAAGCTGGTGTAATATGTTTGATTAGATCCAAGCCCCATTGGGAGAAAGGCCACATGGATTGGATATATTGGAGTGCTTGGGATGGTAGATGTGTTAGGTTGGTGTGTTGTTGGTATTTTATGCAATGCTTCATATATTCATAGCAATCCTACTCCATTTTGGGCTAATAATAACCCGTTCGAAGGATGTTTTTGGTGATTGCCATGCCACTAAAATGACCACCACAAGTACCATCATGAGTTTCTTATACAACCCATTGTGATTCTTATGGTTCTAGGCAATGCATGAGCATGTCGTCATAGCTACAATGATAGAGGATGTCCCCCAGCAAGGTGTAGTGGATCGCTCTTTGTTTGAAGGTTCAACATTGAGCTTAAGGTAAATCACATGGTAGGAAACCTAACTTGATATAATATTTAATTTGTGAAAACCATGGGTCATGGGGTTTAGTGTTTACCACATACACACCACCATCATATGTAGGAGGTGTGGGTGATATGGCATATCAAGTAAGTGTATGGATGGATACATATGTTGTATCGGACGTCGGGTTTTGAAAAATGAGAGACCCTAAGGAGGCCATGGTTTTTGCAAAATGGTTCAATGATCATAGAGCGAATTCGAGGATATACCACTCAAATAAAGATAAGAGTTATGAAATTTTCTTATATTGTTGGAGGACTGGGTAATTGCATAGCTAGAGTTCCTACACTTTATTAACTATCAGGAGTGAATCACCATTGATGTGGAGGAATTTTATGTGCATGGAATGTGCCTATTTCAGTCCTAGGATTAGGGCTTCATATTTTGCATTATTATTGGTACAAGAAAAATCGAGTTTTAATGAAAAGGGGATTGGATCTCCTTCAGGTGTGAAGAAGACAATGCCTGCACCCCTAGCATGGAGACATATGGATCTGTCAAAGAATAGGGTGAGGTCCGTTGTGAATTTGGGTTCAACATATTCTTCCTCTTCAGTTATGTGGAAGGTGGAATCATCATGGAGTTGAATGAGGAGGGGTTGATTGTCAGTCAATAGAGCTTCAACCAATTGGTCGGCAATGACCTGCCCTTTGATATATTTTTGGGAAATAAATTCTAGGTCAAATTTAGTTAAGAGCATGATCCACTTTGATGTACGAGAATTGTGATGGCTCTTATTCATCATGTACCAAAGGGGATTATCTCGGGTGATGACAAAAGTTGTGTGATTTAACATGTAGTGGTGTAATTTTTGAGTGGTGAATACGACCGCTAAGCATAGTTTTTCCATGTATCCATATCTTGTATCATAACTAACTAGCGTGTGATTGATGTAATAGATAGCCTGCTCTTTTTCAAGTGCATTCTTTTGAGCTAAAAGTGTACCTAACACAAAATCTATGGTTGATGATGCATTGTAATTAAGCACATCATTAAATCTCAAAGATCTTATCAATCCAGGGTGGTTTCCAAGGCTATCTACAATAGAAGGCTATGGCAGAGTACAATTTAGGCATTCAAATTTCAAGCATTTATTGGGTGAGACAGATTTGGTTTAGCCTTTTGGTGTCACACTAAACCTAATCTGTAGAATGGAAACTTGCAGGAACTAAAAACTAATTCTAAGTTGCAGGAATTGAAATCTAACTACAATTGCAAGAACTGGAATTGCTAAATTGAAAGTCTAATCTACTTTTGCATAATTAAAATAGAATTTAAATTGCTGAATTTAAATGTTGCTGAAATGAAATCCTAAGTTACATTTGTAGAATTGAAACCTAGTTACTCTTGCATAATTGAAATTATGCTTGTAAATGAAACTTATGCTAAAAACACCTATCAATGTCATGCCACAAAATGTCGTCAAGCACACTACAGGAATTGACAACAAAATGAAATATGCTAAAAATGGAAAGTTGCTAAAATAGAAAAGCAAGGAAAACATGGAAAGCAAAGGAAAAATGCTTAATATAATTTTTCAGCTGACATACACACAAATTTTGTACACAAACATAATAGAAAACATAAAGAACATTATACAAACTTAAAACAAGAAAAGTAAACTTGACAAGTAATCTGTTAATTCTGCTGTAGCAAAATTATAGATTAAAACCTGCCATAAAAATCCTCCTTCTAGATCTTAAAGTGGGCCTATACTTCCTGATCTAGAATGAGGTGAAAAACACTCCTTAATTAATTAACACTCAGAACAGAAAATGATAAAAATATTGCACTTTTGTTGATGACAAAACATGTTGAAAATTGTTACAAAAAATTACTGTACAGTCCTAATTGCTGCTATTGAAAACTCTCCTCTATTATAATTCCTAAATGGCTCAACCAAGGAGGGAGCTATGTTATTTATATAAATATTTATAACATATCCCATGCTGGAGTTATTTCTGGGTTTATCCTAGTAGAGGATCAATTGATCTTTTTCCATGAATGGTGGCTTTGGACAACAACGACGACAAAGATAGCTGGGGGATATTTTTTCTTAACCTTCTCAACCTTATTTCCATTTTTCCACCATAAAAAAATAGTCAAAAATTTAAAAAGCACTTTCTGTTCTCAATCCGGAGCTAAGTGGCTTAATCCGAAGAGACTGTATTTCTTAATCCGAAGAGACTGTATTTCTCAATCCAAAGATACCTTTTCAATCCGAAGATCTTCAGAATGATAAACTGTGTGCTCTTAAAGTGATTTTAGCTATATTTATCAGGTGTATTAGCCCTTAGTATCAGATTGCAATAGCCTTCATTCCTCTCCATGTGTGAATTCCATGCCTTGCCATTCATTGGTAGCTGGCTGAAATTTATATGGTAAACTGTTGAATTTTCCAGATTTGCTACACAATTATAAAATGTTGGCATTTCTTGCAAGTTAAAAAAATTAGAACATGGAAAAATAATTCAAATATCAACATGAATAAGTACATCAATTTTCTACAAAATTTATACACTTTATTCACCAAGTAACCATGCTAAAATAGTGCAACAGTGCTGCACAATTATCCCTGCTCTGTTATACCCTATTGCTGCCTATTTAGACCATGTGGTAATGCTTCTAAATAGATCATATGTCTTCTATAGTCCTTCTAAACTTATTCCATCCATTTACTAATGCTTTGCTTGACAAATTCAAGGTGCTCCTATAAAGTGACAGCTTGCTGATTTTTATATGGTTGTTTTCTGCAGATTTCCAGATTTAGAACAGTCCTAATAATTTGGCTTCAATGTGGACTTCAAACAAGTTGAAGGGTAGGAAAATATTTATAAACCATTGTGAAGTTAATGGATATCAGCATACCACATTTGGATATTTTAAATGTATATTTTTATTTGCTACTTAATCAAGTAAAAGTAGTCACAAAATGCTGAAAATAGTCAAAAACTGAGATATAATGATCCTAAAATAAAATTATGCAAACACTTAACAGATATATATTCTAATAAACTATTTGGAATTTAACTTAATAAAATGACAATTTTTATATGTCAAACATAGTGTAAAAATGAGGCATTTTCAGGCCTCATCAACTGAGATGTATAGAATCAATGGTAACGTTGGATGCGACGGTGACATAACTGGGGGTGATGTAAGGTAAGTTTTGATAGCATCAAATGCTACTTGAAAATTTTTGTCCCATTTGAAGCTTACTCCTTTTTGTAGAAGGTGGTTGAATGGTTGACACTTGTCAGATAACTGTGCTATGAATCTACGAATGGAAGTGATCTTGCCATGGAGGCTACCTAATTGCTTCAATGTGGTGGAAGGGGGCATCTCGGTGATGGCTTTGACCTTACTAGGGTCGACCTCAATGCCTCATTGGTAGACAATGAATCCTAGTATTTTACCTGAGGTAACACAAAACACGCACTTCTTTGGGTTCAAGTGCACGTTGTGTTCTAATAATTGATCAAAAAACTGACAGAGATCTTCGAGATGGTCTGTTGGCAATGAGATCATCTACATAATATTCAATATTTTTTTACATCAATTCATGGAAGATATAAGTCATTGCACGTTGGTAGGTTGCCCCAAAATTTTTGAGGTTGAAGGGCATGACCTTAGAGCAAAAGGTCCCCGAGGGTGTTGTGAAGGAGGTTTTGTGTTGATTGGTTGGGTTGATCCTAATTTGATTGTATCCTAAGAATCCATCCATGAGGGATATCATCTCATGACCTGCTATGGAGTCAACAAGGGAGTCGATGTTAGGTAGGAGAAAATTGTATTTGGGACAAGCTTTGTTTAAATCACAAAAAATTGTGCAGATACAAACTTCGCCAGATGGCTTAGGTACAGGGACCATACTGGATACCCTTTCAAGACAGTCAATAGGTACAATGAAATTGACGTCTAGGAGATTTTGGAGCTCAAATTTTACTATTAATGCAACATTTGGAAGCATGCATTGCAGATTTTGTCTCACCGGTTTGGCGTTAGGATCAAGTATAAGATTATGAACTACTATGGTAGGGTCAAGTCTCGACATGTCCTTGTATGACCATGCAAAAAATTGAATATCCTTACAGAGGAAGTCCATAAAGGCAATGCGCTCTTTAGGTGAGAGGATAGAAGCTAGTTTAAGAATGTGGGGATTTTTGAGATCATCACCATTGTCGACATAGATAGTGTCTTCTATGAGCATTCGAGATCCATCACATAACTGTTCAGGGATGGGAATGATGTTAAGGTCATCGATGGCTTCGCTGAACTCATATTCATCATCTATGTAGGTGTTTATGTGATATACCTGAGGAACTTGGGGTGGCATGGATGAAGGAGTGTTTATGGCTTGCAAGACATGAGGTGAGAGTAGGAAATATCGAGGCGTTGGTATGGGTGAGATATGCATGAGATCTATAAAATTTGGATTTGGGGTATCATCCCGAATCAGCTGGTGACTGTAACGGAAGGGAGAACGCAAGTATACCTCAACCATGTTGACCAATGCTGTGGGTGAAGTATGTGGGAAAGAATCTAGTGAGGAAGGTACATGGTTTGTGTGTGCCCTAAGAGACTCAAGGGAGGTTGTAGAATGACTGGAGGTGAATGAGGATGAGTAGCTGCTCTCTGTAGTTACCTATGTATAGGTAGGAACATGGCTAAATGTGTCAATGATGGCACAGGAGGTACTATGTCAGGCTCTATTGGTGGTGTGGCTAGATATAAGGTAGCGAAGTGTTTTGTCAATATGTTCATATCACAAAATGAGGAGGTATCGAACTTAGGAGATTCCTGAAAGAAGTCATAGGGGATTATGATGGTGGAATTGGGTGAAGGATTGTATTCTAGTATATCCATATCAATATACTCTTCCAAGGTATGTTTTGGATGTAGGGATAAATCTTGGATCTCGTATTCTAATGTATAGACGGTGGTTGGGTGATAACCTAGGCTAGATTTTTTAGTGGGTGATTAGATATAAGGGTTAATGGGTGTACGCAACCCTTGATCATAACAACCTAGACCAAAATCGTGCCAATGAAAATAATGCAGGTAGCGTAGGGTGAAGTGAGGGTTGGCCAGGTGCATAATTGCATCACAAGAGCTAGTTTGTGGTGGTGGAGAAGTTGGTGGGGGGATCAAAGAGTCGACTCTTGCATACACAAAATTGGTATGGTTTTCAGGACTTCCTAATTGTATGACGGTGTCAATGGTAAGGACGGAGGCTGAGGGACGACCAAAATCATGGGTAGACTAAATAGGGGGGTCACATACGCGGGCGTCACATATATTATAGTCTCTTGGGCCAGAATTTGTCATGAAGATGGATATGCATGGTGTGGTACGATCTGGTGACTGAGGTGGAGTGTCAGAATTAGATGAGGAAGGTGAGACTTGATATTATCTGATGGTAGCGGATGAAGGGTGTGGGAGTTGTTCATATGAACTAGATGTTGGTTGTTCCTTTTCATGACATTTGGTTGTTGTAGCTTGGATAGGATGTTTGGTTTATGTGGGGGAAGGTATCAGTGTAGGTGTTGGGATATGTGGAGACATGAATGTCCTAGGCTTCAACAAAAAGGGAAGAGGAGGTGTTTGTGGCATAGGAAGGATAGGGGCTTCTTTATGCAAGGGTGGGGAAGGTAACGTGATAGGTTGTGTAACGAGTTGCGATGGTGGTTGTGGCACTATGGGTGGAAATTGGAATGGTAGAGGCTAGGATGATTGTGGAGACCATAAGGACGATGATGAGAACAACATGCTAGAGGTTTTGTATTCTACTAAATATGGTGCTAACGGTGTGAGCTTGGAGGCTTGTACTCTTGATGAGCATTGGGACGTTGAGGTGGAAGTTAGGAATGATATCGATGCTCCTATTGACTAATGATAGGACATAGAGAACATTTAGGAGGATAAAAATGATGATGCAAGGGGAAGGATTGCGACATTACAAAACTTAAAGGGGTCTTTTTCGGTTGGGACACAATGAACGAGTCTATTATGGACGTACTTTAGTAGTGTGGAAGGGACACACTGCATGTCTCTAATCCATGGGTGACCAAGGAGGATATTGTATTGCATTTCCCCTTGGATGATGTGAAAGAGGATGGAGATTGTACAGATGCCTACATGAATAGGTAAAACTATGGATCCTATGGTAGGTCTCATGGAGCCATCAAAAGGATGCAGGTCTAGGGAAGGTGTGGCAAAATGGGCTAGCGGGATATGTAGGTGATGTAGAGCTGCTATAGATATAATGCTAATGGATGAACCCATGTCAATGAGTACTCGCTTGTAGGTGATATCATTGATTATGGCTTGTATGTGGAGAGGGGGATATGCTCCTTCCCTAATGAGTTTTATTATCTCGTGGTCATGGAAGCTAATTGAGGGCTAGAGGCATCGTGGGATGTTTCCTAAAAAATTGATAAAGGCATTTGTGTCATGAGTCTCTAATTCAATGGAATGTAGGATGTCATTCAACGCATCATAGTGGGGTTAAAACTGTTGTAGGATATCAAATATGGATAGCCATGCAGGGGCATTACATAACTAATGGGTTAGGCTACCATGGATGGTAATCACATTTTGAGGTGGTGGTGGTACGGTAGTAGGCATTTGAGGTACTTGTGGTGATGTGAACTGAGCTGGTAAGGAAAAAATAGGTGTCATCTGGTGTGATAGGTACCGTTGGTTCCTCGTAGTAAGGTTGATCATACCTACTACACCACATTATGGAGGATCACACTGGACATTGTTCACTTGGTGAGGTGGCACTGGGGGATTTTTTGGAGGTCTAGGAGGGTTGGGTCCTCTGTGATTTGGTAGAGGATTTTGGAAAATCCCTAAGTTTTGATTCTATGAGGCTAGAGGGTTTGCTACCTGGATGATGCCCCTATCGATTAGATCTTGAACTTGCCCATGGAAGGAGTGACACAAATTGATATCATGGCCACATTGCCTATGGAAAGGACAAAAGAGTTGCTCGTTATATCCATGAGGCTTGGGTATATTTGGATCCAGTGGGTGGATCTCGGGTAGGAGGAGATGGTTACCCTCATATAATCTATCAAATAGAGTTGGTAGTGTTTCAGATAATGGTGTGAGGTTGCGTGGAGGAACCTGTGGGTGCATGCCTCGGTATTGTTGTGGTCTAGGTGGAGCAGGAGCATTAGTCTAGAATTCTTGTTACTATGGTGTATAGGGTGGAGGAGTCGGTGCTGGTGCCAAGGTAGCGGCTGCAACTTGGTTGGTTTGTGGTGGTTGAGGATAAGGTTGATTTGGTGCGGTCCTATTGAAATGAAAGTTGGGATTATAGTTGGATTTGGTTCTCAACTTAATCTTTCTATATTGAACCTTAATGTCTTCAATGACTTTTTCTTGTGAAATGGCATCTTCAAAAGTGCGGCTTTGATGAAGTTGGAGGGATGTGGAGATGTGTTTGTGGAAACTCTTAGAAAATAGTGTCATGAGCTTGGTAGTGGGGAGGCTATGGGTGAGGTCATGGATAATCACTCTCCATATGGAAATGAACTCAGTGATGGGTTCATCATTAGCCTGTCATAAGGCGTACACATAAAAAAATATGGTCTTTTTCTTGATGTTGATGGAAAAGTGTTTGGCTAGTTACTCAAAAGTATATAGGCTATGGTGTGGAAGCATGTTGTACCAATCCAATGTTGGCCCTACGAGCGAGAGGGAAAGGTACATAGCATGAGGGGGTTACTACTATGAAGTTGATAGCAGGATGAGCGATAATTGCTCACATGCTCTCTAGGGTCTTCCTTACTTATGTACTTGTCAAACTTTGGTATTTTGAAGCGATAGGGGTAGGGAGGAATGGAAAATTATGGGTGAAATGGCTCATTGCATAGTTCATCATAATAGGGCTTTTGTGGCCCATAGCTAGAGGTGCGTAGGTTAAGAATTTTGACTTCATCTCATAGGAGTTGAAGTTTGGGTGTCGTAGAAGTGGGAGACTAGGCTATGATAGGTTGAGTCTGTGGATGTGGTGGATACTGGTATTGTTGCTCTTCCTAGTATTATGGAGAACATTGTTGCACCTGATCCTAATAAGGTGGGTACTGGGTGACATGTGCTATTGTATCCATGGGCACACTAGGTTGTGGGGTAGGTGTCTATTGTGGGTAATAGTACTGTGACTATGAGGTGTGTGGTTGTGGTGTAGGTACTTGTTGGGTTGGAGCCTGCTATAATGGTTGGGCCATGGGTGGTGATGACCAAGCTATAGGAGGTGTAAAGAAGTTGGGTGTAGCTGGTAATTTCATAGGTGTTGGGGCTACTAGTACTAGGGGTGGTTGAGATGAGGTATCAAAGGATGGGATCTATCTCTATCCTAGAGGGTAGGAAGTAGGGAAGCTAAACTATGTGGAATAGCTTGGCGTGGTGGGTGGATAAGATGTTGGTCTCGATCCATAGGTGGGAAAGAGATTGGTTGTAGGATCTTGGATAGGAGGAGGTGATGGTATCCTAAAATTCACCGTAGATGAAGGTGGCGCTAAATGTTGGGTATCGTACATTTCAGATACTTGGGATATTGGTGGAAATATTGCCAAAAAGGTGGGGTAAGCTATCAAAGTAGGAGCTTGGGTTGAGGGGAAGGTGTATGTGTACACTCCCACTTGGGTTTGTGCATCTTGCATCTGAAGGGGTTGTTGGGAGATGCCTTCAGATATGGTGAAAAATGGCTCTTGGGATGACAATGGTTGAGACTCCTATGAAGAGTACGGGTGTGAGGTTTGAGGAAATGCTTGCGGTTCCTGCTGGGGAGGAATCTATTGTGCAATTTGGAAGGATGGATTCTAGATTCCTACAATAGAGGAGGATGGATCAGACACCATTCCTATGATAGGGGCGAATGATGTGACCTCTATATGGGTACGATTTAGGAGGGAAGAATCACTCTCAAAAAGGGATTGAGATAGATTTTGGAAGAAGGGGTGTGCAAAGGTGGGAGAAGTGGGTATGACCTCCTCATATATGGTAAAGAATGGATGAGGTTGTCCTGGTGCTATGTAGATCACATGGTCGTAGAACATGGTCGATGGATTACGTGTATATGGGGATGATAGGAGTGGGTAATCCTCTATGAGTGAAGTAGCAAGGATTTCACTCAAGGTTGACATCTCATCATGAGGCATCATGTGTGTGGGTTGTACATCAGATTCTATGTGAATCAGATGTGTCATGATGCGGGTTGTACATTAGATTCTATGTGTGAATCAGATGTGTCTATGGTCTTCCCCTTCATGTTCAAAGGAGTAAGAGTGGACTGACTAGAGGAAGTAGTAGACCATTCCTCTATAGGTCATGCTTTCTTGTGCACTCTACTACGGGTGACCATAGGCATATTAGCATGTATAAAAAGGGTCTTAGAAATAAAACCTATGTGATATAGACTCAACTGTGTCTAATAAATGTGTAAAACAAGTGACATGTTGTGTATAGAAAAACAATATATAGTGTAGTGTGATAAGACCGATCTGTGATCATGCAAACAATGGTAGACCGAAATCAATTCTAAAATTTAACAAATAAAAGTGTTTTGTTTGTTTTTGTGTGTTGCGATGTTGATACTACCTAAGTAGAATCACGGGTAATGGAGTGAATACTCTAGCAAATCAGGAATGTCGTCGATATCAAACCTCCTACAACACCCAAAGATGCACATAATAGAATGGTATCACAATGTGCAAATGGTGACCTGTATGGAAGGTGTGGTAAAATGATATCCTAAAGGGGGAGAACCCACTATGCTAAAGTGAGTTCACAATATCCTCTCGTGAGAAGAGGTGGCACTGTCTATGACATGTGCTAGGCATGGTTGGTGTACCCCATGCTTTTGCTTCACCCTTGGGTGGGCTTGGTCAAGAACGATAGTTACCATGTCCACTAATTATATTAGCCTTATGGACAAAGGCATTAATCCTGTCCCACTCTGTAGGTAACCATTGGTGATGAAATCCAGGGCTCAATCACAAAAGTGGGGTATTTTTTGATGATGAGACCCAAAAAACCACTCATGTGGGACTGCTAGGTGTCTAGGGGGTGAGAGCTGGTGGAGGGTAAAACTTCGCTAGCACCATTCTTGAGTGATGGATTGGGGATGAATTCCAATATCACCACTTGTTTAAGTACCATGTGAGTGTGTGTGGGTTTGTATTTTGCTAACGGTGTATGCAAAATAAGAAACTAAGTAGTTGCCTTTTCAAAAGGGAAACTACCCTAATGCCTTTTCGAAAGTAAATTAATCTAGTTTGCAAAGCATGGAAACATGCAATCCAAGTGTATGGAGTAAGGGGATTAGGCAACCCTAATTTTCAACTTTAGAATGCAAAATTATTTTCACAAATTAAATGACATGGGGAAGGGGATTAGGAAACCCTCACTTAAATTATAGAATGCGTACTTCTTTTATCAAGAGATGCTATGAACAAAAAGGGGAAACTATGTAGGCTTATACTACATGTGAAGCAAAGAAGAGAAATGTAAATTTATTTGAAAAATAAATTAAATGAAGTTGCTAGAAATTTGCAGGTTTTGTAACTTCAAAAAAATTTAACCATCCTACAAGCTCAAAATGAAGGCAAGTTTACGCCTAGAAATTGTCATTTAACTAGTGAACTCTTTATGCTTCCAAAATTTAAACAACAGAGGGATAAAAATGGGAAATACCTACACTATGATGTTGTGGGTAGTCTGATTAGGCCTTGTATTGCTCTCCCCTACAATTTTGGGGGTTTTTGAGGCTATCTGGTTGACTTCGCCACCCGGGGGCGAATTGAGATCTGATTCACGGGGTAGGGGGTGAATTGGGTCTAGAGACCCCAAATATCTATTCTGAAGGCCTGAGAGGGTTCCCAGGGATTTGAAAATCTTTGTGAAAGTTAGATTTAGTACCTACAACACACAAAAATATAGGATAATATCAAATTTATCAAAAAAAGTTAGCCTAACACTATCCATTGTGGGGGTCCCACCGGGCATGCCAAAATGAAACGGGTAGAAATCAACATTTGATCCATTAATACAAAACATAAATGTACTAAATAAAAAGGCTATATTTCATTAATATTGAAAAATATGTGTTACAATAGGGACATGATGCCCTTTAGCCATTTCTTCTTCTAATAATGTTACAATAAGTTTGATGTCATCTTCAATCGTCCCTCAATGTAGGTGGGCTTCTTTGTATGTGGGCCATCGTGGGGTTGTAGTTGATGATGTTATTCCTCTTTAGATCTACTAAATAACCTATGAAGAACCTACAAAAGGGGGTTAGTGTGATGGGGGGCTTGCCTTAGTCATGCCCCATGTTTATAAAGACAAAACGACTATGAAAATGCATTGAAAACTGAAATTGAAGGTGCATAAGCTGATAAAATGGTAAAACAGAGATTACCTCCCAGATTTGAGGTGATTTGGGACCTGTAGACCCAATTCGCCATCCAAGGGGCAAATTGAGACTGGATTCGCAGGGTGGGAGGTGAATTCAGATGTGAGGTTTCTTTTACAAAATCCTTTTTGTGGATCGATTCCTAGGTAGTTGGTGTGCCTTTGTATGCTATGGAAATCTAACTGTATGCTCTGAGAACTGACTTGTTCAATATTCATTGTCCATTTCTACAGAGTTTCTATGCTTTGTTGAAATAGGGAGAGAGTCATAATTAGAGGTTTAGGACCCACTATTTATAGGAAATGGCAAGGTGTAGGGGGAGAGTTAAAGAAACTAACCCTAGGCTGAGTTCTAACCAAAGTTAGGTTAGGGTTTGTGACATGGAAGTCTCCTATTCCTCATAAGAAATATCCTATCCTCACACATGTGTGAGGAAGGATTAAGTCTAATTAGGATTAGGAGGCCTTAAGTCAAATTAGAGCTTGATTAGGTTTTATTAGGAAAATATCTTAGCTAGCCCTAATTACACACATGTGGGAGGATGCAATTAGTGTTAATTAAAGATTAAGAGTTCAACTAATCAATTTTGCCCTAAAAAGGTGACTTAAGTGAAGTCAACATTAAATTAGATTTTAGGAATTGACTTGGTAATTTTTTTTGTCAACTAATACCCCATGGGGACCTCAATTGAGTACAAATAGGCTATTGGAGGATATCCCAATGCATGGGATGTGATTTTGAAGGCTTATGAGGGTTTAGGACCTGAAATTCGATGAAGTGGTATATGGAAGTCTACACGATGCTATGATAATCTATGGTGATCTACGCATGACTATGGTCATCTATGCATGACTATGCATGACTAAAATAATCTACGCATGTCTAGGAGGATCTAAAATAGTCTACGCTGGTCTACAATAGCCTAGGGGTACCTAGGATGACCTATGTAAACCTACAAGTGTCCAAAAGGATCTACAAGTACGTAGGTATAACAATGTGTAACTTTTGGGTGTCTACAACTACCAAAGAAGTTCTATCCCATATCCGCTTCTTTTTCTATGTTTGGAAGATCAATATCATCACATCATATGTGTACTTGGGGGTTCTCTTCACTAGTACCACTTTTGGTATGAATCCCATCACCTACGCCCAAGTGTGTAAAGATTATGCAACTCTATATTTGCTCAAGAGGAATTTATTCAAAGCACATTTTCAAGATATACCTATGAAGATAAGGATGTTTGACACTGTGGTCAAGCCAAATATTACTTATGGGTCAATGGTTTGGGGTCCTAGTCTTTGCCTGATTGAGTGGTCATGGGTTGAATGAGTACAAACACTATTTATTCGATGATTCAATCATTGCAAGGGCTCAGTCCCCTAATCTATTATTTTGGTAGAGTTTGGGGCCTCTCCTGTCCAAATTGAGATTATATTATTTATTATTGGTTATCTTCATAGGATTATTACTTTAGGAGATACCCTTGTAGGTTACAGGCAATACCCTTACCTCACCCTTCGCTCCTCAATTAAAATATTTTGGAGTTTTCAAGGAGGCTAGAGGAGCTACTATTTTAGATATTTATATTGGCCAAAATTTAGATACAGATAGATAGGCTCCCTCCTTATTTCTTGAGTGTTATCCCCCCTCTTGACATAGTAAGGAGAAGATTCTCTATGATATCTAGAAGCATGTTAGTCTCTAGTACACTAGATGCACATGGATCTCTCTTGTTGCCCCTTTTTCCCCTAGGTTATCTTTCTAGCATTAACACTTTTTATAGGTTCAAGATGGTATAATAGTTCCTCCACAATACCTTCAACATGACACAATTCATAGTCTTTGGATCCCAATTGGACAACTCAAGGTTTTTTCTCACCAACTTCGGATTGAGTTAGATCACCATATTTCGATGGAGGATCAGGTTTGCTTGTTTTGCTCCTTGGGTGAATTTGAAACCCTATATCACTTTATTTTTTATTGTCCCATTTATTACAAAATCTAAGATAGATTTCATTTTCTTTTTAGGGATAACTCTCAATATGTTTCTATCTTCTTTAGATACCAGGACCAATGGTGCCTTGCACACTTTCTTAGAGAGATAACTTATTTTTATCGACATAAAAGTTCTCCTCTAGATGGATCTCACCCCATAAAAATTAGCTCATCACAACATACTTCATAAGCTTTGATGGACCAGGTGACATTGAATAAAAACACCTTTTTTCATCTAGTTTGGATGAAAGTAGGGTCACTAGATAGTGCAACCATAGTTTGTTAGGGTCTTGAACTAGCAATGGATAGAGACATATCATGGACGTATTTATATTTGATGCTTCAACCTAAAATATTAGGAGAGATTATTTTCTAGGGGTTCTTGGAGCTTACCTCTCCTGGGATACTCCCTCTCTCTCTCCATTATTCTTGTCATATACTCCACTCTTCTAGATTGTATCCCTCCCCTCTCTTCTTTCCATTCTCCTTTTCCTTTCTCTTTGACCCAATTATTGGGTTACATATTGTATATATATTAATTTCTTTTCTTTGTTGGGCTTGTTAGCCTACTAGTTGACAATCAATATTGTCCTTATTATAATCCCTTGGGTATTTTTTTGCCCATAATAGATATTAATAATATTTCATTTTATTTCTTTTGTGGGAGTATTGTTTCATGGTGGTGAGTGTGGAGTTGTCCCCATATATGGTTTTCATTAGTTGATTTCTCTTATGGGTCCCTTGTTAACTCTAGGGTCTATTATCTACAAAAAACAACTTGATGTTAACTCTAAAGTTAGTTCTCTACAAAAAAAATTCTACATTAGCTCTGGGATTTATATTTTGCTCATCTCATACTACCTTGTTCTCATACTGTCATGCATAAATCCTACATACCTTATGAGTAGTGCTATGAGAGCCTTGAGCCATTATCCCACACGTATCCTTGGATGATCCTAGAGCTATGGAAGTTAGGAAGAAAACTTTTGGATGAAATTCCCTAGTGGTATCTTGGTGAATAATGACCTAACAATTTGATCCATACTCTCTTTTGGGAGCATTGCTTGATGGTGGCGAGTGTGGAGTTTTTTCCATGTGTTTTTTTTGGTAATTTATTTTCATTTTAGACCTCATGTTAACTTTGGGGTTCATTTTTTGTAAAAAATAATCCCATGTTAACTTTGGGATCAGTTCTCTACAAAAAAACCCTATTTTAGCTCTAGTTTTCATTATTTTCTCCTCTCATACTACCCAGTTCTAATTTCTTACATAAACCTAAATACCTTGTGAGAAATGTTGTGAGAGTCTTGTTCCAAAATCCATCATGTATGCCATGATGGCCCTCATGGTGTTATATACAACACAACAAACACCTAGATATTTTCAAGTCAAAAAGCAAGATTTTGGGTGAAATACTCTAGTTGTAGATGGTCAAGAATGATCCAATCCTCAAATGGGTGAATCATGATTCAACCATATTATGGGAGCATCACTCGATGATGATGAGGGTGGAGATCTCCCCATGTGTGGTTTCCATTGTTTATTTTCCTTGTGGTTCCCATGTTAACTATGGGATCCATTATCTATAAAAAAAATAGGGTTTAGGGTCAATTATCTACAAAAAAATAGCCCTAGAGTGGGGCTCATGATATTAGTGAAACTATATGAAAAGAGGGTGATGGCATAGTGGGCAACATAAATTGCCCAATGATGGAGATAGTTATGGCATGAAAAATATTTGTGGAAAAGGAAATTAAATCCAAGTGACTGGATCTTGAGATATAATGGCAAAATAAAGATCAAGCCAATAAATTTGAAGACTTAATGGCTTGGATCCTTTGAAGTGATTGAGATGATGGATAATAATGTAGTGAAATTACAAGAATTATATGAGATAGTAATTCCCAAAATAGTTAATGGGTTGATATTAAAACCATATTAAGTAAAAGCATAAGTAAATATGGTTGCTTTCAAGCCAAGGAGGAAGGATGATAAACATAAAGGAAGGTTGGTGACAACATCACATTAGTATTCACAAGAATTCGAAGGGATAGTGCTTTAGAAAGAAGGAGAATCAAGTTGGACCAAGCAAGGAGGTGTAGATGTAGAAGAAGATAAAACCAACAATGATCTAGTAGTTACTTAGGAATTTAGGAGAGTAGCTTGTGATAAAAAAAGGATTTGGAACCTCTTCCTACCACAAGAAGACATGTACGTGTTCATGTACAATTCTTGATTACGAAAGAGGAAATATGACTTAGATCATCAATATATGATGATGTGCAATGATTAGAGTATGAACTAGAGAATGATGGAAATGAGCCCACTAGAAAAAGTTGGTATGCAACAACAAAGGATATGCCTTGAAATACAAATGTTTCAAGAGGAGTATGAGGAGTGCAAATGAGGGTATAAATTGCACACAAGATAGGAAGGATCATTTAAAACATGAACATAATCAAAGCAAGGAGACAATAGGTGTTGAATGAAATGGAGCAATGAAGGTGGGATAGAGAAGAAATGGCTCAACTATTATGGAGGGATATTTTTGAAACACCAACATCATAGGGAGAACATGGAAGACCCTGGTGGATGTATACCACCAGTATTTCCTCCACAAGATCTAGTGATTTGAGTAGTAGCTCATGTGCACTCAATTTCACACACAAGTAGTGGTAGTTCAAGTTCACCACTTAAAAGATGATCTAGGAGGAATGCACCAAGATTACAACTAGTCCTTAAACTAGAATATGATAATCCTATACTAAGGTAGAAAGGTGAATTAGAAAGCAAATAAATTATATGCTAGAAAATTCCATAGAAGTGTAAGGTTAGAGTAGTTTGCATGAACTAGACATTATCATATCACTATTAGAAAAAGGTGATGTAGGCAATATGGGAATATCATTAGTTATTCCTCATTGTCCATGGTTGCTTGGCCAAGGGAGGTGTTTGGTTGGCTTCCCTCTTGGTAGTTTGCAGGGAAGGATCTTCCCTTCAACTATATTTGGATAACATGATTAGTGGGAAATCAAATAATGACCTTTTCCTATTCATGTATAAAATAATCAAAGACAATGTAACCAATAGGTCGACCTATCAAGACCACCTCTTATTTTACTTATAAATTGAATATGTTATAATAGATAGTTGAGGAATCAATGAAGAGTACATATGGACCTAAAATAGCCTAGATGAAGGACTAGGCAATCACAAGTCAAGCAGGTCTTCCTATAAGGGAGAATTGATGAAAGGAACATGCTTGAAAGTGGATTGTTACAAAATAGCAAGTAACAACAATGGCCAAGGAGCAAGAGTAAAAAATGAAGTACCTGATTAGATATGATAGGTAACAAAACATATATGCATTGTTGAAAGAAGCAACAGGATGAATAAAATTCATACCAATGAAGGTTGTACTAGTGAAGACTATACTAATAAAGGTTGTACCAATGAGTTTCTTACTAATTTTAGCCATACAAATAATACATACAATGGTACTGTAGAAGTTGGTAATGGCACAACATGGGAAAAATATCACCGTACAAGTCAGATGGCAAATCAAGAAGATGCTCATCGATAACAAGAAGAGATATCCATTGATAGACTATGTGATCAAAGTGGTAGTTCCCATAATTGTACAAATTATATGGTTTATTTAGCTCCAAAAAAAGCATGTTTCAATTTTGAAAAAATAAAAAATAAAAATAGAAAAAGAGAAAATAGAACAAGACAAAAAGATAAAAGCATATGAAGTAATTACATGCAAGGTGGTGAGGTGGCAGTCAAAAAATAGCTATATGGGTGAAAACTACCTCTAGTTAATATTATAAATAGATGCATATGGAGAGGCCTGGGCCATTCATTTGTGTTCAACATCTATAGGAAAGGGAGGATGTATTGCATCAAGGGTGAATGACAAAGCAACATGTTGTAGAGAAGTGCATAGTATACAAATGTTGTAGGAGTTATTGGCTATAGGAGGAGCCATTGAAGAAGGAAGATGAAGTTACCACTAACAAAAGAAGTGAATAAGAATAAATCCTTGAAAAATTACTATGTAGGAGACTGAAGGCACAAAAGGATTTGCTGGAAAATATGTACAGATAGGAGAGGGTATGAGAAAATTTTTAGTCACAATCGAGAGAAGTTGCAGACACATAATCAATAAAAATGATGTAGACTATGCAAAGACATGCAAGGAAGGTTATCATACAAGTGGTACGTGGAAGCTATTGAGTGAACTAGAAAACTTGTGCTGAACAAGTCATTAGTAGACAAAGGTTGTCATACTAGTTAGAGGAAGGGTGTCATACTAGGTAGAATAGGGTGCCTACCAATCAAAATGGGTTACCATACCAATTAGATCAAACTATCATGTTAGTTGGAAATAATATGATAGGTGCTATACTAGTTGGAAGTAAGATGACATGTGTTCTACCAATGCGAGTAGCAAATGGTAAAGGTTGTACAAGTAGTAGTAGACATATGAAATAACAATTGTAGTTCAAGACGTAAAAACGACCAAGCATCCAAGAGACGATGAAGTAGGTGAAACTAGAGCCAAGAAGTAAATTCACCCAACTTAGGAAGAAGAGAATAAGGTGCTAGAACAAGTGTAGGAAGTCTTGTGGATCACATACAAGAATGAGAAAGAACAAGGTTTTGACATGAAGTGGAGTAGGAGTAGGCAACATACTAGACACTCACAAGAATGACCTCAATATGATACTCTATATGAGCAAAAAGTGTAGGCTTTATAATAAAAAGGAAAGGAAATAATGCCAATAGAGCTAAAGGACATTACATGGCAACAACTAGTGGGAGAAGATTGCCACAATTGGTGGAGGATAAGTATAGATAATTTCTCGCTTAAATATATGTTTAAGAATGTAGGTGTAAGTTGCATACTACAAATTCTAAAATTTAACAAGAAATTATTTAAGAGATACTTGTTGCACATGTTGGAGACATAAAATCCACTATAGAACACTAAAAAGGTGAATATTGGTGATAAAAAAGTGTATTTAATATTTTCACGTAACAACTTTCAAATTTTCAAAGAGCATGTGGATTTTTTTTGGTAGATAAGATACTATAGCATTAATACCGGGTTTTACAGGTTGACCCAAAACCTTTTACAAAAATCATCCCAGGGCTGTTCATGAACATGTCCTTACTAAGGATCCTCTATATGTAAAATCTACATGCCACCAAAGCCATTACATCCGGTAAGGCACATAGTGTATTATAAAAAAGAAACTTCCCATACAAAATTTTGGGTATACCCCAAGAAAACACACTTGCATCATAATTATAAAAAAAGAAACAGACACAAATCCCTTCCTTGAAATAGTGGAGAAACAAAAAGCTGCAGACACACATAGCAGAGTACTGAAAAAAACTCCCACAAGCTTTGTATTGACAGTTACTCTTAATAATTCTTTGGTAATTACTTTCTTTCGTATATGACATGCTTTGGGACCACATCCTGTCTTGGCCAATCAGCCTTGGAGAAGTGAACCTGCTGGCTATATTTATGGAGGTGGCTATCTAGTGGTCCACGTGGCTCTGGTTCGAAGTCTTATATTGTCATTTATTTCCTACCCTATGATTATCAACCAACCTCAAATTACTAAGATGATTAGGAGCCATGTTATCTGACATGTGTCTATCCCTATTAGTCTTTGTGGTATTTCCATGCAGCATCCACCAAGACTGATAGCTCGGATAATTTTTATTGTGAGTCCATTTCAAAAAAGAGAAGGGAATACTCATAGCCTTCGAACTTACAGTTCCTTCCCTATTGGTAAATTCGACTATCATTCTTGGCATTCTTCTTGAATAAGCTCCTCTACTTCGCTCGGGACACCGTGTTCCCATTTGAAAAGTTCATCACCATCGACACCCAAATTGGCCAACTTATCAACAACTTTGTTAGTCTCGAAAGACATGTTGGGCTTTTCTATCCTATATTCCCTAGAAAAGGATCCTAGCCTCTTCAATAATTGTTTTAATCCTCCAAGGAGATGTTTTCCAATTATTGAGGAGATTTATAACATGCATAGAGTCTCCTTCTATGATAAAATTTCCTTCTAAGTCTTGAGTCATTTGAAGGCCTCTCCACATAGCTCTAGCTTCAACTTCATTGTTCATCCTTGTTACCAAATATTCAAAAAATGCAAGCATCATATTCCCATTATGATCTCGCACAATGTCGCCATCGCCTGCTCTGCCAGGATTGTCCTTAGCCGCTCCATCAAAATCAAGCTTAAACAAACCCAGAGGAGGTGGGGACCACTTAACATTGGATCTGGGGTTAACTACCCTAGGCACAGACTCATATAACAAGGTTAGGCCTAAATATTTAGCAATCATGGTCTCCTGCAGATGAGGTTTACGACTATCAAAAGGGATAAGGTTCGTTGGCAAAGGATAGGATCCTAGCAATGATAGTTTTATGATCATGGATAGACTCATTAAAAACTCTATGGATTACTAAGTCATGGAATTTTGGTTAAAAATGATATGATAGATCATATCTAGTAGAATAAAATGATCCATGAAGTCACCAATATAACCCTAGATGAAATGGTAAAGATGACAAAGAATGAAAGTCATGAAAAAAAGCAACAACTAAAGATAATGGAGTTGTAGTACACCATGAAATTGATGGTTTCTAGGTTACAAGGAGAGAAACAATATTTAGAGATACCTAATTGGCTTGTACCATATGTGCAAGGCCTTGTGAAAGGTATCTATTATGACTAAGCATCATACTTGTTGAAATATATTAATAATTTCTTGATGCAATTATTGAAGAATTTTTAAATGGAATTTTGCACTATTGCATTGTTGATGAATGTTGTAGCATAAGAAAAGTTGTAGTTTCTTGGACTAGATCCTCAAAGGAAGATAGCATAGTAGGATCCAATGATCATGGGGTGGCTCAATGTAATGCATTTGCAAAGGCAAAGGCAAGTACTCTAGTAAAAACATAAAATATATTGAAGAGGAAGGACTTGCTATATGAGGAGGCAAGTGAGGATTTAGAAAATGAAGAAAAGCAACAACCAGTATGAGAAAAGAGTTGGAGGAGGTTGGTACATATAATTAAATAATATGCTAAAGAGGAAGAATAGTATTCTATGGAGTATATTGCATAAGGAGGAGCTATACCGCAGGTAAAAAATTTAGCAAGAATTATGGATATGGACAAATAGGTATGGGATGCAGTGGACGCAATTCATATGGAAGAAGTGAGTGAGATGCAAATGGAGTGGGTAGAATATGAGAAATATATAAACCCATGTGCATCACCTTAGTTGTGAGAGAAACCATTGTTTGAAATCACATCCACAATAGAGGAGCTAGCAATGTAAGAACTAGTTCCATCTAAAGTACTAGAAAGAGGAAGAAAAATAGCAAGGGAGGATGCAGTGCAAGAAAAAGAAAAAAAGAAGAAAGAAAGGCAACCCTGAATAAGATATAAATTTATAAAGAGAGAAAGTAGTAGCCAAATGATGGAACAATTGGTTGATATTATTAAGAAATTTATCTTAGGAGGTAAGGCAACAAAGAAGACTATAAATCTATGAGGTTATGGTGAAGTAGTAAGAGAGGAGATTCTTATCGAGGAAGATATTGAGGTCAAAATTTGAGTAGAAACAAGTGAGAATTTCATGGTTAAAGTATCGAATCTAAAAATTCCATAAAACTTGGGAGAGCATGTGGAGGAACAAATTGATGTACTCTTTGACAAGATGATGAATATTCTAGATCAAACAAGATTGGAATTAAGGATGGGTTGTATGGGACAGTTGAAGAATTGGTAGTTGATGGTGTACGAAGAGATGGATAAAAGTGATATAGTGGGTTCAAGATGAAGAAAGAATGAACTCATGGAAATCCATTATAAGTAGCCATGGGAATCACAGGTTGATAACATACAAATAATGGTTGGAATAAAGTAATTACCAACAAGAACCATGAGGATATATACAGGAAACCAACTCGAATATATATTGATGAAGCCAATCTAGTGCATTATTTGTAATATGTAGCAGGTGTGGAGTACAGGAAAATTACACATGAATTGGTAAAGAGGTATGTAAGGATAAATTTATTGGCATACAAGATAGAGTGGTTAGCTACTAGATTATGAAATATCAACTGGTTAAAAGACACATATGCTTAATTGAGGTAGAACTAGTTGCCTTGGAGAAAGTAGTTGAAGCAGAATTAAATGCTTTAAAGCAATAGGTTGAGGAGAAGAATAAGATGTAAGAAGAATAGAGCTAATTGGGCAGCTAAAATTTGAGTGCTCAATCAGAGAGCAAATGTTGGAAGGGAAGACCAAGTAATTAGAGCACAAAGATCAACTAATTGCAGAAAGAGACAAGAAACTTGTAGGAGCAACACAAAAAGCTAAGAAAGAAGTTGAAGATACCTTTACAAATATGGTTAAATATATATTGATAGAGTTGGTTGAGATGGAGCAGAGGGTGAATCATTATGGTATATAAGGAACTTGATACTATAATTATGCCAAAATACTAAATGACGTGAATGAGGCATTAAATTTACAATCATAGAAATACGAGGAGCACCTACTCTAACACCTCAACACTAGTAGCCAAGCTTCCAAGAACCAAAGCAGATGTTGACCAAAGTAGAGGGAAGGCAATATGTAGGCACCAGTTCTAGACCTCAAAAGAAAAAATAGTGCAAAATACACTAAGTGTAAATAATTATAAATGTAATATAATGTAAATAAAAGTTAAATGCATATGTAATGAAATGAAATGTATATAAAATAACAACTTAATGCAATTTGATCATTTATTTTATGAATTACAAATAGAGTATAGTGCATTAAGGGTAATGTGAGAACATTAAATATGGAGATAGTTGGGTGGTGTGTTGTCCTAGAAAGTCATTGTTGGCAATGACCAAAAGCTTTAACTTTATTTGAGATGATGGTGAGACTATTCATTTATGTGTATTGAGGACATCTAGTGTGTCTAGGGAGAAACTAGAGCCATATATTGGCAACCCATAAGTGTAGATATTGTAGTATGAATCTAGATTGTATATGCATTATGCAGTATTCTATAATGCTATACCATAAGTAATGTAATTGATTTGTATTCTACCTATGTTGAGTGTAATATGTATTAAAAGTGTTTACCATTAGTAGTTGTAGTTTATATTGGACTAATTGTGTGTAGAGATAATGGTTATAGACTGAACATGGAATGTGGGAGTTGAAGTCCAGAACATAGTACAAGTGGAACTGCCAAGAGTTTTAAGTCACTATGGATGAGTTCTAGTGGGGAAGAAGCTTTTTGAGTACCACTTGAGTGAAAAGGACCTTGATGTTGTTTCCCAAGAGCACATCCAGTACATACTCCATCAATAGAAGAGACTTTTGGCAAACCTATTACCATCTCATGAGTACTTAGTTATTTCAAATAGCTATAACTTAGATGTCAAACCTTTCATGCCAAATTTTACTTTCAAGATCTCCATGAGCAACAACATAGGAGGCTATATCAGAATATTTGAATCCTTGGAAGTGGAATAGGTGAGCTTTATTCGATGAACAGTTGAAAAAACTGCACCAGTGGCATTTAGGGAGAACAATGGACCCAACTGCAAATTTGGTGGGATTGGCTATGTATTTGGAACATATGCGGTGCTCATAAATTATCTCTAATTGTGGTCATGGGCAAAAATTGAAGAGGCTATGGAAGCACCCACAGAGTGCAAAGTGTTTGCCACGAATGAAATTGCCCGAATAGAGAAATACATAAATCTATGGTTCCACTAGGACTGTTGAGATCTACTCCTTTTTATGCTCCAATTTAGCACCATGGCCTGTAACAACAAACAAATATGGAAGACAGTTCATGGTTGAAGGTTTTCAAGAAGTGTTTGTTGCAACTTCCCAAGAGTAGAAATGCAAAGCATTACAAGAGTTTGAAGAGAAGAATAGAACTGATTGATTATTCCATGGGATCAAATTTGTATAAATAGCAAAGTTGATCAATGTGAGCCATTGGATTACAACAAATAAATAGATCTAACCTAGTCTAAACTTGGAGTTTACCTACCTCATGCAATAGTGGTAACTCAAGTTAGACTATCCTAGTAGAACTCAAGTGATACTAGGGGTAAATGAAACAACAAAAAAATGAGTCCCGATAATAAGGCCTGATTAGGTACTCATGTATATAATGTGAGTGGCACATCCACTAAGAAATGAGTCCTGGCAACAAGGACTTATTAGGTACTCATGTAAAACATATATATAAGATTTTGGAGAGATGGTGAAAAAACCACATGGTAAAAAACCATCTTCCAAAATAATAAGAAGAAGAAGAGTAGAGAGGTTAAAACCTCTGCAACACTCTTCTAAGACAACTGCATTACTTCAAGTTTCTCATGCAATTGAATGTAGCATGGATAAGCAAAGGATTTGGTGAATATGTCTACAATCTGACTGTCTGTCGAAATGAATTCTAAGCTTATATCTCCATCATGAATATACTACCAAATGAAGTGCATGTGAATCTCAATGTGCTTGGTGTGCTGATGTTCAACTAGATTTTGAGCAATATGAGTTATGCTTTGGTTGTCACACCAAAGTATAATAGGCTGGTCATGGAAAAAATCAAATTCCCTCATTATCTAACAAAGACAAAGATCTTCTTGACTGGCCAAAATTGATGACCTGTACTTTGCATCTATAGATGATAATGCAACTACCTACTATTTTTTGCATGACCAAGCAATAGGTGAAGATCCAAGATTAAAAATATAGCCAGAGGTGGAACATATATCCTCAATTGAAACTTCCCAATCAGAATCTGTGTATCTAACAATTTATGTAGATCCACTACCATATAATAGCCCAAAGTGAGTGGTCCCCTGCAAGTAGCGAATAATTCATTTTGTTGCCTACCAATGGCTAAAATGAGGAGTTTGAGAAATCTAGAAATTAAGCCAACAACATAGGAAATATCTAGGCGAGTATGAGTGAGGTATAATAGGATTCCTACAAGTTTTTTGTATAGAGTAGCATCACATGGAGGTGAATTGTAGGAAGAACTTAGAGTTACTCTAGACTGAAAAGGCATGGAAGAAGGCTTGCAATCAACCATATTAAACCACTGAAGAAGATCTAGAGTATACTTTTGCTGACATATTGAAATCCCTCTATCTGTTTGAGTTATTTGAAACCCAAGGAAGTAATGAGCTAAACCCAGATTAGCCATCTTGAATTTCTTAGAAAGGAAGTTTTTAACAGTCTAACTATGAGAAGTGGCACTACTAGTGAGTAGCAGATAATCAACATAGAGAACAAGAATGGTGATATTTTCTTCTTCATGCCAAATATAGACTGTAGAATCAGACTCACAAGAGAAAATCCTGAGGAAATAAGGAAAGAGTCCATATTTTTGTACCAAGCTCGAGGATATTGTTTGAGACTATAGAGATATTTTCTTAGTCTACAAGCAAGGGAGGAGTCTTGAATAAATCCAGCGGGTTTCTCCATAAATATTTCTTCCTTTAAGTCACCATGCAAGAAAGCACTTTTAACATCCATATGAAAAACATGCCACTTTTGTGAAGCAGTAAGTACAAGAACCAGCCTAAAAGAATCCATATTTACAATGGGGACAAAAGTCTCGAAATAGTCAATACCTTCAACTTGTGAAAATACTTTAACTACCAAGTGAGCTTTGTATTTATCAATAGTTCCATCAGATGCACACTTGGTTCGGTAAATCCATTTACAATGAACCAATTTTCTTACTTTAGGAAGATGGACTAGATCCCAAGTTTTGTTTTTGATCGGCGAAGAAAATTCATTTTCCATGGCATCATCCCATTCTTTTATTCCATTTGCATCTTTAAAGGATTGAGGATCAGTAGAAATTGACTAACAAACAAGACCAGAATCCATGGAGTGACTTAGCCTGGATGATGGAAGATCTTGGATATAAGGGGTGGCCTCTTGAACAATGGTGCAGGCCCATTTTGGCATTGTGGAAGGATTAATGGGTATGATAGGACTTTGAGTTGGATTTTGAAGAATAGGATCCTCATTTTGATAATTTATCTCAAGGATGGATTCTTCATCAGATTGAGGCTCAAATGTTGGAGATGGCTCATAGGAATCAAGGTTGGTAGAAGATGGATGAGGATACTTAGAATGGAATGTTTCATAAAATTGAATATTTTTATGGAAAAATACCTCATGAGTGGTAGGATCAAGGAGCTTGTAGGCTTTCATATCCTCACAATAACCAATAAATATAAGTTGCTTGCTTTTCTTGTCTAGAGCCTTCCTCTTTTTCTTTGGGATGTGGGTGCAAGTAGCACATCCAAAAAAAAAAAAAAAAAGAGACATCAGGTTTTGAGCTAGACCAAGCTTCTTCGGGAGTCAAACGGCTAAGAGCTTTGTGAGGTGTTCAATTTTGAATGTAATTAGCATATTTTATTACCTCAGTCCAAAAAACTGGTGGTAGATTCCTTGAGTGGAGCATATAGTTAGCCATTTCCTTTAAATATATGTTCTTTCTCTCTGCTACACCATTTTTCTATGGATTATGGGAGACTTAAAGTTGATGAATAATACCATGATTTAAGAGGATCTTAGAGAACTCATTGCTAAAGTATTCCCCCCATTGTTTGTTCAAACCTTTTTAATATTGCAAGTGGATTTATTTTCAACTAAGGCTTTATAAATTTTTAAGTGGGTTAGGACATCACTTTTAAATCTAGAAAATACACCCAAGTTCTCCTTTAGAAATCATCAATGAAGGTTAAGGCATATTTTACTCCTTAGAAATATGGATAAGGGAAGACCATTAAGTCACTATGGATGAGTTCTAGTGGGGAAGAATATTTTTGAGTACCACTTGAGTGAAAAGGATCTTGATGCTATTTCCCAAGAGCACATCCAAGACATACTCCATCAATAGAAGAGACTTTTGGCAACCCTGTTACCATTTCATGAGTACTTAGTTCTTTCAAATAGCTATAACTTAGATGTCCAAACCTTTCATGCCAAATTTTTCTTTCAATATCTCCATGAGAAACAAAATATGAGGCTATATCAGATTCTTTGAATCCCTTGAAGTGAAATAGGTGAGCTTTATGATCAATATCACCTTTTGCTATGATGGAGTATGGTTCATGGAGTTCTTTTATTTCCACTCCTGTTGGTGAGAACAATACTATTTTGCCCTTTCTAGATGTACAAATTTGATAGATGGAGAGAATATTTTTTGTAATATATGGGATATAGATAAAATTATTGATATGACCCCCATCAATGGTTGTCACCTTTTTCTTTGACTGGGATGAAATATGAGTCACCAACTTCTATGCTACAAGTTGATCTTGAGGAGAGGAAGGTGAATGACTCATGTGAATAAGTCATATGATGAGTTGCTCCTGAATCAAGAACCCAATATTTTGATGAAGTTTTAATAGCTTTACCCTAAACATTTAAGGCTTTTCCAATATGCTTCTTAGTATCTATTTTGTGTTCCTTCATTGCTGTCTCAAGTTGTAGTCTTTTCCAACATTTGCTCACAGAATGTCCATCCTTTTTGCAATGAGTGCAAGTAATAGGTGTTTTTTCTTTCTTTTTGAATTTTTATTTATTGGAGTTGGAAGATACTAATGATTTTAAGGAGGAGGGAGATGATTCAGATTTTGAAAGCTTCATTTCCTCTCTAGTTAGCCTATCACAAAATACCTCTAAGGTGGGCATTTTAAAACTTGTACCAAATTCATCCTTTGTAGACAAAAAGGTGGCTGCAAAGATTTAAAATTCTCCATTTAATTTTGAAAGAATAAGATAGATGCATTATTCTTCTATTTTATTTTTGCCACTGCCTTTTAACTGTGTGAGGAATTCCTTAAATTTGGTGAGAAAATCTACAATTGTGTTGAAGTATTTAGGAGATAAAGTTGTTAACTCTGCCTCTATCTGCATTGATATTATCTGATCTACTTTACCAAACAAAGTTTTGAGCTTATTCCAACTCTCAAATGGAGTTTTACATTCATAAATGTGAAACCATAAGCTTTCACTCACATTTGTGCTTATAATACCCATTGTTTCATACATTTTCTCTTTATGAACAAAAATTTCATATTCTTTTTCAAATTCAGGCTGCTTCTCTTCTAGCAAATGTGTTAGACATTTTTGAGCAATGCAATGCAATATTATGGGTTTCCATGTGTGATAGTTATGAGGGATTAGTGGGTCAATTGTAAAATCATTCATTGTGCCCACAAAGAAAGAAGTGTAGCAGTAGCTATTATTCCCCCCTTCAGAAATGGCCAAAAATAAATTGCAGCAATGACACCCCCTGAACAAAGCCAAGACAATGGTGCAAGAAGCAACACAAATAACCCCGCCCACAAAAAAAAAAACTTTGTATTATGTAATTACAAAGCGACTTATAACTTGTTGAGTGCCTTTATAGAATAGGAAAAAAACAAAAAAGTGAGAGAAGTCCAATATGAGGGATAGAAGAGAGGTTACACTGAGATTTTTTAAGAGAATATCTCTAAAACTTCAAATTATAACAGAAGAAACATTTCTTTTTACAAATTACTGGCACAGTACTTGACATAAATAACTTAGTTTGAAGCAACAATATTTTGTATAAATAGGAAAATTTATCTCAAACTTGAGAGCAATAACTTAGTTTGAGGTAGCAGAATGGTTCATCGTAGGTGATGACAAAGAGTCTTGCAGGATGAAACCTTCACATGCTAATAATAGGAGGATCGAGCTATAGTTTTAGTTTGGCTAGTGCTTGCACCTCTTCTACATTTTGTTATTGGCTAGTGCTTGCACCTAGGACAGTAATCCATGGCGTTCTACCTTCTCTCGCTTTATGGCATTTAATTCTACAAATACAAAAAAAAGGCAAAAAAAAAGAATAAAATATGCTTTGTAATCCCCAAATCGGACCTATATCAAACTCCAATGATTGCAAACCATGAAGGACTTTTGAGAACTTCAATTACAACAGTGGAGCTCTCCTATTTTGGCAAATATAGGCAACTTCTGATGTGAAAAAATAGCACAAACTATGAAATACTTTATAATGTTCAAAGAAATGAATGACTATCTTGAACAATGTACATATTACCAAGGACTATAGTGTGGGAGATTAGTGACCCAAGTGGAGAACAAAACCTTTAGTTCATACCGCCAATAGAACTGAGATCACACAAAAAATCCTTCATGTTCCAACAAAATTTGCCAAGCTATTGCAAATGATATTTGCGTTAACGTGTCAGTTAAGTGGAGTGCATTTTGGAGCTGAGTCTTTGATGCCAAAAAAAACATCGCCACGAGATGCCAGAGAAAATATTTTAAATGCGATAGTGAGAAATTTAGCTCACACCAAAGTAAAAATTCAAGTGGTGCAAATCAGTACACCACAATTTTGGAGATTGGAGCCATTTGTTCACCATATATTTAGCTTTAATTACGCCAAAACAAAGGCGATAATAGGGCAAGGACTACAACACTTGGACTATGGAAGAGATAGAATATCATAAAGGCAAGAAAATATGATCCATGTAGCATGCCACATATAAGAGAATTAAGTAGCATTTGGTGCAGTCTTGTCTCCTAACATTAGTGTGTACTCGCACGATGGCTCCTTCGGTGTGAAATTCCATGGGGTATTAAAAAAAACCTACCATGCATTTCAGGTTCTAGATGCCCAACATTTGATATGTGCCAAATACCACAACAAATATTCCTTAAAAAATAGGATACGACACTGGATTTTGAAGAATACGCCCACATGATAGAAAGCAAGGAGTGGATATGATGCAAAGATGTTGGGCAGGGTAAAATTGTTGTAGCACTGGATAGGAGTATTTGAAATGATTATGGCATTTGAGAGACTTCTTGAGCAGTGTAGAAAGAAAGGGAGTTCAAAAAAAATAGGCCAATATTGCTTTAGCAAATATGGCCAAAACAAATGTATATAAATTTTAATTCTCACTGCTAATACAGATGCAGCACTTGCCACAGTAGCAAATAGCAACAAAACTGAGAAAAAAATCACCCCCCTTTTTAACATCTGTATATCTTGAAGGAAGATTAATGCTAACATCTAGGAGAAACCATATTTACACAAAATTTCAAAAAATATAATTCTAGAAAGAACTCTAACCAATTTTTTTTTCAAAAAAAAAATTGTAGACTTGTAACAAATGCAGTGTGAGTAGTCTACAAGAGACATGATTTTTTTTTTAAAGGCAAAATATAATGAACCAGTTCCTAGAAGAGCCTTCAAGAGAGAATGCTAAGCAAAAATCTATCCTGCTTTGGTACCATGTTGAAACTTCCCAAGAGTAGAAATGCAAAGCATTACAAGAGTTTGAAGAGAAGAATAGAACTGATTGATTATTCCATGGGATCAACTTTGTATAAATAGCAAAGTTGATCAATGTGAGTCGTTGGATTACAACAACTCAACAAATTTGAGCTAGTCTAAACTGGGAGTTTACCTACCTCATGCAAGAGTGGTAACTCAAGTTAGACTATCCTAGTAGACCTTAAGATTTATTCTAACAATATTGGTAGCCCATAAGTGTAGAAATTATAGTATGAATCTATATTGCATATGCATTATGCAATATTCAATAACGCTATACCATAAGTAATGTAATTGATTTGCATTCTACCTATGTTGAGTGTAATATGTATTAAATGTGTTTACCATTAGTAGTTGTAGTATATATTGGATTCTTTATGTGTAGAGATCATAATTGTATATTGAACATGGAATGTAGGAGTTGCAGTCCAGAATATAGTACAAGTGAAACTGCCAAGAGTGTTGTCATCCTATTACTCTATTTACGGAATACTTACCACTCATGCTACAACACTTTGTCTTCCATGTCAACCTTTGACATGTTGACCCTTGAAATTTCAACATTTTTAATATTATTACATGCCACATCACCTGACATGTCATTAATTGTCACATCATCATTGGTTATCACCTCATCATTGATTGACATATCATAATTCGTGTAACAACCCCATTTGTCACTACTCAACCACTAATTTTTTTTATATTTATATATATGCATACATCATTTATGAGACAAGGAACATAATAATTACATAAGGTAGAACCATTCCAGTTGGATCATAACTTATCAAGGCAAATAGCATCATGTGCTATTGAGACTTGATAAGAGTCTCTTTAAGTAGAAGTAATCAGCTTCTACAAAACCCTCATATCTCATTGGTATAATAACACTGGCCAAGTGAAAGGTTTCATCCCATATAGAAGGGAAAATCAACCTGGTCCACCAAGACCAGTATATAGGTGATTGCCTTGAATATGGAGATCCACACCAATGGAAAACCATCATAGATAAAATAACCACACCAATGGTTATTCATAGATTTTATATCCGATCCACATATTTTTAATGGGATCTTTAAGATAACAGATCACTATTCGTGATTAAACTCATAGAATCCATGGAATGTCATCTTAAGATAGATTATGTAACTTTAAACCTCTTAAGACTTATTTGTCCATGATCTTATTTAGGAATCTAGTTTGCTATTCATAAGAGTCATTTAAAGACAATACTTTTCAACATGGAAGTACCCCTCCTCATGCACACTCAACTTCTTAGCTTTAGGATATAAGGTTTATTTTGGTATTTGATTCTAAAAAAACTTGTCTTCTTATGGGTTTTGTATCATTCCAAATTTCAATGTGTTCTAATTTAAACCATCATGAGTGTTTCAGAGGTGAATATAAGTCAATGATATCCTTTTATGAAAATATTCATTACATCATTATCTTAGATTGAAACAACACATGAGAGGCATATTTAAGAAAGGAATACATTCCATTATGATCAAATTTATAATTCCACACAACCATTGATTACATTGGATAAAACTAACTAGTTGCATCATACATAATTATTCAAGTTAATCCAAAAAGTAAATGGCATAATCATAATCATATTAGGAATTTAATCATACATTCTTAGCATCATAAATGAAATCTGTTGAGTAAATAGTATTCAAGGTAAGCATTGCAGTATTCTAGATCATGCATGACTATCCTATTTAAACATTTTGTCTTAATTGGATACCCAAGTTGACAAGCTTAGTTACCTATATTTTCCTTAATACGAAAGAAAGCTTACATGATTTCTAGTTTATGGTATTGTCCACCTTATTTAGACAAAGTCATATTTAGATTTAGACAATATCCTACTAATAATATAGGTTAACTCCTTTAACTTATAAATTAGACAAATTCTTTGACAAACCCTATTGAATAAACATAACTTTGATTGTGCACAACATTAAAAGTGTTCCCTCAATAAAAATGGTGAAAATATCAGTACCACAAACTTCTAATATTTAATTTTATACTCTTTTCTAACCTTTAATTTTATACTCTTTTCTAAGGCTTCCTCTAAGGTATATAGATCCACCAATTTTCTTCAAACTAATTTTGAAGCCCATTCAAGATTGGCCTTCTTTAGTCCAAGATTTCAGGTCAATATTAAAACTAAAACAAAGTATTTCTTAAACTCCTTTCTATCAAATTGATTCATTTGCTTGCATTTGAAACTTTCCCTCTTATATGATAATTTTCTAGAGAAGTATTGACTCAGATCACCCTTCTATCTAAAATTGACCAATCAAAATAACACATGTCATAGTTCCTTCCGCAGCCCATTGGATTAGTGAAGTGAGAACTTCAAAGGACAAACATCATCGTTTTTCACCTAAAATTTAATATGTTTATCCTAGGCTTTCACAAATCATCCGAGCATACTATGGTTTTGTAGGGGTCCTGTTACAGTATTGGTTGCTTGCAACAGAGGTGTACACTGGACATACTCTGACCTATTTCCAAGGAACAAAGTCTCCCAAACCCACCACACTATAGTGTAGGGTTAGTAGCATGTATTTTGATGCACAAAATATTGTAAAAAGAACTCGAGAGGGTGCTGGTATAAGTTGTACACGTAGACCAAGTTCTCCGTGATTGATCGCCACATCCACAAAATCGTGAGAGGCTAAAATTTTAAACTCTATAATTCCCAAGTCATTATATATTATTGCCTCTTTTGATGAATTTCTAGGATTTTAGAGACATTAAAACTTCCCATGATATAATTAAAGCCTAAAATTTGAATTGCCCAATCGTTGGGGTTAGAAGGTATACAACAGTTGATAGATTCTTAATCAGTTGCCTTACGATCATCAAGCACATTCTAAACCCTACCCTTATCCTCCAATTATGAACCATTTAATTCTCAACGTAGGATGCAATCATTATTCCAAAAGTGGTTATGCGTAGGCAGGGTTTCCATAACCCCATTACTTGTGGTCAAAATCTGATGATGTAAAAATTATGCAAATTGTTGTTCCCACATCCCTCTATTGATTATCTCATATTTGCTATGGGATGATACTAACATACTATAAGTATTTGATTCGCCATGGTTAAATAGACCATACATAGTGGTTGTGAGATCTCTTTGGCAATAATAGTGAAATGGTTGAGATTAATTAGCATTCGATGGTTGACTTGATAATTTCCTTTATTGTTGCTTCGGCCTCCCAAGCCGAGTCAATCGTATATAATATAGAATATGAAATAACTTAGACCTTTTTGAATGACCCTCTACAAAACAAGGTATTTAATGGATATATTTTAATAACATAAAGGTTAATTACTTAACCTTATTAGGTAGTTCTAGTCATCCATGACTTAAATCGAGATATTGAGTTAAGTATACTTTATAAATCATAATGGATTAAATGAAATGGAAGAATTATAAACACATTTTTATAACTTAAAAATACTCACGGGAAAATTTAAGTGATTTAAAAACCACCCTATAATCAAATAGGACAAGCAAATACAAGTGATTTAACAACCACCCTATAATAAAATGGGACAATAAAATACAAGTGATTTAACAACCACCCTATGTTTAAATAGGACAAGCAAATATAGATATCCTCATTCATCCATATTTAATTTAGATGTAAGGTAGATCCAACCTAATTCAAGTGGTATCTTCATGGCCTTGTTACTTTGCTTTCCACATCCTTATTGCTTTTTGTCCCCTTCTACTCTTCCAAAAATAACTCTTTCTTCAACTAGGAAATCTCTCAAGCCTTTTAGTTTCTGATCCACCCAAGGTGGAGAGCACACTCCCTAGAATTTCAATAATTTCTAGATGCCCTTTCTTCACAAAATATCCTCTATTTATAGGGCACTTCTCCACTCATGGGTCAAATAGTGGCCATATTATAATAATATTAAAAATATGCCTTGGACCCATTGTGACTTATCATGTCTTGTAAAGTATAGCCAATAGTAGAAAAAGGGTCCACTTAGAGATAAGGAGAGTGTCCTTATTTTTGTTTTGTGTCATTTTCCATGGGGAAAAATATAAAACTAATACTATTAAGGCATATAATGGATACAAAGCTAGAACTATTATTGATAGGGTAAGGGATATCCCTTTTAATTTCCACCAATATAGGGAAGCCATATGGGTATTTACCAACAAATAGGATATATGTATAATATTTAAAAATCTTATAGTCCTTTTGAGTCCCATCTAAATTGGGTCCACTAGGTTGTTTACGTAGGATTTACTATATTGCTATAATTTTGTAAAAGATAATTCTTCAAAGTTATCTTTCACAAGACCTCATAATTAGTTTCTAATTAATCACCTTCTTTAAAGAATAATTAATATTTTCCTATCCTTCATAAAATTATTTTATTTGAATTTTTGTAGGATTCTTTAGGGTCTATGCCCATTTTATCAGGTATTAATTGATTCCCAAGATCAATTAATATCCTTAAATAAGGTAGGAGGGTTATGGGTCATGACATACACCCCCCTTAGATTAAACACAATCCTTTGTGTTTGGGCATCTACCTTGAAAAAATACATTTGTATAGCAAAAGCTAGCATTTATCCTAATGTTTTACAATAAGATTCTTCTTTCATATAACACTTCAATCTTGATGGCAAGCTTCATATTCCATCCATGGGAGTACCTGAACCTGCAAAAATATAAAATATTAGCAACACCATATCCTTATAAAAAATATAACATCAATTTTGCATATCAACGAGTATTGAAAACATCATCAATACCTATTCATATCATAAAAGTTATAGCTTTAAACCATCTATTATTTCTCAAATATTGAATTTAAAGCACTAAAATAATAGAATTTGCAAAATGGTGTTACAAATATATCATGAAATTATGTATTTGTACCTTATTAGACATAAAAATTCTTATTAATTTTATCAAAAATCCCACCAAGGAGTATCACAGTATAATTTGGTTAACTTCTAGTATGAATTAACCTGATAAAATCAAGTGTTAACAAAGACATCATAATTTTAGAATCTCAATTTAGGATATTCCCATATATTCTAATATGCATTTTAATACTAGAGCATCCACCCATATGCCTCCTGATTTATATCATCATGGAGAAGTCCCATACCTTCCCCAAGAATAGACAACAATCCATTCTTCAATTTCATTTAGTTTTTTTTTTTTTAGATCAATGTTCATACATTCCTTTAAATCACATACTAACTAACTAAATCCATTATAAAAAAACATTATTCATTAATTTTCTACAAAAAAAAATATGAATTTTCAAAGGTTTTCTAATGTTTATGCCTCATCCTTGGCATGAATAAACTAAAATAAAATGGTGGCTTACAAAGTGACGGTCTAAAGGACCTTAAGGTTGATGCTCCTAGATCTGTTCTTCTCTTCGTACTGTGCTAGTACTTACGACTGGACATGGCAGTGGAGCTAATGTTTCAGTAGTTACTTGATCACTACCTCCCCTTCTCCCATGTGTATTAGAAACTAGTTGTGGTGGAATAAGCATACCATGATTTAGCAAGGCAACCAAACTAGATTCCAAAAATATAGCATTAAATTATTCCCTTAGTTGATGAAATTATGAATTTTTTGTGAGCATGGATGCCATCATTGCTGCTCTCCAATTATTTCTTTGTAGTATCTCAAATCTAAGTTGATCCCGCTTGGCTATGGCAATATCTCTCTCTGTTATTAACCTTAATATTTCCAGTGCCCAAGCATCTTCTTGAGCATGTTGCACTGGATATTTCCTCATTGTTGCATTAACAGATCTCCTAATTCTTACCATGACTATTTCGCTTGCTAAATATAGCGCTACTAAATATCATCTTCTACTCTTCAGGGTATGTGCAATAATAGATCGGTAATCAAAAGTAAAATAATCATAAAGCATATAATGGGGTTCATTCCACTTAAAATTGGTATCATCCAGGTGAATCCTACCATAAATATGATCGCATTGGATGTCATGGGCAAGTTATTACATAAAAATTCTCCAATACTCAAGTGATCATTAGGTCCAATCATATTGATATTGTCCACACATTTTACCAATCGCATCTTGACAATCCTGAGGTGGATCATTCATCTT
Source organism: Wollemia nobilis (assembly GCA_028583015.1). Lineage (NCBI taxonomy): Eukaryota > Viridiplantae > Streptophyta > Pinopsida > Araucariales > Araucariaceae > Wollemia > Wollemia nobilis. Next base: position 23,109,768 of record JAQPPZ010001195.1, read on the forward strand.
CCATGATACACCCTTTTCATCGGCTTGATTGTCCTATGGATGATTTTTGTGTTGACTAGTTAAGCTCATTGCTCCTCTTTAATTTTTGAGGTAATACGTGTCCTCTTATCACAACCATTAACTTTACGTCTAGTCACATCATTGTTCCTTCAATGGCTTCAAAGGTTGATCTCGTGCACACTTATTTGTGAATCATATATTCGGTACTAATTTTCAAATTTAGTCATAAGTACTTATTGACATCAAACCCATTAATGTAAAGAAATATTTGCTTATCTTATTTTGGTAGGAAACCGGTTTTCAAAAAATAGCCATCATGTTGAGCTATGAATAAGAGCAGCACGAGTTTTATGAATCCTTTTTTTGGATTCCTCAACTCTTGTTTCAACAGAGGGAAGGGTTGCAGAAATTTTTACTAAGTCAGGCTATCGAAGCTCATAATGCCCTTATATCCATGGAACATATATATTTCAATACCTTTGTTATGAATTCACTTTGTGATGTGTGGCTAGGGAATAATTCCCATAATTTTTTATCTTTTCAAATTCCTTTAAGTCATTTTGAGTGGTTCGATCGATTCTTCAATTGGCCTAACTGGACTTACATGTTCGGTTTGGGGATTCCTGGTTACCTCCTATAAGTGATCCTCTAGATATTTCATTTCAATTTCTATCATCCTGTTATTTGGATGTGGTTACCTCTTAAAAGACTACTTTTGATAGTAAGCTTTATCAAAATCTTCTCTATCAAAGGTCTGTGCATAATAACTTATTCTAGGAAATTCAGAATAGATTCGCTTAGACTCGGTGTCTAATAGAAATGGACCTTGTGTTGTGTGGACGTCGTGGCACTCCTTGGCCATATTATGTGTTTGATAGATATATTGTAATTAGCTACAATATTCCTCTTCTAGTCATCTATTCTGAGTGTAGCTTATCTCCAGTCAAATATTATGATAGCTCAAATTTTGACTAAGACTATGTTGGTTTCATATTAAAATTGCTATTATGTCCAGTTTCTCGTTCTGGTATATTTGTATACAATAAAAAGAAATTGTTTAATAATATTTAATTGTTGGTTTTTCTATGTTTTGTCAAACTATTTATGCTCCAATTTTCTTTGGAAAATAATAACACATTGCATGGTATAATGAGTAGTTTCAGATTTAAATAGCTTAGTGCACCTCAATACATACAACCACCACCTAGATGGTCGGGTGGCATACCTTTCTGTGGATTCAAGATACTCAGATTATCAGAGCTATTTGGTGGAGTTCTTCCCAAAGAATTCCATGTCAAGAAAAGTATGGAGTTTCTCCAGCTAATATTGTGACAGCTTCCATACCCAAAGTATATTGTAACATTGATCAAAAATCAAAACAGAGAAAACATTATTTTGTTTTTCTTTTGTTCTTAAATTTGTAGTAGTTAGTTTTCAATGACTAACTTGTATTCATACATGGTGATAATTCCCAAACTGAATTTAGTCGTTCTCATCAAGAGTTCTATTCTTTTTGCTTTTACCATCAGGTTTTCAAATGTAGAGATTAATACCACGTGTGTCGCGTTATGACATATGTAAATGTTTAAATGACATGAAGCACCTTTACTAAGTTATAACAAAGGTTCAAGTTTTGGCTATCTCTGGGTGAACTATCATAGAATAATTTGCAGGTCGCCAGAGTTAGTTATAGTTGAGATGCCTAGTTTCTTGGCCAAAGGCCAAGTTGTAACAAAAATTAATTAAAGAAAATATTATTTTAATATGCCCGTTTAAATCCAAGGTTGTTCTAGACCGATATCTTTAGTGGGTAAATCTCAACTCACTTGATTTTTATTGTACAGAGTGTTTCAAATTATCTATAATAATTTGATAACCTTAATCTTAAGTGATCCTTCGGTTCTTACACACTTGAAAGTAAGTCAAAGATATAAATATCGAGTATTTTTTCAAAATATTCTAAGGTACACTGCTTAAAACCCATGCAGGAGGGTTCGCTTAGCTCTTCCACTTTTGATCAACTGTGGATCTAATCACGGGGGATAGAAACTTAGATATCATAATCTCAAGAATTAACCGTGTCTTTATAAAGTATGCATCACTTAGAGTTGTGGAATTTATATTTTAAATTTTCTCTCATGTTTTATTTCATGCCCAAATATTTTTCTAACCTAGATCTAACTAGAATATATTAGTTAGCTTGGGCTCTGATACCAACTGTAACAACCCTAGTTTTCACTACTCAACCACTAATTTATATATATATATATATATATATATATATATATATATATATATTCATACATTTTTTATGAGACAAGGAACATAATCATGACTTAAGGTAGAACCATTCCAGCTGGATCGTAACTTATCAAGGCAGATAACATCATGTGTTATTGAGACTTGATCAGAGTCTCTTTGAGTAGAAGTAATCAACTTCTATGAAACCTCATACTCCATTGGTATTAGAACGCTAGCCAAGTGAAAATTTTCATCCCATATAGAAGGGAAAATCACCCTGGTCCACCAAGACTAGTATATAGGTGATTGACTTGAAGATGGAGATCCACACCAATGGAAAACCATCATAGATGAAATAACCATACCAATGGTTATTCATAGATCTTAGATCCGATCCACATATTTTTTATGGGATCTTTAGGATAACAAATCACTATTCGTGATTAAACTCATAGAATCCATGGAATGTCATCTTAAGCTATATTATGTAACTTTAAACCTCTTAAAACTTATTTGTCCATTCTCTCATTTAGGTATCCAGTTTGCTATTCATAAGAGTAATTTAAACCATCACGAGTGTTTAGGAGGTGAATATATGTCAATGATATCCTTTTATGAAAATATTCACTACATCATTGTCTTAGATTGAAACAACACATGGGAGACCTATTTAAGAAAGGAATACATTCCATTATGATCAAATTTATAATTCCACACAACCATTGATTACATAGGATAAAACTAACTAGTTACTTCATACATAATTATTCAAGTTAATCCAAAAATTAAATGGCATAATCGTAATCATATTAGAAATTTAATCATGCATTCTTAGCATCATAAATGAAATATACTTAGTAAATAGTATTCAAGGTAAGCATTGCAGTATTATAGATCATGCAAGACTATCCCACTTAAACATTTTGTATTAATTGGCTACCCAAGTTGACAATCTTAGTTACCTATATTTTCCTTAATACGAAAGAAAGCTTACATGATTTATAGTTTATGGTAATGTCCACCTTATTTAGACAAAGTCATATTTAGATTTAGACAATATCATACTAATAATCCATATTAACTCCTTTAACTTATAAATTAAACCAATTATTTGAAAAACCCTATTGAATACGCATAACTTCGATTGTGCACAAAATTAAAAGTGTTACCTGAATAAAATTGGTGAACAAATCAGTACCACAAACTTCTAATATTTAATTTTATAATATTTTCTAACCTTTAATTTTATACTCTTTTCTAAGGCTTCCTCTAAGGTATATAGATCCACCTTTTTTCTTCAAACTAATTTCAAAGCCCATTTAGGATTGGCCTTCTTAAGTCCAAGTTTTCGGGTCAATATTGAAACTAAAGCAAAGTATTTCTCGAACTCCTTTCTATCAAATTGATCCATTTGCTCACATTTGAAACTTTCCCTCTTATATGATAATTTTCTAGAGAAGTATTGACTCGGATCACCCTTCTATCTAAAATTGACCAATCAAAATAACACATGTCATACTTCCTCTCGTAGTGCATATGGATTAGTGAATTGAGAACTTGAAAGGACAAGCATCATCATTTTTTACTTAAATTTTAATAAGTCGATCCCAGGCTTTCACAAATCATCCTAGCATACTATTATTTTACAGGTGTCTTGTTACATTATCGACTACTTGTGACAAAGGCGTGCTAGACATACTTCGACTTGTTTCCAAGGAATGAAGTCTCCCAAACTCACCACACTACAACACAAAATTAGTAGCATGGATTTCTATGCACAAAATCTTGTAAAAATAACTTGAGAGGGTGCCGGTATAAGTTGTACACATAGACCAAGTTCTTCAAGATTGATCACCACATCCACAAAATCGTGAGAGACTCAAATTTCAAACTCTATCATTCCTAAGTTGTTATAGATTATTGCTTCTTTTGATGAATGTCTAGGATTTTAGAGACAATAAAACTTCCCATGACGTCATTAAATCCTACAGTTTGAATTACCCAATCGTTGGGGTTAGAAGGTATACAATAGTTGATCGATTCTTAATTAGCTGACATACGATCGTCAAGCACATTCTAAACCCTACCCTTATCCTCCAATTATGAACCATTTCATTCTCAATGTAGAATGCAATCATTATCCCAAAAGTGGTTATGCATGGGAAAGGTTTCTATAACCCTATTACTTGTGGTCAAAGGCTGATGATGTAAAACTTGTGCAAATCATTGTTCCTACCTCCCTCTATTTATTATCCCATACTTGCTATGGGATGATACTAACATACTATAAGTATTTTATTCACCATGATTAAATCGACCATCCATAGTGGTCGTGATATATATTTCACAATAATAATGAAATGGTTGAGATTAGTTAGCATTCGATGGTTGAATTTATAATCTCCTTTATTGTTGGTTCGGCCTCCTAGGCTGAGTCGATCGTATATAATCTAGAATATGAAATAACTTAGACCTTTTTAAATTACCATTGAACAAAACAAGGTATTTAATGGATATATTTTAATAACATAAAGGTTAATCACTTAACCTTATTAGGTAGTTCTAGTCGTCCATGAATTAAACTAAGATATTGATTTAAGTATACTTTATTAAATCATAATGGCTTAAATCACATGGAAGAATTATAAACACATTTGTATAACTTAAAAATACTCATGGAAAAATTTAAGTGATTTAACAACCACCCTATAATCAAATAGGATAAGCAAATACAAGTGATTTAACAACCACTCTATAATCAAATAAGACAAGCAAATACAAGTGATTTAACAACCACCCTATAGTAAAATAGGATAAGAAAATACAAATATCCTTATTCATCCATATTTGATTTAGATGTAATGTAGATCCAACCTAATCCAAGTACTTTCTTCATGGCCTTTTTCCTTTGCTTTCCACATCCTTTTTGCTTGTCGTCCCCTTCTACTCTTCCAAAAATGACTCTTTCTTCAACTAGGAAATATCTCAAGCCTTCTAGTTTCTGATCCACCCGAGGTGGATAGCATACTCCCTAGACTTTCAAGAATTTCTAGATGCCCTTTCTTAATAAAATATCTTCTATTTATAGGACAATTCTCCACTCATGGGTCAAATAGTGGCCACATTATAATAATATTAAAAATATGCCTTGGAACCATTGTGACTTATCATGTCTTGTAAAGTATAACCAACAGTAGAAAAAGGGTCCGCTTAGAGATAAGGAGAGTGTCCTTATTTTTTTTTTGTGTCCTTTTTCATGGGGAAAAATATAAAACTAATACTATTAAGGCATAGAATGGATATAAGGCTAGAACTATTATTTATAGGGTAAGGGATCTCCCTTTTAATTTCCACCAATATAGGGAAGCCATATGGGTATTTCCCAATAGATAGGATATATGTATAATATTTAAAAATCCTATAGTCCTTTTGAGTCCCATCTAAATTGGGTCCACTAGGTTGTTTACATAGGATTTACTATATTGCTATAATTTTGTAAATGAAATTCTTCAAAGTTATATTTCACAAGACCTGATAATTAGTTTCTATTTAATCACCTTCTTTAAAGAATAATTAATATTTTCCTATCCTTCATAAAATTATTTTATTTGAATTTTTGTAGGATTCTTTAGGGTCTATGCCCCTTTTATCAGGAATTAATTGATCTCCAATATCAATTAATATCCTTTAAATAAGGCAGGAGGGTGATGGGTCATGACATACACCCCCCTTAGATTAAACACAATCCTATGTGTTTGGGAATATACCTTACAAAAATACATTTGTCTAGAAAAAGCTAGCATTTATCCTACGATTTTACAATCAGATTCTTCTTTCATCCAACACTTCAATATTGATGGCAAGCTTCATATTCCATCCATGAGAGTACTTGAACATATAAAAATGCAAAATATCAGCAGTACCATATCCTTATAAATAATATAACATCCATTTTGCATATCAACAAGTATTGAAAACATCATCAATACCTATTCACATCATAAATATTACAACTTTAACCATCTATTATTGCTCAAATACTGAATTTAAAGCACTACAATAATAGAATTTGCAAAATGGTGTTACAGAGATATCATGAAATTATGCATTTTTACCTTATTATACATAAAAATTCTTATTAATTTTATCAAAACTCCCACCAAGGAGTATCATAGTATAATTTGGTTAAACTTCTGACATGAATTAACCTGATGAAATCAAGTGTTAACAAAGATACATCATAATATCAATTTAGGATATTCACATATATCCTAATATGAATTTTAATACCATAGCATCCACCCAGATATCTTCTAATTTATATCATCATGGAGAAGTCCCATACCTTCCCCAAGAATAGACACCAATCCATTCTTCAATTTCATTTAGTTTTTTTTTTAAACAAAAATCAATGTTCATGCATTCCTTTAAATCACATACTAACTAACTAAATTCATTATAAACAACAATATTCATTCATTTTTTACAAATAAAAATATGAAGTTTCAAAGGTTTTCTAATGTTTATGCCTCATTCTTGGAAGGAATAAACTACTACAAAATGGTGGCCTACAAAGTGATGCTCTAAAGGACCTTAAGGTTGATGCTCATAGGTCCGTTTTTATCTTCATACTTGTAGACACCTAAATCACATAAATCGGATAAGACTACTAGTGCATCACATATGCCACTCTTATCGACATCATATGGCCCCATTGGGCACCCCTCCAAGCTTGCACAAGGCTCCAAAACACATTTTGGAGGTTTCCTAGCAGTTTAGGGTAGTTTTGGGGCACCTCCTTATGATCGTCCCACCAAGGGACGATCACAGTTGGTGACCGTCCCACCCAGGGATGGCCATCCATAACCATCCCTGGGTGGGATGGTCCCTAAATAGACCCTTGAAAAAGTCAAGGGATGCGGGAAATGGCAATCAAAGACTGCCATTACCGCATCCAATCACCCCAAATTGATTGGGGACCTGCCATTAGAGTCAGGGACAGAATATTGGGAGCCCCAAATGGGCAACCTTCCCTCACCTATGCATGTCAAAAAATTGGACAAGTGGTGGCACTTGCCTCGCATGGCAAGACTTACCCCTTTGCCCTAGATGCCCTTTTGGGCTATAAAAAGAGGTGAATTCACCCATTTTCAAAGAGGAGAATAGAAGCAATTGAGCAACGAAGTGCTGCCCAATTTCATCCTCACCTTTTGCAAACCAAATCTCACCCCCATTTGACCTTGAAACCCTCTTCATTCGAAGGCACTTTCAGGGGCAATAGAAACCCATCCTAGCAATTCCAAACTAGCCAAATTGAAGGTAAACTTGGCCCCATATGTCGACAACACCCCTAAACCAATTTTGGACCAATTTCCTTGAGTATTGGTGGCAAAAATAAGCCAGATCTGTAACCATCCCACCTGGGGATGGTCAACAGTCAGTAGGTGTCACACCTAGGGACGGTCACAAAATAGAATGGAATTTGGGTAAAATTCCTCCACAGACCCCTTAGGAATGCTTAGGTGAACCTCTGGTCCAAATTTGGTGAAGTTTGGAGTAGATTTGATGGCATATTTGAGGTCTCCAATGTTGCAGGTCTAGGTGTCCCTGTCAGGGATGGTCACTATTTTTGCATACTTTTACTTTGAATATTATGTTTAAATCTCTCCAAAAGCATTTATATTAGATTATATTGCATTTATATATCATCTAGAATAATTTCCATGTGTTGTAGATTAGTTTTGATATTGTTAGAATAACTCCTTTTCTATGTTTTCAATGCTTTTATTCTATAACACAGGTGCTATTAACCCCATTTCAATCCCTTGTGTGTAGGTGCAGGTATTCTAGACAGGAGGGAGGAGCTAAGAAGACAAGAATAACAGGTCGAAGGATAGCTCTCAATTGTGGGAATGCGAGATTCACACCATATAACATCACCTTAAAGTCCCCTTCAAGGGATTAGATCCCTTGAACATTGTAATGTTGAAATGTATCAAATTTGTAAAATCCCTCAAGGGGATATATTGTAATCATATTTTGAAGCTATGAATAAATGAATAGAAGGAGAAATCCACCCTTTTTATTACACACTTTGCTTCATTTCAATAGATTACATGTTTATGTTCTTTTCCCTTTGAATGCTTTCAAACTACTTTACATTGCAATTAAGTGCCCTTAAGGCGATGTTGTAAATTTTTCTTCTTCAATGGTGATCATGGTATCTAAGATTTTTTATGTCTCCCCTTTGAATGTGTCAATTTTGACCTCCATTTTCTATTTTGTAGGTTGTAGGTTTTGACCATTTGGAGCAGAAATGACCCCTTTGCTGCTAGGTGTCACTGGGTGGGATGGCCAGCTAGGTGTCACTGGGTGGGATGGCCCCCAAAATACTAACCATCCCTACTAGGTATGGTCACAAAACTAGAGGTTTTCTACAAAAATTTGTAGAAACAACAAGTTCTAGGTTCAAAATTTACACCTTTCCCAACCTTCAATTTGCATATATGCTATTCAAATTAGTCAAATTTCACATTTTCTTGTCTTCTCTATGCATAGAAAGGTTAGATATCCTCTTTCAAAAATTTTGCATTAATTAAATCAGAGAAAATAGGGAAAATAATAGTATATTACATGCTTTTTGTCTAGTTTGTCTGCTTGAAACTTAACCAAAAGAAGGTTAAGTGCATATAGGTTGTCAATTTCAGTGCTTTCCTTTTATGCTACTAATAATTCTGAAATTAAAATGTACTTTCATGCATATTAGTGAATCATCATTGAATGCTCTATTGTTTTCTTTCAATATTTAAAAGGAACCACACACACCATGAGGTATTTTAACATCAACGACAGTAGTGGATGTAATTACCACTTGATTGGCTTATCTGAAAGAGTATCATCGAGACCCAACTTACTGGCCAATACCGACTCCAAGATCTATCCTAACCATGCAAAATAGCATGCATTCCTCTTTAGAGGGGTGTATCACTATGCACGGGGTGCTGGGTGAGGATCGGTAGGACCTATGCTCCCTGATCGAGTATGGAATTCATCACCATACTTAGATTGGTTTACATGACTAGAATAATATGGAATTAATCACCATACCAATTGTCGAGCTATGAGTATATAGGTGAAATCCTTTAAAATTTGAGTATATCATCCAATGAAATATCAAACATGCCAAGTATTTTCTTTACAAAGCAACACATCTTGAAACACAACAAACAATTTAGGGATTCACATTTAAAATATTTAAAAGAAGATAATCATCTCTATTTTGAGTGTTCCTATTGTTTGTTTGTTTCAAATTCATAGAAATTGTAAAGGAGATAATCATATATAGTAGTTAGAGTACATAGCTATGGTACATACCCGTAGCCAAGCCCATTTAAGGGTGGAAGTTGTGGGGAGTAGGGAAGAGGACACACAACATCTTCGCCTAGATCCCAAGGACATGGTCATACCTCCTTGGAGACCACCTACTCTTCCTAGCCCTAGAAGGGCTGAAAGGAGACCTAGCCAACAAGGGACCCCTACATGGGGCACCCCCACAGGCGATGGTCCCAATTTAGGAAGTCATATCCCTAATCGCCAAGTGGCAGATGAATGGATGGTTACTCCTAGAACAGCAAGACAGGGACCTAGCCAACAAGGGACTCCTACACGGGGTACCCCCATAGGAAACAGTCCCCTTTTAGGGAATTATTTCCCTAATATAGATGTTTCTAATGCCTTATTTTGAGAAGAGTCACCACGCAATGGAGCACTTCCCAATAGAGCAATCCCATGCATTCGTGTGCCTACTCGGTCTACTCCTCACACTGCTACGTAGGAATATGACTTGTCACCTAAGGTAGGGTTGAATGATCATCTTATGATTTCAAACCACCCTTCCCCATGGTGCCATGATCATGATGAGGGTAATGCTCATCACCATAGGTGACCTCATTCTACCTTACCTTTCCTTGTTTATAAGGGAAGACCTGAGGAACATCCAGATTATCCTCATCCAAATGTGTCAATGCAAGCACGTTGTGCCTCTACACTAGTAGATTATCAAGAAGATCTATTTAGGGGTGAGCCTCAAGTCAATGCAACCTACCTCAATCGAGGGAAAGCTACAATAGATCTCACAAACCCCCTGAACAAGATAGATATCAGAGTAATAGTGCTAAGGCACTTAGACCTAATACAACTGATCAGATCAATCAGTTGGTAAAGAAGTATGTTGACCACCAGGCCAAGTTTAATCAAATTAGGTCTGATAAACATCACCTAGATCTTTTAGAGCAGTGGAAGCAATTAGAAAAAGAAATACTTGAATGCCAAATTCAAGAAACTTTGCATAATGGAGCTTCTACTCCAACTACACGTAGACAGGAGGCTCAACCGAGGCAACCAAACCTCCAACAAGATAGGTCTCCTAGACCTAACCCAATGTTGCCTCCTAGACCTCATAGGCATGAACAAAATATATATGATAGGCCAAACATAGATCACCTTCAAGAGGCATTCGTTCCTCCTTGTAGGCCCATACCAGAAACACCTTATGGGGCCTACGATGATTTGGAACAAAATGAGGATTATGTAGAAGCACCTTATGGAGGCGTGGCTGATGTCAATCAACCACCCCAACCTATGCTTAATATTCCTCATCCACCTCTACGAGTTCAAAATAATGAAGAGGAAATCAAATCCTCATATGCGTATCAAGCTTTGCTTGCACGCTTAGAAACTGTAGAAGGTAGGACAACTGGCAATGGGCTTCAAAAGCCCACTTTGCATCAGCTAAAGAACCAACCATTACATCCATCCATTCCTTCCCCGATATACCCTGAGCATTTCAAAATGCTAAAATTGGATAGATTCAAGGGGGAAGAAGATGCTCAAGAGCACGTTACTAGATTTCTAAATCTGTGCTTTAACATACAGGACAATGATGCATTGCTCCTCAGAACTTTCCTAAGCACCCTCTCTGGTCCTACCATTGAGTGGTTCAACCAACTTCCAAAACATAGCGTCTACACATTTGAACAATTCGCTGACGCATTTTTGGAATGTTTCACCTTTAACACCAAAAGGAAGGTGACATTAATAGACCTCACGAGGTTGAAACAAACTGAGGATGAGTCAATTACTGATTACGAAAATAGGTGGTGAACGCTTTTGGCTAAGCTACCTTATCTATTACCAGTGATTGAGTTAACTCGGTTGTTTTCAAAGAGTTGCTTAAAACCCATCTCTTTGACATTGCAATTACAACAATACCCTACCTTGGAAGAAGCTCTAGCACAGGCTAGAAACATAGAGGAAATAAAAATCCAAGAGGGAGAAATAACCAAACCTCGTAAGGAGTGGACAAAGAATCCTAAAAATAGCTCGGCACCTACAAAGCCAGCAATGGTCAATCAAGTGGCCATAAATATCCCTGGGCCTACACAAGCAATGCCTCCTCAAAAGGTAAACTATCAGGCCCAACCTCCTCCTACGAACTATAATAGTAATGGTCAAGCGAATCAGGGACAAAACCAACAGCGTCGCCCTAAGCGACAATTTACTCCCTTCATTGAATCCATGGATTCTCTATTCGATCAATTGTGGGTTGCAAAAATGATTAATCTACCAGATATCAAACCCATCGATCTAGAAATAGGCAAACCCAAGCCTATGGGACGTCGAGAGGATCAATATTACAAATTTCATCGGCAAGGTGGCCATGATTTACAAATGTGCTATGGTTTTAAACACCTAGTACAAGATATGATTGAGAGGAATGAGCTTCAAGTCGATGCTCCAATAGCCCCTACCAATCAGCAGATGGGTATATACAAAGACCCATTACCAACTCATGAGGTACAGGCAGCACCTGCTAAACCGATGAATGAGGTGAAGACAACACCCCCTATCCAAGGGTATGTTGGGATGGTGAGTATTGTGACCAGGAACAGAAGATATCCAAGCCAAGTTGCACCAGCTGCAACTTCAAGTGATGTTCCCACTACATCGTAAACTACACCACCTATAGTACAAGGCCTTCCATCTAGGCCAACATTAACAATAAAGAACAAGCTTGCACAAAGTTTGAGGACAACATCAGCAAGATTGTCCATCTATGAGCTAATCCAACAATCACCTCCACATCGGGATGCTTTGATGGACATTTTAAAGTCAATAGAGTTGCAACCATAGGAGTCTAACTCCTTCATTGATTTTGTGGGTCATGTGCAATAGTGCAAGGAACCAGTAATAACATTCCATGAGCATGAGCTTAAGGAAATATCCAATGACGTGGTAGATCCTCCTTTGCACATCATTGCATGTGTAAATGAGGTACCATACAAAAGAGTGCTCATAGACACTGGTTCCTCGAGCAATATCATTACAACCACAACATTGAAACATCTAAAATTTCTAGCATCTCATGTTGTTGCATCAACTTACACTCTTCATGCATTCAATGACACAATATGTTCTACTATTGGTACCATAGTCTTACCCATCTAGGTGGGGTGCAAGACTATACCAACATTGTGTCATGTGCTAGAAGGTGAGATGGCGTACAATATTTTTCTAGGAAGACCTTGGATATGGGATATGAAGTGTGTCCCATCCATTGTGCATCAATGTCTTAAATACACTCATGAAGGGCAAGTGCATGTAGTCTCTACCGATCTAGAGCCCTTCAAATACTGCAATATGGTGCAGCAGATGCCAGAGTCGACATTACCTTTGACTCATGTAGAATTCCAACTGAATACACCTATTCAGGGTCTACCCATTCCATCATCACCTTCCACTTCACCATCTACATCTTCATCCATCCCATCCTCATCATCGGTAGCCATAGAGATGCCTTCGACATCATCAGATCCTCCATCGAGGAACATGTCAAAAAGGCCCATTGATGAGAGCCCACCTTTAGTATCTACCATATCCATGGAGGAGATTCCTCATGTAGTAGATGAGGAATCATCTCCAGAGGTTCACATTGAGTCACCTCAAACCTCACCTCCATCTCATTCACCTTCGCCATCCCAGACCATAGTGCATATGTCTAGCACAGGGATAGGAGAATATATAGTGAGAAATGTCACAATGGTTCCATCTGTAGAGACAATGCAAGATATGGGGCAACCTCATTTTCCCATAGGTAGCATTGTACCTCTTGGTCTACCTCCCAATCAAACTAATTTTGTATATGGAGGTTTAGAGTATGGAGCTCTGCCAATTCCTCCGAAAGAAGAAGATGATGAACCTTTTTTGGAGGATGTAAACTATTTGTCGAATCCAGATTATGCATTGTGGTACTTAGATCATTGTAATTGGCATGGTTTTGGTTTAGGCCTATATGAGTAGGGTACTCATGTCCCATGTCAGCCCCAATATCAATTACCTTATGATAAATCTGGGTTGGGGCACAATAAACTAGTACCATTGGATGTCCTCATAGATAGTCTAGAACACCTATGTCTAGGTTATTAGGATAAGCTTGCACGTGATCCATACGCCAATCTGAATCACATCCATTCATTGGGGGATCATTTCCCCAAAGAGATGATAGATCAAGGACTCTCAAGTGATGTTGCCCAACCCCATGAAGTGGGGGAAAGCTCACATACCCTGAAATATGATAGTGAGGAAGAGGATCAAGGTCCTCCTCATGAATGGATGAGTGATGATGAAGATGACTATGGCATCGCACCAATAAACTACCCTAGCTCAGATGATGAACACGAGAGAGTGTTCCCCTTGGATGATGAGGATGAATATTATCTTCGCATGTTATTCCCCATCCAAGGTCCCATCTGACACCAGCTCTTGCCATGTGAAGAGCAAGCTCATCCTCTTCCGCATAGGCCACCACCATTCATTCCATTTCCACCAGAGCCACACCCACGAGTCATGAGACAACATCAGGTCTCTAGACCCACTCACCCTAGAATGGGAAATCATGTATCCATCAACATGATTTCCATAGATTTAACCACACCATTGCTAGATCTGAATAACCCATCAAAGTCATTGCATCTCGACATTGAGGTAATTGACCTTGATCAGGGAGATTCTACCCCATCACCATCAGAGTATTGGCCTTGCGAGGAAATGTTACAACCATTTCAATTTTCTCCAAGAACTACTCAGAATGTTTGTCAAGCCGAGGTTGATCCTAAGTTTCCTATGGATGAAGCAAACCCAGATGATGACATTCATTTGATTCCCACTCCACATCAGTTGGAATATGGGTCTCATATGTCAATTGAGCCAACAATTGATAAGGATATCAGTACAGATCCCGATAATCCCTGCATTATCAAACTAGGGGAAGGTCTATCCCCAATTGAACAAGATGATTTCACACAAGCATTGAAAGAAAGGATGAATGCTTTTGCTTGGTCCTATAAAGACATGCTAGGACTGGACCCAAATCTAGTCACGCATAATCTTACATTGGACCCAAAGATAAAACTAGTCAAGCAAAAGTTGCGCAAGATGCACCCAATAGTAGCCTTAATGGTGAAAGATGAATTGCAAAAGTTGTTGGATGTTGATTTCATCATCTCAGTAGACTATCCGCCATGGGTTTCAAACATGGTTCCCATCAAGAAGCTTGATGGGAGGATTCACATTTGCACTAACTTTAGAGATCTTAACAAAGTGAGTCCTAAGGATGAATTTCCCTTACCTAACATTGATGCGTTGGTAGACGCTACAATAGGACATGAAATGCTTTCCCTCATGGATGGTTTCTCTGGATATAATAAAATTCGTATTAATCCAGAAGACCAAATCAAAATGGTATTTACAATGCCTTGGGGGACATTCTGTTATAAGGTCATGCCTTTTGGCCTTAAGAACGTTGGCACCACCTATCAACGAGCCATGACGTATATCTTCCATGACTACATGCATAAGATTTTGGAAGATTACATGGATGACTTATTGGCAAAATATTTATTACGTCATGAGCATATCGGTGTATTATGTAAGGTTCTAGATCGCCTCATTGAGCACAATGTTAGGCTTAATCCCAAAAAGTGTGTCTTCGGTGTCACATCTGGTAAAATTTTGGGATTCATAGTCTCCAAGTGAGGCATAGAGGTAGATCCAAACAAGGTCAAGGTAATATTAGAAATGCCTCCCCCCACAACCATTAAGTAGCTACGCAACTTGCAAGGAAAGGTCGCATCCATAAAATGCTTCATAGCGCAATTATCGGATAAGTGTCGACCCATGAATAGGTTGCTACACAAGGGGGTCTCATTTCATTGGGATGAAGAATGTCAAAATGCCTTTGATGATATTAAGCAATACCTGGCTTCACCACCTGTATTGGCTCCTCCATGACCAGGAGTGTCATTCTATTTATACATCTCAGCTACTGAGTTGGCATTGGGCACCATGTTGTCCCAAAAGAATGAATTTCACAAAGAACAGGATACCTATTACATTAGCCACACACTGGTCAACTATAAAATTAAGTATGCATACTTTGAGAATATATGCTTATCAGTGGTCTTTGCCACCAAGAAGCTATGCCATTATATGCTCAATCATACCATGTATGTCATATCTAAGGAAAATCCATTACGATATATGATGAGTAGAACATATCACAATAGTCGCACGATGAAATGGATAATGTTGTTGATGGAATTTGACCTAGAGTTCATTGGACAAAAATCAATCAAAGGATAGGTTATAGCCGATCAACTAGCAGAGGCTCCTCTTCAAGATGACCAACCTCTAAATGTAGATCTTCCTGATGATGGAGTGTTTCATATTTCAGAATCACCTGATTCTATAGAGCCTGAGTCACAGGTGGACATAACTCTATTCTTCGATGGTTCTAAATGTGAGCAAGGGGGTGGTGTAGGTATCATGTTTTTCACACCGCAAGGGGCTCCCATACCTCTTTCATTTAAACTCGATTTCCCATGTACCAACAACAATGCTGAGTATGAAGCCCTCATCATTGGCCTTCAGACGACAATCACCATGAAAATCACAAAGTTAAATATTTTTGGTGATTCCTTGCTCATAGTTAACTAGGTTAAAGGGATATTCTAGTGTAGGTGTCCCATCTTGCAAGCCTACAAAGCCCTAGTGGATAAACTTCTGGAAAAATTTGAATGGTATGATATAGAGGCACTCCCTCGATCATCTAATCATTTTGTGGACACAATGGCTTCCTTAGGGTCGCTAATCCCATAAAACCCTTCAGATGATATCACTACTATTCAAGTAAAAATGCTAGTGCAATCTATGACTAAGCGTGATGAGCATAACGCCACACCAGATGTTCACATGATTCAGATTGAGCCTTCACATGAAAGGTTCTCTCAACTACACAATTATTTGAATAACACCCAATGGGGGACTTTGTTCCCTCATAATTATTTTGATACTAGCATAACGCTATATCTTCAAGTTCATTCTCAATCAGCATTCGCACGAGATGAACATCAAAAGGATTGCATGATTCATAATATTGAGGCTTCTTCAAGGTAATATTGGGCCATACAGATTAAATACTATCTTAAACTAGGAAATATTCTGCCTGGATTATTGCATGCCGTAAAGCAAGCATTAAAACAAAAGGTGGAAAAATATGTCTTATTAGGAGACATAATGTATCGTCGAAGTTATGAAGGTATCCTCCTTCATTGCTTAGACTCACAAGAGTCGGCTTGGGCCATTTCCCAAGCACACGATGGTACATGTGGTGGTCACTTTAGCGGCATGGCCATCGCCAAGCGCATTCTTTGCATGGGCTATTATTGGCCAACTTTAGAGCAAGATTGTTGTGCTTATGTAAAGAAGTGCATGAAGTGTCAACATCATGCCAATTTGACACATGTACCTTCATAGGCCTTACAACCGATTCAATCGGTCTGGCCATTTGCACAATGGGGGTTTGATTTAATTGGGAAAATCTCACCTACCTCTTTGGGCCATCACACGTTTATCATAACGACAACCGAGTACTTCAAAAAATGGGTGGAAGCAATTCCCCTTACCACTACGACTGGACCTCGCATCGCGGAGTTCATGCTACATAATATCATATGTCATTTTGGTATTCCATCCAAAATAATATCGGATAATGGAACACCCTTCAAAAATAAGGATGTGCATGCATTAACAACAAAGTATAACATAAAGCATAGCTTTTCCACACCCTATTATCCATAGGCCAATGGGCAAGTAGAGGCATCAAATAAAATAGTAGTAGCCATCTTGAAGAAAACCATCAAGGAAAATCATAAATATTGGCATAATCAATTACCTCTTGCCCTTTGGGCCTATCGCACTAGCATTCAGATGCCCACTAGGGCAACTCCATTTTCACTAGTGTATGGTGCTGAAGCCATCATGCCTCTAGAGTTAGAGATTCCATCATTGCACATCTCCATGCAAGAATTCATTAATGATGATACAACTAGGCAAGCTCGTTTAGATCAGTTAACGTTACTTGATGAATGACGTGTAAATGCCCTCAAGCATCTACGTGTTTATCAAGAACATCTTAAGAGAGCTTACAACTTGAAAGTACACCAGAGAGATTTTCAAGTTGGTGATTTAGTTCTAAAAGAGAACCAACAAAACTCAAATTTTCCCTCCAATTTGTGAGACAAATTTACAGCAAATTGGTTAGGTCCATTCATCATTACAAGCCATATTGGACCTAGAACTTATCACCTAGCATCCATCAAAGGAAGTGAAGAGCCTGAACCAATGAATGTTAGTCATTTGTGGTCATTTCATGCTTAGAGCACCAATAAAATACCCCTAGGTAGTCTATGGCATTTCCTTAGTGCCAATGACCGTCTAGGTCACCCAAAATGCTCCTAGGTAGTCAATGACCATCTAGGTCAAATAAAAATACTCCTAGACTATCTACGATCATCTAGGTCAACCCTAAATGCTCCAAAGGCATCTATAAGCCCTTTGGTCACAACCAAATACCCCTAGGTAGTCTATGGCATTTCCTTAGTGCCGATGATCATCTAGGTCACCCAAAATGCTCCTAGGTGGTCAATGACCATCTAGGTCAAATAAAAATACTCCTAGACTATCTACGATCATCTAGGTCAACCCTAAATGCTCCAAAGGCATCTATAAGCCCTTTGGTCACAACCAAATATCCCTAGGTAGTCTATGAAATTTCCTTAGTGTCGATGACCATCTAGGTCACCCAAAATTCTCCTAGGTGGTCAATGACCATCTAGGTCAAATAAAAATGCTCCTAGACTATCTACGATCATCTAGGTCAACCCTAAAATCTCCAAAGGCATCTATAAGCCCTTTGGTCACAACCAAATACCCCTAGGTAGTCTATGGCATTTCCTTAGTGCCAATGACCATCTAGGTCACCTAAAATGCTCCTAGGTGGTCAATGATCATCTAGGTCAAATAAAAATGCTCCTAGACTATCTACGATCATCTAGGTCAACCTTAAAAGCTCCAAAGGCATCTATAAGCCCTTTGGTCACAACAAAATACCCCTAGGTAGTCTATGACACTTCCTTAGTGTCGATGACCGTCTAGGTCACCCAAAATGCTCCTAGGTGGTCAATGATCATCTAGGTCAAATAAAAATCTCCTAGACTATCTACGATCATCTAGGTCAACCCTAAAATCTCCAAAGGCATCTATAAGCCCTTTGGTCACAACCAAATACCCCTAGGTAGTCTATGGCATTTCCTTAGTGTCAATGACCATCTAGGTCACCCAAAATGCTCCTAGGTGGTCAATGATCATCTAGGTCAAAAAAAAATGCTCCTAGACAATCTACGATCATCTAGGTCAATCCAAAAATCCCCAAAGGCATCTATAAGCCCTTTGGTCACCATAAAATGCCCCTAGGTGGTCTATGACCATCTAGGTCAAACTAAAATGTTCCTAGGTAGTCTACGATTGTCTAGGTCATCCCAAAATTCTCCAAAGGTGTCTATAAGCCCTTTGGTCACCCAAAAGCCCCAATGGCATTCATTAAGCCCATTGGTCAACATATATATACATATATATCAAAAATACAAAAACATCATTAAAATCATCAAAATACAAAAATATTGCTTCATTGCACTTCATCTAAATTGCATTAGGCATACTCATCATTATTGCATTATGCATCATTCCAAATTGATCATACATGTCTAGCACCAAGTCTGTACACTAGGCATCTATTAAAATCATTGTTATTATGATTCAATATTACCACCTATTTACATTACATATACCATTTACATTTACACTATATTATATGTTTGTTTCCCATCACTTAGCCATTGTTAATAAAACATAGTTAAAGTTTTTGGTCACTCAACCATATCTAGTTGTCTTCTCATATTTTGTAGAAAGCTATCATGATTTTTAGAAGGTAGAATCTTGCTGTAGCACCCTAAAATTGGCGCAGTCAAAATTATAAAATTTACATTCACCTTAGTAAATAATTTAAAAATCAAATTTAACCTCCCAAACCGCCCGTTAACCGTCGGAAAATCCGTTTCCCCCTTTTTCACGCCATTTTTAGAGGTTGTTTTGACCGTTTGACGATATCGTCACCGATCAGACGATATCGCCTCAGATTTGACGATTTCGTCTGGACTAGGTCGTCCAGACGATCTTGTCGCAAAACTAAATTTGCATAGTTGGAATCCGTTCCAACGGGTCTCCAATCCGGGTAGAAGCGTGTCTGCACCGTTGGGACCCTCCCCCGTTGGAGATCTCCCAAATTGGGATGATCTCCAACCTCCCAACAACTCCCCCTAAGCCTATTTAACTTCTAGGATTTTCCCTCCCCAACCCCTGGCTGAATTTATCTGCAAATTGAATCCCTCTGCGCTAAAACATCATAATATTATTTTTGCATTAGTCCCATAGCAATTTTGATGCAGGTATATCATTGATTTTCAACTGGAGCCAGCACCTATCGTCGTCGATGAACCTGTCCAGATCGGAGGCGATCCTATCGAATTCGAGACGATTTCATACTGATACGAGATGATCTCGACTGCAGCCCACATCGAGGCAATCAGTGCCTGGAGTTTGCTTTTCTCAACTTTGTCTCTGTTATTTTGTTTTGCAAATTAGATAATACATTCAGTTTTTATCCTATTTTGCATCTGGAGTTCACCCATTTAGCTTAGATTGCATGCTAAGTTTATGATCTGCCATTTAAGCACAATAATTTGCATTAATTTTTGTTCTTGAATAGTGTTCAGCATTCATATTATCATTTGGTGTAATTTGCCTCTATTAGCATAGTGTTATGTCTTGCATTTTGCATCTATTCTCTGTTTTGCAGGTTTTTGACGGATTCGTCTGACGAATTTGTCAGATCTCAGACGATCTCGTTTGATTGCAGACGATTCTGTCGAATCTCAGACGATCGGGACTGCTTCAAAATCAGAATCTTCTTCAGACATCCGGATCAGGTATTCTCCGTTTTCCTCCTGTAAATTCTTTGTTCTCTGCTTTTAAATCTGTCTGCTGTATTCATGAAAAATTGCATTTTCATATAGTTTAATTTAGAATCATTCGGCCAAACCTAGGATGAATGCTTAAGATTAAAACGAACTCATTAAACACATTCCAAAACCTAGGCGTGGAAACTGCCATTAAATGTTTCCTGGTGAACCCACCATCCGTCAAAAAATCACCAAAATACACCTCCCTTGAGAGGCGGGACCTTCGCAAAGTCCTCTCGTCCGAGGTACCGCATCATCCTTTCCTTTTCCCATCCTCCTTCCAGGCACAGATCCTATAGCCTGAAGGTAGGGATGCGAAAAATTTGGAGCGATACATTTTGGTGAACCCGACGTGAATGCATCATAACCTTTTGAAAACAAAAACAAAAAAACAAAAATATATATATGTATACAAGAAAAACAAAAACAAAATCATCATTTCAAGTTTGTATGTTTTAGATTCAATTCTAAATAGTAGATGCTAAATATCACTTTTAGAAGTACTAAAGAAACCATGAGTTTTTACTCAAATCAATATGAGCCCATCAATAATGTTGGAAGAATTCAGCCAAATACATTTGTTGATTATGACCAACCTTATCCCTATTCAACATCACCTCCATCACACTCTTCTTATTTTTCATCCTTACCCCAACAAGACAATCCCTTTGCCAATCCTCTTCATAATGATATTATCTATTCTCCCATATATCCATATTATGTCTATCAATCCACATATAATCCTCCTCCACCTTTTCAATACTCTTCTTTCAATACAACACATCCATTTCAACAAGAAAATACTTATTCTTCCAATTCTACCATGCACTCACCTCCTACATCGCAATCTTCCTGTCATCATTCTACCCATAATAAAGAAAGTAGAGGTGAGAAACCATTAGGTCCTTTTATGACGAAATTCCTAAGGCATTTATCAAAAACCTCTCAAAAACCTTCATCACGTAAATTTACTAAGCTCAATCAACCAATGGATATAATTCTCAAGTATTTACTTGACACAAATAAGATTGAACTCCCTTCCATAAGACAACTTGATACCACATCAGATTGGTTTAAACCTGAGCTACATTGTGAATATCATAGAGTAGATGGACATATGACACAAAATTGTAAAGATTTAAGATGTGCAATTCAAGATTTGATTGATAAGGGTCTTTTTAATATAAAGGAATTACAATCTACAACTGATGATAAACCTCCAATAAACAATCAAACTCCTACACAACAAATACCAATAATCAATCAAGACATGGAGATCTCCCAAGAACTCCTATTCAATTATCAACAACAAGAAACCAATCAAATATTGCATGTTAATGTGTCCCATCATGATGATATTATTAATATTGTAACAAAAACTACAAATGAGCAACCTCAAGTTCAATCAACTCAATCTGATATTCAAGATATGGATTCCTCATTTGACCAACCTTCAAAACTATCTTTGGCTCTAGAGAATGATCCAAAATGGAATGTAAGCATAGAAAGCTCATCTTTAGAATCAAAATCTCAATCTGAAATCCACTTTGATAACCAACAACAAGTGATTAATCCTCAAGCAAAGATATCCCTTTTAGAAGTATTACAAATTTATCACAAGGAAATTTTGTTCAAAATACCTAGCCAACAATTTGTTCCTCATCATATTTTCTCTAAGAACATAATTAATGGTATAAACCCTCTTGAGGTTAACCATATTTCATTCTATGATGAGGATATTCCTTCCTCTACTCCACAAGAAGACTCCTATCTTTACATTATCGGATCTAGTAAAGAAACACTTGTTAGAACTATCATGGTAGATAATGACTCCTCTCTTAATTTATGCACTTATCAATTATTCCAAAAGCTCAAAACAAAGGAAGAAGATCTTAATGAATCAAATGTTATTATAAAATCTTTTAACAATGAAATTCAAGAACCTCAAGGTACTATAATTCTTCCCCTTAATATTGGATCCAAGATCCTGGATACTTTATTCTATGTAGGATATTGTCCTTCACCTTACAACCTACTTCTTAGAAGTCCTTGGATTCATACGATGAGGGTTTTCCCTTCCACTCTTCACCAATGTTTGAAGTTTGAAATTACAAATAAAATTGTTACCATACATGGTGACCCAACACCATTTGAAGAATATTTAACGATTGAAACATCAAGTTCTATATATTATTTATTATCACAATTATCTTCTATCCATCACTTTTTTTTATCCATATATGATCATCTTTGTTTACCAAATAACATCCATGCATATCTTTCACATATACTTTCTCTATCTTATCAATATTTGGAATATAGTGATAAGAATGAAGAACCTTCTTATCCTTCTTACATTTTATTTTGTAACATGATCAATTTTCCACATATAAAAGTCAAATCTTTTTCTACATTATTCTACATTATAACAAAGCTTTTGTTATCACTACCTTTTATTCATCACCTTCTATTCTTACCTTCACCTCAACCGGATTATCCTTCAAAACCTCCTTTGATTTTGAAGCAACCTTAGACATGCTATACTCAAATAACCTTGTATAGTGTATATAGATCATCTTGTATATACCACCAATTTCAATTCATAAATTAAAATCAAAATACAAAAAATCAAAATCCTCAAAATCTTCAAAAAAATAAAAATATTTTACATCTCAAACGTTACTATGCATAAATTTGGTCATTTCATCCATGTATATATTTGTTCAAAATTACTATCTTGTATTTCTTTCAATTTAATATCCAAAAACATCAAAAAAATTCATAAATCTCCAAAAATCTTCAAAAACTATCTATTGCATTTATTTAAAGCACTTGTTAAATTGTTTGCTCAAAAACAAAAATCAAAAATAAAAATCTAAAAATAGCTATATGCTTGACTCTTTCGAAACCAAAACAATATACAGAAGAAAGAGAGAGTCAACATTCTCAAAACTTCTCAAAAATCATTTATATATATTTTCTTACAATTATTGCAGTTATATGTTTCAACTTATTTTGGATAAATTAGCATTTATTTTGAATCCCTCACTTGCACACTCACAACAAATAAATATTTTGATTTTATCTGGCATGATTACTAATCTCTCTTATATCAAAGTTCACACAATTTAATTAAATAAAGTTTGAGCATAGAGAATTGATCTTGTTATTTACTTAAACCAAGCACATCTTTTCACAATAAAATGATTATATTTGTAATTTCCATGTTTTGATACATAGTAGAACTGATTTCTTGAGCGAAAAGTTTCCCCTGCTATCCTATCATGCACATGGTCTAGAATCTTTGAGAATTGGCAAAAGGACAAGCTCACCCCTACCCAGAATAAAAATCCCTTGCTCTACAGCTAATCTGAGCAAGTATCCCTAGAACAAACAGAAAAAGAAAAAGAAAAAATTCAAGAAAAAGAGAAAAGAGAAATGTTCTTTTATATCATTATAGCAATGTTCCAAGCATTATCAAGCAAAAGAAATACAAAAGAAAAATATGCAAAGTTCAGCAGAAAGCGAAAGCAATAAAATCCCTTTCCCTACCCTTTGAAAAGAAAAGAAGGGTTGATGAGCTTGAATCCCTGGAATTCTCAATTATTCGAAAACTGTGAGGTAAGCCCCATAACAGGTGGTTTGTGCCCAACCTGCTTGGCCTTGGGTAACTCCTAGCGTGGCGATATGTCCGTCACATTAGCGACCTTCTTTTGTACAGACCTATGTCTCGCTTATGGATTAGCTAGCTCTTGATAATCCGATCTACATAGTGGTCTAATATGGTTATATGCATCTACATCATGGTTAATGAACACTTATTTGGTTTCTTCAAATCACTTGTATCATAGTATCTTGCTCAAAACTGGTAAATGAACAATGCAATCGCACACACATTTGTATTTGAGAGATTTTGTCTATCATTATGATAAATCAAGATCGGAAATGAATTCACATATGCACATGGGATTCCTTATAAATCTAACTTTTGTCTTCAAAATACTTTGAAATATTATTTTTGCAACTTGTTTGGGAATAAATCAAGTACAGTTGTTTTCACAAAGACAACTATATCATAGAAAAATCAAAAATTTCTTTCAAAATACACAAATCAAATCATATATATCTGGTTGACTTTCGCGACGATGGTATAGCTCCACAACCAAAATTGGAATTGTATGCCTAGCGCAAGTCCTCATTTTCATATTTTCTGTTCATCAATAATCAATCATGCAATAAAACCTTTTTTTGGATTTTCGCGATGATGGTATAAGTCTATACCTACATATTCTATGCCTAGCGCAAACCATTGTAACAATTTTTATTCCCCATTTATCAAAAATCATAAAAACCATATGACTTCATTATGTTACACAAATTATGCTTTTTAAAATCAAACCCATTTTCATTATTTCATATCATTATGTCAACCTTTAACTTTGCAATGATGGTATAATTCCTAAGGAATTATTCACAAATTTTATCACACTTAGGAATTTATGCCTAGCAAAAATCATTTTAAAATATTTCATGTACAAATATTTTTCATGAAAATCTGAAAACAAATCATTATCATCACCATCATTTTTCATCATTGCACCAAAGTCTTAAGACAATCTCTTAAGCACTCTTTTTACTTTTCGCAATATTTCTATCCTGGGATTAGCTTGACGACCGAGTGAGCAGCGACTCCATGAAATGGTCTATAATAGCGACAATGTCCTTTGAAATTATTGTTAGAAGTCTCTTTTTATTTTTATTTTTTTATCACATTTTCATTACAAACAACCAATTTGTTACATCAGATTATTTCATTTAAAATCTTACAGCATGACATCAAAATTATAATGTTTCAAAATGACATAATTACATGAGTCATCGAATCAATCAATCAAAACATTAAAAGCATCATAAAAATACATAAGACAAGTCATATGATCAAAAATATCTCATCTATATATGTCACAAATATATGTACATTATCAAAACTGGATTGGTATGCCACAATCTGTACCTCGGCATACTCAATCCTCTATCAAACAAAAAAATATATATAATACAACATCAATGTGCAGCCCTCTAGCCTCGAGAGCCCCTCGAGCTCTCTGCCTCATCTCCTCCCCCGCCCGAGGTGGACGAGGTGGCCCCATCGCAGTCTGTGTCGTCCTAGTCCTCGATCGGGACGTGGTCCTCGATGACCCGATCCTGATCGGATCTGCGATGTTCGCTGGCAGGGGTAGTCTATCTGCCTCTGGCACCAGCTGGTGATATAGTGTCTGATAAAATGTCAACTGGGCGATAGCCCGTGTCAACTCTCCTGAGCTCGCCCCTCCGCCCCGTGCCCTAAGGCGTGCAATCTCATCCCAGCTGTGACACCTCAGCATGGTGTCATGCAGCCGCATCCTGTAGCGTCTGCACCTGAGCCTGTAGATGATCTCTCTCCACCCGAAGAGTAGCCATCTCGCTACTCTCTCCTATGTCC
The DNA here is from genome assembly GCA_028583015.1 of Wollemia nobilis. Classification (NCBI taxonomy): domain Eukaryota; kingdom Viridiplantae; phylum Streptophyta; class Pinopsida; order Araucariales; family Araucariaceae; genus Wollemia; species Wollemia nobilis. Next base: position 23,135,964 of record JAQPPZ010001195.1, read on the forward strand.
ACACCCTTGCCCTTATCGAGCGATGGTGGCCTCTGTGGAGATGGGGGTCTCTCCTCCCTCCTCTCTCGCTGTCGTGGCCGCTCCTATGCCCGTGGCCTCCTCTGCTCTCTCCCGCCGTGACCCTGGGCCACCTCTATCGCTGCCTGGTGCCACCTCCCTATCCGACGCACGACCGCGTGGATCGGACCCTAAGCCCTCGTCATCCAAGGAGGGCGGATGCCTGCGTACCAGGCATCGTAGCCATCGACTACCCCTGCGTCATCTCCATCCACTGGCTGGATGGGGGCATCATCCGCGTCCTGACTCCAAAATCGCTGCATGTCTGGAGCCCCGCTAACCGTGGTGTTATCCCGGACAGTCCGGGAAAACTCATAATCCCTGAGAGATGGGATCCCCTGCTGTAGACCGAACTACCTCAAAACTCGGTCGTAGCGGTGGAGCTCCACCTCTCCCCTCTCCATCCACAGCCAGCAGACTCGCCTGATGCGAGCCATCTCCTGTCCATCCTCGGCCCACCCTGGGTGCCCTCGCCACGGCCTCCAGGTGATCTGATCCGGGATCAACTCATCAAGTAGTCTCCGGGACATCGGCAGGTCAATCCGCCGCTGTGCCCCTCTCCGGAGCCACCAGTAGAAGACTCGGGGCCTCTCCCCATCTACCCCTATCAGTGGAAGCCCTACCGGCCTCCGCACCGCAATGTGCTCCCAGCACCAAACCTGTAGTAGCGATGTCATCACCAGACATTGGCCGCCCTTGTACACGACCCCATACAGGATCCTGTACAATCGGCATAGAACAAAGCTGCCCCAACAAAACCTATACCCATGGTCCCACATATCGTAGATCACATCTGCGAGCATCCATGGTACCCTACACCCGCTCTGGTGGCATAGCAGAAGTCCACCAACCACCCTAGATAGTACCCGTGTGAGTGTAGATGCCCCAGGCATCTGGCGTAGTGCCTCGATGTTCACTCCGCCCTTCTCCAGGGTGAAGCTCGGGTCACCGCATAACCGTCCCATAGCGTGGCCCTGGTTGGCCGTAGGAGTGATCATCCGTCCTTGTATGGGGATTCTCAGAATCCTCCATACATCCTCCAGTGTGGGAGTCATCTCCCCTGTCGGTAGCCAAAAATAGGAAGAACCCGGATACCATCTCTCTGCTAGGGCTGTCAGTAGCCCCATATCTGTGGATACTTGTGGCATCTCCGCCACATGCTGCAAGCCGACCTGTGCCAGCAGATCCCGCTCTGCCTGTGTGAGCACGGCCAAGTCGTCTCTCAATCCTCCATATTTCCACTCCCTGCTCTTTAGTAATCCTCTCTGCAAACATAAACAACATAAACAATAAACAACAAATAATCATTAATCAATAATTCACATAATCAATAATGCAAGTTAAAAATTCAATTTTTTTGCAATTGATGATATCGCCCACTATTGGACGATATCGTCCCAAATCTGAGCATAATCGTCTTCGATTTCGCAGTTCGAAATCGTCCCTAATTTGATGAAATCGTCCCCCTTTCGACGATTTCGCCCTCAGGCGAAATTGCCGAAATTGAGACGATTTCGTCGAAATCGGGACGATTTCGTCCCGACGACGTCGACGGCCCAAAAACGGCCGCGATGCTCAAAATTCACCTAAAAACTATCTAAAAAGCATGTAAATTCAAATTAAATCAGTTCTAAACTAAGTTTAGACCCTTACCCGTAGACCGCGTCGGACCTCTGTAGATCTGTGCGCTGTCTCGACCATTTTTGCTTCAGAGCTCTAAAACAAGAAAAATGAACAGTAACAATGAATTAGGGTTTTTACCCTATTTTTCTTAATTTTATTCAACAATATTTTTTTGCTTTTCGCGTTTTTACCTCAAACGTTCGATTTGGGTAAAAACACGGAGGGGGCACCATAGTAAGCTGTCGTACGATTCGACCAAGAATCATCGCCTAAAAATGGGTATAATTTTTTGCTTTCTCGTAGATCGAGAAGAACTCATCTTTAACGTATTTTCTTCGAAAAATTCGCTAAAGAGGGGGCAAAATGTAGCACCCTAAAATTGGCGCAGTCAAAATTATAAAATTTACATTCACCTTAGTAAATAATTTAAAAATCAAATTTAACCTCCCAAACCGCCCGTTAACCGTCGGGAAATCCGTTTCCCCCTTTTCCGTGCCATTTTTAGAGGTTGTTTTGACCGTTTGACGATATCGTCGCCGATCAGACGATATCGCCTCAGATTTGACGATTTCGTCTGGACTAGGTCGTCCAGATGATCTTGTCGCAAAACTAAATTTGCATAGTTGGAATCCGTTCCAACGGGTCTCCAATCCGGGCAGAAGCGTGTCTGCGCCGTTGGGACCCTCCCCCGTTGGAGATCTCCCAAATTGGGATGATCTCCAACCTCCCAACAACTCCCCCTAAGCCTATTTAACTTCTAGGATTTTCCCTCCCCAACCCCTGGCTGAATTTATCTGCGAATTGAATCCCTCTGCGCTAAAACATCATAATCTTATTTTTGCATTAGTCCCATAGCAATTTTGATGCAGGTATATCATTGATTTTCAACTGGAGCCAGCACCTATCATCGTCGACGAACCTGTCCAGATCGGAGGCGATCCTCGTCGAATTCGAGACGATTTCGTATCGATACGAGACGATCTCGACTGCAGCCCACATCGAGGCAATCGGTGCTCGGAGTTTGCTTTTCTCAACTTTGTCTCCGTTATTTTGTTTTGAAAATTAGATAATACATTTAGTTTTTATCCTATTTTGCATCTGGAGTTCACCCATTTAGCTTAGATTGCATGCTAAGTTTATGATCTGCCATTTAAGCACAGTAATTTGCATTAATTTCTGTTCTTGAATAGTGTTCAACATTCATATTATCATTTGGTGTAATTTGCCTCTGTTAGCATAGTGTTATGTCTTGCATTTTGCATCTATTCTCTGTTTTGCAGGTTTCTGACGGATTCGTCTGACGAATTCGTCAGATCGCAGACGATCTCGTCTGATTGCAGACGATTCTGTCGAATCTCAGACGATCGGGACTGCTTCAAAATCAGAATCTTCTTCAGACATCCGGATCAGGTATTCTCCGTTTTCCTCCTATAAATTCTCTGTTCTCTGCTTTTAAATCTGTCTGCTGTATTCATGAAAAATTGCATTTTCATATAGTTTAATTTAGAATCATTCGGCCAAACCTAGGATGAATGCTTAAGATTAAAACGAACTCATTAAACACATTCCAAAACCTAGGCGTGGAAACTGCCATTAAATGTTTCCTGGTGAACCCACCATCCATCAAAAAATCACCAAAATACACCTCCCTTGAGAGGCGGGACCTTCGCAAAGTCCTCTCGTCCGAGGTACCACATCATCCTTTTCCCATCCTCCTTCCGGGCACGGATCCTATAGCCTGAAGGTAGGGATGCAAAAAATTTGGAGCGATACACTTGCTTAGATAATGCTTGATATATATCAAAATCCCAACACATTTTCACATTAATAAATCCAAGTCTAGCACAAGGAAAGTTGAAAACTATAAAAGTGGTCTAGGTTACTTTCAAACAAAAATGTTATCTTGCTCATCCCCCTGTGTGAATGGTTCAAAGATTTTGAGAATTGACAAAAGGACAAGTTAATCCTTACCCAAAAATCCCTTTCCCTACACTGGGGCAAGTATCCCAAAGATAAAAAGAAACAGTGATTATTATCATTTCAAAAAGATGCAAAAAGAAACAGTGATTCTTATCACTAAGAAAAGGAAAAAAGAAACAGTGGTTCTCATCACTAATAAAATCCCTTGCTCACCAAATAAAAATGCGCAACTCCCTTGAGAAAGTCAAAGTTAAAATAAAATAAGGGAATCTTGAACTTGAATCTTTGTAATTCTCAAAATTAGATAACCGTAAGGTGATCCTCATTACAAGTTTGGTGGATAGCCTACTTTTCAATGGCGGTAGCCTCCCACATGACGATATGTCTATCACTTAATCAACTTGCTTAGGTATAGACCAATGTTTGAATATGGATGAGCTAGCTTTTTGTAACCTAGATTACCTAGTAGTCTAATATAACTAAGTACAAAACTCAGGATAATGAGACTCACAAAATGATCTCTAGTACCGATGGGCTGAGTGAATCCCATTTGCACTAGGGCAATCTTATGCATTATCATGGTAATGAACTCACATGCACACACAGGGATGTTGATTATATTGGTTATCTTAGTAGATGCATACTTTGTCAAAAGATCTTACATAGTTATTATACAACTTTTGATTAGGTAACTAGAGTGTTTGAGTTTTCTCAAAACTACCAATAATATCATATCATATTACATTATCCATTTCATTTTACATCATGTTGTCACATATTTGTCAAAATTCTAAAATCTATTACATAAAAATGTTAGAATAACATAAAAATAATAAAGATACATTTTGTACAGTCTATGGTGCTAGCATATAATTCATCAAATAGTCATCATAAATCCATCATACAAAATTAAAACTCGTCAATCATTACATCAAATCATACACATGATTGTTCCTTTTTGAACTATTGTTTATTAAGTGGTGTTCATGAAATAGGATAGATACCGGATAAATATTAGCAATGATATTTATATGGCCACTGACTATTTTATGCATATATTTTAATTTATAAAAGTATATAGAGAACACTTACACATCTACATATAATCAAATCACATCATCTGATAAATACATGCATCCATATTAGAAATTTATCAAAAAGAATCATAAATTATAGAATAAGCATACATATCATAAAGCAGCAAAAATATGACATAATGATCAAAGCAAATTCATACATACATACATATATATACACATATATATATATATATATATATCCATATCCATATGTAAAATCCAAAAACTACATCATAGTCCATAAGCTGCCCATAGGCTACAATAAATGTGAGTCCTCAAAATTCACAAAACCAAAAAGATCAAAAAAAAAAAAGAGCCATCAAATTTTACTAACCATGGTCACGCAGGACCGATACTGCAACCCTCTCCTCTACCCTCAATAGGAGTCCATCATGAACTCCCAAACTTGCTACCTCCAGACCTGCTACCCCCAGACCCACTCCCTCTAGACACCTCCATCCTCCGTGTAGAGCTCAAAGTCCTCACCCATGCAAATGACTATCCTATGTCACTCCTCTAGCTACGATGTGATATAATAGCTAATGCCAGATCTGGTATGCACCCCTTAAGGTGCACTATCTCATCCTCCATTATATCCATTTAGGTGTGCTTCTCTCAACACTGAGTCTGATAGGTTACCATAAAGCCTTGAATATGTACCATCTCCTCCCGCATCATAGCTAACTCACCAATGCTAGACTCCCCATGGCTAGGACCTTGTCTGTGAGCCTGCACCTAAAGCATAGCTATCAATGCTACCAGCCTCTCCATGTGAAGATGTGCACTCTGGACCTATGCCTGTAGTAAAGCCCAATCACTAAATAGCTTCACAATCATAGCATCTCATGCTACTAACTGGGCCTACAAATCCTGATCTCCAAGGTCATCCTAAGAAAATTCTACTAGATCCTTTATATAAATCAACTCCACCCTATCCTTTGACACACGTTGATGAACAAATTGATCACTTGTGTCTACGTCCTCCTAATATGGAGACTCACCAAAACCCTCCTCATCTAGAGCACCCCTAGTTGCATATGATGCCATGGAAACTACATTCGATGCCCTGGTAGCTACATCCCTGCATAGTGGTCCCTCCCCTCACCACTGTTGTATGACCTACCATGCATCATACTCCTCTGTAGTGCCTGCATCATCTGAATCAGAAACTACCACCTTAGGATATGACTCCTCTTCCAATGCCTCTACAACCAGCCATGCTAGAGTCATCTCATCCCCATGATGACGGTAGAACATCAGCTCCCTAGGTAACCCCTAGCATATCCTGAACTATCGTAGCACACAATCATAAGAGAAGTACTCTCGCTTTGTCCCATGTTGGCTTATCAACTATCTACCTCATCGAAATTGATGTAGTTGTGTCTCAACCTCCCTCTAGTCAGGACAATATCTATAGGGCCTCCACTCAATGTTTTCCACCCTGAGCCATGCAAAGCATCTGCATAGTGCTTAACCTCCCCAGCATGTCATCAACTCTAGCATACCTCACTTGAGCTCTTCTATAGCTCTCCATAGCCAATATCCCTGTCTAGTAGCTCTGCTCGATTGGTCCATGGTAGTCCCCGTTGTCTCTCCATAATAATATGCTGCTAAGACCAAACCTATAGTAGAAATTTGTAGCCAAAAACCTTATGCCTATGAGAGCGGATCTCATATAACTCATCATATATTTTTTCCAATAAATTAGGACTCCAAGCCATCACTATGAGCTCGTCCTCTGTGCAATATGCAAGAGTGAATACTAGCTCTAATAGATTCCATGGGAACCTAGTACTTGAAGAGTTAGGTAGCAACATGTTGCTGATCAAGGTCATCAATAGGGCATGCTTAATACCAATCACACTATCATGATACCACAAAGACACTAAATCCCTTTGTTTAGATCTACCACTGCATCCTTCCAGCATGCCCTAAAGTACCTCCGCATTACGACCTCTTGTCGCTCTGTAGAAGAAGATACTATCTAGTGCCCCTCTATCAGAATATGTAGTATCTGGTATACATCCTCTAATGTCACTGTCATATCCCCCATAGCTAAATGGAAATTATTAGTATGAGGGTCCCACAAATCTATCAATGTAGTCATATAGGTGTGGTCGCCCACCACGGGATCTAACCGCGTAACATGCTTCAGACCAATGGCATTGAGCCATTTCCAGTATATAGTATTCAAATTATATCTAGTGACCTGAAAGAGATTCATAACTCTGTATTGAATCCTAACTATCTGCTCATGTAAAATAGGGTGTCAAAAATGCCCTAACAATGCATAAAATACCCTTAAAAATACCTAAAAAGAGGCCCTTTTTGGCCTAGTTTTGGGCTATCCCACCCAGGTATGGCCCAAAATTTGGTAGCCATACCACCCAGGGATGGCCACCAGTGACCGTCCCTTACAGGGATGGTCCCCAAAAATGGGTAAAATAGGATCAATTTGACCCCTAAAATTACCCTAAAAAACCCTAAAAATCATAAAAAATTAGCATTTAACCCTAATTTTTTGCATCTAAAACATACATAAAAGCTCAATTTCATAAATTTAATTACTCCTAGGGTTTATTAACCATTTTCATGGATGTAGTATGAAAATTGCAGCAGAAATCACAAAAACACAATAAAATAGGGTAGAGAAAGACGTGGGTCATACCCGTTTTGCACCGGATCCACTGCCTATTGCATATGCTGGTTGTATCATGTTATAGGTTGCTATTTTTATAGTTATCCACTTCAGAATATCACTCCCCTACCTCTCTCCTCTCCAAATTCTCTAAGTAAATTGAGAAAATGAGCTCATATGCCCCATTTTGGGCTTATATAGCTCCAAAAGAAGCCGACCTCCCCTAGGTGGGATGAGTGCACATAGTTGGCTGACCATACCACCTTGGGGTGGTCATAAATACTGTACTCATACCCCCTAGGATGGTCACAAAAAAATTGCATTAAAAAAGCTTAAAAATATCAAAAAAATGGTCAAAAACCCACCAAAAACAAGGCAAAATGGTCACCAAATTAGCAGGGATCTAGATTGAAACTATATATTTTTGGATCCATAAAAATTCTGCATTTTACTCCCCAAGAAGGCCTCCATGGCTGGACCACTCCACAAGAATGAAAATTTTAGCCTTTTGCTTCTAGAAATATTCATCAAAACAGTAAAAAATACCCTTCAAACAGGTATATAGTACCATGGGCAAAATAGAGAGTTTCCCTAATTTAGTCATATGAGTCAAGCAACTCATTGATTTATCATTGGTAATTCCATCATCGACTCATCGCTTGAGGGGGTAGTCATAATAATGAATTCAAAAATTGAATCAACATTAAAACACTCAAAAGTGTAAATTCCATGCATTCAAAAGAATCTTGGCTAAAGATAAATTTTCAAGTCCATGTTGGGGCAAAGAATCAGCATAAGAAACAAAAAATAGGCTTTACCTCATTGAAACCTTGATAATTGACCCATGAAAAGGTTTAAAGAATACAAGGCACAAAGGCCTAGTATACTGTAAGCCCCATAAGAATGTTACATCACAGTTAAAAGGTATACCCAAAATTGATCCTTTGACTATGTCAATGGCGAGGATTCCAAGAATGTATGCTCTTTCCACAATGGGGGTATCCAAATTTGATTAGGTTAATGAACAACCTTAATAATTTGATGATTTAGTGATCTATTTTTCTCAATGTTTTATTGCACATAGAGCATCCCAAAATTTGGCTTCTGTAGACACCTAAATCGTGTAAATCGGATAAGGCTACCAATGCATCACATATGCCACTCTTATCGACATCATATGGCCCCATTGGGCACCCATCCAAGCTTGCACAAGGATCCAAAACACATTTTGGAAAACACATTTTGGAGTTTTCCTAGTAGTTTAGGTAAGTTTTGGGGCACCTCCTAGTGACCGTCCCACCCAAAGACAGTCACAATTGGTGACCGTCCCACCCAGGGATGGCCATCCATAACCGTACCTGGGTGGGACAATCCCTAAACCAACTTTTGAAAAAGTCAAAGGACGCATTAAATGGTAATCAAAGACTATCATAACCACATCCAATCACCCCAAATTGATTGGGGACCTACCATTAGGGTTAGGGATAGAATATTGGGAGCCCCAAATGGGCAACATTCCCTCACCTATGCATTTCATCAATTTGGACAAGTGGCGGCACTTGCATCGCATGGCAAGACTTTCCCCTTTGCCCTAGATAATATTTTGGGCTATAAAAAGAGGTGAATGCACTCAATTTGAAAAGAAGATAACATAGGCAATTGAGCAACGAAGTGCTACCCAATTTCATACTCACCTTTTGCAAACCAAATCTCACCCCCATTTGACCTTGAAACCCTCTTCATTCGAAGGCGCTTTTAGGGGCAATAGAAACCCATACTAATAATTACAAAATGACCAAATTGAAGGTAAAATTGGTCCCATCTATTGAAAACACTCCCAAACCAATTTTGGACCAGTTTCCTTGAGGATTGGTGGGAAAAATAGGCCAGATCTATAACCGTCCCACCTAGGGGCGATCAACAGTCAGTAGGTATCACACCTAGTGATGGTCATAAAATAGAAGGTAATTTAGATAAAATTCCTCCACAAACCCCTTAGTAATGCTTAGGTGAACCTCTGGTCCAAATTTGGTGAAATTTAGAGCATATTTGATGGCAGATTTGAGGTCTCCAATGTTGCAGGTCTAGGTGTCCCTGTCAGGGATGGTCACTATTTTTGCACACATTTACTTTGAATATTCTATTTATATCTCTCCAAAATCATTTATATTAGTTTATATTGCATTTTTATATCATCTAGAATAATTTACATGTGTTATAGATTAGTTTTGGTATTGTTAGAATAACTCCTTTTCTATGCTTTCAATGCTTTTATTCTATAACACAAGTGCTCTTAACCCCCTTTCAATCCCTTGTGTGTAGGTGTAGGTATTCTATACATGAGGGAGGATCTAAGAAGACAAGAATAAAAGGTTGAAGGATAGCTCTCAATTGTGGGAACACGAGATTCACACCATAGAACATCACCTTAAAGTCCCCTTCAAGGGATTAGATCCCTTGGAAATTGTAATGGAGAAATGTATCACATTTGTAAAAGCCCTCAAGGGGATGTATTGTAATCATGTTTGAAGCTATGGATAAATGAATAGAAGGAGAAATCCACCCTTTTTATTGCATATTTGCTTCATTTCAATAGATTATGTGTTTATGCTCTTTTCCCTTTGCTTTAAAACTACTCTACATTGCAATTAAGTGCCCTTAAGGCGATGTAAATTTTGCTTCTTCAGTACTGTGCTGGTACTTACGGTTGGAGATGGTGGTGGATCTAATGTTCTAGTAGCTTCTTGATCACTACCTCCCCTTCTCCCATGACGTGTATTAGCAGTTGGTTGTGCTGGAAGAAGCATATTGTGATTTAGCAAGGCAACCAAACAAGATTCCAAAAATGCAACATTAAATTCTTCCCTTAGTTGATGAAATTGTGGATTTTTTGTGAGCATGGCTGCCATCGCTGCTGCTCTCCAATTATTTCTTTACAGTATCTCAAATCTAATCCAATCCTATTTGGCTATGGAAAAATATCTCTTTGTTATTAACCTTAATATTTCCTATGCCCAAGAATCTTATTAAGCATGTTGCACTGGAGATTTCCTCGTTGTTTCATTAGATCTCCTAATTCTTACCATTACTATTCTACCTACTAAATCTAGTGATACTATAGATCAAATTCTACTGTTCAGGGTATGTGCAACAATAGATCGGTAATCAAAAGTAAAAGAATCATAAAGCATAAAATGGGGTTCATTCCACTTAAAATTAGTATCATCTAGGTGAATCCCGTGATAACTATGATCGCATTGGATGTCATGGGTAAGTTATTACATAAAACTTCTCCAATACTCAAGTGATCATTAGGTTTGATCATATCAGTCTTGTCCACTCATTTTATCGATTGCGTCTTGACAATCCTAAGGTGGATCACTCATCTTCCATGATACACCCTTTTCTTCAACTTGATTGTCCTATAGATGATTTTTGTGTTGACTAGTTAAACTCATTACTCCTCTTAAATTTTTGAGGTAACACGTGTCCTATTATCACAGTCATTAACTTTACATCTAGTCACATCATTGTTCCTTAAATGGATTCAAAGGTTGATCTCATGCACACTTATTTGTGAATCATATCTTCGGTACTATTTTTCAAATCTGGTCATAAGTACTTATTGACATCAAACCCATTAATGGAAAGAAATATTTGCTTATCTTCTTTTGGCAGGAAACTAATTTTCCAAAAATAGCCATCATGTTTAGCTATGAAGAAGAGTAGCACGAGTTTTATGAATCCTTTTTCTAGATTCCTTGACTCTTGTTTCAACAGAGGGAAAGGTTGCAAAATTTCTTACAAAGTCAGGCTATCAAAGCTCATAATGCCCTTATATCCATGGAATATATATATTGCAATACCTTTTTTCAAAATTCACTTTGTGATGTGTGGCCAAGGAATAATTCTCATAATTATTTAGCTTTTGAAAGTCCTTTAATTCATTTCGAGTGGTTCGACCGATTATTCAATTGGTCTAACTGGACTTTCCATGTCTGGTTTGGGGATTCCTGGTTACCTCATATAAGTGATCCTCTAAATGTTCCATTTCAATTTCTACCATCCTATTATTTGGATGTGTTCAAGAAATATGTTTCCATTGGAAAGGCTACTTTTGATAGTGAGATTTATCAGTATTTTGTATCAAAGGTATGTGCAGACTCAATTATTCTAGGAAATTCAGAATAGATTCGCTCAAAATCGATGTCTGACAAAAATGGATCTTGTGTTGTGTGGATGTCATGGCACTCCTTTGCCATATTATGTGTTTTATAGATATATTATAATTCAATATAATATTCCTCTTCCAATCATCTATTCTGAGTGTAGCTTATCTCCAGTCAAAGATTATGATAGCTCAGATTTTGACTAAGACTATGTTGGTTTCATCTTACCATTGCTATTATGTCCAGTTTCTAGTTCTGGCATATTTGTATGCAATAAAAAGAAACTGTCTAATAATATTCAATTGTTGGTTTTTCTATGTTTTTTCCAACTATTTTATGCTCTAGTTTTCTTTACAAAATAATACCACATGCATGGTATAATGAGTAGTTTCAGATTTAAATTGTGTAGCGCACATCAATACATACAACTACCACCCGGATGGTCGGGTGACATACCTTTATGTGGAGTTAGGATACTCATATTATCAGAGCTATTTGGCAAAGTTATTCCCAAAGAATTCCATTTCAAGAAAAGTATGGAGTTTGTCCAGCTAATATTGTGACAGCTTCCGTACCCAAAGTATATTGTAACATTGATAAAAAATCAAAATAAAGAAAATATTTTTTTGTTTCTCTTGTTCTTAAATTTATAGTAGTTAGTTTTCAATGACTAACTTGTATTCACACATGGTGATAATTCCCAAACTGAATTTAGTCGTTCTCATCAATAGTTTTGTTCTTTTTGCTTTTACCATCAGGTTATCACATGTAGAGATTAATACCACATGCATCGCATTATTACATATGTAAATGTTTAAATGATGCGAAGCACCTTTACTAAGTTATAACAAAGAACTTGGTATCTTCAACCGTGGTAAAGGTTCAAGTTTTAGCTATCTCTGGGTGAACTATCACAGAATAATTTACAGGCTGCCAGAATTAGTCATAGTTGAGTTGCCTAGTTTCTTGGCCAAAGGCCAATTTGTAACAAAAATTAATTAAAGAAAACATTCTTTTAATGTGCCCATTTAAATCCAAGGTTGTTCTAGCCTGATATATTTAGTGGCTAAATCTCAACTCACTTGAGTTTTATTCTACAGAGTGTTTCAAATTATCTATAATAATTTGATAACCTTAATCTTAAGTGATCCTTCGGTTCTTACACAATTGAAAGTAAGTCAAAGATATAAATACTGAGTATTTTTCCAAAATATTCTAAGGTACACCACTTAAAACCCATGCAGGAGGGTTCACTTAGCTCTTATAGTTTTGATCAACTATGGATCTACTCCTAGGGGATAGGAAGTCTTACATCATACTCTCAAGCAATGACCTTGTCTTTATCAAGTATGCATCGTTTAGGGTTGTGGAATTTATGTTTTTAAATTTTCTCTCATGTTTTGTTTCATGCCAAAATCTTTTGCTAACCTAGATCTAACTAGAATCTATTAGTTAGCCTGGGCTCTGATACCAACTATAACAACCCTAGTTGTCACTACTCAACCACTAATTTTTTTTTATATATATTCATACATCGTTTATGAGACAAGGAACATAATCATGACTTAAGGTAGAACCATTCTAGCTAGATTGTAACTTATCAAGGTAGATAGCATCATGTGCTATTGAGACTTGATCAGAGTCTCTTTGAGTAGAAGTGATCAACTTCTATGAAACCCTCATACCCCATTGGTATGAGAACATTGGCCAAGCAAAAGGTTTCATCCCATATAGAAGGGAAAATCACCCTGGTCCACCAAGACCAGTATATAGGTGATTGCCTTGAAGATGGAGATCCACACCAATGGAAAACCATCATAGATGAAATAACCACACAAATGGTTATTCAAATATTTTAGATCCGATCCTCATATTTTTGATGGGATATTTAGGATAATAGATCACTATTCATGATTAAACTCATATAATCCATGAAATGTCATCTTAAGCTATATTATGTAACTTTAAACCTCTTAAAACTTATTTATCCATTCTCTCATTTAGGTATCCAGTTTGCTATTCATAAGAGTCATTTAAATGCAATACTTGTCAACATGGAAGTACCCCTCCTCATGCACACTCAACTTCTTAGCTTTAGGATATAAGGTTTGTTTTGGTCTTCGATTCTAAAACAACTTGTCTTCTTATGGGTTTTGTATCATTCTAAATTCTAATGTGTTCTAATTTAAACCATCATGAGTGTTTAGGAGGTGAATATAAGTCAATGATATCCTTTTATGAAAATATTCATTAAATCATTATATTATATTGAAAAAATACATGAGAGGCCTATTTAAGCAAGGAATATATTCCATTATGATCAAATTTATAATTACACACAACTATTGATTACATAGGATAAAACTAACTAGTTGCATCATACATAATTATTCAAGTTAATCCAAAAAGTAAATGGCATAATCATAATCATCTTAGGAATTTAATCATACATTCTTAGCATCATAAATAAAATTTGTAGAGTAAATAGTATTCAAGGTAAGCATTACAGTATTCTAGATCATGCATGACTATCCCATTTAAACATTTTGTCTTAATTGGCTACCCAAGTTGACAAGCTTAGTTACCTATATTTTCCTTAATACGAAAGAAATATTACATGATTTCTAGTTTATGGTAATATCCACCTTATTTAGACAAAGTCATATTTATATTTAGACAATATCCTACTAATGATCCAGGTTAACTCCTTTAACTTATAAATTAGACCATTTTTTTGATAAACCATGTTGAATACGCATAACTTTGATTGTGCACAACATTAAAAGTGTTCCCTCAATAAAAATGGTGAACAAATTAGTACCACAAACTTCTAATATTTAATTTTATACTATTTTCTAACTTTTTATTTTATACTCTTTTCTAAGGCTTCCTCTAAGGTATATAGATCCACCCTTTTTCTTCAAACTAATTTCAAAGCCCATTCAGGATTGGCCTTCTTTAGTCCAAGTTTTTGGGTCAATATTAAAACTAAAGCAAATTATTTCTCAAACTCCTTTCTATAAAATTGATGCATTTGCTCGCATTTGAAAATTTCCCTCTTATATGATAATTTTCTAGAGAAGTATTGACTCAGATCACCCTTCTATCTGAAATCAACCAATCGAAATAATACATGTCACACTTCCTCCCATAGCCCATATGGATTAGTGAAGTGAGAACTTGAAAGGACAAACATCATTGTTTTTCACCTAAATTTTAATATGTTTATCCTAGGCTTTTACAAATCATCCCAACATACTATGGTTTTGCAGGGGTCTTGTTACAATACTAACTGCTTGCGATAGAGGCACGTGTTGGACATACTTCGACCTGTTTCCAAGGAATGAAGTCTCCCAAACTCACCACACTGTAGTGCAGGGTTAGTAGCATGGATTTTTATGTGTAAAATCTTGTAAAAAGAACTCAAGAGGGTGCCAGTATAAGTTGTACATGCAGATCAAGTTCTCCGTGATTGATCACCACATCCATAAAATCGTGAGAGACTCAAATTTTAAACTCTATCATTCCCAAGTCATTACATATTATTACCTCTTTTGATGAATATTTAGGATTTTAGAGACATCAAAACTTCCCATGACATCATTAAAGCCTATAGTTTGAATTGCCCAATCTTTGGGGTTAGAAGGTATACAACAGTTGATCAATTATTAATCAACTACCATATGATCATCAAGAACATTCTAAACCCTACCCTTCTCCTCCAATTATGAATCATTTTGTTCTTAATGTAGAATACAATCGTTATCCCAAAAGTGGTTATGCACGGGCAAGGTTTTCATAACCCTATTACTTGTGGTCAAAGGTCGACGATGTAAAACTTGTGCGAATTGTTGTTCCCGCATCCCTCTATTGATTATACCATATTTTCTATGGGATGTGTTGAGTGGTGTTTTCACCCAATTGTGAAAGCACACTCTCCAGTAGGATTTGGGTTCCAAAATCCCCTCTTGCACAGAAGTTAAAAAAACAACTTCTCCAAGGTTCTTGTTATATTAGCATTTGCATATGTGCATCAAATAAAGATATTCAATTTAAATGCTAGGAACACCTTAGTGATTGCAAGTAACTGTAAACAAGGGGCACTGTTGGTTTATTTTACCATGAAACTTTAATGATTGTTCATTGAACCCTGATAAAGTAAATGTGAGTTGGCCCTCATATGACCACGATGTAATGCTTTAATTCCTTTTATCTTGATGGTTTTAGGATAGATTTTATCTTGCATTAAATCCTCAATGATGAATAGGGTCTCCAAATGTAGCTTCAAAATGTCACTTTAACTTATCCCTCTTAAATGAAATCAAATTTTCATCAAGATGAACAATTAAGTGCTTTAAGGAAAAGACCTTCAATGTAGTACTCAAATTATCCCTCTTTCGTAAAATTGGAATTTTTATGAAGAAAGGATAATTTTAGGCCCAAAATGGAAATTTGTGAAAATGCCATAAAACATCACTCCTTCAATGAAATTGGAATTTCCATGAAGGGAATGTCATCATAGGCTCATGAATGCAAAACAAAACTGGAAAAACGAAATTTGACCTTAAAATGGAAAATTTCTATTTTCGGATTTTTAAAATCTGTGACAAAACAGCAACTTCGACGAATTTTTAAAAATACTAAACAAGTCCAAAAATGAAATTTCAAAGTGCGTATTTGAAGTCTGAATTATAATCTCCGCAATGGTGAAATCCGTTTTAGATTTTGAATTTTTTTTAATGTTTATTTTAATGTCTGAAAATAGGAAAAAATTCTGAAATTAAAATTTTTGGAAACAAAAAATTTAAAGTTTGCATCAAAATAATTGCTGAAAACACAGCAATGCAAAAGCTCCTTCAGTTTGATAGCACCCCGTCCTGCAAAACCGAATACGTGAGAGTTTCATACATGCAACCTAGCTTATTTGACCTGCAAAATAAACACAATCAAAGTAAACTAGGTGCTGGTTCCTAGGGTTTTAAATAATTTCCAGATTGCAAACATTCACATGAAACAACCCAAAATAATGGCATCAATTTCACATACAAGTCTGAAATCTGAAAGGGGAAAAATAAAACAATTAAAATTAAGCATGCAGAAAATTTCTCATTCTTTCTTGCTAACAAGGCCTGAAATTTCTGAATAAAAGCTTTCACATTCCAATTAAAATCCCTGCTTTACAAATGTGGCCATGCCCAAAGTTCCCATTTGGCCATGCCACCATTTTCGTCCATTTTCGTCTCCGTTTTTTCTCCCCTTTGTTTTGGCCTCTCGATGTGCATTTAAAGTTTTCAAACAATGCTTTGTTTCCTTTGGATGGAAACCCTACGCCTTCTTCATTTTCTTCGTTTCACTTCTCGGCCCTTTCGTTTCCTTCTCCACGGCGTTTCGTTTCTCTTCCTTTCCTCCATATGCAACACCTGCAAAACAAAACAAAACACGTTAAAAAAAACTACTAAACTTTACCTAAACTAACATGAAAAAATTAAAAATTAAAACCTAAAACAAAAAAAAAACAAAAAGCTAAAAAACAAACCTACCACTACATACTACTTAAAGCTAATAAAAGGTGCTTTAAAAGCTTTAAGAGCTATACGTGGCCACCATGAAAAATATAAGATATTATATATATATATATATATATATATATATATATATATATATATATATAATATCTTATCTCTTTTTGTTTTTATTATTATTTTTTTTTGTTTTTATTTTATGTTCATTTATATATATATATATATATATATATATATATATATATATATATAATTTTTATTTATCCTTTCTTTTTTCTTTTTTTTGTTTTATTTATTTATTTATTTTTTTAATTCTTTTTTTTTTAGTTTATTTATTTTTTTAAACATGAATTAACCCAAAAGTTAATGTTTGAATTATAAACACTTTAATAAACCTATAAAAAAGAAAAAGACAAAAACCACACCAAAATTTATCAAAAAAAATGTGGGTCCCCAAGCTTTGGGGCTAGTTGTGAAACAGTCACAACAGGATGATACTAACATACTATAAGTATTTGATTCACCATGGTTAAATTGACCATCTATAGTGGTCGTGAGATCTCTTTTGCAATAATAGTGAAATGGTTGAGATAATTAGCATTCGATGGTTGACTTGATAACTTCCTTTTTTGTTGGTTCAGCCTCCCAAGCTGAGTCGATCGTATATAATCTAGAATATGAAACAACTTAGACCTTGTTGAATGACCCTCGAAAAAAACAAGGTATTTAATGGATATATTTTAATAACATAAAGGTTAATGACTTAACCTTATTAGGTAGTTCTAGTTGTCCATGACTTAAATCAAGATATTAAGTTAAGTATACTTTATAAATCATAATGGCATAAATCACATGGAAGAATTATAAACACATTTGTATAACTTAAAAATACTCATGGGCAAATTTAAGTGATTTAACAACCACCCTATAATCAAATAGGACAAGCAAATACAAGTGATTTAACAACCACCCTCTAACCAAATAGGACAAACAAATACAAGTGATTTAACAACCACCCTATAATCAAATAGGACAAGCAAATACATATATCCTCATTAATCCATATTTGATTTAGATGTAAGGTAGATCCAACCTAATTCAAGTACTTTCTTCATGGCCTTGTTCCTTTGCTTTCCACATCCTTATTGCATGTCGCCCCCTTCTACTCTTCCAAAAAAAACTTTTTCTTTAACTAGGAAATCTCTCAAGCCTTCTAGTTTTTGATCCACCCAAGGTGGAGAGCATACTCCCTAGACCTTCAAGAATTCCTAGATGCCCCTTTCTTCACAAAATATCCTCTATTTATAGGGCACTTCTCCACTCATGGGCCAAATAGTGGCCACATTATAATAATATTAAAAATATGCCTTGGACCCATTATGACTTATCATGTCTTGTATAGTATAACCAAAAGTAGAAAAAGGGTCCACTTAGAGATAAGGAGAGTGTCCTTATTTTTGTTTTGTATCCTTTCCCATGGGGACAAATATAAAACTAATACTATTAAGGCAAAGAATGGATACAAAGTTAGAACTATTATTGATAGGGTAAGGGATCTCCCTTTTAATTTCCACCAATATAGGGAAGCCATATGGGTATTTCCCAATGGATAGGATAGCTCATATAATATTTAAAAATCCTATAGTCCTTTTAAGTCCCATCTAAATTGGGTCCACTAGGTTGTTTACATAGGATTTACTATATTGTTATAATTTTGTAAAAGATAATTCCTCAAATTTATCTTTCACAAAACCTCATAATTAGTTTCTAATTAATTATCTTCTCTAAAATATAATTAATATTTTCCTATCCTTCATAAAATTCTTTTATTAGAATTTTTGTAGGATTCTTTAGGGTCTATGCCCCTTTTATCAGGCATTAATTGATCCCCAAGATCAATTAATATCCTTTAAATAAGGTAGGAGGGTGATGGGTCATGACATACACCCCCCCTTAGATTAAACACAATCCTCTGTGTTTGGACATCTACCTTACAAAAACACATTTGTCTAGCAAAAGCTAGCATTTATCCTGTTATTTTACAATCAGATTCTTCTTTCATCCAACACTTCAATCTTGATGGCAAGCTTCATCTTCCATCCATGAGAGTACCTGGACCTACAAAAATGCAAAATATCAGCAATACCATGTCCTTATAAACAATATAACATCCATTTTGCATATCAAAAAGTATTGAAAACATCATCAATACCTAATCACATCACAAATATTACAGTTTTAAACCATCTATTATTGCACAAATACTGAATTTAAAGCACTACAATAATAGAATTTGCAAAATGGTGTTACAGAGATATCATGAAATTATGCATTTGTACCTTATTAGACATAAAAAGTCTTGTTAATTTTATCAAAACTCCCACCAAGGAGTATCATAGTATAATTTGGTTAACCTCTAGCATGAATTAACCTGATAAAATCAAGTGTTAACAAAGACACATCATAATTTTAGAATCTCAATTTAGGATATTCACATATATCCTAATATGCATTTTAATACCAGAGCATCCACCCAGATGTCTCTTGGTTTATATCATCATGGAGAAGTCCCATACCTTCTCCAAGAATGGACACCAATCCATTCTTCAAATTCATTTAGTTTTTTTACAAACAAAAATCAATGTTCATGCATTCCTTTGAATCCCATACTAACTAATTAAATTCATTATAAACAATAATATTCATTCATTTTATACAAACAAAAATATAAAATTTCAAAGGTTTGCTAATGTTTATGCCTCATCCTTGGCATGAATAATCTACTACAAAGTGGTGGCCTACAAAGTGGTGGTCTAAAGGACCTTAAGGTTGATGCTCCTGGGTCTGTTCTTCTCCTCGTACTATGCTGGTACTTATGGCTGGAGATGGTGGTGGAGCTAATGTTCCAGCAGCTTCTTGATCACTACCTCCCCTTCTCCCATGTTGTGTATTAATAGCTGGTTGTGATGGAAGAAGCATACCATGATTTAGCAAGGCAACCAAACAAGATTCCAAAAATGCAACATTAAATTCTTCCCTTAGTTGATGAAATTGTGGATTTTCTGTGAGCATGGCTGCCATCATTACTGCTCTCCAATTATTTCTTTGTAATATCTCTGATCTAAGCCGATCCCGCTCGGATATGGCAGCATCTCTCTCTATTATTAACCTTAATATTTCCTATGCCCAAGCATCTTCTTGAGCATGTTGCATTGGAGATTTCCTCATTGTTGCATTAAATGGATCTCCTAATTCTTACCATGATTATTCCGCCTACTAAATCTGGCGCTACTATAGATCAACTTCTACTCTTCAAGGTATGTGCAACAATAGATCGGTAATCAAAAGTAAAAGAATCATAAAGCATATAATGGGGTTCATTCCACTTAAAACTAGTATCATCCAAGTGAATCCTACCATAAATATGATCGCATTGGATGTCATGGGTAAGTTATTACATTAAAATATCCAAGTGATCATTAGGTCCGATCATATCGATCTTGTCCACACATTTTACCGATCGCATCTTGACAATCCCAAGGTGGATCATTCATCTTCCATGATACACCCTTTTCTTCGGCTTGATTGTCCTATAGATGATTTTTGTGTTGACTAGTTAAGATCATTGCTCCTCTTAAATTTTTGAGGCAATATGTATCCTCTTATCACAACCATTAACTTTACGTCGAGTCACATCATTGTTCCTTCAATGGTTTCGAAGGTTGATCTTGTGCACACTTATTTGTGAATCATACCTTTAGGTACTTCTTTTTCAAATCTGGTCATAAGTACTTATTGACATCAAACACATTAATGGAAAGAAAGATTCTCTTAACTTCTTTTTGGTAGGAAATTAGTTTTCCAAAATTAGCCATCATGTTTAGTTATGAAGAAGAGCAGCATGAGTTTTATGAATCCTTTGTTTGGATTCCTTGAATCTTGCTTCAACAGAGGGAAGGGTTGCAGAACTTCTTACAAAGTCAAGCTATCGAAGCTCGTAATGCCCTTATATCCATGGAACAGATATATTGCAATACCTTTATCCAGAATTCACTTTGTGATGTATGGCTAAGGAATAATTCCCATAATTATTTAGCTTTTGAAAGTCCTTTAAGTCATTTCAAGTGGTTCGACCGATTCTTCAGTTGGCCTAACTAGACTTTCCATGTCCGATTTGGGGATTCCTGGTTACCTCCTATAAGTGATCCTCTAAATATTCCATTTCAATTTCTACCATCCTATTATTTGGATGTGGTCAAGAAATATGTTCCCACTGGAAAGGCTACTTTTGATAGCGAGCTTTATCAGAGTCTTCTATATCAAAGGTATGTGCAGACTCACTTATTCTAGGAAATTCAGAATAGATTCACTCAGACTCGGTGTCTGATAGAAATGGATCTTGTGTTGTGTGGACGTCGTGGCACTCCTTGGCCATATTATGTATTTGATAGATATATTGTAATTCGCTACAATATTCCTCTTCCAGTCATCTATTTTGAGCGTAGCTTATCTCCAGTCGAAGATTATGATAGCTTAGATTCTAACTAAGACTATGAGGGTTTTCATCTTACCATTACTATTATGTCCAGTTTCTAGTTTTGGCATATTTGTATGCAATAAAAAGAAACTGTCTAATAATATTCAGTTGTTGGTTTTTCTATGTTTTGTCCAACTATTTTATGCTCCAGTTTTCTTTGGAAAATAATACCACATGCATGGTATAATGAGTAGTTTCAGATTTAAATAGCATAGCACACCTCAATACATACAACCACCACCCGGATGGTCGGGTGGCATACCTTTCTGTGGAGTCAGGATACTCAGATTATCGAAGTTTTTTGGTGGAGTTCTTCCCAAAGAATTCCATGTCAAGAAAAGTATGGAGTTTCTCCAGCTAATATTGTGACAACTTTCGTACCCAAAGTATATTGTAACATTGATCAAAAATCAAAACAAAGAAAACATTGTTTTGTTTATCTCTTGTTCTTAAATTTCCAGTAGTTAGTTTTCAATGACTAACTTGTATTCACACATGGTGATAATTCCCAAACTAAATTTAGTCATTCTCGTCAAGAGTTTTATCTTTTTGCTTTTACCATCGGGTTCTCATATGTAGAGATTAATACCACATGCGTCGTGTTATGACATATGTAAATGTTTAAATAATGTGAAGCACATCTATTAAATTACAGCAAAGAAAGTGGTATCTTCAACCGTGGTAAAGGTTCAAGTTTTAGCTATCTCTGGGTGAACTATCATAGAATAATTTGCAGATCGCCAGAGTTAGTCGTAGTTGAGATGCCTAGTTTCTTGGCCAAAGGCCAAATTGTAACAAAAATTAATTAAAGAAAACATTCTTTTAATGTGCCAATTTTAATCCAAGGTTGTTCTAGACCGATATCTTTAGTGGCTAAATCTTAACTCACTTGAGTTTTATTCTACAAAGTGTTTCAAATTATCTATAATAATTTGATAACCTTAATCTTAAGTGATCCTTCGGTTCTTACACACTTGAAGAAGTAAGTAAGTCAAAAGATATAGATGTCGAGTATTTTCCCAAAAGAGTCTAAGGTACACCACTTAAAACCCATGCAGGAGGGTTCACTTAGCTCTTCCACTTTTGAACGATTGTGGATCTACTCATGGGGGATAGGAACTCAGACATCATAATCTCAAGCATTGACCTTGTCCTTACCAAGTGTGCATTGTTTAGAGTTTATGTTTTGAGTTTTTATCTCATGTTTTGTTTCATGCCCAAATATTTTGCTAACCTAGATCTAACTAGAATCTATTAGTTAGCCTGGGCTCTGATACCAACTGTAACAACCCCAGTTGTCACTACTCAACCACTCAATTTTTTTATATATATATTCATACATCATTTATGAGACAAGGAACATAATCATGACTTAAGGTAGAACCATTCCATTTGGATTAAAACTTATCAAGGCAGATAGCATCAAGAGCTATTGAGACTTGATCAGAGTCTCTTTGAGTAGAAGTGATCAGCTTCTATGAAACCCTCATACCCCATTGGTATGAGAACGCTAGCCAAGCGTTAGGTTTCATCCCATATAAAAGGGAAAATCACCCTGGTCCACCAAGACCAGTATATAGGTGAATGCCTTGAAGATGGAGAACCACACCAATGGAAAACCATCATAGATGAAATAACCACACCAATGGTTATTCATAGATCTTAGATCCAATCCACATATTTTTGATGGGATCTTTAGGATAACAGATCACTATTCATGATTAAACTCATAGAATCCATGGAATGTCATCTTAAGCAAGATTATGTAACTTTAAACCTCTTAAAACTTATTTTTCCATTCCTTCATTTAGGTATCCAGTTTTCTTATTCATAAGAGTCATTTAAAGACAATACTTGTCCAACATGGAAGTACCCCTCCTCATGCACACTCAACTTCTTAGCTTTAGGATATAAGGTTTGTTTTGGTTTTCAATTCTAAACCAACTTGTCTTCTTGTGGGTTTCATCCCATTCCAAATTCCAATGTGTTCTAATTTAAACCATCATGAGTGTTTAGGAGGTGAATATAAATCAATGATATCTTTTTATGATAAAATTCATTACATCATAACCTTAGATTGAAACAACACATGAGAGGTCTATTTAAGCAAGAATTACATTCCATTATGATCAACTTTATAATTCCACACAACCATTGATTACATAGAGTAAAACTAACTAGTTGCATCATTCATAATTATTCAATTTAATCCAGAAAGTAAATGGCATAATCATTAAATCATCATCATCCTATAAATTTAAGCATACATTCTTAGCATCATAAATGAAATCTACTGAGTAAATAGTATTCAAGGTAAGCATTGCAGTATTCTAGATCATGCATGACTATCCCATTTAAACATTTTGTCTTGATTGGCTACCCAAGTTGACAAGATTAGTTACCTATATTTTCCTTAATATGGAAGAAAGATTACATGATTTCTAGTCTATGGTAATGTCCACCTTATTTAGAAAAAGTCATATTTAGATTTAGACAATATCCTACTAATAATCCAAGTTAACTCCTTTAACTTATAAATTAGACCAATTCTTTGATAAATCCTGTTGAATACGCATAACTTTGATTGTGCACAACATTAAAAGTGTTCCCTCAATCAAAATGGTTAACAAATTAGTACCACAAACTTCTAATCTTTAATTTTATACTCTTTTGTAACCTTTAATTTTATACTCTTTTCTAAGGCTTCCTCTAAGGTATATAGATCCACCCTTTTTATTCAAACTAATTTCGAAGCCCATTCATGATTGGCCTTCTTTAGTCCATGTTTTTGGGTCAATATTGAAACTAAAACAAAGTATTTCTTGAACTCCTTTCTATAAAATTGATGGATTTGCTTGCATTTGAAACTTTCCCTCTTATATGATAATTTTATAGATAAGTATTGACTCATATCACCCTTCTATCTAAAATCGACCAATCAAAATAACACATGTCATACTTCCTCCTATAGCCCATATGGATTAGTTAAGTGAGAACTTGAAAGGACAAACATCATCATTTTTCACCTAAATTTTAATATGTTGATCCTAGGCTTTCACAAATCGTCCCAGCATACTACGGTTTTGTAGGGGTCATGTTACTGTACCAACTGCTTGCAACAAAGGTGCGCATTGGACATACTTCGGCCTATTTCCAAGGAATGAAGTCTCCCAAAATCACCACACTATAATGTAGGGTTATTAGCATGGAGTTTTATGCATAAAATATCTTAAAAAGAACTTGAGAGGGTGTCGGTATAAGTTGTACACACAAATCGAGTTCTCCGTAATTGATCGCCACATCCACAAAATTGTGAGAGACTCAAATTTCAAACTCTATCATTCCCGTCGTTATAGATTATTGCCTCTTTTTATGAATGTATAGGATTTTAGAGATAGAAAAAACTTCCCATGACATTGTTAAAGCCTACAATTTGAATCACCCAATCATTAGGGTTAGAAGGTATACAACAGTTAATAAATTCTTAATTAGCTACCATACGATAGTCAAGCACATTATAAACCCTACCCTTATCCTCCAATTATGAACCATTTTTTTCTCAACGTAGAATACAATCGTTATCCTAAAAGTGGTTATGCACGGGCAGGGTTTTCATAACCTTATTACTTGTGTTCAAAGGTCGATGATGTAAACCTTGTGTGAATTGTTGTTCCCGCCTCCCTCTATTGATTATCCCATACTTGCTATGGGATGATACTATTTTCTATAAGTATTTGATTTACCATGGTTAAATCAACCATCCATAGTGGTCCTGAGATCTCTTTCACAATTATAGTGAAATGGTTGAGATTAATTAGCATTCGATAGTTGACTTGATAATCTCCTTTATTGTTGGTTTAGCCTCCTAGGCCGAGTTGATCGTATATAATCTAGAATATGAAACAACTTAGACCTTGTTGAATGACCCTCAAATAGAACAAGGTATTTAATGGATATATTTTAATAACATAAAGGTTAATCACTTAAACTTATTAGGTAGTTCTAGTCGTCCATGAATTCAACCGAGATATTGAGTTAAGTATACTTTATAAATCATAATGGCTTAAATCACATGTAAGAATTATAAACACATTTGTATAATTTAAAAATACTCACGAGCAGATTTAAGTGATTTAACAACCACCCTATAATCAAATAGGACAAGCAAATACAAATGATTTAACAACCACCTTATATTCAAATAGGACAAGCAAATACAAGTGATTTAACAACCACACTATAATCAAATAGGACAAGCAAATACATATATCCTCATTCATCCATATTTGAGTTAGATGTAAGGTAGATCCAACCTAATTCAAGTAGTCTCTCCATGGCCTTGTTACTTTGCTTTCCACATCCTTATTGCTTATCGCCCCTTTCTACTCTTCCAAAAATGACTCTTTCTTCAACTAGGAAATCTCTCAAGACTTCTAGTTTCTGATCCACCCAAGGTGGAAATCATACTCCCTAGACTTTCAAGAATAACTATATGCCCTTTCTTCAAGAAAATTTCCTCTATTTATAGGGCACTTCTCTACTCATGGGTCAAATAGTGGCCACATTATAATAATATTATAACGATGCCTTGGACCCATTGTGACTTATCATGTCTTGTAAAGTATAACCAACAGTAGAAAAAGGGTCCACTTAGAAAGAGAATATCCTTATTTTTGTTTTATCCTTTTTCATGGGGACAAATATAAAACTAATACTATTAAGGCATAGAATGGATACAAGGCTAGAACTATTATTGATAGGTTAAGGGATCTCCCTTTTAATTTCCACCAATATAGGGAAGCCATATGGGTATTTTCCAATAGATAAGATATATATATAATATTTAAAAATCCTATAGTTCTTTTGAGTCCCATCTAATTTGGGTCCACTAGGTTGTTTACATAGGATTTACTATACTACTATAATTTTGTAAAAGATAATTCTTCAAAGTTATCTTTCACAAGACCTCATAATTAGTTTCTAATTAATCACCTTATTTTTAGGATAATTAATATTTTCCTATCCTTCATAAAAAAAAATTATTTGAATTTTTGTAGGATTATTTAGGGTCTATACCCCTTTTATCAGGCATTAATTGATCTACAAGATCAATTAATATCCTTTAAATAAGGTAGGAGGGTGACGGTTCATGACAATTTGATACCATGTCATGATATGGTGCCACATTATTGTTAGGTTCCATGTCATCATTAAGTGGCATGTTATCATAAGGAGCCATGCCAATATGCATAAGCAAGAAGGGGTAAAATCATCATATAGTGCCATGTATTAAGATGTGCTACGTCCTCAATCAACGAGATGATGTCAGAGTCTCCACTAGGTAAATAGGATTTGAACCATAGACCTGAAGATCCCTAAGTCTTAAGGGAGAATCCCCTATCCCCCCTTGGCTAGGGCACTCATTAGAATGCAAAAAACAACCATACATAGGCTAAAGGGAAGGTTCCTCCATGAAACACCCACCTTATTTTGTGTTACCATACGTTCTATTGATGTAGGTACATGTCATTATTGAACCATATGCCCAACATGTGCACCCTTTTATTCTCCCTTACAATATTATCTAAATTTTAATTTTAAATGAAGGGAAGAAAATAATATTTTAATGTTGAAAAATAGCTACCTAAACACAAAATGCAAAAAAGTGATCAATTAGGCCCCTCCAAAAGAATTTATTTTGCAATGAATCCAAAAATACCAACTATTTGTAGTATTTGTCATGGTTTACCCTATATAATGCTTTTGTTGAACATAAAAAATTAGTTCATACTCTCTACCATACACCAGATGACCTTGACCAAGCTTTAAACAACTTTCTCATTGGATAACCTCTCACACAAGATTAGTGACTTCTATCGATTGGTCAACCTCCACCATAAGTTCAACAGCCCACTCTTTGTTCTAGATGGTAAACTATTGCCAAACATATTGGTTCTAGATGGTCATGACCAAGCCTCATTTGACTTGATTGTTACTTTAAGTAGCCATCCCTTGGCCTTGGATGACCCAAATATCACAAACGACTAATATTTCCCCAATATGAATTCTATCTTTTGAGCAACTTGCAAACTCTTCTAAAAGACTATCATCCCTTCATGGATAGGCTGAGTTCCTTTCCACTTTGACAATATTAATTTATTTATGCTCAAATTTTGTAGGAAAGGAAGGATGTATTGCATCAAGGGTGAATGACAAAGCAACAAGTTGTAGAAAAGTGCATAGTATGCAAATGTTGTATGAGTATTTGGAAATAGGAGGAGCCATTGAAAAAGGAAGATGCAATTGCCACTCACAAAATAAGTGAATAATAATAAATCATTGAAAAATTACTATGTAGGAGACTGAAGGCACAAAAGTATTTTTTGGAAAATATGTATGGATAGGAGATGGTTTGAGAATTTTTTTAGTCACAATCAAGAGAAGTTGCAGACACATAATTTATAAAAATGATGCAGACTATGCAAAGATATGCAAGGAATGTTATCATACGAGTGGTATGTGGAAGCTATTGAGTGAACTAGAAACCTAATGTTGAACAAGTCATTAGTAGACAAAGGTTGTCATACTAGTTAGAGGAAGGGTGTCATACTAGGTAGAACAGGGTGTCGTACCAATCAAAATGGGTTGCCATAACAATTAGAGCAAACTACCATGCTAGTTGGAAATAATATGACAAGTGCTCTACTAGTTGGAATTAAGATGATAAGTGTTCTACCAGTGCGAGTAGCAAATGGTAAAGGTTGTATAAGTAGTAGTAGACATCTGAAATAAAAATTGTAGTTAAAGACACAAAAAATATGAAGTATCCAAGAGAGGATGGAGCAGGTGAAACTAGAGCCAATAAGGAAACTTACCTAGCTCAGGTTGAAGAGAATAAGGTGCTAGAACAAGTGTAATAAGTCTTGTGGATCACATACAATAATGATAAAGAACAAGGTTTTGAAATGAAGTGGATTAGGGGTAGGCAACATACTAGACACTCACAAGAATGACCTCAATATGATACTCTATATGAGCAACAAGTGGAGGCTTTATAATAAAAATTAAAGGAAATAATGCCAATAGATCTAAAGGACATTACATGACAACAAAAAGTGGGAGAATATTACCACAATTGGTGGAGGGTAAGCATAGATTATTGCTCAATTAAAGCTATATTTAAGAAAGTAGGTGTAAGTTGCATACTATAAATTCTAAAATTTAACAAGAAATTATTTAAGAGTTACTTGTTGCACATGTTGGAGACATACAATCCACTATAGAACACCAAAAAAGTGAAGATTGGTGACAAGAAAGTGTAGGTAATATTTTCACCTAACAACTTTTAAACTTTCAAAGAACGTTTGGATTACTAAGTCATGGAATGCCAGTTAAAAAGGAGATAATAGATCAGATCTAGTAGAATAAAATGATCCATGAAGTCACCAATATGACCCTAGATGAAGTGGCAAAGATGACAAAGCATGGGAGTCATGAAATAAAGCAACAACTAAAGACAATGGAGTTGTAGTACACCATGAAAGTGATAGTTTCTAGGTTACAAGGAGAGCAACAATGTTTAGAGATACCTACTTGGCTTGTACCATATGTGCAAGGCCTCATGAAAGGTGTCGAATACGACTGGGCATCATACTTGTTGCAACATATTAAGAATTTCTTGATGCAATTCTTGAAGAACTTTTCAATGGTATTTTGCACTATTGCATTGTTGATGAATGTTGTAGCATAAAACAAGATGTAGTTTATTGGATTGGATCCCCAAAGGAAGATAGCATAGTAGGATCCAATGATCATGGGGTGGCTTAATGTAATGAATTTACAAAGGCAAAGGCAAGTACTCTAGTAAAAACATAAAATATATTGAAGAGGAAGGACTTGCTAGATGAGGAGGCAAGTGAGGATTTAGAAAATGAAGAAAAGCAACAACTAGTATGAGAGAAGAGTTGGAGGAGGTTGGTACACCTAATTGAAGAATATTATAAAGAGGAAGAATAGTATTCTATGGAGTAGATTGCACAAGGAGGAGCTATATCACAAGAAAACAATCTAGCAAGAATTATGGATATGGATAAAGAGGTATGAGATGCAGTGGATGTAATTCAGATGGAAGCAGTGAGTGAGATGAAAATGGAGTGGGTAGAATTTGAGTAGCATATAAACCCATGTGCATCACCTCAATTGTGAGAGGAACCATTATTTGAAATCACATCCACAATAGAGGAGCTAGCAATGGAAGAACTAGTTCCATCCAAAGTACTAGAAAGAGGAAAACAACTAGCAAGGGAGGACGTAGTGCAAGCAAAAGCAAAAATGAAGAAAGAAAGGCAACCCTCAATAAGATATAAATTGATAAAGAGAGGAAGTAGTAGCCAAAGGATGGAATAATTGGTTGATATTCTTAAGCAGTTTATCTCAGGAGGTAAACGACAAAGAAGACTATAAATCTATGAGGTTATGGTGAAGGATTTAGAGAGGATATTCTTACCGAGGAAGATATCGAGGTTGAAATTTGAGTAGAAAAATGTGAGTATTTCATGGTTGAAGTATCGAATCTAAAACTTCCATAAAACTTGGGAGACCATGTAGAGGAACAATTGATATACTATTTGACAAGATGATGAATATTCTAGATAAAATAAGATTGGAATTTAGGATGGGTTGTATGGGACAGTTGAAGAATTGGTAGTTGATGGTGTACAAAGATATGGATAAAAGTGATATAGTGGGTTCAAGATGAAGAAAGAATGAACTCATGGAA
This sequence comes from Wollemia nobilis, assembly GCA_028583015.1. NCBI lineage: Eukaryota > Viridiplantae > Streptophyta > Pinopsida > Araucariales > Araucariaceae > Wollemia > Wollemia nobilis. Next base: position 23,166,288 of record JAQPPZ010001195.1, read on the forward strand.
ATTCATTAGAAGTAGCCATGGGAATCACAGGTTGATAACATCCAAAGGATGGTTGGAATAAAGTAACTACCAACAAGAACCATGAGGATATACATGCAACCAGCCCAAATATATATTGATGAAGCCAATTTCGTACCTTCTATGTAAGATGTAGCAGGCATGGAGTATAGGAAAATTACATATGAACTGGTAAAGATGTATGTAAGGATCAATTTCTTGGTATAATGGATAGAGTGGTTAGCTACTAAGATTACAAAATATTAAAAGACACATATGCTTAGCTAAGGCAGAACTAGTTACCTTGAAGCAAGCAGTTGAAGCAGAATTAAATGCTTTAAAGCAAGAGGTTGAGGAGAAGAATAAGATGCAAGAAGAATAGAGCTAATTGGGCAACTAAAATTTGAGTGCTCAATCAAAGAGTAAATTTTGGAAGGGAAGACCAAGTAATTAGAGCACAAATATCAGCTAATTATAGAAAGAGATAAGAAACTTGTAGGAGCGACACAAAAATCTAAGAAATAAGTTGAAGATACCTTTATGAATATGGTTAAAGAGCTCTTGATAGAGTTGGTTGAGATGGAGTAGAGGGTAAATCATTATGGTATATAAGGAACTTTATACCATAATTATGCCAAAGTACTAAAGGATGGGAATAAGGCATTAAATATACAATCATAAAAATGTGAGGATCACCTACTCTAACACCTCAACACTAGTAGCCAAGCTTCAAAGAACCGAAGAAAATATTGACAAGGATGTTGACCAAAGCAAAGGGAAGGCAAGATGTAGGCACTAGTTCTAGACCTAAAAATAAAAAATAGTGCAAAATGCACTAAGTGTAAATAATTATAATTGTAATGTAATATAAATAAAATTTAAATGCATATGTAATGAAATGAAATGTAGATAAAATAAAAATATAATGCAATTTGATCATTTATTTGATGAATTGCAAATAGACTATAGTGCATTAAGGGTAATGTGAGAACGTCAAATATGGAGACAATTTGGTGGTGTGCTATCCTAGAAATTCATTGTTGGAAATGACCAGGACAAAGCTTTAAATTTATTTGAGATGATGGTGAGACTATTCATATGTGTGTATTGAAAACATCTAGTGTGTCTAGGGAGACAAATCTAGTGTGTCTAGGGAGATGATGGTGAGACTATTCATATTGGAAACCTATAAGTGTATACATTGTAGTATGAATCTAGATTGTATATGCATTGTGCAGTATTCTATAACGCTATACCATAAGTAATGTAATTGACTTGTATTCTACCTATGTTGAGTGTAATATGTATAAATGTGTTTACCATTAGTAGTTGTAGTATATATTTGATTCTTTATGTGTAGAGATCATAGTTGTAGACTGAACATGGAACATGGGAGTTGCAGTCCAGATTATAGTACAACTAGAACTGCCATGAGTGTTTTCATCCTATTCCTCTATTTATGGAATACTTACCACTTGTACTACTACACTTTGTCTTCCATGTCAACCTTCAAAATTTTTACCCTTGACATATCAACATTTTCAATGTCATTACATGCCACATCACCTGACATGTCATTAATTGTAACATCATCATTGGTTATCACATCATCATTGATTGACATGTAATATTTCGATACAATGTCATGATATGGTGTCACATTATCATTAGGTGCCATGTCATCATTAATTCACATGTTATCATATGGAGCCATGTCAATATGCATAAGAAGGGGTAAAATCATCCTATAGTGTCATGTATTGAGATGTGCCATGTCCTTAGTCAACAATATGATGTCACAGTATTAAAAAAAAAAGTTGGGAAAATGGGATTTGAACCATAGACCTAAATATCCCTAAGACTTAAGGGAGACTCCCCTATACCCCCTTGGCTAGGGCACTCATTAGAATACAAAAAACAACTACACATAGGCTAAACAGAATGTTCTTCCTTCATGAAACTCCCACCTTCTTTTGTGTGATCATGCATTCTATTAATGTAGGTATGTATCACTCTTGAACCATGTGCCCAACACGTGCACCATTTTATTCTCCCTTAGAATATTATCTAAATTTTAATTTTAAATGGAGGGAAGAAAACAAACTTTTAATGCAGAAAAATAGTTACCTAGAGACAAAATGGAAAAAAGTGATCAACTAGGACCCCCCAAAAGAATTTTTTTTGCAATGAATCCAAAAATACCAACTATTTGTAGTATTTATCATGGTTTGCCCTATAAAATGCTTTTGTTGAACATAACCAATCAGGTCATACTCTCTACCATCCACCATATGACCTTTACAAAGCTTTAAATAACTCTATCTCTGGATAAACTCTCACACAATATTAGTGACTTCTATTGATTGGTCAACCTCCACCATAAGTTGGACAACCCACTCTTTGTTCTAGATGGTCAACTACCACCAAACATATTGGTTCTAGATGGTCATGACCAAGCCTCATATGACTTTATTTTTACTTTAAATAGCCATCCCTTGGCCTTGGATGACCCAAATATCACAAATGACTAATATTTTCCCAAGATGATTTCTAGATTTTGAGCAAATTGCAAGATCTTCTAAACAACTATCATCCCTTCCTGGATTGGTTGAGTGCCTTTCCACTTTTAAAATATTAATTTAGATAGCCCTTATATGGACTTGTGTTGTTCGATCCTCATTTCCTTTTTTTGGATGGCCGAAAGGACCTTCTCTTTCATTTGAATGGGCACCACCATCCACCTAACAATTCCTTTCAAGGCCAAAACAATATTTTTTTACATTAGAATGACTTCCTTAGGAATTTGTCACTTCCAACAAAAATTTCTCTTGTAAATCCAACCCCAAAAGTGTTGGTTAGGTTTTCATTTCTCTGATTAATTAGGGATTAATTTTCTTATGCTTCTCCTAGGGCAAGTCCCCAATCTTCAAATTCTTACATGAATTCAAATTTTTATCTAGAATTTACATGGATTTTCTTTAAAACCCTCTCTCCCACCATGGGTATGTGTCCCAAATCCTCTTCTACAATAAAATTCACTTTCATTGGGTTTCTACTAATAGTTTCCTCCACAAATTGATTTTCCTTTAATAAAATCCTAGTTTATGCTCTAACTCATTCCCTCTAGCACTTGGTTTTGCATATTCAATTATTTTTTAACTTCACACACCCCTATTAGTTTTGGCCCTTCATATTTAGATTCTTCTTTAACAATATTGGGCTCTATCACTAGTGAAGGGGGAATGACTCTTAATTCTTAGGTGGGGAATCTCCTGCAATATTCTCTTTTTGCCCAATCAAATTGCTCTCATATGTTGCATAACATAACCTAATCATAACCACACCTAATGGAGACTTCCTGGAACTAATTTTGATCCAAAATGAAGGGGGACCTTATGAAGCCTGCCTAGGTAGCTCCAAGAAATTCTTGGACAATGAAACATTTATAACCACCATCCTCAAATTTGATGTTACATGAATTTTACCAGTCTAAAGTCACATTTCATTAATCTCTAATTTTGTTTACATTTCATATTCATTTCACCTAATTTCACTTTTAATTTAATTTGATTTTATTTATGCTAATATCAAATACATTCCATCCAATTTAATTTTAACAAAATTGCAAGCAAAAATTTGTACAACCTTTTATTTTTTCTTTTTCTAGGAAGCAGTTTTACCTCCTACATTTGTCCTCTCCTTTTAAATTAGTCATCATCCTCATCGATGCTTGCTGCTTTTTTGTATATGTTTATTTTTGCTAATATTTGGCCATAGATGCTCCACCCATCTCTATTATTTGGATTCACAAAGCTTCTCATTCATCCTTCAATATCTCTGCATATGGAGAAACTACAGTCCATAGTGATTAGCTTTCTTCTCCATTTTGGCTAATTGCACTATCAACTCTTTTTCTCACTCAGTAGAACTCTTTTGCATTCTCTATTTTAGCTTAGCCTCATTCTTGGTTGCAATAGCCAACTGTTCATCCCTCTTAGAAATGAGGATCCTTATGCTCTAACTCTTTTTCTCGAGCCTTATAAACTATGAATTTATTTCTATTTTTGCCTTATAGCTTATAATGATCTAATTGCACCTCTCCATATCTCTCTTAGTTGGATCAAATTTTTTATCCTTGGCCTTTAATTGTTCATCCTTATCCTTAAACTATTTTTATTTGGTCTTTAATTGATACTCATTATTCTTCCTTAGACTAATAGTCTTTGTCGCAACTTCCTTCTTCATTTTTTGTACTTCCATTTTCATCTTCTCAACTTCTTCCTTCATAGGTTCAATATTTTTCCTCGTCATTTCCATCTCTTCCTTATACTGGTTAACTTAATTCTCCTTGGATTAGTAAATATTTTGCAACCTAACTATTAACCCATCTATCCAATGAGTCAAAAATTTAATTTAGTTGTATACTAGTGCTACTTTTGGTGGAATCTTCCTATACTCCACCTTAGTTGTGTCTACTGGGAAATATTGCAAGGTACCTAATCTATGTACACTCTCCTTGGTACCCTATAGTTAGTTGACATGCCCTTTGGTAGCTCCTTCATTCCAATCATATTTATCACTTCAAATTTTAACTCCTATGGTTATTTTTCATGGATTTTTGTGAGCTTATTTGTCTTCACATCCTCTTGGGCCCATTGTATTGCTTTATCTATTTCATTGTAAAACATGGATTTCCATTGCCTTAGTTGTCCTACACAACCCATCCTAAATTTTAGTCTTGTAGACTCAAAAACCCCCATCATATTTCCAAAAAATTCATTCACCTAATCATAAACTTGCATTCCTTCATCCTCAAACCATTCGAAACTAAGCACTTCAATAATGAAATGCTTCTCCAGTACTTGGAATGTATCTTCCTCCTCATATTCCATATTTAATTATACTCTAGTTTCTTCTGGTTGTACTTCTCTATTCTCTTTTAATTGCACTTCTTTATTCTCTTCTAGTTGGGCTTCTTTATTATCTTTCAGTTGCACTTCTTTATTCTCTTTCGGTTAGACTTATCTATTCTCTTCCAGTTGATAAGGTTTTACTATAGTTTGTTCCTAAAAATTTGGTAGAGTTTCTTCATTGGCTAATATTTGACTACCACATATCCTAATAATTCTAATTTTGTTTTTTGATATTCAGGTACAATCTAAACTTGCTTTTCCCTTTCTATATATTTAACTCTTGTTTCTCTTTGCACCACTAATTATTTTAATATACATTAGACTCTTTCTAAGATATCAAACTTCTCTATATTCGATATGGTTGGTGATGCACAAAAAATTATTTGTGGTGATTCAACAAGTCCTGGTAATCCTTCCTCCACATTGCCCATCATTACTGGTTCTTCTTGAACCTCTTCAATTAACTATGCCCTCAATTCTTCCTATTGCATAATATCTTCTAAATATTTTTATTATTGCAATATTAGCCTCTCCTGCTCATGTTGTCTCCATGTTCGAACATGACTTATTTACGATTGTTCCTTCTTCCTTCTTTCTTCAACTTGTTGTTCTTCCTAGGTGACTCCCATAGTCACTTCTTCAGTTTCTTGCTATAATTTGGGCTCTAACCTTATCTTATTTCTTGGTTATGGTGCCACCTCCTTTGAATCCTCACTATCATCTTCATCAAAAAGGTTTGCTCTTCAAATAATCTTCTTGGTCCAAATCTTAATCGAAGTAGTCTTTGTTATTGGCATCACTTTTACCCATCTCAAAATTATGCATTCATTCTTAGGTAGCTTCCTTAGAGCTATTAATATAGGAATTTATATCTTGGTGTATGACACTACATTCAACATTATTCCAATGGAATGGAATGCCATAAAAAAAATTCTTAGTTTGTCATCTCAAGAAATTCCTAATTTTGTATAATTACAATGCCCAATCATATTTTATACCTTCCACCATACCTTGCGCACACTATGCTAGCCACATAGGCATCTATGATGATTTGGTTTTTTTAGATAGTTTGGATATGATGATATTTATAACACTTTGTAACTCATCATTCTTCATTTGGCTTTATTTAATCCCACGACTTCTTAAACCAGACATCTTATTGGCATTGCTAGGTTTAATATTTGTTATATATTGAATTATCATGTTCCATTCTTCTGTACCTAAGGCCTCTTTCCTCATTGCAATTTTTATTTTTGTAACCCAAACATCTACCAAAAATTATTTGCTAAAATAATCATCCTCATGTCTCGATTTCCTATCTTCATAATGCTTATATTTTGGTTTGCATCATAAGTCTCAAGCATTTGCAACAAATATTCCTTAAAAAATACCTTAATCAAATACTTGAACCTATGCAATGCATATTACTTCTACTTGCATCAATGCAACTTTCAACTTATGATATGGTGGATTCTCTTGCCACCACTTCCAAAAAACTATCCAACTAGTTGAGTCTATATTATTTGCTTTAGAGTTATTTTCTCCTTCTCTTTTACCAGTGAATCACCTTACTATCTCTAATATTGTGTCTCCTACTCCATGTAATGTATTCTTCCTTGTGTGTACTCTATCAACTCTTATCTTGCATCGAGTCTAACTTCTTCTTCTCTTCTTGGGTATTCTCTCCTATGCAACGGGTCAGACATACATGTAATCCTTTGTCATTCTATTCTTCATAAGCACTCACCAAAATATATTCTCACTCATACTTCATATTTCGTATATTCTTTCTTTTTGTTGTACATTGACTATTTAGTTAGTTTGTCATCGTATATATGGCCAATAAATTGTACGTGTATGACACTCATGATTGTATGGCACTTATTTCAATTTGTACAATACTCCTTTGTCATATAGTAGTATTTGTCCTTTGTACGATGACCTACTTTCATAATATGGTGGTATTTTTTTTTCCTGTGTGATCACATCTTTGCATCATATGATTACTTTTTATCTCTTTGTATGATAACTTCCCTATATCATATGGTAGCCTTCCTTCCCTCATATGACAATTTCACAACAATTTTTGTATGACACTTTCTTCAATTTGCAGTCTTTTTCTCTTTGTAGTCTTTCATATAATGCTCTTGTATGATGATTTCCTCATTGGCCTACTTTCCCCCTTGATGCACTTTGTCTATTTAACAACTTTCTTTTTCCTTTCCCTTACTCAATTTTTCAAACCCTTCATTGCAACTTGCCTTGAATTACCTTGAATAGTAGGTGCCCCTCCTTGTACAATTTTAATATAGGGGTTTGTGTAAAATAAAATCAGTCATCTTTTTCCAACTATGTATGGTATGTCTCCTTATCTATCTTAGTTTTAATTTCTCCTCCTATTGTTTTTAGTATTACTGTACAACCTCTTGTAAACTTATAATTTTTTTAATGTACATATTTATAAATGTGATTTTTTTATGACATATCAATATCGTCATACAAGTCGTATGACCATGTAGACTTGGACTTGCACAACATCCCCTATTGACATATCATCCTACCTTTCTATTAGTTCTTTCATCATATAATTCATATGATCCTACTTTATTACATTCTTTGTCATACAATTTCCTTGCTTTGGACTTATAGGTGGTAGGCCATACAATCCTCCTTATGCACTTGACTTATATGAAATCTATCATATAGTCCCTTTGCTACTCCTCTTGGTCTTTACAGTGCTATATCGTATAATCTCTTTCTTGATCTTGCATTGTATGGTCATCCTTTACACTGATTTTTACCATATTGTGCTCATTTGTACAATGATCTATCATATAATCTCTTTCATTTGTATGGATCCTAATTGGATTTCATTGAGTTAAGTTTACTTCCAAAATTGGTGATAAAATTTGTCCAATATTATCTCCTAAATCCTTTGTGGACTTGTTGAGCTTGTGCTTGCATTGTGTAAGCTTTCTCTCTCTTGTTTCCAAGCTGATTTCTTCTATGACCATGCATTTATGCCATGGCCCTTCTTGTAATCATTTGGAAAATATCTCTAGCTTGGGACTGTCCTTTCCCATCTCTAGATTGTTCAAGATCTATCCAATCCCTTGACCATTGTGGATTATTTCTTCAATTTTAATGTGGTCCTCGAGGTGATATAAATGGGCCAACCTAAATTTCATGCCCAACTTGACTATTTCTTACTTGATCAATGAATGGTCCTTGCAACCCTTAACATTGATCCTAAATCCTATTAGAAATAGAGTCTATTCCATCATTTGGGTTATGTAAATGTATATTCCAAGGTACATACTTAGATTACTTTAGGGTCAAGTTTTCTAGTTACTTCATGCAATGTAATAAGTGGAAAAGTGTCAATGTGCAAGTTGTACATGTGCAAGTTGTCCCTTGCACAACTAGATAGAGTGTTTTCCAAGGAATCTATCCTCCTACATAAAGGGCTTCATACCCTTACTTGAATGTACCACTTCTATTAATTTAATAAGATGTTCTATTACCTTGATTTCTATATTCTGAAATATTGAGATGCTACTAAAGCCATCAGTGGTACCAAAGTTATGGTTTTTCCTAGTGAGTAATAGGGAAAGTTATTGCTATAGATTTTTGCAAAACAGATGTGCCTTTGAACCTACCACTTGCAAATTCCATTATCACGAGATCGTTTGAAGAGCTCAACAAGAATAAGGAGATCAAAGAAGTTCTTGATAAATAGAAGAGTTGGGACAATTATCGCCATTCAAAAACAAGCCCAAGAGAAGAAGAATTTTGCAAGGAGTACCAAATCTCAGAAGAAGCTCACCAAATCTTGAATATTTGAAGATTACCTCTCATAAAAAGAAGGTATCACTTTAGAGACAAAGACTTCTCCAAATATGCATCAGAAGGAGAAAAATAAAAGATAAGAACAAGCCATCAAAACCTAGGCTCATAAAATAAAGGTTGAGATCGTCATTTGGTGAAGAAAGAGCTATTCAAGATAGTCTACAAAGAGCTACAACAAAATGGTATGCAACTTTCTAGTGCAAATAGGTTTATTAATTTATCTACCTATTAGATTTGTTAGATGCACCTGCATTTGGATTAAATTTGCAAATAGAAAATTGGATTATAGTCTTCAAAAGTGCAAAAATAAAAAGCTCTTTTTAAGGTTCATTTGCATTTTTATTAATAGTTGATTAGATTTCAAAATAGTTCCTATCAACTACCTATTATCTATTTTGAAAGAAAAAGAAGACTAAGCTCTACAATATTAGTTGTAGTGAAATTTCAGAATAACTCTTAAAGATTCATTTTAGGTTATTCTTGATTAGTTGTAGTAAATTCTTAATGCATTAATTTGAAAGTTAATCAGAGTGATATAGCGTAATCTTAGTGCATTAAAAGTGAAAAAAAACTTGTACTATTACACTAGTCTCAAAAGAAATTGGTTTTGTGTTCTTGAATTACACAAAATATGATTTATATCAAGTGTCTAAAGATACTATTGAAGCACATAAATATGTAACTCGTAGTGGCCTAAAGAATCCACCCAAAAATATTAGAATCCTCCAAAACCTGGAGAACATAACTAACCAAAAATAGAAATATAAGCTTTATAGGATGAAACTTGGTGAGTCTCAAATCCAAAAGCTTTAAATAATTGAATGTAAGAAAATAATTGCAGAAAATAAAACCTTATATCTACTTTTATATAAGTTTGGAATTTTTATCTAAGTGACCAAGCAAAAAGGAGGAAGGTGACTACTTATAAAATACAACCTCAAAACCCTTGTTTTGCAGGAGAAAAATCTGCCATAAAATCAGAGCTTCTCATCTAAAATAAGAGTCAAAACAAAGTGCATCAAATGAAATTATGTACACACTATATTACATCTTATAACACCATTCCAATCTAGTTTTTTATAGTATAAAAACATATTTTAATCTATCTCAAAAAGGGACAGTAAACACAATAAAAATAGCCAAGAAAGGGTTGAACTTAAGAACTCATTCCAAGCTATAGAATCCACTAAAAGGGGCTCATCATGGATGCTTGAACCTATAGAAGGCACAAAATAGGAGAAGATCAAGCAGTGTATAAAGCAGAAGATACAAGTATAGGAGAAGATCAAACAATATACAAAGTAGAAGATAAAACAAAAATACATCAAAGAAAAGGAGCATTTGTATCGAAACATTTCTACCATTAGTAAATGCTTACAATGGAGTAAAGCATCAAAGATTATTCATCCAAGTGCTATCATTCAGACTCCATTCAAGGGCCATCAAAGTTACTCCATATCTCCATAAAATCTCCACCATATCTCCACCATAGCTCAACCATTAGCTGGAGATACTTGAGCATCTACATAAAATAGCAAGGATTAAGGTGGAAAACACATTGGAGAGTCTTCATATAAGCAGTGAAAGAAAGAAAGGCATGCAACTACCACTTGTCTCACAAAGGAGGCATTACACTTCTTGGCACCCATACCCCAAATAGTGAAGTTACATACAACTTTATATACATTAAAAGAAAGATAGCTTGGAGATGGAGCATTACTTGGACAATGCTCAAGGAAGAATAAAGCAACATTTTCAACTTAATAGTGACATTTGACATGAGCAGTGGAGTGATTTTGGTACCTATACAAACCAAATGAGAGCTTCCATGAGCATTTAGAAACTCATACAGTGACACTTATCACTCCTCGTATCTCGTATTAAAGATGGGTTGGACTTTGGAAATGAAGAGTAGCAGTTGGAAACCCAATGAGCAGTAGTGGAAGCTACTCGATATATGCTCAGTAAGATTTTAGGTGCTACATGATATATCGATGGTATATGCTCGACAAATATTCAGGTAGATTTTGTTAGAGTGATGGTGGATGTTCAACATCAGTTTGGGTGCTATTTGGTAGAGATCTAAAGCAAGACAGGTACAATTTGAAAACTCTAGGTCAACCAACATTCATGGAGTGCATTAAAGCCTTGGGAATCTATGCTCAAGAAGGAGAACATCATAAAGGTACATGACCTTAATTTCTTATTTGCTTTTAATTTCAAAAAGGGAGTTATAATATTATAAGATAAGGTTGATATATATTATTTAAAATCAATCTTTGTTTGAAAGAAAAACTTAAGAATTAATATAATATTTTCAAAAATACATCTTAGGAGCAATAAGGGATTCTACTTGGAATTAATCCATTTAAAGTTTGCAAATATTAATGTGTTCTAGTTTTCCAAATTTGGGAGTGATAAGGGTTTCAACTTCAAACTAATTTTTTGGAAATTAGAAACACTTGAATAAAATTCCTAAGGGTTTCAAAAAGGGGTTATTAAAATTTTTATTAAAGCTAGAAATTTATGTTCTTGTCTCACAAAATTTCTCCTTAGGGACAAAAGTTATACTACATCAAAACCTCTTCAAAATTGAAAATTTCTTAGTTCAATAGGAGAATCAAGAAGATTAAGTTGATTTTTTTATCCTTACAAATTTTTATACAAAATAAAACAAAAAATTGAACTATATTTTGCAGAAGCACTTTATCAGAAAATCTCTAAAATAACATCATGGAGTGTTGGTATATAGATTCAGGTGCAAGTAAGCATATGATAGGGAACATACATTGGTTCAATTTTTTGACAAAGATAAATAAAAAACCAATTGCAGTAGCAGATAGCAAAACATATGAAGTAAAAGGGATTGTAAATATTTTGGTAGATATTAATAATGGAAGAGGTATAATAAAAATCTATTGTATATTCCATGATTAACTACCAATATTATCTTTGTTTCTTAGCTCATGGATCAAGAATTAACTGTTGAGTTCAAGGTTCTCACTGGAAAAAAGTAATATCACATCTCTAGAAAAGGAAGAATGATAGCATTAAGATCACATAAAAATGGGTATTTATCCTAGACACTACTCTTCACTTAGCTCTTTCAATCAATGCTTCTGAATTATGGTACAAACGACTAGGGCATACCAATGAGACATCAATGAAGGAATTATACATGTATCAAATGGTATAAGGACTACCCAGCTTATCTCCAAAAGCTACTGTATGTGTAGAATGTTTAGCATGTAAAAAACATAGAATTCCTTTCAAATTATGTCAACATATTGCTCTACATCCTCTAGAAATAATATATAATGATTTATGTGGACCTATGAAAGTTGATAGCATTGGAGGACATAAATACTTTCAGATATTTTTTGATGAAAATACCATAAAAATGTGGGTATATTTCATGAGATACAAATCAAAAACATTTAGCTACTTCAAACAATTCAAACTTCAAGTGGAAAAAAATTAAGAAATACCATAAAAGCACTTCGTTTAGATAGAGGAGGAGAATTTATCTCTAAATAATTTGACTCCTTCCTTGAAAACAATGGAATCAAAAAATAACTTACTATAGCATACTCATCGTAAAAAAATAGAATTACAAAAATAATGAATAGATAAATAATGGAAATGGTAAGATGTATGGTGGAAGCACAACTTGATCATAAATATTGGGCTGAAGCAGTACAAACAATGATCTACATGCAAAACAAACTTCCAACAAGAGTACTCAAGCATATTACACCAGAAGAAGCATGGTCAGGACATAAGCCCAACATTGAAAAAAAAAATATTTAGATGCAAATACTATATGTATATTTCAAAGCAAAAGAGGACCAAGTTAGATGACAAGACTATGACAAGGATATTATTTAGATGCTACTGTATATACAAAGAAAGTCTATATCAATAGAGACATGATTTTTTATGAGAAAGTCAAAGTAGACACAAATGAATCCGGTGGTGACATAGAATTTCTCCTAAATCTACCTGAAGAAGAAGAAATTAGCATGGACCCAGGACTAGAAGAACAGGATACAAAAGCATCAAATGTGCTACAAAATACCAGATCTTACAACTACAGGACCTCAAACTTGCAACATGACTAGAATGAACAAAGGAATTCTAAGCAACACAAAGGAACCAATATCAACTTCTCAAGCACTGGAAAAATTACATTGGAGAGCAGCCATGGAATTTGAATATGCTTCACTCAAGAAGAATAAAACATGGAACTTAGTAAATCTACCACTAGGAAAAAATAGTGGGGTGTAAATGGGTGTACAAAATCAAATACAAAGAATATGGAACACTTGATAAATACAAATCTCGACTAGTGACCAAAGGGTATGCTCAAACATAGGGAATTGACTATGAAGAAACATTCGTACCAACAATTCGAATGATAACTATTCGAATAGTTTATGCTCTAGCAGCTCATCAAGGGTGGAAACTTCATCAGATTGATGTAAAGAGTGCATTCCTTAATGGTGACTTATAAGAAATCTATATGACACAACCTGAAGGTTCTATCATTCAAGGGCAAGAAAATAAGGTATGCAAGTTGAATAAATATATTTATGGCATGAAACAAGCTCCTAGAGCATGGAACATCAAGATAGATAATCATTTACTACATCATAACTTCAATAGAAGTACAATAGATTCCATTCTATATACCAAGAAGATTGATAATAATGTTTTGATTCTCATAGTATATTTTGATGACATAGTAATTATTGGAAGTTTAGAAAAGTTGATAAATGATATTAAAAAGGATATAGAAAAGGCTTTTTAAATGACAGATCTAGGAATTATGAACTATTGTCTTGGGTAGAGATTTATCAATGATAAGACAAAATAGATATCACTCAATCAAAATATGTAAAAGCTCTTCTTGAAAAATACAGGATGCTAGAGTGCAAATCCAATGATACACTAATAGAACAAGGAATTCAACTATCCAAAAATGATAAAACCTCATTGATTTTAGTAACAATTTATCAACAGCTGATTGGAAGTCTTCTATACTTAAGAATATCCGACCAGACATAGCATTTACAGTAAATTATATTTCATAGTTTATGCAAGAACCAAGATAAATTCATTGGAAAGCTACAAAAATAATATTGTAATATATCAAGAAGACTGCAGACTATGGAATTACTTATATGATGAATGTCAAATATTGTTGTCTACAAGGATAATCATATTTAGACAATACTGGATCTATTGATGACAGAAAATCTACCTCAGGTTATGTGTTCTATCTGAGATCAAGGCCCATAACATAGCATAGCAAGAAATAATATACAGTAGCACAATCATTAACTAAAGCAAAATACAAAGCAGTAAGAGATACAACCTATGAAGCACTATGGCTACAATACATACTATATGACATGGGAATCAAACGAACTCCAAACATGATATTTTTTGATAATCAAGGAGTACTGAACCTAATAAAGAATACAATCATACATGAAAGAATAAAGCATATTGAAGTGCAATGTCATCTCATCATAGAACACTTCCATAATAAGCACATTATCCTCAAGTATGTTCCTCATAAGATCAGCTAGTAGATATCTTCACAAAGGCACTAGAAAAATCAAGTTTCAAACCTTCAGAAATCATCTATGCAATTCAAGAGTACTTCATACTAAATAATGTAATACAGGGGGTGTTAGAAATAGATTATATTCCATCATTTGGGTTATGTAAATGTATCCTCCAAGGTACATACTTAGATTACTTTAGGGGCAAGTTATCTAGTTACTTCATGAAATGTAATAAATGGACAAGTTTCAAAGTGCAAGTTGTACATGTGCAAGTTGTCCCTTGCACAACTATATAGAGTATTTTCCAAGGAATATATCCTCCTACATAAAGGGCTTCATACCCTTACTCAAATTTATCACTTATATTCATTCAATAAGATGTTCTATTTCCTTGATATTTGTCTTCTAAAATATTGAGATGTTGCCAAAGCTATCACATCCTAGGGGTAGGAGGAAAATTTATTTTCCTTGATCCACTAGCATGGACACAAATCAAACTTCTCCCTTGGTTAGGTTGTGTTAGGCCCCCAAGAAGACTTGGTTTTCTCCTTGAGTTGCTTAAGTTACCCTCTTATTATTTTTTTTACAACCTATTGGATTTTCCTCTATTTTAACTACTTGGGGATAATTCTCTCAATATTCTTAATCTTTTCTCTATAGCCAACAATATTTAAGTCTATATTTCTTCTTCCCAATGTCTCTGCGTTGCAAACTAAATTAATGTTTCTTTATACTATGTTTAGAAGTTATATTTAGTACTTGAATTATTCCCCTCACCTTCTCTTTCTCCTTGGATTATGTTAGGCACTTCCTCTAAGCGTCTCCTATGCCTTCTAACTTAATTTGTCTTCTTAGTTATATATTTGCATCTAAGTACTATAGTACCTTAGGATGTATTTACGGTTCTTCAAATATTCATAAGAGGTCCAAACTACTACTTTAATTGTTTCTTCCTATTTGAACTAGGAGAATGCCATCACTACTTGAGTTAGTCACCAAGTTCCTTTCTCTATATTCTAGAAATATTGGTGCTTCCTCAATATCTCATCAACATCTTCCCTACTTAGCTGATATTGTATTGTATCCTTAGGTTCCTTTTGTGACCTTACTTCTTGCCTTGCACTCTCTTTAGATATTCTTCATTGTTCAATTGTTGCCTCTTGTTCTTGTCATATTCTAGTTGCTCATTCATCCATTCTTTGTATAATTTCATCCAACTCCTAAATTATTTATGCTCTCATTCTTGCATTATTCCTATGCAAGATCTCATACTCTTCTTGAAACTTCTACGTTTGTTCCTGTATTCTTTACTTTACAAGTCCAATTTGAGCTAATGGGCTATACCCTACCAATTATTTGATGCTAACTCATCCTTCCATGGATTCAGTATTTTTTGCTCATATACCTTTGTTCTAAAGGAATCGTATGTACACTTGTTTTCTTATTTCAATTATATGAGGTACTAATTACTATTGTTTTATTATAGGTTGTGCTTTCACATTTTTTGTATGTTCCTACTCAAGCTAACAGACTCAATATTTCCAATTTCTCATTCTAGACTTGTCTTGTATCTTCAAGAAGAGGTATATCCTACTCATATTCTTCTATTCTATCCAAAAATTATACCTGCATATGTACTATTATTTCTTTGATATGAGGTGCTAACTCTTGTTGTTATATAACTAGTTATGCTTTCTCTTATTTTGTAAACAACCTTCTCAGCCCCATATATTCTTTGTCCTCTTGATGACTTTGATTGCTCTCGCTTGATTCTCCTTATTTGTGTGCACTTCTTGTTGTGTCCTTTTTGGCTCTTTAAAAGAAACAAATATACATTGAGATTTTACTATATAAGGCTTATATTTTGATCCATAAACTATTTTAGGAATCATTTTTCTATCTAGTTTTTGCAAATTTATTGTATCATTTTCCATCATTTCAACTACTTGGAAGGGACCAAGCCACAATATTTTCAGCTTTCTTGGCTTGATCTCTTTCTTGATATTATACTTGAAGACTAAGTTACTCAGTTTCAAGTCTAGCTTCCTAAGATGCTTGTGCCACAACCTCCTTCAATTTTCCACCTCTATTGCCCATTGTACCATAACTCTTTTCTCATCCAGTTGAATCAATTCCATAAGCCTCCCCTTGGTTTTCCTGGTATCCTAACTAGTTTTCCACCACTACCCTTAAATTGGGTACCATGAATTCTACTAATACTAGTATCTCTTGGCCATACATCAACTAGAATTTTGTATGATTTGTTGTTGGCTTAAAAGTTATCCTATATGTTCATAGGAATAATGTAATTTCTCCTCCCAATCTACTCCTATTCCATAGGTTTTGTAGAGTGTAGATACCAAGATCTTATTTTTCATATCTACCTACCTATTTTCTCTGGAGTAATATGGACTTGATAATAAATGTAAAATCTTGAAATTTGTTGTTAGCTTCTTAATAACTTCATTCACAAAGTCACCTTTTCTGTCACTTGTCAATTGGAACAAAATCCCAAACCTCGTGGTTACTCACTCATGCAAGAATTGGATTATACTCTTGGCTAAATTTTTTGGCAATGCCCTTACCTCTACCCACTTTGTTAGGTATTCATTTGCCACTATGATGTATCAAAACTTCTTTTTTGACTTGTCCTAAAGGAACCATAAATTCTAAGCCGCATCTATCAAATAGTTCCTATGGTTGGGATGGATGTAATGGCATGAAGTCAATACACAAAGGCTTCCCAAATTGTTAGCACGTATCATATGCTTGCATATACTTCTTCACATCATGATAGAGGGTGGTACACCATACACATATCAAAATCACCTTCCTTGTGGTCACTTATGGTCCCATATGCCCTCCAACCAGTTCCTTGTGATTTTTCTTTAGAGTTAGCCTTACTTCTTCCATTACACATCATCTTAGTATTTTATCCAGTCCTATATTGTATAGTTATCCTACTATTAATTGAAAATGTGTTGACTTTATAATCACCTTTCTCCCTTCTATTGCTAACATCTCATTTGGAAGCTCCACTATGGACAGGTACTCTCCTATAGACTTATACCATGATGGTGTAACACTAATGGTAAATAACTGAGTTTCAGGGAACTCATATGGCACTCTTGCTCTTTCAAGCTCTCCTGAGCAAATCCTTTATAGTTGATTCACTATCACATGCTTATTTTCGGGTTTGACCACTATCCAAAAGACAAACTCCTATAACATGATGAGCCACTTTCTAACTCATATGTGTATGGTTAGTTTATTTTTCAAGTATAACAAATCTTATTGGTCAATATAGAACACAAATGGGTTGGCAAACAAGTAGTATCTAAAATTTTACACTGCATACACCATATGGAAAGCCTCTCATTCTGTCATTCTGTAATTCATTTTTACTAGAGATAAAAATTGACTCACAAAATAAATAGGTTGGTTTAGCCTAAACTGTCATTATTGGGGTAATGCATATCCATTCATGAAAATGGATGCATCTACATGGACATGAAATTCCTTATCCCAATCTAGAAATACTAGAATGGGACTACATACAAGCTTTGCCTTCAACTCCTCGAAGTCTCTTTTATGTTCCTCTATCCACCTAAAGTAAATGATATTCTTTATCAATGAATCCAATGGGGAGGATGCATGGGTAAAATTCTTGAAAAACCTTCTCTAATATCCTAGGAAGGTCTTCAATGAACTCATGTCATGTGGTTCTTCCATGTTTAGAATGATGTAAATATTATTAGGATTTGTCTTTAGCCCTTCCTTACAAACTGTGTCCTAATAGCTTATCCCATAGTTGAGAAAATCGGAATCAGATTAGAAAAAAACAAAAAAATTAGACAAAAAAGAAAAAATCAACAAACGATTGGTTTAAAAAAATGGAAGAAAATGCAATTTTACATTGGAAAAAAAAAAATTCATGCATATCACAATTGTTTTGGAAAAATCAACAAAATTTTGGATTTCAATGTGATTTGAATTTACAACCCCGTTGATTCAGAAAAAATCAGATCAGATCGGGATTAAATCATGATTTTCGTAACTATGGCTTATCATATGGCATCATCAAGAAATATTTTGTTGGGTTCAAAGATAAGTGAGAATTCATGCATTCTTCCAATATTGGCAAGGGATCATTTCCCTTCCCATAGAACCAATAATCCAAGAAAGCTTTGAACTTTCTTGTTGACATCTGATAAAATATATACATAATAATTCTTTGACATGTGGTTGGGGTGCTAAACAACCTGAATGGCATCCTATTTTAAGCATTAATTCTATTATCTATAATGAACATTATCTTTAACTTGCCTTCCTCTACAATTTTTACCTACTTATAGCTAAAAAAACCCATCTGAAAATGAGTAAATATCGTGTCCAACTACCTCCTCAAAAATAGAATTAGTGAAGGGAATTGGGAAGGGGTCTTTTATTGTTATTGCATTGAAACACCTAAAGTCCATGTGTCATGACCCATCCCCCTTGAACCTTGTCAAAAGGATATTAATTGATCATGGGGATCAATTAATGCCCAAAAAAAAGGGATCATAGACCCTAAATATTTACCTAGGTGTTGTAGGTGTTGTAATCCTGAAAGGGAGGTCCCAGGTTTGAATCTCCACCCTACCAAAAACTTGAATTGGGTACCCAAAATCCAATTGATAATGTTGGTGCGAGCAGGTCTGGTCGTGACTCCCGAGTGACTTTGATGGTGTAGAACCCCTTGGTCGTGGTCTCTCAAACCAAGGTAGCACCGCAATGGGTTTTTTGCTTAAAAAAAATAGACCCTAAATATTTCTACAAAATTCCAATTAAAGGATTTTGTAAGGTTTTGAGAATTTAAATAATTATTTTGTAAAAGATATATTGGTGGATTTATCTTATACAAAAAATATAATGTAATTACCTAATTAAGCTTAATTTACCTAATTACTTCCAAATTTGAGGATTTGTAGAATAATTAGGTGTCCAAATACCAGTGGACCTTTATCAAGGAGGTATTAATTGATTTTAGAAATCAATTAATACCTATCTAAGGGTCATAAACCCTAATAATACCTACAAAATCCTAATTAAAGGATTTTGTGAAATTTTGAAGGATTTTGTAAAAAGACTAATTAGAAGGATTAGCCTTTACAAAAAGTAATTCATTTAATTAATTAGGATTAAGTAACCTAATTTAATGCAAATAGGTGCTCATACAATTTGTCCAATTTTAATTGGACCAAATTGAGCACTAGAATTATTAAATAAATAAGGATTATTTTATTAATTTACCTCTTCTCCATGGCCTATTCTTATTGGTAGAATTAAAGAGAGATTCTCCTCTCTAATTCCAAATAGTATGGAATTTGAAATATTTTGAGGATGGGGGAACACAAATCCAAGCATGGTCATTCACCTTGTCCTCACTCAATTTTATATTGTTGATTGGATTTCTCTTCATATGGGATAAAAATCGATGTGTCCTAGAGGCATATTTTTTATAAAATAATAGCCACCTAGATACTTCACATGGGCTTGTCTTAGAAGGCATCTTACTATTTAAATAGTAGTCCTTTTTAACTAGATGCTTTAAGTGGGATCTCTTTCCACTTCATGAGAATTTAATATTTAATAAATTAAAGCATCTTACTATTTAAATAGTAGCCCTTTTGGATTTAGTAGAAAAATCCAAATTAGGGAGAAGACTAATTGGCTAGGACACCCTCCAAATGGATGGAGGAGATTAAAGGGTTAAAAAGTAGCATCTTTTATTGATTTAATAAGAGTCACCTTTATGACTCATAAAGGAGGAATAAATATTTTAATCAAAGTAGCATCTTTTATTAATTAAATAAAGTATCATCTTTATGGCATATCAAGGGGAGAAAGTAATTTTTAATTAAAAGTGACATCTTTTAATATTTTAAAAAGAGCCATTTGATGACTCATGATAGGAAGAGTTTTCCTATAAATTGAGAGCCTCTTGGGAAGAAAGAGCTAGGAAATCTTGGAGCTTAGAGAGTATGCTCTCCACTTTGGTGGATCATAAACAAAAAAGCTTTGGGAGAGTACTAAGTTTTAGGTAGAGGTATTAGGCAAAGGCAATCATGGACAAGCATGAGGAGAAGGTTAGCTAAGAGGAGGATCCATGCAAGGAGTCAAGCAAGAGGAGTGAAAGAGGAAGGAGAAGAAAGATCTTGGAGTCCTAGCCTTATAGGATATGGAGGTTGGAGGATTCCTCTCTAAGTCCTATTTAATTAATAATGAGTGTTAATTGATTTTTTCCTTTAATTTGAAAATCACCTTTAGTTATTTTGATTGCACTCTAGTGAGATAATTTTAGTTTTGCTTAAAGAAATTAGAAAAATTTATGCAATATGGTGATAATATTATTCTCTTCCCTTCTTGGATTGGTAGCATTAGGAATTATTGAGTTTCAACATCTAATTTAATTATCCCTCTATGATATATAGAAGGCCCTTGTGATGATTATTATCCAATCATATATGACTTGGTTGGAGATTCATATCTTCCTTCTTTACAATAATAAAATGTGCTTGTTTTGAGGTCTTAAGTGCTAACAATTCCAAAATACTTATGACTGTATATAAGTACTAAATTGCTTGCTTATATGTCTTGTTTTAAAAAAGTTTGATATTATATCAAACTCTTTATAATAATTGTTTAAATTGGGATATGTAAAGCTTATGTCCTTTAATAGCTCATTAAAATATAATCTTTTCAGGAGATTTTTATGGAGTACAATTAAGGGATATCGAATATTTATTTTAGATTACAAGCTCTACCTTCTTTTAATACCTTTATAATATTGCTAATAAAAGAGGTATTAAGGCATTTATTAGCCTTTGAAATCATCCCCTTGTGAATACTCTAAAAAACCTTGCATCTAGTCTTGTTTCGACCTACATGAGCGCTAACAACAACCTTCATTGAAGAATGTTCTATATGTCACATGGTGACCAGGAGCTAGAGGTGAGAGAGAGCTGAGGTAGCCAAGGAGGTTATGTAAATAGTGAATACTGAAAGTAAATGAATAGTGGAAGATGAATAGTAATTCTAGTGCAAATAACTAGAATTTGGTATTTGCAGATATTGGTTGCATGTAGGAGGATGAACATGGAGTTCATTCTATAGTGAATAGTGAATAGTGAATAGTGAATAGTGAATAGTAAATAAATAGTGGATATATGAATAGTTTATAGGGAAAGGAAAACCCTATTGCTTGAAGACTAGTTGACCTTAGAGATTAAATGGACTAACCTCTTCCTTTTGGTGTAATTAGATATTGAATGATATAATATCTTCTCTTGGATTTAATAATAAATTGAGAAGAATAATATCCCTTTTATTTAAGGAATGCATATTTTGGAAGGCAATATTTATTGTATTTTGGATATTGAATAAGAGAAGTATGAGTTTCTCTTACTCTGCCTTTTGAAAATTAAATAAGAGAAGTATGGACTTCTCTTAGAATTCCTTTAATTTGGAGATTAAAGGACATATTATGGGGTTCCCTCTTTGATAATTTGATGAAATTTATCCTTAATATGTATTCCAATGATCATCCATAAACATGGAGGTATAAGAATTTTTGAGATTCTTATGTGATATGTTGATGGCTTAGAGAAAGGAAATCAGTGTTTCCTTATTTGCATCATGATTTGATAAAGGGACGAATTGATCTCTTGAAACTGTATAATTGATTTAGAAGAGGATCCTTGTGATGTATTTCTATATTGTAATTATGACACTCTAAGTTTATAAAATGATATGAAGAGACATATTTTGGAGGTTGAGTTTATTTTCCATGAGGGTTCCTAAGATAAATACTGAATTATTCTATTTTGTGGTTTGTTTTGTCATTGTCTATGAATATTACATTTTGAGTAAATAGATTATGAATGTTACATTTATTTCTAATGTGTTGTTGATTAAATAGATGGTGAATGTTGTATTTAAATTAGTATCAATGATTATTGCATGTTATTTACCTTTCAATGAGAAGTAGATTTAATGTATAATTGATGTGTAGACTTAGATAATATGATGCAATGGATTATATGCTTTGATTTAATGGTTGTATATGGTTATGTATTAAGATGGTAATGTGAATGGAGTGGTGTGGTGATAATTATTATACAAACACTTAAAGATATTAAAATGGGTACAAACTATAGTAATAAAAGGAAAATTGATAACCAGTTGGTATAATCCGAGTAGGAGCTCGGAGGGGTTGAAGCCCTAGATTGTAATTTATGCTTGAGTTGTAGCTCAGCAAAACCTTGCATTCTAATTTGGTGCTTGAATGTATATGTGGAGTAGGTGCTCCCATGATGATGATAAAATACCTTCTGGTAATGAGAATCATTAATTCAGATATATAACCAAAGGGATACCTTAAAATAAGAAAGATGATCAAATAAATCTTATGAGGAATAAGGGAAGATAATCATGCTTAAGATAATTATTCCAAGGCTTGTGTAAGTTTGATCACTTGTGGTGATTTTTATTTTATCTTAGTGGCCCCATCATGGATATGAGGGTAGGAACTAAGATTTATGATTAACCATTGGTGTGGTTTCTTCATCTTCAAGGCATGTACTCATACCATCGGTGTGGTATGTAGTTTTTGTAGAAGTTGGTCACTTCTACTCAAGAGTGACTCTGACCAAGTCTTAATATCTCTTGATGATTGTTGCCTTGTTAACTTACAGTACACTTGGAATAACTTTGTCTTAGATCATGATTATGTCCTTTTCTCTATGGAAGATAAAATAGATGAACAAAAAAAATGAAGTAGGTGAGTAGTAACAATTGGGATTGTTACAGTTGGTATCAGAGCCCAGGATAACTAATAGATTTCATTTAGATCTAGGTTAGAAAAAATATATGGGCAAGAAAAACCATAAGATTAGATCAAATTTATTGAATGCTCACTTGAGCTATGGTTTTTAAACTATTATTAGCAACATGTTCAAATTTTAGGCCAAATGGCTATAATCATACCTAGAAATGAGACAGTGCATGATAGATATCAACAAAAGAATGTTTTTTATATTTATATTTTTTATCAATGTTACAATACACTTAGGTATTTCCAATCAGAAGCTATGGTGTAGGAAATTGTGAAACCATTGTAACCTCGACATAGTTGAATATGGAAGCTATTACAATATTAGAACCATATTCTAGCATGAAACCCTGGTATGACGAAGGAGATCAAGGATGGTGAAAATTCATATTTAAGCATGAAAATCATTCAAATATTTCCTGAAACATTTTATGACATGAAATTTTGGTGTGAATTGTATCAAAAATCTTCCAAACAGCTCCATTATTCCAAGTATCCCGACTTCACAGAAAATTATGCCATCCGACCACCTAGGCGGTGGTCAAGTTTAATAAGGTGTGCTACATTATTTTAAAAAGGGAACTATCCACTACACCATACATGTGGTATTATTATAGTAAAAATAGAGCATAAAACTTTCAAAAATTAGAAGAAGCAAATGCTTGGAGATTACTTATGTATAACTATTTCCTCCCACTATTAAAACCATTAGTGTATCCAAGTGGAAGAGCTAGGTGAACCCTCCATGTATGTGGGTCTTAAGCGGTGTACCTTAGACTCTTTTGAGGATCTCACTTGGCATTTGAACCTCTCAAGCTAAGCTCCCTCTTTACTGTAAATATGAAAATAGAAATTATAGTAACCCCTAAGAGAAATATTTTGGAGGAATTCCACAGAGGCTAAAATTGAATTTAGAACATGGAAATCATCAAGTAAAAACCAACTAATTGGGACTGAATATGATCAGATAATTGATAAAAGAATATCTTATATTATTGATAAAATATGCTAAGCAATCTCTAGATACAAACATAGTCATTGGCTAGAGCTAGGAGTTGAATATATCTGTTAGAATAAATAATTATTCTCTTAAGTTCTACTAGGATAGACTTACTTGAGTTACCACTCTTCCATGAGTTAGGTGAACTCTCAGTTTAGACTAGTTCAGATTTGATTTGTTGTAATCGAACGGCTCTCAATGATAAACTTTGCTATTTATACAAAGTTGATCCATGGAATAAATCAATCAGTATTTTGAGCTTCAATTCATTCTTGTGATGTCTTGCATAACTATTTCCTTTTCGGAGTAGAATATTGTTTATCAATATTTCTAACATGGTACCAGAGCTAGGATAGTTTTCTTGCAAGCATTCATTTTTTTAAAGCTATTTTTTTAGAAACTGATTCATTGCATTAGTGAAAGTTTGGTCTCTCTGATGGATTCTCTTGGATACTCTTTGGTGAGTTTTACAACTTACTTGGTCCAACTCTAGCCATCACTTAGCCATCCTCTCTATTTTTATGGTTGCTTCATTGTAAGTCAAGAAAACTCGTATTTTTTTTGCATATTAATTGTGCTCATGTTGCAAGCACAATTTTTTGCAATTTTTAATAGGAAAGGTCTTTCATATTGGTGGCATCGCCATATAATTATTTTTATGCTGCTGCACATACTTTGAATTTTTCTTTGTGAATGATCTATTCTAACCTATACAAGTCAGCAAGGGCATATGTCTTTTTGTTGGCCACGTAGCCAACACAGTACTATTTAAGTGGCTGAAGACTGCAACTTTTTTTGGGTGCTTTTAACGCTATTCTCTGTAGATGTTGAGTGCGTCGATCATCTTGTAACATGCGACACCTTACTTGATCAAAATTCTATTATGTGGTTGAAGAGATAACTTGTTTCAATAATATATTTATGGCCAACGGTGTTCGTGGCTTTGTGGCCAACGACATTAATAAATTGAGAATCCAACGATTCTCCGAGCTTGTCTTGTGACACATAACAACTCTATTGAGATATACATAGTCTTGACTGACATCAAACTAATAATTCAATAGTATTATTGGGGCTGCGTATATCTAGAATATCTATTGTGCATCATTCGATTTCTCATCAATGCCGAGTAATGCTCACACTCATTGTAGTGTCAAACCAATCGATATTCAATGAAGTGATCATAATCACCACCAAGAAAATCAACATTTTTTTTGGCTATTTAAGTGGAATGCTTGTATGTTGTATTAAGTTATCGTGGAAAAATTGTGACACCTAGAGTTCTAATTTGTTGGTTATTATTGTAACGAGACCGTCAATAAGGATAATGCATCTGTTGTAGGTAATGACATTTTTAAATCATGAAATCTATTGAAAGAGGACAAAGGAGATTCTACTCTTGCCCGTAAAAAATTGTATGCCATTGACATAGGAGGCTCTCTTGGGCAACTTTCGTGCAGAGTAACAAATGCCAATTGCCAACTTTGATGACCACACAGAGTTTGATTGCAGAGCTGTCAGATTTCGATTGCAGAGTTTGTGTTTTTTGATGACCACACAAAGTTTGATTGAAGAGTTTGATTATAGAGCTTGATTGTTAAATTTAAAATTCTGATGACCACGCAAATTTTGTGGGCCCTAAAACATCGTCTCACTTGTAATTTCAATATAACTAAGGTCTAACATCTTTTTAAAGCCAAAATTTGGACTCCTATTTTTTGTTGACTATGTAGGATGACAATATCTCACCTCAAAAAAATTACCTAGATTATCAAAAATGCTATTTTCTTTCCTTTGAAATTTCAAGGAGTTGCTTGCATTTCAAGGAATGATCGCTATTTTTCTATTTAAGAGGGAGTGCTCAATAGTATTTGCTATTTTCTTATCATTTTTTATTTATCCTCCTTTGAACGCATTTTAAAATGCTCGAATGATGCCATTCGTGCAAACGAGTTATGCTTTCTATGTTTGTAAAAGGTAACACTGCATATTTTTTCTTCAGTGTAATCTATTGAACTCTGTAGGAAAAAAAAATAAAGGGCGACCATTCATTTCATGTCTCTGTCTCCAATGAAGTTGTTGCTGGTTTTGCAAAGATATTTCTTATAAATGTATTATCATTTTTTATTATCTTTTTCAAAGATTGTAAAAGAAAATCCTTTGTTTTAAGGGCCCCTCTCACTTTTTCTCTCCCTAATGTGTAAAGGCAAGAGAGTGATGGGTCTCCTTGTAACATCTAAATGAAACAATTTTTTTTTTTTTGGGGGGGTTTCTTGAGGTGCTACTTATTGCACCTATTGTCAACTTCAGGGGGGTTGTTGTTGTTGGTCCTTGCATATCCTATTGTTTTCCTTGGCTTTGTTCTCACATTCCTTTTTGCTAAGTTCCTTATAGTAAACATGTATAGGAGGAAATTTTGGTGGTGGAGCCTAAGTGTGGCAATTTTTTTTTGCCACTTAGTTTTATTACTTACATATCATTTCAGCATCTTCTAAGAAGTTCATCATACAAAAATATTTTTTTAAAAACACATGAATATTTGTAAACTCAAGCAAGAAACTCAAATATTTTTTAAAGAGAGCATTTGAATTTTTTTTTAAAATCACCTATGTGCCATGTATTAGACTTCTCATTTACTTATAGTTTCCCTCACGTAAGGGCAGTTAATTGAGAAGTACGGTATAAAGGTCTAGCTGATTATAATTACTTAATAAACCTATGTTCCTAGTATCAAATCTCCTCATTACTTATGGTTTCCCTCACGTAAGGGCGGGTAATTGACAAGATAAGGTATAAAGGCCTGGTCAATATTTCTTGCTTCGTAATCCTAACTTCATATTACCAAAATATCCTCTATACTTATAGTTTCCCTCACATAAGAGAAGGTATTTTGAGGAGATTGGTATTATAATAAGGCTTTTGTTTCCTTTCTTACAGAGGTGTTTTCGCTACAACTTCATTGTATTCACTAAATCTCTTGAAGTTAAAGGCGGCAATTATTGGTTCACTTCAATTTTTCTTTGACAAAATGAATACAATTTATCCTCTCACCCCTCATAACTATCATACATGGAATCCAAAAATATTAAATTTCATTTCTCAAAAAGAGCTCACACACTTGCTAGAAGAGGAGCAACCTAAATTTGAAAAGGAATATGAAAAATTTGTTCATAAAGAGAAGATGTATGAAAAAATGGGTATTATAAGCACAAATGTAAATTAAAGCTTATGGTTTCACATTTTTGAATATAAAACCCCATTTGAAAGTTGGGAAAAACTAAAGAACTTGTTTGGTAAAGTGGATAAAATAAGGTCAATGCAGCTAGAGGCAGAGTTAACAACATTATCTCCTGAAGACTTCAGCAATATTGTTGACTTTCTCACCAAATTTAAATAAATCCTCACTCAACTAAAAGGTAGTGGAAAGGATAAAACAGAAGAAGAATGCATCTATTGTATTTTTTCTAAGTTAAATGGAGTGTTTCAAATTTTTGCTACCACTTTTTTGTCTACAAAATATGCACTTGGTACAAGTTTTAAAATGCCCTCTTTAGAGGAGTTTTGTGATAGGCTAACTAGAGAGGAAATAAAACTTGCAAAATATGAGATCTCTCCCTCTTCCTCAAAAGCATTAGTAGCATCAACCTCTACTAAAAAATAATTCAAAAAAAAAGAAATAAGTCCCATAACTTGTACTCACTGCAAAAAGAATGGTCATTCTATGAAAAAATGTTGGAAAAGACTACAACAACTAGAGGCAACAATGAAGGATCACAATATAGACACTAAGAAACAAATAGGAAAAGCCTTAAATATTCAAGGCAGATCTATAAAAACTTCATCAAAATCTTGGGTTCTAGATTCATGAGCAGCTCATCACATGACTTTCTCGGATGAGTCATTTACTTCAATCTCCTCAAGTTCAACATGTAGCATAGAAGTTGGTGACTCATCCTTCATCCCAATCAAAGGAAAAGGTGACATATCCATTGATGGTGGTTATATCAAAAATATTCTCTATGTCCCAAACATAGCTACAAATATCCTCTCCGTCTATCATATTTATACTTTTGAAAAAGGTAAAACAATTCTCTTCTCACCAACTAGAGTTGAGATAAGAGACTTTCAAGAACCAAACACTCTCATAGCAAAAGGAGATATAGGTCACAACACTCACCTATTTCACTTCAAAGTATTAAAAAATTCATAAGGGACCTCCTATTTTTTTGGACATGGAGACCTTGAAAGAAAAATTTGGCATGAAAGGTTTGGACATCTCGGGTATAACTACCTAAAGGAATTAAACACCCATGAAATGGTAACAGGGTTGCCAAAAATCTCTTTCATTTATGAAGTATGTCCTGGTTGTGCTCTTGGAAAGCAACACCAAGATAATTTCCACCCAAGTGGTTCTAAAAAAGCCTCATCCCCTCTAGAGTTAATCCATAGTGACTTGATGGTCTTCCTAGAACCTTCTTTCAAAGGAGCAAAATATGCTTTAACCTTCATTCATGATTTTTCTAGAAGAAATTGGGTCTACTTTCTAAAATACAAAAGTGATGTTCTATGCCACTTTAAAATATTCAAGGACTTAGTTGAAAATCAAGCTACTTGCAAAATAAAACAAATTCGTACATATAATGGGGGGAATACTTCAGTAATGAGTTCTTAATTTTCCTCTCTAGTCATGGAATAATTCATCAGAACTCAATCTCCCATAATCTGCAGCAAAATGGCATTGCAGAAAGGAAAAATAAAAATTTAAAGGAAATGGAAAATTGTATGCTTCACTCAAGAGATCTTCCACCAATGTTTTGGGCTAAGGCAATTGACTATGCAAACTATATTCAAAACCGCACACCTCACAAAGCTCTTGATAATTTGACTCCCGAGGAAGCACGAACTGGATCAAAACCTGATGTCTCTTTCTTCAAAAAATTTGGGTGTACTAATTGGGCACATATCCCAAAGAAGAAAAGGAAGGATCTCGATAAGAAAATAAAATAGCTCATCTTTGTTGGTTATTGTGAGGAAATGAAAGCATATAGGCTTCTTGATCCCACAACTCATGAGGTATTTTTTCATATAAATTTTCAATTTGATGAAACATTCCCTAATAAATATCCTCAACCATCCTCTTCCAACATTATTTCTCTTGATCCATCTCCAATATTAGAGCCTCAATATAATGAAGATCCCATTTTGAATATAAATGATCAAAATGAGGATCCTATACTCCAAACTCCAACTCAAAGCCTTGTCACTCCAATTACTCCTTCCACAATGCAAAAATGGGCCCACACCATAGTTGAAGAAGCCACTCCTTACATCCAAAATCTTCCATCATCCAGATTAGGAAACAACATAGGTTCTGGTCTTATGTGTCAATCCATCTCTACAGATCCTCAAACCTTCAAGGAAGTAACTGGAATAAAAGAATGGGATGATTTAATGGAAAATGAATTCTCATCCTTAATAAAAAACAACACTTGGTATTTTGTTCCTCTACCTAAAGGAAAGAATTTGGTTCACTGTAAATGGATTTATAGAACTAAGTATGGACCTGGTGGAAAATTTGACAAACACAAAGCTCGTTGGGTAGCTAAAGGTTTCTCACAAATTGAAGGTATTGATTATTCTGAAACCTTTGCACCAGTTGCCAAAATGGATTCAATTAGCCTGGTTCTTGCACCAACTACTTCCCAAAAATGGCCTATTTTTTATATGGATGTTAAAAGTGCCTTCTTACATGGGGACTTAAAAGAGGAGATATTCATGGAATAAACTACTGGTTTCACTCAAGACTCCTCCCTTGTTTGTAGACTAAGAAAATCTCTCTATGGCCTCAAACAAGCTCCTAGATATTGGTATGAAAAAATGGACTCCTTTCCTCAGGCTCCTAGATATTGGTATGAAAAAATGGACTCCTTTCCTCAGGTTTTTCTCATTGTGAGTCTAATGCCACAATCTACATTTGGAGAGATGAAGAGAAAATCACCTTACTTGTTCTCTATGTTGATCTACTACTCACTGGTAGTGACAATTCTCACATTCAGACTATCAAAGACTCCCTTTCTATGGTTGATTTGGGTTTAGCTCATTACTTCCTTGGGATTCAAATAAATCAAATAGATGCAATAATTTCATTTTTCAATAGAAATACACTCTAGAACTTTTTCAACAGTTTAATATGACTAATTGTAAGCCCTCTTCTACACATTTTTAGTCTGGAGTCACTCTAATTACTTCATGCATATCCCCTCTATGTGATGCTACTCTATACATATAGCTTATAGGGAGTCTATTATACCTCACTCATACTCACCCAGATATATCATGTTGTTGGCTTGATATCTAGATCATCACATCAACTTCATTTTAGCCATTGGCAAGAAGCAAAAATAATCCTATGCTACTTGCAAGGAACTACTCAATTTGGGCTCTTATATGAAGGAAAATCCATGGATATCATTGGTTACACAAATTCTAATTGGGCAGGTTTAGTAGAAGACATATGTTCAACTTTTGGCTATATCTTTTGTCTTGGTTCTTCACCAATTGCTTGGTCATGCAAAAAACAACAAGTAGTAGCATTATCATCTACAGAGGTAGAATACATGGTAGCAGTTTTAGCAAGTCAATAAGCTCTTTGGATTCATTATATACTAAGAGGATTTGGTTTTTTCCATGACAAACCTATTACTCTTTGGTGTGATAATCAGAGCACAATTCATATTGCCCACAATCCAGTTGAGCATCAGCGTACTAAGCACATTGAAATTCTTATGCACTTCATTTAGTAACATATTTAGAGAGGGGAAATACACTTGGACTATATTCCCATAGAAAATAAAATTGCAGACATCTTCACCAAATCCTTTCCTTCTCCGTGTTACATTTAGTTGTGAGAGAAACTTGGGGTAAAGCATATGCATTAGAAGGTACAAAAGAGGTTTTCACATCTCCTTTCTTCTCATTGTTTTTTTCTTTGGAAGATGGTTTTTTCCCATGTGGTTTTTTTCATCATCTCTTCTATATGTAATAACATTGTACATCAGTACCTCATCAAGCCTAGTTGTCGGGACTCATTTCTTTTTTTTTCAATGAGGATGATATTCACCATCCGAAGACATGCCTCTTATTTTTTCTTTTTTATAGATGGTTTTTCCCCATGTGTTTTTTTTACCATCTCTTCAATAAGCATCATTGTACATGAGTACCTCATCAGGCCTTATTGTCGGGACTCATTTGTTACATTCACCCCTATTATCACTTAAGGGGGTGTTAGAATACATAATTATTCTCTTAAGTTCTACTAGGATAGACTTACTTGAGTTACCACTCTTCCATGAGTTAGGTGAACTCTCAGTTTAGACTAGTTCATATTTGATGAGTTGTAATCCAACGACTCTCAATGATCAACTTTGCTATTTATACAAAGTTGATCCATGGAATAAATCAATCAGTATTTTGAGCTTCAATTCATTCTTGTGATGTCTTGCATAACTATTTCTTTTTCGGAGTAAAGTATTTTTTATCAATATTTCTAACAATATCAACCATGATGAAAGAATGCAATATGAACAGAAGACCACCATATATTAAATTAGAATTTGAGTTATCAGAATTCTCAACTGGAGAAAAGTCATGTTTTGAATAGATAAGTGGAGGTGGATAATTTTGTAGCAATTTTTTTTTGGTAAGTTAATTTGAATAAAAAATGGATTTTTATCAAGGATCCCAAAACCTGATTACAACAAATTCAAGAGGAAACGTCCAAGGATGGACAATAGGAAAGTCTTGAGGAAAGCCAAGAGGAAAAAAAAAATGAAAACATAGAGGAATTCACAGAGGAATAGTTTTAGAAAACCACTGAGAAAAGCACTAAGGAACAAAAATAGGAAAGCATTCAGGAAGAGCACTAAGGAAAATCATGCGGATCAAAGTTTAAAAATCGCACCAGGCTGGAGAGGAGAATGCAGTAGAAAAGAATAGAATAGCCCGCCTAAAAACAAATTTAAAACTTCCCAAAGGTGGGAAAAAATAGGCACCTAACACCCAGGTGTTGTAGGTGATTTGGAGAGGAGAGGGCAATCGTCCAAGGGAGGTCCCAGGTTCAAATCTCCACCCTACCAAAAAGCTGAATTGGGTATCCAAAATCCAATTGATAATGTTGATGCGGGCAGGGTCGGGTGTGACCCCCGGGTGACTTTGACGATGTAGAACCCCCTGTTCGTGGTCTCTCAGACCAAGGCGGCTCTACAAGGGGTTTTTCTCTTAAAAAAAAATAGGCACCTAACTTGAATTTTGAAATATCCCAAGGGTGGGAGAAAGAGAACAATGTCAAACCGCCCATGGAAACTAGACAACAAGAGAAAAACAACTTCCCACGTAGGGGAAAACCAGCTAAAAGCAAAAAAAGCACCCAAAGCCAAAGGGTTGAGAAGAAAAATAGAAATTATAGACAATCCTACCAGACAAAGGACAAGAAGCAATCAGGGATGCCATAAGATCAAGCATACTGAGATAAAGCAGATCCCTTACAAGCCTTAAAAGTGGAACATCACTCAGAGGATTTCCACAGGCCACAAAAATCCTCATGTAATGGAACACTAGCCTAAAAAGAGGAACAACATAGAGAGGAACTCCATAGACCATGAAGTACTCATGTAGTGAAAAAAGAAGCCTTCAAGGATGCCAGCCTAGTAGAGGAAGCAATAGAAGCAGAAGAACATGTCGTAGGAAAATATGGGAAAGTTCCAAAGGAACACAAAAGGAAGGAGTCATGAGGAAACCTAGCTACAAATGATAGAGCCCAAAAGAAAATATGCAGCCATAAATCCCTTGATAGCCTTTAGCACTGCTAACAAACAACTTTAAGGACAAATAAGAGGAAACCCTACAAGGAAACAACAAGGAAACCAAAGGAACCCCAGGCAGCCCATGAAATATGTTGAAATATTGTAAGACTCACAATATCAGTCCTGAAGAGCAGAGTCATAAGAGAAAGTACATGGTGACCTTCCAAGAACAAAAGGATGTTGTGAAAAAATACTCATGAAGCCACATTCATACAGCCTCCGCATTCCACAACTGAAGAACCTCCAAGGGCAAACATCGAGAAGACATTTAAAGAACCTGGAAAAATTGGGAAATCCAAGGAAAAAACCTTGAACAACCCAAAAAACCCAGGGAAAGTCCTAGGGAAGAACCCAAACCCATCCTAGGACCAAGGCACCAAAGGAAAACCCCAC
This sequence comes from Wollemia nobilis, assembly GCA_028583015.1. Taxonomy (NCBI): domain Eukaryota; kingdom Viridiplantae; phylum Streptophyta; class Pinopsida; order Araucariales; family Araucariaceae; genus Wollemia; species Wollemia nobilis. The sequence goes on from JAQPPZ010001195.1 coordinate 23,199,746, forward strand.
CATAGGGCAAGGAAAGGGGTAGAACATTGGATCAGTGATCTCCCACCCCAAAGAGATCATATGCAACACCATCCTGCCAAGAAGGAAGGGAAAAAGAAGTGTCAGGGAAACTAGGGCGGGAATAGGGAGCTGGGACAGGGATAGGGAAGGGATGGAGGGAAATATGATAGGAATTCCATAGGAAGTCACCTGTAGATCTCCCCTGGGGGGCGGAAGGAATGGCCCCTAGTCATATTATGTATTTGACATATACATTAAAATTCATAAAAATACATTGTAGCGAATTTTAATGTATATGTCAAATACATAATATGACTAGGGAGTGCCATGATTTCCATATATGGAAAGATCCATTTCTATCAAACACCGATTCTAAGAAATTCCATTCTAAATTTACCATGGCAAGTGAGTTTCACATATCTTTGATAAAGAATACTCTGATATAGCTCACTATTAAAAGCAGCTTTTTCGGTGGGAACACATTTCTTGACAACATCTAGATAATATTGAGGTAGAAACTCAAATGGAATATTTAAAGGATATCTTATAGGAGATATCCAAGAATCTCCAAATCGGACATGAAAGGTCCAGTTTGGCCAATTGAAGAATCTATCAAACCATTCAAAATGACTTAAAGAATTTTCATTAGCAAAATAATTTTGTGAATTATTTCTTAGCCAAACATTACAGTGTGAATCTCAAATAGATGTTTCACAATATATTTGATCCATGGATATGAGAGCATTACGAGCTTCAATAGGTTGACCTTGGAGTGAATTTTGTAACTCTTCTTTTTTTCAAGGAATATTTTGAGAAATCTAGACAAATGAGTCATAAAATTCAGATTGATATTCTTCATAATGAAACATGTTGATTTCCTTTTGAACTAGTTGTCTACTAAGAAAATTTACGATAATATGCTCAATATCAACAAGTAATAATGATCAGATTTGAAAATGGTACCTAAGGAAAAGATACCTAAAGAAGTATGTACAAAACTGACTAATGGAGTCATCAAAGGGATGATGATGGGACTTAGTGTAAATTTAATGACCATAATAAAGGGATACACAAATTCATAATAGCACTCAAGCACATTAAAAAAAATTATTACCTCAAGAATTACAATCCTTGCCAAGCAATCCAAGCAGATTGGCAATGTAGATGAAATGATGGGAAGTCCCTTCACCATTTGAGATTTACTTAGCTCAAGTAAACACCCTTTACTAAGATGTCCAAATCCCTTATGCCAAATAGAAGTGGCCTCCTTCATGTTGACTGCCATGGCAACATGAGGCATTGAAACAACATCTAGTGTGAATAATCCATGCTTGTAAGAACCGGTTGCTATGTGTTTACCCTGCTTGATGATATAACAACGTTTGAGTCCATGTTCTACTTTAAAATTGAAAACCATGTTTTTATCTAGGATTTGTGGAACTGATAACAAGTTATTTATGAATCCTGGAACATAAAGGATATTATGAATATGATATTTTCCATCTGGAAGGGAAACATATACACTACCTTCACCTTGGAAATGATAGGTCTTATTATCAAAAATTGTTACTGATTTGCCTTCTTGTGCCACAAATGTCTCAAACCATTACTTGTCACCAATCATGTGTTTGCTGGCGCCTGAATCAATGTACCAAATAAAATATTTTTGTGTAGAAGTTGTATGGGTTATAAGCACTTTGTGTGCTCTTTCAAAATCAGAATCAGAATTTGTAATAACAACATGATCTTTTTGTTGTCTATTTTTCTTCTATGGCTTATTTTTGCCCTTCTTGTCTTGTTTGTTTTTAAACCAACACCGGTTTATGTCATGGTCATCCATTTTGCAATGTGTGCAATACCTCCCTTGATATTGAGGTTTCTTGCCCTTTTATCTTGATACTGAAGATGATACTCCATTTTGAAAATTACCGTTCTTCTTGCCACCCTATTTGTTTATGTAAAGTGCATTGTTTGACACTTCATCACTTTGGAGTTGATTTGCTTCCTCAATTTGAAGCAAATTCACTAATTCCATAAAGGTTACAATTATTTGAGATACATTAAGGGATGTTATTATCTTATAGGATTCTGGAAGAGCCCTCAATATTACTGAAGTCGAAATAGTATCTTCTACTTTGGCTCCTAAAGCATTCAACTTTGACTTCAGTTCTACAACTCTGCAAAGAAAGAGCTCTATTGATTCTTCGGACTTCATGTGGAGTGTATGAAGTTGAGTTTGAAGGTTCAAAATAGTCGATTGATTCTTGTATTAAAAAATGGTACAAAGTGCATCCCATGTATCTTTACCATTTTTAGCTTCACTTATGTGAGGTTGGATCTCATCAGAAGTAGCTAGGAGAATCAACATGAGAAAATGATTGTTTTTTTTGTCCCATGCTTTCTGATATGATCTTGTTGTTGTGGGTCTTGAATCAGTGCCATCCACTAAATCCCATATTTCCTCTACATTAAGTATTGCTTTCATCTTGGTTTTCCATGCTGAAAAATTAGAACCTTTAAGCAATTGTGTATCATTTAGGTATTTGTTGATAGTTGCCATGATGAAGGTTTTAGAATAATTCCAAGATGGTATCTCTTTTTCTCTTTACTTGATATTTAATGGCACCTACCTGAAAATATTTGTGAAGGATTTATCAGTTTGAGGATATTTAAGCCAAACAAGAAGAAATTAGAGATAATTCACTCTTTAGTGATATTTAATGGCTCCTACCTAAAAATCCTCCCTAAGAAGGATAGTTAGTTTGAGGGAATTAATCCAAACAAAAAAGAGTGAATTAGGGATTTTGATTTAGGAGATAATATAAAGAAAATTGGCTTTAAACCTGTGCAATGAGTTACACAAATTATTGTAAAATTTTGGGGTTTTGAGTGCTCTTGATTTTGATGATTTATAATTGCAAAAAAAAAAATTAAATGCAATAATCAATCAAGGAGTGCCCACAAAATTTTTATCACATAGGTGTCGGATGCAACCGAAAATGCACCTAATTTAGCAATGCCAATTTTTAATTAAGGTGTCGAGTAATATCGAAAATGCACCTAATTATAAGTTTTTGCAACAAAAGATAGATTTGTGTTTTGCAAAACAAATAATTTTAAAGTTCAAATTCTCCCCCCTTTGTGTTACAATTTTTGCAAAATAAGACAATTTATCAAAGATCAATTATCCCCCCATTTGTTTTGCAAATATAACAAAGTAGCTCACCTTTCAAGATAAGTCGACACACAAGCATTTGAAAATATTTCCAGAACCAGTCCACAAATGACATGGTTTTAGTGGACTTTTTTTAGGCTTCAATACTCAAATATTGGAGGGGCATCAGGATTAAAAGGTTCTCTAATCCTCATGGGACCATAACTTCGATCCAAATCCTTCCAAGGATCTATGTAGGTATTGAAAAGAGGTAAAATTCTTCTATGCTCTTGAAGTATACAAAGAAAAAAAGATCTTGTTGTTTATTTTTGAAGTTCATTCCTCTTTCTTATAACTCTTTGACGACGAAGAGCTTTTTGTATCCAAGGCCTCTTCTTCATGAGATAAAATTTGTACTCCCAAAAAAATGATTAGAACAATTTTGGAGCAAAGTTTTAGAAATCTCAAGTTGTTGCAAAAGAAATTGAGCTTTGAATTTTTTTCTCTTAGCCCCCCTTGGATTTGGAGAAAACAAAAAAACAACAATTTTAAATTTTGCAAAACAAATGACCTTGTATTTTTCAAATTTTATTGCATAAATTTATTGTAATCTAGCATAATAAATTAATAAAATACATATGTTAAAAAAAATCACTTAATTTGTAAAAAAATGAATTTGAATTCAAAATATAATGTATTTATTAATATAAAATACTAAAAGAAATAAAAAAAACAAAAAAATTAAAAAAATACTTTAACCTTAAGAATTAATAGTTTTATTGACCAAAAGTATATATGCCAGGCTTGACAGGTTTCAAATCCGTGACCACGAGCTTTGAGCCTTAAATAAGTCCAACCAACTGATCGGGCTAGGCCCTTTCTTGGGAGAGAATACCTAGTTCATTCTCTTTATCCCTTCGCATACCCTATGTGAAGAAAAAAATATGTGGGACAATATCCCAATGCACCCTATGGGTGCAATTTTAGGATATAAAAATGGGAATACTTTTGTATGAAAGCGATTGCCTTCGGGTAATTGCCTAGCCCATTTTTTGCTACGCAAATGAGAGGTTGAACCCCTCATACTTCCACATGGCCTTCTTCGAACCCAAATACCATGTGGATGACCTTGAATTCTATGTTCCAACCACATCACTACCTTGAACTCTGTGTCCTTGCCACATCACTGCCTTGAACTCCATGCCACTTCCACATCAGTGAATTACCATGTATCCTCAAAATTTGAGACTCGACCAGGTCAACAAGTGATATGTCCATCTTGATCCACATGTTATCCACCTCAATGCTCATGACACCTTTGTGTCATCCACCTTGATCTACGTACCAATATTTGTATCGATCTAGTTGTTTGTTTGGCTAGGATTCCATGTCATCTGCCTAGGATTCAATCACCTATCTAGGTTCCAGTAGCTAGGCTGTGTTAGTGGTAGTTTTTTTCCCGTGTTAGGAACTGACCATAAATTTATGTGGTGTGAGGGCGGTTGTGCCATCGCATCAAGGTGGACCTCCTCAATCCAACACCTCGAGTCGATCACCGGAGACTAGTTTTTGGTCATCGATCAGAGGGTATGTTGGCCCTTGCTTAGAGGTGGTCCTCTGCTGGTCTATCACTAGTCTTCGTAGTTGATATCAGATGCATGTAGTGGGCATATTACCTCCATTTATGGAGGTGTTTATCAAACCTATCCACATGGGTCTCCTGCTCACGTGGGTGGACTGCAGGTTGGTTGGTCTAGTGTTTCAATAAAAACACAAAAAAAACCTCAAGATGAAAATAAATTCAAACAAAAAATAATACAACCTTTGATAAATTCAAACCAACATATTTTGTGTTGATGTTGCCTTGAAACACGTGCCTGGAATGAGAAGACCTCCTCCTGCCTTGCCCAATGATGCACCTTGTCAAGTAATGCTCCGTAGCTCTGATGTCAATGTTGGCAAATGAGGTGTGAAATAATTCAGTCAAAACAACTAACTAAATATTATTGATGCAAGAATTTATATAACATTAGCATTAGGCTATGAATAGCCTAAATAAGTTATTCCCCCTAAACATAGCTTAACGCGTATTAGGTTTCCCCCCTAAAGGTAGCTAACCACTTAGGAATTAACGCTAACCAACTAACAAATATTATTCACTTAACAATGTGAATAATCATTCATGTCTTAACAATAGGTAATAGTTAAAGACATTTACAATGGTAAAACAAAGTAAATAATGGAATAACCTAATGGTAAAAGTAAATACTAATTTTTACCCTAATAGAGACTAAGAAATATCTGAATACAAACATGGTCATTGGCCAGAGCTAGGAATTGAATATATCAACCATGATGAAAGAATGTAAGATGAACAAAAGATCGCCATATCTTCAATTAGAATTTGAGTTATCAGAATCCTCAACTGGAGAAAAGTCATGCTTTGAATAGATAAGTGGAGGTGGAACATTGTAGCGAATTTTAATGTATCTTTCAAATACATAATATGACCAGGGAGTGCCATGATGTCCATATATGGGAAGATCCATTTCTATTAGACACCGATTCTAAGAAAGTCTTCCAAATTTACCATGGTGAGTTTCACATATCTCTGATAAAGAAGACTCTAATGTAGCTCACTATTAAAAGTATCATTTTCAATGGGAACATATTTTTTGACAATTTCAAGATAACATTGAGGTAGAAACTCAAATGAAATATTTAAAGGATATCTTATAGGAGATATCCAAGAATCTCCAAATCGGACATGAAAGGTCTAGTTTGGCCAACTGAAGAATCTATCAAACCATTCAAAATGACTTAAAGGATTTTTATTAGCAAAATAATTTTGTGAATTATTTTTTAGCCAAATGTTATAGTGTGAATCTCGAATAGAGGTTTCACAATATATTTGATCCATGGATATGAGAGCATTACGAGCTTCAATAACTTGAACTTGGAGTGAATTTTGTAACTCTTATTTTTGTCAAAGAACATTTCGAGGAATCCAGAAAAAGGAGTCATAAAATTCATATTGATCTTCTTCATAATGAAACATGTTGATTTCCTTCTGAATTGGTTGTCTACTAGGAAAATTTATGATAATATGCTCAATATCAACAAGTAATAATGATCAGATTTGAAAATGGTACCTAAGGCTAATATACCTGAATAAGTATGTACAAAACTGATTAATGGAGTCATCTAAACGACGATGATGGGACTTAGTGTAAATTTAATGACCATAATAAAGGGATACACAAAGTCGTAATAGCACTCAAGCACATTAAAATAAGTTATTACCTCAATAATTGAAGAGGTATCATGAGCATTTGATTAGTCAAAACAAAATCATCGGTAAGACAATCAAGTTAAATAAGATATGCATCGTGGAAGTTAAATGATCCACCTCGATATCATCAAGATGTGATCTATTAAACAAATGTATAGGATTGATGTATTGAAAATTGAACTAGATAATCACTTTAATTGATGGAGTAATTCAAGCTCGACGATATAGATAAAATAGGTTGAATGCACACAACTTGTAGAATTCTTAATTCAACACCAAAGAAAGGATTAAAATTATCAACTACTCATGATACCTAATATGATTATATTTATGTCAAGATTTTCCTGGATGATACTGGTTATGAGTGGAGTAAATACCATTATGTGCTTCATGATTATTTTACTTTTGATTACCAATCTATTGATACATATACCCTAATAGGAGAAAATGATCTCTAGTGGTGTCAGAGCTAATCAGGATGAAAATACAGTCATGGAAGAAGCTAGTAGAGCAACTAAGACTACAGATAATACAAAGGAGTCTCCTAGACAACACATACAAAGGAAATATGCCCAAGGATATTTATGGGCACAAGAAATAATGAGGCTAGAGACTGAAAGAGATGCTATCATAGTAGAAAAAAATAGGCTCAAATTAGAGATAGCACAAATAAATAATTGAAGAGCAATAGCAATGTCAACCTTATATATAGAAAATACACAACTACAACAAGCAAGGGAAGAATACAGTGCTGCATTATTGGTATCATGTTTTGAGATATTTATGAACCATGGTTTGCTCGTACCACTACAACCATTTAGTACACGACATGGGCAAGGGAGAACAACACATGGAGCTCATAAGACTACCTAGAGTAGAGGTCGAGCATCCACTGGAATAATTGATCCACCACCTTATTTAGCTGAAAGTATAGGTACAACATAGAGTGGTGAAAGGACCGATGAACAATAACCTTAAGATCTGTTCATCGGACATAAAGCCATCACTTTGTAAGATATACAGATGTGTAGTAGATATGCCAAAGAATTTGGCAAGAATGTAATTGATAAATATTTAGTTTATATACTCTTGTTTGTATGTTTATAAATAGATAACAAAATATTACGTGTTCATGGTAAAAATGATAAACAAATTTAATTTAAGGTACATAGTGTGTAATCTAGAGAATTTCTAGTATAACCAATAAACATACAAATTTTTGTTTGTATGATTATTAAATGGATAAACAAACTTAATAGAGAAAACTGAATGATTTTGAAGGATGGATTGGTGTATATTCCTGGACAAAGTATGGAACTTCTCCATGATTTTATATAAACCAGGGGACATCTAGGTGGATGCACTGGTAATGGAAAATAGGTTTACCAAAATGAATATTAGGATATGTAAACATCCTAAATTGAGATATATGATATCATGTTTGATGAAAATTATTTCTATTTAGTTAACTCATGATAAGATTTAACAAACCATATTGTGATACTCTTTGGTGGGAGTTTTGATAAAATTAATGAGACTTATTGTGTCTAACATATTATAGAAACATAATTTCATGACATCTCTATGAAAACATCTTGTAAATTCTATTCTTGCAATACTCTAACTCAATTGATTATGCATTAATAGAAGATTCAAAGTAATGTTATGACTATGTGATGAGTTTTGTGTATTGACAATGTTTTCAATGCTTATTATTATGCATATGGATGTTTTATTACTTTAAATACATGGTACTGCTGATATTTTGTATCTTTGCAGGTCTAGGTACTCTCATGGATGGAAGATGTTGCTTACCATTGAGAATGAGACACTGGAAATTAAAGGAAGTTGATAAATAAAATTATGTTGTAATGGAAAAATTTTAGTTTAGTAAGTTTATGCATCACTAATATAGGAATGATACAAAACACATAGGACTGTGTTTAATCTAGGGGGTGTATGTCATGACCTGTATCCCTCGAACCTTGTCAAAAGGATATTAATTGATCATGGGGATCAATTAATTCCCAACAAAAAGGGGTCATAGACCCTAAATATTTCTAAAAATTTCTAATTAAGGGATTTTGTAAGGTTTTGAGAAATTAAATAATGATTTTGTAAAATATATATGGTGGGTTTATCTTTTATAAAAAAAGTAATAGAATTAATTAATTAGGCTTAATTAACCTAATTTCTTCTAAATTGGAGGATTTAAATAATAATTAGGTGTCCAAATACCAGTGGACCTTTATTAAGGAGGTATTAATTGATTTTGGAAATCAATTAATACCTATCTAAGGGTCATAAACCCTAATCATACCTACAAAATCCTAATTAAATGATTTTGTAAAATTTTGAAGGATTAGCCTTTACAAAAAGTAATTCATTTAATTAATTAGGATTAAGTAACCTAATTTAATGAAAATAGGTGCTCATACACTTTGTCCAATTTTAATTGGACCAAATTGAGTACTAGAATTATTAAATAAATAAGAATTATTTTATTAATTTACCTCTTCTCCATGGCCTATTCTTATTGGTAGAATTAAAGAGATATTCTCCTCTCGAATCCCAAATACTATGGAATTTGGAATATTTTGAGGATGGGAGAACACAAATCCAAGCATGTTAATTCACCTTGTCCTCACTCAATTTTATATTGTTGATTAGATTTCTCTTCATATGGGATAAAACGATATATGTCTCATAGAGGTATCTTTTTTTTTTAAATAACAGCCACCTAGAATACTTCACATGGGCTTATCTTTAAAGGCATCTTACTATTTCAATAGTAGTCCTTTTGGATTAGATGCTTTAAGTGGAATCTCTTTCCACTTCATGAGAATTTAATATTTAATAAATTAAAGCATCTTACTATTTATATAGTAGCCCTTTTGGATTTAGTAGAAAAAGCCAAATTAGGGAGAAGACTAATTGTCTAGGACACCCTCCAAATGGATGGAAGGGATTAAAGGTTTAAAAAGCAATATCTTTTATTGATTTAATAAGAGTCACCTTTACGACTCATAAAGAAGGAATAAATATTTTAATCAAAGTAGCATCTTTTATTAATTAAATAAAAGATCATCTTTATGGCATATCAAGGGGAGAAAGTAATTTTTAATTAAAAGTGACATCTTTTAATATTTTAAAAAGAGCCATTTGATGACATGATAGGAATTTTTTTTTTATAAATTGAGAGCCTCTTGAGAAGAAAGAGCTTAGGGAGTATGCTCTCCACTTTGGTGGATCAGAAACCAAAAATATTTGGGAGAGTACTAATTTTTAGGTAGAGGCATTAGGCAAAGACAATCATGTACAAGAATGAGTAGAAGGTTAGCTAAGAGGAGGAGGCAAGCAAGGAGGCAAGCAAGAGGAGAGAAAGAGGAAGGAGAAGAAAGATCTTGTATTATTAGCCTTACAGGAGATGGAGGTTGGAGGATTCCTCTCTTAGTCCTGTTTAATTAATAATGAGTGCTTAATTGATTTCTTCCTTTAATTTGAAAATTGCCTTTAGTTATTTTTATTGCACTCTAGTTAGATAATTTTAGTTTTACTTAAAGAAATTGGAAAAAATGATGCAATATGGTGATAAGATTATTCTCTTACCTTCTTGGATTGGTAGCATTAGGAATTATTGAGTTTTAACATCTAATTTAATTATCCCTCTATGATATATAGAAGTCCCTTGTGATTGATTGTTAGCAAATCATATATGATTTGGTTGGAGATTCATATATTCTTTATTTACAATAATAAAATGTGATTGTTTTGAGGTCTTAAGTGCTAACAATTCCAAAATAATTATGACTGTATATAAGCACTAAATTTTTTGCTTAGATGTTTTTTTTTTAAGTTTGATAGTATATCAAACTCTTTCTAATCGTTCTTTAAATTGCGATATGTAAAGCTTATGTCCTTTAATAGCTCATTAAAATATAATCTCTTTAGGAGATTTTGATGGAGTACAATTAAGGGATATCAAAGATTTATTTTAGAATGCAAGCTATGCCTTCTTTTAATCCCTTTATAATATTGCTAAGGAAAGAGGTATTAAGGCATTGATTAGCCTTTGAAATCAGCCCCCTATGAATACTCTAAGACACCTTGCATCTAGTCTTATTTTGACCTACATAAGCACTAACAACAACCTTCATTGAATAATATTCTATGTCACATGGTGACCAGGAGCTAGAGGTGAGAGAGAGCTTAGGTAGCCAAGGGGGTTATGTGAATAGTGAATAGTGGATAGTAAATGAATAGTGGAAGATGAATAGTAATTCTAATGTAAATAACTAGAATTTGGTATTTGCAGATATCAGTTGTGTGCAGGAGGATGAACGTGGAGTTCATTCTATAGTGAATAGTGAATAGTGAATAGTGAATAGTGAATAGTGAATAGTGAATAGTGAATAGTGAATAGTGAATAGTAAATGAATAGTGGATATATGAATAGTTGATAGGGAAATCAGGGTTATGCATAAGGGGTTGGACTTAAAATGTACCTTTAAAAAATGGCGAATCCTAATCAAAATCAAGGTGAATCATGGAGAATACTAAGAAAATCAAATAGAGCATCTTCACACCAAAATTTGGGGTATTTAAAGCCCTAAAATGTAAGATCATATTTGGGACCACTTTTGACCTATTAAATCATCTTATAACTTCCTAAAAACACCACCATTATATCAGGCTTGAAAAGATCTTTCCAACGAGTACAAATATGCCTATGTTTGGATATATATTATGGCAAATTAACCCTAAGAAAAACTTGATCCTAAAAATTTTAGGTGAAAGGGCCGACGTCGAGGGGACTCATATTTGCCAATTTATAATTTTGAAAATCCTAATATTAGCCCATTTGGTGAATATTCGCCACTATGCATAACCCTGAGGGAAAGGAAAACCCTATTGCTTGAAGACTAGTTGACCTTAGAGATTAAATGGATTAACCTCTTCCTTTTGATGTAATTAGATATTTAATGATCTAATCCCTTCTATTGGATTTAATAATAAACTGAGAAGAATAATCTCTTTTTTTGTATTAAATAATGCATAGTTTGGAAGGCAAGATTTATTGTATTTTGGATATTGAATAAGAGAAGTATGAGTTTCTCTTACTTTGCCTTTTGAAAATTAAATAAGAGAAGTATGGAATTCTATTAGAATTACTTTAATTTGGATATTAAAGGATAGATTAGATGAAATATGTATGATTAAATAAAGGAGAAGATGAGAGGGCATCGGTTGGGTAGTTGAAGAGATTTCTGGTTACTGTGGATTTGAAGACAAGATTGTTGCCCCAGGAGGGTCCAATGGGGACACCTCCGGATCCTCTTCTAGAGAGACATAGTTATTTTGCATATTTGTTAAAGGATAAATCTCCATCAAATACTAAAGAAGCACAAAAAATTGCATTAAAAATGCTCTTTACGACTGCTGGAAATAGATCAACATCTCAACGAGTTAATGGATGCTTGCCACAATAAGAATCAAGGCCAAAGATTGTCATTGAACAAAGGATGGCTGAAGAAATAGTTTTATATAGAGCCAATCATTATTTGATCTGTAAATTCATGGGTATTCGCCCTACCCTAAATTTTTTGCATTCCTGGGTCCGGCAAAACTAGGAGCCTCTTGGTGAGTATTCTTTATGGTTTATTAGCAATGGATATTTTATTGTTAGTTTTTCTTCACTTGTCGATAGAAATAGGGCTTTCGAATCAAAAAAGAGGAATCATGGTCCGACAGGATTATTTGTTCAACCCTAGAGAGTGGGATTTGATCCTCGAATTGAACCCATTGCTTTCCCGGTTTGGATCCATTTGTATGCACTTCCAATGGAGTTTTGGAGTGAGCAGGTATTGGAAATTATCGATAATTCCCTTGGAAGACATTTGGGTGTTTCCAAAGACACAATAGAAGGAAACACAGCTGTTTATGCAAGATTATGTGTGGAAATGGATCTTAGCCAGCCTCTATCGACAGAGGTGGAACTTGAACTTGCAGTACTATCTTGGATTCAACAACTGGATTATGAGGCATTGCCCTTCAGATGCAGATTTTGCCACAAATATGGGCATTTGGCCCGATCTTGCCCAAATAATATGAACATAAAAATGGAGGCTCCTCTAGGAATGTCAAATATTCCTAAGGAGGGTAATTCAACAATCAACAAAGAACCAACGAATATTTCTCAGGGTAAAGAAGCACAGGGAGATGGTTTTGAACAGCCCAAAAGAAGGAGAAGGAAAAAGAAAAAATATGGTAAAGAGCAAACCCAACTCAAGCCCTCCAATAGGTATGATATATTTAAGACACTAATGGACCAAGAAGAACAATTCATGGAAGGAGTGGATGGGAATAATGAAAATAATAACATCCATGTTCAAGCTCCTCTTTCATCTCCCCCCATCATAGAGCAGGTAATTGAGTACAGTGAGTTACCATAGTCAGAGAGTGCAGGGGCATTGATAGTGCATAACCAAGAGCAACCAATAATTAAGGATGTCAGCATGGGCATAGCAGAAAAGAACAGAGAAAGGCCAAATTTAGGGATAACTCGGGTGGAAAAGAGATTAAAAAATCAACTCTCAAGGAGTGGGTAGAAAATCAAATAAGGAATTGATAGCAGTTCAAGGAGACAAACTGATCACTGGAGGATCGATGAGGCCAATAGATTTTTACTGCTCTCAAGGTAACCAATGATTATACAATCATGGAATTTTAGGGGTTTAAACAGTAGAACCCATCAATCTGCTATTCGAAGACTCTTAGAAAAATGTAAAACATATTTTTTGCTTATCCAAGAGACAAAAATGTCGTTAGATCTTATGTGTAAAATAGTTAACAAAATTTGGAGGGGTGCTGGTCATATGGAAGTGGCTGCCTAAGGTTCCTCGGGGGGATAGTTACTCTTTGGAACTCTCTTGAATGGACTGCAATAGAACATATAGCTTGGAGGGGTGTTCTCACATCACATTCTAGAAATAATGTCACAACTGAACATGTTTTAATCACAAATTTTTATGGGGATCAAAATCTAGATGGTCAGATGCATCGATGGAAAGTTGTGCATAACATGAGAGTCTTAAGGGAAGATTTAGACTGTATTATTGCTGGGTATTTTAATGCTAAATTATCCTCTAGAGATCAGGAATGGGGAACCTCAATTTTGGACCCAGGGGATCGACTTATGATTGCCCAAGTCTAGGCATTACACTTGGTGGATATTAAATGCCCCGGAACCAACTATACTTGGACTAATAAGAGGAGGGAGCCACATAGCAGGAAGGTGAAGTTAGACCATTTTTTGGTTTCAGAGGAGGCATTTGTAAAATGGAATATAAAATTTTAGATTTTTGAGGGTCCAGTTTCAGATCACTTTCCCATTTTTTTGGAAGGAGGGATCAAGACAGTGCAGCATCACAAACCATTTTAATTTGAAAACTTTTGGTTACAAAAAGAGGAACTTCGAAAGAAAATTCCACAAGTGGTGGGAAGAAGGTCGCCCAACATATGGGACAACAATGTTTAGATTCCACAAACAACTTCATTATGTCAAAGATCAACTGAAACAATGGAGGCGAGCTAACAAGACAAACTTCCAGGTCCAAAGAGCTCCATTGGTGGTCAGATGGGATGAGGTTCAAAAATACTTTAGGGAATGAAAAATTACAGAGCAGCTCAAAGAAGAGGATGATGCATTGTGTAAAGCGGTTGAGGACATTGACAACCAAGAGGAGACCTACTGGAAACAGAGAGCAAGAACCACTTGGTTATTAGAAGGTGATAAAAATACCAAATTTTTCCATCGGACTGCTTGTGCTAGGAGACAAATGAACAACAAGATGAGAATGGACACGACTTTCATACAATTATAGGTATGCATTTCCATTCAATGGATTATTTTTCTAAACTATTTAAGGAAAGTATGGTGCAAGATGAAGAGGCTCACAAAGAAGTTATTACTTTCATACCCTTTGTTATCTCCGAAGAAGAAAATCAGACCCTACTTAAACCCATTGATAGAGAGGAACTGAAGAATGTAGTCTTTGGAATGAGCACCAGAAAAACACCAGGTCCAGATGGCTTTCCAATTGAGTTTTTTTAGGCCTTTTGGGATAACTTGGAGGAGGATATAATGGCTGTTATAGAGGAGTCCAAAGGTAGTAAAATAATGCTTAAAGCATTAAATCATACTTTCATTACCTTAATTCCAAAAGGGGAGGAGGGGGTACATATTTCAGATTATAGACCTATTGCCTTATGCAATGTCATATATAAAATAATCACAAAGGTAATGGTTGAGCGGCTAAAACCTCTTCTACATAACATTATCTCCTCGGAGTAAGGGGGTTTTGTAGAGGGTAGGCAAATCTTGGACGGTGTGGTTCTAGCTCAGGAGGCAATCCATTCAATGCAAACATCTGGTAATAGAGGAATGTTCATAAAATTAGATATGTCAAAGGCTTAAGTGGAGTGGAGCTTCTTGTCAAAGATGATGGCAGTCTTTGGTTTCTCTCAGGATTGGATAGAATGGGTCATGAGTTGTGTTTCTACTCTGACATACTCAGTGTTAATCAAAGGTCTTCCCTCGCAATCGTTTGGAGCTACTCGAGGCCTTCATCAAGGAGATCCTTGCTCTCCCTATATTTTTCTCATATTGGCTGAAGGATTGGGTAGACTCATCTTGAGGAGAAGACAACAAGGTTTGCTAACAGGTATCAAGGTGGGTGAGGAAATTTTGACTCACCTACAGTTTGTGGATGACACAGGATTGGTGGGAGTGGCCAGCTTCAGGGAAGAAAGAATGATTAGAGATACACTTAATGTTTACCTTAGGGCTACAAACCAAGTCATCAATGATAAAAAATCCAAAGTCTTTTTCAATCTTGATCAAAGGATTCAGGACAAAATTTTAGAGATCTTGGGATTCACAAGGACTTATCTCCCAGTGGTATACTTGGGGGTCCCTTTGCATTTTAAAAAACTAAAAATAGATATCTGGAGGAATATTTTGGATTGTATCAAGGACATAATTAATCATTGGTCTCACAAATGGTTAAGCTATGGGGGTAGATTAAATTTTTTATAGTCGATCATTCAGAGCCATGCCAATTTACAAATTTTCTATCCTTGCTGCCCCACATACCATATGGAAAGAGTTGGACAACATGGCTAGCAAATTTTTATGGGAAGGAGTAAAAGGAGAGAGGAAATGGGCCTTAGTAGGTTGGGATAAAGTAAGCCAGCCCAAGGTAAAAGGAGGTTTGGTACTGAGAAGATCAAAGTTAAATAATAAAGCTTTGGCTAGAAAGCTTTACTAGAGGTGGATTTCCCAACCAACTTCTTTATTCAGTAGAATCTTAACTAGTAAATATTTGGGACATGTAAACCCAAATAAGGTGGGTCATTTCCCTTTGGATGGTAATGGATCCTTAGTGTGGCAGGATCTCAAGTTAGGATCTCAGGTAGTAAAAGATAGATTATTTTGGAAAGTAGGGAGAGGGGAGAAGGCACGATTTTGGACAGATTCATGGGATCAATACCCACCTATCATTGTTGAATTTCCTGAATTGCAACCAATAAAAACAACCATAGAAACCAAGGGATGGGTCCAAATTGAAAGTTATTTCAACACTAGTCAGCTAGGGGATTATAAGTTTAAGCAGTTTAAGAAGTTGGATGAGTGGCCAATTTCAATCCCTCCGAATTTGACACCCATCATGACTAAAATCTTGGCAAAAATATTTCTCACAGGTAGATACGAGGAGGATGAATTAGCTTGGGTCTATGGGAGCCTTGGTGTCTACACAATGAAGGATGGATATGATAAGATCCTTCCAGAGCCTCCTCCTCATACATATCAGGTTGAGGATTGGAGAAAGATTTGGAAGTCCAAGGGTTGGCCGAAAGTAAACTTTTTTGCCTGGCAGTTCATGCATAATGGAATTCTTAATTTTGATAATCTCAGATGTATGGGAATCATTGGTCCATCTCAATGTGTTTTATGCTACAATAGCGAGGAAACAGTTGATCACTTGATGTTTGAGTGCCCATTCACGCGCTAGATTTGGGAGAGATGGTTTTTATATTATAAAATTCAAGTAAATGGTGATTTGAATCGGATTAATATTTGGGAAATATGGAAGAGGGGTAGATTTAAATCTAAAGCTCTTTTTATTGGTTGGGAGCTTGGATTAAACTTTATTTGGTGGTAAGTGTGGTTGGAGAGAAATGCTAGAATTTTTAGAGAAATTTTTTCTTTTTTAGATGGAGTTTGGCAAGTCATTTGGAGCAAAGTCACAGAAATTTTGGCAGTCTATGCTAAATATGAAACTCAAGTTGTTATTGGGGCAATGGAGAAGGAATTTTAATTGCAAGAGGGATAGGACAGAGCTAGTTGGAAACCACCCCCAGAAGGTTGGATTAAAATTAATACTGATGGAGCTGCAAAAGGCAATCCAGGTAGAGCTGGAATTGAAGTGGTTTTCCATAATCATGTTCGAACAGTGCTCTATTGGGAACTGCAAGGCTTGGGAAGAGCCACAAACAATGAAGCAGAAGCCTTAGCTATCAAATCTGCTTCTATTTGGGTAGTAAAACAAGGTCATAGGAGGATAATCCTAGAATTAGATTCTCAAATAATGGTTGGAGCTCTAGATTGCATGAGGAACTTTGCTTTGAAAACATGGAGGTTGAGGATTCTTGTCACTCAAATTAAGGAATTATGGAGGGAATTAGATGATGTGATTCCAGTTTATGTGAGTAGAGATCTAAATAAAGTGGCAGACTTCCTGGCTAAGATGGGTACTAAGAAGGAGGTAGGGGTTCAGTGGCACAATGACATGGCTATTGAGGATGAGATGATTAGGCAGGTTGGTGAGCAAATCCTTAGGCAGTTTGGTGAGAAAATCCAGTTCTTAGCTAATTTGGATAACCATTACAGAAATATTGTTTAGGAGATTTATGTTTCAATGTAGATCTTCTTTTATAGTTGTAAACAGGTGAACAGTCATTGTAGAAATATGGTTTAAGAGATTTGGCTCCAATGCAAATCTTCTTTTACTGTTGTAAACATGTGTTCTCTCTAACTAAGGTTGGGAAAAGTCTCATCCCAACTTGTAAATGATCTTTGTTTTAATACAAGTTTTTTCAAATTATTTTTCAAAAAAAAATAAAGGAGAAGATAAATGATTTATATATAATTTGGTTAGTTAGATTTAAAGGAATTATTTATGTGAAAACTTGGAAATAAAGGAAAATATGAGGGGATTCATTCTTGGAGGAATTTATACCTAAGGAAAAGTATGGGATTTTCCTTCCTTTGATGTTTTGATTAATTTACATTATGATGTATAATTGTTATGAATATATTGAATCAAAGGAGTATTTTCTTGTGGAAAGAAGATACAAAATAATAGGTAGAATATGGAAATATAACTTAGGGAATAGTATAAATTGGTAGACAATATCATTGATTAAGTGAATTGGGATCATACTTATTTGAATTTAGAAACGCACTCTAGTACAAAAGGATGTAGTGTAGCTAAGGAAATAATGAGTGTGGAACTCATTCTTTGAGGAAATTATGGGGTTTCCTCACTATATGTCGATCATACAATTAATGATCCTTTATGACCCTTTTCTAGTTATGATTATAGGATTTATGGGCTGGTGAAATTGGTATGATTATAATATTGTAAAGGTAGAATAGATGAGAGGAGTTTGGAACCCTCTCAAATCATGAAATCTATAATGATTGGTTAAAGGAAAAATAGATAGAGTTCTATTCTTGGGTTAGCATAGATTATATGGAATATTACTACCTTAATTAGATTAAGGTTCTTAATGTGGTTGTGATAAGAATGGATAGAAGATCCCTTCTTGAGGAAATTATAATATTTCCTCTTCATATGCTTAGTATGGATTCTTAGTGAATTCTACTTATGAAGGGTTGAATGCGTATAAACCCTGGAGAATGAATGTGGATTCATTATCAAGGGAATTTTGGGGTTCCCTCTTTGATATTTGATAAAATTTATCCTTAATATGTATTCCAATGAATATCCATAAACATGGATGTATAATAATTTGTGATATTCTTATGTAATATGTTGATGGCTTAGAGAAAGGAATCGGTGTTTCCTTATTTGCATCATGATTTGATAAAGGGACGAATTTATCTCTTGAAATTGTATAATTGATTTAGAAGAGGATCTGTTTGATGCCTTTCTATATTGTAATTATGAAACTCTAAGTTTATGAAATGAGAGGAAGAGACATATTTTAAGGTTGGTTTTATTCCCTGTGAGAATTCCCAGGATAATTATTATGTTATTCTATTTTGTGGTTTGTTTTGTCATTGTCTATGAATATTGCATTTTGAGTAAATAGATTATGAATGTTGTAAATATTTCTAATGTGCGGTTGATTAAATAGATGGTGAATGTTGTATTTAAATTAGTATCAATGATTATTGCATGTTATTTACCTTTCAATGAGAAGTAGATTTAATGTATAATTGATGTGTAGACTTAGAGAATATGATGCATTGGATTACATGCTTTGCTTTAATGGTTGTATATGGTTATGTATTAATATGGTAATGTGAATGGAGTGGTGTGGTGATAATTATTATACAAACACTTAAAGATATTAAAATAGGTACAGACTATAGTAATAAAAGGAAAATTGATAACCAGTTGGTATAATCCGAGTAGGAGCTCGGAGGGGTTGAATCCCTAGATTGTAATTTATGCTTGAGTTGTAGCTCAACAAAACCTTGCATTATGAGTTGGTGCTTGAATGTAGATGTGGAGTAGGTGCTCCCATGATGATGATAAAATACCTTATGGTAATGAGAATCATTAATTTAGATATATAACCAAAGGGATACCTTAAAATAAGAAAGATGATCAAATAAATATTATGAAGGATAAGGGAAGATAATCACGCTTAAGATGATTATTCCAAGGCTTGTGTAAGTTTGATCACTTGTGGTAATTTTTAATTTATCTTGGTGGCCTTGTCATGGATATGAGGGTAGGAATTAATATTGATGATTAACCATTGATGTGGTTTCTTCATATTCAAGGCAAGTACTCATACCATCGATGTGGTATGTAGTTTTTGTAGAAGTTGGTCACTTCTACTCAAGAGTGACTTTGACCAAGTCTTAATATCTCTTTATGATTGTTGCCTTGTTAAATTACAGTCCACTTGGAATAACTTCATCTTAGATCATGATTAT
Organism: Wollemia nobilis; assembly: GCA_028583015.1. Lineage (NCBI taxonomy): Eukaryota > Viridiplantae > Streptophyta > Pinopsida > Araucariales > Araucariaceae > Wollemia > Wollemia nobilis. The sequence continues at coordinate 23,219,447 of JAQPPZ010001195.1, forward strand.
GTCCTTTTCTCTATGGAAGATAAAATAAATGAACGAAAAAAAAAATTGAAGTGGGTGAGTAGTAAAAATTGGGGCTGTTACACCATGCATATGTGGATTCTATTGGCTACTTTTTTCAGACTGATCACTATTAGTGACATCCACTTGCTTATCTTTACTTTGAATATTATGTCGACATCCAACATCTTTTAAATTTTTGTATTCACCAGGGATGCATACTTTGAGTTCATTCGATATAACCTTCTCCCTACTAGTAAGGCACCTAGGATCAACTGGATTTGATGAACACAACTCTGGAGTTATTATTTTCAAAAATTTGCACGTCCATGCAAAAAATTACTTATATTGCAATTTTTTTTAAAGTTGCTACTTTCAACACTGGATCTCAATCATCTCGACAATGAATTATCTTACACTCATCCTGTTCCCAAATTTACTTCCATTGTATTTGGTCCTTCATACTTTATGTTCTTTGGCTTGTCTATTGCTCTTGCCACATTTTTCGGGTGTGTTGGTTTTGCTCTTACCAACTGTGTATTTTATAAAATTCATAAGGAATATCCATTTTTCTTCATCCTCTTCCTTATGCATAATCTTCTTGTTTCTTTTAACTCTCATCACTAGTTTCCTTTGTCTCCTTTATATTTCTATAGAGGCAAGTGGACTGAAATATTTTACACTCCATTTTCCAATGGATAAGTCCACTATCTAATAAATTTTCATCTTCACTACATTCTTCAAGATTCAAAACTCATTTGTTTGGCTCATAGTTCATCTGAAGAACTTCCCAACTTATTAGTTGTTGCCAAATCCTTGTTGAAAATTTGATTCTTCAAATTAATCATACATCTATGTTGTCCTCTCTTAAATTTTAATTTATCCTTGTCATAGTTGTGATTAACCTTGGCCATCCTCTTCCCAAAAATACATCATATGTTGGTTTTTGCATCGTACTCACATCAAAATCCATGATGAATTGCTATTCTGCAATTTTTACCTTTTGAGTTGTTAAGACTCCATTTCAATACCATATTGATTTGTTCCATACTACATGAAATTTGGCATTCAAAAAAATGGATTCCTAATATTCTTCCATGTCTTCTTTTGGAGCACATTTACACTTGACCATTAAAATGACTTTTTTTTTATAAGTTAAATTTTTATTCAAAAAAAGGGGATTTTGACAGGAATTCCCAAAACTTGATTACAAAAAAAGCCTAGGAGATTGGTTGGTCCAAACTACATAATCCAAAAGAGGGGCACAACCAAAACATAGAAAAAACCAAGATAACAAAAAAGAGTAAAGGGTTCCATGAGTGGAATACCTTGATACATCATCACATAGAAGAAACTTGTTAAACATTTTCACTGCGCTCCTTGGAATCACCATCCTTGGCCTCATCCTATTCTTTGTCCTTGGCCTCGTCCTTGATGTTGGCCTTGATGGTCCTAACTTCATCCTGTGAGGTTTCAACAAATTCCTCCTAGAAAAATAGAATGTGAAGAGCATTACAAAAAATTGTGAAGGACTCCACCACATCTTTGACCTCAGAAATGGCCCTGTCTAAATGAGAAATGCCTTTGGAATCCATGGAAATGATTAACTACTGCAAGATCCAGTTTTCATTAGCACTGTTATCCTCATCCAAATCAATATCAAGGATATTCTTCTGGTAATCAATAAAATTTCTCCTCAAATGGTGATATAATCTCATAGGGACTTTGGGCTCTTTGTTTTTCATATTTTTAAGCTCCCTAAAAGCTTCAACGACTGCTCTTTTCCTGGTAGCTAAGGACGGGGACGAGGATGAGGAGAAATATGAACTAGGCTTGGGAATGGGGCTAGACTTGTCTTTGGTAAAAATAGTCAGGGTGGGAAGAGGGGATAAACTAGACAGGCAATGAATTAACCAGTGACTATATAGAACTTTGAAAAGTCCTTGGTGAGTAGGGAGGTCATCACCTTTTTTCTTTCTGCATGTTTCAATGGAATAGCTCACAGAGTTGAAGATAAACTAGGGGATGTTTAAGGGATTCATATCTCTAAAATTATTGACAAATACAAAATGAAAACTGCACAAGATTTTACTAGGATCATCAACAGATAAATTTTGCATTACCAGTTTCATTATTGAATTTCAAGGGGAAGGCAGGTCGATTCGAAGCATAGCCACCTTAACTTTCTTGCGGATCTTTGTTTGGTCCTTAAATTATTTTAATTCGATATCCTAGTTGTGTTTTTCTCTCTAGATAAAACATCCTTTGGCTGGCTGCCTTGTGATGGTATCCAACATATTGATGTCGATGAGGTAGTCCTTACCATGAACAATCACTATTTCGTCATACCAGCTTTCAAAATGCTAATATTTTGATACAAATAATGCTAGTATTTTACCAATAAAAATTATCATTATTGTTGAATCAATGAACTAATCCTCTTGACTTATTTTGGTTGGCTTGGAAGTTCCATCACCTTATGTTGTTGTAGTTCATTTCCTATAACTACATGCAGTATCAGTATGGTACTACGAAAACTCATCACTTTCACTTCTACTATTGTGTTCAACATGTGTGCTACCAGCTTCTGAGTCTATTCTTGTCCTTCTAAGCTTGATGGCTTCTTCAACTTATTTTGTTCCACTAGCCTTTCCTACTTTACCTTTTCTATCTCTTCTTGTATAAATTTTTGTGCTTCCTACCATATTTCCTTTTCTATGGCAAGTTCAAGGTACTGATCCTTTTCACCCAACCCCTTGTAACAACAAGCACATATTCTCCATTGGATTCTTTTCTATAGGAGGTTATTCTATGTCAAGGAAATTGAAATTTTATGAGTTACTTGCACTTGCCCTCTATTGAGTAGTATTTTCACTCAATTGTGAAAGTACACTCTCCCTTAGGATTTGGGTTCCAAATCCCCTCTTGCAAAGAAGTTAAACAACCAACTTCTCCAAGGTCTCCGCTATATTAGCATTTGCATATGTGTATTAGTAATCTCAAATAAAGATATTCAATTTAAATGCTTGGAACACCTTAATGATTGCAAGTAACTGTAAACAAGGGGCAATGTTGGTTTATTTTACCATGAAACTTTAGTGATTGTTCATTGAACCAAAATAAAGCAAATGTGAGTTGGCCCTCATATGACCACGATGTAGTGCCTTAATTCCTTTTATATTGAGGGTTTTAAAATAGATTTTATCTTGCATTAAATCCTCAATGATGAATAGGGTCTTCAAATATAGCTTCAAAATGTCACTTTAATTATCCTTCTTAAATGAAATCATATTTTCATCAAGACGAATAATTTAGTGCTTTGATTGCTCCCAAAATGGTAATTTGCAAAGTGCCATAAAACACGACTCCTTAGTTGAAATTAGAATTTTCATGAAGAGAATGTCATAATAGGCTCATGAATGAAGCATGAAACTGAAAAAATGAAATTCGGCCCAAAAATGGAAATTTTCTATTTTCGGATTTTCAAAATCTGTAATAAAACAACAACTTCGATGAATTTTTAAAAATACTAAACAACTCCGAAAATGAAATTTCAAAGTGCGTATTGGAAGTATTAAGTATAACCTACACAATGGTGAAATTTTTTTAATGTTTATTTTAATGCCTGAAAATTAAAAAAAATTAAAATTTCTGCAAAAATAAAATGCAGAAAAATGAAAATGAAATGCAGAAAATAAAACACATGCTACAATCAGTTTGATGCTATCTTATTCCGACAAAACCGAAGATGTGAGATTTTCATGCATGCAACCTAACCTATTGGACTTGCAAAACAAGCACAATCCGGATAAGCTAAGTGTTGGCTCCTAGGGTTTAAATGAGGTTTTCAGATTTAAGCATTCACATGAAGCAATCAAGAAACTTGCATAAACTCCATTACAAGCCTAAAATCTGAAAAGGAAAAAAATAGACATTTAATCCTGCATGCAGAAAATGACTCTTCCTTTCTTGTCCATAAGATGCAACTTTCTGAAAAGCTATCTGCATTAAAAATATGTCCTTGTACATGGCAGAAATCTGGTTCTCCAAAACCAGAAAAAGTAGAAGAAAAACAATCCAAAGCAGGTCCAAAATGACCTCTTACCCTCAGCTCTATAACTCTGTTTTAGAAGTTTCCAACCCCTTATCCATATTTCGATGGTGTATTTGAACTCCACTCTGAAACTCTTCGTCGCCTATCCTTCCGTTTCATTTCCAACGGGAGGTTATTCGTTTCTTTTTCCAAGAAACTATTTTGTTTTCCAACGAAGCTTTGCATGCAACCCTTCGTTATCTTATTTTCAATGTTTCCATAGCACATCCTTCCGTAATGCATTTGACCAAACAAATATAATAAAAATGGGCATACCGTATCCTTTGATAAGGCATCCACTTCATTACGTTTTATTATTTTTATTCTTTGAATAACTTCATTTATCTTTTAATGAATCGTGCATGGAAGTCTTGGCCCTGGCCCTGGCCCTGGCCCTTATAGTCAGTCAAAATGCCCCATGGCCTTCGTAGTCACCGTGGATTACAAAATTAATAATAATCATCGTACGCTATCCCTTGCATCTCCGTTCACTTCGGCGCCCGGTCGTCCATTTCACTTCTCGCCAATGCACGTCCACGTCCATCGCCGTAGACATCATTGTCATGGTCTACCATTTCATCAGCAAATTGTGCCCGTTTCACCACTATCATTATGACTATGTGCTGGTGTAAAACCCTTCTACCGTCTATTGCCATGTGGATTGCACTCTAAACCTGCCTTATCGTCGTTATATGAAACCGTTGTACCATTTGTCATTCACAGTTGTCATGTCACCAATCGCTGCCAATCTATGCTGTCTCACGAGTTTTTTCTTTTGGCTACCGAGAGTAATTTTAGATGTTTTCAATGTCATCTGACTTGTTGGACTATCCACTACTCAGTCCACGTCCACTACGTCAACAGTGTAATCCCCGGGATGTAGCTGCTGCCAGGTTGTCACACGCCATTGCCGCCGGTTATTTCAAACCTTATGAAACCATATTTTAAATCCTTTGTAATACCATGGCATTTCATAAACTGCCACTGTCACACAAAACTACTCACGGTTATAGCCGACATCCCGGATAGACTACTACTGCATTGTGAAATCTTGCTGCAAATCGCTCGGTAATCATCGCCATAAACGTCGTATGGTCCGAGCAATCCACCACTGGCACTGTCAGCAAAATGGGTGGATCTGTTACTGCCGTTGCTACTGTGTCTTCGAGGGAATGGCCTCCTCTGCGCATTTGTCCACATAGCATCTCGAAATTCAATAAAATTTGCTTACCCAGGTGTTGTAGGTGTGTTGGAGAGCAGAGGGCAATCTTTCAAGGGAGGTCCCAGGTTCGAATCTCCACCCTACCAAAAAAAAACTGAATTGGGTACCCAAAATCCAATTGATAATGTTTGTGCGGGCAGGGCTGGGTATTTAATCTGTACAAGTTTCAAATTTGTGCCCAAAGAGTATCTTGAAATCCCTTCTTTACTTTAACTCTGGTGTTCGATCGAATTCGTCCATATGCTGCGTGATCGCCATCCTCAAAAATCGAGCTCTGGTGGTCTGTTAGCCACATTGACATATGTTGTAGACTGTTTCTCCAACTGACCACATGAACTCTTAACAACCCATCTTGGGCTATCCAATATCTTTGGCGGTCTATGCTGCTCACAACTCTGTCGAATTCACTTGTTTTAAATGGAAATGTTGAAAACTACCATCTACCCTACCGTGGATGGAATCCTCGTCCGGTGCCTGAAACTTCGTAGTCTGCAGTTGTCTACCTATTGCTAACTGCACACATTTCTCTGTTGTTGTATACCGATGCGTTAGCAATATTATTGATAGTTGTAGTGTTGTGCTGCTGCACTACGGCTATGAATGCCACGACGCCCGACAACCACGAAGAAAATGAAAGAAATTTCAAATGATTTTTGTCCGCCCTTGCTCATATATTCCAACTATATTGCCATCCACCTGGCAATGCTCTTGTGCATCGCGGCAACTTTCGTACACTATATTGTGTTCCCATCACTCCATGCCCTACATTTGGCACCTTGTACATCGTCCACGTGGGAGGGGCCTTGTCATCCATGGCTCATGCTAGAGCTTCGAAGGCAACCGAGTCTTCATTTTCCTTCCACCGTAGCCTTTCACCTACACCTCGTCGTCTAACTTAGTCTTGGTCAAAATCTGTGTCCCACGTGGGTATCCTTGCTGTCCGTCTCGTCGCCACCTGCAAGAAAGTAAACCCAAAATTAAACCATAGCACAAAGTATCATTAATTTATTAAAATATTTAAAATTTCAACACAAAACAATACACTCTAAACTAAACTCCTACCATCGGCACTTATAGTCAAAAGAATCCATTACTTTCAAATGAAAAGAAAGCCATGTGGCTTCTTTTATATTTATAAATTTTCTTTTTACTATCCCTTTTATTTTTATTTTTATTTTTGTTTTTATATAATATAATATATATTATATTATATACTATATAATATATATTAGATTATATTCTTTTATTATTTTTTTTTTATTGTTTTCATTATCTGAACCACCCATGACAAGAAACACCAACACTCGACAATAAACTTGCTAAAAACAAAAAAAATGACGACAAAGTTGTCATAAACAAAAATGACGATAAAAGTTGTCGACAACAAAATGATGACAAAAAGTCGTCGACAACAATAAAAAAAAAACGTCGACAATAATAATAAAAAAAAAAATGTCGACAAGAAAATGATGACAAAAAATCGTCGACAAGAAATCGATGACAAAAGTCGTCGAAAAACTGTCAGCGATAAATTGACAACAAAAATCGTCACAAAATTGTTGACAGCAAAATGACACACACTATCCCCTGGAACGCACGTGAACTCACAAGACACTCACAAGATAATCAAAATCTTGAAACATGAAAATCAAGAGGTGGGTCCCCAATTTTTGGGGTACGTTGTGGAGCGGCCACAACACCCTCTGTAGATAATTTACCTCCTTATGGTTGTCTAGTCCACACCATCGACACATTGTGGAATGTTATTTCTTGTTGCTTTCCTGCTTAAGGAGTGGGACAATTCTAATGTGTAGAATGTTATTCCATGTTGCTCTCTTGCTTGAGGAGTGGGAAAATGCTTTGCAAAGAGTCCCTATTCTTGGAAATTATGATATTGTATGATTTGTCTTTCATTTGAATCATACCACAATCAACTATAGTCTCCTTGTGCATTGCCTTGTTGGTACTACTTGCCTCCTTGATGGTTATTCCTATAGCCACCACTAGTTGTGCCTTGTCCATTCCTTGAGGTATTAGGTTTTTCTTCTTCCTCTTGCATCATCATGGTTTGGTGCCTTACTCCTTTAGATTGAATGGACAATCATTGATCGCATGTCCCAATACCTTGCATATATTGCAATATTCACTCTTGAAACAATTCACATTAGTGTGTCCTTCAAACATGCAGTTTGAACACCATATATCCTTTCTATGATTCTTCACTTCACCTTTAAATCCTTTGATCATTTTATCAAATTCCTTCCTCATTGATCGCATGTCCTAGTAAAACTAAAGCATAAAACCTTCAACATTTAGAAGAAGCAAATGCATGGAGATTACTTATGTACAAGTATTTTCTCCCACTATTGGAACCATTGGTGTATCCAAGTGGAAGAGCTAGGTGAACCCTCCATGTATGTGGGTCTTAAGTGGTGTACCTTAGACTCTTTTGAGGATCTCACTTGGCATTTGAACCTCTCAAGCTAAGATTCCTCTTTATTGTAAATATGAAAATAGAAGTTATAGTAACCCCTAAGAGAAATCTTTTGGAGGAATTCCAAAAAGGCTAAACTTGAATTCATAACATTGAAATCATCAAGTAAAAATCAACTAATTGGGATTGAATATGATTAAAAATTTGATAGAAGAATATCTTATATTATTGATGAAAGAGACTAAGCAGTATCTGAATACAAACATGGTCGTTGGCCAGAGCTAGAAGTTAAATATATCAACCATGATGAATGAATGCAAGATGAACAGAAGATCACCATATCTTCAATTAAAATATGAGTTATCAAAATCCTCAACTGGAGAAAATATATGCTTTGAATATATAAGTGGAGGTGGAACATTGTAGCAATTTTTTTTGTATTTGTCAAATACATAATATGACTAGGGAGTGCCATGACGTCCATATATGGGAAGATCCATTTCTGTCAGACATCGATTATGAGAAATTATATTCTAAATTTACCATGGCAAGTGAGTTTGCACATATCTCTGATAAAAAAGACTCTGATATAGCTCACTATTAAAAGCAACTTTCCCAATGGGAACATATTTCTTGACAACATCTAGATAAAATTGAGGTAGAAACTCAAATGGAATATTTAAAGGATCTCTTATAGGAGATATCAAAGAATCTCCAAATCAGACATGAAAGGTCCAATTTTGCCAACTAAAGAATATGTCAAACAATTCAAAATGACTTAAATTTTCATTAGCAAAATAATTTTATGAAATATTTCTTAGCCAAACGTTACAGTGTGAATCTCGAATAGAGGTTTCACAATAGATTTGATCCATGGATATGAGAGCATTACGAGCTTCAATATCTTGACCTTAGAGTGAATTCTATAACTCTTCTTTTTATTGATGAATATTTCAAGGAATCCAGACAAAGGAGTCATAAAATTCATATTGATCTTCTTCATAATGAAACATGTTGATTTCCTTTTGAACTGGTTGTCTACTGAGAAAATTTATGATAATATGCTCAGTATCAACAAGTAATAACGATCATATTTGAAAATGGTACCTAAGGATAAGATACCCGAATAAGTGTGTACGAAATCGACTAATGGAGTCATCGAAGGTGTATCGCTCCAAATTTTTCGCATCCTTACCTTCAGGCTATAGGATCCGTGCCCGGAAGGGGGATGGGAAAAGGATGGCGCGGTACCTCGGACTGAGAGGCCTTGCGAAGGTCCCGCCTCTCGGGGGAGGTGTATTATGGTGATTTTTCGACGGATGGTGGGTTCACCAGGAAACGTTTGAATGGCGGTTTCCACGCCTAGGTTGGGAATGTGTTTAATGTGTTCGGTTTTATCTTTAAACATTCAAGTCCTAGGTTTGGCCAAATGAATCTAAGTTGTTCTATTATGAAAATGCAGGCTAAATGAAATACAGAAAACAGATTTTAAACAGAAAACAAAGGGAAAAAGCTAAATTACAGAGCCATACCTGATCCGGATGTCTGATGGAGATTCTGATTTTTGAAGCGATCCAGATCGTCTGGAATTTGACAGGATCGTCTCCGACCTGCGAGGATCGTCTGAGATCTGACGAATTCGTCAGAGACCTACAAACAGAGAAATAGACACAAAATACAAAAAATACAGCAATGCTAATAGAGGATAAAGATGTAAAATGACAATAAAGATGTTAACGGATAATCCTAAATAGGAATGCAAGCAAATTACAATGTTTTAATAATTAATCATGATTTCATTATGCAATTAAACTACATGGGTGAACTCCAAGATGCGAAATAGCAAAAAATAATAAATAAACTAGCTAGTTGCAGAATAGAACAGGAGATGAAAAGAGAAAAATGCAAACTCTGGGCAGTGATTGCCCCCAATGCGATGCTAGATCGAAATCATCTCAGATTGGTACGAGATCATCTCGAATTGAACAGGATCGTCCACGATGAACTGAGCTTGCTCCGGCTGAAAAATGACAAGGTTCCTGCAAGAAAATTTGGATAGGACAAGTGCAGATGGTAATACAGATTATTCTAATGCGTGTGAAAGTCAAGTTACAGGAAATATCAGCTAGGGGTAGGTTAAGGGGAGGGCCTAAGTTTAAATAGGCTTAGGAGGGAGGTTAGGAGGTTGGAGATCATCCCAATTTGGGAGATCTCCAACGGGGAGGGTCTCTAACGGTGCGGACACGCTTACGCCCGGATTAGAGACGTCGTTGGAACAGAGGCTAATTGAGAAAAATTAGTTTTGGGACAAGATCGTCTGGACGTCCTAGTCCAGACGAAATCGTTCGATATGAGGTGATATCGTCTGATCGGTGATGATATCGTCAAACGGTCAAAACAAACTCTAAAAATGGCGTGGGAAAGGAGGAAACGGGTTAAACGGTGGTTTGGGAGCGGTTTTGGGGGTTGAAATTTGAATTTGAATATTTACTAGAGTAATTGTAATTATTAAGGTTTTCTTGCGCCAATTTTAGGGTGCTACATTTTGCCCCCTCTTTAGCGAATTTTTTGAAGAAAATGCGTTAAAGATGAGTTCTTCTCGATCTACGAGAAAGCAAAAATTATTCCCATTTTTAGGCGACGATTCTTGGTCGAATCATACGACGGCTTACTATGGTGCCCCCTCCGTGTTTTTACCCAAATCGAACGTTTGAGGTAAAAACGCGGAAAAGCAAAATTTTAAAATGTTTTTAATTGTTTTTTGAATAAAATTAAGAAAAATAGGGTAAAACCCTAATTCATTGTTACTATTCATTTTCATAGTTTTCTGGTTTTTAGAGCTCTGGAGACAAAAATGGTCGAGACAGCGCACAGATCGACAGAGGTCCGACGCGGGCTACGGGTAAGGGTCTAAACTTAATTTAGAATGCTTTACTATAGAATTTAATGCTTTTTAGACTAGATTTGATTGATTTTTGAGCATCGCGGCCGTTTTTGGGCCGTCGACGTCGTCGAGACGAAATCGTCTCGATTTCGTCGAAATCGTCTCGATAACGTCGATTTCGTCCAGAGGCGAAATCGGTGAAATGGGGACGATTTCGTCAAAAAGGGGACGATTTCGACTGGCAAAATCGGAGACGAATTTGCTCAAATTGGGGACGATATCGTCCAATTGTGGACGATATCATCATTTATGAAATTGAACTTATTTTAACTTGCATTTTTTTAATTAATGATTTATTAATGATTTTTATTGTTGATTTTGTTTATGTTGTAGAGAGGATTACTAAAGAGCAGAGAATGGAAATATGGCGGGTTGAGGGATGACTTGGCCGCCCTGTCTTAGGTAGAGCGAGATTAGCTGGCACAGGTCGGCTTGCAGCATGTGGCAGACATGCCACAAGTTTCTATAGATATGGGGCTATTGACAGCCCTAGCAGAGAGGTGGTATCCGGGTTCTTCCTATTTTTGGTTATCGACAGGGGAGATGACTCCCACACTGGAGGATGTATGGAGGATTTTGAGGATCCCCATACAAGGACGACTGATCACTCCCATGGCCAATCAGGGCCACGCGATGATGCGACTGTGTGGCGATCCGAGCTTCGCCCTGGAGAAGGGCGGAGTGAATATCGAGTCGCTGCGTCAGATGCCTGGGGCATCTAGACTCACACGGGTTTTGGCTGGGGTGGTAGGTGGACTTTTGTTGTGCCACCAGAGCGGATGCAGGGTACCATGGGTACTGACAGATGTGGTCTGCGACATGAGAGACCACGGATACAGATTTGCTTGGGGGAGCTTTGTACTCTGCCGATTGTATAGGATCCTTCATGGGGTCGTATACAAGGGCGGTCGATGTCTGGTTATGACATCACTACTACAGGTTTGGTGCTGGGAGCACATTGCGGTGCGGAGGCCGGTAGGGCTCCCATTGATAGGGATTGACGGGGAGAGGCCCCGAGTTTTCTACTGGTGGCTCCGGAGAGGGGCACAGTGGCGGATAGATCTACCAGTGTCCCGGAGACTACTAGATGACCTCGTCTCCGACCAGATCACCTGGAGGCCTTGGAGAGATCATCCAGGGTGGGCCGAGGATGGACAGGAGCTGGCTCGCATCAGGCGAGTCTGTTGGTCGAGGATGGAGAGGGGAGAGGTGGAGCTCCACCGGTATGACCGAGTTTTGAGGTAGTTCGGTCTACGGTAGGGGATTCCATCTCTGAGAGACTACGAGTTTTCTCGGACTGTCCGGGATAACACTACAGTTAGCGAGGCTCCAGATATGCAGCGATTCTGGAGTCAGGACACAGATGATGCCCCCATTCAGCCGGTGGATGGGGACGATGCTAGGGTAGCTGACGGCTATGATGCCTGGTACACAGGCATCCGCCCTCCTCGGATGACGAGGGCTCGGGGTCTGATTCACGCAGTTGTGCATCGGATGGGGAGGCGGTGCCGGGCGGCCATTGAGGCGGCACGGGGTCACGGCGGGAGAGAGCGAGAGGAGACCACGAGGCGCAGCGAGAGGCCACGACGGCGGGAGAGGAGGGAGGAGAGACCCCCTTCTCCATAGAGAGAGAGGCCACCATCGCCCGATAAGGGCAAGGGTGTTGACACTGGGGAGAGCAGCGAGACGGCGACTCTCTGAGTGGAGACGGTTCATCTCCAGGTACAGGTGCGGACATTGCGGGATGAGGCTGCACGCCATCGAGCTGAGGTTACACGGCTCGAGAGATGAGATTGCATGCCTCGGAGCACGGGGCGGAGGAGCGAGCACTCGAGGAGCTGGCATGGTCGATTGCTCGGACCGCGTTCTACCAGGGTATCTACTTCCGGATGGTGCCAGAGGGTCAGAGGGTATAGCTGCCAGTCGGCATTGCTGACCCGATCAGGATTGGGTCATCGAGGACTTCATCTCGATCGACAACTAGGACTCGTAGTACCACACATACTACGATGGGGCCACCTCGTCCACCTCAGGGCGGGGGAGGAGATGAGGCTGAGAGCTCGAGGGGTTCTCGAGGCTAGGCTACTACACTGTACAGACTGATTATATGATTTGAGAGGATTGAGTATGCCAAGATGTAGATTGTGGCATACCAATCTATTTTTGAGATGATGTACATATATTTGATATATATATAGATGAGATATTTTTTGATCATATGACTTGTCTTATGCGTTTGTATAATGCTTTAATGTTTGAAGTGTGATTGATTTAATAATTCATGTAATTATGTCGTTGGAAATATTATGGTTGAAATGTCATGCTTTAAAAATTTAAATGAAATAATCTAATGTAACAAATTGGTTGTTTGTGATGTGGTGATTTGATAAAAATAAAAAGACTTTTAACAATAATTTCAAAGGACATTGTCGCTATTATAGACCATTTCATGGAGTCGTCGCTCACTCGGTCGTCAAGCTAATCCCAGTATAGAAATATTGTTAAAAAGTAAAGAGTGCTTAAGAGACTGTCTTAAGACTTTGGTGTGATGATGCAAATGATGATGATGATGATGATTTGTTTTTCAGACTTCCATGAAAATATTATGCATGAAATATTTTAAAATGATTTTTGCTAGGCATAAATTCCTAAGTGTGATAAAATTTTTGGATAATTCCCTAGGAATTATACCATCATTGCAAAATTGAAGGTTGACATAATGACATGAAATAGTGATAATGTGCATGCTTTTTGTTTTAAAAAAAACATAATTGTATAACAGAATGATTTAAGTCATATGGTTTTTATGATTTTTAAATAAATGGGGAATAAAAATTGGTACAATGGTTTGCGCTAGGCATAGAATATGTAGGTATAGACTTATACCATCATCGTGAAAATCAAAGAAGAAAATAGATTGTTTTATTGCATGGTTGATTTTTAATTTTTTGAAAATATGAAGATGAGGACTTGCGCTAGGCATAAAATTCCAATTTTGGTTTTGGAACTATACCATCGTCGCGAAAGTCGACAATATATATATATGTGTTTTTATTGTATGGTTTTGAAAGAAATTTTGAATTTTTATTATGTATGTAGTTGTCTTTATACTAAACAACTATTCTTCAAAGAAGAAAATGAATTTATTCCAAACAGTTTGCAAAAATATTTCAAAGTATCTTAAAGACAAAAGTTAGATTTATAAGGAATCCCATGTGCATATGTGAGTTCATTTCCAATCTTGATTTATCATAATGATACACAAAATCTCTCAAATACAAAATGTGTGTGCAATTGCTATGTTCGTTTACCGAGTTTTGAGCAAGATAATATGATACAAGTGATTTGAATGAACCAAATAAGTGTTCATTAACCATGATTTAGATGCATATAACCATACGAGACTACTATGTAAGTCGGATTATCAAGAGCTAGCTAATCCATAAGCAGACATAGGTCTATACAAAAGAAGGTCGCTAATGTGACAGACATATCGCCACGCTAGGAGTTACCCAAGGCCAAGCGGGTTGGGCACAAACCACCTGTTATGGGGCTTACCTCACAGTTTTCGAATAATTGAGAATTCCAGGGATTCAAGCTCATCAACCCTTCTTTTCTTTTCAAAGGGTAGGGAAAGGGATTTTATTGCTTTTTCTTTTGCTTTCTTTTCTTTTCTTTTGTATTTCTTTTGTATTTTTGCTTGATAATGCTTGGAACATTGCTGTAATGATATAAAATAACATTTTTCTTTTTCTCTTTTTCTTGAACTTTGCTTTTTTTTTCTATGCTAGGGATACTTGCTCGGATTAGCTGTAGAGCAAGGGATTTTTATTCTGGGTAGGGGTGAGCTTGTCCTTTTGCCAATTCTCAAAGATTCTAGACCATGTGCATGATAGGATAGCAGGGGAAACTTTTCGCTCAAGAAACCACTTCTACTATGTAGCATAGCAAGGATATTACAAATATAATCATTTTATTGTGAAAGGATGTGCTTGGTTTAAGTAAATAACAAGATCAATTCTCTATGCTCAAACTTTATTTAATTGAATTTTGTGGACTTTTGATATAAGAGAGATTAGTAATCATGCCAGATAAAAATCAAGATATTTATTTTGTGTTTGTGAAAGTGAGGGATTCCAAATAAATGCTAATTTATCCAAAATAATTTGAAATATATAAGCTGCAACATTTGTAAGAAGAAATATATACAAATACTTTTTGAGAAGTTTGAGAATGTTGACTCTCTCTTTCTTCTTTATTTTGTTTTGGTTTCGAAAGAGTCAAGAATATTGTTGTTTTTATTTTTATTATTTTTGTTTGTTTTTGTTTTTGTGTAAACAATTTGATATATTTTTAAAATAAGAGAACATGCAAAATATGTACAAATGATGAAATGATTAATTTTTGTTACGCATAGTAACGTTTAAGATGCAAAATGTTCATGGGTTCTTTAAGTTCTTTACCATCTAAGGTAGATAATTTATATGCTCCTGATTCAAATTTAGCAGTGATAATGTATGGTCCAAGCCAGTTGGGCTCAAATTTACCTTTAAGGTCTTTAGTTGCATTAGTATTTTTTTGATTTTCTTTTAAAACAAGGTCACCGATCTCAAAGGATCGATGACGAACTTTTTTAGCATATGATCTTTTAAGCTTGTTTTGGTAGGCACGGAGATGCTCCAAAGCATTGATGCATTTTTCATCTAGGAGTTCCAGTCGGTGAGTCTGCCAGCTCGATATTCATCTCCTACTTCGGTATCTTGAAGTAGTAGAGCCAAAGAAGGAACTTCTAATTCAAAGGGAAAAACGGCTTCAACACCATAAACCAAAACAAAAGGTGAAGTTCCAGTGGGAGTTCGAACACTAGTTCGATAGGCCCACAAAGCTGGATATAATTGAATGTGCCAGTCGCGGCCAGTTTTATTGACCAATATTTTGAGAATTTTGATTAAGGTTTTGTTAGATGCTTCTGCTTGACCATTACCCTGAGGATAATAGGGAGTGGACCAGCGATGTTGAATCTTATATTTTTGGCATAATTTCTTGACATCTTTATTTTTGAAACAAGTTCCATTATCAGAGATGAGATTTGCAAGAATTTCGAACCTACAAATGATTTGATTAAAAATAAATTTAGAGACTTGTGTGCCAGTGCAGGAAGCTAAAGGCATAGCTTCAACCCACTTCGTGAAATACTCGGTGGCGGTTATGATGAATTTGTGTCCATCGGATGACACGGGATTGATTTTGCCAATAATGTCTAAGCCCCATTTTGAAAAGGGCCAAGGAGATGAAATAGCCTGCGAGTTCTTGTGCGGGGGCATGGACAAGGTCGGCATGTTTACGGCACTTGTCGCAATGGCGCACATACTCATGTGCATCATTTTCCATGGTAGGCCAAAAGTATCCTATCCTAAGGAGCTTTTTAGCAATGACACTACCACTGAAGTGTCCTCCACAAGATCCATCGTGGGCTTCACTCAAGGCTGATTTGGATTCTTCTAAATTCAAACATCTTAATAGGATACCTTCAAAAGATCTCCTATACAAAGTATTGCCAATTATTACAAATCGACTTGCTCGTCTACGTAATAACCGACATTGGTTTCTATTAGAATTGGCAGGGAAAGTCCCATTTTGAAGAAAATCAAATATATCTGTATACCAAGGTGCAGGAGTAGTTTCATTGATTAGAAACACATCCAAAGGTTCTAAGCATGACTTATTTGAAGCGGGTTCCTAGAGTCGATGAATAATGATAGTGGCATATTCATCATCTAACTCCAAGGGCAGGAGATATGCGGTTACGGCCATAGCATCGACTGCACGGTTGCAAGTTCGAGGAATAGCTTCCAAGGAAACTTGATCAAATAGAGACATTAATTGTAAAACATAGGCTTTATATGGGCGCAGTTTATCATCTCTAGTCTGATAAACTTCATTAATTTGGTTTATGACAAGTTGAGAATCACCAAAAACTAACAGATGTTTAATTTTTAGCGCCAAGGCAGCTCGTAATCCGAGGATTAGAGCTTCATATTCAACAATATTGTTGGTGCAAGCAAATGTTAATTTAAAGGACAGAGGAATAAGATGTTTTTGCGGGGATATTAAAATAATACCCGCACCAGCCCCACTCATGCATCGGGCTCCATCAAAGTATAAGGACCATTGTTCAATATGGTCTGCCTCTAATTGAAGGCATTCATCGGGAAACTCAATGATGAGGGGATGGGTAGACTCTAAGGGTGCAGCGACTAATTGATCTGCTATGATTTGACCCTTAACAGACTTTTGTCCTATGAATGTGAGGTCAAACTCGCTTAGAGCAAGAACCCACTTGGATGTACGACCCGATAAATAAGGTCGACTCATGAGATACCTCAAGGGATCATATTTAGCAATGACATAAGTTTTCTGACTAAGCATATAATGGCATAATTTTTGCGTAGCAAAAATGACTGCTAGACATAGTTTTTCCAACGCTGTGTAGCGGGTTTCATAACTGATGAAGGTTCGGCTAATATAATAATTAGCACGTTCTCTCTTCTCATCATCAAGCTGAGCTAACATAGCTCCTAAGGCAGAATCTGAAGCTGAAATATATAGGAGAAATGGGCGATCAGGTCTAGGTGGTGAAAGCACAGGTGGGTTAAGGAGGTATTGTTTGAGAAGTTCAAAAGCTTCTTTACATTCGTCGTCCCAATTAAAAGGGACATCCTTCTTAAGGAGCTTAAGAAAGGGACCGGTTTTGTCCGCCAACTTATCGATGAAGCGACGGATAGCTTGAAGCTTACCTTGTAAACTTCGTAACTCAGATATATTGGTAGGTGCGGGCATATCAGTGATAGCCGCAATCTTAAGAGGGTCAATTTTGATACCACGTAAAGAAACTATAACCCCTAATAGTTTATCGGACTTAACTCCAAATATGCATTTGGCTGGATTTAATCGAATAAGATATTCTCTTAATCGATTAAAAACTTTTCTCAAATCATCTAAATGATTATCTTCATTAATAGAGCGAGCTATAATATCATCTACATAATCATGTAGGATATCATGCATCATATCATGAAAAATATAAGTCATAGCTCGTTGATAGGTTGCGCCTGCGTTCTTTAAGCCGAATGGCATCACTTTCCAACAAAAGGTACCCCAAGGGGTAATAAAGGTTGTTTTAGCCTGATCTTCAGGAGCTATCCTGATCTGATTATAACCGGAGAATCCATCCATTAAGGACATCATCCCACTCCCGACAGTAAAGTCAATGATTTTATCCATGTTTGGAAGAGGAAAATCATCTTTAGGGCATGCAGCGTTAATATCTCTAAAATCTGTGCAAACCCTAACTTTGGTGGCTTCTTTCTTGGTGATTGGAACTACATTTGAGATCCGGTCGAGCATAATCAATAGCTTGTATAAAAACAACATTCAGGAGTTTTTCTAACTCCCCTTTGACTAGCGGGGCCACTTTGGGATGCATTTTTCTAAGTTTTTGTTTAACAGGTTTAGCATCCGGATGGACTACTAGATGATGCATGACTACGGAAGGGTCCAGACCTGGCATATCTTCGTATGTCCAAGCGAAGACATCTTCATATTCTTTAAGGAATGCAATGTATTGCTCTTGTTTTTCTTGACTTAATTCTGATCCAATATTGATTATGTGAGGATTATCCTCAGTTCCAATATTAACTTTAATGACGTTTTCTACTTCCATGTGTAGATCTCTTTCAAAATTAGGTGGGGCGGGTGAGACGCCCAATTCTTGTAATTCTTTTAAGGTTAAGTTGGATAATTCATCTTGAGGATTAGTGGTCTCAAGTTGGGCTATAGTTGGTATAGAACCATCAAAATAAAATCCATTGTGTAACATCTCTTCAACGGAGACATCGTGGAAGATATCTCCTTCCAACTCCTCATCGGAGTCGACAATCATTTCAGGGTAAGCTATGGATAGCATGTTACATGTAAATGGCTGATTTTTTAGAGGCAAATCATCATGCCTATCCAAATAATCTTGATAACATATGAGTTGATCATCATCTTCAAAAGGAAAGGGTTGACCCTTACTAGGAAATAGGCCCACACCACGGCGGGCGAGGCCACGGTTCTACCTCGAAAGGTTCTTTCATGCCATTTTGGAAAGGTCCCAAGCCTTTCCCTTTATATCCCATTTTAAGCATTATGGGTTTAGCTTTAATATACTCATTAGTAAAATAACATCGAGCATATCCATCATGATGAGTTTTAATATTTCGAGGTATTCTTCCCCAGTCATATCCTTTATAAATGAAGGCACAACTCCCGACTTGGTAAGTACTTCCCATAGGTTGTGGGAGGCCCAAAGTACGAGGAGATGGTGGCAAGTTATTTAAAAGAATTGAATCTTGCATGAAAGCATTTGTTTTTTTGATATTAAGATTGTGGATAAATATGGTAAAAGTTCATCAGAAAGAGCATAAGATGTAGAAGGATCATTCCCTATATCTTTAGATGTGGAAGGTATGATAGATGTTGATAATGTGGAAGTGTTAATAGATGGGTCTATAGGTTTTGAAATTATAGGGATAGAACATGAAGGATTGGTTGTGGATTGAAGATCTTTTTGAGGTTCTAGAGTGGTTTGTTTAGAAGATTGTTGATCTATATATGAGGGTGAAATTAATGGAGGAGAAATAGGTGAAGCTATGGGTGTGTGTTTCACGATTTTAGATGAAAAATAAGAATTAGGATGTGTGGATGACGGAGGGGGGCAAAATTGAACTCCAACAGGTTATGCCAAAGCACACATATCAAAGGGTCTAGGATCACCATGGATAGTGACCAACTGATTTTTAAATTTGAATTTAACACATTGGTGTAAAGTTGATGGGACAGCCCGCATTGCATTGATCCAAGGATGACCCAAGAGTATATTGTACGATGCGGGGCAATGTACAATAAACATGGTCGTATCTAAGGTTCTAGGACCAACTTGCAATGGGATGGTAATAACTCCACATGTTTCTTGTGTTTCGTCATTGAAAGCTTTGATAATCATGTCAGTTTTCTTCATTTCATCACTTCTAAAGCCAAATCGTTGGTAGAAGTCAAAAGTGCAAATGTTTAGAGATGAACCATTATCAATCAGGACTCTTTTAATAGCTACATCTCCAATTAGAGCAGTAATATATAAGGGATTATCCTTATGTAAGCTGTGTTGTGGGATATCTTTATCCTGGAAGTCAATACAATCGACTTCTCTAGTGATGATAGTATTGGCCATGGCTTCAGGTTGAATGTTTTGAGGTACCATCATTTGGCTTAATGTAAGCATCAACTCATCCCTATGGGTAGGAGAAGATCTTAATAAATCCAAAAGGGAAATTCTAGCTGTAGTATTAGATAATTGCTCATTAATATTGTAAGGGGGTTTAGGTTGAACATTGGGAGCATGATTCCCTTTATTGGGATTTTTCAAAACAAATGGAGCTGATCCATCATTATGGTTTGGTTCTTGTTGAGAATTTTGAGCCTGTTGTCGGGTAACGACTCCGATGGTACCTACAATGTTATATTGAAGACGTTGAACTGGTCTCGGTTGAGCGTTTATGGCTTGTTCATTAGGGAGGAATTGATTAGAAGAGGGTCGAGTAGTAACTCTTCTAGGAAATGGTTCTTATGGAACCATAGCATCTGTGATGGGTTGAATAGGATCTGATTCATTTTCAGAACTATTCGATTGGTTTGAAGTGATGTCTATTTCACTTTCAGTATCTGATTCTATATCACTAGGATCTGGAGTTTGAATATTATGTAGGGGCCTGGTTGTGACCAGGGATAAGGTTGTGTCAAATGTTTGAGGATCCTGAATAGGTAAATGTCCGCTAATAGTTCCTACATATCGGGTAGGAGGAGGAACATTATGATGTTCGATTTGATTGGCCACCTCTTTACCATGTCTTGGTAAAGGGTGTTGAAATATGTCTAATGATTGATTAGCATTTTGATTTTGATTTTGGGGAATGTTCTTTTGAGGATTATTAGGAGCATTTTGTTTAGGTTGGAAGGCTTGCACCTCCATTTCATTATTATCAATCAGATCTTGTATTTTATGTTTCAACCTTTTACAAGCATTGGTAGAGTGTCCAGGTCCTCTATGGAAATCACGGTGTAAGTCGGCTCTGTATCCGGGTATAGTTGGATCGGGTTCCCGGATAGCGGGTAATTGGATCAAACCTCTTTCGAGTAATTGAGGTAAAATAGTTGATAATGGTTGATTCAATCTAGTAAATTCTCGAGGAGGTTTATCAGGAGGTTTCAATATAAATTTTTTTGTTGTCTTCGTTGCATTGATATTAGCAACATTTCTACTGTCAGTGACTCCGTCACCTACGACTTGTTTGTTTTTATATTGATTTTTGGATGTTTTCTCATCATCTTTCTTCCTAAGTTGGCCTCTCCTAATGAGGGCATCTTCTACTCTTCGAGCTAAATCTATAGCTTGATCGAAGGTAGTTAAAGTAGCGATTGATAACTCATAAGATATTTGTTCTTGCAAATTATTGATAAAAATGTCCAACATTTCCCTATAAGGTAGCACAAAGTGCAGTTTTCCTATCAATTGCCTCCATCTAGCTAAGAAATCAGCAAAACATTCATCCTTGTCTTGTTTTAAGTTGTATAAATCTTTAATGGTGACATGCCTCTCGATGTAGGCACTAAATTGATGGACAAAAGATTCAGTTGTTTCTTCAAAATTTCTCAAAGAATGAGTGGGTAATTGATAGTACCACTCTAATGCCATTCCACCTAAACTTTTTGGGAACATTTTTAGTAATAGCAAGTCATCATGTGATATATCATGACATGCTATCCTAAACATGCGAAGATGCTCTATGGGATCTTCGGTTCCTTTATATATAGGCGGGATGGGCATGGGAAAATGCTTAGGGTACGGTTGTGCTACAACTATGGGATCCAAAGGTTGACTACATATCTCTCGATAATTGTACGAGGGATGGTAGGGATCTATCTGGTCCATACGCGAAGCTAAGCTGTTTCACCATGGCTTCCGGATTACTAGTTTGCCCACCATATTGGTTCGGTAGGGCATTGATATGGGATTTGTGAGCATATGATGGAGGGACATGGAGATTAGATGCTATATTGCTATTGTGTAAATTGTTGGTAGGAAAGGTGTTATGAAGGAATTTTGAAGTTGTATTATGCTGCTGTATTCCAGATTGTTGAAAATTGGTGTTTGGCTTCATTTTAGGTTTTTGTTTACTTGAAGCATATTGATCAATAGTTTGGCGAAGTAAAGCAGTGAAGGAAGTTTTCTTTTGTGTGGGAATGATTTTAGGCTCAATAACGGGTTCCTTAGGAGGTTGGGTAACCTGTTGTTTTGGCATGTTTTGAATCATAGTGACCATATCTCTATTGGATGGTCCAGCCTTATCACTTTCTTGATCAATAAAAGACAAGGGATTAGTGTGCACATCAAACATATGTTCCATGGCTGCTTGAGTGTCACTAATTTGCCCTTTATCAATACGAACTGCCATATTAAGAGCGCCAATGTTATTATTGAAAAATTTCCAGAAATGATCTAAGTTATCAAAAGCAATAGTTCCATCCAAAGCTACTCTAGGGGATGAGGATCCATCCTCTTTAACATTTTCTTCTTGTTCATTGTCTTCACCTAGGTCATCTTCTGGTTGATCTAGAGTTTCTCCTTCTGGAATTGGATCCTCGGGAAGGACATTTGGGTTTCTAGTTTTATCTTCTAACCAATCTTCTTCTTCTCCTTCGGTTTGTTTACCATTCCTAAGTTTAGGCATTGTGCTTAATTTAGATTTCAGAAAATTTTATATATATATATATATATATATATATATATATATATATATATGCAACAAGCTTAAGAGGTATATATTAATTATATACCTACTACAATATTTAAAATGAAATGTTTTGGTTTTTATTATGTTTTTTTTTAGTTTTTCTTGTTTTTGTAATAATATTGTAAAGATAACAAACAACACAATAAATGCAAGAAATAATACTGAAAGTAATGATCTAGTTTTCTATAAATAATTTATAAATGTCATTAATGGGCTCAAGTTCTTCAGGAGTCATGAAGTGTTCTTCTTCAAATTGGAAATTTTCTTTCAAAAATTTAATGAAAAGGGCTATAGTGATATTATCTGTCTCGGATTCTGGTTGATAGAAGTAAAGCTCGTGGCAATACTCTCGATATAACACAGCTCGAGGAACTCTATTCCATATTTCCCTATCCGTAAGAACGACCTCTTGGTCTTCTACATGACCTAGGAACTGGTGTATAGTGGCTGCGTTCTCGAGGTATTCCTCGAAGGTGAACAATTCTGAAGACACAAGAGCTCTCCTATAAGCTAACCATCTATGGCAGGCTCTCCGAAGTTCATGATAAAAGACGAGTTGATGAGGATCCAGGATTCTATCTAGGACAAGCCTCTTGATTTGTTTAAGTTTTGTTGACCTAGATGAAATGGCACCTAGTCTTCTATCAAGTTCGTCCCACAAAAGTTGATTTCTATCTGTTTCAGGCACACTAAGCACAAAATTGATTTCTATGGCTGCTAATTGGTTTTCAACATTTATAGTAATTGCTAATATTTTCTTAGGAGCTACCATCTAAACATGATATGCAACTTATTAATTTTAAATGATTTTAAATGCATCTATGTTTTTGGTTGTTTTTATTTTTTGTTTTTTTTTTCAAAAGGTTTTAAATGCATTCACGTCGGGTTCACCAAAATGTATCGCTCCAAATTTTTCGCACCCTTACCTTCAGGCTATAGGATCCGTGCCCGGAAGGGGGATGGGAAAAGGATGGCGTGGTACCTCGGACTGAGAGGCCTTGCGAAGGTCCCGCCTCTCGGGGGAGGTGTATTATGGTGATTTTTCGACGGATGGTGGGTTCACCAGGAAACGTTTGAATGGCAGTTTCCACGCCTAGGTTGGGAATGTGTTTAATGTGTTCAATTTTATCTTTAAACATTCGAGTCCTAGGTTTGGCCAAATGAATCTAAGTTGTTCTATTATGAAAATGCGAGGCTAGATGAAATACGAGAAGACAAATTTTGAACAAAAAATAGAGGGAAAGAGCTAAATTACAGAGCCATACCTGATCCGGATGTACGATGGAGATTCTGATTTTTGAAGCAGTCCAGATCGTCTAGAATTTGACAGGATCGTCTCCGACCTGCAGGATCGTCTGAGATCTGACGAATTCGTCAGACGAATTCGTCAGAGACCTACAAACAGAGAAATAGACACAAAATACAAAAAATACAGCAATGCTAATAGAGGATAAAGATGTAAAATGACAATAAAGATGTTAACAGATAATCCTAAATAGGAATGCAAGCAAATTACAATGTTTTAATAATTAATCATGATTTCATTATGCAATTAAACTACATGGGTGAACTCCAAGATGCGAGAATAGCAGAAAATAATAAATAAACTAGCTAGATGCGAGAATAGAACGAGGAGATGAAAAGAGAAAAATGCAAACTACGGGCGGTGATTGCCCCCAATGATGAGTTACGGTCGAAATCATCTCAGATTGGTACGAAATCATCTCGAATTGAACAGGATCGTCCACGACGAACTGAGCTTGCTCCGGCTGAAAAATACTAAGGTTCCTGCAACAAAATTTGGATAGGACAAGTGCAGATGGTAATACAGATTATTCTAATGCGTGTGAAGGTCGATTTATAGGAAATATCAGCCAGGGGTAGGTTAAGGGGAGGGCCTAAGTTTAAATAGGCTTAGGAGGGAGGTTAGGAGGTTGGAGATCATCCCAATTTGGGAGATCTCCAACGGGGAGGGTCTCTAACGGCGCAGACACGCTTCTACCCGGATTAGAGACGTCGTTGGAACAGAGGCTAATTGAGAAAAATTAGTTTTGGGACAAGATCGTCTGGACGTCCTAGTCCAGACGAAATCGTCCGATCTGAGGCGATATCGTATGATCGGCGACGATATCGTCAAACGGTCAAAACAAACTCTAAAAATGGCATGGGAAAGGAGGAAACGGGTTAAACGGCGGTTTGGGAGCGGTTTTGGGGGTTGAAATTTGAATTTGAATATTTACTAGAGTAATTGTAATTATTAAGGTTTTACTGCGCCAATTTTAGGGTGCTACAGAAGGGATGATGATGGGACTTAGTGTAAAGTTAATGACCGTAATAAAGGGAGACACAAAGTTGCAATAGCACTCAAACACGTTAAAATAAGTTATTACCTTGAGAATTTAAGAGGTATAATGACCCTTTGATTAGTCAAAACAAAATTATTGGTAAGAGAATCAATCTGAATA
This sequence comes from Wollemia nobilis, assembly GCA_028583015.1. Taxonomy (NCBI): domain Eukaryota; kingdom Viridiplantae; phylum Streptophyta; class Pinopsida; order Araucariales; family Araucariaceae; genus Wollemia; species Wollemia nobilis. The sequence goes on from JAQPPZ010001195.1 coordinate 23,244,493, forward strand.
AGATATGCATCATGGAAGTTAAATGATCCACCTCAATATCATCAAGATGTGATCAATTAAATGAATGGATAAGATCGATATATCAAAAATAAAACTAGATAATCACTTTAATTGATGGAGTAATTCAAGCTTGAATGCACACAACCACTAGTAGAATTCTTAATTCAACACCAAAAAAATGATTAAATTTATCAACTACTCATGACACCTAATACGATAATATTTATGTTAGGATTTGCCTCGATGATACTAGTTATGAGTGTAGTAAATCCCATTATGTGCTTCATGATTCTTTTGCTTTTGATTGTCGGTCTATTGATACATATACCCTAATAGGATAAAATGGTCTCTAGTGGTGTTGGAGCTAATCAGGATGAAAATACAATCATGGAAGAAGCTAGTAGAGAAACTAAGACTGCAGATAATACAAAGGAGTCTCCTAGACAACACATACAAAGGAAATAGGCCCAATGATATTTATGGGCACAAGAAAGAATGAGGCTAGATACTGAAAGAGATGTTGTCATAGTAGAACATAATAGGCTCAAATTAGAGATAACACAAAGAAATAATTGAAGAGGAACAACAATGGCAGCCTTATATATAGAAAATCCACAACTACGACAAGCAAGGGAATAATATAGTGTTGCATTATTCATATCTTATTTTGAGATATTGATGAACCATGGTTTGCTCACCTCACCTCAACCAATTGTTAGTACACGACATGGGTGAGGGAGAACCACATGTGGAGTTGAGATAACTACCCAGAGTGGAGGTCGATCAGTCGCTAGAACAATTGTTCTACCACCTTCTTTAGCTAATAGTATAGGCACAACATAGAGTAATGAAAGAACCAATGAACAACAACCTGAAGATCCTCTCATCAGACATAAAGCCACCACTTTGTAAGATATATAAAAGTATATGAAGAAATTTAAGCAATCAACAAATTTAGAATTAATGTGAGATTGAATAAATACAATGCATAGATAGTTACTCAACTACCAACTACCACAACGGAATTGGAGAGTGCTATAATGTGCTATTTTATCTATGCTTATAATAATGTAATATATACTTCTATAATTTCTAACATACCCCCTTATCACATTATTTGAAAATACATAAAGCATTGCGAAACAATTCAAGCCTTGGTAAAAATGTCTGTAACTTGTTGATCAGTGAGAATGTAATGGAGTTGTATGTGATGCTTTAGAACTTCATCAAGAATTAAATGACATCGAGTGTTGATGTGTTTGGTACGATCATAAAATATTGGATTCTTGAAAATATTCAAAACACCTTGATTATCGTAAAACAAATGTAGTGGAAGATTATTTGGAAGACCCATGTTTGTAAGAATGTGACTTAACCATATTATCTCGTAGACTGCTCCACTTGCTGCATGATATTCTGCCTCTGTAGATGATATAGCAACCACCTGATGCTTCTTACTATGCCAAGAGATAGGACTAGATCCAATATGGAAAATGTATCTAAAAGTCAACTTGTGATCATCAATGGATCTGGCATAGTCTGATTTCGTGTATCCCTATAAATAGAACGTGCTATTCTTCTTGTACTCAAGGCCAAAATATGTAGTACCATGGATATAATGAATAACTCTCTTTGTTGTTTTCCAATGACTCACCTTAGGTTCCTGCATAAATCTTGAAAGATAACCCATAGCAAAACTGAGATATGACCTAGTATTTGTCAGATATATGAGACTCCCAATCAGTTGGCGATAGAGAGTACTATCTACCTATGGTGATTTATCATATCATGATAACTTAAGTCCATATTCCATTGGAGTTGCTTTAGACTTGCAGTTAGTCATGCAATATTTATCAACCAATTTCTTGGTATACTTCTTTTGGGTTACTCGAATATGATTTTTTTTCTGAGTTACTTCCAAACCAAGAAAATAGTGAAAAAGTCCTAGATCTGTCATTTCAAAATATTATTTCAAATAATCTTTTACTGCATCAATCATACTCTCTAAACTCTCTATTATGATCATATCATCTACATATAGCACCCAAATCACTATGTCAAAACCATTATTCTTGATATAGATATTTACATCTGAAGGACTTCTTTTGAATCCATGTTGTACAAGGTGATTGTCTATATTGATGTAACAAGCTCATGGAGCTTGTTTTATCCCATACAAAGATTTGATAAACTTACAAACTTTCTATTCTTTCCCTTCAATGAAAAATCCTTCTAGTTGGGGTATGTACACGTATGTACACTTCTTCTTGTAGGTCACCATTCAAGAAAGCATTTTTTACATCCATCTGATGTAACTTCCACCCAAACTAAGCTACCATGGCATAAAGTACTCGAATGGTAGTCATTTTTGTAGTAGGGGTAAAATTCTCTTCATAATCTATGCCTTCTTTTTGAGCATAGCCCTTTACAACAATATGGACCTTATGCTTATCAATAGTACCATCTGCCTTATACTTCACTTTGAACACCCATTTGCAGCCAATGGGATTCTTTCTTGAAGGTAGATTTACTAGCTTCCATGTATGATTTTTCATGAGAGATGTATGTTCTAATTCCATAGCAGCCTTCCACTGAGGCTCACTAAGTGCATCCTAAATAGTTGTGGGTTCATTTTCATCCAATGCTGACATATAAACCTTATCATCATCCATATATATTTCTCTGTCTTCCTCTACATCAACAGATAGTTCATCAAATTGTTGGTAAAGCTTGTCAACCTCTGAAGTTGATGCCTCTACTCTCATCTGCTAAGTCATACTACGAGTACAAGATTGATCTATAGTTAGATATGGAAATGATGTCAACTTGGAATCTGTCAATGTACTAGTATACCATTTTTTAACCTTATTATGTGGGGTTGAAATATCTTTCTTAGGCTCATCTTACTCAAGGTATAAAATTGTAGAAGTGTTATCTGATGTGAAATCTTCATCAAATACCACATCTCATCTTATGTGTGTTTTCTTGGTCATAGGATCTATCAATTGATATCCCTTTGAATACTCATCATAACCAAGAAAATACATTTAAGATTTTTCTCATCTAACTTCTTTCTCTTCTATTTTGGTATGTACATGAATGTCTTACATCCTAAAACTCTTAGATGAGAAATGGAGGGTTTCTTACCACTCCATGCTTCTTGTGGAGTCTTGCCTTGTAGAGCTCTTGTGGGTACCCTATTCAGGAGGTACGATGTTGTATTCACTGCTTCTATCCAATACACTTGCTCAAGATATGCCCCCTTAAGCATACATTGAATCATATTCATAATGGAATGATTCCTTCTTTCAACAACTCCATTTTTTTGTGGAGTATAGGCAGTTGTCAATTGTCTCTTAATCCCATGTTCACTCAAAAATGATGAAAATTCCTTGGAGGTATATTCCCCCCTCAATCTGAGTGAAGGGTTTTTATGGAACATCCTGACTCCTTCTCAACAAGCTTCTTGAACTACTGAAAGTATAGAAATACCTTGAACTTCAATTGAAGAAATAAAACCCACATCTTTCATGAGTAATCATCAACAAACAATTGAAAATACCTCTTTCCACCATAGCTATTTGGCATAGGACCACACCAGTGTGTACCAACTCTAAAGGTTTCTTAGCTCTTGAGGAGTTAACCTCAAACAATACTTGATGTTGCTTCCCTTCTAAGAAATCCGAGCAGACTGACAATATAGATGAAAGGTTGGGAAGACCTCTCACCATCTCATATTTGCTCAACTCAATAAAATATCCTAAACTTAGATGCCTATATCTGTTGTGCCATAGAGAAGTAGTCTCCTTTGTAGTTGCTGCTAGGGAAACATGAGGCTTTGAAATGACATCTAAAATGAATAAGCCATGCTTGTATGTTCTTGTTGCTACATATTTTCCTTTTTTGATGATAAAACATCTCTTTTTGCCCTTATCAACATTGAAAACAACATCCATTTCCCTATCCAAGATCTGAGGGACTAACAAAAAATTGTTAGCTAATCCAGGAACATAGAGCACCTTCTCTATCTGACATTTGCCATCTAGAAGAGTGACAGAAATATCACCTTCACCCTGCACTTGGTAGGTTTTATTATCAATAATTTTTACTGGCTTACCTTCCTTTTCCTCAAATGTCTCAAACAATGATCTATCATCAGTCATGTGTTTACTAGCACTAGAATCAATATACCACATTGCATATTTCTACAAGGATGAAGTGTGAGTCATGAGCACCTTGTGTGCTCGCTCAGAATCTAAGTTTGAGTCTGACGTAACAAAATTTGAGTTCGAGTTTGATTCGACATAAGAAACATTCCCCTTGGGTTGCTTATGCTTCTTCTGTGGTTTGTATTTCCCTTTACTCTTCTTCTTGTGATCTTGGTCATTCTATTTTTTGTTCTTAAACCAACACCTGTTGGTGTCATGGTTATTCATATCATAAATTTTGCAATATTGTTTGTCTTTCTGCTGATGTTGTTTCCCTTTTCCTTTTGATGAATATCCTCCCTTTTGAAAATTACCTTGTTTCTTACCCTCTTGTTTGGTGTATAGGGTATTATCTAGCACATATTTCTAAAACTGATTTGCCTCCTCTTTTTTAAGCAAATTCACCAATTCCACAAATGAAACTTGTCTACTAGAGACATTAAGAGAGGTGATCAAAAATTTATAGGATTATGGGAAAGCTCTCAAGATGACTGAGGTCAAGAGAGTATCTGCCACTGTCTCTCCCATAGCATTCAATTTGGCTTTCAATTTTGCCACTCTGCATAGGAATAGGTCAACTGTCTCACTAGATATTACATTATTGTAAGCATAGATAAAAATTATTATAGCACTCTCTAATTTCATTGTGGTAGTTGGTAGTTGAGGAACTACCTATACATTGTATTTATTCAATATCACATTAATTCTAAATTTGTTGATTTCTTGAATTTCTTCATGGTATTAGAGCAAGGGTTAGATAAAGAGGTGACAATGGTTGGGTAAGGTGGTTATGATCAATAACTACTCCAATTTCTCCTCTCTATCATAGCATTATTCTTTGTGAACAAGGATGCACAACACTAGATTGATCGACGTAGACTGGACAAACCCCCATAGATTGACCAACATAGATTTTGACGGGATTGATACAAACTCACAGACCAGCCCAACATGAATACTATAATATCACAAAGTAGATAGGACTAACAAACCATAGGACATGCAGATAAACACCATCTGATAGATCAAAATACGTACTGAGACACGTAGGCCTAGGGGAAAAGACTGACTTAATGTTGGGTGACACGTGGCAAGGCTAACATGGATGTGTGCTAAGCAAGTGACTGATTTGGCATCGATTCAAGGCTATGTGGTGGAATCCTATTCATCGATGGGAGGCAAAAGGGTGGGGGGTGACCACTCGAAGGAAGTCACCTTAGTACCTCCATCATTCAGTTTAAAAATCGAATGGAACGCATCAACATGATGTGTGTGGGATAATTCCCATTGTTTAAAAAAATAGAGCACAATACGCCCTTCAAATACATGATGGTGCCCTCTTCTACACAGTGGTTTCAGTAGCTCGCATGGTTAGAGCGCACAATGGTCTATACAAGGTCCGCAGTTCAAAACCCGCAGAGGCGGATACACAAATTTTTTTTTAATAAAGTTTTCTCTTTGGAAAATATAAAAAGCACATGGTGCCTATGTGTTGTCATCTAGTTTTCTAGCCAAGGTGGTTCAGTTGCACATGCTAGGTGCTATGGAGGCAGTGGTTTGGGGTTCTAGCCCCACCAACTTTGGTGGCATTATAATCATTTTTTTTGCTAGGCAATTCATTTTTGTCAACATTGTTTTGCCAATGAAGGATCATTTTTGCCAAAGGAGGATGCAAGAAGATTTTTTTCTGCCAAAGCACACGGAGGGGCATTTTTTCAAAGGTATTTTTATACTTTATTTATTCATTTCAAATATTTTTTTAGAGGGATAAGTGTTTTTTTGGTTTTGAAATGGTACAAAGTTCAATTTTGTCATCCTTGTTTGTTTTGCAACAAAAGCGGGGGATCAAAAGCATTCTTTTTGTAAAATTCTAAGACAAAAGGGGAATAAAAATTGTAGATTTGAAAAGCACTTGTGGAAGTGAATATTTTCATTGTAAAACTAGCATTGTAATAGGTGCATTTTCGGTGGAAACCGATACCTAGTGTATTTAAAATTTTATGGGTACTTGTGATTGTTTTTGCATTTAAATTTCTTGTTTTCTTGCATTTCAATCATAAAGTAAAATATACAAAGCAAATAATAGACCCCAATTTTTTTACACCTATTTGTGCAATTTATTGCACAACAACGTTCGTTATATACAATACATTTGGTACACACTTACAGGTGATGTCGTGCTTGGACTACTATAACTAACAACTAATATAGCTACAATAATGATGTCTAAGCTTATTCTCTATTAATCATCGGGGAGAAATAAGGTAAACCAATTATGATATTCACTCCATTTATACCCTAATCGTTATTATTGTTAGATGTAAATCCTGACAAACTGATTTTCAAAGTGTTTAGGGGAAGTTACGCCCCACATATGAGGAAAGACCTTCTGTGGTAGGTGTCATAAACAAAATGATTCCCTTTTAGTACCGCCTATGTTCCACGTATTGTTCTGCTCTCATGTACTTATAGTCTCTCTCATGTAAGGGTGGGTGTATGGAGAGGTTTGGTATAAATTCCTGGCAGGTATAAAGAAATGGGGACCATTTGGTGTTATAAGGAACCTTCACAATAGCTACTTTTCACAAATATCTATCAAAATCACAATTTCTCAAAGGTTCAAATTTTGCACCATGGAAGACAAAGATGTGAGCTATCATTCAAGTTGAAGATTTATGGGATGTAGTAACTGGCACTAAAAAATATCCTACAACAACAATATTAGATCAAGAGGCCTTTGATAAGAAGGATAGAAGATGTCTCATGTTAATTCTACTTGCTACTACAGATGAGGTCCAACCTCATATTTGTGATGCGAAATCTGGTAAGGAATCTTGGGATGCTTTGATTACCATTTATGAAGGTAAAAATTAGTCCACTATTCTAAACCTTCAAACTCAACTACCAAATACCACAACGGAATTGGAGAGCACTATAATGCACTATTTTATCTATGCTTACAATAATGTAATATAGACTTCTATAATTGCTAATAGTATAGTGGGTATGCCAAATAATTTGGAAATAATGTAAATGATTAATATTTAGTTTATATACTCTTGTTTGTATGTTTAGAAATAGATAACAAAATATTACGTGTTCATGGTGAAAATGATAAAAAAATTAATTTAAGGTACATAGTGTGTAATCTAGAGAATTTCTAGTATAACCAATAAACATACAAATTTATGTTTGTATGATCATTAAATGGATAAACAAACTTAATAGAGAAAACTGAATGATTTTGAAGAATGGATTGGTGTCCATTCTTGGATAAGGTATGGGACTTCTTTGTGATTTTATATAAACGAAGGGACATCTAGGTGGATGCACTGGTAATGGCAAATAGGTTTTCCAAAATGAATCTTAGGATATGTAAACATCCTAAATTGAGATATATGAGATTATGTTTAATGAAACTTATTCCTATCTGGTTAACTCATGATAAGAGTTAAAAAACCATATTGTGATACTCTTTGGTGGGAGTTTTTATAAAATTAGTGGGACTTATTGTGTCTAACATATTATAGAAACATAATTTTATGACATCTCTATGAAATCTTCTTGCAAATTCTATTATTGCAGTACTCTAATTCAGTTGATTATGCATTAATAGAAGCTTCAAAGTTGTAATGTTATGACTTTATGATGAGTTTTGTGTATTGACGATGTTTTCAATGCTTATTATTATGCATATGGATGTTTTATTACTTTAAGGATATGGTACTGCTCATATTTTGTATTTTTGTAGGTCTAGGTACTCTCGTGGATGAAAGATGTTGCTTACCATTGAGAATGAGATGCTGGAAATTAAAGGAAGTTGATAAATAAAATTGTGTTGTAATGGATAAATGTTAGTTTAGTAAGCTTATGCACTCACTAAGATAGGAACAATACGAAACACATAGGACTATGTTCAATCCAAGGGAGGTGTATATCACTTCCTGTCCCCCTCAAATCTTGTCAAAATGATTTTAACTGATCATGGGGATCAATTAATGCCCAACAAAAAGGGGTCATAGACCCTAAAGATTTCTAAAAAATTCCAATTAAGGGATTTTCTAAGGTTTTGAGAAGTTAAATAATGATTTTGTAAAAGATATATTGGTGGGTTTATCTTTTACAAAAAAGTAATTTAATTAATTAATTAGGCTTAATTAACCTAATTACTTCCAAATTGGAGGATTTGGAGAATAATTAGGTGTCAGTGGACCTTTCTCAAGGAGGTATTAATTGATTTTGAAAATCAATTAATACCTATCTAAGAGTCATAAACCCTAATCATACCTACAAAATCCTAATTAAAGGATTTTGTGAAATTTTGAACGATTTTGTAAAAAGACTAATTAGAAGGATTATCCTTTAAATAAAAAAATAATAATTTAATTAATTAGGATTAAGTAACCTAATTTAATGCAAATAGGTGCTCATACAATTTGTCCAATTTTAATTGGACCAAATTGAGCACTAGTATAATTAAATTAAATAAGGATTATTTTATTAATTTACCTCTTCTCCATGGCCTATTCTTATTGGTAGAATTAAAGAGATATTCTCCTATCTAATCCTAAATATTATGGAATTTGGAATGTTTTTAGGATGGGGGAACACAAATCCAAGCATGGTCATTCACCTTATCCTCACTCAATTTTATATTGTTGATTGTATTTCTCTTCATATGGGATAAAAAGGGATGTCTCCTAGAGGCATATTTTTTATAAAATAATAGCCACCTAGAATACTTAACATGGGCTTTTCTATAAGGCATCTTACTATTTCAATAGTAGTCCTTTTTAAATAGATGCTTTAAGTGGGATATCTTTCCACTTCATGAGATTTTAACATTTAATAAATTAAAGCGTCTTACTATTTATAAAGTAGTCCTTTTGGGATTTATTAGAAAAAGCCAAATTATGGAGAAGACTAATTGGCTAGGACACCCTCCAAATTGATGGAGGAGATTAAAGGGTTAAAAAGTAGCATCTTTTATTTATTTAATAAGAATCACCTTTATGACTCATAGAGGAATAAATATTGTAATCAAATTAGCATCTTTTATTAATTAAATAAAAGATCATCTTTATGGCATATCAAAGGGAGAAAGTAATTTTTAATTATAAGTGAAATATTTTATATTTTGAAAAGAGCCATTTAATGACATGATAGGAAGATTTTTCCTATAAATTGAGAGCCTCTTGGGAAGAAATAGCTAGGAAATCTTGGAGCTTAGGGAGTATGCTCTCCACTTTGGTGGATCAGAAACCAAAAAGTTTTGGGAGAGTACTAAGTTTTAGGTAGAGGCATTAGGCCAAGATAATCTTGGATAAGCATGAGGAGAAGGTTAGCTAAGAGGAGGAGCCAAGAAAGAGGAGATAAATAGGAAGGAGAAGAAATATCTTGAAGTCCTAGCCTTACAGGAGATGGAGGTTGGAGGATTCCTCTCTAAGTCTTGTTTAATTAATAATGAGTGCTTAATTGATTCCTTCATTTAATTTGAAAATCACCTTTAGTTATTTTGATTGCACTCTAGTGAGATAATTTTAGTTTTGCTTAAATAAATTGGAAAAATTTATGCAATATGGTGATAAGATTATTCTCTTACCTTATTGTATTGGTAGCATTAGGAATTATTGAGTTTTAACATCTAATTTAATTAGCCCTCTATGATATATAGAAGGCCCTTGTGATTGATTGTTAGCCAATCATATATGACTTGGTTGGAGATTGATATATTTCTTCTTTACAATAATAAAATGTGCTTTTTTGAGGTCTTAAGTGCTAACAATTCCAAAATACTTATGACTGTATTGAAGCACTAAATTGCTTGCTTAGATGTCTTTTTTTAAATAAGTTTGATAGTATATCAAACTCTTTCTAATCATTTTTTAAATTGGGATATGTAAATATTATGTCCTATAATAGCTCATTAAAATATAATCTCTTCAGGATATTTTGATGGAGTACAATTAAGGGATATCAAATATTTATTTTAGAGTACAAGCATTGCCTTCTTTTAATACCTTTATAATATTGCTAAGGAAAGAGATATTAAGGCATTGATTAGCCTTTGAAATCATCCCCCTATGAATACTCTAATACACCTTGCATCTAGTCTTGTTTCAACCTACATGAGCACTAACAACAACCTTATGTTGGAAATATTGAGTATATTGGTTGTCATTTATGTCAAAATAATATTGAGTATATTAGTTATCATTAACATCAAAGGTGAAATGATTAAAAATATCTTCAAGGGAACAATAATTTTCAAGGCAAAAGCATTCTTCATAGTTGTGTGTGCAAGAAAAGGACAAGGTGTTATTTGGTTAAAAAGGTTCTCCATAGTTATGTTTGCAAGAAAAAAAGACAAGGTTCTCTATGGTTATGTTAGCAAGAAAAAGACAAGTTAGACAAGGTTCCATTGAAAAATATTTATTTATTGCAAGGGTGGAAAAATATTTCAAGAGCAAAGGACAAAAGATTAAAAAATAAATTATAATATTTAAACCAAGGTTTAAATATTATAATAAAATAAATTTGAATTTTAAATGGCACCAAATTTAAAATTCAAATGGTGGCAAAGAGAGTCGACATCTTCCTAAGTTTTGAAGTGCATATATAAGGAGGTAAATAAAAATAATTGGAAATGTGAGGCGAAAATTTTTGGAGTGCCATTCATTCCATTTGTGAGAGAATGTTGGAATTTTTGGGTAATTTGGGTACATTGCCTTTGCTCAAGTATATAAGTTGTCATTGATGTCAAGAAGGTTTTGAAGGAATTTGATTTGATGTCAAATAATTTATTTTGATGAAGGTTACAACATAACAGTTTCAAAGGTCTTTTGCAAACCCCAAGCTGATAGGTTCGAGAGAAAGAGCTTGCAAAGAAAAGTGTCGCGATTTCGTGACAATTTGCAAGAGGGTTTGTACGGATGAAAAATTGTCGCAATTTCGTGACAGGTTTGAGAGAAAGAGCTCGTAGAGAAAAAGTGTCGCGATATCCCGATATGTCAGGTTTTTGCGACCCGAAGAAAAGAAAAGCACTAAGGAGAAAAAGTGTTGTGATATCACGACATGTCGGGTTTTCGCGACCCGAAGAAAAGAAAAGCGCTAAGGAGAAAAAGTGTTGCGATATCGCGACATGTCGGGTTTTCGTGACCCAAAGAACAGAAAAGAGCTAAGGAGGAAAAGTGTCACGATATCGCGACATGTCACATTTTCATGACTTAAGCAGGAGAGAGAAAACAAGTTAGAAAAGTGTCACGATATTGCAACATGTCGAGATTTCACGACGGGTTATAAGGAAATCGTACGAAAGCTGAAAGCGTCGAGATTTCGCGACGGGTTGTAAAGAATGCGTACGAATGCAAAAAGTATCACTATTTTGTGACAGGCAGAAAAGAAAGCAGACAGAAGCAGAAGTGTCGCGATTTCACGACAAAAATTGAAAACAGGTCTTCTATAGGAGAAGTGTCACGATTTCACGACAAAAGTAGAGAGGAAGGTTATGAAGACAGAAGTGTCATGATATCACGACAGAAGTGAAGACGAAGTCTGTAGAGGCAGAAGTGTCACGATTTCATGACAAAAGTAGAAAGGAGGTCGACGATGGGAGAAGTGTCGCGATATCGTGAAAAAAGCAAAGTTGATGCTGACAAAGACAGAAGTGTCGCGATATCGCGACAAGAGCTTAGTTGAAGTCGACAAAGGCTGAAGTGTCACGATATCATGACAAAAGCCAAAAGAAAGTGTACGATTGTAAAGGTGTCGCGATATCGTGACATGTTGTAGTTTCACGGCAAAAGCTACAGAAGAGTTACGAGAGCGATTGAAGCCGACAAAGTTAAATGTGAGCCGACGAAGATTAGGGTTTACAGTCAATGAAGTTTAGGGTTGTGCAGCCAACTAAAGATTAGGGTTACAGCCGACTAAGATTAAGGTTTTGATCTGGAAAGTGTTATTATAAAATGCAAGCTATTTTGAAGAGTTGCTAGAATTATTAGTTGCGATGTTCACAGATAGAGCGCAGAGTGAGAAGTTCGATCACCGAGAGCAGAGTGCAAAATTCGATCGAAGTGTGTAGAGTGAGCGAAGAGTCATGGTGAATTGTTCTAAGTGCCGTTGTGATTGCGCAGACAGTGCAAAGGTTGAAGTTTGACCAAGTGCGGCTGTGAGTGCGTAGAAAGAGCAAAGGGTGTAGAGAGCACAAAGGGAAAAGATGAACGTGGAGTGTTGTTATATGAGGACAGAGGTGCACTGGTTATTTGAGAAGAACCTGAGGATAGATTTTGCAAGTCTTTGAGAAGGCTTGTGTGTAGAGGATTGATTTGTTCAAGTGTTGGACAGATCTGACAGACAGAGGAAGACTTATACTAGACCGATTGACTGTGTTTGGTACAGAGTTCTTGAGTTGTTGTGGACGTGATCATAGAAGGCGAAGGTCTCTTAGGCTAAGCATTGAGGACGGAAGGTCTTCGATGGAAAGGAGTTCCTCATGCTTGGAAAGAGGTAGAGGCGATTGATCTTCCGAGGGATCATTTCCAGAGCAGAGGGGAAGGTATCTCCTTTGAGCAGAGGCTCATAAATCCAAAGCAGAGGGGAAGGTATCTCCTTTGAGCAGAGGCTCATAAATTCTGATTAGGGGAAGGTATCTCCTTTGGGTCGAGGATCATAAACATTATAATTGGGAAGGATTCCCAAAGAACTTTGAGATAACTTTTAGAGAAAATTTTTGTGGACGTAGCCCAACCATTCTGGATGAACCACGTTAAAATTGGTGTCACTTTGTGGATGATATTGTGCATTGCTTTGATATTGTTTTGGGTATATTGCTTTACTATTTTGAAGTATAAAGGAAAAAGTAAAAAGAGGTCTTATACTATTCACCCCCCCCTCTCAGTATAATCTTGTGTTCTTCAATTGGTATCAGAGTCGGTGCCTTCGAAAAGTTTAACAGCTTGAAAGAAAAGCTAGTAAAGAACACAATGGATCATTCAAGTAGCAATGCAACACCTATTCTTGATGGGTCAGATTTTGGTCTTTGGAGTGCAAGGATGAAGGTTCATCTAATGGCACTTGGTAATGAGGTATGGGAAGTGATTGAAGATGAGTACACTATTCCTGTACATGGTCCTAATACTAAAGAAGAAAGGCTCCTACATCACGGCAATTCAAAAGCAATGAATGCAATCCTGAAAGGCTTACGAAAGCGGATCTCACCAAAGTGATTCAACTGCAAGACAGGTAGTGAAATGTGGAAATAGTTGAAGGTGGTTTATACAGGTGATAAAAATGTCAGAAAGGCCAAGTTGAGACACTTCAAAGGTATGTTTGAACAATTCCAGATGAATGATGATGAAAATATTAGTGACTACATGCTTCGTATGGATGAGGTTGTTAACTCCATGAAAGACTTAGGTCTTGAGCTTGCTGAAAATGATGTTTGTGATAAGATTTTAAGATCTCTTCCTAATAGATTTAGTGAAAATATTTTTGCTATTGAGGAAGCTAAATATTTGGATAAGTTGAAAAAGGATGAGCTCCATAGTATACTTACAGCATTTGAGTTGAGAACTCAAGTGAAGGTTGATGTCAAGAAAGAGGCATCTTTCAAGGCTACCAAGAAATTCAAGGGTAAACAGCTTCAAGATAGTGATGATTCTTCTAGTGATGAAGAGGCATATTACAACAAGAAAGGCAAGTTCTCTAGAAAGCACAAAAGCGTGAAAAATATAAGATGTTTCAATTATGGAAAGTTTGGTTATTATGCTACTGACTGTACTGTTCCCAAGAATGAAAGTGATGAAGATAAACAGGATTCTATGAGCAAGGTTTCTAAAAAGCATAAGCATCACAGAAAGAACAAATATGGTCACATGGCTCAAGTAAAGAAGGTAAACGAAAATTTCAGAAGTGCTAGTTTCTTTCAAGGGTATTGCTACTCTTGTCAACAGTTTGGGCACAAGGCAGTTTATTGCAAGGCACATAACAGGAACATGTTTGGTTAGAACAGGTTTGGCCAGAATAGGTTTGGTCAGAACAGGTTTGGTCAGAACTGGTGGTTCAAATATTAGGTTTACCTCAGAGAAACAACATCGTAAAGTGTTTCAAGTGCAACAATGAAGGTCACACAATTAGAAAGTGTAGAGCTGAAATTCTAGAATACAGGAACAGGAACAGTGGCATGATCAGGTCCAAGGATCAAGGCATGGATAAGAATAGGGATGAGAACAAGAACAAGAACAGATGACGAGAACAGTAATATGGGCAAAGAGTTCAAGAGAAGGCCCAACAAGGAAGTTATAGACGCCGATGATGATCAGTGCCTAATGGGAGTTTTACTCTCACCCCAAAATTAATCACCTCATCAGGAGGTGGGGGAGGGACTAAGCTAAGAGGCTCATTCTTAGTCCCGAGCCCCAAAGGTGGCCCTTTGCCATTGATGACAAATGGGGAGAGATATGAGTAAGGGGGAGAGCTTCAAAGTGAAGAGGAAAGCTTCAAGTCAGGGGGAGCAAATATTCAAAGGACGTTGGTCAGTTGTTAGCACAGTTGGTTTCAGTTTTGGATCTTGAGAAGTGTTTTCAATAAAGGTTTGCCATCAATGACAAAGGGGGAGATTGTTGGAATTTTTGGGTACTTTGGGTACATTGCCTTTGCTCAAGTATATAAGTTGTCATTGATGTCAAGAAGCTTTTGAAAGAATTTTATTTGATGTCAAATAATTTATTTTGATGAAGGTTACGGCATAACAGTTTCAAAGGTCTTTTGCAAACCCCAAGCTGACAGGTTCGAGAGAAAGAGCTCGCAAAGAAAAGTGTCGCGATTTCATGAAAATTTGCAAGAGGGTTTGTACGGATGAAAAAGTGTCACGATTTCGTGACAGGTTCAAGAGAAAGAGCTCGCAGAGAAAAAGTGTCGCGATATCACGACATGTCGGGTTTTCACGACTCGAAGAAAAGAAAAGCGCTAAGGAGAAAAAGTGTCGCGATATCGCGACATGTAGGGTTTTCAAGACCCGAAGAAAAGAAAAGCGCTAAGGAGAAAAAGTGTCGCGATATCGCGACATGTCGGGTTTTCGCGACCAGAAGAACAGAAAAGAGCTAAGGAGGAAAAATTTCACAATATCGCGACATGTCGCATTTTCACGACTTAAGCAGGAGAGAGAAAACAAGTTAGAAAAGTGTCGCGATATCGCGACATGTCACGATTTCACGACAGGTTACAAGGAAAGCGTACGAAAGCTGAAAGCGTCACGATTTCGTGACGGGTTGCAAAGAATGCGTATGGATGTAGAAAGTGTCATGATTTCACGACAGGCAGAAAAGAAAGCAGACAGAAGCAGAAGTGTCACGATTTCACGACAAAAACTGAAAACAGGTCTTCTATAGGAGAAGTGTCACGATTTCGCGACAAAAGTAGAGAGGAAGGTTATGAAGACAGAAGTGTCATGATATCACGACAGAAGTGAAGACGAAGTCTACAGAGGCAGAAGTGTCACGATTTCATGACAAAAGTAGAAAGGAGGTCGACGATGGGAGAAGTGTCGCGATATCGTGAAAAAAGCAAAGTTGATGCTGACAAAGACAGAAGTGTTGCGATATCGCGACAAGAGATTAGTTGAAGTCGACAAAGGCTGAAGTGTCACGATATCATGACAAAAGCCAAAAGAAAGTGTACGGTTGTAAATGTGTCGCGATATCGTGACATGTTGTAGTTTCACGGCAAAAGCTACAGAAGAGTTACAGAGGCAGTTGAAGCTGACAAAGTTAAATGTGAGCCGACGAAGATTAGGGTTTATAGTCAACGAAGTTTAGGGTTGTGCAGCAAACTAAATATTAGGGTTACAGCCGACTAAGATTAAGGTTTTGATCTGGAAAGTGTTATTATAAAATGCAAGCTATTTTGAAGAGTTGCTAGAATTGTTAGTTGCGATGTTCGCAGATAGAGCGCAGAGTGAGAAGTTCGATCACCGAGAGCAGAGTGCAAAATTCGATCGAAGTGTGTAGAGTGAGCGAAGAGTCATGGTGAATTGTTCTAAGTGCCGCTATGATTGCGCAGACAGTGCAAAGGTTGAAGTTCGACCAAGTGCGGCTGTGAGTGCGTAGAAAGAGCAAAGGGTGTAGAGAGCACAAAGGGAAAAGACGAACGTGGAGTGCTGTTATATGAGGACAGAGGTGCAATGTTTATTTGAGAAGAACCTGAGGATAGATTTTGCAAGTCTTTGAGAAGGCTTGTGTGTAGAGGATTGATTTGTTCAAGTGTTGGACAGATCTGACAGACAGAGGAAGACTTGTACTAGACCGACTGACTGTGTTTGGTACAGAGTTCTTTGAGTTGCTTGTGGACGTGATCATAGAAGGCGAGAGGTCTCTTAGGCTAAGCATTGAGGACGAGAAGGTCTTCGATGGAAAGGAGTTCCTCATGCTTGGAAAGAGGTAGAGGCGAGTTGATCTTCCGAGGGATCATTTCCGAGAGCGAGAGGGAAGGTATCTCCTTTGAGCAGAGGCTCATAAATCCAAAGCAGAGGGGAAGGTATCTCCTTTGAGTAGAGGCTCATAAATTCTGATTAGGGGAAGGTATCTCCTTTGGGTCGAGGATCATAAACATTATAATTGGGAAGGATTCCCAAAGAACTTTGAGATAACTTTTAGAGAAAAGTTTTTTGGACGTAGCCCAGCCATTCTGGATGAACCACGTTAAAATTGGTGTCACTTTGTGGATGATATTGTGCATTGCTTTGATATTGTTTTGGGTATATTGCTTTACTATTTTGAAGTATAAAGGAAAAAGTAAAAAGAGGTCTTATACTATTCACCCCCCCTCTCAGTATAAGCTTGTGTTCTTCAATTGGTATCAGAGTCGGTGCCTTCGAAAAGTTTAACGACTTGAAAGAAAAGCTAGTAAAGAACACAATGGATCATTCAAGTAGCAATGCAACACCTATTCTTGATGGGTCGGATTTTGGTCTTTGGAGTGCAAGGATGAAGGTTCATCTAATGGCACTTGGTAATGAGGTATGGGAAGTGATTGAAGATGAGTACACTATTCCTGTACATGGTCCTAATACTAAAGAAGAAATGTTCCTACATCACGGAAATTCAAAAGCAATGAATGCAATCCTGAAAGGCTTACAGAAAGCAGATCTCACCAAAGTGATTCACTGCAATACAGGTAGTGAAATGTGGAAATAGTTGAAGGTGGTTTATACAGGTGATACAAATGTCGGAAAGGCCAAGTTGAGACACTTCAAAGGTATGTTTGAACAACTCAGGATGAATGATGATGAAAATATTAGTGACTACATGCTTCGTATGGATGAGGTTGTTAACTCCATGAAAGACTTAGGTCTTGAGCTTGCTGAAAATGATGTTTGTGATAAGATTTTAAGATCTCTTCCTAATAGATTTAGTGAAAATATTTTTGCTATTGAGGAAGCTAAATATTTGGATAAGTTGAAAAAGGATGAGCTCCATAGTATACTTACAACATTTGAGTTGAGAACTCAAGTGAAGGTTGATGTCAAGAAAGAGGCAGCTTTCAAGGCTACCAAGAAATTCAAGGGTAAACAGCTTCAAGATAGTGATGATTCTTCTAGTGATGAAGAGGCATATTACAACAAGAAAGGCAAGTTCTCTAGAAAGCACAAAAGCGTGAAAAATATAAGATGTTTCAATTGTGGAAAGTTTGGTTATTATGCTACTGACTGTACTGTTCCCAAGAATGAAAGTGATGAAGATAAACAGGATTCTATGAGCAAGGTTTCTAAAAAGCATAAGCATCACAGAAAGAACAAATATGGTCACATGGCTCAAGTAAAGAAGGTAAACGACAATTTCAGAAGTGCTAGTTTCTTTCAAGGGTATTGCTACTCTTGTCAACAGTTTGGGCACAAGGCAGTTTATTGCAAGGCACATAACAAGAATAGGTTTGGTTAGAACAGGTTTGGCCAAAATAGGTTTGGTCAGAACAGGTTTGGTCAGAACTGGTGGATTCAAATATTAGGTTTACCTCAGAGAAACAACATCGTAAAGTGTTTCAAGTGCAACAATGAAGGTCACACAATTAGAAAGTGTAGAGCTAAAATTCTAGAATACAGGAACAGGAACAGTGGCATGATCAGGTCCAAGGATCAAGGCATGGATAAGAATAGGGATGAGAACAAGAACAAGAACAGTGACGAGAACAGGAATATGGACAAAGAGTTCAAGAGAAGGCCCAACAAGGAAGTTATAGACACTGATGATGATCAGTGCCTAATGGGAGTTTTACTCTCACCCAAAAATTAATCACCTCATCAGGAGGTGGGTGAGGGACTAAGCTAAGAGGCTCATTCTTAGTCCCGAGCCCCAAAGGTGGCCCTTTTCCATTGATGACAAATGGGGAGAGATATGAGTAAGGGGGAGAGCTTCAAAGTGAAGAGGAAAGCTTCAAGTCAGGGGGAGCAAATATTCAAAGGACGTTGGTCAGTTGTTAGCACAGTTGGTTTCAGTTTTGGATCTTGAGAAGTGTTTTCAGTAAAGGTTTGCCATCAATGACAAAGGGGGAGATTGTTGGAATTTTTGGGTACTTTGGGTACATTGCCTTTGCTCAAGTATATAAGTTGTCATTGATGTCAAGAAGCTTTTGAAAAAATTTTATTTGATGTCAAATAATTTATTTTGAAGAAGGTTACAGCATAACAGTTTCAAAGGTCTTTTGCAAACCCCAAGCTGACAGGTTCGAGAGAAAGAGCTCGCAAAGAAAAGTGTCACGATTTCATGAAAATTTGCAAGAGGGTTTGTACGGATGAAAAAGTGTCACGATTTCGTGACATGTTCGAGAGAAAGAGCTCGCAGAGAGAAAAGTGTCGTGATATCACGACATGTCGGGTTTTCACGACTCGAAGAAAAGAAAAGCGCTAAGGAGAAAAAGTGTCGCGATATTGCGACATGTAGGGTTTTCAAGACCCGAAGAAAAGAAAAGCGCTAAGGAGAAAAAGTGTCGCGATATCACGACATGTCGGGTTTTCGCGACCAGAAGAACAGAAAAGAGCTAAGGAGGAAAAATGTCGCAATATCGCGACATGTCGCATTTTCACGACTTAAGCAGGAGAGAGAAAACAAGTTAGAAAAGTGTCACGATATCGCAACATGTCACGATTTCACGACGGGTTACAAGGAAAGCGTACGAAAGCTGAAAGCGTCACGATTTCGCGATGGGTTGCAAAGAATGCGTATGGATGTAGAAAGTGTCACGATTTCGCGACAGGCAGAAAAGAAAGCAGACAGAAGTAGAAGTGTTGTGATTTCATGACAAAAACTAAAAATAGGTCTTCTATAGGAGAAGTGTCGTGATTTCACGACAAAAGCAGAGAGGAAGGTTATGAATACAGAAGTGTCACAATATCACGACAAAAGTGAAGACAAAGTCTGCAGAGGCAAAAGTGTCACGATTTCACGACAAAAGTAGAAAGGAGGTCGACGAAGGGAGAAGTGTCGTGATATCGCAACAAAAGCAAAGTTGATGCTGACAAATACAGAAGTGTCGTGATATCATGACAAGAGCTTAGTTGAAGTCGACAAAGGCTGAAGTGTCACGATATCGCGACAAAAGCCAAAAGAAAGTGTATGGTTGCAAAGGTGTCACGATATCATGACATGTTGTAGTTTCGTAGCAAAAGCTATAGAAGAGTTACAAATGCAGTTGAAGTCGACAAAGTTAAATGTGAGCCGACGAAGATTAGGGTTTGCAGCTGACAAAGTTTAGGGTTGTGCAACCGACTAAAGATCAGGGTTACAATCGACTAATATTAAGGTTTTGATCTTGAAAGTGTTATTATAAAAGGCAGACTATTTTGAAGAGTTGCTGGAATTGTTAGTTGTGACGTTCGCAGATAGAGCATAGAGTGAGAAGTTCGATCGTCGAGAGCAGAGTGCAAAATTCGATCAAAGTGTGCAAAGTGAACGAAGAGTCATGGTGAATTGTTCTAAGTTCCGCTTTGATTGCGTAGATAGTGCAAAGGTTGAAGTTCGACCAAGTGCAGCTGTGAGTGCACAGAAAGAGCAGAGGGCATAGAGAGCACAAAGGGCAAAGACGAACATGGAGTGCTATTGTATGAGGACAGAGGTGCACTGGTTCTTTGAGAAGAACCTGAGGATATATTTGGCAAGTCTTTGAGAAGGCTTGTGTGTAGAGGATTGATTTGTTCAAGTGTTGGACAGATCGACGAGACAGAGGAAGACTTGTACTAGACCGATTGACTGTGTTTGGTACAGAGTTCTTGAGTTGCTTGTGGACGTGATCATAGAAGGCGAGAGGTCTCTTAGGCTAATCATTGAGGACGAGGAGGTCTTCGGTGGAATGAAGTTCCACGTGCTGGCAAGAGGTAGAGGCGGTTGATCTTCGAGGGATCATTTCCGGAAGCGAGATGGGAAGGTATCTCCTTTGAGCAGAGGCTCATAAATCTAGAGTAGAGGGGAAGGTATCTCCTTTGAGCAGAGGCTCATAAATTCTGATTGGGGGAAGGTATCTCCTTTGGGCTGAGGCTCATAAACATTGTAATTGGTAAGGATTCCCAAATAACTTTGAGATAACTTTTAGAGAAAAGTTTTGTGGACGTAGCCTAGCCATTCTGGGTGAACCACGTTAAAATTGGTGTCACTTTGTGGATGATATTGTGCATTGCTTTGATATTTTTTTGTGTATATTGCTTTACTATTTTGAAGTATAAAGGGAAAAGTAAAAAGAGGTCTTATACTGTTCACCCCCCCTCTCAGTATAAGCTTGTGTTCTTCAGAGCAGTGCACAAATGTGAAGCGAGGACAATGAGGAGTAAGGAGAGCACATACTTTTTAAAAACAAGGTGAATGACGTATGAACCTCAACATAGGAGGCAACACACATTTGATTTCAATGAGGCAGCTAGTCCAAGTGGCAGGCAGATCCTCTGTAAGATGCTTATGTTGAAGAGGTTTCAGGTTCGAAGTTGATTTTTTGTATTTTGTGTCGACGAAAGAAAATGTTAACAAAAATTGTCTTGCATGCTTTTGGTTCCAGCAGGTGGACTAGCCTAGGTAGCACTCTAGCTTGCGCTAGAGCATGGGCTCCATGAGATTTCGCATTCAACTTCCATCAATGGCAAAAGTGGTAAGGGCATTAATTTTTGGTTAATAAAATTTTTGTTTGGCTATTAGGGAGTCATAATGTTTGAGTTGAATAAGGTGTTGTTTGGATTTTTTTTTTGTCAGTTAAATTAAATATGGGTTTTTATCAAGGATCCCAAAACCTGATTACAAAAAGTCATAAGACTAAAATTAAGGCCCCAAGGCCACAGAAAATGACACCAAAATCCAAAGGATATACATAAAAAATGCCTTTCAGGACAGGCTAAGGATAGCCTTACAGGAAAGGCTAGAGGATAGCCTTAAAGGACAAAATTATTATTATTTTCTTTTTTCTTTTTTTTTTTAAATCCTTACAATGAATTCTAGGACAACACTATCCCACCCAGAATAGCCCAAAAAATGCACGTGCAAAAGGACCATCCAAGAAGCATGTGGTTAAGGAATTTAAAAAAGGTAATCCCATCTAGGAAAATTGAAATAGGACTATCCTGTCCATTACAAGGATTTGAAAATTCAAATTTGAACTAAAAGCGAGAAACACAAAAACTTCCTGCCTGAGGATGCATAGGAATGCAGTAGGAGGATATCATAGCAGTGACTTAAATCCTGAATAGGACTACAAGAGGATCAACAACCATGGGACTCCATAGGCCATGAAATCCTGTTGTAGCAAGGAAACTACTTAGAGGCCAAGGGAGATAGAGGAAACAAAAATATAAAAATGGGAACCAAGAAAAAAGGTGAGGAGGTCCTAGGATACCTCAATAGAGGAACTATGAAACACAAGCTGCCACCTGAAAGTGTAGGCCCCCCCTGAAGGCTATAAAAAATTAGCAAGAGCTCCACAGCAACCTCCAATGCCACCGTCGAGAAGCTTCAAGGAACCAGAAGAGGATGACCCATAGGAACACAATAACAATCAGCACAGAGTCCCCCATAAGGCCACAAAAAGCTGATAACCATCATCAAACCTACAACCGAAAACCCAAAGAGCAACACCACAAGAATAAGTACAAGGTCCCTTCCAAGCCAAAAGATATTGTGAAGAGTTTCTCATGAAGCCAAAAACCCCAGCCACACCACACTGCACCAGAAGAACCTTTGATCCTTAGCACCAAATAGGACCCTTCAAGAAAAAAGGAAAAGGGTTTTTGAAGGAACTTAGAAAACCCAAAGAACGACTCAAAAAAAACTAGGGACATCCCTAAAAATCCTAGGGATGTCCCAAATTGTAGGCACCAAAAGGAAAACCCATCCAAAAAGTATGGAATAAGGCATATAAGAGAATAAGGGACCTCCCAACCCAAGGAGGTCATCTGCAACACCAACTAGCCAATGAGGAGGGCAAAGGGGTACTAGGTAACTGGAACAAGACCCAAGGATGTCCCATAAAATCCTAGGGATATCCTAAATTATAGTAAATAGAAGAAAACCCCACCAAGCAACAAAGAAAGGGGTAGACAAATGGAACAGTGATCTCCCACCCCACGGAGATCATATGTAGAACCTACCAGTCAAGGAGGAAGGGCAAAGGATGTGCTAGGGATCGAGGGCATCCCAGGGATCTAGGATAGGGCCTTGGATGGGCTGCAGAGAAGAGAAGGACTTTCTAGGGAAGTCCCAAGGCCAAGGTGTTGTTTGGAAATTAGGGAGTCATAAGGGTTAAGTTTAATAAAGTATTGATTTTGCAATTAGGGAATCATAAGGGTTGAGTTAATAAATTTGATGTGCAAATTAGAAGTTATAAGGATATGGTATAAAATATTTATATTTTGTAAATAGTAATTATAAAGGTGTTTTATAAAGTTTTATTTTACAAAGAGCATAAAGAGAGTTACAAAGGGGATAATTTTTGCATGTAAGAGTAGGAGTTATAAGGTGTTATTATGGTTTGATTTTTGGTTGAAATTTTGTATGGTGAAAAGTAATTTTGAGGGGTTTTGATAATTGTTAATGTTCTATCTTTTGAGAACAAATGAAAAGTCATTGAACATCATTTTCATATTTCATTGAGCACATCTTTTTGAGAAGAAAGTTAATGTTGATGGTTTGAAAGAGAAATCTACTAATCAATTTTGAAGTAGCACTTTGAAGAGGAAATTCTTTTGAGACAGGTTTTGGAGAGCATATTTTCATAAAAGCAAGTTAAGAGGTATGTTGACATTATTCCTTCTCTAAGGTGGTTGGTTGAGCGAATATTTCAGAATCATAAGGTGGATATAAAAGGGTTGATTAGTGTGTATTGTTGGAAATACTTGAGCTAGGATTTTGCATATTAGTTAAGGTTTTTGATTAGTGGATATTGTACCTATGTTATTCTTGTATGTTAGATCTTTGTTGTGTATTTTGCAAGAGCAAGTATCAAGGTGAAGACCCAAGAAATTGCAAAAAAATATTATAGGAATTGATGAACAAGAGCTAACCTAAGCCATTCATCTAGCTTATTTGACATAAGCCATCTGTCTAGATTATCTGTTTGAAGCTCAATCCAATCCATATTGATGTATTGTCTAGACCTATTAGTCTATGAGCTATTCGTCTAGGCCTATCCATCTAGACCTATCAATCTATGAGCTATCCATCTAGAGCTATCATTCCATGAGCTATCTATCTAGGCCTATTCATAATATGATAAGTAATATATGTCAGGGATATATTCATCATACCTGAAGTCGTTGGGGCTAATCCATCTATAGTCACCCATTTATCATTCATTAAATATCTATCCTATTGTGATCATTAGCCAATTTTGCCATTCCTCCCTCCCCTAAAACATATCATTCTCTCATCTCGAGAATGTACTCATCATTGTCTACATTTGGTTTTATTACCTAGATTAGCTTTGGATTAGGGAAGAACTAAACATGATAAGGTAAGGAGGTAAATGACAAATACCAGGCTATAAGGTCAATAAGGAAGGAATTAGATACCGCTTAGGTGAAGTGCAAGATTGGAAAACCAGAGAACACAACTTCAAGATAAAATTTCACAACTAGAGGTGAAACGAGTGCAGAATCCCTTAGACAATGAGAGTCTAAAATCAGATCAAGAAAGGTGGAAAATATTATTTTTGACAACATAAAATGAAGTACAAAATCAAATAGAAGAATAATATATTAGGGACATACCTAACATTGTCAATGAGAAGTGGATGGTAACACCTTATTTAACAAAGAGGAGTTGGTCAACAGGTGTATAAGATTGAGTTTTTGTACAAGAGCAACCACGCATGGGTTCTTGGGGAGGAAAACCAAAATTACATCTCATACTCATGAATAAGGTGGTAAAGTAGTGGCATACATGAATTGAGAAGAAGGTTATTTGAACAAATACTTGAATAAGATTTTGAACCACCTATAATGGAGAGGGAGTGGAATAGAAATCTATAGGAGTCATCATCAAGTGACAAGGATATTGGAAGAGTTCCAATGGTAAATATTTCCAATAAAGCAAGTAAATAAAAATACCCACCCTTCACTGGGGAAGGGAAAGAAGATCCAATACGTCATATAGGTACTTGCATTACAATCTGGGGGTAAATGGAGTATCACAGCTTACATAATGGTTGTAACTATTTTTTATCACCTTATGAGGTATGGCTATGGATTGGTACCAGAGGAAAGTGAGTACTCAATAGTTTACACAATGGAATATCTTCAGAGATGTATTTATAGATGAATTTTGACCACTAAGTGATGATACAAAGATCATTACTAAATTTTTAAAACTAAACAAAAGCCAAATGAAGATCTCAAAAGTTATAATAGAAGATTGAAGTAACTAGTTGATAAAATACAAATGCCACCAGTGGATGGAATGGTAAAACATTGATTTCTAGACAAAATTCTACCAAAATGTAGAAATAAAATGAAATAAGTACCATCCTCCACGTACGAGGCTCTAAAAAAATAAAAAATATTGAGAGTAAGGCTAAAAAAACAACAAGAATCCGAAGATATTCAAGGAATGACAATTTCAACAGTGATACAGAAGACAAAGTCCAAAGCACCATACACTCCTTTAGAAAAGAATTTGATAAAATCATGAAAGAAGTTAAAGGAGAAGTGAGAAAGGACCGCAAGGATATTTGGTGTTCAGACTATAAATTAGGACACACAAATGTTAACTTCTCAAAAAATACATATTGTAATATATGCAATATAGCAATGCATCTAGTGGCATATTCTCCATTCAATTTGAAAGGAGCAAGGTGTCAAACAATGATAGTACAATAGTAAGAACAACCAAAGACCTCAAGAAACAAGTAAGATACAACAAGCGATGAATATAGGAATAACCATTGAGGTGGAAGATAGGGTGGATAGAGTCGTCTATAGTATGACTCCAAGGGAAGACCAATCATCCAATGTCAAAATTGTCAAGAATGAGGATATTTTGTAAAATATTGTCCCAAAACTCAAAATGTAGGCAATACTAATGGTAGCAATGCTACCCAAATGTGTTGATGGTGTGGGCTAGAAAACCATAAAGAGATAAGTTGTTCAAATAAAGCAAGTATGAGTGGTACACAAAAAATTAATTGGATTGACATTGGGAAAGTTAGTGATGAGCTGAAAAAATGAAAAGAAGTCCTAGTGATAACTAGAGCTCACATTAGGAAAATAGAGAAATATTTGAATCCTACCAAGGAGAAAGAGCAATGGCAAGAATCTTAGGAAATGATTAAGATGGAATCGGATACGAAAAAGCAAGAAAGTCTATTCCAAAAAAAAATCCTAGAAGAATATGGAGATCATAATAGAAAACCATGCATCCTCCTTTATCTCTACCTCGTTTCCTTATAGTTGAGAATCCTCCATAACTCTTGGCTTCTCTTGTGAAGCTTTCAAAAGGATTTTAGGGCTTTAATATTAAGTCTTAGAGCTCAAATCTCCTTGCTCTCCCATATAGGAAGGTCCACCCTCCCTTTGATTTTATTGCTCAAACTTCTCACTAGGAGAGACTCCATAGAAGTAGTCTTAAGTCAGATGACCATAATAATGAAAAACCCTATAGCAAAAGGGTAATTTCTCACACTCAACATCTTGGACATGCACTCCCAAGTTTGAAGATAGGGTAATGGATTTTAGGAGCATTTTTTGCAAGTCCACTTTAATACAAAATCTAGAGTATACTACCAACAATTGCTCAGTTGTAGATGGTAAAATAGCTAGGAACTCCCCAACGTGATTTCCAATCATTTCAAATATCTCTTAGGGCTAGAACTCCAAATGTAAACCATACATTCACACCCATAATGGCATCTTATCTATATGTTTAGTATTAAGGTTAAAATTGAGCTCCCACAACTTAACAAAAAAAACCTTGCCAATCCTAAGAACCATGGGTCACTCAAAAGATACTTTTGAAATTCTTACAAGAAGGTAAGGTAGTTACAAAAAAATTCTTCAACAAGATTTTTAAAGAGACTTTCCCTTTGGACTCCCACTTTGTCTTAATCCAATTTTTTAAAACTAACAAAATTGGCTAGCTCCCCAAGAATTTGTAGATAAGACAGTCTAACAAATTCCCTAAGTTTTGGTGAACTAGAGCATATAATGCTCAACACATGTTGTCCTAGCTCCACAACATTGACTATGGACATTGAAACATTTCCCTAAAATTAAGGGGTTTTCAACACACTGTATCCATGAAAGAAACCTTATTTTTACCAAAGGAGATTGATCCCATAATTTTCTTCTTCCCTTTCTTGTCCACCAAAGTCTAGTCATCCTGCAATGGGTCCCCATCTATTCTTGCTTGAAAATGTATAGACCCTGCCCCTGGTTTAGATTTGAAATCAAAATCTTCTTCTTGCTAGCTCTAGTCTCTCCTATCATTCCCAAAAATGGACAAATGATGAAAATTTTGAAAAATGAACAATAAAATGTTAAATATTACTTTTTAATCGTTATATATTTTCTTACATAGTCCTAGAGAACAATGCAATAGTTCGGACTTTGGCTCTTCTTTGAGAGATCCAAGGTTCAAACCATAGCATGTGTGTGGGTGTGTGTTAATTCCCTATTGATAAGCTTAGTTCTCGACCTTAGGAGGAATCATGACTAGGATGAAAATGCTAAATCCTAAATGTTGGTTGTAAAAGTTTCTTACACTATC
Source organism: Wollemia nobilis (assembly GCA_028583015.1). Lineage (NCBI taxonomy): Eukaryota > Viridiplantae > Streptophyta > Pinopsida > Araucariales > Araucariaceae > Wollemia > Wollemia nobilis. Next base: position 23,271,926 of record JAQPPZ010001195.1, read on the forward strand.
TAAATGTTATATATATATATATATATATATATATATATATATATATATATATATATATAATTAAACAAATGTAATCTAACTTTCAAAAAAGTGTAATTTAAACACAAATTAAATTTTCCTCTTTTTGTTATTGCAATTTTTAAAAACTAATTTTAATTAAACTTTTATTTTCTCTCAAATAAAACATTTAAAATCTTACTAAATATTTGTTCAAATAACAATATGTAAATAAAGTTGCTAAAATTTAAGTGAACTTTTAAATTAATAAATTAATCATATAACTAATTTATCAATTGCTTTAATTTTTTTTTTAAATAAAGTTAAAGTTTTAAAGAAGATAGTCTTTGGTTCAAATTAAAAAAATTAAGGACATATTACTTGAGGACTTCCGTTACCTTGACTTCAATCTTCCTCCTCACTTTAAAGATAATTCAATCCAATAAAAAGCAATAAAAGCACTTAGAAATTTTATTTTACATAAAATCAAAATTGACATTAGTAATGAATGTTAACTTTTAACGACGGACAACTATATATATTTATTTAAATTTTTATTTTAAAAGTCATGGTCAGTTTGCTTTATATTACTCTTATTTTAATTTTCCAATATGAAGATGTGACGTTAAAAAAGGAAAGTACAACAAGAATATGTTTGATAAATGTGGTTTTAAATTTTTAAAGTACAAAAACATATGTGTTTGAAGTCTATTTTCTATTTTAAAGTGTCATGTAGTTTTAAATTTTTATAAATAAAAAGGTTAGAAATTTTAGTCCTCTTAACATTTAACTTAATTAAAAAACAAGTTTTATATAATAGGTTTTATTAAGAATTATTAATATAATATATTGTTTCGGGAGAGAAATTAAGTAGTATGTGTTTGGGTTTTTATTTAAGAGGTCTAAGTTCAAATCTCGCTATAAATTTTATTTTGCTTTAAAATTTGAGGTCCTATAAAGAATACTATAAATGGTATGTCTTTGGGTTTCCATGAAGAGACCCAAGTTCAAACCACAATACATGGACTAGAACCCTTTCAAAACCTTTACTTTACCTTATTTTTTTTGAGAAAGAATATCATAGTGGTAAGTCTTTAGGTTTTCATTTAAGAGACCCAAGTTTAAACCCTAATATGAGGGAACGTGATCCCTCGTAAAAAAACTTTGTTTTTTACTCAAAAATTTAGTCCAAACAGGGATAGGCCAATTGGTAGCAGTTGAGTGCTTATCGATGAGGCCAAGTGCTTACCGATGGGTTGTCCCAATTCTATCCAATAAAGAGATAAGCCAATTGGTAGCGGTCGAGTGCTTACCGATAGAACCAAGTGTTTACCAATGTGTTGCTCTAGTTCTATTCCCTCAAAGGTTGAGACTAATTGGTGACGGTCGATGGGTTGCCTCAATTCTATTCCCTAGAAGGTTGGGATCAAGAGCTTAACAATGGGAAACCCCAATTTTATTCCCTAGAAGGTTGGAATCAAGTGCTTACCAATGAATTGCCCTAGTTCTATCCAAAAAGGAATAAGCCAATTGTTAGTAGTCGAATGTTTATCTATCGATAGGACCAAATGCTTACCAATAGGCTGCCCTAATTCTATTCCCTATAAGGTTGGGGCCACTTGATGGTTGTCGTGGGCTACCCCAAACCTATTCCCAAAAAATTAGGATCTCGTTAAATTTATTTTCACCTAATAAAATAAAAATTATAAAAATCCTTATCTAAAAACCAAAATAAAAATAAAAATAGTATAATATTCATTAGATTTATTTTGATCCTAAGCATTTTGATTTCACATGGGCATGATGAACCTCGAAATCCCACGTACTAGAAAGGTGATGTCTAAAGTGGGTGCAGGTAACGTGTAAAGTGTGTGCATGGATTCCCTCATTTAAAAAAAAAAGTGTGTGCATGGATTCCCTCATTTAAAAAAAAAAAGTCAGGATAGCAGACACAAGTGGATATGGAGCAGATATAAAGTCCTATCAATGATGAGATATTGTTTAGTTCAACTCTAACAAAAATGGAATTATTATAACCCTCTCAATTGTTGGAATAAGAATATATCAAAATAAGGTTGATGAGATTCCATGCTAGGTAATGAAGAACAACTTTTAGTATAAATTCTCTTCATAAATCAAATATGATTATAGGAGATAGTATGTTAGTGAGTTGGGAGAGAACAATAGAACTCGTGTAAACATTTTAGTATCCTTATCGTTAACTTCTCTTTAATGCTCATATGTTAGTTATCTCCTTTTTGTTACAATACAAATATTATGAGCAGTCGGCCATAATATTTAAAATCATCTTATTGCTTATATAGATAGTTTCCAAGCGTAGGGTTTGATTATCTTATCATCTTATTAAATTTATCATCTGCGTTATTCGCATAAGCCTTTACGACGGGGACGAGCCCACCCTGAGTGGCGAACTGCACTTTATTTGTTTATCGACAAATTTATTGGATTTGAAATATATTCATCGTGTTCCTACTGTGTGATATCGATTCTCGAGTATGCATTGTAAATTCTAAGTATTGAGTTAATTTAATAATTAAAGGAGTAGTCGTTACGCTCCAAGTGGTATCAGATTCCTTAAAGATCCTGACGAAACCATTGTCATTTATGTTCGGCACCCTGGAGTATCTTTCTGCCACAAACACAGTCCACCGAGAGCAGCTCAAACACCCTCGAACGCAAGCCGTAGGCAGCAGCTAAATCGTCCTATCGCGTATCCTTCCGTTTCGAACAAAGCCGCAGGCAGTCCCAAACACAGTCCGCAGGTAGTAGAAAAATAAGTTAGCATTTTGAAGGATAAGAAACCGAGCACCGGTGGATATAACCAAGCACCCAGTCGTTCGAAAATCAAAGCAGTGTGAAAGAAATCACTGCAGGATAGCGCACGTAGAGGTTTTTTCCTCACGAATGTCGTCGACCAATCAAATTGCATGAAAAATACTTATTACATGCCTAAGCTAAGGTACTAAAATTTTATTTAAATCTTGTTCGGGATATTTATCCCACACGCAGGGTATATTGGTGAAAAATGCGTTTATAACTAAAACGTATTCATTAAGTAGTTTGTGACTTACGTCACATAAGTCGTCTCCTTGCTTGCGTGAGTGCGTCCACTTGGGTCTTGTTCGTTGTCCGTCCTTGCTGTCCACTGTCCGTGTCATGTCCGTGCTGTCCGCATCGTGTCCGTGTTGTCCGTGTGTCGAGTGGTCTTCCATGTTCATCGTGTCCTCGAGCTATCCTTACTCGCGTCATTTGGTGCTATCATCGTCGCCCAGTTGTTCGTTTCATCTTTCGCCCAGTGTTCATTTCGTGTTCCGCATCCATTTCGGGTTCCTCGCTGTTCAGTCGTAGCAGTACGTGCAGTCTTACATGTTTGTTTCATGTTTCGTGTCCATTTCGGGTTCCTCGCTGTGCGATCGTAGCAGTACAATTGCTATCAAAGTTGCTGAAATAGTCCAGTCAGTCCCAGTCTCAACCGAAAAGTTGCTAAAACGTTGCTGTCAAAGTTGCTGAAATTGTCCAAATTAAAAATTGTTGAAAGTTGCGGTCAAGGAGGCCACCCAAATTTCAATTCCGCGTCGCAGTGGGAGCGACAGTTGAAGTGGAAAACAAAATTTTTGCCAAATTAGATCGAATTGTCGCAGAAATCAAAGCTCAAGGATTACTAAGCAAGAAATTTTGAATAGTGCATGAGTAGAAGTTGGACCAAGGGACCTGACGGTCGACTATCAAGCTCAGAGATTCCCAATACAAACGCAAGAAGACCTAATCGAAGCCCAGGTACAAAAAATTCTCCTTCTCCTTTCAAAATTGGCAGTTATAATCCACATCATCCACTGGTAGACCCTATGGCTACTAACTCTCCCCAACTCACGAAAACATCACACAAGGAGACTCAAGTAACTCGGCCATTTCCACGGATGAAACTTTGCGACTCTTAGTAGATGGTATGCGCGAAATTAGTCTCAACCTAAAAGACCTATTGGGCGCACAAAACCGACTTAACCCCAATACTAATCCCCAAAATCACTCCCATGAACAAAGGAATGAAGAAAATGACGACCAGGATGACGATTGGGAGCAGCAAAGAGGCAATACGGATAATTATAGGAATTGCTATCATAGATAGCTGTATAACCAAGGTCAGGAAAGGGATATGGGTTATCACCAACCGAGAGGCCCTAATAATTTTCCACGCATTGATATGCCCACCTTTGAGGGTCATGATCCTCGTGGTTGGATAGCCAAAATGGAAGGCATTCTTGACTTATACCAAATTAAGGATTTTGATAAATTCCCTTTTGCTACATCAAAATTAGGCACTGAGGCCTACCAATGGTTTGTATGGCTTAAGCGAGAGAAAGGAGCTACTATTAACTGGAAAAAAATCACTAATTATTTTTTAGAAAGATTTGATGAAGGAGCTACATCGTCATACATAGTAAGACTGTTATCTCTTAAACAAGAAGGATCGGTTAGCGAGTTCGTTTCGGAATTCACCAGTTTACTACCATATACACTAGACCTTAGTCCCGATACAGTGGTAGGAGCTTTTCGCAATGGATTAAAAGAAAATATTAGGGTGGAGGTGGACATTCAAAATCCAACCGTGTTGAACAATTGTATAAGAATAGCCAAGTGGGGGGAGAAGAGAGTCGGTTGTATGCACGGCGTGAAACTTATAGTCGTCCTTCATATCACAACAATTCCTTTCATAGAAATGATCAACATCAAGATACTTTTGCTATAAATGTCGCACTCATCATCCCATGGAACAAGCATGTGCCCAAAAACAAAACTTTCATATTGAATGCGATCAATATGATGGAGAAGAGGAAGAGACTTCCCAACAAGACGAACCTATGCAAGAAGAACTACCAATTACTCTAGAAGAGAAGGAAGAGGATACAATGGCGATCTCCGTGCATGCCCTCATGGGGTTAACCGCCCACCATACCATCAAGGTACCGGGATTTCTCCGCCAAAAAAAGGTGAATGTGCTAATTGATTCCAGCAGTACCCACAATTTTATTGACATCAAAACAGCAAAAGCTTTGAATTTATTCATTAACTCTTCCAACAAAGACAAATTCCAGGTTCTAGTGGCCAATGGGGTGAACGCACAATGTGTTGGTCGAACATCTCAAGTTTCCATAAAAATGGGAACTTATACCTGGTTTGGATCACTTTTCGTCATGAATTTAGGGAACTCTGATGTCATTTTGGGAGTTGAATGGTTGGAAACATTAGACACGGTTAGCTTCAATTTCAAAAAATTATTTGTGGAATAGAAGGAAAATAGACGAGTCATTCGCTTACAAGGCATTACTACTCCTCCATCACAAATGGTGAGCTCTCATAGTATGGAGAAGATGTTAAAAAAGGGTGGATATGGATTTATAGCTCAAATTAATTGTTTGGAAACACAATCTCAAGCAACTTCGGATATTACTGCTCCAGATTTACGAGACATCGTAACAAATTACAAAGAGGTTTTTCAAGAACCTAAAGGATTACCACCTAAATGATCTCATGACCATGCCATCCATTTGATTCTAGGGAGTGTCCCACCTAACAATTGTCCTTATCGCTATCCTCAGCCACAAAAGACAGAAATCGAACAGATCATTCAGGATTTGCTAGATCATGGAGTCATTCGTCACAGCACTAGCCCTTATTCCTCACCTGTAGTTCTGGCTCGATGAAAAGATAACTCTTGGCGTATGTGTCCTGATTTTTGTTCTCTCAATAAAATCACTATCAAGGACAAATTTCCTATCCCTGTCATAGATGACCAACTAGATGAGTTGCATGGTGCAAAATTTTTTACAAAATTAGACCTTCGCTCAGGATTTCACCAAATCCGTGTCAGAGAAGAAGATATTCCCAAAACTGCTTTTCGTACTCATGAAGGTCATTACGAATTTTCGGTCACGCCTTTTGGTCTCACCAATGCACCATCCACATTCCAAAGTCTCATGAACCAAGTGTTTCGTCCACTCCTCCATAAGTTTGTGTTAGTTTTTTTTGATGACATTCTCATATATAGCAAAACATGGAAGGACCATTTACATCATGTGGATAAAGCCCTTCACATTTTACACAGAGAAAAGTTATTTGTCAAACGTTCCAAATGTTCATTTGGTGTCCAATAAGTCGAGTATCTTGGTCATATAGTTTCACATGAGGGCGTCAAAGTCGACCCCAATAAGATTAAGGCAATTCAAGATTGGCCTTTACCTAAAACCATCAAGAAACTTCATGGTTTTTTGGGCCTCATGGGCTACTATCGCAAGTTTGTACAAAATTATGGTAGGATTGCAGCACCTCTCATAGCACTCACAAAGAAGGATGCTTTTAATTGGACGGAAGAGGCTACTCAAGCCTTTGAAGATCTTAAGGAGGCCATGTGTACAACTCCAGTTTTAGCAACTCCCAATTTTCACAAACCATTTATATCGAATGTGATGCGTCAGGAACAAGAATTGGGGCTATATTAATGCAATAAGGTCATCCATTGGCATTTGAAAGTAAACAGCTCTCCGGGAAAAATTTGGGAAGATCCACATACGAAAAAGAAATGTTGGCTATTCTTCACACAGTAGAAAAATGGAGACACTACCTAATCAGTAGCCGCTTCATTATAAAAACAAATCATAGTAGTCTCAAACATTTTCTTGAGCAAAGGTTTTCATATCCGGAACAAAATAAGTGGTTAACCAAACTATTGGGCTATGATTTTGTTATCGAATACAAGAAAGGGAAGGAAAATGTAGCCACCGATGCACTGTCCAGGAAATATGAAGACGAAGTAGTCATTAACGCTATTTCAGGTCCTTGCTCCCAATGGGTGAATCAATTACAAGATGAATGGTTGTCCAATAGCAAAACTGCTCAAATACTTCAAGAATTATCTATAGGGTCCTCTAAACACCCTTTGTTCTCTTATGAAGATAAAATCCTCTGGAAGAAGAACAGCATTTACATTCCACACAATTCAGAACTCAAATTGAAGATCCTCGACGAATCACACGCTTCTCCATCGACGGGACATTCAGGATTTTTGAAAACATATTTAAGGGTCAAACAATCATTTTGTTGGAAAGGATTAAAAGCAGAAGTCAAACAATGGGTAGCAGAATGCGAAGTTTGCCAGCGCAATAAAGGAGAAACAATCAAATCACCAAGGTTGTTACAACCATTACCCATCCTTGAACGGCAGTGGGAACATATATCCATGGATTTTATTGAAGGTCTCCCAAATTTAGAAGGCAGGACAGTAATTTTCGTAGTCGTAGACCGGTTATCCAAATACGCTCACTTTCAGGCTTTACAACATCCATTTTCCGCAAGCAAGGTGGCAAAGGTATTTATGGATTCAATTTTCAAATTACATGGTATGCCCAAAAATATTGTAAGTGATCGAGACCCCATATTCACTAGTAACTTTTGGCGGGAATTATTTCGACTTAGTGGTACTAAATTGAACATGTCCTCAGCTTACCATCCACAGACATATGGTCAAACAGAAGTAGTTAACAAATGTTTGGGTACGTACTTAAGATGTTTCGCTCAAGATAAAAAATACCAATGGAGTCAGTGGTTATCATTGGCAGAATGGTGGTACAACACTTCTTACCATTACTCAATTAAGATGTCTCCCTTTGAAGCATTGTATGGCACCAAGCCTCCAACCATCGCATATTACGTACAAGGATCTTCCAAAGTAGCCAAAGTGGATGATTGGTTCCAACAAAGGCAGTCTACACTCACCATCCTCAAAGAGAATTTAGTCCAAGCACAAAATCGTATGAAACAACAAACAGACTTGCACCGATCAGAGAGAAATTTTAATATAGGTGATTGGGTTTTCCTAAGGTTGCAACCTTACAAACAATCATCATTAAGGATAAAGTCCAACCAAAAGTTGGCTCCACGATTCTACGGTCCTTACAAAATTGTGCGCCGCATTGGAGAAGTAGCCTATTAGTTAGAGCTACCTACATCATCACGAATACACCCGGTATTTCATGTTTCATGTCTCAAAAAAGTAATTGGTCAAAAAGTACAAAGTCAATCAAAATTACCAGTGCTCGATGAAGAAGGACGCATACATCTCCAACCTGAAGATATACTACAACACAGAATACGAAGACTCAGATCGCGCCATATTCAAGAATTTCTCATCAAATGGCAAGACCTACCAGAGGAAGATGCCACATGGGAACATGAAAGTATTTTCCAGACATTTCCAGCTTTGAGGACAAAGCTTTCCGAGGAGGGGAGTCATGTTACAATACAAATATTATGAGCAGTCGACCATAATATTTAAAATCATCTTATTTCTTATATAGATAGTTTCCAAGAGTAGGGTTTGATTATATTATCATCTTATTAAATTTATCATCTGCGTTATTCGCATAAGCCTTTACGATGGGGACGAGCCCACCTTGAGTGGCAAACTGCACTTTATTTGTTTATCGACAAATTTATTGATTTGAAATATATTCATCGTGTTCCTACTGTGTGATATCGATTCTCGAGTATGCATTGTAAATTCTAAGTATTGAGTTAATTTAATAATTAAAGGAGTAGTTATTACGCTCCACTTTTTTTGTTATGAACTTTAAATATAACATGTGCTTATCCTTTGATTCTTTTGCCCTTTTGGTTGATGTACGTTTCTCTGCATTCTCATTATCCCACACATTAATAATTAACTTTAAGGTAATAATTGTTTAGAAAGAGAAAGAATGTGGATACGATTTGGGTTTGAATTTTTTTTTTAGGGTTAGGGTTTTATTGACTTTGTTTTCAATAAATTAGGGATTATAAATGTTTTTTTTTACAAAAACCCAAAAAAAAACTTTAAGATACTAATTAACTTATTAATGTTTTCTCTTGTAACTTATCCAATTTAAAGAGGGTTAAGATCTCATTGGCTTCATCTTCATCCAATGACTTCATTTCTACCCAACAAAATAGGGATATTAAAGGTTCCCTACCCCTAAAAATAATTATGATATTAATTAGCTTATTAATGTTTCTCTCTATAACCTATTTCAGTTCAATTTTCTAGAAGGTTAGAGTCTCATTGACTTCATTTTTATCCAAAAACTAAGGATTATAAAGATTTCAAATTTAAAAAAAAAAATTATGATATTAATTAGCTTATTAATGTTTCTCTTTGTAACATATTCCAATTCAATTTTCTAGAAGGTTAGAGTCTGGTTGACTTCATTTTTATCCAAAAACTAAGGATTATAAAAATTCCAAATTAATGAGTTTATTATTAGTTCCTCTCATTTTGCTTTTTTCTTATATTTTTACACAAACTCACTCTCACATACAAGCATACTAGCTTTTTAATGTTTTCCCTTGTAACTCCATTTAAAATGGATCACTTATTTTTTTACACAAGCTCACTATCACATACATGCGCACACACCATATCTTGTCGTGGTTAAAAAAAAATACTTTATGATACTAATTAGCTATTTTAATTTTCTGGAAGGTTGGAGTCTCATTGAGTTCGTCTTTACCCAACAAACTATAAAACTAAGGATTATAGAGGTTCCGTATTAATTAGCTTATTAATGTTTTCCCTCGTAACTCTATTTAAAATGCATCACTTCTTTTTTTTTTTGTACACAAACTCACTCTTATACACACACCATATCTTGTTGTATTTTAAAAAATAAAAACAAAAAAAACTTTATGATACTAATTAGTTTATTAATGTATTTTTTTAAAGAAAAAGTTAAGATTATATTAGTTTTTTTATTGGTTGAAAAGAATATTTTGAAAGGAACTTTAAACATTTTACAAAATAACTTCTCAAAAGAAGCAGGGAGACAACCTCCGCTAGAGACAATCACAGAAACTGACACAAATTCCAGAAAACCAAATATGAAAATACAAACTTTTACCTAGGAAGGGATTGGGAACAACAAACTTAAAAAACACAATCCCACCAAAAAGGGTTTGGGAAACACTTCAAAACACATAATACTGCCCCGTAAGGCTTGGAAAAACAAATTCAAAAAACAAAATCCTGCCTAGAGGGGCCTGAGAAACTGGAAATAGACATCTATCATTCTTCGATTTGAAACTGGAAAACTCATCAGAAAGGGCATCCATATCGCTCAGATTTGAAATTGGATTCACCGTAAAAAATAGCATCCATCTTGCTTAGAACATTACAATATTATCGTGCTAACACTGTCCATCAACTAAAAAATAAAATGAGGTAGATAAATAGTAAAGCATTCATAAGTGAATATACACAAGAATAGATACTAATAGCAACAAAAAAATTATAGTTATATCTTGTTGCAATACACCATATATCAACATTCATATGTGGGAGAGCCTATCATATGGGGAAATTCTAGGTATATCTTCTAAAGTCTTCAAAGAAGAAATATAAGTAATCAAATCCTAAACTTGCTCATCATTTTTAACTACCTTCTTTTTAGTTTTTTGTTGGATCTTCTGAAGACCCTGAACCATATGAGAAAGATGATAAAGTCTATCAATAACATCTCGAGGTGTGTTGGAAGTTTCATAGACCTAGGAATGAATATGTCCTACATGTAACAATAGATCAAAGGTCAATTCTGCTAAAACTATATCCCATGGAGGAGCAGAACCAGTAAACACCTTTTTGCATCTACACTTCCAAATGTGCTTGAGAAGGATGAGTCTACAAACATCCTAGAGTTTGGGGCATTGATCCAACTAAGAAAAACCAATCAAATAAAACATCCAAATTCTAGTGAAAGAGGGACAAAGAAGTGTAGAAGATATCCCAAATTTGTTTAACCATGTCACAAAACAAAAAAAATGTGAATAAGAGTTCTTAAAGCATTACAAAAATCACATTAAGAGAAAATGTGTAAAATCAAATCCAAAATTTCAGAAGTTGGAAATTTATGATGAAAAATTCACCATCCAACAAGCTAAGTTTTGTATTTAATAGGAACTTTTCAAATTTGAATAGCAAGAGACTTCCATTGGGCATTGGTAAAATTCACTTGCCACTTGACATTGAGCTTAGAGTCTAAAGAAGGACACAAAATATTTTTGTATATCCAACTAGAAGTAATGGAAGAGATTCTATGACCATTAAGCCATCTCTAGTCATTCCATATATTATGGGTAGTTATTCCCAACTTTATAAGGACCTCATAAGGGATGGAATACACAACTAATCCATAATACTATTTGAACCTAGAGGGAAGGGAGCAATAATTATAGATCTGGTTCTAGGTAAGAATTGAGCAACTACCCGAATCCTAGATAAATCTAATTCTATTAATACATTTCTTCATAAATGCTATACCTTGAATAGTAATGCATAAATCTAAAGGTTTATCATTATGGACAATAAGTTTATTCTACCAAATATTTTTTAGACCGATGCTCAGACCATGTCTCAAGGAATCAGACTTCCAAGACAATAAATGAGAAACTGATGTCCAAGCTTTCTAATTATGGGAAATTGGAATAGATCCTTTAATTGTAAAGTAAGGCACATTAAGGACCTTATCCTCCCATTGGGTTTTTTTCCATTTACCTTTGTGAGTAGCTACAAATATTTTGTAACAAAATAGATGTTTTCAATTTTCATCACCAACAATGGCTCTAGAAACCCATTTTGTAGTCAAATGTTTGCTCTACATAAGAGGATCAATGATACCTAGACTTCCTAAAGCATTAGGTTGAGTACACAGTTTCCACAAGATGGTTGTCATTCCAACCTCCCCATCCCACTTGGTCCATAAAAATTTACAAATGGCCTGAGTTAATTTGTTAAAGGCTACCTTGGAGGTCATCTAGCAAATGAGTAATAAACATGAGAGGTTGTCATAATTTTATTTACAACTTTAATTCTTCCTGCTAGGGAAAGAAACCGAGTTGACCAAGCATTATTTTTTTTTAAGCCTTTCCATAACCCAGTTCCAGATATCTTTAGAAGAAATATTAATCCCAAAGGGGATTCCTAAGTATCTCACAATCATACCATGAGGGATGATCTTCCACTCAATCAAGTACTTGCATCTACTAGGTGAGGAAGAAGTATAGAAGATTTTATTAGTTTTAGAGTGGTTGATACAAGAGCTAGAGACATAATAAAACAATTGAATAATTTATTTAACTATTTCCATCTCTTTTTGGGTATTTTGAATAAAAATAAAGGAATCATCAACAAAATGTGAGTTAAGAGCACGTTTATCCCTAGGAAGCGTAATACCATGAATGAGGCCATTAGAATGAACCGTATGAAGAATATTACTAGGAGCATTGATAGCCAAAACATACAAAAAAGAGCAAGGGGGAAACGCTGTCTGATAGACCATTGAAGAGGGAAGGAGGGAAAAAACTCCATTAACTTGAACACAAGTTGAAGCATCACCAAAGAGCATACTAATATGATTACATAATTTTGGATTGAAACCAAGCCAAGCATACTAAGAATAAAATCTCATCTGATTCTATCATAAGATTTGTCAAAATCCAACTTAACCAAGAGGGCATATTGATTGGAGTCAATAGCCCTATGCAAAGTTTTACAGAGCATCATAATATTATCTTAAATATAATGACCTTTAAGAAAAGCATATTGTTTTGGGTAAACAATCACTTGAGCAATAGTTTTGATTTTTAAAGCTATAGCTTTAGCTATGATCTTGTACGAAACATTAAATAGGGTAATAGGTCTTCAATTGGAATATTTGGTTATGAGTTGTACCTTTAATAATCAACTTGATAAGTCCTACATTGATATAAGATTCGAGCGATGCCAATTTTATTATAAAACTCCGCTAGAAGACCATCCAAGCTAGGAGCTTTGTCATTTTCATAGAAAAAAGAGCAGTTTGCATATCATTCATAGAAAGAGGATAATCCAGTTGATCTATAAATGGGGTCTAATAGGGAGGGAATATGTTCCTACACATATTCCATTAAGATACATTGGGTGTCATCCTTTGGATCTATTATAAAAATTTGAGAGAAATGAGCTACAAAAAGATTCATGATCTATTTAGAGTTGAAAATAGAATGACCTAAAGGGTCCTCCAACTCAGTGATCCTTTTTTAAATATTATTATGCCTAAGGTAGTTAAAATAAAAAATAGTTCCTTTGTCTCCCTGGAAGATCCAATTGAATGATATCTAACATATACCCCTCAAGCATGGTAAGACTCATAAACTCTAGCTTGATTTTCAACATTAGCTAGATCACATTGAACAACAATGATAGTAGCCTCTTTCATAAGCATGGGATGGAGATGAGAGATCTCTTTTTGAAGGTGACTCTATTGAATCTTCTTTCTTCTAGAAATAGAGTGCCCATACCATCTAAGGGATAGAATCATATTGGAAATAGTTGTTTCAAACCATTTGATCCATCCAGTATTACTCATTGGTCTAGGAAATCTATTCCATATATGCTTTACGAGGTGGCAGCAGGTAGGATTGTCAAGGTGGGATGCATTTAATTTGAAAGGTAGTAGCATGCAATTAAGAGATATAGAGGAATTATGGATAGAAGATAAGATAGGAAGGTGATCAGATAAAGTTGTGTGAGAAAGGACACAAACTTACTCGTGGATGGAGAATTTATCCAAGAAATAATTATTGAAATAAAAAATATCTAGACAAACAAGCTTCCTAGAAAAACCTTGATGATAGTTGGACCACGTAAACCAATTATCTATATGATAGGAGGCTTTACCAAAGAGATGATCATACACACCTAAATTATTACGATAAAACAACCAACAACCAAATTCAAAATTGGAAAGGGGTTTACTGCTAGTCCAAATTTTATAACTAGGATTCTCAATCATATTAAAGTCACCTCCAAGGATCCATTCTATAGGAGGGAGAGAAAAAACTAACCATTTCTAGAGGGCTATACGACTAGGAGGGTCATTGGGAGCATAAATAGAACAAAATCCAATAACCTGATATTTGAGAGCCAATCTAACCCACACACAATGGTGAGCTGGATATTCACCATGGTCTAGAATAGCATAATAAAGAGATATGGCTATGAAAAGGGCAACACCTCATTTACCATTAATATGAGTAGTAAATGTGGATGCATATCCACCACCAATGATGTCCATACAATGGGTGAGAGTGTGACTAGTGACTTTCAATTCTTGAAGGAAAGTAACAAAAATATGATTTTTAACAACTACTTTTCAAACTTTAAACTTACAGTAAGGGAGGGAGAGCCCCCTAACATTTCAAGATAGAAAATTTAAATTCATGAGGTGTGATTTAAAGGTTTCTTGACCTCATGAATTAGATACTAGAATATATTTTCACTGATTGGCAACAATTACATGTTGTTCAAATGGGTTTGCTAAGCAAGAACCTTATATTGAGCAACTTGAGAGAAGGATCTATCAAGATATTTGAAAAAGGATTTTTTCTCCACCCATATTTCATAAGATTATCTTTCAAGAGTTGTGGTGAAGGAGCGAGAACTAACTCAAGACTCATGGCTGAATTTGGAGGGGCTTAAGGATTAATAGGAGTATCTAAGGATTTAGTCTGAGTTGTGGAAGAGGCAAAATGATTCTTGGGGGGAACGACCTGAGAAAGAGAAGGTTTTTTAGGAATAGGGAGTGTTGAGGGCCATCGATAAGGAATTTATTGGCTAAATTTTTAGTTGTGGCTTCCAAATGAGGGCCATTAGTTGGGATTTTTTTGCAATTTTTTAGCGATGGCTTCCATTTGTTCTTTTTTAGCTGATTTTTTGGACAATTTATGATCAAGTGTCCAACTTATCTACAATAAAAACATGCATTAGGTAATTTTAGGTAGATAAGAGGTTGACAAACATGGAAACTTGGCCCATTGAGGTCAAGGGAAGGGGACAATGGATTGGATATATCTATTTCTACACAAATACAAGGGTGCACTTTATAATTAGATAGTTTTTTTCTGAAATAGGGTGAGACCACAAAACCTTACCCAAAAGAGCAGCAATTTTATTGAGAAAGGGGTGACATGAAAGAGATAAAAAGGAAAATTCTATCCAAAGAGGGTATTTTTACTTAAAGGGATCCTATGGATGAAAATACAAAGACCAGACTTGTAGATAACAAGTTTTCTTGCAGATAACCCATGTTTCGTATTAGAGAGCTTTTTTGTATGTTTGGGATTTGCAAAGGAGACTGTTATGTACCCCCTTTCCAACCCTCAAATAGCCTCAACTATCCAACCTATAGTATTTTACTAAACCCCCCTAACCCATTTGAGAAATTTAACCTCAGGTGGTATCCCCCATAAAAAATAAAATGACAGTACATTCAGACAAGTCATTAGCTACTTCAACAAAGGAATCAAGAAGAACAACTAAAAGGGGCTTACCTTGCTCTGCATGTGGTTGATGTGTTGCTAGATTAGGGTTTACTGTATCAATGGTACAACCCTCTGGTAAGCTCATCTTGCTCTTCGAATTCGTAGGCTTCTCCATGGAATTGTTTGCAAGGTTACCAAGGGGAGTCAAGGGAACCTAAGATTCAATAACATTGAGGGATGGAGTTTTGTTCATCATAGAAAACTCGCATCCCATACGAGCTATTTTTCTGTACCTAAATGCTTCTCCACTGTAGAGTTGGGCTTGTCGTCAAATGACAACGATTGTCCCGATTCTTCACTCTAAGCCCTAAAATATGCATAGCTTTTGGCAAGCTCAAAAGATAGGTAAAAACCCTAAAATTAGCATAGGAGTGCCCTGTTTTTTTTCACAAATATTTGAAATGTTTGGATGTTCACTAGTGGAAGAAAAATGTATTGGTATATTGAAAGTTGAAACCGTGAGAGCTCCTGAAAGCAAAAGAAATCACAGAAGGGCTCTTTTTACTGTTATGAAAATCTCAACTCCTAGATTGAAAGATGGGTTAAAAACCTAAAATTAGCACGAGTGCCCTATTTTTTTCCATAAATCTCTAAAATGTTTGGATGTTCACTGGTGAAAAGAAAATACCCTCGATATATTGAAACTAAAACCGTGACCGCTCTTAAAGGCAAAAGCGATCACAGAAGGACTCCAAACCCTATTTAAAATATTCGTTACTTGTTCATCTCAATGCTTTGAACATTAGTTTTTTATAGCCTGAACTCTTATTAATGTTTCCCTTTATAACCTATTCTAGTTTAATTTTTTTAAAAGGTTGAAATCTCATTGACTTTGTCTTTACCCAACAAACTAAAGATTATAAAGATTCCCTATTTATTAGCTTATTAATGTCTCTTCTCATTTCATTTTTTTTTTCTTATTTTTTACACAAACTCTCTAACACACACTCATATTAACTTATTAATATTTTCCTCGTAACTCCATTTAAAATGTATCACTTTTCTTTACACAAACTCACTTTCACATACATGCACTTTACACAATATCACACACATTCATATTAGGCTATTAATATTTTCCCTCGTAACTCCATGTATCATTTTTCTTTACACAAGCTCACTCTCACAATCATGCACAAACACTTGTCGTGGTTTAAAATTAAGTTTTCTAAAAAAAATAGCTCAAAACCATAACCACTATTATGTTCCATAGGAACTTGTATGTACTATTTTTAATATATCATATACGAGGTTCACCCCTTAAAGAGAATGATTGTACTTATAAAATTAATTGTGTGATTTCATCAATTGAATAATATTTTCAGAGAAAATTATTTCAGGGAACAACAAAATGGGTTTGGGGTTTGGCTTTTTGAGAGGTCCAAGATTCAAACTATGGTATGTGTAGGACTAAGACTATGTGTTAATCCCTTATTCACAAACAAGGGTAACTCTTGACAACTAATCACATGGGAGTTTATCAAACTATCGAATAAAAAATAAAGAAAACATCTAAAAAAAACTTGCTAAGCAATTATTTTGATTTTTTTATATATTATGCATGGAGATTAGTGAATATGGAAAAAATAGGATCTTTTATTTTTTTAAAGTAAACACCCTCACTAACCATTCATATGATCCCCTGGTTTCATTTTATAATTTTAGCCTTTAATAAATATAAAAGTAGCTTTAGTTTGTTTACGAGAAAAGTAGTAGATCGACCAATTTTTCTTTGAGTGTTTGTCAATTTGAAGTCGATGGTTCCAATCCCGAGCCCTTCCAAAACCTTTTGTTTAGATACTTTTTTACTTTTGTTTAGATACTTTGTGGTATAATATTTTATATTATTTATACAAAGGATTTAAAATAAAAATTATATAATAGTATTTTTAGAGATAATTTTTATATTTTTATAAAATTAATAATAATAATTTTATATGTTATTATCATGGTTATGCATAGTGGCGAATATTTTCAAATTGGGTGAATATTAGGATTTCCAAAATTGGAAATTAGTGAATATGAGGACCCTCAACGTCGGTCCATTCGCTTAAAATTTTTAGGACCAAATTTTTCTTAGGGTTAATTGACCATAATATATATCCAAACATAGACATATTTGTACTTGTTGGAAAGATCTTTTCGAGCATGATCTAATGGTGGTATTTTTATGAAGTTATAAGGTGATTTAATAGTCAAAATTCACCCAAAATATGGCCTTAATTTTTAGGGCTTCAAATATACTAAATTTTGGTGTGAGGAAGATTGATTTGATTTTCTTAGGATTCATCATGGTTCGCCTTTATTTTTATTAGGATTAGCCATTTTTTTACAAGTAAATTTTGAGTCCAACCCCTTATGCATAACTCTGGTTATTATGTTTCACATATATTTATATTTTAAATAAGAAATATAACTACATATAAATATTATATTATAATAAATAAAATTAAAATTTTGAATTTTATCGTCTTCTTCATAAGGAATGGATAAGAAATTGAAAGACATGCAAACTTACAATAACCCTCTGCATGCTATAATCATATAAACAATCTTCTACCATTGAAATAATTTGTAATGGTAAATCAAACTCTTGAAATTTATATCTACAATGTAACCTTACATGTCTCATATCACTTAACATTTGTCTTGCTTTACATATATTTAAAATATAAATTAGTGGATAAATATATAGTTGTCCCTCAAATCTTATTATTAACCTATGTAGACATTAAATATGTTAAGAGGTACAAAATTTTTAAATTCAATAGATCTCTATATTCAGTGTAATTTTTGAGCATTTTCTATCTATCATCATCCGCCTTGTCAAAATCTAGCTTTGTGATGTTACACACCTTCAAAATTGACTCTTTGATAGGCATATAAGCATATATGTTCTTTTTCATAATATATCCAAAATTTACAATGCCCAACTTGAGGTATGGGTTTGATGACAAGCACTTTTTAGATACAACCCACATCTTCATTATGTAGAACATATCTATAAATATTTACAACAGGTTGTTTTCCTCTAGATTGTAGTCATCGAGCATGGCATTGTCGACAATGAGTACCATCTCCTTGTTGCCCTTCTTATCTCATGTATTCATATTCTAAAGGGAATTTATGGACCTCACATGATAGAGTCATCCTTCACATAGCATAGGTGCAAGTTGAGGAATGGTACCTTATTTCCATCACAAATAAAGGGGAGCTATCAACCGCCACCATGCATGAATTGACCATCACCTATATATGTGATATGAAGATGTGGTTACCCTAGTAACAAAGTCATGGATGAATATATGTCATTGTATGGAATACACAATGATGTCTAAGTGCTTCTCCCTCTAGGGGACACTCAAAATAGATTTAAAAATAATGGCAAGAAAGAATAAGAAAAGATGAATAACTCTCCTTTAGTGAGAATGATCTTGGCATGTGTCATCATGTTGAGGAATAACCTTCCTCCCAAACCATACCTCCTTGTGTTGATGATGTCCTATGATGCAGGAGCATCCGACAGCAGCAGATCAATCTTGCATCAACCAAATTTTCTTAAGTGTTACCAAAATTTTCCTTCTAAAGTGTTTGGCAGGAACAAGGCGGAAGTTGGAGGAACAAGGCAGAAGTTGGAAGAAAAATGTGAAAGTTGGGGGGAGTCACGAAATTGTGACTCCAAAAGCTGCAATGAGACAGGCAAGTTTCGTGATGCGCGATATCGCGACATGTCACGATATCGTGACGCACGATATCGCGACAATAATTGGAGGCTAAGGCAAGGGGCAAGTTTCGTCATGATATCACGACGCGCGATATCACGACAGCAAAGGGAGTGCAGGTTGAGAAGGAAAATTCAAAGGCAGAGAAGAACTAAGGCATGGCAGAAGATGGGCTCGAAGGCAAAGTCAGAAATGGTCACAATATCGTGACTATTTCTCGTGACAGGAGGCAAAGGCAGAAATGGTCGCGATATCGCGACCATTTCTCGTGGCAAGAGGCAAAGGCAGAAATGGTCACGATATCGCGACCATTTCTCGCGGTAGGAGGCAAAGGCAAAAATGGTCGCGATATCGCGACGTCGTGATATCGTGACAAAAATTGAAAAGCTTGGCACAAGGGCGCGGAGGTCGTGATACCGCGACATGTCGCGATATCGCGACCAGTTGAAGGCTGCCACGTGGATTAAGATTTCACAGCCAATTGAAGACAAATTTAAAATTGGACACGTGGACGGCGTGCGCGTGCGAGAAAAGAGACAACTGTTGCAGACAAACTTTCTGACAAAGCGACGGTTGCAGGTGAAGGACCAATGAACGGCGTGCTTTCATGGCGGATCAGGGAGTGGGTGATTTATGGAAGGAAAATTTAAATCTCGACGGGGAAGGCCAATTTTGGAGGTTTTTGTTTAATATTTTCATGCAGGTGGGTCATTAATGACCTAGAGGGCCGAGACCTCGATAAAAACTTGAAATTTGTAAGAGATCGAGGGCAGTGGACTGGAAGGTCGAGAAAGAGAGAGAGTGTGTGCGAGGAAAATACCAGGGGATCTCTGGTTATTGTATGCCTACGGGCTATTTTATCAGTGAATGTAAACATAACAGATTTAAATCAAGATATTTTGTGCATTTATGAGTGTTTGTGACTTTGGGCTGTAACTCTATTTACGTAAATGTGTGTTTGACTTTCCTTGTCCCCCGTCAGTGGTATCAGAGCCGAAAGTTCTTGAGTGTGTGACAGATCGCCGGACGTGAGGCAGTCACACCAGGATCTGTGGGAAGGCTCATGAGAAAGTGAGAAGATGCCTCCGAGAAGAAACCCCATTGGTGGGAGAGGCATGGCAGCAGCAGATTTTTGAGCTTTGCAACGACAAGTTCAGGCCCTGCAAGAAGAACTACGCAGAGGACACGAACCGAGAAGAGATGCAGATAGTGAAGATGAAGCAGATGAAGAAGAAAATCAGTTTGAAGAAGAAGAAGAAGTTGTAGATCCGGCACAAGCCAGGCTGTACAGGGCCATATCTCAGATTGGGAAGAGGCCGAAGATGGAAGTTTCCACGTATTTTGGGAACCTGGATCCGAAGGAATTGATTGACTGGATAAATGACCTGGAAGAATACTTTGAGTATGATGAAGTTGAAGATCCCGAGAGGGTCAGATTTGCCAAAACTAAATTAAAAGGTCATGCCAGCATATGGTGGAAGGGAGTACAGCTGGAATGGAATAGAAGAGGAAAAGAACGGATAACAAGATGGGAACGGATGGTAGAAAAATTAAAAAGATAGTTTATTCCGGTAGATTATGAGTTGGATCTGCTAAGAAAATTGCAGAGTTTGAGGCAGATGAATAAAACTGTCCAAGAATACACGGAGGAATTTTATAAAATCTCCATCAGAACCGGCCATTTAGAAGCAAGCAAGGAAAATGTGGCCCGTTATATTAATGGGTTGAGACCTAGTGTCCAGGAAGAGTTGAGCTTAGTTCGGGTGAGCACCATCAAAGATGCTTACCAGTTTGCTCTGAAAGTTGAAGAAAAACTGAACAAAAGGTTTGAGAGCAAACAAAGAGGAAGAGGGCACGGAGAAAATACTGGTGGAAGAAAAGAGGAAGGAAAGGAGGAGAAGAAAGAAGAGGCTAGCAGCAGCCGGGATCAGAAGGAAGATGAAGAACCCAAACCACAAGTTCAGAACAATGGCTACCCAAGAGGAAGAGGTAGATCTGGATGTAGGTATGGAAGAGGAGTGTTTCGGGGAACATGTTTCCACTATGGAGAAGAGGGGCATCGGGCATATGAGTGTCCCCAGCACCCGAAGAGAGTGAACAAGAAACAAGTGGGTCCTGCCAGAGTTGTTGTGGCAGCAGAAGATGCTGAATCAGAACATTCTGAAGAAGCTGAGAAAGGAGAAGCCATGATCATGAGGAGAACCATGCTGATTGATGAAGACAAACCTGAGCAGAGGAGAAGCCTGTTTCGCACACGGTGTAAAAGTGCAAGCAAAGTCTGTAATGTTATTATAGACAATGGGAGTACAAAAAACTTAGTCTTCGAGGAGATGGTTGCTAAGTTACAGCTGAAGAAAAGGAGACACCCGCATCCATACCGAATTGCGTGGTTGCGGAAGGACCACAGAGCATGGGTCCGTGAACAGTGTTTAGTCACATTCCAGATTGGGAGATACCAGGATGAGGTCCTGTGTGATGTTTTCCCCATGGATGCTTGCCATTTGCTATTAGGAAGGCCATGGAAGTTTGATCGGAGTGTAGTGCATGATGGTCATGCAAATACTTACTCCTTGATGAAAGATGGAGTGCGCCACAAATTAAAGCCATTACAGACAGTGGATGAGAAGGTGTGCAGCAATGCCAAAATTTGTCTGGTAGAGGGCAAAAATTTTTTGCCAGGAGACGGGATTTGAGCAGGTTGCAAAGGCAGATGAGTGTTTGGAGGTGTTATAGAAGACGCGGACCGAATGACATAGAAGTGAAGGTCACTTCTCCATTTACCTCGAGTGTCTGATGCAGGAGCATCCGGCGGCAGCAGATCAATATTGCATCAACCAAATTTTCTTAAGTGTTACCAAAATTTTCCTTCTAAAGTGTTTGGCAGGAACAAGGCGGAAGTTGGAGGAACAAGGCAGAAGTTGGAAGAAAAAGGTGAAAGTTGGGGGGAGTCACGAAATCGTGACTCCAAAAGCTGCGATGAGACATAGGCGAGTTTCGTTGCGATATTGCGACGCGTGATATCGCGACATGTCACGATATCGCGACACGCGATATAGCGACAATAATTGGAGGCTAAGGCAAGGGGCAAGTTTCATCGTGATATCGTGACGCGTGATATCACGACATGTCGTGATATCGTGACAGCAAAGGGAGTGCAGGTTGAGAAGGCAAAGTCGAAGGCGGAGAAGAACTAAGGTGTGGCGAAAGATGGGCTTGAAGGCAAAGTCAAAAATGGTCGCGATATCGCGACCATTTCTCACGACAGGAGGCAAAGGCAGAAATGGTCGCGATATCGCGACCATTTCTCATGGTAGGAGGCAAAGGCAGAAATGGTCGTGATATCATGAC
Organism: Wollemia nobilis; assembly: GCA_028583015.1. Lineage (NCBI taxonomy): Eukaryota > Viridiplantae > Streptophyta > Pinopsida > Araucariales > Araucariaceae > Wollemia > Wollemia nobilis. The sequence goes on from JAQPPZ010001195.1 coordinate 23,294,395, forward strand.
CATTTCTCGTGGCAAGAGGCAAAGGCAAAAATGGTCGCGATATCGCGATGTTGCGATATCGCGACATCACGATATCGCGACAAAAATTGAAAAGCTTGGCATAAGGGCGTGGAGGTTGCGATACCGTGACATGTCACGATATCGTGACCAGTTGAAGGCTGCCACGTGGATTAAGATTTCATGGCCAATTGAAGACAAATTTAAAATTGGACACGTGGACGACGCACGCACGGGAAAAGAGACAGTTGTTGCAGACAAACTTTCTGACAAAGTGACGGTTGCAGGTGAAGGACCAATGAACGGCGTGCTTTCATGGCAAATTAGGGAGTGGGTGATTTACGAAAGGAAAATTTAAATCTCAACGGGGAAGGCTGATTTTGGAGGTTTTTGTTTAATATTTTCACGCAGGTGGGTCATTAATGACCTAGAGGGCCGAGACCTCGATAAAAACTTAAAATTTGTAAGAGATCGGGGGCGGTGGACTAGAAGGTCGAGAAAGAGAGAGAGAGTGTGCGAGGAAAATACCAGGGGATCTCTGGTTATTGTATGCCTGTGGGCTGTTTTATCAGTGAATGTAAACGTAACAGATTTAAATCAAGATATTTTGTGCATTTACGAGTGTTTGTGACTTTGGGCTGTAACTCTGTTTACGTAAATGTGTGTTTGACTTTCCTTGTCCCCCGTCATCCTAGTTGGAATAAATATTGAAAGCACAAATTTGACTCATCCAGAGCTAATAACTTACCTTTGAATAAAAGGATGATAGTGTTGGAAATGGTTGAAGTTATAAGTATTATCAATTATGTTAAGGGTACCCCAAATTATGGTGGGGCACTACCATAATTGCTTTAGTGAGGCTATATAAGTCGAAGAACACGTTGAGGAAGAGGGGTTACCTTGTGGCCTATCCTTATGAAAATTTATTGATGAACAAAGTGTCTATAATATGGTATTCCTTCCATAGATGCATAGCACATGCAACATCCCCTTGTTATCATAGAGGTGGTGCACACACCATGGGTAAGCACAAGTTGGAATCATTGTGGATGTAGTTAAGGCATACCAAGAAGGTACCTTTGATTCTAGGGCACTTTGTCAGGTATATTTTTTACTCTTTTGCATGCCAAAATTATGAGGTTATTAAGAGTAACTAGAGCAATGAAAAAAGATGTACGCATGTACAAATTATTCATAAGATAAAACATAACTAAAAATAAAAGAAATGATATTTTTTAGTATTTATCACACTAGGATGAAACAAATAGGGATGCCTCCCACTTAAAATAACCTACAAATAAAATTATTTTTATAATAATAAAAGTAAATTTTAATTTAACTCATGCATATGATTTTACTACATTAAATATGGTTTTAAAGAATGTTTTTCAAATAAATATATGTTATTTTGATATTTTAAAGTTATTTGAAAAATGTAACTATAATATAATTTATAAGTCAACATGAATGATTAATTGTTTTTGATTGGTTATTTTGAATTGAAATATACTCTCTTTATATTTTATCATGGTCAAATTATCACATAAATCTGATACTTCAACAAACCTCAATGAATCATATTATCGCAATATCATAGAAAACCCTATTATTATAGGTTACTTTAGTAAAAATTGTTCATTATAATTTATGGATTTAAAGTTGCATCAAAATACCTTAGATAAGTAATTAATTAGTAAAAATGTTAGTTATTACTATAGTGGGTGTGTGAGTACGTTTGATTTTTTTTGGTTAATCATTAAAATTTATTATTGTATACCATTTGTATTACAAGTAAAATTATTTGTATTATAAGTAAAATTATTTGTATTATCCATGTTTAAAACATTAGTTAATAATAATAAAAACAAGATAATATAAAATGATAAACATCAAAAAAATCAAGTATAAACATGACTTCTAATGAAATAGAAAGGATATTATTTTTTGAATACATATAGAAGGGGTTTTAAAGGGTCCCCAAACCTTTTACAATAGGAGAAGCCTTGTAAAACTTGGCCTAAAACCAACAATACTAGGACAAGAACAACTATAAAACACTACAACTGGCCACTCATCACCAAGTGAACCAACTACAACTTGATACAAAAACAAAATTAGAATAGTATTGGTGAGCCCCCTAACCAACCAACACTCCCACATGGTTGTGCATAAAACCTTTCTTCATAAAATATAAAATATTATAGAGCATCAAGAAGCATGTAATGCTAAATCTAATTGAAGAATACCTTAGAGAAAATTGTCTCTCCAAATAGACAGACCATTGAGACTTATACCTAGGTTTACCATAAAGTTGGTGTGGTAGTTTTCTTCTCCAAAGATATTATTTATCTCCCTATCCTCTTGAATAACACAAGCTTATACTAAGAGGGGTGGGTGAATAGTATAGCACCCACTTTTTACTTTCTTTTCAAACCAATATCAATTAGTGTCCTCAATTGCAATAACCAAATATAGTAGTGTGCATTAATAACATAGATAGCAATAGTAAGCAAGTGCACAAATCACCACACACAATTGAGAAACAAGATTTAACGTGGTTCCCCCAATGTGGGGTAGTCCACAAGATAATATCCTTATAATATTTCACAAAGAAATAGGGATCCTTATCCCAATACAAATGATTACTTTGATCTGCTCAAATCTAGGTTGTCTTGATATGATCAGGTGGGCTCCACTGATTTGCTCAGCTAGGCTCTCCACTGATCTACTCAACTAGGCTATCCATTGATCTGCTCAGCTAGGCCATCCACTGATCTTCTCAGCTAGGCTCTCCACTGTGTTGAGCAAGGTGTTGCAAGAAGTTTGTCATTGTTGTCAACACAAGCAGTTAGATCCAATGATGCAGTGGATAGACAGTTCGGGAGCCATTCAGATGCAGAGAACATAAATTCAAAGGATAGTCAGATTATGTAAAGTGCAATTCCAGGAAAACAAGAGTGACCCAGTTTCAAAAATTCGAAGAAAAAGACAAGTTAGAAAACTGTCGCGATATCGCGACATGTTTTCTGTCGCGATTTCGCGACAGGTCGGAGGAGAGAGAAAGCGCAGCCGAAAATGTCATGATTTCACGACGAAAGTGAGGAGAGAGAAAGCACAGCCAAAAATGTCATGATTTCACGACGAAAGTGAGGAGAGAGAAGGCGCAGTCGAAAATGTCATGATTTCATGACAAGTCGGAGGAAAGAAAGGACGCAAGGCAAACTGTCATGATTTCACGACATGCTGGAGGCCAAGGAGCTAAGTCGAGAAACTGTAGCGATTTCGCTACATGTTGAAATTTCGCTGGCCAACGCAAGGAGAAAGCGTTAAGTTGAAAAGTTGTAGCGATTTCGCTACATGTTGAATTTTCGTTGGCCAAAGCAAGGAGAAAGTGTTAAGTGAAAATAGCGATTTCGCTACGAATCAAAAGTGCACAAAGCAAAGGTGTAGCGATTTCGCTACGTGTCAAAATTGCACAAATCAAAGGTGTAGCGATTTCGCTACGAGTTGAAAAAGCACAACACAAAGATGTAGCGATTTCGCTACGAGTTGAAAAAGCATAACACGAAGGTGTAGCGATTTCGCTATGGGTCTAAAAGTGTAGAACTCAAAGGTGCAGCGATTATGTTTCAAGTCGAAAGTGTAAGGCACAAGAGTGTAGCGATTTCGCTACGAGTCAATATTTCACGGGTAGAAGCAAAGTTGGAAGCACAAGGCACTAAGTTGTAGCGATTTCGCTACTGCATGAAACAAGGAATGTACGGAAGCCGAAAGCGTCACGATTTCACGACAAAGATGAGGATGACGTCAGCAAAAGCTGAAAGTGTCACGATTTCATGACAGGTTGCAAGAAAAGCCTCTGGAAGCCAAAAGCATCACGATTTCGTGACAAAGCTGAGGATGACATCAACAAAAGCTGAAAGTGTCACGATTTCATGACAAGTTGCAGGAAAAGCCTCTAGAAGCCGAAAGCGTCATGATTTCACGACAAGGATGAGGATGACGTCAACAAAAGTTCAAAGTGTCACGATTTCATGACAAGAACGGTGGCAAAGCTTTCAACGGCCAAAAGGGTCACGATTTCATGACAGCAAGGACAAGAAGGCGTACGGCTACAAAAGGTGTCACGATATCGTGACATGTTATTATTTCATGGCAACAGTTACAAAAAGGTGACAAAGGTGGCAGCAGCGGTTGAGGCCGACAAAGTTGAATCGGGGTCGACGGATTTTAGGGTTTTGCAGCCGACATCTTCTAGGGTTTTACAGCGGATGTTCTTAGGGTTTGCAGCTGACATCTTCTAGGGTTTTACAGTGGATATTCTTAGGGTTTGCAGTCGACATCTTCTAGGGTTTTACAGCGAAGGTTCTTAGGGTTTGCAGCAAACTTTCTTAGGGTTTGCAGCCGACGTCCTTAGGGTTACTGTCGACTATGATTTGAGAATTGATCTTGATTTTTCTTCTATAAAAGTAGGGCTTCCTCGAGTTTGAATTGTAAGGTGTGAAGATAGAGTGCGAAGGCGAGTAGAGTGATTGCGCAAGTGAAGTTCATGTCGGAGCAGAGTGCGGAGTAGTAGTTCGAGTCTGCATATCGTGATTGCATGTTAGAAGTGCGAAATGTGTAGAGGTGGAGATCCAAGTTCAAAGTGATAGCGCGTAGACAACAGAAGTGATCGATCATCCGATTGCAGCAGAGAGTGCGAAGAAGTACATAGAAGCGATCGGACAGTGTGAAGTGTTTTGCGTAGAAGCAACAGAATGCAGAAAAATAGCAGACTATAAGGAACAACGTGAAAGTTTTATTCTATCATTTTTATTATCTTTATTGACTTCCAAGTTGCAGCTTGGTATAAGGGGTTGGTGCCTCTTTCCAGTAGGTGCTGGTAAATTAGGAGTTGGTGCTCCATTCTGTTTGAATCAGATAAAGCAAAGGGGTTGGTGCTCCTTCCAGTTGATGCTGGTAAAAGATTTTGTAAAGTTGTAGCTTTGCATTTGACTGGATTTGGATGGTAGTCCAAGCAGTCATTTTGAGGAGTAGCCACATTGGTGAACCTCGTTAATTTGTTGTGTTGTGCGTCATGCTTTCTTGCTGCTTTTGATATTTCGTTTATCAGTTTTAAATAGTTGCTGGATTTAAATATATATATTTTAGAAGTTTTAAAGATCACACTGATTCACCCCCCTCTTAGTGTCACTGTGATTACAACAATTGGTATCAGAGCTAGGTACCTGAACAGGCTTAATCAGCTAGGGTGATCCCAGTAAGTGACATTATGGCTGGTGGTGAAGGTTTCTCCTCAAACAAGGCACCACTGTTTGACGGAACAAATTATGCTTTCTGGAAGATCAGAATGCAAACATATCTCCAAGCTTTGGGATTTGACATCTGGAATGCAGTAGTCAATGGTTACACAGCTCCTGCTATTGCTCCAACCGACAACACCGGTAAAAAGGAGTTTGAAAATGATTCTAAAGCTAAAAATGCCATCATGTGTGGATTAGTGGACAGTGAGTTGGTCAAAATCATAAACTGTGTTTCAGCAAAAGATGTGTGGGACAAACTGGAGAATATTCATGAGGGAGATGACAAGATCAAGGAAGCTAAGCTGCAAACTCATCGAGCTCAATTCGAATCACTAAAAATGACCAACGATGAGAACATAGAAGCCTTCATGCAAAGGGTAAATGGAATCACTAATTCAATGAGAGGTCTCGACGAAAAGTTGGATGATGCTACTATTGTGAAAAAGGTTTTAAGGTCGCTTCCTCACAGGTTTGATTCTAAAGTCTCTGCCATAGAAGAGGCTAAAGACTTAAATCATTTCAGTATGGATGAGATGCATGGTTCCTTGACGGCTTACGAAATGAGAATAGGAAAGTCTAATCCTACAGACAGAGAAGCAGCATTTAAAGCCCAAAAGGGTAAAGACACAAAGCAAGAATCTGAAGAAGAAGAAATCTCAGACGAAATGGAAGCAAATTTTGTCAGAAAGTTGAGAAAGGGCAAAGGAAAGTACAAAGGAAAACTACCTTTTAAATGTTTCAACTGTGGGGGAATTGGACACTTTGCAACCAAATGTCCTCTCAATGAGAAGGACAAAGGTGAGGAAACTTCACATCAAGAAAAAGGTGAATGGAGAAAGAAATCTAACTTCAGAAAAGGCAATTTCAAAAAGAAAAGCTTTATATCCAGGAATGCATATTCCTCAGAAGACAGCTCTAGTGAGGATTCTGAAGAAGGAACAGGCGAAGCTCTATTCATGGCATTTGAAGTCAAAAATTCTGAAAAGGCAGAAATCTCAGAGAAGGAAGAAGGTATGAACTCTATACTGACTGTTGAAAAAACTGAGGCTGAAGTAGATTTAGAAGGTGAACTAGTTTCTGCTCTTATAGAATGGAAATCTGAGAAGAGAAAAAATAAAAAACTGTCAAGGAAACTTGAGGATGCAAATGACATTATAACAAGTTTGAAAATACAGTCAGAAGAGTACAAGAAAATGTCCGAAGATCTTGAAGTTCAGGTGACCATGAAGATAGATTGCTGCTGTAAACTGGAAGAAGAAAATGTTGGTCTTCGAATACAGATACAAGAGCTGGATCAAAAAATTAGCTGCTATTACAAACGTGAAGAAAGTTCGATGAAGCTGGACAAAATTTTAAGCGATCAAAGACCCGCAGGTATCAAATTTGGTCTGGGCTTTGTTGAAGGAGAATCATCAGCCAGAAATGTTGAAAGAAGTGAAGACAAGAAACAGGCTGTGGAAAGAACAACTAATCAGGCAAAAGAAAGAAATGATGCCAGGCCTGAAAAGAGGACTGACAATGATGGTTTTACCAAGGTCACACATCAAAAGAAAAGAAAATCTATGACTCCTGCAACAAACTGGCAAAGACCATCTTTCAGGTTCAATCATTACTTTTATGGTTTCTATTTTAAATGTAATGCTTATGGACATAAAATTGCTGACTGCAAGTATAATGTAGGACCAAGAAGTTTCACTAGTAGAAATGCTTTTGCTCCTTTAAGAAGTTATGCAGTAGAATGCTTCAATTGTCACAACTTTGGTCATATTGCTAGAAACTATCATAGTACCTCTGTTTCAAATCAAATTCAGAAAAGAAGAGTTCAACCATATAGGGCAAAACAAAGTAGAAATCATTCTGAAAGATATGTGCAAGATTCTGAAAAGGGGAAATCCAAGCTGGAATCCAATACCACGGTCAAAACAGAATGGAAACAGAAAGAACAACTCAGAGAAGAAAAGGAATCTCTAATAGTACAGACAACTTTCAAGGCTCAAAATAAATGTGTTCCATGGATTCTTGACAGTGGTTGCTCAAGTCATATGACAGGTGATAAACAGAAGTTTGAAAAACTACAAAAATATGAGGGTGGCTCTGTAAAGTTCGAAAACAATGATGGAGCCAAGATAATCGGAAAGGGGTCTGTCAAAATTAGTGATGGGAAAATTAAGTCAGAAGAAGTTCTATTTGTGGATGGTCTGAAACACAATCTGTTAAGTGTGAGTCAAATCTGTGATAAAGGACATGAAGTAGTTTTCAAGAAGCAGGGTTGTGAAGTCAGAAAAATAAACAGTGAGAAATTAATAGCAACCGGCTCAAGGACGTCTGGCAACCTGTACACACTCTCAGAATCTTCAGAAGGTATGTGCTTCATTGGACAAGAAGAAGAGAACTGGCTGTGGCACAAGAGGCTTGGACACATAAGTTTCGACAACTTAGTGAAAATCAGCTCAAAACAAGCAGTGAGAGATATTCCAACCATTAGAAAACCTTCAAATATTGTCTGTGCCTCATGTCAGAAGGGAAAGCAAACCAGAGTTTCATTCAAAACAAAAGAGTACCACACTAGCAAGCCTCTGGAACTTATACATACAGACTTATGTGGACCCATGAGAACACAAAGCATAAATGGAGACAAATATTTTATGTTATGTATCGATGATTATTCCAGAATGACCTGGATATTTTTCTTAAAAGACAAAACAGAAGCTTTTCAAATGTTCAAATCCTTCAAACATCTAGTTGAGAATGAAACAGGAAAAAGGATTAAATGTTTACGATCAGATAGAGGAGGAGAATTCATTTCAAATGAATTTTTAGAATACTGTGAAAATCATGGCATCAGGAGACAATATTCAGCAGCTAGAACTCCCCAGCAGAATGGTGTAGTAGAAAGAAAGAACAGAACTATTCAGGAAATGGCACGCACTATGCTGGCAAAAAATAAAATAGCAGACAGATTCTGGAAAGAAGCAGTTCACACAGCAGTATACCTCCAAAACAGATATATGTTAAGGACTCATGAAAGCAAAACTCCTTATGAGTTGTGGTTTGGTAGAAAAGCAACAACAAAACATCTCAAAGTATTTGGTCTGTAAGTGTTATATCAGAAATACTGATGACAATCTCGAGAAATTTGAAGATAGAGCAGATGAAGGTGTCTTTGTTGGGTATTCTCCAAAAAGTAAAGCTTACAAATGCTACAACAAGAGACTCAAGAAAATTGTGGATAGTGCAGATGTTAAATTTGATGAAGGTAGAACACGGTTAACTGACTTTGAGGAAAACTACCCAATCTATGAAGATGTTTTTGAAGGAGATGAGGTACATGAAGAAGGAAACAAACCTACAATTGATTCAGATTGACTTAATCGATGACTCAGAAGCACAAGAAAATAAGAAATTTAAAACTGGCAGCTGGCAGAAAAATCATCCAACAGATCAAATAATTGGAGATCCCACAGCCGGTGTTCAAACAAGAAGGAAAGTAATAAGTAATTACTCTCTTTTATCAAGCATTGAGCCCAAAAACATAGATGAAGCCAGCAAAGATGATAGCTGGATGAAAGCAATAAATGAAGAGTTAGATCAGATTGAAAAGAACAGAACTTGGGAACCGGTACCTAGACCTGCAAATAAGAATGTAATCGGCACCAAATGGATATTTCGAAACAAATTAAATGAAGACGGTCAGGTCATTAGAAACAAAGCAAGACTGGTTTGCAAAGGCTATGCACAGGTCGAAGGCATTGATTTTGAAGAGACTTTCGCACCAGTGGCCAGACTAGAAGCTATTAGAATGTTTTTGGCACTAGCAGTTCACAAGAACTTCAGAGTTTATCAGATGGATGTAAAATCTGCCTTCCTAAATGGGAAACTTGAAGAAGAGGTCTATATTGAACAACCAGATGGCTTTCAAATCAGTGAAGATCCTAACCTTGTCTACAAATTAAAGAAAGCACTGTATGGATTAAAACAAGCACCACGGGCATGGTATGCAAGGCTAGATAATTATCTCTCTCAACAGGGATTCAAGAAAGGTTTAGTGGACAATAATCAGTATGTAAAAATAGAAGGTGGGCATCTCATTGTTCTAGTTGTCTATGTAGATGATATCATATTTGGCAGCAACAAAGATGAATCTTGTAAAGACTTAGCAAATAAGATGCAGAATGAATTTGAAATGTCTATGATTGGTGAACCTGTCTTACTTTCTTGGGCTGCAAGTTAATCAAAATGAGAAAGGCATATTCATTTCCCAAATCAAATATGTGAAAGAAATGCTAAAAAGGTTCACTATGGAGGACTGTAAGCCAGTCAGCACTCCCATGACAACAGGCTGCAAATTGAGTAAAGAAGACAAATCTCCACCTGTAGATCAAACCATGTATAGATCTATGATTGGAAGTCTACTATATTTAACAGCCACTAGACCTGATATTCTACAGGCAGTTTGCATGGTAGCTAGATTTCAGGCCAGTCCCAAAGAGACTCATGTGACAACAGTTAAAAGGATATTTCGGTATCTCAAGGGCACCATGGAGTATGGGTTGTGGTACCCAAAAGGCAAAGACTTCACTCTTATATCATATTCAGATGCAGATTGGGCTGGATGTGTTGATGACAGAAAGAGTACCAATGGAGGAGCCTTCTATTTGGGGGACAGATTGGTTGCATGGCACAGTAAGAAGCAAGAGTCAGTTTCTTTATCTACAGCTGAGGCAGAATATATTGCAGCAGCAACATGTTGCACACAAGTCTTGTGGATGAAACAAACTTTGAAAGATCTAGGTATTAATTTTAGTGAACCAATATCAGTAAAGTGTGATAACACCAGTGCAATCAACATCTCTAAGAATCCAGTAATGCACTCACGGACAAAGCACATTGCTATAAGGTATCATTTCTTGAAGGAGAAAGTTGCAGAAGGAGAAGTTAAATTGGACTATGTCCCAACTACAGAACAAGTAGCAGATATTTTTACAAAACCTTTGCCCAAGGAAGTATTTGAGTACCTTCGCAACAAATTAGGAGTAGTCACACTTCCTAAGAAGTGACTAGCTACAGGGATCACTTTCTCAGGGGGAGCATTTGAGTATTTGACTATTCTTTTGCTCATGATCATAATTTGTGCCAGATGCAACAAATTGTGCCTGAGAAGTGTGAGGATGGACTCAGGGGGAGTCTGCAGCAGCCCTTTGGTATTATTGACAAAGGGGGAGAAGAGTTACAGGAATGTATACAGGTGTTGCCAACAATTCCAAAGGGGGAGATTGTTGAGCAAGGTGTTGCAAGAAGTTTGTCATTGTTGTCAACACAGGCAGTTAGATCCAATGATGCAGTGGATAGACAGTTCAGGAGCCATTCAGATGCAGAGAACAGAAATTCAAAGGATAGTCAGATTATGTAAAGTGCAATTCCAGGAAAACAAGAGTGACCCAGTTTCAAAAATTCGAAGAAAAAGACAAGTTAGAAAACTGTCGCGATATCGCGACATGTTTTCTGTCGCGATTTCACGACAGGTCGGAGGAGAGAGAAAGCGCAGCCAAAAATGTCATGATTTCACGACGAAAGTGAGGAGAGAGAAAGCAGCCAGAAATGTCATGATTTCACGACGAAAGTGAGGAGAGAGAAGGCACAGTCGAAAATGTCACGATTTCATGACAAGTCGGAGGAAAGAAAGGACGCAAGGCAAACTGTCATGATTTCGTGACATGTTGGAGGCCAAGGAGCTAAGTCGAGAAACTGTAGCGATTTCGCTACATGTTGAAATTTCACTGGCCAACGCAAGGAGAAAGCGTTAAGTTGAAAAGTTGTAGCGATTTCGCTACATGTTGAATTTTCCCGGGAGAGGGAGAAAGTGTTAAGTGAAAATTGTATAGATTTTCGCTACGAATCAAAAGTGCACAAAGCAAAGGTGTAGCGATTTCGCTACGTGTCAAAATTGCACAAATCAAAGGTGTAGCGATTTCGCTACGAGTTGAAAAAGCACAACACAAAGATGTAGCGATTTCGCTACGAGTTGAAAAAGCATAACACGAAGGTGTAGCGATTTCGCTACAGGTCTAAAAGTGCAGAACTCAAAGGTGCAGCGATTATGTTTCAAGTCGAAAGTGTAAGGCACAAGAGTGTAGCGATTTCGCTACGAGTCAATATTTCATGGGTAGAAGCAAAGTTGGAAGCACAAGGCACTAAGTTGTAGCGATTTCGCTACTGCATGAAACAAGGAATGTACGAAAGCCGAAAGCGTCATGATTTCATGACAAAGATGAGGATGACGTCAGCAAAAGCTGAAAGTGTCACGATTTCACGACAGGTTGCAAGAAAAGCCTCTGGAAGCCAAAAGCGTCATGATTTCGCGACAAAGCTGAGGATGACGTCAGCAAAAGCTGAAAGTGTCACGATTTCATGACAGGTTGCAGGAAAAGCCTCTGGAAGCCGAAAGCATCGTGATTTCATGACAAGGATGAGGATGACGTCAGCAAAAGTTCAAAGTGTCACGATTTCATGACAAGAACGGTGGCAAAGCTTTCAACGGCCAAAAGGGTCACGATTTCATGACAGCAAGGACAAGAAGGCGTACGGCTACAAAAGGTGTCGCGATATCGTGACATGTTATTATTTCATGACAACAGTTACAAAAAGGTGACAAAGGTGGCAGCAGCGGTTGAGGCCGACAAAGTTGAATCGGGGCCGACGAATTTTAGGGTTTTGCAGCCGACATCTTCTAGGGTTTTACAGCGGATGTTCTTAGGGTTTGCAGCCGACATCTTCTAGGGTTTTACAGCGGATATTCTTAGGGTTTGCAGCCGACATCTTCTAGGGTTTTACAGCGGAGGTTCTTAGGGTTTGCAACAAACTTTCTTAGGGTTTGCAGCCGACGTCCTTAGGGTTACTGCCGACTATGATTTGAGAATTGATCTTGATTTTTCTTCTATAAAAGCAGGGCTTCCTCGAGTTTGAATTGTAAGGTGTGAAGATAGAGTGCGAAGGCGAGTAGAGTGATTGCGCAAGTGAAGTTCATGTCGGAGCAGAGTGCGGAGTAGTAGTTCGAGTCTGCATATCGTGATTGCATGTTAGAAGTGCGAAATGTGTAGAGGTGGAGATCCAAGTTCAAAGTGATAGCGCACAGACAGCAGAAGTGATCGATCATCCGATTGCAGTAGAGAGTGCGAAGAAGTACACAGAAGCGATCGGACAGTGCGAAGTGTTTTGCGTAGAAGCAACAGAATGCAAAAAAATAGCAGACTGTAAGGAACAACGTGAAAGTTTTATTCTATCATTTTTATTATCTTTATTGACTTCCAAGTTGCAGCTTGGTATAAGGGGTTGGTGCCTCTTTCCAGTAGGGTGCTCGGTAAATTAGGAGTTGGTGCTCCATTCTGTTTGAATCGGATAAAGCAAAGGGGTTGGTGCTCCTTCCAGTTGATACTATACTGGTAAAATATTTTGTAAAGTTGTAGCTTTGCATTTGACTGGATTTGGATGGTAGTCCAAGCAGTCATTTTGAGGAGTAGCCACATTGGTGAACCTCGTTAATTTGTTGTGTTGTGCGTCATGCTTTCTTGCTGCTTTTGATATTTCGTTTATCAGTTTTAAATAGTTGCTGGATTTAAATATATATATTTTAGAAGTTTTAAAGATCACACTGATTCACCCCTCTCTCAGTGTCACTGTGATTACAACACACTGATCTAATAAGCTAGGCTATCTATTGATCTGCTCAGCTAGGCTATCCACTAATCTGCTCAGCTAGGCTATCCACTGATCTGCTCAGCTAGGCAATTGGTGTTGATGGGTTTTCTATTTTTGTCCTATCTCTTTTACTACTCACAAATTTTCCTCAATGCCTTCTCTCAAGGCTAAAAAAATCTTGCTCAAATGTTATCCCAAATCTATCCTTAAAGCCTTCATAAAAGGCTCAAACAATCCTGATCAAATGTTATCCCAAATATGTTCTCAAAGACTTCACAAAAGGCTCAAACAATCCTGCTCAAATGCTATCTCAAATCTCTCTAGAAATTCTGTCCCAAAAGCCTTCCCAAAGGCTCAACCAATCATGCACAAAAGCTATCTCAAATCTATCCATAAATTCTATCCCAAAAGCCTTCCCAAAGGCTCAACCAATCATGCACAAAAGCTGTCTCAAATCTGTCCAAAAATTTTGTCCCAAAAGCCTTCCCAAAGGCTCAACCAATGACTCTCAAGTAGCACTCAAATCTCAACCACAAATCAACGAAGGCAAGGCTCAATGATGAACTCAACAATGGATAACAAATGAATGATGACAATACTCAACAATGTGCTCAACAATGAATGGCATTGTACTATTAAATGAATGACAACAATGATCCACAATGATCTCAACAATGTATGACAAATGATCTCTCAAATGGATGACAACAATGCTCAACAATGTACTCTCAAATGGATGACAACAATGCTCAGCAAGCTACTCTCAAATGGGTGACAAATGATCTCTCAAATGGAAACCTCTCCAAGAAATAACAATGAGGACTTCAACCAACCAAGGACAATCTCCACAAGTGATAGCAATAGGTTCTCAATAATATTTTCCTCATGCAATGTCAATAAGCTCTCAAGAAACAAGCACAACTCCCTCAAGCAAAGAGATCTCAAATAGCCAACAATGATCTCCTCAAATGAAATACAAATGTATCCAAAAGTGACTAGAAAATGATCTCCTCAATGGTCTCAAATAGTGGCAATGGACTTAACAAGTAACCAACAATAATATCCTCAAATCAATAGCAAAAACCTCCTCAATAATGGTAATACTCTCAATGAACTCCACTAAAGCAATCATGGAACTCAAGCATCAATTTAATCAAGCAATTTGTCTTCAAATTCAAACCCTAACTCATATGCATGTCTTCTAACTCAAGGTAGCAATTAACTAGGTCTCAAGTTCCTAGTTTAATTTTATAATTAAATCATGCACTAGGACATATAACAAGTTCAACGTTTTTCAACCTTATGACTTCCTAATTTCATTAACACATATAGCAAGAACCTATGCTTTTATTTTTAATTCCACACCTTATAACTCCACATAAAAAAATCACAAATATTTATTTCCACACCTTATATCTCCCTAATCACACACATCAATAACAAATATTTAATTCTATACCTTATAACTCCCTAAGCACATTAACACATACAACAAGCATTTATTTCCCTAAACTCCTTATGACTCCCTAGTTATCACAAAAATAATTTTAATGCACCAAAACTTTGGTAATAACAAATATTACCATGTGTTGGAGATAAATACCTTTATATGAAATTTGTTGCCTTCGTAACCTTCGAAATCATCTTTGCCAAAATGCCTTGCCAAAATTAATGCACCTTCACACCTTCATGGGAGTTGAACTCCATTCCTCTTGCTTAGTGTTGTGAAGCGCTTACCACGTGGGTGCTAGCCCACATTGGGATTTTAATCCCAAACACCCAACTTTAACCTACGCTCAAATCTGAAACTTGATTTTACTTTCTTAGCAAAATACTTTGCCCTTGGTAGGATTTGAACAACGAACCTGTCTTGTGCAAAGTTCATGCACTACCAACTGCGCTATAGGCTCCTGCGTGACATAACTTTACCATGTTGTTCACTTGAACTTACTCTGAAATCAAAATTTATTTATCCTTATTTCTTCGTTGCTCCCCTTTCGACGAATCTCTCTCATGTGTTGTATCAAGTCTTTAATAATCAAAGGTTTTTACCTTTTATTTATATGCACCTCCATGCCTTTGAATGACGTTGGTGAATATTTATTTATCTCCCCAACCTTTGCACGTCAACGGATAATGTAATTCAACTTTAGACCTTAGAATTATTAAATAAAAATTTAATAATTCACCTCTTAACTTTGAATTGGGATATCTCCTTAATTATTTTAAATTTTGCCATGAAACTTTTTGCACCTAGGTTTTATTGGAAAACCTTTTCATCCATCATAATTTGGAGAAGTCTTAACATAGTGGTTTTAATTAAAAACCCTTTCCAATGGTTTTAATGAAAACCCTTTCCGTTGGTTTTAATAAAAAACCTTTCCATTGGTTTTAATAAAAACCTTTACCATTGGTTTTAATAAAAACCATTAATATAATATTTAAAAAATTAAATATTATATGCCTCTTGTGCCACAAAACCCTGTAAATATCCATGCTCTCCAAAATATCATAAATGATTATTTATGAAGTGCTTTTGCCACCAAAACTCAATGTGATCCATGTGACATCAATGACAACATAAAATAACTCAAATTGCCAACACCTCTCTAGCCTAAAAAATCCACCTAGATTCCATAATCATATTCTTAATGTTCCAATGAAGGACTGAATCAATTTTGACCAAGTTTATAGTATTAAGTGAGTCTCCTTCAATGCAAATTTTATGGTATCCCATCTTCTCCACAAGTAGGAGACCTTGGTAAAGAGCTCTAGCCTCACACCATGGCAAGTATGATATCTAAGAATTTGGTATATGCCAGAAAAAAC
Source organism: Wollemia nobilis (assembly GCA_028583015.1). NCBI lineage: Eukaryota > Viridiplantae > Streptophyta > Pinopsida > Araucariales > Araucariaceae > Wollemia > Wollemia nobilis. The sequence goes on from JAQPPZ010001195.1 coordinate 23,310,219, forward strand.
CCACCTCTATCATCCCTAAGAACCCCATAAACACCGACATTATCGGGATTACCCTTAGAAGCTTCATCAAATTTTAGTTTAACCCAGTCTAGAGGAGGTTCCTATTTCACAAGGGCCCAAGGATTATGACCAGGAAGACCAACAACCCTATTGCTCTGTTGAAATTCAATTTTTATTTCAAGCTCAACCTCCTCAAATTTTCCCTCCTCCAAAGCTAGAGAGGAAACATTCTCCAAGGTGAAATCCAAGGCTCTGGCACAAACAGAAGCATGATCTCTTTGGAAATTTTTAAAATTTCTACTATTCCTCTCCTTTCACCCACCAAAAAAATGTGGCAAATAAAATTTCCAAAAATATTTTAGCCTTGGAGAGTAATTGGGATATTTTAGAGACAAGGGAAAGCACTTGGTAAAATAAAATAGTGGCTATGTCTAGAAGGATATCAAGGCACCATGGAATAGGGTTTTTATACCTGTAATGTAATATCTCACCATTTATGAGCCTAACTCATCATTACATAATTTCCACCTTGCATTTCTCAACCATTTGAGGGACATTAAATTCATCAATGTCTTATATTATCTCTACCGTTCAATGAAGCTATTGGTAACGAGCATGAGGGAGGGAAAGTCTTATCATCCAAAGAACCAGGGGATTCATCTTATGATTTACAAGCATATGCTCCAATTCCAAGCTCAAGCCATTTCTCCATCCATTGCAGAGAGATTCGATGATCAACCTGTGGCTTCTGATCCTAGTTTAGTTTCACCTTAGGGAAAGGAGGAGAGTGATTACAAAGCTGAGCTAGAGCCTGCAGTGTCAGGTAGGGCTGGTAAAAAGAAGTTTGTGTTCCCTTCCAACACCATCCATTCTTTGTGTAGATGCTCTACGAGAAATAAATCAATAGGGTACAAGTGTAAAGGTGTTATTATTCTATATTAGGAAAATATCATCTCTGATTCCCTTGCTATGAATTTTAAGAAGCAGACTCACGAGATTATCCCCAACAAACTTTTCTCTCCTAGTGGAACATTGTTTCAGTATCCTTCTATCGACGATATTGATCTCTTGACCAACCTTGATGATCTGGTTAGTTTGGTCTCTTCTCTGCTCACTCAAGTAGACAAAGTCATAAGCAAAATCATGAACCCAAAGGTGGCGATGGCGGTCCAAATATTGAAAGTGATCCAAAATACTGATGGCGAGGAATAAGATCATCCCACCACCTAGGGTTAATCTTGAGGTGGTCTCCTTTTTTACTATTTTGTTGTTGATGTGATCTTATCCTAGGTTGTTGAATATTAGTCCAGTTTCTATTGTTTTATTTTATTTTATCTTCCTATTGTGGGTTTCCAATATTGGATCCCCTTCTTGTCTTGTCTTGTAAAAGGTTTGGGGTCCCTTTCAAAACCTTCATTTTATCAATAAAAAAAGGAGATGACCATTGAGTGCAAACATCAAAAATTAACTTGGCACCACCCAACTTAGTCCCAAAAATTAAAAATAGAGTCAAGAACTTCCACAGAGAATGAGCATTGAAAGAATAGATGACTTGTCTGTTACTCATTAGCACCACAAAGGTAACATATGTTCAGCATCGACCAACCTATTTTTTTAATATTTTTAATGATCAAAATCTTATTTTGAGTTGCCAACCAGAAAAATATATTTACCTTTGGTGTTATGCCCTTAAGCCAAACTTTGAAAGGTGAGACTCATGAAGAAGTTCTAACAACCAACATATTTTAGGTATACTTGATTGAAAAGGATCTGTTATTTTCCCTTGCCTAGAAGATTTCATCCTCTTCATTTCTTTGTTTAATGACCTGAAACTTAAACTTATTAGTAATTAAAATCCAAGCTCTATGTTCAAAATTATTGAGAATAGATTGGTCTAATGATTTTCAAACCTTAAATCCATTGACCACCTAGATAAATTCAACCACCTTATACCCAAAGACCAATTTGGTCTTAGGCTCCAAACATGCCAGACTTAGAATCTGCACAAGAGGCTAGTCCATCAACCAAATATCTTTCTAGAAATCAATGTCCATCACCCAACCTCCACCTATAACATTTGGAGACTAGCACCCTCTACTTTTGTAAACTCAACCAGAAGGTTGAACCAAAAGTCGACAAAGGATCAACAAGCAAAAAATTCTCCTGTCTCAAGTATTTGGTCGACACAATGTTGACCCAACTAGTTTCAGTTTGATTTGCCAACTTCCATCCCTGTTTTTCAACTAGAGCTTTATTCATATACCTAATGTTATGGATACCTAAGCCACAATCCTTTTTAGGTCTACAAACTTTCTCCCAACCAACTAAGTGAATTGTTTATTCTCATAAGAGCCGAACCAAAGAAATGACTTTTGAATATGTTTAATCTTTAATAAAATCTTGTTAGAAATTCTAACATAGATAAGAATGTTGGAATGCTTTTAAGAGTAGAATTTACTAGGGTAGCCTCTTTGGCTTGACTAAGGAGAGATCCTTTCCACCCGACCAACTTCCTTTGCAATATTTCCACCACATGTTACCAAAGAGAATCTTGGATCCTGCCTTTAAACAAAGGTATTTCAAGGTAAAGAGATGAGAGGGAAGCCATCTCATAACCTAAGATTCCAACAATTATCCTCTGCCTTGCTAATGGGGTATTCAAAAAGAAGAAAGGATGTTAATTAGTTATGGAGAAATTTTATATATAATGAGTTTTGATTATTGTAATGAAGAAAAAATAATGATAGTTGCAAGCTTGTTGCAGTGGTAAGGGATTTAAAATCTTGTGTAAACTCATTAAAAAAATAACAAGAAAAATAACTTTAAAAAAATTAAGGGGACCAGGACCCCTCATAAAAAATTGGGTACATTCATTGAAAAAATGAAGAAAAAATAACTTTAAAAAAGTAAATCTTGTTTGAAATAATAAAATAAAATAATGGTAGTCCATCACGGGGTATGTTTAGTTTGTAGAGATTTAAAGGTTAAAAAATATATTTATGAAAATAATAATTTTAGATAATGGATTTCTATTAATAGTTTGGTTGAAGGATAGGGTCTCAAATAAATTGTAAATGAATTTTGATACATGTTTTAAAAGTTTAATTTTTCATTTTTGTTAAAACAGATAGTTGTTAAGCTTCTCTTGAGACCACATGATGAAAATAACAATTTTAGGTCATGGATTTATGTTAATAGTTTGGTTGAAGGATAGGGCCTCAAATAAATTGTAAATGAATTTTGATACATTGTTTCTAAAGTTAAATTTATTTATTTTTGTTAGCAGTGAATCTTCTCTTGAGACCATAGTGGACTTTAGTGGACTTTAGTATTGTATTGTTTCTTATGTCCTTTAGGCCTTTGTAAACATTGATAAATATATTTTTTGTAATATTTTATTATTTTAATCCTTAAGGTTGGTCACTTGACCTAAAGGTAACTTTTATTTAGGTATAAATACCCTATCATACCAACCATTTATTTATCGATTGGAGTATAATTTTATTCTTTGATAGTGAGACTATTTGGTGTCTATGGCACCCCAATATATTGTGGTAATTATTTTTCAACAATATTAGATATTGTGTAAATTCCATTTGTGTTTGATAACTACTATGAAATATAACATGGTATCAAAGTAGGTGTGAATATTCATTACTCGATTACATGTTAGATTATTTAACTTCTATGACATATACCAAGGGTAATTGTATATGGATTAGCTAAGAATATTTTTTTAAGCTGACAATGAAACTAGAAGAAGGGTTTCTTGATAAAAATCCTAGGTGGACTTGGCTCATGATGACTCACTATATTCAATAGATTTTCTCTAGAAAAATTCATGGAAAGGTAGGTTATTTTGTTCCTCTTATTAACAAACAATCATTTGTTTATTTTTTATTAATTTTTAACTAGATGGATGCCCTAGTTTCAAGATTGATTTTTTTGAGGTTTTTTAATAACCTCAAATTTATTTTACAATTACAAAAAGCAATCCATTTCCTTTTATCATTTGATATTTTGTGTTCAAAAGTATCAAAAATGATAGGATAGAATCCTTCATTATCGAAAAGGATAAAATGAAGAGGTTTTGAATTTTTTGATAGACTCCTAATGCTAGAGAAAAAAATGGTAGGTTTCTTTGCATAGCAAACACCTTTGAAATACTTGAAAAAGTTACTAAAATGGTATACCAACCTATTTGTTGTATAGGCATGAGAGGATGTCTTGATTACTTATGTTTGGCAAAAAGGTTGTTTACAAAAAAATTATAACAAATATGAATGAACTGTAAGTATTTTTACATTTTTTGCAGAAATTTAGGGGATTCTAATTTAGCCCTTTTACCCAGATTTCTCTTGGTATTTCTTGATTGCTCAATCTACCTAGGCATATAATGTGCACCCTAGACTAAGTTCAATATTGGATGACTCATAATTGCTTCTAAGTCAACCTTTAAAGAAGGTTGGTTCTTGATATAAATCCTACCATGCAAAAGACTAAAGACAAAAAATGGATAGGGTTGAGATAAGAGTAGGGATAGAGAAAAAGAGGTAGGGTTTGAGAGATTGATTAAATGTGGCCAGAGCTCAACTAAAAATATTATTTTTAGTTGAATATCATAGGCCATTTGCTACAAGTAATTCCTAATAGACCATTCAATTAAAGTTATGCAAAAAATACATGAAACTCAAATGTTTTTGCACTCAATGTTCTAATCACTCTAATAGAAATAAGTCAAATTACTTCAAGCCAAACAAAAACTAATTCCACTAAAGCATAAATAGAAATACTAAAACTATAATTATCAATGTAATGGATGATTCTTCACACTTCAATTGAGGTAGGTCAAACAACCCTTGCTTATATTAAAATAGCATAAACGTACTACTTATGATAGGAAAACATTAGAATATCTAACCTTTTACAATGAGCGGTATTCTCCTATTTATATATTTTATTGAGCTAAAATAAAGCTAACAATTATGTACAATCATAAGAAAAAATATCATGATCAAGGATGGGCTTGCACCACTTGACATCTTTAACACATTTAGCACGTCCTTTGTTAGCCCACATGATTAGTTATGTTTTGTTGGAGTGGTTGTCATTTTCCAACTCTAACAACTACCATGTTGGTAAAACTACATTTTTTGGGGGGTGTTGGACACCTTTTTCTTAAAGAATTTTAATTTTGTAAGCTTTTCAAACCTTTTAGACTTTAATGTTATAATTCTTGCTAACAAGCTCAAGTTTGGGGTGTTGCTTCCTTTGGCTTATGCTCCAGGTTTCCCTTCTAACTTTTATAATCTCTTCACCAAGATGGAAATTTTTGGAGGTCAAGATGATGTCATCGCTTAAAACATTATGGCTTACCTATTTTCAAAATTAAGACTATCTGCTCTGCAAACCTTTATATTATGCCAAATATTTTGGATACATGTGGCTAACGTCACTATAAAAAAGCTTTGGATGGTCTCATTTGCAGGTTTGACACCAAGCTAGTCCAAACAAAAGTTTTTGGCTTGATTGAATGAGCCATTTATAAGCTCAAAATTGCTTCCTTAGGATTCAAAAGAAATAATTTGAAAGAATTATGAATCTAGAGAAACTTTTGAAGTTGAAAATTGAAAGAATTTACAAGTTTGGATGCTGAAAAAGAAATTTTCTACATTATTAGTGTCTCTAGGGGAATTTTTACTTGAAATTATTTGAACCCAAATGACCTTATTCTTAGGCTTCAAAGTCTTGTTTTAACATATTTGAATCCTCCCCTTCTGTATTAGGGTTCTCTCTTTCCTTTATGATGGATGCAAGATCATTAACTTGTAGGCCTAAAACCTACTTGGATGCATCCCATTCTTGTTGTGCTAGGACCTAGAAAATTTCAACCTTCTCATGAATAAAAATTCATTAAAAGGCTTGCTTATATGGATGATTTTATATTGTTTTCCCAATTATATCACCTTGGTATGCAATGCAGCTAAATTATTTGAAAAGTAAAAGATATCTTAATTAAAATTGACTTGCCAATCAAAAATTCAATCTGATCTTCTGCCACCATATTAAAAATACCTTAAAGCTCATCCATAGAGTAAATATGTCCATTCGGTTCACCCTAGAGAGATGGGATTCCATCATCGATGAATTCATTTATCTTGCTCAAAATTTCATTCCCGATGACAATGAGTGCACTAAGGACCTTATATCATTATTTCATTAGTTGCATACACTCAATGATCTCTACCACTATCTTGTATGTTGTTGCACTATCTATCACTAAAGAAATTTGTTGACCAAAGGGTTTATTTTATGCATCCATGATGGCATTTTATTCTAATCCCTTTTCAAAAATATTATTCTCCATGGTCTTGAAGTCAAATTGAAATTCTTGAGTAATTTATCAACAAAAAATGATAAATTCTAGGGCTAGAGACCATGTTTTAAAAGCTTCAAAAATATGATCCCAATGTTACCTCTTAATTCTTTAGAAAGCATCTATGGAGGTCTAGGAGGTATGTATTTATTGTTTGGCCAAAGAAAGCTTTTTTTGCAAGTATTACACATTCTTTTGTAGAGCTTGGTTCTTAATATCCTTAGTCTATAATTGTTCCAATGTTGGAGCCTTATTGAGAATCTATTGCAATTGTTGTATTTGATTCTTCAAGACCTTTTTCTATGTATTTTTCTACTCGAGGACCTTGGCCAACCAATCCACTTTCTCTTTCTATTTGTGGTATTTAGTCATCATCCAAAAATCATTTGCACACATCACATAAATGGATGTGTGTGCTATTTGAGCCTTATTCCCAATTGGGACCCTATTTGTGCCTACATTATTTGTAGCTAGTTGATAGTCAAATTTTATCATTTGGGATATTGGCTTAGACACAGTAGGAGTCATGGTTTTCACCATGTAGTTTTTTTAGTCATCCTTATTATCATTATTGGCATAGTCTTTGAATTTGTTTGTTGCTTCTTATCAAGAAAAGCTTTTGCACTAGTTTGTGCTTTCCATAATTGGTTTTTGATTGATGCTACCAGGAGACTTTGAGCAAATATAATGAAAGGAGAATGCAATAAAGTAAGAGGATGTATAGAAGCAATAAAATATATAGAAGAAATGGTTTGAAGTTATCTAGAATATGATAAAGGTGTAAGTTTAAGATCTTGAGGGGTATCTAGGGGTGAAGTGATAAATACTTCAAGAAGTGACCCAATGGGTATCTCTTTTGGTGGAGATGAGCAAGAAGGAAATGAAGGTAGAAGATAAAATTAAGGGGATTAAGATGGCCAAGTCAAGTATAGAGGAGGATAAGGGAATGGAGTAATGTAAAGAGGAGAAGGAGGTAGAGATGACACACCCGATCCTTGCACTACTACTTTAGAATACTCTTCAATAGGTGGAGGTATTAGTAAAACATTTAGTTTATTTGTTTTTAGCCTCTGCTACTCCAAACAATCCTTCATAATTTTTGTCTTTTCTCCCTTTTATATTATTTTCATGGGGCGAGTATAACTTTCATAGCAAAGGGTTAAAAAAATTAGCACCTTATTAGACTTTTTCCCTTTCAAGTGGTGCTTGAGGAGGGTTTAATAGTTTAGATGTTATTGGACCTAGGCCACCACCAATATAGACCATCTTTTCTATTATTTCAACAACAATAGTATGTGTTTTTGAAGTTTCTCCTCATATTATGCTGAGGGTAAGGCTTTCTATCAACTTGAAGTGGACACGTTTAGAATCTGCTCGTACCAAAGATCTCGTCTCTTCTTCCCAATATTCTTCTAGAGCATATTGAGCATTAGGCTTGTCACTCCTTTGCTCATATTTATTTTTAGGGTCTTCATCAAAATATTCTTCAAATATTTGATCAACATTTGTACCAAACTTAAGGTTTTGCATGCTCATATCACATCAAAATATCCACCATTCTTAAATATTCTTTTTAGTCTAGACTTTTTTAGTCATTATGTTATAACATTTTTATTTTAATACATGATTAGAGTTGCAATGAGGTTCATATTCCTTTATATTATCATAAAACATCCTCCATGGAGGATGATTATATTTGAGTGCTTCTACCTCAACCCCCTCTTATTTTGCTAGTTTTTTTTTTTTTATCTTTGACCTTAGATTATTCTAAAATGTAGGGGGATTTTAATTTACCTTTGTCATATCAATTCAATTTTTTTATTTAAATTTAGGAGCTTCTACTTCAGCAAATCTACTATTTCTTAGGAGATAAGAGTAATTAGCTTGTAAATCAAATCCATGTTATAAAGAGTACCCTTCTTAACTCTGGAACCTAGATGTGTATTGGTGTAGTTCATATAATAAAAACTCCAAGAAGAAAAGTTAGTCTATGACATAGTAAGGCAACAAAATTGGCTCTCTAGTGAAGCCATATACTCTTATTATGGTGACTTCTAGTACAAAGTACTAGTATCTAATTTTAGTTTTTATTGTTTGCAACCAAGCCTTTGCTTTCTTGGTTAGTCAAGAAATCAGTCCCTTTATGCATGAAAGAGCAGGGCCAAGGAAAAGCTTATTGAAATCTAATTTTTTATATATATCCTAAGGATTGGTGTCTAGTCTACTACTTATAAAATTCTTCCATCATCAAATCGCTTATGAATATCAAGGCCCAAAAAAATTTAGTGTTTGAAAAATAAGAAAATCCAGGCCACATAGGAGGGATATGTACAAATTCCTACTTGATTAAACTCAAATAATTGCTCATGAATTTGAGAGCTAAGGAACATATCCCAGTCAAAATATATGGGGTTTTGGGGATTAGTAATTGCATAGGCCATCACCACCTGATTGAAGCAACACTGCTTCCCAATATCTGAATATTCCACAATAATCAATTAATCTGAATCAATAATCACAACCACTTAGAGAGGGCAGGTCTCTTAGCCACTTGGAGAGGGCATATCTCTTGGCCATTTAGAGAGGGAAGATCTCTTGCGATATACACAATAAGAATAAATATGTTATTCAATGTTCCCAATTGGATAAACTATTCTACCTATAAATAGATGAAATAAATAATGAATGGACACAACCATTTAATGAATTGACATGACTATTGGTATCATTACACTGATATTCATGCACACACGTGTTGAAATATAAACAAAAAATGATAGCTAAAATAGAATAAATTTCTTGTTCTTTCACTTGAAAATGGACCAAGGAAAATGGAATTTTAGGAAGATCTCTTACAGTTTTATCTAGTTGCTTATTCAACCATGTAAAAACTTTACTAGTATAATAGGTGGTTTGGTTTTGTTTATCAAATGCCTTGGGATGACAAGGGGGAATAGTCCTAGCAAAAGCCATTGTAAAAATTTTAGGCTTAATAGAAAATAGTACCTGATTAGCAATATTTTTATTGTTTTAAACTTTACATCATAGTTCTTAGCTACTGCTTAAACTAGTTTTGGAAAAGGATGTACTCTCCTATATATGAATTTCCCTAAGAAAGAGTCTCAGGTATATGAAGTTATATGGGCCATTGAAAATATTATAGCCTTTTGTTTTTCTATATCTCTTAGATGCTTTAATTTAATGGTTAGGACTAGGTCAAAGACATTTATTGGGTGATTGACAATCTTTTTGGACTCTTTAGATTCCATATCTATTCTATACAAGGCTTTCGTCACAATGGAAACATGCAACTACTCTTAACTTCTACTCATAATGGATTAGGGCTCGAATGCTTTTGGTGAGCTACATAGAGTTTTTTGGTTCCTTTTAGAAGAATTTTTCAATGGTAAGCACCATAATTACATTAATGCACATGTAATTGCACATGCTTCTTTATACAACTAATATATTTTTTCTAAATCTTTGGCTTGTACAAGTGCCTTGATTTGCTTTTTCCCTTACTCTCAATGTCTTCTACAACTAGTAGCATTTTGACAATTTGGATTTTATTTAATTATTAAATTTTATTAGATGTCACATATTTAAAATATGGTATAAGTATTTGGCATACTTTCTCATGCCAAATATTTTAAAAACATTTACCCATTCATTGGAATCGGTAATGTTTGGACCAAAGTGATCCAAACTTTTGATGATTTTATGTGTCTCTATTTTGGAATACTTAACTTATGATATACAAAAGCTTATGCCTATATAATTCAATATGCAATATATCCCCCTTCTAGTGTTAATTTCTACATTGAAATCACTTAGCAAGAACTCATATTCCATCAATAGTACTTCAGTTAGCTCCTCTAGACATTCCATATTCTCTCTAATCATATTGATATTTTCTTCCTCCAACATTTCTATGTAGAAGGGACTCAAATTCTCCACATATATTCTAACCTTCCTTCCTTTGTGAGATGTTGGGGACTGGATCTAGTCCTTATACTTTGAGCATCATGACCACCCGCATGCATTTTCTAGGTGTGTCTAGAAATCATGCCACACATGGAGCACTAGTCTAGGAATTCCAAGGAGCATGAGATATGGGTCCTCTAGACAACCTCTAAGGTTTTTTTACCAAGGTTGGATTCTTTTTTGGATGTGATCTCTGACACACCACTATATTCCTAGGCTAGCCTAATATATTGGGTATGTGATGGGAAAAATGTTAGAAGGAAAACAATAAATAAATAAAAGCAAAATAAAAAATAAAGTAAACCTATTCTAAGGAGACAATGCACCAAAGGTCTAAAACTCCTTGCGCCATGACGGGTTGAATGATGGCATATATCGTAGTTGATAACACACAAGGAACATGATTTCCCCAAACATGAATTACACTGAGCACACATACAAAAGAACCAGGATAGACATAGAAATAGTCACACTTCTTATATATGTATAATGACTAGATTACATACATGTTAGAGAATAAGATCCAAAACTAATAAAATTGAACAACTCAAGACTTGAGCTAGACAATGATACAAAATAGGGTGAAATAAAACCCTATGTGATTCCAGATACTAGGCATAAACATAACTAGATTTTGATGATTTACAATGAGAAATAAGATGGTATTTATAGGAAGAAACAAGGAAGAATTCCACCCAAATTTTGGTGCAAGAACTCAAAATTGTTCATTTTAAAATTATCCAAGCTAGTCAATTTCAACATCGGGTGATCTTCAAGCCTTGGGGATCTATAGAGATTAATATGGTTGGAAATTTGTCTTGATGGGACTCTCTCACTATGTTTTTGGGCTAGCTTACACTAGAGGTATCCTATGATAACAATGCTTGGATCCTTATTCATTAATAACTTGAGTTTGGAGATGCCCCTTGGGCTACCTTCTGTGTTGCTACTTTGATGCATCATATTGAGGAGGCTACTCATGTGGACACCTCTTTAGGTCATATAATTGATATTGAACCTTTCCAATATCCAACAATGGTTTTAACCACTCAATTAGGATAGGCTACTCTTGTTCAGCCATAGTCACTGATAAATTTAGTGGTGGCCTCCACCCCCATCGACAATGAGAGTGACTACAAGAAGCTATTGATGGTGATAGTTACTAGATTCATAGTTGCACCTATCGATAGTGGCTAACGCTATAAAAAACTTGGGCTACCCAAGCCAAGTCAAATCCATTGAGTGTAATGATTTCTTGAATGGTTAAGCAGATCAAAGCTTCTGGAAGTCTCGCCTCAAATTCCCAAGCATAATCAAATCTTGTTCTTAGCTTCTTGGAGAATCTAGAGCAAGGATTTTGGGTGTCTACTTAAGGCCCCAAATTTTACATGCAAACCCTAGAGAAATTGATGTGCAAATACCATAGCGAAGCTCTTCCATATTGAATAGAGAATCAACATCCTTTTGAGGTATAGCGAAGCCCTACCAAATTCCACAATGAAACTTTCCTTTCATCAAGCGATACTACCATAGTTTTAAGATCAACCTCTGCTATTCAAGTTCCAAATTGTTATGAATTAAAGCAAATCCCACCACAAAACTGTGTTCCAAGACACAAGCAACCCTTGAACAACAATTCAGTTGAAGAATTGATCATCACTAGGCCTAAAAATAGAGAGTAGAACCCCCATCCTGTGGCTAATATTTTTAAAAATAGCCCGTAGGTACTACCACCAATATCATCAGCATCTAACAGAGCTGGCTGCTCTGATCATTAGTGGCTATAGTCTGATAGATATTTTCCTACGTTTAGTTTGTAGATTTATCATTCCTTGCATTTCAATTTGATTTCCTAACCTATATTAATTACTTTATTTATAGTTTTACGCATTCTTTATGTTTTCTTTCCCCTATTTCATGCATCTTATCATTTATTTATGCATTTCCTTCATATTTTGTAATAATCATGAAATGGCCTCATCTTGAGAGGTTGCACCTTTGCTATTGATTGCTTTGTATATTTCCTTGTGTGTAGGTTCAGGATTTATCAGGAGCATTTCACCTACAATATCATCTTCAATAGCATCACAAAGAGGAGGTTCCAAGAATAATCCCTCCTATAATAAAATTGTGGGGATTCTAAGGATCTATTGAAGACACCTATCACATGAGTGATTTTATTGTAATATGTATCAAATGGTTAATCCCTCAGAGGGATGTATTTGTAACCTTCATGTAAAAGAGAATTTATCAATATGAATAAATATGGACACATTTATTTTATATTTGTCTCTTTGCATTTGATTACATGATGTATATTTTCATTTTGATTACATATTGTATTAGGTGTTAGATTTTTAGCAACTTTCAATGGTGATAAGGACTAGAACACCATTCTTCTCCTTGTGCCCAACAACTTTGGATTATTTTTATGGTCCAATTAGGGCTAGAGTATTTCTTCTCTTTGGACATTGACCATCCCATTTAAGTGAAGCCTCTCCTAAGTACACCTTCTAATATTTTAATCGTTGCCTTTTATGTTGTCAGGGAAGATGCCTTTTGTCAATGGCCAATTCCTTGCTATTTCATCATCATGACAATAATAACTAGAACAATTAGATTTTGAACTCTAGTGGGCATATCCTCAAGAATTTTTCTCTCTTCTACTTTCTACCACTATTTTTCCATAGATCTCGAGGTGGACTTTGTAGAGCCAAGAAGCCTCAAATTTTAGCAAAAGTTTCACAATTTGAAATCTTCTAGATATTCCACTCCCTGCCTCTCTTTGAGTGTTAAGATCCTCTTAAAGGAGAGGTATTTTTCCTTTCTACTTTCCCACTCATCCACCTTGATTCCCCCCACTTTCTTCCTCCATGTAACTGGGTTTTATTTCTAGGGGTTTCTAACTGATGATGTTATATGAGAAAGAATTGGCATGAAAATGCATACACTCAATGTTATTCATATCTAATCTTTATAAAGGATTACAATGATGTTTTTTTAGAAGATATATTTTTTAAATAAGAAGCCTTATTTTAAATAAGACATGCTTCTTATTTTTAGAAAATACTAAACATAATAATTAACTAAAAATCAAATTTTGCTATCTAATACTAACTATTATATAAATACCAAACCTAATATAGATACTAAGCCTTATCATGACGACTTATGACCTCACCAAGTAACTATGAACACCAATATCCATGAGAGGGAGCCATGCAAGTGACCATTTATATCCAAGAAGGAGAGAGGTCCATAAGAATTGGATGGGCTATATCCCTGCCATGAGTGAGGTGTCCCTTTAGTTATAATTGAAAGGGATTTGGGACTCTCGTTCATGATAAAATCCACCTTAGTTTCCATTGAAAAGGTTCTATAAACAATTTATATTCTAATATGGTGGGTCATCTAAGGTTTATGGCATGGAGAGCTTTAAATTTAGCATTAACCAGTACTAGAGACTCCTTCTTGGTTGCACCTTGGATGGTCTTCTAGTGTCAACTTCTATGTAGGTAGTGAGGATCCTTAACCTTTACATATTTTATATCTTGTCTCTCCTTAGTCGAATTTGGATGGTAATTTGATTAAAATTGCCTTAATATAATTTTCCTGGTGTAGTGAATCTTCACTACAACTTTGGAAAATCATAGGGGAACTGCTAACAGGGGTTAAGGAACCTAGAGAAAATGTTCTTATCCATGAGGCAAAGAGTTAAAAATAGGTAAAATACTAAGGCTTTTATAATAAATATGAATTATTGAAAAGGATGGCATCATAGGCAAATATGCTTAGGACTTTGTGAAAACTAAAGGGTGTGACTCATTTTATAGGGCTCGTCTCTTGGTATGGCTATCAAGATTCATTCTATTTTTGTTAATATTATGATGATAAGGTGGTATATCTCTAGAAAAGTAAGGGATATAATCATCTTTCATTCCTCCTTACACTTGGTTATAGGAATTTTCCTTCTTTGATCAAACAACCTTCATTACTAATCTTGAGAGGGATAATATTATACCTTGACTCTACTGGAATTATCCTTTAAGTTTCTATAGTTATGAACTCACTCGTAACCCTGCAATAACTAGATAAATGTGTTATTTTTCATGTATAGGGGTCCAGAGGCTCGATGATTTATCCTTGTGTTGGGTGCATTTTTTCCTTGGTCTGGGTCCACCCCTCTTCTTTCATCAAGTCATTTTTGGTAGCTTGTTCATTTAACCTCTATCTGTAGAACTTTCCATGCCCATTTCATTCCCTAGTAAACTTTTGTTTTTGGGTTGAAGATCTAAGGAGAAAAGTCATCAGGTGATCTCAAGAGGTCAACCACTAGATTTAGCCATTTCCAACTTGTCCTACCTCTTTCCTGGCTCAAAGATGATTTCAAAGCTTTTCCTATAAATTTTTGTAATACAAAGGGATTGAGTGTGGGATTGACTATGTAGCTACAAACTAGCTCACCATCACTTATCAAAGCTAGGTAAAAGGGTTCTACCCTAATTTGTATGGACACTAGGTTGGGTATCTACACAACTTTGGATTAATGTACCTCTTGCTCCCCTATATCTATCAAGGTTTCTTTCAGGTCCTTCCCTAGTAGGGATTTTGGCTATTATTGGATTCGATCCTATCTTATTCTAACTTGAAAACCTTAAAAAGATATTAGATATCATCATTGGTACTTACCAAAGGATTTTGTCACAATGGTCTTGGAGTTCTTACAATGGTGGGGGGATTCTTTGATTCGAACACTTTGCTTCCCTAGAAGTTTTCAATGGCTTAAGGTATGTTTAAAATTTTGAGGCCTGTTGAGTGGTATTTTCACCCGATTGTGAAAACACACTCTTCGATAGGATTTGGGCTCCAAATCCTCTCTTGCAAAGAAATTAAACGAATAACTTCTCCAAGGTCTCCACTGTATTAGCATTTGTGTAAGTATATCAATATATCTCAAATAAAGATATTCAATTTAAATGCTTGGAGCACCTCAGTGGTTGCAAGTAACTGAAAACAAGGGGCAATGTTGGTTTATTTTACTGTGAAGCTTTAATAATTGTTCGTTGAACCTAAATAAAGAAAATGTGATTTGATATTTGTATGACCACGCTGTAACTTCAAAGTGGAAATTGATGAAATGTCATAAAATAGAACTCCTTCAATGAAATTGGAATTTTCATGAAGGGAATGTCATCATCGGCTCATGAATGAAAAATAAAATTAAAAATGAAACTTTGGCCCTGGACTGAAATTTCTATTTTCGAATTTTTATGACCTGAGATAACACAGTGACTTCAGTGAATTTATAAAATACTAACAAATCCGAAAATGAAATTTCTAAATGCATATTTGAAATCTGTAGTATGACCTATGCACTGTCATACTATTTTTTTTTGTATTTTGGAAATTTTTTAGTTTTTTATTTTAATGACTGCAAATTAAAATGAAGTAACAATTTCTAAAAGTAAAGTGCAGAAAAGAAATTAAAATGCAAAAATAAAAATGAAAATGAAATTACATTTAGTTTGATGCTATCCTGTTTCAACAAAACCGAAGATGTGAGGTTTCCATACATGCAACCTAACCTATTGGACATGCATGACATGCATAATCCCCATAGACTAAGCACTGGTTTCTAGGGTACGAAATAAAATTCAGATTTCAAATATTAGCCTAATGTATCCCACAAAGGTGGTATTTAACATTATCTACAAATCCAAAATCTATACGAAAGTGAAAGAATAAACATTAAATCCATAGCATGCATAGAAGATCTCCTTCTTTCTTGCCCACAAGATGCAAATTTCTGAATACTTCTGCATTAAAAATATGTCATGTTACAATAGCAGAATGTCTGGTTTTCCAAACCGATCCGTGGAAGAGAAACGACTCAAACGAGGCCCAGAATGGCCTTCTCAACTCTGGCTCTGCAACCCCGCTTGCAGCGGTTTTCGACCAGTCCATGTGGAAGGAAAATATCCAGGAAAAACCTAGTGTCAAGGCCTTGCCTTCATTCCTGCAATATTCTCTGAACAGTTTTTGACCCCTCTACCTGTCCTACTCTTCTACTTTTAAACCTTCTGGTGCGGTTCTCTGTTTTGCACTGTGACGCTTCGTTTCATTTCCTAGATTGCATCGTTTCGTCTTCCTCGCCTCTTCATTGTCTTTGAATTTTTGCTCAGATGTCGCAACGTTTGATCTTTTCTGCTGAATGTAACTACTTTTGTAGCCCTTACACCTTTATGCAACGTGTTCCACGTTTCTCTGCATGTTCCATAATGGCCTCCTGTAAATCACGACCAAAAATAGCATGTCGTGATATCGCGACATTTTTTTGCATGCAGCTTTGCTCTTCTACCTATATCACGAAAATGAGACATGTCACTATATCGCGACACTTTTCTACCAACAGCCTTGTCCGCCTTCATGCACCGCGAAAATAAGACATGTCGCAAAATCGTGACAATTTTCTATCGACGGGCCGCGCAAATGCAACTTGTCGCGAAATCGCGATGTTTTTTCTGTTTCGGGCTATCTCGCTGCAACTTGTCATGAAATCATGACGTTTTTCTCTTTCGGGCCACGAGGATGCAACCTGTCGTGAAATCACGATGCCTTTTCATTTCTTTGTGTTTTCTTGCACCTGGCCACGAAAATGCGACATGTCACGAAATCGTGACACTTTTTCATTCTGTACCATCTCACTATTTTTTGTTGCGAAATCATGATGCTTTTCTCTTTCGGGTTGTCTCGCTGCTTTCTATCATGAAATCGTGACACCTTTCATTTCGTACACTTTTTTGCTGCTTTCTGTCTTGAAATCGTGATGCTTCTCTCTTTCGTACCATCTCGCTACTTTCTGTCGCTAAATCGTGACAATTTTTTGTTCCATACCACTTGGCTGCTTGGAGCCACGAAAACGTGACCTATCACGATTTCGTGACACTTTCTTTCAATTTGCTCCTTCCTCACTTTCTTGCAGTGAAAACCTAACGTGTTGCGATATCGCGACGTTTTTGTCTCTGCCCTTCATCTCGTCTGCTTTCTATCGTGAAATCGTGACACTTTTTCATTTGGCATCATCTCATTGCTTTCTACCGTGATTTCATGACAAGTCGTGATATCACGACATTTTTCATTTCATCTTTCTCTCTCCTATATGAACCGCGATTTCATGACATGTCACGATATCACGACATTTTGGGTCTTCAACTTGGTTCTTTGTCTTGCACTGCGATTTCACAACACGTCGCAATATCGTGACATTTTATCTTCATGATGCATTCTGCTGCTCTTAACCGTGAAAACGCGACATGTCGCGAAATCGTGACAATTTTCATTTTGCTGCATTTTGTTACTTTTGGCCGTGAAAACGCGACATGTCGTGAAATCGCGACAATTTTCCTTTCCACTGCATTTCGCTTGTCTGAGCCACGAAAACGCGACCTGTCGCGATATCGTGACAACTTTGCTTTTCTGGCCTCGATGGAGCAACATGTCACGATATCGTGACACTTTTTTATTTTCTGCCGCGATGGAGTAACATGTCGTGATATCGTGACACTTTTTTATATTCTGCCGCGATGGAGCAACATGTCGCGATATCGCGACACTTTTTTATTTTCTACCGTGATGGAGCAACATGTCGTGATATCGCGACACCTTTTCATTTTTTGCTATTTTCCTTTGATCTTTTGCATTTGGGCCACTACATTTTTCTTTGAAAGCATGCAAAAAAGGTGGGTCCCCAATTTTGGTGTGTGTTGTGGATCAGCCACAACAAATGGCGACTCTGCTGTCAAATGCTCCTGAGCATTTTGGTGAGAACCTAACCTGAAATATACAAGCTTAGATACAGGCGTTAGCACATAAAGATAAACAAATACCGATAGATCAAAAATACATGAAACATCAGAATCATTAAGTATCAGCTCGGTGTGTGCAATGTGTTTTCATTCCCTATCGCTTGAACTTGATCAACATTCCATTGTTAGTTTCACTTATGATTTATATGCAAGGCTATGAATGATTTGTGCAGGATTTGATGCATGATAAAGATGCTAAAGATATAACAACCTGCATTGCAAAGGCTCAAACCTTCCAATATCATGAACAAACATATCAAAGTTGTCAAACCCTCTTAGGACCAAATATATGTATACTGAATTAATTTACTAGATCCCAAAGTTGGTTATGTGTCACTATCACCTTGAACCCATGTGCAAGTGTGAGTGAGATCAAAACTTTGGGGAATAGGATTACCAACCTAAACGAGATGGGAATTTAACCCTATCCTTACTATTCTAATTTGGAGTTCATTACCTCATCTTGAACAAAATGATTTAACCTGTTATGGATGAAATGGTCAGGCTAGTCTATCCTTTTGAGTAGTCAGTGGTCTTGCTTTTAGACAAGACATGTTGCCACGCATGAGCATACTTAACCCCATAATCCCTGGTTTGGCTTCATTCATTCTTTTTATTTTATTTCTTGGACCTTTGGGATGACTACCCATCCTTGCTAGGGACATGTAGTACGATCCTTCCAATCCAATATTGAGATGAAATGGGAAATATTATTTTTTTTACTTCTTGGACCTTGGGGATGACTACCCATCCTTGCTAGGGACATGTAGTACGATCCTTCCAATCCAATATTAAGACAAAATGGGAAATATTAGTTAATTTTATTACTTGGACCTTTGGGATGACTACCCATCCTTTGCAGAGGACATGTAGTACGATCCTTCCAATCCAAGATTTATGATGAAATAAGACATAGGAGTTTGAACACATAGTCATACAAATTCTCACCTAAATCTTGGATGTTTGAACACAAAAGGTTAGATTCTAACTTTTGAACATTTTTATTTACCAAAATTTGATGGGGATTTGTAACTCCCTCTTTTACCTCATGGTCTTCATATTCTTCATTGATTACTTGTTCATCAAACATACCAAAATTGGGCACCCAATTGAAAACATGCCCATCCTTTTCAACCCTCAAATGTTTTTGGTCAAAGTGTATGTCCCATGACTCATCTTGATGATCCTTCATTTGAGTTGCTTCCAATTGATCAATCTCTTTGTCATTTGGTTCCAATTCTTTGTTCACTATCCATGGTATTTCTTCATGTGAGGTAGAAGTTTCAATATCTCGCATATCAAGTGAAATATGAATTTCATTTATAGGGATGTGAGAAAAGAATGCATTATCATATCTCCCCCAACCATTATAAAAATTATCTTCCAAATTTGTGGGATGAAACTCCATGGTATTTGTGACATGATCTTTTGATTCATTCATCAATTCACTTTCTCCTTTGTCCTTGGTAATAGGATCATTATAATCTTCCAAAATTTGATGAGATTTGAAACTTTCTTCCAAAACATCCTCAAATTGTACAGGAGTTGTAATATCTTCCTTCGAGTAGGCGATTATGTTGTCCTGTATATCAATTGGCACACAAGTTTTGTTAGCAGTTTTGGAGTGAGTGAAGTCTTCCCACTTCTTCCAAGCATCATAATAATCATCTTTCAAAATCAAGTGGTGACGTTCAACTACTTCTTCAACATCTTCCAATTCATCAATGTGTTTCTCATCAAATTCATCTTCACTTTCCTTAGATGGTTCAATTATTTCCAAAAGTGGGTCGTTTCTTGAATTCAAATTTGCAAGGCCATCATAGTCCAAATTAGTAACCCATGATTCAGTTTTATCATAATTTGGAGGGTGAAGAATTTCTTGATCATTAATTTTACACATCTCATCAATAGTATCTTCCAAGAACAAGTGGTGAAACTCTATCATGTCTTCAAATTCATTTATTGGTTTTCTTCCGATTTCACTCTCAACCATTCCATTCAATTCTATGATGGGTTCCATCCTATCACATATATCAAACATTGTTGAATTTAGAACCCCTTCATCCGAATAATCATGTATCTCTATGAATGAAATCATTTTTGCATAATCTTCATTAGCGGATGTTGGTTTAGCACTTTGCACCTCCTCGTGGACTACATCTAAGGTGGTGGTAAGATTTGGATATTCAAATTCATCCCCTTGATCATTTACCTTAGATATCATTGGAGTGGAGGGTGCTATATTTTATGGTTGGTGTAGGTTGGCATCAAAAGAACAATCTCTCATATGAACATGTTGTGCCTTTTCTTCTTCAAGACCTTGTCGTTCTATCTCTTCTAAGATCTCATGGATTTTCTCTAGAGACAAACCACTCAGTTTTTCCTCAATGAGTGAAGCAAGTGTGGGGTGTATGGCTCCCAGGTATACTTCCATGGCTTTCTCTTCTAATGTGTTAAAATTTTCCCACATTTGGGAGTGCAACTCACGAAATCTTCCATTGAATTGACTCAAGGATTCATTAGGCTCCTTACATATGGAGGTAAACTAATTTTTCAAGATTTCTAAGTCAACCTGATTACCAAAATGATAAAGATAGGCTGCTTCTAGTTGTATCCAAGAAGTCCTAACCTCCATGGGTAGTTGGCTATACCAAAAGAATGGTTTATCATCCAAAATGTATGCAAATAACTTACAAGCCACCTC
Source organism: Wollemia nobilis (assembly GCA_028583015.1). NCBI lineage: Eukaryota > Viridiplantae > Streptophyta > Pinopsida > Araucariales > Araucariaceae > Wollemia > Wollemia nobilis. Next base: position 23,331,148 of record JAQPPZ010001195.1, read on the forward strand.
CTCATAGAAAATCTGGAATTGACATAATGTATTCTTGTAGACATGCAGTTTTTGCAAGTATCCTAGTGGCACCTCTTGATTAAAACACCGTAAAAAATCCAATAACATTGTAGGAATTTGATAGGGTATCACGTGTATAGACAAACCCTTATAATGGTCCTCCATCATAGATACCATTCTCTCTCTTAGAAACACTATTTCAGCTCTTAGGGATACCATTTGCTCCTCAAGTGTTGCCATTAGTGAACTCAGAATATAACTTCAGAACCAAATCTGTTGAATATTCAACCTGCAATGTATATAAAAAAACAAAAAAAATCAAGTTAGCATCAACAAGAGATGTATTTATTAAAATCAAATGAAAGTAACTGTATGGAAACAACACTTCATTAGTCAAGACCAAAATTTTCAAAATTAAATCAAATCACATTATTTCTGTATGAACAATCAAAAAAGTGTTAGAATAATATACAACATACCTGAATTGCTTAAAATAGAATAAGTAAACCAATTCAGGTCGTCCTTTTTACAATCTGTTGAGTGTTAGAGGACTAAAGCATACAAAAATTTAAATTTAAATCACACTAAAATAAACCCGTTCAGGCCCTCCTTCTAGCGTCAATCTGTTGAGTGGTGTTAGAGGAGGCCGAAGATGCTAATCAAATGGACTTGAAATATTTAGAAATGTAAAGCTCTTAAACAATTATAAACCTGTAGCATCTAAAATCACGACAAAATAAACCTTTTCATGCCCTCCTTCTAGCGCCAATTTGTTGAGTGGTATTTTAACCCGATTGTGAAAACACACTCTTCGATAGGATTTGGGCTCCAAATCCTCTCTTGCAAAGAAATTAAACGAATAACTTCTCCAAGGTCTCCGCTGTATTAGCATTTGTGTAAGTATATCAATATATCTCAAATAAAGATATTCAATTTAAATGCTTGGAGCACCTCAGTGGTTGCAAGTAACTGAAAACAAGGGGCAATGTTGGTTTATTTTACTGTGAAGCTTTAATAATTGTTCGTTGAACCCGAATAAAGCAAATGTGATTTGATCTTCGTATGACCACACTATAACTTCAAAGTGGAAATTGATGAAATGTCATAAAACAGAACTCCTTCAATGAAATTGGAATTTTCATGAAGGGAATGTCATCATCGGCTCATGAATGAAAAATAAAATTAAAAATGAAACTTTGGCCCTGGACTGAAATTTCTATTTTCAGATTTTTATGACCTGAGATAACATAGTGACTTCAGTGAATTTATAAAATACTAACAGATCCGAAAATGAAATTTCTAAATGCATATTTGAAATCTGCAGTATGACCTATGCACTGTGAAACTATTTTTTTTGTATTTTGGAAATTTTTTAGTTTTTTATTTTAATGACTGCAAATTAAAATGAAGTAACAATTTTTGAAAGTAAAGTGCAGAAAAAGAAATTAAAATGCAAAAAGAAAAATGAAAATGAAATTGCATTCAGTTTGATGCTATCCTGTTTCAACAAAATCGAAGATGTGAGGTTTCCATGCATGCAACCTAACCTATTGGACCTGCATGACATGCATAATCCCCATAGACTAAGTGCTGGTTCCTAGGGTACGAAATAAAATTCAGATTTCAAATATTAGCCTAATGTAACCCACAAAGGTGGTATTTAACATTATCTACAAATCCAAAATCTAAAAGAAAGTGAAAGAATAAACATTAAATCCATAGCATGCACAGAATATCTCCTTCTTTCTTGCCCACAAGATGCAAATTTTTGAATACTTCTGCATTAAAAATATGTCATGTTACAATAGCAGAATGTCTGGTTTTCCAAACCAGTCTGTGGAAGAGAAACAACTCAAACAGGCCCAGAATGGCCTTCTCAACTCTGGCTCTGCAACCTTGCTTGCAGCGATTTTCGACCAGTCCATGTGGAAGGAAAATATCCAGGAAAAACCTAGTGTCAAGGCCTTGCCTTCATTCCTGCAATATTCTTTGAACAGTTTCCGACCCCTCTACCTGTCCTGCTCTTCTACTTTTAAACCTTCTGGTGCGGTTCTCTGTTTCGCTCTGTGACGCTTCGTTTCATTTCCCAGATTGCGTCGTTTCGTCTTCCCCGCCTCTTCATTGTCTTTGACTTTTTGCTCGGATGTCGAAACGTTTGATCTTCTCTGTTGAATGTAACTGCTTTTGTAGCCCTTACACCTTTATGCCACATGTTTCACGTTTCTCTACATGTTCCATAACGGCCCCCTATAAATCACGACCAATAATAGCATGTCGCGATATCGCAACGTTTTTTTGCATGCAGCTTTGCTCTTCTACCTGTATCGTGAAAATGAGACATGTCGCTATATCGTGACACTTTTCTACCAACAGCCTTGTCCACCTTCATGCACCATGAAATTAAGACATGTCGTGAAATCGTGACAATTTTCTGTCAACGGGCCGCGCAAATACAACCTGTCATGAAATCACGACGTTTTTCTGTTTCGGGCTATCTCGATGCAACTTGTCACGAAATCGCGACATTTTTCTCTTTCGAGCCGTGAGGATGCAACCTGTCATGAAATCGCAACGCCTTTTCATTTTGCTGTGTTTTGCTACACCTGGCCACGAAAACGCGACATGTCGTGAAATCGTGACACTTTTTCATTTCGTACCATCTTGCTATTTTTTGTCGTGAAATCACGATGCTTTTCTCTTTCGGGCTGTCTCACTGCTTTTTGTCGCGAAATCACGACACCTTTTCATTTTGTACACTTTTTTGCTGCTTTCTATCGTGAAATTGCGACGCTTCTCTCTTTCGTACCATCTCGCTACTTTCTGTTGCTAAATCGTGACAATTTTTCATTTCGTACCACTTGGTTGCTTGGAGCCGTGAAAACGCGACCTGTCGTGATTTCGTGACACTTTCTTTCAATTTGCTCCTTCCTCACTTTCTTGCAGCAAAAACCTGACGTGTCACGATATCGCGACGTTTTTGTCTCTGCCCTTCATCTCGTCTGCTTTCTATCGCGAAATCGTGACACTTTTTCATTTGGCATCATCTCGCTGCTTTCTACCGTGATTTCATGACAAGTCGCGATATCGCGACATTTTTCATTTCATCTTTCTCTCTCCTCTATGAACCGCAATTTCATGACATGTCGCGATATCATGACATTTTGGGCCTTCAACTTGGTTCTTTGTCTTGCATCGTGATTTCAACACATCGTGATATCGTGACATTTTCTCTTCATGATGCATTCTGCTGCTCTTAACCGCGAAAATGCGACATGTCGTGAAATCGCGACAATTTTCATTTTGCTACATTTTGTTACTTTTAGCCATGAAAATGCGACATGTCATGAAATCATGACAATTTTCCTTTCCACTGCATTTCGCTTTTCTGAGCCACGAAAATGCGACCTGTCGCGATATCGCGACAACTTTTCTTTTCTGGCCTTGATGGAGCAACATGTCGCGATATCGCGACACTTTTTTATTTTCTGCCACGATGGAGCAACATGTCGCGATGGAGTAACATGTCACGATATCGCGACACTTTTTTATTTTCTACCGCAATGGAGCAACATGTCGCGATATCGTGACACTTTTTTATTTTCTGCCGCGATGGAGCAACATGTCACGATATTGGGACACCTTTTCATTTTTTGCTATTTTCCTTTGATCTTTTGCATCTGGGCCACTGTAGTTTTCTTTGAAAGCATGCAAAAAAGGTGGATCCCCAATTTTGGGGTGTGTTGTGGATCAGCCACAACAAGGCCTAATAGAATTTGATACTCATTGAGCATCATCTGGTAAGTTTATTTGGTTATCACGCACATTTTATTTTCTTCCCACATGAAAAGAACTTATTATGGGTAAGTGACTATTGGGGTGCAAATAAACCAAGGGTAGGCTAATTAACATTTGATTAGTAACATAGGTGCTTCTTCCCTTTGTGTATTCATAGGAGGCTAAAAAATTTACCCAGGATGATGATGGAGATGAGTCCCTAGAAATAATTAGTAGTCTATGATTTTATGCTTTTGATTTAGGTTCTAGGAAAATAATCTTGAGGCTCCAAATACTAGAATCCTTGGTCACTTTATTACCTCCTTAGGACCTACAACTCCTCAAAAAATACTTGGAGTCCTTAGCTCATCCATTTTGGATTTAGGTGGGGAATTTTAGACCATATGAAAAGGGGAAAGGGAGGAATCCAAATTTATGGGGGAAATGAGGTGAGAGATGGTGGGTAACAATAAATATAGGGATGAGGTAAAGGCATTGGAGGTTTTGAGGGTAGTCTTCCTATTGATATGAGGTTATTTCTAGCCTGGATGATTATCTGATAGGCTACTAGTGAGGATTTCACTCCCGAGGTTTTTATCATCATGAAATTTTTTTAATTAAAAGAATTGAGATATAAAATGAGTGTCATACCAAGGATTCTAATATCATATGGGTTTCTATACTAGGTTTTGTGGAAACAGGTATTGAAATCATCCATTGCCTCTATGGGAGCTCCCTTGATATTCATTAAGTGCTCTAGTAGGGATACTTCATCTACCTTTCCTCAAACATCTCTACTGGTTGGGTGGTTAGTTGGTCCCATATTTTGATTAAATGTGAGGGGAGCAATATTACCATTCTTGTGCTTTGCCTTTGAAGTATGCTACTAGAAGCCTTAGTGCTATATTTTTTTTAACCATATTTTGCACTACACAAAGGCCTACCATGAGATGCAAATGTTCTATTGATGTGATTGCATCTTCTATGGTGAACTTGGGTAAGGACTTTAGAGCCACAATGGGGATTGGATCCAAAACCTTTGGTGAAGTAGGGGGAACCAAGGGTCCTCGATCATTCCATGTCAAGATTATTTTGAGATTTAGTTGTGCAACCATCTTCTAGCTCGTGTGAGGTTACCAGATGAAATGTGGTACTTGGTGATACTTCAACAAGTGGATGAGTAGATACCTCCACCAATATCTCAATTTAAAAATAAAATCTCAAGTGGAATATTTTGAGGTTATCTCCAGTAGAGCCATTGTATTTAGTTAGTTTTTTGACTAAGAAAGCTACCAAATAAATGCTTGTAGTGCTTCAAAAAGAAAAGGATAAATGCCTTCACTAGAACCTCAAAATAATTCTATAGTTTTGAGTCTCACTAAGTGTATAAATTGAACTATTGGGGACTATATTTGGTCCTTACATTCTTGGAACTATGACCACACACATGTGGTTTTCTAGATGCATCCAACGTTCATGCCACGTGTAGAGTGGTAGTCTAATAATTTTTGGGAGCATGGGATATGTCTCCTTTGGATGACCTCTAAGATTTTTTACCAAGGTCAAATCCGTATTTGGATGTGATCTTTGACACACCACTATTTTAATAGGCTAGCCTAATATATCTGGTCTTTGATGGAGAAAAGGGTTATACGGAAAGTAGTATACAACTAAAATAAAAATAAAAAATAAAGTAAACCTATTCTAAGGAGGAACTACATCAAAGGTCTAAAATTCCCTACATAACCATGGGTTGAATGAACACATGCATCATAGTTAACAATACACAAGGAACAAAGTTTCCCCAAATATGAATTACATTGAGCATGCATACATAAGAACTAGGATAGATAGAGAAATAATCTGTTAGAGTATATTATATTATTGGGTATATGTCAATGTACTACCTTGGGTACATAACTAGAGTAGGAGTTTACTTTAGATTAAATTTAAGTAATTACTTCAAGGAATGTAATAAATGCACAAGTGTTAATGTGCAATGATGTAAATGTACAAGGAGTTCACTTGTACATGATTCATAAGAAAGGTAGATGAAGAGTCATAGGTATATTAAGGCCCAAGTAACCTATCTTCCCATATATAGGCCTTATAGTGAGTGAAATGAGTGAGTAGAGGATTTAGTGTGTGTGGTAGAGAATATAGAGTGTGCATAGTATAGATTCGTAGTGGAGTACAATGTAAATATTTAACAATAGTTTATGGAGTGTTCATGTCCTCCATCATACTACATTGTACTATTTTTGTAAGCTTTAATTGAGAGTATATTTTTGAGTTATTGTAGAAGCTATATTATAGTTTTCCTACATATTATAGTGTGATTATCATATAGTTTCATAGCTTGCTTATCTTACATATTTTGGTTGCATTTCCTATATCATATACTCATCAAAAGCTAATAGTGGTATCATAGCACATGGTAGATCGATAGGAAATAGAGAGAGCCACAAGTGAGATTGAGAGGAATCCAAAAGTATCATTTTTTAGAAAATCTAAGATTGCATTTGGCTAGAGTCTTTCCACAGAGTTGCAAAAAAAATTGTGAAGACTAGGACTCAACTTTGATTCCACTAGATTGAAAAATCAACTAGTAAATATTGATTATCTCTAAATTCAGAATTTCTTTCATTACAACCCTAATACTTTATTGTAGGAAAAGGAGATTCAAAGAAATTTGGGAAGCTTACTACAAATAGGTAGGAAGAATATCTTCTTTAGAATCAATCTAGCACTAGAAGAAACAAATATAAGATCAAAAATTTGAAGGCCCTCGAAAAGGTCTCATTGCTAGAGATTATAGAACTACAAAGTGCAAAAGAAGAAAAGGCAATATAAGCCTTGTTGTATATTTGAGGAAGAAGATAATATAGAGAAGAGTCTAGGAGAAGATTAAAGGTTGGTGATATCTATCGAATATTGAAGACTGCAAATCAAGGATGATTTCCTAGAAAGAAGATCCCATTGAAGGAGGAATATACTCAAATAAAAGAGTCCTAAAAAATATTGGATATTGGAGATCTCCATTGAAAGTTGAAGAGAAAGATCCATAGAAGATCTCATTGAAGAACTTCTAGTCTTGGAATATTGAATATTGAGAAGGACTAGCAAAGGTCTAGTTCCAAATACCAGTAGCAATAGATTTTAGAGATCCAAGAGGGAGATCTCATTGCCAACACTTCCACAATAGAAGGTTGAAGGAAAGGTCTCATTGGGAAGACCAAAGAAGCTACGAGAGTGAATACCCTAGAGAAAATATCTCAAGGAGAAACAAGGAGAAGGCCTGGTGAGCCTCATTGAAGGAGATTTGAAAAATGCCATTGAAGGAGTTCTTAGGAGAACTCATTGGAAAAATTTACCACCAAGGAGAAGTTCTTGATAAATGGATGTTTTGGGAAAATTGTTTCCATTCAAAAATAAGCCCAATTAGAGATAAATTTGACAATAAGCTTTCCAAATTTTAGAGGAGATTAGTGAAGACCTCAAGAATTTTATATTATTGAGAAGAATGCCTAGATTAAATTTAGAATTCGACAAGGAGAAATAAGGATAAAGGAGATTAAAGAAACTGCCAAACCTAAGAGTTTGAAGATTGCCATTAAAGGCTTGAAGGCTCAATCAAATAAGGGAGATTTCTGGTTTTTACAGCAAAAAACTAAAGGGTTCTTGAAGAAAAATCTCAACTACAATTTGGAGGAGTTCCCTACCAAATTTTTGAGATTTAAGGACATCATTTTAGTGGAAATATTGACTACTTTGCAATCTAAAATTTTCAAATTTGAGAACAAGAAAGCAGCAATTTGGGCAGTAAGTTAGAGGGTTTCAAAGCTACAAATAGGTGATTTAGAGAACTGTTTCGGAAAGTCAATAAGAGTTGCAAGTTCATCCAATATAAGGCAGAAATAAAGTGAATCTGACCACCTCGTAATACTTCATCTACAAATATCATTAAGGTAAGTAAATTGGATGCAAGAAGGTTCATTAGTTGAAATTTAAGTATTTGGTTCATTATCAAGTTTCATTAGGCACCTTATTAAGGTTTAAAATTTGCAAAGAGAAGGCTGCATATTAAAATATTTAAGGGAGTGCAAAATATAGTTTCTTATAAAGGTTAATACCTGCACATTAAAATAGGAGTTAGATAATTTTTGATAGAAATAAAAATATCATCTTCTTATAATATAGAAGACATTACTCTTAAGTGAGAGTTGCATAGATTATAGTGCATTTGAGAGTTATTATTATTACATATTACAAGTTACTTTGAAGGAGAAATAATGTAAGATTATTATTGTACTATTCTACCTATTCTTAAGTGCATTATACTAATTACCCTTAAGGTTTTAAAGTGCATTAAGAGTTTATCAAGAAGGAAGTTTTAGTGCACAAAATAGGGTAAGAGTGAAGTGTCTAGAGACACTGTTGAGCACACAATACCTACAATATTTTATGGCAAGGAGAATCCACAAAAAGAGTAATAGAACCTCCATATATTGGATAAGAGAACTGCCTTATCAAATAAGCCAAAAATCTTCAAAAGATACCATAACAATATCAAATATTTGGTGCATTTCAAGGTAGATTCATATACATCATTGCACCCTACTCTATGTAGCAAATCAATTACAAAATCTAAAGTTTCTAAAGACACTACTACAGTGAGCATATTACAATATACAAGGGGTTGCATCATCAAGAGAAAGGTACACTAGAAAGGAGACTACATTGCCTATATTTTTGCCATTAAAGTAGGCAGTTTACATTGTCTTAAGAAGGAGCTATGACAAAAAAATATAGAGCTATACAAGGGCTCAATATCCTTACATTTAAGGTGTCAAAATACACCCAACTTAGCACCAATGCAACTAGACAATGCCTACATAGTGTACAAGGAAAGTATAGTCTAAAGTGCTAGGAATTAGAGCCATCCGACAGGCTCAATACCTTCCTAATCAAGGTGTTTATAGACACCATAGTTTGGTGCTATAGTCACAAGGAAATAATGCTATAGCAAAGGACACCTATCATAGTGCAAAACCTACAACAAAAGGAGAATAGCAAGGTAATCCAAGCATCAATAGTGCAAGTTAGAAACAACACATAACAGTTGACAAGGTAAAGAGAAGATGAGTTACCCAAGCAATAGAAGTGTTATCCATATACATTGGAGAAGATCCATTGCCAAGAAGCCAATATAACCTACAAATGAAGTTAGAGAGAATAGACATATAAGGAAATAAAGAAGCCAAGATAAGCTCTACGGTTAAAACAAACATTGAGCTATTTGATTCCATGCAAAGAAGGTGCTTCCATTTGTCTTAACACTGCTAGGAATTAAGTGCCACTTGGCACAAGGGAAGTAAAAGTGTTTATAATCCTCCATAATGTTTGAGATCAATAAGAATGCCCAGGTTGGTGAGACATTTCAAATTTTATTCCTTAATAATTTCAACACTCAACAAGAAAGGATGTCAGATAAAGTAATGCCTTCATTATCATTTCAACACCCAAGAAGAGTAGGTCCGAGGTGTAGACCAATTGGTTCATCCAAACCCCATAAGGGGGCGGAGGTCCAAGGTTCAAATCTCGAGCCTCGTCGAACTGAACGCTTGTACCTTTCCTGGTGCTTTCAGTGGCGTAAAAGGTTTAAAATGATTGTGGCATGGTGGTTATAGGGGCAGACTACACAAAGATCTGTGTGGCGGCTTCTAGGACGGACAACACATAATACTGTGGTGGCCATAAAAATCTAGATAGCCTGCTCGCATTCGTGGTGGCTACCGATTCCACCATGTAAATTCAAAAAAAAAAAACACCCAAGAAGAGCATCTTTAGTGCTCACAAACCATAGATAACTCTCAAGAGAGACACTCATAACTACACCACATAGCATAACAATAAGTAGTGCACCACCTATAGATAATACCAAAGTCTTGGGTAATACCTGGTGCCACTTGGCACCTAGTCAAGGAAAAGGGAAGCATACTTATAATTGTCAAGGGTAAAAGCACAGAGAGAGGGAGCACATCTCTAGCAAGACTTGAGCGTAGTGGTAAAAGTGCATTAAGAGGAGAAAGAAACATCCTAGAAGAGCACCATTCAGAGAAACAACATTGAATTCTCATGGAGAAGATGCAAAAATTTCAACACTCATAGTTTGCACATCGACATCAAGCCCAACACCAATCAACACATAAAATTCAAAGGTATATTTGTACTAAATATTTGATTTCATTAAAGTATAAAAGGAGGTATAAGGTAGCATATATATCTAAGGTTAAAGTTATATTGCATTGGAGTATCTATAACCTCATAAAAGGAAAGAAATTAAATCAAAGAGTGCATAACCTTAAGAATTATCTCAAGGAGCATTATATCAAATATTTACAAATAACTAAGTAGGATAAATAAGGGTTTCTACCTTAGATAATTAATATTATTTTACAAATATTATTTTTTGAAGTTCCAAAATAGGGATATATAAGGTATACTACATCAAAACCTTATACAATTGGAATTTAGAAAATTGATCTATTAAGATTAAATAAGGAAGTTTATTAATTGCTTAAAATATTTGTGACTTAATCATGGAGCATGCACCTAGCTATTGTATTGATCTATACCATCATGAAAGCACAAAGATTGACACAAGTACATAATTTGAACAAAAAAAGTAAGGTTTCTTGTATTAATATTTGAATGAGCTTTGATTACAAAAATGCCCTCTTAGGGTCACTTGAAAGATGATACTGATATTACAATTGCCAATGCCCTCAATAGGGTAGGCACACTTATAGTGCTCTATTGATTAGTCACAAACTGCCTTGGGGTGGAGTTGACCCCCTTCTTCATGATGTGGAAGGATTATGACGTAAGCTCCTCTTGCACCTATCTCCCTATGAACAAGAAACAACAACACACGATTAAAAATATTGATAGCCTCTCGTGATGAGGCCCTTTAAGGAAATATGTATGCAAATGCCATTAAACTAGTAAAACAGGAAATCATAAAGAAAGACTTTAAACTATTCTAATTAGATCAAGAATTATACTATAACATGATGGACATGAATAAGCAAATGATGCATGGATCAAATATCAAGTTAGGAGCAATAAAGTGCATAAAAGATCCAATATAATCCTACTTAATACAATGCATGAAATAACTAATTCCTATGGTCAGATTTTCTCTAAAGTGCAATTAAACCTATAAAAAGACTAATATAACTAATCTATGCGGTCAAAAGCAAAACAAGTAAGGTGATCAGTCACCTATTGCAAACCGTAGCTATGGTGGGTGGTCTGCACTATGAACCACACGGTTTGACCTCTGATAGGTTTGCCCTCATAATTAGGGGTAGTGGGCTTGACCTCCTTGTCCAAATTGATGTTCAAGGGTTGCCTTTGTTGTCCTCTAACATATTTGGTGATCAAATCACTATGATGGGCCTTCATTTACCCGAATTTATGCTTCTTGAATCTCCTAGGCACCTATGGCATCCATGGCTAATTGGTATTTAGGTGAATAGCAAAGGGGATCTCAAATGCATAGATTCAATATGCAATTTGACAGGGCTTCACTGCTCTCTTGATCAATTAACTCTCTATATCTTCACCCCATTTGGAGGGGGTATTTATAGCATGTCCCTAGGGCTAGGGGTAGCTTCATGGAGAAGCCAAGACCAAGAAGGTTAGTTAGGATAGCTGGGATGGAAAACTTTGGAATCTTCCATCCTTCAATTGCTTGCTTCTAGATCTTTTGGTCATTCCAACCAATTTGGCTTGGATGGAAGGCCTAACTGAACTTTAGTTAAAACCGCAGGTCACAGTTGTGGTCCAGACTGTAGATCGCAGATATCAGCCATGGTTTAGAATGGAGACCACATATCTTGGCCGTGGTTCAACCTGATTAGGCAAAAATGCCTAAATTGAGTGGTTAGAACCACTACTCTATCTTGGAGTCTATCCAAGATCCTCCATATGGTTTTGTAGCATGTCCATATGAGTTTTTGCCCTCGACATGACACGTTTTAGGTGTCTACAGATGCCCCTTTTGAGAAGTTTTTTGAGATCGAACAACGCTGAGCAAAAATATACATCCTAAAACAATGTCGAAGGTTCTATGATGATCATTAGTATGATCAACATTAGATGCCCTAGGTCCAACAAAAGGATGCACATCCTGGAATCATTGCTTCCAACTTGGAAAGGCTTACATTTGAAAAGTCTACACTCGCCATCAGACGTTCGGGTAGCTTTGGTGCTACAATAGGAGTTAAACCTATATAACTGAAGGATGAGAGTTACAAACAAAATTTCATATTTTCTATTTACCCCAAGCAAAGGGGGAAGCTTATGATAGCTGTTAGCAATGATTCATAAGAACGAACATAATTTTGACAAGATCAAGGGATCTATGATCTCTGGGATCTTCTGTTGACTTTGATTATGACATGAAATTATGACTACCCCCTCAAGCAACAAGTCGATGAGGGTAATGACAATGTATGAAGTGACGAAATCATGAATGATCCTAAACAACTTTAAATTCAAGCCTTTTAATGCCTTGGCTAGGCCTAGTTCAGCTTATGATTACAACTCTTATTAGTATTTGCACATCTCTATCCCATGGAGAAATCAAACTATGATAGCCATCTTAGGGAATTAAAATAATACAAATGCAATTAGACTTGTGTTGAATCATATTGTCGATGATTTGCTAAAAGATGTCATAAAAGAAATGATAATTTTGCCCCAAATGTCCTTATGGTGATTTACTCATCTTGTCGGATTGCATGGATCACAAGTCGCTGCAATCGCCAATTTTATAGGATAAATCACTGAATACGAGGCACATTTGGTTTTTAATTATTTGATTTTTTTTGTTTAATTTTACATTTATTTGATTAATCCTGGTGCTTTTAACATCACCAAATTTGCAATTTTTATCATTGATTTTGAATTTTTATCCAATGGGAGTCATTAATTTATCTTTTTAGACCTTCCCACAATGGGTTTTGAGTGCATTTATTGCTAGCTGCGGACCACGTGTATGGAATGCAGTTTAATATTTTAAATTTTTTGAACTGTAGGTCAAACTTGTAGGTGGGAAACCCTAGTTTTGAAACCATAGGTGTTAGCTGCAGTCCTCGAAGACTAGGAGGACCTATAAATTGCATTCCCATTTGAAAATTTTCATTATTTTCTTCCAACTACTAGCAACTTAAGAGCTCTGAGAGTGAGAAAACATTCCTTGATCTAGAATGCTACCAAACTCGACTTGAATTACACTCATCTACCTTGATGGCGGATCCTGATCAGCCATCCACTAGCCAAGGTCGGGGTGTGGGCAAGGTAACTTGAAACTGAGACCTTGCACTCAATACCAATAAAAATGAAGCACACTAAGAAATGCAAAAAATTAACCTTACTAAACTGTTGGTAATGAACCCCACTAGTCTAGGTTAGCTTATTTTTTAATTTTTTTTGCTTTTAGTGGATTAGGAGGGTACCCAAAATGGGTGCCTCTCCTAAACTGAAGTTGGTAGCCATGGTTCCCAATTGGTAAGTTGGGGATCGCAGGTTTCATCTACGGTTAGGATTCAAAATCCTAACGGTCATATTTTACCGCCTTCAAACCGTAGGGTTGACCCACGGTTTGTAAACCTTAGAAATTTTTGCAAAATATTTCAATTGTTTTTTTGTTTTTGTCATTTAATTAGGTATTTAATGTTATCTCATTAAGCTCTAGGTTGTCTAATTAAATTTTTTAATTTTCTTTAGCTCTAATTAGCCAGATTTAGCTTACATTATGCTTTTTATTTTTAGAAGTTAACTTCTAGAGCGCGGGAGCCTGACCTTATGAAGACTCTTCATGAGGATTTATCTGATGATGATCGAGGTTGGTTCTGAGCTATCGAGTTCGGTTACATCATGGATCTACCCACCATTAGGGTAGATCAAGCCTATCTTACTGCATTGGCCCAATGTTGGAATGCGCAGACCAACACATTCTACCTTCCTCCCGATGAGATGACTATCACTCTCGAGGATGTCTACAAGATCTTCAGGATCCCCATCGATGGCGAGGCTATCGTCTCCTCTGCCTCTGTGATAAAGGATGTTGTCTTCGATGCTATCTTTAGTGACCAGAGCACAGATACACAGGATGATGCTAACCACAGAGGGGTGCACATCAGTGACTGGTACCGTGATGCCTTTTCTACATGAGAGGCCCTCTTCATGCATCTCATTGTGCAGATTTACCTTCTAGACTCCTCGGGTGCAAGGATTCCTTGGAACATGTTGGCCACTACTTGGAGGGTGCTTTAGAGCTCTACAAAGGAGCCACTATGATTAGCTTGGGGGAGCACCCTATTATGCTAGCTCTACAAGGAGCTATACCATATTATAGAGCGTAGTCGTAAGGGCATCAACTATAGTATTTTTTTACAGATCTGGGGGTGGCAGCACATCCAAATCAAGCATCTTGCAGAGCTTCCACTGTGCATCACCACCATAGATGTCGACCATCAGTATTACACTGCATGCTGGCCTCATGCTGAGGAGGGTACCCATAGTAGGGCTCATTCTGGGAACACTAAGCACTATATCATAATATTTGCATCACTTAGACCGGGGGACATTGTCTGGCGCCCCTACATGGATTGCCCTGCATGGCCTTAGGTGGATGAGTGGCTACGATGGGCCAACTGAGACAGATGGCTTATCTAGAATAAGCCAGAGGTCAAAGAGTATTAGTTCTTTTCTCGTGTCTTGCAATATTTTGGCATGGTGTAGGACATGCCAGAGATCCCATTCAGATACATGCGCTTGGCTTTGGAGAGGGATCTCCCACTGATACATCCTCCACCACTAGGAGATGCACCAGATGACTTCCAGGAGTTGGGGGTTGAGACAACCAGGACCACTCTAGACTATGATGGGTGGTGGTCCTTGTTTAGATGGTATGGTATAGGGCCTCTGGGTCGAGAGCTGACTTAAGCAGATGTAGAGGCATATCCTGACGGGTGCAGGGTGCACCAGTGTACGAAGGGCAGTTGGGATGCAGAGGTCGTTGTTGAGGATATAACTAATATTAACCCTAAGGAAGATATTCCAAAGGAGGGTGAGTTCCCTCCTAATAGCATATATGGATGGCTATTGGCTTAGGTGGTTGACTTGCAGAGTCATCTCGAATAGTTTCACACACAGTAGCTCGAGAGAGACACTACCATCACCACTTTGGAGGTAAAAGTGGTTGACAAGAAGCAACACCTGACTGAGGCATAGGACCAGATATAGGAGCTTACGACTCGGGCCATAGATGTAGTGGCCCAGGTTCAGAGACTATAGACTACCCTAGAGTTAGCACAGGCACAACGAACTATAGCAGAGGCAGAGAAGGATCTTGCTCGAGTATCGAGGGGAGTTATACCACCTCCTCAGGCTACTATGGGGTCTCCTGCAACATCAGTAGTAGGTACAGTAGTTTCCCAAGATCTTATGGCTGAGATAGAGTGATTATGTAGCATGGTCATGGAGACCAAGGAGATGCATGCAGCCTGAATCGCTCAAGTTGATCAGCGAGTCGATTACATTGAGATACATGGGCTATAGGTTATATAGGATACTTTCGCACTAGAGCCTCAAAGGACTTGGACTAGGACTACTGGATAGTCTACAGTGAGCTCGAGTCATAGTACTCACAGGACTGAGAGGACACACAACTCCTCTAGCACATACAAAGCGAGATCGTAGGCCAAGACTAGAGATCCAGGGTAGACATCAGGGGCCACTAGTCAGAGGACTAGCCTACTGTAGTTACCAATTTCTCATGTGTTGGGTGCTTTAGGTTTTGGAGGCAGGCAGGATCCACAACAAGATCCACCATAGGTTCCAGGTCAGCCAGGAGAGCAGGCTCCATAGCACAATGCTGAGGGAGGTGGCGAGAGCTCCAGTACAGGGGGAGCAGCCTAGATCTGAGTTATAGTAGTTGTCGACTACATTTTTGATATATAATTTTGTGTGTAAGGTCGAGGACCTACACAGTTGTAGCCTACGGGAATTTTGTCCTCTCTATGTACTATTTTGGACACATATATATATGATATCATCTTTTATGGCTCATTATGTGTACATGTTCATTTATTTTTTTGATTTTAAGTTTATTTGATGCACATGGATGTAAGGCTTATGTAAATGCTATGTTTATATGATGCGATGTATGGATGACATGCACTAGATATCTATTTTACTTTATGATGATGATATGCAGTGATCTAGATGATTAGATGTGTGATATATGATGTATGCATATGGATGCGATGTTTATTTTTAAACACATATTTATTTTTGCTTTGTGGGCATGCATTTATTTTTATGTAGTTTATGGTATGCTATGCAATGTATGGTAATGTATTATGTACATAATCATAATCGAATGGAAATGAACCTGTATGCTTTAATCACTTAAAATATAAGGAATGAATGTAAACTATGTATATCAAATTTTAAAATATGACACCACAGAATGTATAACAATCATGCAAAATAATTGATCATTCTCATTACAAGATCTTAATCAATTAATCACCCATATATGAAATGAGATGAGATGGATTGGTATAATGTAAATTATTTGATATGTCATTCGATATTCATTCCTTGCACTATGTAGTTAGTGGTCGTATAAACATCATTTCTGATATTCATCCAGTATCTATCCTATATCTTTTATTGTGCTCAATATAATAATGTATCATGGATAGATACTTTGTAGTTTGATTGATTGAATGACTTTATTATTTTTGATGGCTTGCAGTTTCTGCCATCCTGTTGCTATTTTGAGAAATTTTGAGGTTTTCCATGAGACTCATTTGACCTTGTCATGCCCTTGATTTTTTTATCTTCATTGGATATTTATATTTGATCTTCATTTGATCTCTGGAATTTTTTTTCTTTTATTCTCGATCTTCATTTGATATTTGTTTTTGGATTTATGAGCTTCAAAAACATCCTTTGTGGATTTAAATTTGAGGGGAACTTCTTTTGTAATATTGATTCTAGAGTATCGATAAGTGACATCAATCTAGAGGACATCAATCTGCAGTGTCGATTTGTGATACCAATCGTATGATATCAATGTAGGATATCAATCTGGGATGTCGATTTATGATATCGACGAAGGGTATCAATCTTGAGGATTGATGTGGGATATCACTTAGGGGATATTGCTCATTTTATCGTAAGCAAGGGATTTATGGGTAGGAAATGAACCTGTCCTTTTTCCAATTACCCACATTTCCCATACCGTCCACACAGAGGTATAAGCAAGAATAATTCTTTTCACTTTAGGATACCTAGTCCTACTTCGCGGCTTCATCTTCCCCTAGTCCTTATTAAGACTCTTTTTAATTTGTTCATTAGTGACAAGATTCTGATATGCTAAGGGCTGTACTAACTCGACCTCAGCCATCAAAATCAAAATAGGATTTTTTACCAACTCCTGAGAAGACCACTAGGTATGTTTGAATGACCGAAAAACTCTAGCATATTCTTCATAGCAACAGGATGGGTTGTGTTGAAAAACACATTTACTCACTATGATAGATGATAGATGATATAATGCAAGGGTGCATGATTGAAACACAAACATGGTGTCATTTGTAAGATTTTGACACACACTATCCATTCTTGTATTGAATGCAACGGATGACAAATGCCTATATGCAATGCATGAATGCAGATGAAAATGCGAAATACAAAAGCAATTTTTTTTAATTTTAAGCTTTTCCAATATTTTTTTTGGAATTTTATATATTTTTCTTGATTTTTATGGATTTTGAGCTTTCATATTTGACCAAACTATGAGTACATGTCCTTGGAGTTTTTAAGGATGACCAAATGATGAGGAACTGCATTTGGATCTTTTACTTGACCAAGCTACTCAACAGAGAGCTTGGGAAATTTTGGGATGATCGAGCGGTTGAGATAAAACCTTTGAAGCTTTTAGGTTGACCAAAGGGCTTATAGATGCCTTTGGTACATTTACTTGACCAAGCTTCTCAATTCAAGAACTCGAAGCCTTTTGGATGACCGAGCGGTTGTGGACAAACCCTCGGAGCTTTTGGGTTGACCAAAGGGCTTATAGATGCCTTTGGTGCCTTTACTACACTCTCAAGCATAGAATGCCTTAAGATGGATGATATTTAGAGGCTCAAGATCTTCCACACCCTCTAGCAACATTAGGTGATAGGTACCTGGACCAATATTTTTAGATATGATGTAAGGCCCTAGCCAATTAGCTACAAATTTGTCTCGCATATCAAGCGGTAAATTTGAGTTTTATTGGTTCTCTTTCAGCACAAGATCCCCAACTTCAAAGTCTCTCTGGTGGAATTTGAAATTGTAAGCTTATTTTAATAGCTCTTTATATACACGAAGATGCTCGAGGGCATTCACACGATGTTCATTGAGCAAATTCAATTGATCGAGGTGAGCAGGTTGAAGATAATACATTGGTGCAAGTAAAGAACCTAGCGATGGGTTTGAGGGAGTCAAAAGCAAGGCTTATTGATTTTTTTAAGGAACTTCTATGAAATATGACACCATAATTTTTGAAGGAAGCTTCCAAACTAAAATGAGGGCATTCTCTACTACCATAGCAACCTTAAATATTTCATCTCATTTAATTGTTGGATCTACAAACTTAGGTTTGGAACAAAAGCATGGAGGTAGTAGATGTAAGCTTGGGCTTGAGAAGGTCTTACCTCCTAAGGAATTATCTTCCATGTCTTACTAAACGAGATTGAAATCTATAATTTTCTCCTAAGGATACCTTTGTATTAAAGTAAACTACATGAGGAGAGAAAATGAATCTCTACATCATTGAATTCCAAGATAAAAGGATCATCTCATTTAGTCCATGTGTTGATGCTACCTTCTTCTAAATAGAGGCACTAGGCTTGTACCTTTCCTTTGAAATACAAGGCCAATAACCTCACCATTACATATTTATTTATGATATTATGCATAGTAGATAGAAAAACTATATATTTCCAATGTTCATAAGTTATTTTTTCACTACCATCATAGGAGGGTAAGGTTTTTAGTGTAGCTTATGGGATATTATGAATATTTTGGATATTGAGGACTTTGTAACTATTTCATCTACAGTAGATTATTTTGGCCATGGTCCTATATGGGGAAATGCTAGGTGATTATGGGGATATAACCTATAGAGATGTAGGACTTTGGATAAAAAAGGTCCAAATAGGTGATAGTAATTTTTCATTTCTAGATGCTCTAAAGATTGTTTTTTTTTTTAAATTGAAAAAACTTGTATTAAAACAAAGATCAGTTACAAATGGGAGTAAACACATCCCTACCAAGAACAAAGAAACAATATTACAAGCGTAGAGCACAAAAAGTCAACACTTTCCACCGCAGAGCACAAAAAGACAACAAGGCGCAAAAACACGACATGTTGCGAAATCGTGACATGTCACGATATCGCGACAATCAAACCAGCCTTGGCCGCACCAGAGCAATAAGTCACGAAATTGTGACATGTCACGATATCGTGACAGCCAGACCCCATGGCGCCTGACCACCAAAAGTGTCATGAAATCACGATGACTTTTCCCCTTGGCGCCCCATCACCAAAGGTGTCGTGATATCGCGACGAGTTTTCCCAATGGCACTTGATCTCCAAAAGTGTCACGAAATCACGAGTTTTATCCTCAATGCCCAGCCTTCAAAAGTGTCATGATATCATGACGAGTTTACCACTTGGCGCCAAGTCTTCAAAAGTGTCGCGATATCGCGACGATTTTTCCCCATGACTCCTATTCGCCAAAAGTGTCGCGATATCGCGATGAGTTTTCCCCTCGGTGCCCAATCTTCAAAAGTGTCACGAAATCACGACGAGTTTTCCACTTGGCGCCCAGTCTTCAAAAGTGTCACAAAATCACGACGAGTTTTCCCCATGGTGCCTGTTAGCCAAAAGTGTCGCGATATCGTGATGAGTTTTCTCCTTGGCGCCCAATCTTCAAAAGTGTCGCGATATCACGACGAGTTATCCCCTTGGTGCCCATTCTTCAAAAGTGTCACGATATCGTGACGATTTTTCCCCTTAGTGCCAATTCTCCAAAAATGTCACGAAATCGTGACAACTTTTCCCCTTGGCACCCAGTTGCCAAAAGTATCGAGAAATCGTGACGACTTATCCCCTTGGCGCTCATTCTCCAAAAGTGTCACGAAATCACGACGTCTTTTCCCCAAGGCGCCAATTCTCCAAAAGTGTCACGATATCACAACGATTTTTCCCTTTGGCTCCCATTCTTCAAAAATGTCGTGAAATCACGACGGTTTTTCCCCTTGGCTCCTATTCACCAAAAGTGTCACGATATCGCGACGATTATCCTCCTTGGCGCCCCTGCTCCAAAAGCATCATGAAATCGTAGCGGCTTCTAGCCAAAGGCCACGACGGCACAATAGGTCATGAAATCATGACAACTTCCCACCAAAGGTCATGACAGTGCAACAGGTCACGAAATCACGACAGCATCTCTCCAAGGGCCACGACAGCGCAACATGTCACGATGTCACGATAAGTTCCCTCCAAAGGCCGCGATGATGCAACCTATTGTGATATCATGACAGCTTCCATCCAAAGGCCGCAACAGTGCAACAGGTCATGATATCACGACAAAAACCACCCTTAGCATAAACTTTGCTCATTGTCTCAAGGATCGTTCAAGACCCTGCCTAATCACTGCATCCTCCACAGGCATGTCACTGTGCAGCTGCACCCCTACCTCTTTCTCAGCACCCATATTTGCAAGGAAATCGGTCGCTTTATTTAAATCTCTACTCACATAGACGGGGATCACATAATCTAATTCCCTCCATAGTTCCTTGATTTGAGAGACTAGAATCCGCAACCTCCATGCTTTCGAAGCAAATTTCCTCATGCAGTCTAGAGTGCCAACCAGAATTTGAGAATCAGACTCGAGAATTATCCTCCTGTGTCCCTGATTAACAGCCTAGATGGAAGCATATTTAATAGCAAAGGCTTCTACTTCATTGTTTATGGCTCTTCCCAGACCTTGCATTTCCCAATAGAGCACTGACCCAGCATGATCCCGGCACACTACACCAATTCCAGCACTACCCGGATTGCCTTTTGTAGCTCCATTAGTATTGATTTTGATCCAACCTTCTGGGGGAGGTTTCCAGCTATCTCTGTCCTGTCTCTCTTGCCCTTCAGCTCCCTCTTCCAGTGACCCAAGACCAACCTGATTTCCCTCTTCAGCATAGATGGCAAGCGTTTTCGTGACTTTGCTCCAGATGACCTACCAAATTCCATCTAGTGAGGATAAGGTTTCTCTAAAGATACGAGCATTTCTCTCTAACCACACCTGCCACTAGATGAAAAGTAAGCCAAGCTCCCAACCAATTCGAAGAGGTTTAGATTTAAATCTACCTCTCTTCCATATTTCCCAAATATTGGTACGAGTCAGATCACCATTAGCCTGGAGTTCATAGTGAGAGAACCAATGCTTCCAAATCTGACGTGTGAAAGGGCACTCAAAAATCAGATGATCAGCTGTTTCCTCATTCTTGTGGCATAATACACACTGAGATGGACCGATGATTCCTCTATTTCTGAGATTGTAAAAGGTGAGAATTCCATTGTGCATAAACAGCCAGGCAAAGAAATTCACTTTCAGCCAGCCCTTGGAATGTCATATCTTCCTCCAATCTTGAATTGGAAATAAATGTGGGGGAGGCTCTGGGAGGATCTTATCATATCCGTCCTTCACTGTATAAACCCCAAGGTTCCCATAGCCCCAAGCTAGTTCATCCTCCTTGTATCTCCCTGTGAGAAACCTTTCTGTCAAGATTTTGGTCAAGATGGGTGCCAGCTCCGGAGGGATTGTAATTGGCCACTCCTCCAACCGCTTAAACTTCTTGAACTTATACTCCCCCAATTGGCTAGTGTTGAAATAACTCTCAATTTGGACCTAGCCCTTGGCTTCTATGGTAGATTTAATTGGTTGCAATTCGGGAAACTCAACAATGATGGGTGGGTACTGGTCCCATGAATCAGTCCAAAAACGTGCCTTCTCCCCTCTCCCCACTTTCCAAAACAATTGGTCTTTAATAACCTGAGATCCAAGCTTGAGAGCCTGCCACAGTAAGGATCCATTACCATCCAGAGGGAAACGACCCACTTCATTGGGGTGAACATGACCCAAGTATTTACTGGTTAGGATTCTCATCGAATAAGGATGTTGGTTGGGAAATCCACCTCCAGATATAGCTTTTCCAGCCAAAGCTTTGTTGTTAAGATTGGAGCTTCTCAGTCCCAGCCCTCCTTTTTCCTTGGGCTGGGTAACTTTATCCCAACCAACCAAGGCCCATTTCTTCTCCCCTTTTCCTCCTTCCCATAAAAATCTTCTAGACATTTTGTCCAGCTCTTTCCAAATAGAATGTGGGGCAACCAGGATAGAGAATTTATAAATTGGCATGGCCTGAATAACTGACTGTAAGAAAGTTAATCGGCCCCCATAGCTTAACCATTTATGAGACTAATGGTTCATTCTATCTTTGATGCCATCCAAAAGATCCTTCCAGATATCTATTTTTAATTTTTTGAAATGCAAAGGAACCCCCAAGTAAACTACTGGAAGAGAGGTCCTAGTGAATCCCAAGATCTCTATAACTCGTCCCGTAGCCTTTGGTCAAGATTGAAGAAGACCACTTTGGATTTTTTATCATTGATGACTTGGTTTGAGGCCCTAAGGTAGACATTAAGAGTATATCTGATTCCTATAGCTTCCCTGAAGCTGGCCACTCCAACCAGTCCGATGCTCTAAATACTGTTAACTCAACAAATTACAAGGGTTATTTAAGCTTCTTGGACTTTGATCTTGTGATCATAATATTTTGGATCTATGAATTCCAATGGAGTTTCCAATTGATCTTGATTTCTTAAAATATGGAATCGTTCGGTGAATGGATTGCTTATCCACTAATGAGACTAATATGTTCATAATTCAAATTTCAAGAAACCTTCAAGAAACCTTTTAGATTTCAATCTATGTGGATCAAACATTCTAGTTTCAGTGATAACTTAATTCAGTGGTGGCAGCAGCCTGTCAGGGGTAGTGCATCTTTTAAACTTGCTGGTAAATTAAAGTTTGTTAAGGAAAATTTTTGAACTTGGAACAAAGAGGTCTTTGGGAACCTCTTTGAAAATAAAAAATAGGTTGTTTAAATTTTGAAGATAATTGATCAGAGGATTCAATATGGTGATGCTGATGAAACTACTAGGCAGGAGAAATGAACAAAACTAGCAGAGTTTCATTACATTTTGGCCTGTGAAGAAATCTATTGGAGGCAAAAATCAAGGGCTCTTTGGTTGAAATATGGAGATTCAAATTCCAAGTTTTTTCAGGTCACCACGCTTAGAAACAAAAGCAATAACAAGATAACATTTTTTTAAAAAATATATGGTTCTATTACTCAGGACTTAACATTAATTATAAAGGAGGCAGTAACTTATTTCAATTCTATCCTTGGTCAGGAATCACAGTGCAATGAGGAGGCCAAAGATATTATCTTGCAATCCATTCCTAGCATAATAAATGAGGATATAAACCTTAAGCTTCTAGCTCCCTTTTATGATGAGGAAATTAAGGAAGCCTTGTTTACCATGGAGCCAGACAAAGCCCTGGGACTCGATGGCTTTCCCCCTAGTTTCTATCAAGATTTTTGGGACATCGTAAGTGAGGATGTAATTTTTGTTGTCAGAGAATTCCAAGCAATAAATCATATCCCAAAATGTCTCAACTCTAATTTTATTTCTCTAATTCATAAGAAGCAAACCCTTGAATCTATGGCTGACTTCAGGCCAATCATTTTGTGCAATGTTTCTTACAAGATCCTAACTAAAGCCATTGAAAATAGAATGAGAGATGTTCTGCCCCGCATCATAGATCCGTGCTAGGGAAGCTCTATCTAGGGCAGGTCAATCTTGGATGGAGTTATCACAGTTCATGAAGCTCTGCACTCTACTCATAAGACTAACATGTTTGTTTTTACCCTCAAGCTTGATATGAACAAAGCATTTGACAGGCTAAATTGGGACTTTCTGATTGTTGTCCTCATTAAGTTTGGTTTTCACCACCAATGGATTAATTTGATCAAAGAATACATTTTAAAGAATGGTTCTTAATTCTGGTTAATGGAACAACTTCTGGTTACTTTCAAAGAGGCAGAGAAATTCAATAGGGGGGCCTATCAGCCGTATGTTATTCATCATTGTGGCAGAAGCTTTAAGCAGAACCATCAAAAATGCTTGTATTTCAAGGCTAATATCAATAATCAAGGCAACATCTCTCACTAGGTTTTTTTCTCACCAAAAATTCGTCGATGATACCCTTTTATTGACTAAGGCATCAGTGGTTGAGGCTAAAAGAATTAAATACATCCTGCAACTCTACGAGGACACTGCTGGTCAAAAAGTTAATTTCAGTAAAAGCAAGTTATATTTCTTGAACACCCCCATTCAGAGGCAAGGAAGGATTACAAAAATTTTAGGGTGTGATATAGCAAACCTCCCCACTTCGTATCTTTTTCTCCCTCTTTTCATTGGTTCTCTGAGAGAGTCAATGTGGGACAGGGTTATTGAAAGAATTCAAAAAAAAACTTGTTGGATGGAAAGGTCATCTTTTATCTCAAGAAAGAAATATGATCCTCACTAAGGCCTCTCTTAAGAGCATTCCAGTCTATTTCCTCTCCATTTTCAAAGCCCTTGTGAAGGTTTTCCAAAAAATTGATAAACTCCAAAAAGAATTTTTATGGACTGGATCAGAGGAGAAAAAAAGGATACACCTTGTAGGATGGACCAAAGTGTGCAGACCCAGAGAAAATGGGGGCTTAAGTCTGAGGATAATTGCTCATATGAATTTATCTTTACTAGCTAAGCAAGCATGGCACCTCATTTTTGGTGAATAAAATGAATGGACAGCTATCATCAAACGAAAGTATCTTCAAAATATGGAATTTATAAGTGACTCAGTTCCAATCAGAGGTTTTGCTTTTTGGAAAGCAATTCTCAATTGTAATGAAATCATCAAAAAAGGTTTAATATGGGTTTTAGGCAATGGTGAGAGGATAAATTGCTGGAATGACAGGTGGGCTAAGGACGAACCACTGATACAATATCCTAACCTAGCCTGAATTAGAGATATCATGGAATAACTCATTGGCAAAAAAGTCCCCGATTATATGGTTAAGGATAGAGGCAGAATGAAGTGGAGACAAATAAGGATTCAAGGATTTCAAGAAGAATAAAATGATCTTTATAACATTCTCAGGCAACAGTTTATCCCCATGAGACCTAAGGAAGATCAAGTGATTTGGGCTCCTACGAAAAATAGGTAGTTCACTGTTAAATCAGCTTACAAGCTTCTGCTTAATGATGAGGATTTTGTCCTCCAAAAGGACTTAGTTTGGATAAAAAATTTAATTCCAAAAATTATAGTCTTTTCATGGCTGGTTATCCAAGGAATAATTCTAACCATTGATAATATGATGCGTAAAGGTATTTGAATCACTAATCATTATTATCTATGCAGGGCTAATTGGGAGACCATTTATCACATTTTCCTTGAGTACCCTTTTTCCTTGACTGTCCTAAGTGGGGTTTTTCAGGCCTTCAATATTTCCTGGGTTAAACCATCCATCGTACTTGATTTGTTCGTCTAGTGGCATTACCCCTTTTCAATCTAAAGACTTAGATACATGTGTAAAATTTGTCTCAATCACTATCTTTGGCAGGTGTGGTTAGAAAGGAACCATAGAGTCTTTAATGATTCTATCCATGATCATCAAACAATCATTGCTAGGATCCTATCCTTCGCCAACGAGAATGTGAATCTTATCCCTTTTGATAGTCGTAAACCTCATCTGTAGGAGACCACGATTGCTCAATATTTAAGCTTAACCTTGTTAGATGAGTCTATGCCTAGGGTAGTCAACCCCAGAGCCAATGTTAAGTGGTCCCCACCTCCTACAGGTTGTTTTAAGCTTAATTTTGATGGAGCGGCTAAGGACAATACTAGTAGATTAGGCCCTGGTGGCATTGTGAGAGATCATAATGGGAATATGATGCTTGCATTTTTCAAATATTTGGAAACAAGGACGAACAATTAAGCTAAAGCTAGAGCTATGTGGAGAAGCCTTCAAATGACTCAAGACTTATAAGGCAATTTGATCATAGAAGGAGACTCTATGCATGTTATAAATATCCTCAATAATTGGAAAACACCTCCTTGGAGGATTAAAACAATTGTTGAAGAGGCTAGGATCCTTTTCCAGGGAATATAGGACAAAAAAGCCCAACATGTCTTTCGGGAAGCTAACAAAATTGCTGATAAGCTGGCCAATTTAGGTGTCGATGGTGGTGGACTTTTCAAATGGGAAAATGGTGTCCCAAGCAAAGTAGAGGAGCTTATTCAACAAGAATGCCAACAATGATAGTCGAATTTACCAATAGGGAAGGCACTCTAAGTTTGAAGGCTATGAGTATTCCCATATATTTTTTGAAATGGACTCACAATAAAAATTATCCGAGCTGTCAGTCTTGGTGGATGCTGCTTGGAAATACCACAAAGACTAATGGGAATATTCACATGTCAGATAACATGGATCCTAGCCATCTTAGTAATTTGAGGTTGGTTGATAATCATAGGACAGGAAAGAAATGATAATATAAGACTTCGAACCAGAGCCACATGGACCACCAAATAGCTTCTCTCTTGATCAATTAACTCTCTCTCTCTCTTCACCCCATTTGGAGGGGGTATTTATAGCATGTCCCTAGGGCTAGGGGTAGCTTCATGGAGAAGCCAAGACCAAGAAGGTTGGTTAGGATAGTTGGGATGGAAGCCTCTGGAATCTTTCATCCTTCAACTGCCTACTTCTAGATCTTTTGGCCGTTCCAACCAATTTGGCTCGGATGGAAGGCCTAACTGAACTTCAGTTAAGACCGCAGGTCACAGTTGTGGTCCAGATTGTAGACCGTAGGTATCAGCCATGGTTTAGAATGGAGACCACAGATCTGGGCTGTGGTTCAACCTGATTAGGCCAAAATGCCTAAATTGAGTGGTTAGAACCACTGCTCTATCTTGGAGTCTATCCAAGATCCTCCATATGGTTTTGTAGCATGTCCATATGAGTAGTCGCCCTCGACATGACATGTTTTAGGTGTCTATAGATGCCCCTTTTGAGATGCATTGTGAGATCGAACAACGCTGAGCAAAAATATACATCCTAAAATGATGTCGAAGGTTCTATGATGATCATTAGTCTGATCAACATTAGATGCCCCAAGTCCAACAAAAGGATGCGCATCCTGGAATCATTGCTTCCAACTTGGAAAGGCTTACATTTGAAAAGTCTGCACTCGCCATCAGACGTTCGGGTAGCTTTGGTGCTACAATAGGAGTTAGGCCTATATAACCGAAGGATGAGAGTTACAAACAAAATTTCATATTTGCTATTTACCCCAAGCAAAGGGGGAAGCTTATGATAGTTGTTAGCAATGATTCGCAAGAACGAACATAATTTTGACAAGATCAAGGGATCTACGATCTTCGAGATCTTCTGTTGACTTTGATTATGACATGAAATTATGACTACCCCCTCAAGCGATGAGTCGATGAGGGTAATGACAATGTATGAAGTGATGAAATCGCTTGACCATAATGAATGATCCTGAACAACTTTAGATTCGAGCCTTTTAATGCCTTGGCTAGGCCTAGTTCAGCTTATGATTGCAACTCTTAGTAGTATTTGCACATCTCTATCCCATGGAGCAGTCAAGCTACGATAGCCATCTTAGGGAATCAAAATAATACAAATGCAATTAGACTTGTGTTGAATCATATTGTCGATGATTTGTTGAAAGATGTCATAAAAGAAATGACAATTTTACCCCAAATGTCCTTATGGTGATTTACTCATCTTGCCGGATTGCATGGATCGCAAGTCGTTGCAACCGCCAATTTTATAGGATAAATCATTGAATACGAGGCGCATTTGGTTTTTCATTATTTGATTTTTTTTTGTTTAATTTTGCATTTATTTGATTGATCCTGGTGCTTTTAACATCACCAAATTTGCAATTTTGATCATTGATTTTGAATTTTTATCCAATGGGAGTCATTAATTTATCTTTTTAGACCTTCCCACGATGGGTTTTGAGTGCATTTATTGCTAGCTATGGACCATGGGTACGACATGCGGTTTAATATTTCAAATTTTTTGAACCATGGGTCAGACCTACAGGCGGGAAACCCTAGTTTCGAAATCACAGGTGTCAGCTGTGGTCCTCGGAGACTAGGAGGACCTATAAATTGCATTCCCATTTGAAAATTTTCATTATTTTCTTGCAACTACTAGCAATTTGAGAGCTCTAAGAGAGAGAGAACATTCCTTGATCCGGAACGCTGCCAAACTCTATCGCAATTACACTCATCTACCTCGATGGCGGATCCTGATCAGCCATCTACTAGCCGAGGCCGAGGTGCGGGCAAGGTAACTCAAAACCGAGACCTCGCACTCAATACCAATAAAATGAACCACACTAAGAAATGCAGAAAATTAACCTCACTAAACCACTGGTAATGAACCCCACTAGTCTAGGTTAGCTTAGTTTTTAATTTTTTTTGCTTTTAGTGGATTAGGAGGGTACCCAAAATGGGTGCCTCTCCTAAACCATAGTTGGTAGCCATGGTTCCCAATTGGAAAATTGGGGACCGTAGGTTTCATCTGTGGTTAGGATTCAAAATCCTAACGGTCATATTTTACCACCTTCAAACCGTAGGGTTGACCCGCGGTTTGTAAACCTTAGAAATTTTTGCAAAAATTTTTAATTTTTATTTTATTTTTTTATTTTTGTCATTTAATTAGGCATTTAATGTTATCTCATTAAGCTCTAGGTTGTCTAATTAAAATTTTTAATTTTCTTTAGCTTTGCTTAGCTAGATTTAGCTTACATTATGCTTTTTGTTTTTAGAAGTTAACTTCTAGAGCGCGGGAGCCTGACCTTATGAAGACTCTCCATGAGGCTTTATCTGATGATGACCGAGCTTGGTTTCGAGCTGTCGAGTTTGGTTACATCATGGATCTACCCACCATTAGGGTAGATCAAGCCTATCTTACTACATTGGCTCGACGTTGGAATGCGTGGACCAACACATTCCACCTTCCTCCCGATGAGATGACTATCACTCTGGAGGATGTCTACAGGATCTTTAGGATCCCCATCGATGGTGAGGCTATCATCTCCTCTACCTCCATGGCAAAGGATGTTGTCTTCGATGCTATCTTCGATGACCAGAGCATAGATGCACAGGATGATGCTGACCACGGAGGGGTGCACATCGATGACTGGTACCATGATGATGTCTTTTCTGCATGAGAGGCCCTCTTCATGCATCTCATTATGCAGATTGTCCTTCTAGACTCCTCGGGCATGAGGATTCCCTAGAACATGTTAGCCACTACTTGGAGGGTGCTTCAGAGCTCTATAGAGGAGCCACTATGATTAGCTTAGGGGAGCACCCTATTATGCCAGCTCTACAGGGAGCTATACCAGATTACAGAGCATAGCCGTAAGGGCATCAACTATAGTATTTTGTTATAGATCTAGGGGTGGCAACACATCCGAATCGAGCATCCTATGGAGCTTCCACTATGCATCACCACCATAGACATCGACCATCAGTGTTACACCGCATGCTGGCCTCATGTTGAGGAGGGTACCCATAATAGGGCTCATGCTGGGAACACTGAGCACTACATCATTAGATTTGCATCACTTGGGTTGGGGGACGTTGTCTGGTGCCCCTACATGGATTGCCCTGCATGGCCTGAGGTGGATGAGTGGCTACGATGGGCCCATCAAGATAGATGGCTTATCTAGCGTAAGCTAGAGGTCAGAGAGTATCAGTTCTTTTCTCATGTCCTACGATAGTTTGGCATGGTGCAGGACATGCCAGAGATGCCATTCAGGTACAGACGCTTGGCTCTAGAGAGGGACCTCCCATTGATAGTTCCTCCTCCACTAGGAGATGCACCCGATGACTTCCAAGAGTCGGGGGTTGAGATAGCTGGGACCACTCCAGACTATGATGGGTGGTGGTCCTTATTTAGATGGTATGGGATAGGGCCTCTGGGCCGAGAGCCAGCTCAGGTAGAGGTAGAGGTAGATCCTGACGGGCATAGGGTGCACCAATGTACAGAGGGTGATTGGGGTGCAGAGGCCACCATCGAGGATATACCTGAGATTGACCCTGAGGAGGATATTCCAAAGGAGGGTGAGGTCCCTCCTGATAGTGTAGAGGGATGGTTGCTGGCTTAGGTGGCTGACTTGTAGAGTCAGCTCGGATGGTTTCACACATAGCAGCTCGAGAGAGACACTACCATCACCACTCTAGAGGTGAAAGTGGTTGATAGGGAGCGATGCCTAACTAAGGCGCAAGACCAGATATAAGAGCTTACGACTCAGGCCATAGATGCAGAGGCCTAAGTTTAGAGACTATAGACTACCCTAGAGTTAGCACAGGCACAATGGACTACAATAGAGGTAGAGCGAGATCTTGCTTAGGCATCGAGGGGGGCTATGCCTCCTCCTCAGGCTACTATGGGGCCTCTGATAGCACCATCGATAGCACTAGTAGCTACATAGGATCCGATGACTGAGGTAGAGTGACTGTATGGTATGGTCATGAGGACCAATGAGATGCATGTAGCTCGACTTGCTCGCGTTGATCAGCTAGTCGGTTATATTGAGATGCATGGGCTATAGGTTCCAGAGGATCCTTTCTCCTCAGAGTCATAGTGGACCCAAACTAGGACTACTGGATAGTCTACAGTGAGCTCGAGTCACAGGACTCATAGGACTGAGAGGATGCACAAGTCCTCTAGCACACACACAATGAGATCGTAGGCTAGGACTAGAGATCCAAGGTAGACATCAGGGGCCACCAGTCAGAGGACTAGCCTACTATAGTTACCAGTTTCCCATGTGCTGGGTGCTTTAGGCTTTGGAGGTAGGTAGGATCCATAGCAGGATCCACCATAGGTGCCAGGTCAGCCAGGAGAGCAGGCTCCAGAGCATAGTGTTGAGGGAGGTGACGAGAGCTCCAGTATAGGGGGAGCAGCCTAGATCTGAGTTATAGCAATTGTCGACTACATTTTTGATATATCATTTTATGTGTAAGGTCGAGGACCTACATAGTTGTAGCCTATGGGCATTTTGTACTCCCTATGTACTCTTTTGGACACACAAAAAAAAAAAAAAAATATATATATGATATGATCTTTTATGGCTCATTATGTGTACATGTTTTTTTTTTTTTTTGATTTTATGTTTATTTGATGCACATGGATGCAAGGCTTATGTAAATGCTATGTTTATATGATGCGATGTATGGATGACATGCACTAGATAGCTATCTATTTTATGATGATGATTATGCAATGATCTATATGATTAGATGTGCGATATATGATGTATGCATATGGATGCAGTATTTATTTTTAAATGCATATTTATTTTTGCTTTGTGGGCATGCATTTATTTTTATGAAGTTATGGTATGTTATGCAATGTATGGTAATGCATTATGTACATAATCATAATCTAATGGGAATGAACTTGTATGCTTTAATCACTTAAAACATAAAGAATGAATGTAAACTGTGTATATCAATTTTAAAATGTGACACCATAGAATGTATGACAATCATGCAAGATAATTGATAATTCTCATTACAAGAACTTAATCAATTAATCACCCATATATGAAATGTAGTGAAATGGATTGGTATAATGCTAATGAATGAATATGCCATTCTGTATATTTCTTTGCTGCACTATATAGTCAGTGGCCGTCTAAACATCATTTCTGATATTCATGCGGTATCTATCCTATATGTTTGATTGTGCTTTGTAAAATGCATTCTGATGAATGAATGACTCGTATTTTTGATGTTTAATGATATTTGGTATCTTGTTGCTATTGGAGAATTTTTTTGAGGTTTTCCTTGAGACTCAAACACCCTAGTAGACTTCTCCAAAAATCACATACTAATTGTACAAGGCTTTTATTGGACAAGGCTTTTGTCGTGATAGACCCAACTATTCATTATCCCTGTGTGTGCATGTGAGTATTTTTAGATAGATCATAAGCATACCCCGTATGTCAGTCGGGACTCTTTCAACCCATATGTGAGATAGGGTTCCTCATAC
Organism: Wollemia nobilis; assembly: GCA_028583015.1. Taxonomy (NCBI): domain Eukaryota; kingdom Viridiplantae; phylum Streptophyta; class Pinopsida; order Araucariales; family Araucariaceae; genus Wollemia; species Wollemia nobilis. Next base: position 23,363,269 of record JAQPPZ010001195.1, read on the forward strand.
GATCATACCATCCTTGTTTTAGCTTTGATTAGACTTATACAACTAGACAATCCTAGGTACCTAGAGCTAGCTCATCTTGCAAATTGATCAGGGCTACCCCTCCAAATGCAAGTGGGACTCTTTCAACCCATTGCTACATTTGGGGATCACCCAATAGAACTACCCCTCCGATTGCAGGTGGGACTCTTCCAACCCATTGCTGCGATCGGGGATCACTCTATGGCTTTCAAAAGGTGGACAATCCAAGGATTCAAGTTCTCACCCTTCTTACTTGCTCATATGTAGTGATAAAAATCATTGTTAGTCCACGTGTTACCATTTTCTTTGAGCAAGGGATTTTTATAGTGCTTTTGATTCACTATGTCACTTTACATTTGATTTGAACTTGGTATTTTGAAATTTGCACTTTAAACTTTGTAACTTTGGGATTTATAGGGGAAATTCTTGTCCTTTTGCCAAAGTTCACCTTTCTAAACCGACTATTTGCAAGATAAGTAGGTCGTGAAACCCATCTCTCTAGATACCTAAGATTGCTTTCGTAGCTTTCATCATCTCTTGTCTTAGCAGGATTTTATATTATTTTGCTTAGTGACGGGATTCTGATATGTTGAAGCACTATCCCAACTAATGACCTTGTCTATAATAGCAAAGCAAGCTTTCTACAATACCTGAAGAACCCACTAGGTATGGCTGAGTGATTGGAAAACTTAATATACATACATATTTCTCCGCAACAAGTATCATGTATGAATGCAATGAATTATGATAAATGCAAGGGTGCATGATTGAAACACAAACGTGTGATCATTTGTAAGATTTTGATATACACATTACACTCTACTATGGAATGCAATGGATGACAAATGCCTAAATGCAATATGATGATGTGAATGCATATATGAAAATGCAAACTGCAAAAGCAAATGTTTTTGGATTTTAAGCTTTTCCATTTTTTTTTGGAATTTTATATATTTTTCTAAATTTTTATACATTTTTGAGCTTTCATATTTGACCAAATGATGAGTACATGTCCTTGGAGCTTTTAAGGATGACCAAATGATGAGGAACTACCTTTGGAGCTTTTACTTGACCAAGCTACTCAACAGAGAGCTTGGGGCATTTTGGGATGACCGAGCGGTTGAGACAAAACCCTCGAAGCTTTTGGGTTGACCAAAGGGCTTACAGATGCCTTTGTCATTTATTATTATAAAATGCCTTTGGTGCATTTACTTGACCAAGCTTCTCAATTCAAGAACTCAAAGCCTTTTGGGATGACCGAGCGGTTGTGGACAAACCCTCAGAGCTTTTGGGTTGACCAAAGGGCTTACAGATGCCTTTGGTGCCTTTACTACACTCTCAAGCATAGAACACCTTAATATGGATGATATTGAGAGGCTCAAGCTCTTCCACACCCTCTAGCGATGTTAGGTGATAGGTACCTAGACCAATATTTTTAGATATGATGTAAGGCCCTAGCCAATTAGCCATGAATTTGTCTCGCATATCAGGCAAAAAATTTGAGTTCTGTTGGTTCTCTTTCAGCACAAGATCCCCAACTTCAAAGTCTCTCTGGTGGACTTTGACATTGTAAGCTCATTTTAATCACTCCTGATAAATGTGGAGATGCTCGAGGGCATTCACGCGATGTTCATCGAGCAACGTCAATTGATCGAGGTGAGCTTGTCGCATGGTGTCATCATCGATGAACTCTTTCAATGTGATGCGCAACATTGGAATTTCCAACTCTAAGGGCATAATGGCCTCAGCGCCATATACTAGTGAAAATGGCGTTGCCCCAATGGGCATCCGAATGCTAGTCCTATAAGCCCATAATGCAAGGGGTAGTTGTATATGCCAATCCTTGTGGTGTTCTTGCACTATCTTTTTCAAGATGGCTACCACAGTCTTGTTTGAGGCCTCAGCTTGCCCATTTGCTTGCGGATAGTATGGAGTTGCAAAACTATGTTTAATGCGGTATTTAGACGTTAAAGCCCGCACAATTTTGTTCTTAAAAGAAGTTCCATTATCCAAAATTATTTTGGATGGTATCCCAAAATGACATATGATATGCTCGAGAATAAATTTTATGATGCAAGCTCCAGTGGTCATTGTAAGGGGAATGGCTTCCACCCACTTTGTAAAATACTTAGTAGCCATGATAATGAATGTATGTCGGCCTGACGATGGAGGAGAAATCTTGCCAATAAGATCTAGTCCCCACTGAGCAAATGGCCAAGCCACCTGAATGGGCTGTAAGGCCTGTGATGGCAAGTGCATAAGATTAGCATGATGCTGACATTTAACGCATTTCTTGACATACACATTGCAATCCTTCTCCATAGTGGGCCAATAATAACCCATGCGAAGGATGCATTTGATGATAGCCATGCCGCTGAAATGGCCATCGCACGTACCATCGTGAGCTTCTAAAATTTCCCAAGATGACTCTTGGGGCTCAAGACATCGAAGGAGAACTCCTTCATAGCTGCATCGGTACAAAATGTCTCCTATCAAGACATACTTAGTCACTTTCTATTTGAATGTGCATCTTGCGGCATGTGACAATCCCTCTAGGATCATACCAAGTTTTAAGAAGTCTTGGATTTGCAACATCCAGCTTTGACAAGCCTCAACTTCAACTGCTAAGATGACTTGCTCCCCCTGCGTATTTAACTTTGTAAATGCAGATTGGGAAACAACCTTATGGTGAATGGTAGTACCACTCCCCGTAGGACTCTGAGAAGTCAATGACTCCCAAGGTGCCTGCTTAAGAAAGTCTTCCACTCTACGAAACCAATCAGCTATTGGTTCCACAACAATCATGTTGACTGACTCTTTGTTATCAAAGGTTGCATGCTCCGCTACTGGGTGCGAGAGCATTCTAACATGGATGGTAGTAAAATTGGTAGACGGATTCTGAGGGATCAAGGACCCCAAAGATGCCATGGTGTCTATGAACCTATTTGATGAACGAGGGATTGCCTCGATGTCATACCATTCAAATTTAGCTAGATAAGTGGCAACAAGATCTTTGTAGGCTTTTAGTATGGGACATCGACATTGAAAGAGCCCCTTAACTTGGTTAACTATGAGCAGAGAATCACCAAAAATGTTCAATATTTTAATACCCATGGTGATGGCTATGTGGAGGCCCAAAAGTAGGGCTTCATACTCAACATTATTGTTGGTGCACAAAAAGTCTAACTTGAATGACAAGGGCATTGGAGCTCCTTGTGGCATGAAAAACACTATTCCTACACCACCCCCTTGCTCACACTTCGAACCATCGAAGAACAATGTCATATCAGCATTATTCTCTGGTTCTTCGGGTTTGGGAGCTTCAGATATTACGAAGACCGCATCATCTGGAAGCTCAATGGTTAGAGGCCTACTTGTTGGACAGTGGTGCCTCAGCCAGTTGATCAGCTATGACTTGTCCCTTGATGGAATTTTGGCTGATGAATTCCAAATCAAATTCTATCAATAGCATGATCCACTTTGTAGTACGTGTGTTATGATATGTCTTGCTCATCATATACTGCAAAGGATTCTATTTTGATATAACATATGTCGTATGAATTAGCATGTAATGCCACAATTTCTTGGTAGTGAACACCATTGCTAAACAAAGCTTCTCCACATATGCATATCCTGACTCATAACTCACCAAGGTGCGACTGATGTAATATATGGCTTGCTCTTTGCCTTGCACGTTCTTTTGGGCTAACATGGTCCCTAATGCAAAATTGGTTGTCGATATATATAGCAAAAAAGGCACATCTGGCCTTGGTGGAGCTAGTACTAGTGGCATTGCTAGGTATTGCTTAATCTCAACAAAGGTTGCTTGGCAGTCCTCATCCCAATCAAATGGGACCCCCTTGTGTAGCAGTCGATTCATGGGTCGACATTTATCCGATAATTGAGCGATGAATCACTTTATGGATGCTACTTTGCCCTGAAGGCTTCTTAGTTCTTTGATATTAGTGGGAGGATGCATCTCTAGAATAGCCTTGACCTTTGCTAGGTCTACTTCGATGCCTCATTTAGAAATGATGAATCCCAAGAGTTTACCTAAAGTTACACCAAATACGCACTTCTTAGGATTCAACCTGACATTATGCTCTATCAAGTGATCGAAGACCTTCCTTAAGACCTCTGCATGCTCTGCTCGTAGCAACGACTTAGCTAGTAAGTCATCGATATAATCTTCTAAGATTTTATGCATGTAGTCATGAAAGATATATGTCATAGCCCGCTGATATGTGGCACCAGCATTTTTAAGACCGAATGGCATAACTTTGTAGCAAAATGTCCCCCATGGCATTATAAACGTGATTTTATGCTGATCTTCGGGTTTAATCTGAATCTGATTGTATCCAAAAAAATCATCCATAAGGGAGAGCATTTCATGACCTACAGTAGCATCTACCAGAGCATCGATATTTGGCAATGGAAATGAATCTTTGGGTGTTGCCTTATTGAGATCTCTAAAATCTATACAAATACGGATCCTTCCATCTGGCTTTCCTATGGGCACCATATTGGACACCCATTCTGGATAGTCGATGGAGATGACAAACTCTACGTCCAACAACTTTTGCAACTCATCTTTCACCATTAAGGCTACTGTTGGATGCATTTTTCTGAGTTTTTTGCTTGACTGGCTTCTTCGATAGATCTAGCGAAAGGTTATGAGTAACCAATTTTGGATCTAGACCCGACATGTCTTTGTAAGTCCAAGCAAAGAGATCAGGTCTCTCTTTCAGTAGAGGGATGATGCTATCATGCTCATCCGGAGTGAGACTCTCTCCAAATCTAACCTTCTTTGGATTGGTGGGATCTTTACTGATATCCACATCGAAGGTTTTCTCTATTGACATATGTGATCCCTCCTCAAGCTGGTGAGGCGTAGGAATCAGATGGATGTCATCAATCGGGTTCACATGTTCCTCATGGGAAGCACCCTCAATGTGATAAACATCATAAGCATAGCCTAGCACAAAATGAAATGGTTGTAGCATTTCTTCATTAGGGAAGAAATCTTCAGGCTGGACCGATGAGTCAGCATGATCCCAATCGATAGCATCCATGTTCAGATGCAGTGGTTTGGATGGATCTACTAGATTATGGAGTGGAGTGGTCAAATCAATGGAGACCATATTGATGGAATGGAATTGATCTCCAGAACCACATGGACAAAACTCTATATCTGAAGTGTAGCTTCTATACCCAAGATCTGGCTCGGATGGTACGGGCACAAACGGATCCTCTCTATGGGATGCCCGTATAACTGGATCCTCCCAGTGCACTAGCTACAAAATGGGATCTCTCGGCTCAAGGAGCTCCGCGTACGTAGGTGGATGGGGAAAGAGTTCCTGATACCTCTCTTCGAGCTCTCTTCTTTCCCTCAGGCTGCGATGGAGATTAATCTCCTGATGCAAACCTGTAGCTGTAATAGGTGGGGGACCTCGAGGTGGAGGCCTATTACGTAGGTGATGAGGTCCCAAATAGGCCATCTCCAATGAATCCTCATCATCACTATACAAATACAATCCATCACTTCCCCCCTCTTCTAAGGGGCGATCTGCCAGATGTGGCCCCATGTATCTAATTCTGTGGTCACTATCATCACTATCCAGATAAATCTGATAGAACGATCGTATATATGATACTATCACATAAACTGGCATTGCTTCTTCCTTAGAGCGCTCAGTGTTGGGAGGGACTTCCTCCATAACATGCTTCGATTCCCTAGGCAATAGATATTGTGGATACACAAGCCTAGAATCGGTCCTCTCATCTACATCACTGTGGTCACTACCATGGATGGACCACTCTATTATGTCTATGAACAGTGGGAGATTAGCTGGGTGAGGCCTTAAGTAGGCCTCCTCTATCTCATCTTCATAATCACTATCGACTATGAAGCGCTCATTCATCTCTTCCACTTGTTCCATAGGCAGCAGATGGCGTATAAACGTCGGACCTAGAAAGGTCGACTCGATTTCCTCCTCAGATTGATCATCATTTGAGGACTCATCATCTGCATCATAACTAGGTCCACTTATTTTGGAGGTGGACTCCTCTCCATCATCATCACAAAGATCTCCTAACTCGAGATCACCTATAGTAGTGGGGTTATGCCCCTGCATACCGATGTCATCGATAGCACTACGGATTTGGTTACCCAGGTTGCCTCTGGGGTTGTCCTCTAAGGGCCCATCATGATATGAATCGGGTGGCCCTATGGTAACAAATGATACCATCTAGCGAGTCCTCCAAAATCTAGAAGGATTAGGGTGATATGGATTAAAATCCACATCATCCCCCAGACTCAGGTACATGCGATCTAAGGATGCAGCAAGCAAATCATCATGATCCTATACCTATAACCCTAACCCGAACCTATCAGTAGCTAACTGATAATGAGGTTCGAGTGGAGTCCTACGTCCTTGTTCGAAAATACCAAGGTCGTGTCCATGCCAATGATACGACTCAAAAATGTGCATGGCGTATTTTGGGTTGGATAGATAGTGCACATTCATAGTGAATGGCTCATCATCATCCTCATCTATGGACATTCTGGTGGGTGCTTGATCTAGCCCTACATAGATGAAGTTTGTTTGGTTGGGTGGCTCACCCAATGGCACTATAGATCCAATCAAAAATTGATGGGCATGTGGTCGGCCCATCTCTTGTGCAGTCTTTAGGATAGGTCCGAAAGTAACATTTTGCACAAGATACTCACCTAACCCTATGCTAGCTAGATGAACGGTCACCTACGGTGCAGATGACCCTGCTGAAGATGCAGGTGAAGCAGGCTGAGGTGCCTCCTCGGCTTTGTCTTGAGGTTCTTCCACATCCATGGGAGTGGGAGTCTCATTGGTGACTGGTCCGGGCATATGATCTTCTACTTTCTCACCCAATTTCACCTTTAGCTTCTCATCTTGTCGATGCATTGTCGATGCAGTCGATTTTAGAGAAGTTGCAGTCGTATGCTCAGATCTATGTGACACAGATGTCGATGGTTGAGCATGGGCTACTGGTTTACCTCTTGGAATCTTAACCGGTGAAGCAGGCTGGATATCCAAGTGCATCGATGGGAGTACAAAACCCCTAGGCAAATCTGCTAGGTTCACGAACTTGAATGGTTCTTCGTCCGAGGACACTACGTGAACCTGTCCCTCATGAATGTACTTCATGCATTGATGCAAGATCGAGGGGATGCAATGCATTTCATGAATCCAAGGCCTTTCGAGCAGAATGTTGTATTGCATGGCACCCTCTATCATGTGACACATCATAGAGATGGTCTTGAGTCCCACCTGAATAGGTAGAACAATTGTACCAACCATCGAGCATAGTGCATCATTAAATGCTCTCAACGTAAAGGTGGTAGGCACAATGTGTGATTTGGGCAACTTGAGATGGCTCAGCGCCTTGGTCATAATTATATTGATCGAGGACCCAGTGTCGATCAAGACCCTTTTGAAAGGCATGTGGTTAACACATGCGATAATATGCAATGGCGGGTCAGCCATAATAGTAGGAACCATCTTCACTTCATGATCGTAAAATTGTATCATGGGTTCCTGACACTGTTGTACATGTCCCACAAAATTTGTAAATGCATGCGCATCTTGGGACTGTACCTCAATGGACCTCAGAATGTCCATAAGAGTCTCCCTGTGTCTAGGGGACTACTGAATAAGCTCATATATTGACAACTTCATAGGAGTTATCTGCAGGTTCTGAACTAACCTGCTCCTTATGGTCACCACCGGTCTAGTTGGTGGGCCTGGAATGTTCTGAGCTGGTCGTTGATCCGGTGTAGCTTGTATTCTAATGGGAGCATGAGGTTGATTCGGTTGATCATACCTCCCATGTCTAGTAACAACATTGACCATACCTACGAACCCCTGGGTAGGTGGTTCGACTCTCACTTGATTGACCTGGTCGGCATTGTTACGAGGTGCCTCATGATTAGGTAGTGGATTCTTGAAAATCCCCATGTTTCTATTATCGAGCGCCTATGGATTGCCTGGTACTACAAGCTCTCCTTTTTCTATCATGTTCTGCACAATGTGTTTGAAGGACCAACATGTCTCGATGTCATGGCCCTTCGCTCTATGGAATATGCAGAATAGATCATCTTGATGCCACTTCGACTTTGGCACATTCGGATCTACTAATTTGACCTCGAGCAATCGTATGGCCTTGGCCTCGCATAGTTGATGGAAAATCGAAGTCATCGATTCCGTCAGAGGTGTGAACTGGCGAGGTGGGTGCTCTTCTCTATTTTTGCCCTTATAATTGTTTTTGCGCATCTCATAATGCGTAGGAGGAGGTTGGGCCTGATAATTAGGCTTTTGTTGTCCCTTGTCCTCTCCTCCAAGATTTAGTACTACTTGATTCACGTGGGCCTGCTTGCCCTATTGCTTCGTAGTACTCTTTTTAAACCCCTCTTTCCTGGTCTTGAGCTTCAAGTTGCCTTCTTGCAACTTGATGTCCTCGATCACCTTGGCTTGCGCCAAAGCTTCCTCGAATGTAGCATACTGTTGCAGCTGCAATAGTAGTGAGATGTGCTTGGCACAACTCTTTGTAAACATTTGGGTCAGTTCTACTGTAGGAATAGGGAATGGCAGCTTTGCCATTATTCTATGCCATCTCTTTTTGTATTGCTCGATGGGCTCGTCATCGCATTGAGCTAGCATAGCCAAATTAGAAAGGTTGGCCTATTTCTTGATGCCAAATGAATAGCATTCAAGAAATGCATCAGCTAACTGCTCAAAACTAGTAATACTATGTTTCTTCAGCTGGTTGAACCACTCTCGGGTCGGGCCAGAGAGTGTCATAATGAAGGTGCGCAACAACAAGGCATCATGACTCTCTATCTAGAAACAAGCATCCAGAAAACTCGTAACATGCTCTTGGGCATCCTCATCACCCTTGAATTTTTCTAACCTGGGCATATCAAAATGCTCAGGATATGGAGGCGTAGGCACCGAGGGGTCTAGAGGTTCATTGTGTATCTTCCTCAGTGTCAGCTTTTGAATAGCCGTGCCTTGCCTCTCTATTGCTTTGACCTTATCGGCCAAAACCTTGTACGCCTCAGAAGACAAAAAGTCCTCCTCCCTAAGCTGACATGGAGGTGGTCTAGGAGGTAATGTCTTCTTTGGGGGAGGTGGAGGAAGTGGCTCTTCCTCCTCCTCAACTCGGTAACTCTCAGGATACTCCTGATCGTATCCGTCTACATCTACATGCTCATGCTGCCTCTGTCTAAGATCATTGAGTGATGGCAGTCGCTCCCTCTATTGGGCACTGACATGAGTACGAGCGTCTCTATGCTCCTCATGCATATCAGCTAGGGACACAACCCTCCTATGCACATGCTCTCTATGCTCCTTGAGAGGGTATAGGCCAGCCCTGGCTAGCCGATCCTCCTACTCTATGCGCTCCTTCTGAGCTAGAATACGCTCCTCGCGCATGCATTGCTCATATAACCTCTATCGTAGGAGCCTTTGCGCTTGAATATTTTCATCTTCAATATGTTGCCTCTCTAGGCGAGCATCCTCCAATTGATCTTGGAGGAGTTGACATCTTTGCTTAGACACCAGTCTATGTGATCTATCGATCTGGTCGGCCATGGGAGGCCTCTGGTGTGTATGCTCTGTGCGAGCTACCTTATGGGTTCTGTACCCATCAGACAAATGTGTTGCACCTTTGCCTCTATCTATGAAGATGGCATCGATATCCTGCTATGCTCTAAACTATGAACCACCATGTGTGGATGGCGGACGTGTGACATGAGGGCGCTTAGAAGCCTCTCCATGCTCTCTAGTGATCTTGATACAACTGTCGCTATGCTCACTCGGAGCACGAGTGGGTGGAGCTGTAGGCTTGCAGCCTAGCTACTCAAGAACACTACCTAGACCATCTAACTATCTAGACCTCCACCGCTCATGCGGTGGTGTTCCATTAGCTCCCACATTTGATATATCAATGGTGATCTTGCATGGTGGGCCACGCATGGGAGTATGGGTAGACCTATGCTCGAAAGCGAGCCTATCCTCTTGCCCCTGAATGGGTGGATCTCTAGTCCTTCTATACTCTATGGAGGGTATAGAATCTCCTATGGACCTAGTACATAGGGGTACCAACTTGGTCCCCTGCACAACATACTCCTCGGTCGATCCCATGGACGTGCATGCACTGCGGTCTCGATAATGGCTTTCGAGTGGAGCATCCTCATGTTGAGAAGCTCCATGCTCTCAATCCTATGCCTAGAGGAGTGTACTGAAGCTCCTCTATCAGGGGTCCACTCAATGGGATCTCCTCATGTCGAGTTGTCACCTCTAATGCTCATCGAACATCATTCGGTTTGCTCATGTGTGTGAGGACTCGACACATGCTATTGTGAATCAATTGGATGTTGATCATGGGCATCGGTCCTAGACCTTTGTCGATCACCCCGTGTGTCCACCATTTAGTGTACCTAACATCTAGATGTATATTTTATTATGCAAAAAAGGTATACAAATGATGATTATCTTATTTTAAATTTTTATTGTGAGCCCTAAACTATTTGATGTTGTTTTTAGATGTGTTGTATTAGTATGAGAAACTCTCGCATGTTTTGAAAAATCATTGGATTTTATTCTCAGTTTAATTGGCTTTCACCTATATACTCACAACTCGATAACTTGGCAATGAACCAAGTCATGTAATCCAACCTATAATGTGTGGAAGTGAAGTCCATACTATGGTCAGAGCATAGGTCCTACCAATTCCTCACCCATTTTCCCACGATCAGTGTCATACCCTTTGAAAAGGAGTATATGCAAATTTTTTAGGGTACAAAAGGATCTTGGACCCGGTATGGTCTAATAACACAAGGTACATGATTTGAGCCAACGAAGTGGTAATGACATCCACCATCATTGGTCTCTATCAAATGGGTTGGAGATGAGAGCCCAACTCACTAATGTTTAAAATGAAAAGTGGTGTGTGTGGTTCCTTTTACTTTGCATAAATGACAAATGCATAAAAGAGCATTCATATGATCATTCCTACATGATATGCATAAGAAGGAACATTTCAAATTCAGAAAGGTATGCATGCTATGTCCTACATGATATTATGACAATGCAATTACGATGACATGGCCTCTAATTGGGCCTCACGCATGCAAACGACCACACAATTTTTATCAAGGTCATTGTATTCTAGGGGTGGACTGCAATCAGAGGTCCGTTGTTCCTAAAAATGCCTTTCTAATGGGAAGGAAAATGGAAACAAATTAGGACTTGTTCATTGATCCTTTTCCCTTTAATGTTCCTAATTTGCAATAGTTCAATGCTTTCTAGAAAAACACAGAGCAGAAAATTTCAAACAGATAGTGAAATTAGAACCTACCTCAACTCCTGCTCTGCTACCAAGTGGTTTCTCTACTGTCTACTTTTTCCTCTGTTAACTATTAGTTCCGAGCTACGGGATGCACTAGTGAACGCAGGTTACAGCCATGGGCCAAAAAATAACCATAGCTAAAAGCTATGGTTAGCACTTGAGATAAGAAAAAGCCAAGAAAAGTCAGAACTCAGGGCTAGAAATTATGATGTCCCACCATGATCACCATCTGACTTAATCATGGAGCATGCACCTAGCTACTGTATTGATCTATACCATCATGAAAGCACAAATATTGACACAAGTACATAAATTGAACAAAAAAAGTAAGGTTTCTTGTATTAATCTTTGAATGAGCTTTGATTACAAAAATGCCCTCTTAGGGTCACTTGAAAGATGATACTGATATTACAATTGCCAATGCCCTCAATAGGGTAGGCGCACTTATAGTGCTCTATTGATTAGTCACAAACTGCCTTGGGGTGGAGTTGACCCCCTTCTTCGCGATGTGGAAGGATTATGATGTAAGCTCCTCTTGCACCTGTCTCCCTGTGAACAAGAAACAACAACACATGATTAAAAATATTGATAGCCTCTCGTGATGAGGCCCTTTAAGGAAATATGTATGCAAATGCCATTAAACTAGTAAAACAAGAAATCATAAAGAAAGACTTTAAACTATTCTAATTAGATCAAGAATTATACTATAACATGACGGACATGAATAAGCAAATGATGCATGGATCAAATATCAAGTTAGGAGCAATAAAGTGCATAAAAGATCCAATATAATCCTACTTAATACAATGCATGAAATAACTAATTCCTATGGTCAGAGTTTCTCTAAAGTGCAATTAAACCTATAAAAAGACTAATATAACTAATCTATGCGGTCAAAAGCAAAGCAAGTAAGGTGATCAGTCACCTATTGCAAACCGTAGCTATGGTGGGCGGTCTGCACTGTGAACCATGGCTGACAGCCATGGTTTGACCTCTGATAGGTTTACCCTCAGAATTAGGGGCAGTGGGCTTGACCTCCTTGTCCAAATTGATGTTCAAGGGTCGCCTTTGTTGTCCTCTGACATATTTGGTGGTCAAATCGCTATGACGGGCCTTCGTTTTCTTGGATTTGTGCTTCTTGAATCTCCTAGGCACCTAGGGCATCCATGGCTAATTGGTCTTTAGGTGAATAGCAAAGGGGCTCTCAAATGCACAGATTCAGTATGCAATTTGATAGGGCTTCGCTGCTCTCTTGATCAATTAACTCTCTATCTCTTCACCCCATTTGGAGGGGGTATTTATAGCATGTCCCTAGGGCTAGGGGTAGCTTCATGGAGAAGCCAAGACCAAGAAGGTTGGTTAGGACAGTTGGGATGGAAGCCTCTGGAATCTTTCATCCTTCAACTGCCTGCTTCTAGATATTTTGGCCGTTCCAACCAATTTGGCTCGGATGGAAGGCCTAACTGAACTTCAGTTAAGACCGCAGGTCACAGTTGCGGTCTAGACTATAGACCATAGGTATCAACCATGGTTTAGAATGGAGACCATAGATCTTGGCTGCGGTTCAACCTGATTAGGCCAAAATGCCTAAATTGAGTGGTTAGAACCACTGCTCTATCTTGGAGTCTATCCAAGATCCTCCATATGGTTTTGTAGCATGTCCATATGAGTAGTCGCCCTCGACATGATGCATTTTAGGTGTCTACAAGTTGGAATTATTTACTTATACTTGTCTCATACTCATACTAAAGAGATAAAAGGAATCCAACCATAGATAACTTCATCAAATTGAAAAGTGCATAAGTTCAATAGAAAAAATAAGGTGAAATAGGAGTTGATCATTATATTACCATCATTCTCTAAACATTACAAAATCAACTCAAAAGGTGAACTAATAGTTGCTAAGCACTTTATCAAGATTAGAGCATACTCTAAACACTAGGGAGATATAAGGAATCCTACAAAAACTAAATCTTGGAAAGGTTTTATCAAATTAGACTAGGGAGTTATAAGGTAGCCTACAAGGACCATCATGACAACAAACAAATTCTTCCTCACAAAATTACTACTTAAAGGTCCAAATTACTCCTCATGTAAAAACAAAGTAATAGCAATTTTGATAGTTAAAATTCTTTGGAAAATTGTCAAAGGAACAACAATTAAACCTACTACAGGTGATATAGAGATTCAAAAGTTTGAAGAAAGTGATGTAAAAGATTTAATGATAATAATGTTTTCCATTACAGATGAAATAAAACCTTATATTAGTCCATCGAGAACATCTACAAAATCTTGGAAAACCTTATCCAAAATATTTGAAGGTAAGAAAAAAGCCACTATCTTAAAACTCAATTACTTTCATTGAAAATGAATGATGGTGAAAGTATAGAACTATTCCTAAGGAAGGTAGCATATTTAAATGGAAAATTATAAACCTTAGGAGAAATATTGAAGACAAGTTCCTTATTTAAGTAACTATGAGAGCTCTTCCAGACAACTACAAACACTTGGTTACATATTTACAAATCCTAAGTAAATATATATATTTTTATGAGTTAGTCAATATTCTTCATGAATATGAGGTGGAAAATACAGTTAATGATGAAATTACTAACAATGCATTAGTTTCAAAAGATAACCCACAAGGAAATTTTACCTCATCCTCAAAAGGACAAAGACCATGGAATAACAAAAATTGTCATGTGTGTAGGAGAAAAGGACATAGCACTAATTATTGTAGATTCAACCCTAGAAACCAGAATCAAGGAAATTAGATAAACTATGGAAGCCAACCAAATAGGGTATTCCAACCAAGGCAATATCAAACTCAAAATAATCCTCATTAGCAATAGTTTCAGTGTCCATACAATTATCCTCAATTGGAATATCAATAAGGAAATCAGAAAGGACACCTAGATCAAAGGATTCAATAAATTAAAGAAATGGAAGAACCAATAGATGAACATGAAGTTAAATCTCTCTCAACAAAGATAGCATTTTATGAAGACACTAACTACTTGCTTGAACAAGATACAAAAAGTAGAGAAGGAGAATACAAATTCTAAAACCAAGATGAAGATCCATATTGAAGACTAAAGTCTTAAATACCCAAATAATATAATACAGAGGGGTGTTAGAGTATATTACATTATTGGGCACATGCCAATGTACCACATTGGATACATAACTAGAGTAGGAGTTTAATTTAGAGTAAAGTTAAGTAGTTACTTCAAGGAGTGTAATAAATGTGTGTGTTAATGTGTAATAATGTAAGTGTACAAGGAGTTAACTTATACATGAGTCATAGTAAAGGTAGATGAAGAGTCATAGGTAGAGTAAGGGTCAAGGAACCTATCTTCCTATATATAGGCCTTATAATGATTGAAATCAGAGATTAAAGGATATAGTGTGTGTGATAGAGAATATTGAGTGTGCATAGTATATATTCGTAGTGGAGTACAATGTAGCTCCTTAAGAATAGTTTATGGAGTGTTCATGTCCTCCATAATATTACATTGTACTATTTTTGTAAGCTTTCATTAATGGCATATTTTTTATTTATAACAGAAGTTTATCTTTTATTTTTCTTGCATATTATAGTGTCATTATCATATAGTTATCATAGCTTGCTTATCTTATATCTTGTGGTTAGATTTCTTATATTATATACTCATCAAAAGCTAACATAGTCATAGCTTCTTATATATGTATAATGACCAAATTACATACATGTTAGATACAAAGACTCACAACTAATCAAATTGAATGACTCAAGGCTTGAACCAAGCTATGATACAAAAGAGGGTGAAAGAAACCCCATGCAAGACCAAATACTAGGCATATGCATAGCTAGATTTTGATGATTTATAATGATAAATAAGATAATATTTATAGGAAGAAGTAAAAAAGAATTCCCCCAAAATTTTGTGCAAGATTTAAAAATTATTCATTTCAAAATTGCCTAGGCTAGTCAAGATCAATGTTGAGTGATCTTCAAGGCTTGGGGATATATAGCCATAAATGCAGCTAGTAGGTTGGCTTGATGGTACTCTCTCATTGTGCCATTGGGATACCTTATGATGGATATATCCCATGATAATACCTCTTGTATCCTTCTTCATTAATGCCTTGGGTTTGATGATGCTCCTTGGGCTACCTTCCATGTCATCACTTTGAATGCTCCAAATTTTGCCTTATGTGTTATGGTTTCTTGGGATAGGACTGGGATCAAATCACCTCTTTTCTTATTCTTGATAGCTTTGGATAATTATGGTGGTCTAGTTGGGGTCAAAGTCTTACTTCTCTTTGCATCTTGATCTTCCCATTTTAGTAAAGCCTCTCCTTAGTGCATATTTTGATATTCTAACCATTTCCTTTTGCATTGTTAGGGAAGATGATTTTCATGAGTGGCTCAATCCTTGCTATTTCATCAACATCGTAGTAATAATCATGACCATTGTATTTTGAGCTTTGGTGGGCATGTTCCTAGGTATTTTCCCTTCTAATTTTTTCCACTCTTACACCATGGATTTTTGGATGGACTTTGTGGGGTCCAAGAAGCATCAAAGTTTAGCAAAAGTTTCACAACTTGAAATCTTTAAGATGTTCCACTCCTGACCACTCTTTGAGTGTTAAGCTCCTTTTAAAGGAGGGGAGCTTTACATGTTACTTTACCACTCAACCACATCATTCCATCCCACTTTCTTCCTCCATGTAACTAGGTTTGATTCATGGGGATCCCTAATTTATGATTATTTATGACATTTATAGGGAACTATGAACACCAATAGACATGAATGAGACCCATGCAAATGACCCTTCCTATATTGGTATGAGAGATATCCATAAGCTCTGGATGGGGTGGAGTCCTACCATGAATAGGGTCCCTTTAGTTATCACCAAAAGGGCTCTAGGATTCTCATTCATGATTAAAAAAACCACCTTAGTTTCCACTATAAAGGCTTTGTAAACTATTGCTAATTCAATCTAATGGTTCAAATAAGGTTTATGGCATGGAGAGCTTTAGATTTAGCATTAGTATTTTGGTATTAAGTCCTTATTGGTTGTATTTTGGATGGTCTTTTGGCATTAATTGCTTTGTATGTAGTGATGATCCTTGATTTTTACATCTTATCTCTCCTTAGTTGGCTTTGAATGCCTTTCTAATCAAAATTACCTTCTCAGCAAGATTTTCTTAGTGTAGTGAATCTTCACTACAAGAAGAATAACCATGTGCATGTAATCCATAGATAGGTACCCTCCAAATTTAGCTACAAATTCTATTTATAATAATAGTTCAAAGAGAGGAGGAATATCAACTACTATTACTTCCTAGATAATAGTGACTTTTATAATCTTATACAACACCATAGGAATACCTTTCACCACTCTAATCATGTAGACTAGGGTCTTGTCTAACTACAACATGTTATAATTGGTTTGGTTATATTCCATATCCATTGTGTCACAAATAACCTTAAGCTTAATTTTTGTGGTAACTCTATAGTCCACCATGCACTTGCATACAACCCATCCTTCCATGTGCAAAGACTTATAGAAGGATTAAGGCCTATTATTTCCATATCTAGGGTCTACTGATCTTGAGTCAAATTTAAGTCTAAATAGGTAAATCTTCCTGATGATGTGTTATTTAGGATTGCTCTTAGTATATGCATCTATTTAGGAATTAACAAAGCATCATACAGGCTGGCTCTTGAGGGAGTCTTCTTTAGTTCTTCTATGATGTTGTATCCAAAGGCCTATAGTAGCTTTTCTTATTTCTAGACTAGCTCCTCAAACCTCTATGATGTTGTATCCAAAGGCATTTTTTCCCTAGTATCCTCTTGATTATCCTTGGGTACAGCTGACTTTGGTTTCTCTTTATGTTGTTATTTAAGTTATTTCTTGATCTATTCTTTTTGTAATTGAGTTGTATCCTTTGGATTGTCAACCTTTCAAGGATCCACTAGAAGAGGTCTCTTTCTAGATCTAGTTAACATATGACATGTGTCAAAGCTTGAATGTTCATTAACCAAGAAATTATATTTTGAGTCTATAAGCATACCCACTAGTCCTTTTGATTCTATTTCAGCATTTTGAGTTATAGCCAACTAGCATTGATATCGATATATCACACAAGTGTCAATATTATGGAGATCATTACAATCCAGCACCAAAAATCCTCATAGGCTATAGATTTCTCTCTTTCTTAGCTTTCAACAATAGCAATTTGCTTTTTGGCCACATTGCTAGTTGAATCCCCTTAATATTATTTGACATAGAGGTATCTTCTTTGCTGGTATCCTTAAAATCTATTTGAAGTATTTTATCACTCCATTACAGTGATCTTATTTTTTAAATTCTTGATTACTACCTTAATCAAGAATTTTGGCATCGGGGTAGGTAGAGATTACATTATGATAGCTAGAGTAGCATGTTGAAGATAATACCTTGGTGCAAGTAAAGAACCTAGCGATGGGTTTGAGGGAGTCAAAAGCAAGGCTTATTGATTTTTTTAAGGAACTTCTAGGAAATATGACACCATAATTTTTGAAGGAAGCTTCCAAACTGAAATGAGGGCATTCTCTACTACCATAGCAACCTTAAATATTTCATCTCATTTAATTGTTGGATCTACAAACTTAGGTTTGTAACAAAAGCATGGAGGTAGTAGATGTAAGCTTGGGCTTGAGAAGGTCTTACCTCCTAAGGAATTATCTTCCATGTCTTACTAAACGAGATATTGAAATCTATAATTTTCTCCTAAGGATACCTTTGTATTAAAGTAAACTACATGAGGAGAGAAAATGAATCTCTACATCATTGAATTCCAAGATAAAAGGATCATCTCATTTAGTCCATGTGTTGATGCTACCTTCTTCTCAATAGAGGCACTAGGCTTGTACCTTTCCTTTGAAAGACAAGGCCAATAACCTCACCATTACATATGTATTTATGATATTATGCATAGTAGATAGAAAAACTATATATTTCCAATGTTCATAAGTTATTTTTTTACTACCATCATAGGAGGGTAAGGTTTTTAGTGTAGCTTATGGGATATTATGAATATTTTGGATATTGAGGACTTTGTAACTATTTCATCTATGGTAGATTATTTTGGCCATGGTCCTATATGGGGAAATGCTAGGTGATTATGGGGATATGACCTATAGAGATGTAGGACTTTGGATTAAAAAGGTCCAAATAGGTGATAGTAATTTTTCATTTCTAGATGCTCTAAAGACTGTTAACTCAACAAATTACAAGGGTTCTTTAAGCTTCTTGGACTTTGATCTTGTGATCATAACATTTTGGATCTATGAATTCCAATGGAGTTTCCAATTGATCTTGATTTCTTAAAATGTGGAATCATTCGGTGAATGGATTGCTTATCCACTAATGAGACTAATATGTTCATAATTCATATTTCAAGAAACCTTCAAGAAACCTTTCAGATTTTAATCTATGTGGATCAAACATTCTAGTTTCAGAGATAACTTAATTTAGTGGTGGCAGCAGCCTATCAGGGGTAGTGCAGCTTTTAAACTTGCTGGTAAATTAGAGTTTGTTAAGGAAAAGCTTTGAACTTGGAACAAAGAGGTCTTTGGGAACCTCTTTGAAAATAAAAAATAGGTTGTTGAAAGTTTGAAGATAATTGATCAGAGGATTCAATATGGTTATGCTGATGAAACTACTAGGTAGGAGAAACGAACAAAACTAGCAGATTTTCATTACATTTTGGCCTGTGAGGAAATATATTGAAGGCAAAAATCAAGGCCTCTTTGGTTGAAAAATGGAGATTCAAATTCCAAGTTTTTTCACGTCACCACGCTTAGAAACAAAAGAAATAAAAAGATAACATTTTAAAAAAAAATAGATGGTTCTATTACTCAGGACTTAACATAAATCATAAAGGAGGCAGTAACTTATTTCAATTCTATCCTTGGTCAGGAATCGCAGTGCAATGAGGAGGCCAAAGATATTATCTTGCAATACATTCCTAGCATAATAAATGAGGATATAAACCTTAAGCTTCTAGATCCCTTTTATGATGAGGAAATTAAGGAAGCCTTGTTTAGCATGGAGTCAGACAAAGCCCCGGGACTCGATGGCTTTCCCCCTAGTTTCTATCAAGATTTTTGGGACATCGTAAGTGAGGATGTAATATTTGCTGTCAGATAATTCCAAGCAATAAATCATATCCCAAAAGGTCTCAACTCTAATTTTATTTCTCTAATTCCTAAGAAGCAAACCCTTGAATCTATGGCTAACTTTAGGCCAATCATTTTGTGCAATGTTTATTACAAGATCCTAACTAAAGCCATTGAAAATAGAATGAGAGATCTTCTGCCCCGCATCATAGATCCGTGCTAGGGAAGCTTTATCCAGGGCAGGTCAATATTGGATGGAGTTATCACAGTTCATGAAGCTCTGCACTCTACTCATAAGACTAACATGTTTGTTTTTACCCTCAAGTTTGATATGAACAAAGCATTTGACAGGCTAAATTGGGACTTTCTGATTGTTGTCCTCATTAATTTTGGTTTTCACCACCAATGGGTTAATTTGATAAAAGAATGCATTTTAAAGCATGGTTATTGATTCTGATTTATGGAACAACTGCTGGTTACTTTCAAAGTCACAGAGAAATTCGGTAGGGGGGACTATCAGCCATATTTTATTCATCATTGTGGCAGAAGCTTTAACAGAACCATCAAAAATGCTTGTAGTTCAAGGCTAATATCAATAATCAAGGCAACATCTCTCACTAGGGTTGTTTCTCACCAACAATTCATTGATGATACCCTTTTATTGACTAAGGCATCGGTGGTTGAGGCCAAAAGAATTAAATACATCCTGCAACTCTACGAGGACACTGCTGGTCAAAAAGTTAATTTCAGTAAAAGCAAGTTATATTTCTTGAACACCCCCATTCAAATGCAAGGAAGGATTACAAAAATTTTAGGGTGTGATATAGCAAACCTCCCCACTTCTTATCTTGTTCTCCCTCTTTTCATTGGTTCTATGAGAGAGTCGATGTGGGACAGGGTTATTCAAAGAATTCAAAAAAAAACTTGCTGGATGGAAAGGTCATATTTTATCTCAAGTAGGAAATATGATCCTCACTAAGGCCTCTCTTAAGAGCATTCCAGTCTATTTCCTCTCCATTTTCAAAGCCCCTGTGAAGGTTTTCCAAAAAATTGATAAACTCCAAAAAGAATTTTTATGGACTAGATCAGAGGAGAAAAAAATGATACACCTTGTAGGATGGACCAAAGTGTGCAGACCCAGGGAAAATGGGGGCTTAATTCTAAGGATAATTGCTCATATGAATTTATCTTTACTAGCTAAGTAGGCATGGCACCTCATTTCTGGTGAAGAAAATGAATGGACAACTATCATCAAATGAAAGAATCTTCAAAATATGGAATTTATAAGTGACTCAGTTCCAATCAGAGGTTTTGCTTTTTGGAAAGCAATTCTCAATTGTAAGGAAATCATCAAAAAAGGTTTAATATGGGTTTTAGGCAATGGTGAGATGATAAATTGTTGGAATGAGAGGTGGGCTAAGGACGAACCACTGACGCAATATCCTAACTTAGCTTGAATCAGAGATATCACAAAATAACTCATTGGAAAAAAAGTCCCCGATTATATGGTTAAGGATAGAGGCAGAATGAAGTGGAGACAAATAAGGATTCAAGGATTTCAAGTAGAATAAAATGATCTTTGTAACATTCTCGAGCAACATTTTATCCCCATGAGACCCAAGGAAGATCAAGTGATTTGGGCTCCTACGAAAAATGGGCAGTTCACTGTTAAATCAGCTTACAATCTTCTGCTTAATGACGAGGATTTTGTCCTCCAAAAGGACTTAGTTTGGATAAAAAATTTAATTCCAAAAATTATAGTCTTTTCATGGTTGGTTATCCAAGGAATAATTCTAACCATTGATAATATGATGCGTAAAGGTATTTGTATCACTAATCATTGTTATCTGTGCAGGGCTAATTGGGAGACCATTTATCACATTTTCCTTGAGTGCCCTTTTTCCTTGACTGTTCTAAGTGGGGTTTTTCAAGCCTTAAATATTTCTTGGGTTAAACCAGCCACCGTACTTGATTTTTTCATCTAGTGTCCTTACCCCTTTTCAAGCCAAAGACTTAGATGTGTAAAATTTGTCTCAATCACTATATTTGGTAGGTGTGGTTAGAAAGGAACCATAGAGTCTTTAATGATTCTATCCATGATCATAAAACTATCATTGCTAGGATCCTATCCTTCACCAATGAGAATGTGAATCTTATCCCTTTTGATAGTCATAAACCTCATCTGCAGGAGACCATGATTGCTCAATATTTAAGCTTAACCTTGTTAGATGAGTCTGTGCCTAGGGTAGTCAACCCCAGAGCCAATGTTAAGTGGTCCCCACATCCTACAGGTTGTTTTAAGCTTAATTTTAATGGAGAAGCTAAGGACAATCCTGGTAGAGTAGGCATTGGTGGCATTGTGTGAGATCATAATGGGAATATGATGCTTGCATTTTCTGAATATTTGGAAACAAGGACAAACAACGAAGCTAAAGCTAGAGCTATGTGGAGAGGCCTTAAAATAACTCAAGACTTATAAGGCAATTTTATCGTAGAAGGAGAATCTATGCATGTTATAAATCTCCTCAATAATTGGAAAAAACCTCCTTGGAGGATTAAAACAATTGTTGAAGAGGCTAGGATCCTTTTCCAGGGAATACAGGATAAAAAAGCCCAACATGTCTTTCGAGAAGCTAACAAAATTGCTGATAAGCTGGCCAATTTGGGTGTTGATGGTGATGGACTTTTTAAATGGGAAAATGGTGTCCCAAGAAAAGTAGAGGAGTTTATTCAACAATAGTGCCAACAATGATAGTCGAATTTACCAATAGGGAAGGCACTCTAAGTTTGAAGGCTATGAGTATTCCCGTATCTTTTTTGAAATGGACTCACAATAAAAATTATTCGAGTTGTCAGTCTTGGTGGATGCTGCTTGGAAATACCACAAAGACTAATGGGAATAGTCACATGTCATATAACATGGCTCCTAGCCATATTAGTAATTTGAGGTTGGTTGATAATCACAGGGCAGGAAAGAAACGATAATATAAGACTTCGAACCAGAGCCACATGGACCACTAAATAGCCATCACCATAAATCTAGCCAACAGGTTCACTTCTCCAAGGCTGATTGGCCAAGACGGGATGTGGTCCCAAAGCATGTCATATAAGAAAGAAAGCAATTACCAAAGAATTATTAAGAGTAACTGTCAATACAGAGCTTGTGGGAGTTTTTTTCAGTACTCTGTTATGTGTGTCTGCAACTTTTTGTTTCTCCACTATTTCAAGGAAGGGATCTGTGTCTGTTTATTTTTTTGTAATTATGATGCATGTGTGTTTTCTTGGGGTATACCCAAAATGTTTTATGGAAATTTTCTTTTTGATAACAGGCTATGTGCCTTATCGGATGTAATGGCTTTGGTGACATGTAGATTTTACATATATAGGATCCTTAGTAAGGACATGTTCATCAACAAACCTGGGCTGATTTTTGTAAAAGGTTTTGGGTCAACCTGTAAAACCTAATATTAATGCTATAGTATCTTATCTCCCAAAAAAAATATGTTCATAATTATCCTAATAATTCAATAATGTAGGTATGCCAAAACTCTTGTGCACATGGTGGGTGTTAGCCTTTATAACCTTTTGAATCTCTAACTTCTAATTAGAATAAACTATTATGATTTGTCCCATTAGGTATGCTAAAAATATTTATTCTCACATAGCGGGTGCTTCTCTAATATTCCCATGAAGTCTTCTTATTTGTAGGATAAATTGATGCATTTTTATCCCACTAGGTGTGCTAAAACTCTTGATTTCTTAATATACATATGTATAGAATGTGCACCCTAGATCGAGGTCAAGATTGGATGACTCATAATTGATTCTAAGTCAACCTCTAGAGAAGGTTTATTCCTTATCTAAATCATATTGTGCAAAAGATTAAAAATATAAAATAGATAGGGTTGAGAGAAGAGTAGGGATAGAGAGAAAGAGGTAACATTAGAGAGATTGATTAAATGTAGTTGAAGTTCATCTCATAGCATTATTTTTAGTTGAATGAGCATAGACCATCTAATACATGTAATTCCTAACAAACAATTCAATTAAAGCTATGCAAAAAATACATAAATTTCAAATGTTACACATTCAACATTCCAAGCACTCTAGTAGAAATAATCCGAACAACTTCAAGCCTAACAAAAATTACTTCACTAAATCATAGATGAAAATGTTGAAAGTACAAATATCAATGCAATGGATGATTCTTCACACTTTAATTGGGGTAGGACAAATAATCCTTTCTTATATTAGAATAGCATAAGTGTACAACTTACAATAGACAAACACTAAAATATTTGACCCTTTACAATGAGGGGTATTCCCCTATTTATAGCTTTTATTGAGCTGAAATGAAGCCACCAACTATGTACAATAATGAGAAAAAATGATCCTACACAATTAGGGATGATATGGAACCACTTGGAATTTATAGCACATTCAACACGTTCTCTTTCAACCCACCTGTGATTAGTTATGCTTTGTTGGAGTGGC
Source organism: Wollemia nobilis (assembly GCA_028583015.1). Taxonomy (NCBI): domain Eukaryota; kingdom Viridiplantae; phylum Streptophyta; class Pinopsida; order Araucariales; family Araucariaceae; genus Wollemia; species Wollemia nobilis. The sequence continues at coordinate 23,387,322 of JAQPPZ010001195.1, forward strand.
TATTTTTCAACTATCCCAACTGCCACATTGGCCAAACTATATTTTTTGGGGGCGTTGGGTGCATTTTTTTAAAGAATTTTAATTTTGTAAGCATGTTGGACATTTTTGATACTGAGAACATCATTCTTTCTAAGAATATTTGGTCAAAGGTGCTTCTTCCTTTTGCTTGCACTCTAGGATGCCCTTCTCACTACTATAAGTTCTTTACCAAGCCAAAATATTTTGGAGGTTAGGTTGATGTCATCGCTTAGAAATTTATGGCTTATATACTTCTAGAATGAATATTATCAACTTCACAAACCTTTTATCTATACCAAATAATTTAGAAGTGCATTTTTGTCATCACTATGAAAAATATCTGGCTTACCTCTTTTGCAAGTCTGATACCAAGCTAGTTTGCACAAAAGCTTCTAGTTTGAATGAATGAGCACATTCTAAGCCTAAAATTTCTTCATTAGGATTCAAAAGAAATAATTTTAAATAATGATGAGTCCAGAAAAACTTTAAAAGCTTGAAAAAACAAAGAATTTGCATGTCTGGATGCTGACAAAAAATTTGTCTACAATAATATTTTTCAAGCTTTAAAAATTTGAGTGATTTCCCTCCAAATTTAATTTGAATTTAAAAATATTCTATGTTAGAGTTAGAAAAAAAAGGACACATGGACATGGGCTTGTCAGCATGACATGCACTAATGTCATATACAACAATCAAAGGTAGGTGCTTTATAAAAGGAAAATATTTGAGAAATAAAATTACCTTTCTATGCATTAAAGGGGCCTCCACCATGTTGGCTAATAAAGGTTGTTCTACGGAACTTGGTATTAGAGGATATCACAAGTTTGAACCTCTCCTACTATCAAGCCTTGTATATAATGATAATGTGAGCATGATACAAATTGAGGATGTGGTAGTATGTGATGACTTGGAACTTGATGATGCAACCCATTTATAAATGAAATCTACTAACATAGCATACAATGGTGTGGCACCTGATGATATGATGTGGTAGTTCATATAGATAGTACAATTAACTTGGTACAATACAAGTCACTTAGTATGATTGATATGGTAATCTATACAACATGGTAGATGAGGTGGTGTAACATGTGGTAAGTGATGTGGAAGTTTGTACAACTAACATGGCAACTAATGTGGATGATGACATGGTAGGTGGATCAAGGGTCAATGTGGTGGGTTGTATGCTACTTGGCACATATAAATACAAAAATGACTTAATCATGGGGCATGCACCTAGCTACTGTATTGATCTATACCATCATGAAAGCACAAATATTGACACAAGTACATAAATTGAACATAAAAATAAGGTTTCTTGTATTAATCTTTGAATGAGCTTTGATTACAAAAATGCCCTCTTAGGGTCACTTGAAAGATGATACTGATATTACAATTGCCAATGCCCTCAATAGGGTAGGCGCACTTATAGTGCTCTATTGATTAGTCACAAACTGCCTTGGGGTGGAGTTGACCCCCTTCTTCGTGATGTGGAAGGATTATGACGTAAGCTCCTCTTGCACCTGTCTCCCTATATAGCCTCTCGTGATGAGGCCCTTTAAGGAAATATGTATGCAAATGCCATTAAACTAGTAAAACAAGAAATCATAAAGAAAGACTTTAAACTATTCTAATTAGATCAAGAATTATACTATAACATGACGGACATGAATAAGCAAATGATGCATGGATCAAATATCAAGTTAGGAGCAATAAAGTGCATAAAAGATCCAATATAATCCTACTTAATACAATGCATGAAATAACTAATTCCTACGGTCAGAGTTTCTCTAAAGTGCAATTAAACCTATAAAAAGACTAATATAACTAATCTATGCGGTCAAAAGCAAAGCAAGTAAGGTGATCAGTCACCTATTGCAAACCGTAGCTATGGTGGGCGGTCTGCACTGTGAACCATGGCTGACAACCATGGTTTGACCTCTGATAGGTTTACCCTCAGAATTAGGGGTAGTGGGCTTGACCTCCTTGTCCAAATTGATGTTCAAGGGTCGCCTTTGTTGTCCTCTGACATATTTGGTGGTCAAATCGCTATGACGGGCCTTCGTTTGCCTGGATTTGTGCTTCTTGAATCTCCTAGGCACCTAGGGCATCCATGGCTAATTGGTCTTTAGGTGAATAGCAAAGGGGCTCTCAAATGCATAGATTCAGTATGCAATTTGATAGGGCTTCATTGCTCTCTTGATCAATTAACTCTCTCTCTCTTTTCACCTCATTTGGAGGGGGTATTTATAGCATGTCCCTAGGGCTAGGGGTAGCTTCATGGAGAAGCCAAGACCAAGAAGGTTGGTTAGGACAGTTGGGATGGAAGCCTCTGGAATCTTTCATCCTTCAACTGCCTGCTTCTAGATATTTTGGTCGTTCCAACCAATTTGGCTCGGATGGAAGGCCTAACTGAACTTCAGTTAAGACCGCAGGTCACAGTTGTGGTCCAGACTGCAGACCATAGGTATCAGCCATGGTTTAGACTGGAGACCATAGATCTTGGCTGTGGTTCAACCTGATTAGGCCAAAATGCCTAGATTGAGTGGTTAGAACCACTGCTCTATCTTGGAGTCTATCCAAGATCCTCCATATGGTTTTGTAGCATGTCCATATGAGTAGTCGCCCTCGACATGACGCGTTTTAGGTGTCTATAGATGCCCCTTTTGAGATGCGTTGTGAGATCGAACAACGCTGAGCAAAAATATACATCCTAAAATGATGTCGAAGGTTCTATGATGATCATTAGTCTGATCAACATTAGATGCCCCAGGTCCAGCAAAAGGACGTGCATCCTGGAATCATTGCTTCCAACTTGGAAAGGCTTACATTTGAAAAGTTTGCACTCGCCATCAGACGTTCGGGTAGCTTTGGTGCTACAATAGGAGTTAGGCCTATATAACCGAAGGATGAGAGTTACAAACAAAATTTCATATTTGCTATTTACCCCAAGCAAAGGGGGAAGCTTATGATAGTTGTTAGCAATGATTCGCAAGAACGAACGCAATTTTGACAAGATCAAGGGATCTACGATCTCCGGGATCTTCTGTTGACTTTGATTATGACATGAAATTATGACTACCCCCTCAAGCGACGAGTCGATGAGGGTAATGACAATGTATGAAGCGACGAAATCGCTTGACCATAATGAATGATCCCGAACAACTTTAGATTCGAGCCTTTTAATGCCTTGGCTAGGCCTAGTTCAGCTTATGATTGCAACTCTTAGTAGTATTTGCACATCTCTATCCCATGGAGCAGTCAAGCTACGATAGCCATCTTAGGGAATCAAAATAATACAAATGCAATTAGACTTGTGTTGAATCATATTGTCGATGATTTGCTGAAAGATGTCATAAAAGAAATGACAATTTTGCCCCAAATGTCCTTATGGTGATTTACTCATCTTGCCGGATTGCATGGATCGCAAGTCGCTGCAACCACCAATTTTATAGGATAAATCACTGAATACGAGGCGCATTTGGTTTTTCATTATTTGATTTTTTTTTGTTTAATTTTGCATTTATTTGATTGATCCTGGTGCTTTTAACATCACCAAATTTGCAATTTTAATCATTGATTTTGAATTTTTGTCCGGTGGAAGTCAGTAATTTGTCTTTTTAGACCTTCCCACGGTGGGTTTTGAGTGCATTTATTGCTAGCTATGGACCGTGGGTACGGCATGCGGTTTAATATTTCAAATTTTTTGAATCGCGGGTCAGACCTACGGGCGAAAAACCCTAGTTTCGGAACCGCAGGTGTCAGCTGCGGTCCGCGGAGACTAGGAGGACCTATAAAATGTTTTCCCATTTGAAATTTTTCATTATTTTCTTGCAACTACTAGCAATTTGAGAGCTCTGAGAGAGAGAGAACATTCCTTGATCCGAAATGCTGCCAAACTCTATCGCAATTACACTCATCTACCTCGATGGTGGATCCTGATCAGCCATCTACTAGCCGAGGCTAGGGTGCGGGCAAGGTAACTCAAAACCGAGACCTCGCACTCAATACCAGTAAAATGAACCACACTAAGAAATGCGGAAAATTAACCTCACTAAACTACTGGTAATGAACCCCACTAGTCTAGGTTAGCTTAGTTTTTAATTTTTTTGCTTTTAGTGGATTAGGAGGGTACCCAAAATGGGTGCCTCTCCTAAACCATAGCTGGTAGCCATGGTTCCCAATTGGAAAATTGGGGACCGCAGGTTTCATCTGCGGTTAGGATTCAAAAATCCTAACGGTCATATTTTATCGCCTTCAAACCGTAGGGTTGACCCGCGGTTTGTAAACCTTAGAAATTTTTGCAAAATTTTTTAATTTTTTATTTTATTTTTTATTTTTGTCATTTAATTAGGCATTTAATGTTATCTCATTAAGCTCTAGGTTGTCTAATTAAAATTTTTAATTTTCTTTAGCTCTGCTTAGCTAGATTTAGCTTACATTATGCTTTTTGTTTTTAGAAGTTAACTTCTAGAGCGCGAGAGCCTGACCTTATGAAGACTCTCCATGAGGCTTTATCTGATGATGACCGAGCTTGGTTTCGAGTTGTCGAGTTTGGTTACATCATGGATCTACCCACCATTAGGGTAGATCAAGCCTATCTTACTGCATTGGCCCGACGCTGGAATGCGTGGACCAACACATTCCACCTTCCTCCCGGTGAGATGACTATCACTCTAGAGGATGTCTACAGGATCTTCAGGATCCCCATCGATGGTGAGGCTATCATCTCCTCTACCTCCATGGCAAAGGATGTTGTATTCGATGCTATCTTCGATGACCAGAGCGTAGATGCACAGGATGATGCTGACCACGGAGGGGTGCACATCGGTGACTGGTACCGTGATGATGTCTTTTCTACATGAGAGGCCCTCTTCATGCATCTCATTGTGCAGATTGTCCTTCTAGACTCCTCGGGCATGAGGATTCCCTAGAACATGTTAGCCACTGCTTGGAGGGTGCTTCAGAGCTCTATAGAGGAGCCACTATGATTAGCTTGGGGGAGCACCCTATTATGCCAGCTCTACAGGGAGCTATACCAGATTACAGAGCGTAGCCATAAGGGCATCAACTGTAGTCTTTTGTTACAGATCTAGGGGTGGTAGCACATCCGAATCGAGCATCCTATGGAGCTTCCACGCATCACCACCATAGACGTCGACCATCAGTGTTACACCGCATGCTGGCCTCGTGTTGAGGAGGGTACCCATAATAAGGCTCATGTTGGGAACACTGAGCACTACATCATTATATTTGCATCACTTGGGCCGGGGGACATTGTCTAGTGCCCCTACATGGATTGCCCTACATGGCCTGAGGTGGACGAGTGGCTACGATGGGCCCATCAAGATAGATGGCTTATCTGGCGTAAGCTAGAGGTCAGAGAGTATCAACTCTTTTCTCATGTCCTACGATAGTTCGACATGGTGCAGGACATGCCAGAGATGCCATTCAGGTACAGATGCTTGGCTCTAGAGAGGGACCTCCCATTGATAGTTCCTCCTCCACTAGGAGATGCACCCGATGACTTCCAGGAGTCAGGTTTTGAGACAGCTAGGACCATTCCAAACTATTATGGGTGATGGTCCTTATTTAGATGGTACAGGACAGGGCCTTTGGGCCAAAAGCTAACTCAGGTAGCGGTAGAGGTAGATCCTGACGGGTACAAGGTATGCTAGCATACAGAGGGTGATTGGGGTACAAAGGCCACCATCGAGGATATTCTTGAGATTGACCCTAAGGAGGATATTCCAGAGGAGGGTGAGGTCCCTCCTAACAGTGCAGAGGGATGGCTGTTGGCTCAGGTGGCTGACTTGTAGAGTCAACTCGGATGGTTTCACACATAGTAGCTCGAGAGAGACACTACCATCGCCACTCTAGAGGTGAAAGTGGCTGATAGGGAGCAAGACTCGACTAAGGCGCAGGACCAGGTACAGGAGCTTACGACTCGGGCCACAGATGTAGAGGCCCAGGTTTAGAGACTACAGACTACCCTAGAGTTAGCATAGGCATAATAGACTACAGTAGAGGCAGAGCGAGATCTTGCTCGAGCATCAAGAGGGGCTATGCCACCTCCTTAAGCGATAGCACCAGTAGCTACACAGGATCCGATGACTGAGGTAGAGTGACTACATGGTATGGTCATGAGGACCAATGAGATGCATGCAGCTCGACTTGCTCGTGTTGATCAGCTAGTCGATTACATTGAGATGCATGGGCTATAGGTTCCAGAGGATCCTTTTGCACTAGAGTCTTAGAGGACCCAAACTAGGACTACTGGATAGTCTACAGTGAGCTCGAGTCATAGGACTCATAGGACTGAGAGGATGCATAGGTCCTCTAGCACACACACAACGAGATCGTAGGCCAGGACTAGAGATCCAGGGTAGACATCAGGGGCCACCAATCAGAGGACTAGCCTACTGTAGTTACCAATTTCCCATGTGTTGGGTGCTTTAGGCTTTGGAGGTAGGTAGGATCCACAGCAGGATCCACCATAGGTGCCAGGTCAGCCAGGAGAGCAGGCTCCAGAGCACAGTGCTGAGGGAGGTGGCGAGAGCTCCAGTATAGGGGGAGCAACCTAGATCTGAGTTATAGTAGTTATCGACTACATTTTTGATATATCATTTTGTGTGTAAGGTCGAGGACCTACACAGTTGTAGCCTACGGGCATTTTGTACTCCCTATGTACTCTTTTGGACACATATATATATGATATGATCTTTTATGGCTCATTATGTGTACATGTTTTTTATTTATTTATTTATTTTATGTTTATTTGATGCACATGGATGCAAGGCTTATGTAAATGCTATGTTTATATGATGCGATGTATGGATGACATGCACTAGATAGCTATTTTATTTTATGATGATGATATGCAATGATCTAGATGATTAGATGTGCGATATATGATGTATGCATATGGATGTGGTGTTTATTTTTAAATGCATATTTATTTTTGCTTTGTGGGCATGCATTTATTTTTATGAAGTTATGGCATGTTATGCAATGTATGGTAATGCATTATGTACATAATCGTAATCTAATGGGAATGAACCTGTATGCTTTAATCACTTAAAACATAAAGAATGAATGTAACTGTGTATATCAATTTTAAACTGCGACACCACAGAATGTATGACAATCATGCAAGATAATTGATAATTCTCATTACAAGAACTTAATCAATTAATCACCCATATATGAAATGTAGTGAAATGGATTGGTATAATGCTAATGAATGAATATGCCATTCTGTATATTTCTTTGTTGCACTATATAGTCAGTGGTCGTCTAAACATCATTTCTGATATTCATGCGGTATCTATCCTATATGTTTGATTGTGCTTTGTAAAATGCATTCTGATGAATGAATGACTCGTATTTTTGATGTTTAATGATATTTGGTATCTTGTTGCCATTAGAGAAATTTTTGAGGTTTTCCTTGAGACTCAAACACCCTAGTAGACTTCTCCAAAAATCACATACTAACTGTACAAGGCTTTTATTGGACAAGGCTTTTGCCGTGATAGACCCAACTATTCATTATCCCTGTGTGTGCATGTGAGTATTTTTAGATAGATCATAAGCATACCCCGTATGTCAGTCGGGACTCTTTCAACCCATATGTGAGATAGGGTTCCTCATACGATCATACCATCCTTGTTTTAGCTTTGATTAGACTTATACAACTAGACAATCCTAGGTACCTAGAGCTAGCTCATCTTGCAAATTGATCAGGGCTACCCCTCCAAATGCAGGCGGGACTCTTTCAACCCATTGCTACGTTTGGGGATCACCCAATAGAACTACCCCTCCGATTGTAGGTGGGACTCTTCCAACCCATTGCTGCGATCGGGGATCACTCTATGGCTTTCAAAAGGTGGACAATCCAGGGATTCAAGTTCTCACCCTTCTTACTTGCTCATATGTAGTGATAAAAATCATTGTTAGTCCACGTGTTACCATTTTCTTTGAGCAAGGGATTTTTATAGTGCTTTTGATTCACTATGTCATGTTACATTTGATTTGAACTTGGTATTTGATTTTGAAATTTGCACTTTAAACTTTGTAACTTTGGGATTTATAGGGGAAATTCTTGTCCTTTTGCCAAAGTTCACCTTTCTAAACCGACTATTTGCAAGATAAGCAGGTCATGAAACCCATCTCTCTAGATACCTAAGACTGCTTTCGTAGCTTTCATCATCTCTTGTCTTAGCAAGATTTTATATTATTTTGCTTAGTGATGAGATTCTGATATGTTGAAGCACTATCCCAACTAATGACCTTGTCTATAACAACAAAGCAAGCTTTCTACAATACCTGAAGAACCCACTAGGTATGGCTGAGTGACTAGAAAACTTAATATACATACATATTTCTCCACAACAAGTATCGTGCATGAATGCAATGAATTATGATAAATGCAAGGGTGCATGATTGAAACACAAATGTGTGATCATTTGTAAGATTTTGATATACACATTACACTCTACTATGGAATGCAATGGATGAAAAATGCCTAAATGCAATATGATGATGTGAATGCATGTATGAAAATGCAAACTGCAAAAGCAAATGTTTTTGAATTTTAAGCTTTTCCAATTTTTTTTTTTGGAATTTTATATATTTTCAAATTTTTATACATTTTTGAGCTTTCATATTTGACCAAATGATGAGTACATGTCCTTGGAGCTTTTAAGGATGACCAAATGATGAGGAACTGCCTTTGGAGCTTTTACTTGACCAAGCTACTCAACGAAGAGCTTGGGGCATTTTGGGATGACCAAGAGGTTGAGATGAAATCCTCAAAGCTTTTGGGTTGACCAAAGGGCTTAAAAATGCCTTTGGTGCATTTACTTGACCAAGCTTCTCAATTCAAGAACTCAGAGCCTTTTGGGATGACCGAGCGGTTGTGGACAAACCCTCAGAGCTTTTGGGTTGACCAAAGGGCTTACAGATGCCTTTGGTGCCTTTACTACACTCTCAAGCATAGAACGCCTTAATATGGATGATATTGAGAGGCTCAAGCTCTTCCACACCCTCTAGCGACGTTAGGTGATAGGTACCTGGACCAATATTTTTAGATATGATGTAAGGCCCTAGCCAATTAGCCATGAATTTGTCTCGCATATCAGGCGGCAAATTCGAGTTATATTGGTTCTCTTTCAGCACAAGATCCCCAACTTCAAAGTCTCTCTGGTGGACTTTGACATTGTAAGCTCATTTTAATCTCCTGATAAATGTGAAGATGCTCGAGGGCATTCACGCGACGTTCATCGAGCAACGTCAATTGATCGAGGTGAGCTTGTCACGTGGTGTCATCATCGATGAACTCTTTCAATGCGACGCGCAACATTGGAATTTCCAACTCTAAGGGCATAATGGCCTCAACGCCATATACTAGTGAAAATGGTATTGCCCCAATGGGCATCCGAATGCTAGTCCTATAAGCCCATAATGCAAGGGGCAGTTGTATATGCCAATCCTTGTGGTGTTCTTGCACTATCTTTTTCAAGATGGCTACCATAGTCTTGTTTGAGGCCTCAGCTTGCCCGTTTGCTTGCGGATAGTATGGAGTTGCAAAACTATGTTTAATGCGGTATTTAGACGTTAAAGCCCACACAATTTTGTTCTTAAAAGAAGTTCCATTATCCAAAATTATTTTGGATGGTATCCCAAAATGACATATGATATGCTCGAGAATAAATTCTATGATGCGAGCTCCAATGGTCATTGTAAGGGGAATGGCTTCCACCCACTTTGTAAAATACTCAGTAGCCATGATAATGAATGTATGTCGGCCTGACGATGGAGGAGAAATCTTGCCAATAAGATCTAGTCCCCACTGAGCAAATGGCCAAGCCGCTTGAATGGGTTGTAAGGCCTATGATGGCAAGTGCGTAAGATTAGCATGATGCTGACATTTAACGCATTTCTTGACATACACATTGCAATCCTTCTCCATAGTGGGCCAATAATAACCCATGCGAAGGATGCATTTGATGATAGCCATGCCACTGAAATGGCCATCGCACGTACCGTCGTGAGCTTCTAAAATTTCCCAAGATGACTCTTGGGGCTCAAGACATCGAAGGAGAACTCCTTCGTAGCTGCGTCGGTACAAAATGTCTCCTATCAAGACATACTTAGTCACTTTCTATTTGAATGTGCATCTTGTGGCATGCGACAATCCCTCTGGGATCATACCAAGTTTTAAGAAGTCTTGGATTTGCAACATCCAGCTTTGACAAGCCTCAGCTTCGACTGCTAAGACGACTTGCTCCCCCTGCGTATTTAACTTTGTAAATGCAGACTGGGAAACAACCTTATGGTGAATGGTAGTACCACTCCCCGTAGGACTCTAAGAAGTCAATGACTCCTAGGGTGCCTGCTTAAGAAAGTCTTCCACTCTACGGAACCAATCAGCTGTTGGTTCCACAACAATCATGTTGACTGACTCTTTGTTATCAAAGGTTGCACGCTCCGCTGCTGGGTGCGAGAGCATTCTAACATGGATGGTAGTAAAATCGGTAGATGGATTCTGAGGGATCAAGGACCCCAAATATGCCATGGTGTCTACGAACCTATTTGATGAATGAGGGATTGCCTCGATGTCATACCATTCAAATTTAGCCAGATAAGTGGCAACAAGATCTTTGTAGGCTTTCAGTATGGGACATCGACACTGAAAGAGCCCCTTAACTTGGTTAACTATGAGCAGAGAATCACCAAAAATGTTCAATATTTTAATACCCATGGCGATGGCTATGTGGAGGCCCAAAAGTAGGGCTTCGTACTCAACATTATTGTTGGTGCATGAAAAGTCTAACTTGAATGACAAGGGCATTGGAGCTCCTTGTGGCATGAAAAACACTATTCCTGCACCACCCCCTTGCTCACACTTCGAACCGTCGAAGAACAATGTCATATCAACATTATTCTCTGGTTCTTCGGGTTCGAGAGCTTCAGATATTACGAAGACCGCATCATCTGGAAGCTCAATGGTTAGAGGCCTACTGTTGGACAGTGGTGCCTCAACCAGTTGATCAGCTATGACTTGTCCCTTGATGGACTTTTGGCTGATGAATTCCAAATCAGAATTCTATCAATAGCATGATCCACTTTGCAGTACGTGTGTTATGATATGTCTTGCTCATCATATACTGCAAAGGATTCTATTTTGATATAACATATGTCGTATGACTTAGCATGTAATGCCACAATTTCTTGGTAGCGAACACCACTGCTAAACAAAGCTTCTCCACATATGCATATCCTGACTCATAACTCACCAAGGTGTGACTGATGTAATATATGGCTTGCTCTTTGCCTTGCACATTCTTTTGGGCTAACATGGTCCCTAATGCAAAATTGGTTGTCGATATATATAGTAGAAAAGGCACATCTGGCCTTGGTGGAGCTAGTATTGGCAGTGTTGCTAGGTATTGCTTAATCTCAGCAAAGGCTGCTTGGCAGTCCTCGTCCCAATCAAATGGGACCCCCTTGTGTAGTAGTCGATTCATGGGTCGACATTTATCCGATAATTGAGCGATGAATCACTTTATGGACGCTACTTTGCCCTGAAGGCTTCTTAGTTCTTTGATATTAGTGGGAGGACGCATCTCTAGAATAGCCTTGACCTTTGCTGGGTCTACTTCGATGCCTCGTTTAGAAATGATGAATCCCAAGAGTTTACCTGAAGTTATGCCAAATACGCACTTCTTAGGATTCAACCTGACATTATGCTCTATCAGGCGATCGAAGACCTTCCTTAAGACCTCCTCATGCTTTGCTCGCAGCAACGACTTAGCTAGTAAGTCATCGATATAATATTCTAAGATTTTATGCATGTAGTCATGAAAGATATATGTCATAGCCCGCTGATATGTGGCACCAACATTTTTAAGACCGAATGGCATAACTTTGTAGCAAAATGTCCCCCATGGCATTATAAACATGATTTTATGCTGATCTTCGGGTTTAATCCGAATCTGATTGTATCCAAAAAAACCATCCATAAGGGAGAGCATTTCGTGACCTATAGTAGCATCTACCAGAGCATCGATATTTGGCAACGAAAATGAATCTTTGGGTGTTGCCTTATTGAGATCTCTAAAATCCATACAAATACGGATCCTTCCATCTGGCTTTCCTACGGGCACCATATTGGACACCCATTCTGGATAGTCGATGGAGATGACAAACTCTACGTCCAACAACTTTTGCAACTCGTCTTTCACCATTAAGGCTACTGTTGGATGCATTTTTCTGAGTTTTTGCTTGATTGGCTTCTTCGATAGATCTAGCGAAAGGTTATGAGTAACCAATTTCGGATCTAGACCCGACATGTCTTTGTAAGTCCAAGCAAAGATATCAGGTCTCTCTTTTAGTAGAGGGATGATGCTATCACGCTCATCCAGAGTGAGACTCTCTCCAAATCTAACCTTCTTTGGATTGGTGGGATCTTTATTGATATCCACATCGAAGGTTTTCTCTACTGACATATGTGATCCCTCCTCAAGCTGGTGAGGCATAGGAATCAGATGGATGTCATCAGTCGGGTTCACATGTTCCTCATGGGAAGCACCCTCAGTGTGATAAACATCATAAGCATAGCCTGGCACAAAATGAAATGGTTGCAGCATTTCTTCATTAGGGAAGAAATCTTTAGGCTAGACCGGTGAGTCAGCACGATCCCAATCGATAGCATCCATGTTTAGATGCAATGGTTTGGACGGATCTACTGGATTGCGGAGTGGAGTGGTCAAATCAATGGAGACCATATTGATGGAATGGAATTGATCTCTAGAACCACATGGACAAAACTCTATATCTGAAGTGTAGCTTCTGTACCCAAGATCTGGCTCGGATGGTACGGGCACAAATGGATCCTCTCTGTGGGATGCCCGTATAACTGGATCCTCCCGGTGCACTAGCTACAAAATGGGATCTCTCGACTCAAGGAGCTCCGCGTACGTAGGCGGATGGGGAAAGAGTTCCTGATACCTCTCTTCGAGCTCTCTTCTTTCCCTTAGGCTGCGATGGAGATTAATCTCCCGATGCAAACCTACAACTGTAATAGGTGGGGGACCTCGAGGTGGAGGCCTATTACGTAGGTGATGAGGTCCCAAATAGGCCATCTCCAATGAATCCTCATCATCACTGTACAAATACAATCCGTCACTTCCCCCCTCTTCTAAGGGGTGATCTGCCAGATGTGGCCCCATGTATCTGATTCTGCGGTCACTATCATCACTATCCGGATAAATTTGATAGAACGATCATATATATGATACTGCCATGTAAACTGGCGTTGCTTCTTCCTCAGAGCACTCAGTGTTGGGAGGGACTTCCTCCATAACATGCTTTGATTCCCTAGGCAATAGATATTGTGGATACACAAGCCTAGAATCGGTCCTCTCATCTACATCACTGTGGTCACTACCATGGATGGACCACTCTATTGTGTCTATGAACAGTGGGAGATTAGCTGGGTGAGGCCTTAAGTAGGCCTCCTCTGTCTCATCTTCATAATCACTATCGACTATGAAGCGCTCATTCGTCTCTTCCACTTGTTCCATAGGCAGCAGATGGTGTATAAACGCCAGACCTGGAAAGGTCGGCTCGATTTCCTCCTCAGATTGATCATCATTTGAGGACTCATCATCTGCATCATAACTAGGTCCACTTATTTTGGAGGTGGACTCCTCTCCATCATCATCACAAAGATCTCCTAACTCGAGATCGCCTACAGTAGTGGGGTTATGCCCCTGCATACTAGTGTCATCGGTAGCATTACGGATTTGGTTACCCAGGTTGCCTCTGGGGTTGTCCTCTAAGGGCCCATCATGATATGAATTGGGTGGCCCTATGGTAACAAACGATACCATCTGGCGAGTCCTCCAAAAGCTGGAAAGATTAGGGTGATATGGATTAAAATCCACATCGTCCCCTAGACTCAGGTACATGCGATCTAAGGATGCAGCAAGAAAATCATCATGATCCTGTACCTGTAACCCTAACCCAAACCTATCAGTAGCTAACTGATAATGAGGTTCGAGCGGAGTCCTACGTCCTTGTTCGAAAAGACCAAGGTCGTGTCCATGCCAATGATACGACTCAAAAATGTGCATGGCATATTCTGGGTTGGATAGATAGCACACATTCACAGAGAATGGCTCGTCATCATCCTCATCTATGGATATTCTGGTGGGCGCTTGATCTAGCCCTACGTAGACGAAGTTTGTTTGGTTGGGTGGCTCACCCAATGGCACTATAGATCCAATCAAAAATCGATGGGCGTGTGGTCGGCCCATCTCTTGTGCAGTCTTTAGGATAGGTCCGAAAGTAACATTTTGCACAAGATACTCACCTAACCCTGTGCTAGCTAGATGAACGGTCACCTGCGGTGCAGATGACCCTACTGAAGATGCAGGTGAAGCAGGTTGAGGTGCCTCCTCGGCTTTGTCTTGAGGTTCTTCCACATCCATGGGAGTGGGAGTCTCATTGGTGATTGGTCCGGGCATATGATCTTCTACTTTCTCACCCAATTTCACCTTTAGCTTCTCGTCTTGTCGATGCATTGTCGATGCAGTCAATTTTAGAGAAGTTGCAATCGTATGCTCAGATCTGTGTGACACAGATGTCGATGGTTGAGCACGGGCTGCTGGTTTGCCTCTTGGAATCTTAACCGATGAAGTAGGCCGGATATCCAAGTGCGTCGACGGGAGTACAAAACCCCCAGGCAAATCTGCTAGGTTCACGAACTTGAATGGTTCTTCGTCCGAGGACACTACGTGAACCTATCCCTCATGAATGTACTTCATGCATTGATGCAAGATCGAGGGGACGCAATGCATTTCATGAATCCAAGGCCTTTCGAGCAGAATGTTGTACTGCATGGCACCCTCTATCATGTGACACATCACAGAGATGGTCTTGAGTCCCACCTGAATAGGTAGAACAATTGTACCAACCGTCGAGCATAGTGCATCGTTAAATGCTCTCAACGTAAATGTGGTAGGCACAATGTGTGATTTGGGCAACTTGAGATGGCTTAGTGCCTTGGTCATAATTATATTGATCGAGGACCCAATGTCGATCAAGACCCTTTTGAAAGGCATGTGGTTAACACACGTGATAATATGTAGCGGTGGGTCAGCCGTAATAGTAGGAACCATCTTCACTTCATGATCATAAAATTGTATCATGGGTTCCTGACATTGTTGTACATGTCCCATGAAATTTGTAAATGCGTGCACATCTTGGGACTGTACCTCAATGGACCTCAGAATGTCCATAAGAGTCTCCTTGTGTCTAGGGGACTACTGAATAAGCTCATATATTGACAACTTCATAGGAGTTGTCTGCAGGTTCTGAACTAACCTGCTCCTTATGGTCACCACCGGTCTAGTTGGTGGGCCTGGAATGTTCTGAGCTGGCCGTTGATCCAGCGTAGCTTGTATTCTAATGGGAGCATGAGGTTGATTCGGTTGATCGTACCTCCCATGTCTAGTAACAACATTGACCATGCCTACGAACCCCTGGGTAGGTGGTTCGACTCTCACTTGATTGACCTGGCCGACGTTGTTACGAGGCGCCTCGTGATTAGGTAGTGGATTCTTGAAAATCCCCATGTTTCTATTGTCGAGTGCCTGTGGATTTCCTGGTACTACAAGCTCTCCTTTTTCTATCATGTTCTGCACAATGTGTTTGAAGGACCAACATGTCTTGATGTCGTGGCCCTTCACTCTATGGAATATGCAGAATAGATCATCTTGATGCCACTTTGACTTTGGCACATTCGGATCTACTAATTTGACCTCGAGCAATCGTATGGCCTTGGCCTTGCACAATTGATGGAAAATCGAAGTCATCGATTTCGTTAGAGGTGTGAACTGGCGAGGTGGGCGCTCTTCTCTATTTTTGCCCTTATAATTGTTTTTGCGCGTCTCATAACGCACAGGAGGAGGTTGGGCCTGATAATTAGGCTTTTTTTGTCCCTTGTCCTCTCCTCCAAGATTTAGTACTACTTGATTCACGTGGGCCTGCTTGCCCTGTTGCTTCGTAGTACTCTTTTTAAACCCCTCTTTCCTGGTCTTGAGCTTCAAGTTGCCTTCTTGCAACTTGATGTCCTCGATCACCTTGGCTTGCGCCAAAGCTTCCTTGAATGTAGCGTACTACTGCAGCTGCAATAGTAGCGAGATGTGCTTGGCACAACTCTTTGTAAACATTCGGGTCAGTTCTACTATAGGAATAGGGAATGGCAGCTTTGCCATTATTCTACGCCATCTCTTTTCGTATTGCTCGATGGGCTCATTGTCGCACTGAGCTAGCACAGCCAAATCGGAAAGGTTGGCCTATTTCTTGATGCCAAATGAATAGCATTCAAGAAATGCATCAACTAACTGCTCAAAACCAGTAATACTATGTTTCTTCAGCTGGTTGAACCACTCTCGAGC
Source organism: Wollemia nobilis (assembly GCA_028583015.1). Taxonomy (NCBI): domain Eukaryota; kingdom Viridiplantae; phylum Streptophyta; class Pinopsida; order Araucariales; family Araucariaceae; genus Wollemia; species Wollemia nobilis. Next base: position 23,403,806 of record JAQPPZ010001195.1, read on the forward strand.
CGGGTCGAAGAGTGTCATAATGAAGGTGCACAACAACAAGGCATCATGACTCTCTATCTGGAAACAAGCATCTAGAAAACTCGTAACATGCTCTTGGGCATCCTCATCACCCTTGAATTTTTCTAACCTGGGCATATCAAAATGCTCAGGATATGGAGGCGTAGGCACCGAGGGGTCTAGAGGTTCATTGTGTATCTTCCTCAGTGTCGACTTTTGAATAGTCGTGCCTTGCCTCTCTATTGCTTTGACCTTATCGGCCAAAACCTTGTACACCTCAGAAGATAAAAAGTCCTCCTCCCTAAGCTGACGTGGAGGTGGTCTAGGAGGTAATTTCTTCTTCTCGGGATATGGAGGAAGTGGCTCTTCCTCCTCCTCAACTCGGTAACTCTTAGGATACTTTTGATCGTATCCGTCTACATCTACATGCTCATGCTGCCTCTGTCTAAGATCATTGAGCGATGGCAGTCGCTCCCTCTATTGGGCACTGACATGAGTACGAGCATCTCTGTGCTCCTCGTGCATATCGGCTAGGGACACAGCCCTCCTATGCACACACTCTCTATGCTCCTCGAGAGGGTATAGGCCAGCCCTGGCTAGCCGATCCTCCTACTCTATGCGCTCCTTCTAAGCTAGAATATGCTCCTCGTGCATGCGCTACTCATATAACCTCTATCGTAGGAGCCTTTGCGCTTGAAGATTTTCATCTTCAATATGTTGCCTCTCTAGGCGAGCATCCTCCAATTGATCTTGGAGGAGTTGACGTCTTTGCTCAGACACCAGTCTATGTGATCTATTGATCTGGTTGTCCGTGGGAGGCCTCTAGTGTGTATGCTCTATGTGAGCTACCTTATGGGTTCTGTACCCATCAGAGAAATGTGATGTGCCTTTACCTATATCTATGAAGATGGCATCTGATGAGGCCTAGAAATTCCTCAATCATAACATGTTTTGTACACTAAAAATGCCTATAAACTCTTATGTTTTATCTGATATGTTAGTTAAGTTGATTCAATATGCTGTATATTAACCATTTTGCATGATCAAAGTATTTGAAATATTATATGCTGATTTTACAACTTTTTGCATAGTTTTGTGTTCTTTTTGCTATGATTTGCTACAATGGGATATGCTTAGAATAATAGCAGCATTTCACTAATCTTGTTTTGATTTGACAAAGCATTTACTTCACCTAATCTGGCAACAGTGCAAGCAAACTGTTGTCATGCAAAGAAATCGGTCTTTCCCATATAAATTCCAGACCAACTGTCCATAAATAGCAAGGCATGGAATTCACATGAGGAAAGGGATGAAGACCATTAGAATTTGATCTTAGGAGATAACCCACCTGAGATATGCTGAAGAAATCACTGGAAAAACATACATTTGTTCATTCTAAAGTATCTTCGAAATGAACAGATATCTTCGAAATGAAGAATGCAGCATCTTCAAAATGAGCGGATCTTCGAAATGAAGCATGCAAGATCTTCGGAATGAGCGATCTTCTGAATGAGAATGCAGTATCTTCGGAATGAGCGATCTTCGGAATGAGAACCGCATTGTCTTCGAATGAAGCCACTTATCTTCGTAATGAAGAACAGAATGTGTTTTTGACCTTTTGACCGATTTTTGAAGCCGGAAAAAGGGAAATAAAGGTTGGAAAAAGTAAAGAGAAATATCTTCCATCTGTCTTTGCCGTCATTGCCGACCAAAGCCATCATTAAGGGAAAGATCAGGTTTTAGTCCTCTTCTAGGATAAAACCAGAATTTGTTGCAGCATTGTAGGATTAGATCTTTTGAGATATTCTTTGTTTGTAATCAGATCATAGAATAGCTATAAATATTGCTCCCATTCAGGTTGAGCCTAGAAGGTAGAAAAAGTAGGTAGAAAAGGAGGTAGAAAATAGAGTAAGGAAGCTAGCAGAAAATACAGAGTATAACTAGAAATTGACTTTTACAGTCCTGTAATAGTTTTTCAATAGAATTCTTGTAATCATGTCTTTTGATCAATAAAGTGCACCAGTTTCTATTTCAAATTACTTGTAAATGAGTGTGATTAAGATTTAGAAAAAGAGAGAGACTTACACCTTCTTCTCGACAAAGAGGCTGGCCACTTCCAGACCTAGGAGGAGGACTAACAAAGCAGGTTTTTATTCTGATTTTGCTACAGCAGAATGAGTTGTAGAACTTGTTATTTCAATTGCTTGTAAATAGTTGACAATATTTGCAGTATTAGTTTATTTATGCTTAGATTAATCTTGTGCTTAAAGTTTTAGTTGCAATCTTACTTTCAACAAAGTTTCCACTTCATTTTCAGATTGTTATTTCCAGAATTTACTGTTTTTCAGCAATTTCCTATATTTTATGTTTTGTCATCAAAATCTGAATAGAAGATTGACAACCTTCTCATTACAGTAACTTTGATAGTTTTTATTTCCACATTAGATCTAAACTTTCATTACTGCAAAAGTAATTAGATTTCCTTTCCACAATTAGGATCAGACTTTCAATTCTCGCAACCGTTAATTCTGCAATATAATTAGGTCTAATTCTGCAATTGTAATTAGGACTTCATTTCTGCAGTTAATGATTAGTTTCCAATTCTGCAACTTAGATTAAGATTTAATTTATGCAATTTAGAGATAGGAATGTTCCAAAACCCCCCACACAACCGGTTCCACCAATAAGACTTGTTGCCCTAGATTGACCTAAGTTATAGTTGTTTCACTTCTTCTCTCGTAGATAGCCTTGTACACTCGCCCTGGATTGACAGATTCATTGAGAATTAATGATGGTATAATGACTACGCATCATTTTGGCACCGTTGTCGGGGAATAGTGTTGTCAGAAGAAAACAAATAGTCCAATAGCTGTAATCAGACTAAACTGTGAACATTCAGGTTAAAATATGAATATAACAACAGAGTAAGATAACAACTATTGACTTAATTTATGTCATTTAGGAGTAAACATGAATGAGTAAGTCTAGGGAGACCCCAAAGGATCCCTGGCTTGTCCCATTAAGGAGATCTTCACGCCTAAGGGGTGAATCACCTGTGTTTGAACTACCTGAAAGATTGAAAGAAAAATCACCAGTCTCACCATCAGTAGAACATTTTGAGAAAGGAAAATCACCAAATTTATCAACAGAATATCTTAAGGAAGATAATTCATCAGACTCATCAACAGAGAAGCTTGGACCTCTTGAGAGAACAATTTGGAAAGCTTTAACTTCTCCTAGGAAACAAGAAACTATGGCAGAAGGAGGCAATGTAGATGGCCAGCATGGCTATGTTCATAATGAAGGGGATGATCAGGATATACTCCAACCATCCAGAACATTTGAATATCCTATTCATCCGAATCCAACACAAAACTCTCCCATGAAGACCATTTCACCTTCAAGCACTTCCAACCTTTCGAGGTGTTGTATCCGAAGATCCCGACCAGTTTTTGTTTGAATTCAAGGTAGTGTGTCGGACCTATGATTATATAAATGACAATCAAAAACTTAAGGTTTTTCCCTCAACTCTCAAGGATTCAAAGATTACGCCGGTTCATGAGCTTAGAGCCAAATTCCATAAGAACCTCGGGATCAAATGGAGACTGTCTTTTTAGACAAATATCAGGAATACTAAGGAATAGAAAAGATGAGTTATTTAGAATCAAGCAGGAAGATGATGAGACCTTGGAAGATTATCTTGATAGGTTCTCCTTTGTTCAAAGGAGATGTGGACTAGTAGAACCAGAATTATGTAAAACCATCTTTTTGAGAGGATTGCAAGATGAATCCAGAGAAGTTCTGGATTTGATGGGAAAAGGGGATGTAACCACTCTCAGTAATGAGGAAATTATGGATCTCTACAGGAATTACTCTCGCACTAAGCAGAGAAGAAGAAAAAGCCGCACAAATGGTACTGATGTAAAGGACCTGATAGAGGAACTTGCAAATTTCAAAACTGATATCCTAGTGCATCTAAACACTACTTTAGGGGAAATCTCTGCAAAGGCTAAAAACACAGAACCTTTGGCAATTTATTGCCCAAGATGTAGAAGTAAACATGCTTTGCAGGAATGTCCTTTGAATAAAACATCTATCTCAACCATTTGTGGTATCTCGCTCAAAAAGGCATTCAACTGATCAATGCCACCTGCTACCACAACTCAAAACCGTGTTAGAAAACCAGATCGAGGAACTCAACTATATTGGACCAAAACAAGGGGGAAATTTCTCTCAATATCAAAATCCCCCTCGTTTTCCTACAAATTGGGGGCATAATCCTGGTACTATGCCTTGGGGACAATCAGAACCACCCCAACGTCCTTGGAATTATCCTCAATGGACAAATTCCCAAGAATGGCCACAATCAAATTGGAGTAACCCAGCCTGGAATCAGAATCAAAACAACCCCTCATGGAATCAAAACAATCCAGCTTGGAATCAAAATCAGACTAATCCACATTGGGTGCAAAACCAACCACAGTGGAATCAGCAATACCAGTCCTATCCAAGGCAGCAAAGGAATCAAGGTCAAACTCAACATTTGTTGCCTGCACCTAATCAAAATTTTCAAGAAAAACAACAGCAAACACAAGCAAGTGAAACAACCTCAATTGCCACTTCAACCTACCACTAATCCAAACAGTGTAAGACAGACACCTCCTCGTCTATGTGGTCAAGCCAAAGAAAATATTGAAATTAATGTTCTTGATTGTAGTGACATCCAACTCCGTTCAGGGAAAGTTGTACCCGAACCAGCTTTTAATGGAAATCAAAGATAATGAAAAGCAAGAATCATCGAACTAGAGAGAATCCAACCAACAATAGAAACAGAAAAATTGGATCCAACAATAGAAAAAGAGACACAAGCGTAACAATTACCAGGGATAGTTCCATATCCTGAAAGACTTAATGCAATACCAAAAATTTTTGAGTCAGAATTGGTCAAAGAACTCAAAAAGTTGACTATCTCATTGCCCTTATTGCAAGCCATTAAGGAAATACCAAAAATTAACAGTACTGTCCAAAATTTGTGCATTAAAAGAGCAAGAAGAAAGAAGAAAGCATTCCCCAAGACTCATGCAAGGTTGAAGGGAAGATAGCTGATCTCTTATCCTGAAAACTACTACCTCCAAAGTATAGTGATCCAGGAAGCCCAGCTATCACAGCCACCATAGGTTCAAGCACCAATATCAAATGTTTTAGTGGATCTAGGAGCCGCAATAAATGTCATGACTAAAGATACAATGGAACAATTACAGCTCAAACATCTCAGCCCCACATTTACAGCTTTAGAAATGGCCGATAGGTCAGCTTGCAAAACCCGAAGGAATCATTGAAGATGTCCCTATAGAAGTTTCTTCTTGGGAATTCCCTGTAGATTTTTTGGTTTTACAGCCAAGAAATTCAGCACATGGATATCCCATTATTTTGGGAAGACCTTGGCTTGCAATTGCAGCAGCCTTCATAGACTGCAGATCTGGAAATATGACTATTTCAAATGGTATTGAGCTGAAACAAATTTCTTTATATCCTCCCCGCAAAACCATCTAGCAAATTTTTAGGTCAGTTATGGTTTTCTGACTCAGATGAGGAACCGGAAGAGGTCATCTCTACACTAGCTACCTTAGTAGTAAGAGAACACACATAAGACCTCAGTGACACAGAAAACTTAGAAAATGAAACAATCCTGATGAATGTTCTGCATGAACAAGGTTTAGAAGGGGAAGCAACAAATATCCAACAGCTTGATAAGTAATGAGGAGAATCAAAAATCTGAAGATGAATCATCCCGTGCTATCACAGGGAAACTCTGCTTCACTACCACATGGATGGCACCATCATCTCGATTTTTCCTTCTCACTGCTCCATACAAGATATGCTTCCCTCAAGCAAGCAATAAAATAGAAACCGCTTCTTTTCTCCCATCTCAAGGAATGTCCTCTTAATCCCTTAAACACCAAGTATGAAGGAGTGAATTCAGTCCTTCTAAATACAAAACAAATAGAAGTCCAACTGAGCAAATTTTTGAACATCTACAACCAGACTTACTAGGGAAGAGGAAGAAAAATTGATAGTTGTTTTGCGGAAGCATGTTCATGCTTTTGCTTGGAACTACAAAGATATGTCAGAGTTCATCCCGATATATGTACCCATAGAATCTATACTCGAAGAAGTCAAGCCACTCGGACAACCTCAAAGAAGATTGAATCCCGCCTTAAGAGATATTGTGAAAGAAGAAATTGAAAAACTCCCTGGAAGTAGGATTCATTTACCCAATTTCTGATAGCCAATGGGTTTCTCCATTGGTAATAGTTCCTAAGAAAAATGGAAAAATGAGAGTATGTGTAGACTATAGAGAATTGAATAAGGTGACATACAAAGACCATTTTCCATTACCTTTCATAGATCAAGTGTTAGATACTCTTGCCGAAAAAAGATACTTTTGTTTTCTTGATGGATTTAGTGGATATAATCAAATTCAGATTGCACCTGAAGATCAAGAAAAGACAACTTTTACATGTCCATGGGGAACATTTGCCTATAGGGTTTTACCTTTTGGTTTGTGTAATGCCCCAAGAACTTTTCAGCGAGCAAGTCCTAGCAATTTTTGCTGATCCGACCACCAAAAGTGTTGAAATTTACATGGATGATTTCACACAGTATGTGGACAAACTTTTGATTTTACATTGGAAAATCTTGACAAAGTCTTAACTCGCTGTGAAACATACCACTTATCCTTAAATCCAGATAAATGCTTCATGATGATGAAGGAAGGGATAGTTCTTGGTCATCACATCTCTCCTGAAGGGATCCAAGTTGATCCAAAGAAAGTTGAAATTATCAAGAATCTCCTTCCTCCTAAAACTCGGACTAATGTCGAAGCTTCCTAGGACACATTGGTTTTTACCGTAGGTTTATTCCCAACTTTAGTACAATAGCCAGCCCTATGTTTGCCTTATTGACTAAAGATTCTGAATTCTCCCTGGACTGCAAAGTGTCGAGAAGCATTTGAAGCTCGAAAGAGAAATTGATAACTCCACCTGTGCTCGGAGGACCTAATTGGACATTACCATTTCACATTCGGATCGATGCCTCCAATACAGCAATTGGAGCAGCATTAGGACAAATTGATAATGGTGAACATTATACCATCTACAACATTAGCAAGAACTTGACAGAGCAGAGAAAAATTATACAACAACTGAGAAAGAATTCCTAGCAGTAATTTATGCCATCAACAAATTCAGGCATTATATCACAAAGTTATCAAATATTTATTCACACAGATCATACAACCATTAAGTATTTGATGAATAAACCTATGGTAAGTGCAAGAATTATTCGTTGGTTGCTGTTGCTGCAAGAATTTGATATCACCATAATCAACAAACCAGGAAAAGCTAATGTTGTGGCAGATTTCTTGTCTAGGTTGCAGAACACAGATGAAGGGGAATTAGTTGATGACACTTTTCCTGATGAAAAACTATTTGCTATATCAGTTCAATCACCTTGGTTTGCAGATATAGCCAATTATTTGGTCACAGGGAAAGTTCCTCCACATTTTACTTCAAAACAAAAAAAACAATTGATCAAACAGAGTTCTTCTTTCGAATGGATTAAGGGTATGCTTTTTAAGTGCAGTCCTGACCATGTGTTACGTAGGTGCATCCGAAAGGATGAAGTGTATGATATCCTTAGAGCTTGTCATGATGAACCCTCGAGTGGACACTATTCTCGTAAAAAGCACAGCTTAGAAAAATCTTGGGGATAGGATATTATTGGCCATCTCTTCACAAGGATGTGAAAAAGTACATCGTGCATTGTGATGCATGCCAAAGAATGGGGAAACCCACTCATACAAATGAGATGCCACCACAGCCTCAAATGGTTTTAGAACCATTTGAGAGGTGGGGGCTTGATTTTGTAGGACCTATTGATCCACCTTCTCAAGGAAAGGTGCATATTCTAGTATGCACTGATTACCCGACAAAGTGGGTAGAGGTGCGTGCTTTCAAACATGCTCATGAAGAGAAGGTCGCTGATTTCTTGTATACTCAAATTTTTTAGAGATTTGGAGCTCCACGGTCTATCACCACATACCAAGGACCCCAATTTGCATCCAAAGTCATAAAAGCATTTACGTAATTGTATGAAATCAAACATAGGAAATCATCACCTTACCACCCACAAGCAAATGGCCAGATTGAAGTAACAAACAGGGAACTAGAACGCATCTTGACAAAAATAGTAGCTTTTCATAGGAGAAATTGGCTAGACAAATTACCCAAGCAGCTTTGGGCCTACAATACTACTTGGAAGTCCACTACTGGATTCACACCTTATGAACTAGTCTTTGGTAAAAAGCCTCTCTTACCTATTGAATTTGAGCTACTAACATTGCGCACAGCACTAGAAATTGGAATTGAATTGTCGCAGGCATAGACAGACAGGATTCTGCAGCTGAATGCATTGGATGAACTTAGATTGGATGCTCTGCACCAAACCGAGGTAATTCAGAGCAGAGGAAGCCGTGGCATGACAATCACATTCAGCAGAGGAAACTTCAACAAGGAGATTGGGCTTTACCGTTTGATTCTCAATATGAAGACTTCCCTGGAAAACCGAGAACTAGATGGTTGGGACCTTACTGGATTGAAGAGGTATTTAACAACGGAGCAGCTCGTTTATCTCCTATTGATGGGTCACGAAGAAAGTTGGTAGTGAATGGACATCGCCTCAGGGTATACCATACACCTCTGACTAAAGAAGAATTCTTGCAGAAACTTGATAGTTTGGATACACAGCAAGTGGAAGAGATTCCTTCTTCCACTTCAAAACAATCAACATGATCAATGGATTTCAAGAAAAAAATAGAAAATACAAAAAAATCAAAAAATAGAAAACAAAAAGATGAATAAATTCTGAGTATGAATTCCTTCATGGGCATGGTTTCAGGGGAAAAAAGAAAAATTCCTTCATGGGCATAGTCAGATCAAGAAAAAAAAAAGAGAAAAGGAGAGGTAAAAAAAAAAAGGGAAAATCAAGAAAAAAAGAGAGAAAATGAATAACCCAGCAGTGAAAACCTTTTCTTAAGGCACTACTGAGTTGGTGTGCATGAAAACCAGTTTTCTGGCATGCATAACCTTGAGAAATTTCTGAACCATCATTGTACAAATTCACCTAGTGCACTTGTTTTGAAATGTTGCAGAAAATCTCAGCAGAATATCAACAAAAGCAGTCATTCTTCAAAAACTGGCATTAACTGTTTTTATCAGGTATATATTTCTTACATTTCTTCATTGTAAAATGATTGGTATATAGTATGTGACAATTAACCATTAGCATAAAAGGTATTCATAAGAGTTGGCATACTTAAAAAACATGTTTTGAGAATGAAAATATTGATTTCTTGCCTAATCTTCGGAACAAGAATGCCAAAAATAGTGTCTGTTGTATTATCTTCGGAATGAAATTGTCTTCAGAATGACAACAAAATGAATGTTGCACTTTTTCTTCGTAAAGAAACTTTGTCTTCGGAATGACAATTTGTCTTCGTAATGAAACTTGGTCTTAAGAATGACGACTTGCTGCATCATCTTCGAATGAAGATATGTCTTCGGAATGAAGATCTGTCTTCGAAATGAAGATTTGTCTTCGGAATGAGGGTCTGTCTTCGGAATGACGATTTACTTTCACAATACAGCCTGATCTTCGGAATGAGGATTAATCTTCGGAATGAGGATTGATCTTCGGAATGAAGATCTGTCTTCGAAATGAAAATTTTGCAAAGAAGATTTGTCTTCGGAATGAAGACCTGTCTTCGAAATGAGGTCATAATCTTCGGAATGAGGATTTGTCTTCGGAATGAAGACTTGTCTTCGGAATGAGGTCATAATCTTCGGAATGAAATTTTGTTTGCGTAATAAGTTATAATCTTCGGAAAGAGCATTTCCACGTGGCATCCAAGAAGATAAGGTACGACAAAATCAAGATTTTTTCTTAGTTGCATGCGAGGAAGGGACACGTGTCAATCAACACATGGTTTGTTTTTGCACTCATTGGAAATACGGAGAACATGACCAACCATATGCCACCAGTTTTTAATGTCAATTAACATGCACGTGAGAATCTACAAAACTAATGAGGTGGATCTGACGGCAAGGACATCCATGCAATTATAAACAAATAGGTGTACAGTGCAAAAGTAGAAATGTGTGCCATCTTTCTTTTCGAAGACGTGTTGCGAGGTACAGTGCACAGGATACGGTTCATTCCGAAGAAGAAGACGAGAAACAGGGCAACGAAGGTTTCAACTTAAAACTCTGCAAATTTGCAACAGAAAATAGCCAGAAATCCTGCAAGAGAACAGCAGCTAGTGTACGATTTTTAAACAGAGAAAAATGGGGCGAAAGATCGTAACAGAGCTCGCAGATACCACTTACCTCCGAGAAAATCTGGCGATTGTGCAGATTTTTGAAGACGGAGGGTTTATGACATTTCTGGATAAATTCAATGGGTCTTCTGAAGATTTAGCTGGCATGTTCGCCCATACGTTCGGAAACAACCGAGCACATGTTAACGGCATGTCTATTGAGGTAAGCCCTAAAATTTTAAGTCAGATTACAGAGCTGCCATTAGAAGGGATTTCAATTACTAGATCTGGCAAGAACACATTGGCAAACGTAGTTAATCAGTTTGTAGAAGAAAATGATAGAGAACCTGAATACTTAACCCATAACAACACATGCAAAGGGTTAAAAAGGGCCAGCCTGCAGGAACCCTGGGATGAAGTAGCCACCTGGGTAATTAAGTTTTTAACCTGTGAAGGGCAGTATGTGCTGTTGTCAGGGCATCATCTACGAATTTTGAACCATCTCAGACATGGTGGACAACAACCAGAAGTTAGGGTAAATCTTCCCCTGTATCTGTATCAAGAGTTAAAGAACATGGCAAAAAGATATCAGGAGGGTAAAGGAAGCCTTCGCCATCATGGCCTCATCAAATTAGTTTGCCAACACCATTTTAGAGGAAACCCTAGGAGTTTTGACAGGTTTTACTCTAACCTAAATGATGTCATTTTTGGGGATGAAAGTGAGGAAGAAGAAGAACCAATTACTGCTGATGTTGCTGCAGAAGAGGAAACAACTGCTACAGAAAATGTTGCAGAAGATGCTGCAGAAAAAGTTGCAGAAGATGCTGCAGAAGAAACTGCAGAAGGTGCCTCTGAAGCTGTTACAGAACTACACCCCACAACATCAACAGAAAACCTTGCTCTTGAACCCTCAACTTCACAGGCTAAGAGACAAAAGAGAAGAGGATCTGGAACTAGCAGCAGAGCAGAAAAACAAAAGAAAGTTCGGTTTGCTGAAGCTGCAACTGACTTATCAGAACAGAGAAGTGAAACAAGGGAAACAGAGGCATCTAAAACTGACCCCATGACCCCTGCTGTCACCAAAAAATAGAGCAAAAAGAAGAAGTTTGCATCTGGAACTAGGAGGTCTACAAGAATCCATTTGAAAGAAACTACGGAACGAGTCATGGAGGAAGAAGATAGACCAAGCAGCCCATATGTCACAGAGATACAACCAAAGATCCGACAACTTTCCAGAATTCCCTGAACAGATAGCTAAGGTAGAAACTGAGCAGGTTGGTTTGGAAGAGGCTACAAATATGGTAGATATCCTTATAGATAGTCTCATAGAGCCTCCTGAATAAGAACAAACTATTGCATAAGAAGAGGAAATATTGGTTGAGCAACCAACCGCAACCGATTTGTGCATCGCATCACGAAGAGAAATAGAAGTGGAAGACATCACAGAGCAGCTGAGGGCAGCAAGAAGTGTTGTCAAAACACAGACCAGATGGATCACAGAGAAAGAAAGCATCATTGAGATGCAAGAAAAAAAAATTGCAGAACTTCAAGCAGAAGTGGCAGAACTAAAAAAATTGTTGTCACAATCTGAAAAACAGCCAGCTATATCCCATGATGAAGATAATTTGGCTCAATTGCTTCTGGGTTTATCAAGAGCAGATGATTCTGTTGAAGCAGACATGGGAGTTCATCCTGAAATAGCACTCCTTCATTCTGAAGAAGTGCCTGTTCATTCTGAAGCAGCACCATCTTATTCTGAAGCATTGCCTTCTTGTTCTGAAGATGCTTCAAAAATGGTGAGGAATATTGCAGAGGATGTTGAAAATGAGCCACCAACACGTAAACAGTCCCAACAACAAGAAAATGTTCAAGTAAGTACTCCTACTGAGGTCCCTGCATTTCAACTTGCTACACTTCCAATAGAAACAACAGATAAGGGGGTACAAGTAGAAATACTATCTGATGACAACCCCATAGAAATAGCAAATAAGGGGGTGCAAGTAGAGTTATTGATAGATGAACAGCCAGTGGAAGTGGCAAAAAAAGGAGTTCAGATAAATCTGTTGCCTAGGATCCCCCTTGTAGTAAGACCACCTAATACTGTGTCTCTAGAGCAGTACAATGCAGATATAGCTAGCTGGATGCTTAGATATGAACAACTTGCCAATAAAACTAAAAAATTCAAATTGGAAGCAAAACAACTAGAAGCCAAGGACACAAAAATTTAGGCATTGAAAGAAAAGGTGTCTGACTTATGCCAAATTGCTGAATTTTTAGTCCAATTTAGACGACCAGCCAGGTTTTACAGCCTTATTTTGAAGGAAAAATACCTCAGATGGCAGGTCATGAGGATTACTTCAAATCTTCCATATAAATTGGACACTATTGAAGATTTTCTGGAAGCATATTTTAACAGTCCCTTTGAGCAGAAAAATCTCCTGTGTGAACTATTTTTACACAGTTTCTTTATTCCAGAGGAAGTTGACTCTCATCCTCAAATCTACATTGGAGATGTTCAGTTGAGAGCATTTATGTCTACTTTGCAAAATCAGCTTTATTGGGATCAAGAGAAAAGGCGGAATAAAGTGATTGAAACAAGGGCTGAGTTGTTAGTCAGAGCAATCCAACCAAATCACCTAAATATCACCCAGCAACACTTTTCAATGATGAACAGGGATGATATTAAGAGAATGTACTTGAACAATTTGAGGGACTGTGTGGCCAGATTTAACAATTTTTGTGATCACAATTTCTTCCCAGCATTGTCAGTATGCAGAGACAGATGGAATGAACTTTCCATGTCTTTGAGGAAAAGAGAACCTATCTCCCCCATCAATTTAGAATGGTCCAGAAGAAGAGCAGAAGGTGTAGTCCAACTGATTCAGATCATGCAACATAACTGGATAGGTCTCATGTTCGGGCCTCCAACCATCATTACTCTAGTTCCATTCTACTTTGAGGAAGATGCCCAACTTGATGAACAATTTGAAGATTGGCTCAGAAACATTCAAGAAAATAGGGGGTATTACATAGGCAAGAAGTTATTCTACAGGTCATGGAATCTAAACATGGACATATGTGATTCCATAGCCCAACATAATGCATGAGGGCATGCATTAATATAAGTTGGGGGGAAATGATGAGGCCTGGAAATGCCTCAATCATAACATGTTTTGTACACTAAAAATGCCTATAAACTCTTATGTTTTATCCCGATATGTTAGTTAAGTTGATTCAATATGTCGTATATTAACCATTTTGCATGATCAAAGTATTTGAAATATTATATGCCGATTTTACAGACTTTTTGCATAGTTTTGTGTTCTTTTTGCTATGATTTGCTACAATGGGATATGCTTAGAATAATAGCAGCATTTCACTAATCTTGTTTTGATTTGACAAAGCATTTACTTCACCTAATCGCAACAAGTGCAAGCAAACTGTTGTTGTGCAAAGAAAACTGGTCTTTCCCATATAAATTCCAGCCACTGTCCATAAATAGCAAGGCATGGAATTCACATGAGGAAAGGGATGAAGACCATTAGAATTTGATCTTAGGAGATAACCCACCGAGAGATGCAGAAGAAATCACCGGAAAAGCATACATTTGTTCATTCCGAAGTATCTTCGGAATGAAGAATGCAGCGTCTTCGAAATGAGCGGATCTTCGAAATGAAGCATGCAGTATCTTCGAAATGAGCGATCTTCGGAATGAGAATGCAGTATCTTCAGAATGAGCGATCTTCGGAATGAGAACTGCATTGTCTTCGAAATGAAGCCACTTATCTTCGGAATGAAGAACATAATGTGTTTTTGACCTTTGACCGATTTTTGAAGCGGAAAAAGGGAAATAAAGGTTGGAAAAAGTAAAGAGAAATATCTTCCATCTGTCCTTTCCGTCATTGCCGATCAAAGCCATCATTAAGAGAAAGATCAAGTTTTAGTCCTCTTCTAGGATAAAACCAGAATTTGTTGCAAGATTGTAGGATTAGATCTTTTGAGATATTCTTTGTTTGTAATCGGATCACAGGATAGCTATAAATATTGCTCCCATTCAGGTTGAGCCTAGTAGGTAGAAAAGTAGGTAGAAAAGGAGGTAGAAAATAGAGTAAGGAAGCTAGCAGAAAATACAGAGTATAACTAGAAATTGACTGACATACATCCTCGTAATGCTTTTTGCAAAATTCTTGTAATCATGTCTTTTGATCAATAAAGTGCACCAGCTCTATTTCAAATTACTTGTAAATGAGTGTGATTAAGATTTAGAAAAAGAGAGAGACTTACACCTTCTTCCGGACAAAGAGGTCGGCCACTTCCGGACCTAGGAGGAGGACTAACAAAGCAGTGTTTTTATTCTCGATTTTGTCAGAGTAGAATGAGTTGTAGAACTTGTTATTTCAATTGCTTGTAAATAGTTGACAATATTTGTAGTATTAGTTTATTTATGCTTAGATTAATCTTGTGCTTAAAGTTTTAGTTGCAATCTTACTTTCAGCAAAGTTTCCACTTCATTTTCAGATTGTTATTTCTAGAATTTACTATTTTTCAGCAATTTCCTGCATTTTATGTTTTGCTGTCAAAATCTGAACAGAAGATTGACAACCTTCTGTTACAGAACTTTGATAGTTTTTATTTCCACATTAGATCTAAACTTTCATTACTGCAAAAGTAATTAGATTTCCTTTCTGCAATTAGGATCAGACTTTCAATTCTGCAACTGTTAATTCTGCAATATAATTAGGTCTAATTCTGCAATTGTAATTAGGACTTCATTTCTGTAGTTAATGATTAGTTTCCAATTCTGCAACTTAGATTAAGATTTAATTTATGCAATTTAGAGATAGGAATGTTCCAAAACCCCCCACACAACCGGTTCCACCAATAAGACTTGTTGCCCTAGATTGACCTAAGTTATAGTTGTTTCACTTCTTCTCCCGCAGATAGCCTTGTACACCGCCCTGGATTGACAGATTCATTGAGAATTAATGATGGTATAACGACTACGCATCAACATCGGTGTCCTACTGTGCTCTAAAATGTGAACCACCATGTGTGGATGGTATATGTGTGACATGAGGGTGCTTAGAAGCCTCTCCATGCTCTCTAGTGATCTTGATACAACTGCCACTACGCTCACTCGAAGCATGAGTGGGCGGAGCTGTAGGCTTGTAGCCTGGCTACTCAAGAACACTACCTAGACCATCTAATTATCTAGACCTCCACCGCTCATGCGATGGTGTTCTATTAGCTCCCACCTTTGATATATCAATGGTGATCTTGTGAGGTGGACCACGTGCGAGAGTATGGGTGGACCTATGCTCGAAAACGAGCCTGTCGTCTTAGCCCTGAATGGGTAGATCTTTGGTCTGTCTATACTCTGATTATGGAGGGTTAGAACCTCCTATGGACCTAGTACATATGGGAACCAACTTGGTCCCCTGCACAACATATTCCTTGGCCGATCCCATGGATGCGCGTGCAGTGAGGTCTCGATAATGGCTTTGGAGTAGAGCATCCTCATGTTGAGAAGCTCTGCGCTCAGTCCTGTGCCTAGAGGAGTATACTGAAGCTCCTCTATTAGGCGTCCGATCAACGGGATCTCCCCATGTTGAGTTTTCACCTCTAATGCTCATCGAACGTCGTTCGTTTGCTCATGTGTGTGAGGACTCGACACATGCTGTTGTGAATCAGTTGGGGGTTGATCATGGGCATTGATCCTAGACCTTTGCCGATCACCCCGTGTGTTCACCATTTGTGTATCTAACATCTAGATGTGTTTTATTATGCAAACAAGGCATACAAATGATGATTATCTTCTTTTTGTATCGGTATGAGAAACTCTCGTGTGTTTTGCAAAATCATTAGATTTTATTCTCAGTTTAATTGACTTTCACCTATATACTCACACAAGCTGAATATGGTAATTAATTCCATGCTTAATGAAGTAGCATAGGTACTACCAACCCTCACCCATCATACCATGCATAGCGATACACCCTTTCGAAGAAGAGTGCATGCTATTTTGCACGGATAGGATAGTTATTGGGTCTAGCAATGAGCGGGTCCCGATAACACAATTTCAAATGAGCCAACCAAGTGGTAATGACATCCACTGTTGGTCTCAATAAAATGGGTTGGATGTGAGATCCCAACGCCACTGATGTTTACAATGAAACATGGTGTATGTGGTTCATTTTACTTTGCAAAAATGACAAATGCATAAAAGAGCATAATGATCATTCCCACATGATATGCATGAAAAGAAAGGAATGTTTCAACTTCAGAAAGAATACATGCTAATGTCCTATATGATATTTTGATGATGCAATTATAATGACATGGCCACTAATTGGGCCTCAAGCATTCAAACGACATGTAATCTCTATCAAGGTCACTGTATTTATGGGCATACTGCACTCAAAGGTCTGATGTTCCCAACAACGCCTTTCTAATGAAAGAAATGTGAAAGCAAATTAGGACTTGTTCATTGATCCTTTTTCCTTTAATATTACTAATTTGCCATCGATTTGCCACCTATTATAAGAATACAAAGGAAAAACTATAGAACAGAGGATGGAAATAGAACCTACCTCAACTCCTGCTCTGCTGCCAAGTGGTTTCTCTGTTGTTTGTTGCTTCTATTGTAAACCGTAACTTTGGTTTGTGGGCTACAATGTAAACTGCAGGTGATAGCCGCGGGCCAAAAAATAATCGTAGCTGTTAGCTGCAGTTGGCACCTGAGATGAAAAACCAAAAATGTCAGTACTCAAGGGCTAGAAATGTGGAGTTCCATCGTGATCGCCATCTGACTTAATCATGGGATATGCACCTAGCTACTGTATTAATCTATACCATCATGAAAGCACAAATATTGACACAAGTACATAAATTGAACAAAAAAGTAAGGCTTCTTGTATTAATATTTGAATGAGCTTTGATTACAAAAATGCCCTCTTAGGGTCACTTGAAATATGATACTGATATTACAATTGCTAATGCCCTCAATATGGTAGGTGCACTTATAGTGCTCTATTTATTAGTCACAAACTACCTTGGGGTGGAGTTGACCCCTTTCTTCATGATGTGGAAGGATTATGACGTAAGCTCCTCTTGCACTTGTCTCCTTGTGAGTGAGAAACAACAACACACGATTAAAAATATTGATAGCCTCTCGTGATGAGGCCCTTTAAGGAAATATGTATGCAAATGCCATTAAACTAATAAAAAAAGAAATCATAAAGAAATACTTTAAACTATTCTAATTAGATCAAGAATTATACTATACCATGACGGACATGAATAAGCAAATGATGCATGGACCAAATATAAAGTTAGGAGCAATAAAGTGCATAAAATATCCAATATAATCCTACTTAATATAATGCATGAAATAACTAATTCCTATGGTCAGATTTTCTCTAAAGTGCAATTAAACCTATAAAAAGACTAATATAACTAATCTATGCAGTCAAAAGAAAAGCAAGTAAGGTGATCAGTCACCTATTGCAAACCACAGCTATGGTGAGCAGTCTGCATCGTGAACCGTGTCTGATAGCCATGGTTTGACCTCTGATAGGTTTACCCTCAAAATTAGGGGTAGTGGGCTTGACCTCCTTGTCCAAATTGATGTTCAAGGGTCGCCTTTGTTGTCCTCTAACATATTTGGCAATCAAATCGCTATGACGGGCCTTCGTTTGCCTAGATTTGTGCTTCTTGAATCTCTTAGGCACCTAGGGCATCCATGGCTAATTGGTCTTTAGGTGAATAGCAAAGGGGCTCTCAAATGCATAGGTTCAATATGCAATTTGATAGGGTTTCACTGCTCTCTTGATCAAATTAACTCTCTCTCTCTTCATCCCATTTGGAGGGGGTATTTATAACATGTCCCTAGGGCTAGGGGTAGCTTCATGGAGAAGCCAAGACCAAGAAGGTGGTTAGGACAGATGGGATGGAAGCCTCTAGAATCTTTCATCCTTCAACTGCCTGCTTCTAGATCTTTTGGCCATTCCAACCAATTTGGCTCGGATGGAAGGCCTAACTGAACTTCAGTTAAGACCGTAGGTCATAGTTGCGGTTCAAACTGCAGACCATAGGTATCAGCTACGGTTTAGAATGGAGACCACAAATTTGGGCTGCAGTTCAACTTGATTAGGCAAAAATGCCTAAATTGAGTGGTTAGAACCATTGCTCTATCTTGGAGTTTGTCCAATATCCTCCATATGGTTTTGTAGTATGTCCATATGAGTAGTCGCCCTCGACATGACGCATTTTAGGTGTCTATAGATGTGGTAGTTCATATAGATAGTACAATTAACTTTGTACAATACAAGTCACTTTGTATGATTGATATGGTAATCTATACAACATGGTAGATGAGGTGGTGTAACATGTGGTAAGTGATGTGGAAGTTTGTACAACTAACATGGCAAATAATGTGGATGATGACATGGTAGGTGGAGCAAGGGTCATTATGGTGGGTTGTATGCCACTTGGCACATATAAATACAAAATTGGCCAATCACATTTTTCCAACTCATAAAGTTTGACTATACATTCATACAACCAACAACATTATTGGTCATAAAATATAGAATAAATCAAGATGCAACAAATGTCATAATGTGGTTCATAGATATTAAAGTTAATATGAGCATACCAAGTGTCACAATCTATTTTATTAGTACATTATACAATGGCTTGCATAGTTAGCATATAGGTGGCAGCCCCATGATCTTGGCAAGTGGTATAACATGATTTTTCAATACATTATCTAGTTAGTGCATAGTTGGTACCCTCTTAGCCACTCGTGTAGTGAAATGTGGAGGCCTCTAACTCATTGTAGGTATTGAATTTTTTTCTAGTTTTTTCAAATGTTTGGGAGGTATTTTGTGTGAATTTTGGGATAAAATTTGGGGGGTTACAATATTTGAATAGTGAAGCCAATGGAAAGAGTGTCAAAATAATAGAGTAGGTGGGGGATCCTTATCTATGTAATTAATTTTTTTGAGCCTCTTCTTTTAAAATCATATGACTTTTCAAGATCTTTGTATTAGTGGTGTTGTTTTTAGTCACAACTAAATGCAAGATTTTATATTGTGGTATGATAATTATGGATAAACATGTGCCCTTTCTAAATGGTCTAAATTATGATGTGGAAAATTAATATTGACACTTTTATATAAATTAAGGGGTTATGTTGGATTATACTACATTATTTGGTACATGCTAGTGTACCCCCATGGTAAATAATAGATTAGGGTTGATTCATAGTTTAGAGTGTGAGTTATATTTCCCCTTTTATGAGTTAGTGTGCAATTTTAAGTTGATTCTATGTGCATAAGTGTCTTGTATGTATGATATCAATATGTAATGTAAATATGTGCACAATTATATTAGGATAGGTGTACAAGTTATAGAAATTTAAAAGGCATGTATAGGTGTGCATACAAATAAAGTCAAGTGTTCATCAAATATGCAAGTGGCAAGTAGATAAGCCAGGAGTCATGATACTTGGCACATGGAAAGGAATAGTCAAGTATCCAAAGAGTCACACTACTATGGATATATTATGGATACAATACTCCATAAACAAGGAACATATAAAATCACATACAATCATGATCATTACTTTTTTAAGAGAAAGATGAGTAATAAAGGTTGCATACATTTTGAGCAATTAATATTGTAAGTTGTTCTTCATGCATAGTACATGAATGATTAAGGCTATTACATTCATATTGTTGTTTATTATTGAATTTTATTTTATTTATTAGAAGCTTTGTTTTACATACTAATTTGATCATATTAGTCTACTCTTTTTATTTTATTGACCCTGTTATATTGTTGTTATATTATATTCGATCCTATGATATTTGTGGTAGTATTAAGGATTAAAAATCTATTAGTGGTATCAGATATACCACCATACTCTATCTAGATTGACAAGATTTTATTTTAGCCACTATTACAAAATCAATTTTATCCAGTTTGATAAAATTGATTAAGAGTCTATCCACTTTGAAGACAGTGAGACTTGGACTCTATTTTAAGGTCATATTGAGTAGAAGAGGCTAGGGTATTTCCATAGTTGAAGAACAACTAGTGAAGACTAGGACTCAAATATATTGATTGAAATTCAAATCAAATTTATGATAGTTAATTATTCGAGGTCATAGCCAACCCTGGACATTGAAAATTTGAAGGAAAATGAACATACAGGGACATTTAAAGTCACCTTTACATGGTATTGGATTCTCTAGTAAGGAGGAAAATCATATTGAGTTCTTAGGTTTGACCTAAGACATTATTGATTTTAAAAATAAGTTGCAATAGATATTAAGCTACAAAAGTGTGAGAATATTTCTACAAAGCATAGAGAAGAGTTTCAACTTCTAGGATTAGAAAGTATTGAAAGATAGAAAAGAGTAGAGAATATTGAAGAAAAGAGAAAGATAGTAGCATATTGAGAAGCATTCAGAGCTTTCTTAGAGAATATAAATAAAGTAGAAAAAAATATTTGAAGAGTGATATTTCAATCTTGAAGAAGTATAAAGAAGCACCTAGCTTACTTTATATTGCATCAAGAATTGAATTATTATATACATTGATAAGAGCTGCAAAATATTGACAATTGGTTCAAGAAGCCAATATTTAAGAATAGATATCCTTTAAAGAAAGAGGTCTGCATAGAGAAATATTGAAGAATAGAGACCCTTCAAAGAAAGAGGTCCATATAGAGAAATATTTAAGAATAGAGACCCTTCAAAGAAAATAGGTCCTTATAGGAAAAATAAAAAATTGAGGTCATTGAAGGAAAAGAGGCTCATATAAAGAATTGAAAATATAGAGGTTTGTATAGAGAAAATAAAGTGGCCATTGTAAAAAAAAGAAAGAGATAAGATAGAGGTCTGTATAGAAAGAAAGAAGTCATACAGTGAATTGAAAAGAAAGAGACCTACATATGAAGAAGTCTGTGAAAAGTAAGAGGCTTGCATTATAAGCTAAAAGAGGTTTTTAAGGCCCAAGCAAAAATAAAAATATGACACAAGTAAAAATAATGAGGTGAGCCATGCTAGAAGAACAAGGCAACCCATGCTAAAGGAGGAAAGGCCATTCATCTAACTTCAACAAAAAAGAGGAAGAGCACATAATTGTTGGGGATCTTTATCTACAATAAGAAAAAACAACAATATTAAAGCAATAAAATCTATAGAACAATGCAGAATAACTATTTATTCATGCTACTTGGTTGTTGTCATAAAACAATGTAGAATGGCATTAGTCTGAAGCATGTAATAAAAGGAGAAAGCTAACACAATGATTATCGAGGCCATCAAGCCAACTTACATAGACAAGGAGGCTATCAAGTTAAGCTATCAGGTCAATTTACAAGTCAATAAGACAAAGAATGCAAACTAGGGTTAAAGCATCATATTCATCAATCTAGAAATATTCTGGAAAGTATGTATACGTTGCTTCATAGGAAAAAGGAAGCAAAAGTGTCTCCTATAAACAACGAATTTTGGGAGTTATGTAACAAAATAATTGGATGTCGAATACTTAATCAAAAGCTTGATTTTCTAAGAAGAATCTAGAGAGTCTAAACGATAATACAACCAAACAAAATATATTCCAATATCTAAAGATCATCCTGAGCACCATTGAAAATTTTCTAATGCCAAGGAAAGAATCATAACATCCAAGGAAGAAGGTTGAGCATTAAAAGAGTGCCAACAAGTGAGATTTGAGTAGGTTGTAATGTCCAAAAGAAGAGAAATATCTCCATACAAGCCTACACATGGAGAATCATTTCCACCACCCTCATTGTATGAAAAGAGCATTGAAGAATTCACACAAGCAGTTCAAACAACTAGAAGCAAAGATGTGCATATGCAAAGAGCTCTCATAAAAGGTTGGTGATAATATTAGGGTTTGGTTGAAGCTTAATATTTAATGTCTGATTAAATTTTATATTATGAGATATAAGGTATTTACATTTGGAGTAATAAGTTTAAAGTTTTTAAGGTTTATAAATTATTTTGAAAGATAGGAGAAATATTTTTTTAAATAAGGTTTAATTAGAGTTTTAAGTATTTATATTTGGAGTGATAAGGTTAATGAATTAAATTTATTTAATAGGGTTTATACTAAGATAAGGAGGAATAAGGAAGTTAGGAATTTTTTTAAGTGTTTTTTTTTAATAAGTTAATTATAAAGTTGGAGTAATAAGGACTTTAGTTAATTTTGAAGTCTTTGATAGTATTTTAAAAAAAAAAGTTTTGGAGTGATAAGACTTTCAACTAATCTATTTGTTTTTAATTTTTTTTTGAGTTTTTAGAAGTTTAAAGTTCCTTTTAGTATTTAAAGTTTTTTTTATGAAGAATATTTAATTTTATTTTATTTTTGAGAAAAGTGAAAAATTATTGAAGATTTACAAATTTAAATATTTGGGAGATAAAATGTTTTGAACATAAAAATTTAGGAAAACATAAATTTACAAAATTTCATATTATTTTCTAAGACTAGGGAGATAAGGTTTACTACTTCATAGGAATTAAATTAGAAACTTTGAATTATTTAATCCTAGGAGTCAAAAAAAGGTACAAAAATGGATAAGTTGTCAAGAGGAACTTTTCAACATAGGAAGTATTATCAAAATACAAAGCCATATTTCATAAAAGGAAAAGTTCAAAAACAAAATCTATATCAAAGACAATTTTTTGAATTTAATGGGCAACATCATAAGAATACTCTTCAAAACTCTTATCAAATATGCAAGATAGTATCAAGTGAATCTAATAAAATAGTTCAAACAAAAAAAAAACATTTGATATATAGATTCAGAAGCTAGTCATCATATGACTGGTAATTTGCAGTGGTTTGAGTGTCTATAAATCAAGGATATTTTCTATTTAAATATTAAATATGATAAGATATATCTAGTTCATGAAAATGGTAGAGTAACACCTAGTATACCATTTTTATATTTTGTACTAGAGGATGTTATGTATGTTCTAGGATTATCAACCAATCTCATTTCAGTTACTAAATTGATTGAAAGTGGAAGATCAATTGAATTCAAATGTATAAATGAGCACAATAAATGCATTATCAAGAATCAAAATATAATAGAGGCTACAAGATCAATAAAAAATAGAATATATGCTTTAGATTCAATTATTTTTTTCAAGAGCTTATTTTATCTCAAGATGAAATTGTTGATAAATTACCTGAGTGTTCTAAAATATAGAATATAGGAAATTGGATTCAATAGCCTTTCTACCAACGCAAGCATTGGGTGAATCCAAAGTTCAAGATGATGAAACAAATATGAGAAAATCAGAATATCACATGCATTGCAAGGTCACTTGAAGATTGAAGATGAAGATGAAGACCATAATTGAAGACTAAAGTCTTTAATAACAAATAATTTAATATAGGGATATGTTGGAGTACATTACATTATTTGGTACATGCTAATGTACCTCCATGGTACATTTGTAAATAACATATTAGTGTTGAGTCATAGTTTAGAGTGTGAGTTATATTTTCCCTTTTATGAGTTAGTGTACAAGTGTAAGTTGAGTCTATATTCACAAGTGTCTTGTATGTATGAGATTAATATGTAATGTAAATATGTGCACAAGTGTCTTAGTATAGGTTTACAATTTATAGAAGTGTAAGATTCATGTATAGGTGTGCATACAATATAGAGTCAAGTGTTCATCAAGTATGCAAGTGTCAAGTAGATAAGCCAAGAGTCATGAGACTTGGCATATGGAAAGGAATAGTCAAGTATCCAAAGAGTCACACTACTATGGCTATATTATGGAGATAATACTCCATAAGCAAGGAATATATTCAATCACATACAATCATGATCATTACTTTTGTAAGAGGAGTGATAAAGGTTACATACATTTTGAGCAATTAATATTGTAAGTTGTTTTTCATTCATATTACATGAATGATTAAGGCTATTACATTCATATTATTGCTTATTATTGAATGTTTATTTATTTATTATGAGCCTTATTTTACATATTAATTTGATCATATTATTCTAATATTATAATTTTATTGACCTTATTATATTTTATCTATATTATATTTAATCCTATGATATTTGTGGTAGTATTAAGGCTTAAAAATCCACCAAGTTACTCAAATATGTGAATGAGGAACCTTATGCTACTAATTCTAAAAAATGAAGGAGGTCTATAGGTATAAGAAGTATGAGGATCTTGGTGTTATAGCTCTTCATATTAGAGGGTAAAGGGTAAAGTAGTTTTTAACATCCACAAGACCATAGGCTATATGAGATGAATATTGTTTACCCAAAATATGGATATCCCTAACCATACCTTGGTTACTAGATTATGGTGTACAACTCTACCCCCTATGAAATTTGAACCTTGTAACTCTATGTAGAGTTTCAAATCCTCCATAATTAGGCTACTCAAGACCTCTATTGACAAGATCTATGACACTTATGGTAGTAGTACTATAGACACCAAGAATTTACTCAATATATTTTATGGATTGCGTAATTACATTTATTTTACACAAATCCTTAAGTTGGATGTTGAGATTGATACTTTGACTATGGACTCTTTTGAGAATACATTCAAAATTCCAAAAAATGGGTTGAACTTGTTTCCAAAGCTTGAAGAACCTTTTGGATTCATCATTTTTACAATTTTGCATTCTAAATTCATAATGCTTTAAAAAATTCTATGCTATAAAATTTTTGGCTCATACCTTTGATCAAAAATTGTCCTTTAGAATTGGGCTTCTAAAAGCTATCAAACTTGAACGTTTTTTATGCTAACATAAGCAGGGACTTCAAGATCTCTAGCAAAATGAAGGGCTCATAAGAGAAAAGTTTCTAAGGCTAGGCACTTTGAAAGATTTCAATCTAGAATTTCTCTTGTGATGACATCATCATAGCTCCCCAAAAGTTCCAATAAACTATAAAATCAAAGGGTAGGTTCTAGTCAATTGCTTTCTACCTTTTAAGTCTAGAAACCAAGAGTGTGCTAGATATTTTCCTTGTTGAAGTCAGTAAAGGCATTTCAAATATTCAACACAATGCAAAGTATGTAAGGTAGACGATATTATGTTGGAATATATTACATTATTTGGTACATGCTAATGTACCATATTGGGTATATCATTAGATTAGGTGAGTGTCTTAGATTTTGACTTTAGTATTTACTTTATGTAATGTAATAAATGCACAAATATTATTAGATTGTGCAATGATGTAAATGTGCATGGTGTCCACATGTACATGAGTCTATAGGATAGGAATATGAAGAGTCATAGGAATATGGAAGGCCAAGAGTCATCTCATTATATATAGGCCTTAGTGAAAGGAAGAAGAAAAATGAAGTAGAAGAATAGAAGAGTTAGTATAGTAGAGATATTGTAGTTACTATGTATAACTAGTATGAAGAATGGAGTATTGTGATCTCCACATATTGTAACAAGTTCAAATTTTTGTGAGCTTTCATTAATGGCTATTTCATGAGTTATTTTAGAAGTTTCGCATGCTATTTACTTTATTATTAGACTACCATTGTTATAGTTATAACATTGCATGCTTATATCATTACTTATGGTTGCATTTTCTTTAAGTTTATAGCTTCAAAAACCAATAGTAGTATCAGAGCACTAGGTTGATTTGTAGGAAATAAAGAGAGCCACAAGATATATTGAGAGGAGATAAGAAATCTTATTTTCAAAAAATTTAAAATTACATTTGGCTAGAGTCTTTCCACAGAGTTGCAAAAAAACTTTTAAAGACTAGGACTCAATATTGATTCCACTAGATTGACAAATCAACTAGTGAAGATTCATTATCTATAGATTTAAAGAAATTTCTACTATCATTTTATAATACTTTGTTGCGGAGAAGAGGAAATTCAAAGAAAGTTAGGAAGCTTCCTACAAGAGAAAGGAAGAATATCTTCTTTAGAATCAATCCAACACTTGAAGCAACAAGTTGAAGATTGAATATTTTGGAGGCCCTAAGGAAAAGTTCCCATTGCAAGATTTGTAGATTAAATATTCCAAGTAGAAGATTGAGAAGAGAGGAAGAGGCCAAAGAAGCCACATTGAAGACTTCAGAGTGAAGAAATAAGAAATCAGCTCTAGAAGGAAGAGATCCATAGGAGGTCCTATTGAAGAACTTTTAGATTTGGAAGATTGAATATAAAGAAGGACTAGTAAAGGCCCTATTACAAATTTTAGAAGCAACAGAATTAAGAGATCCAAGAAAGAGATATCATTGCAAAACTTCCATAGTTGAAGATTTGAGAGATCAAGGAAGGTCTCATTGAAGTTTTGAGAAGAAGATAAACTACATAATTTGAAGGCCCAAGAGAAGAAGGTCTTAAACATACTTTGAAAGGAGAAAGGAGAAGGCTAGGAAAACCTCATTGAATATTTGAAGAAGGCCATTAAAAGATATTTTAAGAAGGCCATTGGAGGATATTTGAGAACTCAAGGAAGAAGATTTCTAGCAAGGAGAAGTTCCTGATAGAGAAAAATTTGGAGAAATTTTTGCCATCCGACAACAAGCCCAAAAGAAAGAAGGATTTGGCAAGAAGTTTGCCAAATTTTGGAGGAGATTATTAAAGACCTCAAGGCATTCAAATTCTTGATAAAGAGGCCAAATTTGAAGTCAAAATTTGAAAAGGATATTGAAGGATAAAGGAGCTAGAAGAGACCACCATATTTGAGAGGTTTGAAGATTATCTTTGAAGGTTTGAAGGTTGATTTACATAAAAGGAGATTGTTGTATTTTACAGTAGAAATTGAAGAGGTAAATATAGCTAAAAATTGGAGGATTTTCTTACCAAATTTCAGAAGTTAAAGGCTATACATTAGAAAACATATCAGAGGAGAAATTGGTTGCATTAGAATTTGAAAATTTCAGAGTTCAAGGACAGTTAGAAGGTAGCATTTGGGCAGCATTAATAGGTACTGGTTTTCAAAATTTAAGAAGACTACTTGGAGAAGAGTTGAAGCCATAAAACCAAATTTTTTGGAAGAAGTTATAGGAGTTTCAAAGCTACAAAATACACAAGGTTCAGGGCAGCAAAATATATCAAATTAAAGCTGCAAATTAGAAAATTTTAAGAGTTGTTTTGGGCAGCAAGGAAGAGCTGCAAATTCATAAAAATCAGGGCAGCAATTAGGTGATCCAAATCACCAAGAAATCTATCATAAAAGGGAAGTAAAAAGGTATGCAACTTTGGTACAAAAGAGTTCATTATTTGAACATTCATAATTGGTTTATTATTAAGTTTTACTAAGCACCAAATTCAAGGTTTAAAATTGCAAAAAGAAGGTTTCTATTTTAAGTCTTCAAGGAAGAGTAGCTTTTTAATTGTTATATATTTTCTTACATAGTCCTGGGGAACAACGCAATAGCTCGGGCTTTAACTCTTCTTTGAGAGGTCCAAGGTACAAATTGCACCGTGTGTGTGTTAATCCCCTATTGATAAGCTTAGCTCTTGGCCTTACGAGGGATCATGGTTGGGATGGGAATGCTCAATCCTAAGTGTTGGTTGTAGGGGTTCCTCATACTATCCAAATCTGATATATAGACAGAGAATGCATATAATTAAACAAATGCAATCTAACTTTAAACAAGTGTGATTTAAAGATAAATTGAATTTTTTTCTCTTTGTTATTGCAATTTTTAAAAAACTAAATTTAACTAAACTATTATTTGTTATGAAATAAAACAATTAATTTTTTTATAAATATTTATTCAAATAAATTTTAAGTAAATTTTTAAATTAATAAATTACTAATATAACTAATTTATGAATTGCTTGAGTGTTGATAGGGCAATAGTAACATTGACACAGATTGATCAATAATCAATTAGGTTCACGCACGAAAAACAAAAAATATAGAAATACCCCACGGTAGTACATGCTCGAGTTGAAGCGGTCGATCGAAACATTGTGTTTGAATGAAATTCCTATGATTTGATAGACACCAAACAAGAATATAACATAGCGAAAGTCGAAGACCATGAGGAAACAACATAATTGCTTTGCATCGTTGATGATTAAGTGGTTCTAAAGGATTTTCAAGACAAGGATAAAAACCAGACCCCAGGTGCAAGGCTCGTGAATGCAAATGGAATGGTCCAAATCCATCGTCTGAGTTTTGCTTTACGAGTCTGCCTGTTTGGGATGGGGTTTCATACGATCGTTGGTGTGAGGGTCCTGATTGAACAAAATTAGGGTTTTTTTGCTTGGATGAAAGTAGGTATTAGGGTTTGTTTGCATGAAAATAGGGTTTATTTGATTTCGGATGGAGGGTTTCAAAAAAGATGCATGCATTGAGCCAAAAATGAATTTTAAAGAAGCAATCCATCGAGGACCACCTCTAACAAGAGGGGAACACAATCAACAATTGCCAAGGAAACCATTGAGGATGCCAAAGGTCGATTCAAGGAAAACAGATATGGGTTGCATGAAAGCAACTAATGGATCCCCAGTAGTGAAGTTGGAAATAACGGATGTCCAAAAAGGAATAGATGTGATTGAGAGGAAAAGCCTAATTTTTCGATTCATGGGATTTTGACTAACTCTTGCTACCTTTAAGCAATGGGTTACCAAAAACTGGAGCACTACAGGTAAGTTCCAAATTTTTACTTACCCTAATGGCTACTTTCTTATTTTTTTTAATGAAGAAGATAGGGAGAACATTTTTCAAAGGGGGCCATGGTTTTTTTGGTAGGGTAGGGCTCTTCATGAAGCCCTGACATACCAAGTTCAAAGTTGAGGAAGAGATGCCATCAACTGCCCCTGTTTGGGTCCGTTTATTTGGTCTTCCGATAGAATACTGACATCCAAAGATATTTGCAATAATTGGAAATTCTTTAAGAGTTTAAATGATGGCTTATGATTGCACCCACACTTTGAGCATATGATTTATGCAAGAATTTATGTTTTGATTGATTTTGAAAAACCACTTCCAAAGAAGATTACTTACAATATGGGGAAGAAATATGGGAGCAAGTAGTAGATTATGAAAATATTCCATTTAGATGCAGAATTTATCATGAATATGGTCATCTAGCCAAGGATTATCCACATAAGGTCCCTAATAAAGAGAAAGAGGATGGGGACTTGGTAGGGTTTCAAATACCTAAACAAAAAACACACAAAAAAAATAGCAACAAAAGAGAAAACAGTAATTTCTCCTAACACCTTTGAAATTCTCTCCACGGATGAGCAAGCAGATGATGAGGATAGTCAAATGAAAATAGTTATTATGGAGACACAGTTTGATGAAGAGAGGGAACAAGAAGGATTGCATGATGAGAAATCATTAAAAGAGTTTGCTTTGATGCTGAGAAATAACATTAAAGGAAAAAAAGTACAATGTAGAAAACCAACCCAAGTGCAAAACAAAAGGGCAGATTCAAACTACAAACAAAATGGATCCTCAAAAAGACCATACAAATTCCAATAGTAGTGTCGTGGTACCAAGTAACCAACCTATAGTCCCAACTAGAATGAAGCAAGATACGAATAAAAGGATAAGGATGCCATAATCCTAAGGTTTATAGTCAGTCTCTTTATGGCAATGTTGGAAGCTCTAGCTATTTTGCTAAGCAATTTCTGATATTTTTGGTAATTTGTTAAGCTTTGGTTTTTTTAGTGTTAGATTTGTCAATAGCTCCTTTGACTTAGTTTTTGTTGTATTTGTTTTTTTAGATTTCGTTTGTGGTGTACTTGACTCATTTTTTTGTTTATGTTTTGGTTTTGTTGTTTTTGGGGATTGTTTCTGTGTATTTTGTGTTATGTGGTTTTTTTGTTTCTTTTTGTTGTTTTGTTATGGTAGTGTTTGTTATGCTGTGTTGGTGGTTTTCTCCATGTGTTTCGTGTTTTGGGGTTGTTTATTTTTATCATTTTTTTAATTTTATTTATTTATTTATTGTGTGTGTTTTATTTTATTGTGTTTTCCTATGTTGTTTGTGTGTTTGTTCTGTGTGGTTTATGTCTTTTTTTTGTATGTTTGATTGTGTTTTTTCTTGTCGACACACTCAAGGAGTATGCTTTATTTGTTTTAGCTTTTTGTGTGTTTGTGTTTGTGTGTTCTTGTTTTGTGTTGTCGACACACTCAAGGAGTATGCTTTATTTATTTTAGATTTTTGTGTGTTTGTGTTTGTGTTTGTGTGTTCTTGTTTTGTGTTGTTTTAGGTATGTTTATTGCATGTGTTAAAGGTGATAGGCCAGGTACGAGCCTTGGACGTTTTTGGCAGAAGAGATACCCCTACCTCTTATATACATCCATCATGGGGATTGAACTCGGGTCACATCATCGATAATATAAATGGGATCCTTACAATAAACCATACAAATAAATTTTTTAATTAATAAATTATTAATATAATTAATTTATCAATTGCTTTAAATTTTTTTTTTTTTTGTTAAATAAAGTTAAAGATATATAAAAAATAGTCTTTCGTTTCAATTTAAAAATTAAGAGACATATTACTTGAGGACTTCCCTTACTTTGACTTCAATCTTCCTCTTTAAAGATAATTCAATCCAATAAAAGTAATAAAAAATACTTTAAAATTTTATTTTAAAGTAAATAAAAAATTGACAAGAGTAATGAATGTTAATTTTTAACAACAGGCAGCTATATATATTTCTTTTAAAGGTTATGGTGAATTTACTTTAAATTACTTTTATTTTAATTTTTCTTATCGTCAATTTGCTTTAAATTACTTTTATTTTAATTTTTTTTTTTTAAGTTATGGTCAATTTGCTTTAAATTACTCTTATTTTAATTTTTCAATATTAAGATGCGACAAAGAAATATATATGATAAATGTGTTTGAAGTTTTGTGGTTTTAAATTTTTATAAACATGAGCTTAATAAAAAATAATAATTTTTATATAATAGTCATAGGTTTTAACAAGAATTATTAATATAAAATATTGTTTCATGAGGGATATTAAGTGGTACATATTTAAGTTTTTTTTAGCAAAAATTATTAATATAAAATATTGTTTCATGAGAGATATTAAGTGGTACATATATAGGTTTTTATTTAAGAGACTTAAGTTCATATAAATTTGTATTTCACTTTAAAATTTTGAAGTCCGTAAAGGATATTATAATGTAATGGTATGTCTTTGAATTTCCATCCAAGGGATCCAAGTTCAAACCACAATACATGAAATTAGAACCCTTTCAAAAACCCGTGCTTTACCTAAAATATTTTTAAAAAAGAATATCATTTAAAAGACCTAAAGTTTAAAACCGAACACGAGAGGACCACCCTTCATAAAAACCTGTGTTTTAAACTCAAAATTTTAGTCCTTAAACTCAAAATTTTAGTCCAAAAAGGGATAGGACAATTGATAGCGGCTAAGTGCTTATTGATAGGGAAGTGCTTACCCATGGGCTGCCCCAATTCTATCTAGAAAGGGATAAACCAATGGGTAGCGGTCAAGTGCTTACCGATGGGTTGCGCCAATTCTATCAAGAAAGGGATAAGCCAATGGGTGGCGGTCAAGTGCTTACCAATGGGCTGCCCTAGTTCCATTTCCTTGGTTGAGTGCTTACCAATGGAACTAAGTGCTTACCAATGGGTTGCCCTAGTTCTATTCCCTTAATGGTTCGGGCCATTGATGGGACCGAGTACTTATCAATGGACTGCCCCAATGGAACCAAGTGCTTATCAATACGCTGCCCCAATTCTATTCTAAAGGTTGGGGACCAGTTGGTGGGCCAATAGACTACCCCAATTCTATTTCCTAAAAAAAAGTGAGATCTCCTTAACTTTATCTTACTTTATCTTTACCTAATGATAAGATAAATATTATAAAAATTTTGTATCTGTTCCCGTGGGACACCCATATGGTTAGGGCCAGGTTCAAACCGCCTATATAAAAATTAATTTTTTTTTTTAATTTATAAACAAAAAAAATAAAAATGAAAATGAAAATGGTACAATATTCATTGGACTTCTTTTGATCCTAACTATCTTCTTGATTTCACATGGGCATGATGAAGTTCGCCAGGACACAAGTTAGCTCGAAATCCCACGTACTAGAAAGGTAACGTGTAAAGTGGGTGCATGGAATCCAATAAAGGTGACGTGTAAAGTGTGTGCATGGAATCCCTTCTTATATTAAAAGAAAGAAAGTCAAGAAAGTAGACACAATTGGATATGGTACAGATGTAAAGTCCTATCAATGATGGGATATTGTTTAGTTCAACCCTAACAAAAATGGCAATATTATAAGTTATAGTTGTGGCCTCCTCTCAATTGTTGGAATAAGAAGATTTCAAAATAAGGTTGAGACTCCGTGGAACAACTTGAACAACTTTTAGCACAAATTCTCTTTATAAATCAAATATGATTATAGGAGATAGTATGTTAGTGAGTTGGGAGACAACATCAGAACTCATGTAAACATTTTAGTATCCTAAACTTCTCTTTAATGCCATATGTTATCTCCTTTCCTGTTAGGAACTTTAAATATAACGTGTGCTTATCCTTTTGATTTTTTACGTCTCTCTGCCTTCTCATTCCCTCACACATTCATAATTAGCTTTTAAGGTACTAATTGTTTGTAATGGATACCTTTTGATATAATATTATTTTGGTCTGATTTTTTCAGAGGGTTAGAGTTTTATTGAATTCTTTTTTACTCAATAAATTAGGGATTGCAGAGGTTCCTTAAATAATTAAATAAAAAAAATTTAAAATATTAATTAACTTATTAATGTTTTTTTCTTTTAACTTATACGATTCAAATAGAGTTGAGATCTCCTTAACTTCATCTTTACCCATCAAATTAAGGATTATAAAGGTTCTTTGTCCCCTCAAGAAGGAGAAGAAAAAAAAAACTTTACAAAATTAATGTTTCCCTTTGAATGGAATTGAAAGATTTTAATTACGTCCGTGAGACCCAAATATGGTCTATGGGACCTCAAATATGGAAGTACAATTACTCAAGTCATATATCATATGATCTTTAATATCTTTGAGAAGGTTGTTCCTTCTCCTGCTGATTTAGGTTAGCAATTCCCTAACTTTTTTATTTTACTATCTTCAAATAACTCTGCCATAGACCCGTTTCCAAGTGTTTTTTTGTATTTGCCATGGATATCTGAAAACCTCAAGCATTTATAGATGAAGTGTTCCTTTGTCTCTACTACCCCTGTACTGCATAGAGTACATATCCTTTCTTCCCATTGTTGTTTGGGCGTTGTCCATCTCCCTGTTTCACATCTAAGCCTATGAGAGCTAGTCCTTATCTGAGCAATGAGGTTTTTTTCCTTCCACTTGATTTCAACACCTATATACACTTTTTCCTTGTGGTCATACATTGGGTTAAACTTTGCAATATAATATTATCTTTTTCTGCTTGCATTTTTCCACATTCCACTTCTAAACTTTTCATTTACATAATTTTTTATATCTTTGTTGACATTTGGGCATTCATTTATGTTGATTTCCCAACGTTTCATCCATTTCTTATTTTGTTTCATCCATGTATTCTTCCGTCTATGCAACTCTTCGTCCCTAGTTGCCCTAGGCCATCTGTCGTTTTTCATGTTTTCTGTTTTTTTTCAAGTAACATAACAACTTGGTCATAGCAATTACTTCTAAAGGGAACATTCCAGTTTCAGTTAGAATAATTTCATAAGGGGTTGTGACCTTAATTTTGAGAAAATTTGTGATTAGATATTTTTGAATCCTTTCTATTTGCCTCCATTTTGCATTTGTTGTGCCACTAGCCCACACCTCGCAACCATACAACAAAACCGGTGTAACAAGTAGGCCAAATAGGACCTTGGTGGTCTTCCAGTCCCACAACTCAACATTCCTATACTTGTTTTGAAGTGCATATAGTGCTCTCCAACCACTTTGAGTTCTTTTCATCCTACATGTATTCCAATTAAGTTTGTCATGAAAGTCTATGCCCGAGTATTTGTATTCTACTACTACCTCAAGCGGTTCTCCTGCAAACTGAAATTTGAGCTGTTACTTCTTCTTTTTTGCTGAAAAATCATAATATTTGTTTTGCTCGTGTTCACCTGCATCCCAACTTCCTCACAAAAGAGTTATAGAGAGCTCGAAGGTGATCTTCTAGATCTTTGGTTGTTTTGGCCACAAGATAGATAGATAGGTATTAACGTGGAACGAAAATCCAATCATGGAATATGCCACAAGAATTACATCATCTGCATACATGAGGAGTTTTATCACATATTTGGTTAAGTGCACACCTTCTCCCCCAAATTTGTTTATCCATTCTTCTAACTTGTCAATGTACAACTCAAATAAGGTCGAAGATAGAGGGCAACCTTGTTTGACACCTATGTCACTACCAAAACATTCAGATAACCCTTCATGTGTTATGATTTTAGCCTTTGTAACCTATTCCAGTTTAATTTTCTCAATGGGTAGAATCTCGTTGACTTCGTCTTTACCTACAAAACTAAGGATTGTAAAAGTTCCTATTGATTAGCTTATTAATGTTTCTTCTCATTTCTCTTTTTCTTATTTTTTTTTTTACACAAACCCACTCTCCAATACACGCATGCTAACTTAATAATGTTTTCCCTCATAACTCCATTTAAAATGTATCACTTTTTTTTACTCTCACATACATGTACATACACCATATCTTGCCCTGGTTTAAAAAATAAAATAAAAAACCTTTACTCTCATTGACTTCCTCTAGGTTCCCTATTAATTAGCTTATTTATGTTTCCTCTCATTTTCCTTTTTTTTTTTCTTATTTTTTTTACACAAACTCGCTCCATGCTAGCTTTAATGTTTTCCCTTGTAACTCCATTTAAAATGTATCACTTCGTTTTTTACACAAGCTTGCTCTCACATACACGGGGACACACCATATCTTATTTTGGTTTAGAAAGCAAAAAAAAAAAAAAAAAAATTACGATACTAATTAGCTTATTAATGTTTCTCTTTGTAATCTATTTCAGTATAATTGTATGGAGTCTCGTTGATTTTATCTTTACCTAATAAAATCCCTATTAATTAGCTTATTAATGTGTCCTCTCATTTTGCTTTTTTCTTTTTTTTAACACAAACTCACACTAGCTTATTAATGTTTTTTCTGGTAACTTCATTTAAAATGTATCTAATTAGCTTATTAATGTTTCTCTTTGTAATATTTCAGTCTAATTGTATGAAGTCTCATTGATTTCATCTTTACCTAATATAATCCCTATTAATTAGCTTATTAATGTGTCCTCTGCTTTTTTTTTTTTTTTTACACAAACTCACACTAGCTTATTAATGTTTTTTTGGTAACTTCATGTATCACTTGTTTTTTTACACAAGCTCACTCTCGCATACGACACACCATATCTTGTCGTGATTTAAAACTAAATTAAACAAAAAATAAAAAAACTCAAAACCTTAACCGCTAAAATGTTCCATAGAAACTTGTATCACTTCTTGAACTATTTTTAATGTATCATCTATGAGGTTCATCCCTTAAGAGAATGATTGTACTTTATGAAATTAATTGCATGACTTCCTCAATTGAATAACATTTTAAAAGAAAACTGTTCGAAGGGGACAAAGCAGGAGGTTTCGGGGTTTGGCAAACACATACTAGCTTATTAATGTTTTCCCTTATAATTTTATTTAATCATTTTTCTTGCTTAAACTCACATACACATACACCACCATATCTGCTTAAAAAACAAATTATTATATTAATTAGTTTATTAATGTTTACTTTTGTAACTTGTTTCAGTTCAATTTTAAGGAAGGTTAAATGTGTCCTCTAGTTTCGCTTTTTTTCTTATTTTTATGAAAACTCACATTCACACATGCATACTAGCTTATTAATGTTTTCTCTTGTAACTTCATTTAAAATGTAATTGTTTTTTTACACAAGCTCACTCTCACATAAAGCACACACCATATCTTTTCATAGTTTGAAACTAAGTTTTCAAAAAAAAAAAAAAAAACTCAAAACCCTAACCAAGCTTACTCTCACATAAGACACACCATATATTTTCATGGTTTGAAACTAAGTATTCAAAAACAAAAAAACTCAAAACCCTATCCACTAGGATGTTCCATAGAAACTTGTATCACATCCTGTGCTATTTTTAATGTATCATCTATGAGGTTCATCCCTTAAGGAGAATGATTGTACCTTATGAAATTAATTGCATGACTTTTCATGGATTGAATAACATTTTTTTTTTAAATATTTTATATTAAAGAATATATCATCATTGCAACATTACAACAATATTACAGCAGTTTGAGAGAACAATACAATAGGTTCGGAGTTTATCTATTTTTTCCAAATGTCAAGGTCCAAATAGTGATATGTGTAGAATTGTGTGTTAATCTTCTATTTATAAGCTTAACTTTTAATCTTAAGAAAAGTTAATTAAAAAAAAACTGATCAAATAAAAGGTTCAAATCTCTTCCCTCACATGTTGTAAATATGTTGTATATAAAAGGTTCTCATCCAAAAAAATTATATATTAAAAAAAAACATCTAAAATAACTTACTCAGGAATTATTTTATTTTTTTAATATTATACATGGAGATTATTGCATATGGAAAAACTGGAATCTTTGATGTTTTAAAGTAAACATTCTCACTTACAATTCATAAGACCCCGTGGTTTCATTTTATAATTTTGACTTTTAATAAATATAAAAATAATTTTTTTGGGTTAGGTTATTAGAAACTATGATCCCGTGATTTTATTTTTTAATTTTGACCTTTAATAAATATAAAAATATTTTTTTTCTTTTTTGGGTTAGGTTATTGTGAGAAACTTTTATGACGGATGTACAGGGCTGAGCAATCTTCTCCCAACCATGATCTCTCGTAAAGCCGAGAGCTATACTTATCAATAAAGAATTTAACACAAAGCCATCACACCCACCCTCACACACTTGCCCACGCCGTGGTTTGAACCTTGAACCTCCCGAAGAAGAGCCAAAGCCCGAACCGTTGTGCTGCACCCCAGTGCAAATATAAAAATAACTTTAATTTGTTTAGATACTTTGTGGTTTAATATATATATATATATATATATATATTTATTTATTTATTTATTTATTTGGTTATTGTGAAAAATTTTTTTTCTTTTTTGGGTTAGGTTATTGTGAGAAACTTCTATGACGGATGCACAGGGCTGAGCAGTCTCCACACCTACCCCCTCACACATACCCCCTCACACAGTTGCCCACGCCGTGGTTTGAACCTTGAACCTCTCGAAGAAGAGCCAAAGCCCGCATCACTGTTGCGCTGCGCTGCACCCCCACGTGCAAATATAAAAATAATTTTAGTTTGTTTAGATACTCTGTGGTTTAATATTTTATATGATTTGTATATAGGATTATATATATATATATATATATTTATTTATTTATTTATTTGGTGATTGTGAATAATTTTTTTTGTTTTTTGGGTTAGGTTATTGTGAGAAACTTCTATGATGGATGCACAGGGCTGAACAGTCTCCTCCCAACCATGATCCCTCGTAAAGTCGAGAGCTATACTTATCAATAGAGAATTTAACACAAAGCCATCACACCCACCCCCTCACACACTTGCCCACGTCGTGGTTTGAACCTTGAACCTCTCGAAGAAGAGCCAAAGCCCGAACCGTTGCGCTGCACCCCAGTGCAAATATAAAAATATAGGATTATATATATATATATATATATATATATATATATATATATATATATATTATTTGGTTATTGTGAAAAACTTTTATGACCCACGCACAGGCTGTCTCCTCCCAACCATGACCCCTCGTAAAGTCGAGAACTATACTTATCAATAGAGAAGCTAACATAAAGATAAATTAATAATGATAAATGTTATCATGTTTTACATATATTTATATTTTAAATAAGAAATATAATTACATATAAGTATTATATTATAATAAAAAATAATAATAAAATGAATCTTGTCTTTTTCTTCGCAAAGAATGGATAAGAAATTGAAAGACATGCAAACTTACAATAACCTTCTCCATGCTATAATCATATAAACAATGTTCCACCATTGAAAGAATTTGTAATGTAAACAAGACTCTTGAAATTATATCTACAATATCACTCAACATTTGTCTTGTTTTACATATATTTAAAATAAAATTAGTGGACAAATATATAGTTGTCCATCAGTGCTTATTCTTAACCTATGTCAAATACAAAAATTTCAAATTCAATACATCTTTTTACTCAATGTAATTTTTGAGCATTTATTTATTTTTTGAATGTTGGTTGATCTTTCATTAAGTTCATTATTACATCAAGCGGGTGGATAAACACACCACCAGTAGGGTCCCTAGTAAACTATTACATAGCATATCCGCAAACATGTGAGATGGAGAGATTTGAACCTGGGGCCTCTCCAACACGAGAGTTTCAACTACCCACTCCTCTCTAACTCCCCCAATCTATCATCATCCACCTTGTTAAAATCTAGCTTTGGGATGTTACACACTTTCAAAATTGACTCTTTGATAGACATATAAGCATATATTTCCTTTTTCATAAGATACCCAAAATTTACAATGCCCAACTTGAGGTATGGGTGTGATGGCAAGCACTTTTTGGACACAACCCACATCTTCATATTTATGTAGATCATATCTATGAATAATTACATGTTGTTTTTCTTTAGAATGTAGTCAACGAGCATGGCATTGTCAACAATGAGTTTCGCCTCCTCATTGCCCTTATTATCTCATGTATTCATATAGTTTGGAGGGTATTTAGGGACCTCAAACCATTTCATGACAGAGTCATCCTTCACATAGTATATGCGCAAGTTGAGGAATGGTACCTTATTTCCATCACAAATAATGGGAAGTCATCAATCTCCACCATGCATGAATTGAATATCACTTATATGTGTGAGATGAAGACGTGGTTATCCTCATAGCAAAAGTCATGGATGAAAATATGTCATTGTATGGAATACACAATGATGTCCAAGTGCTTCTCCCCTTAGGGGACACTCAAAATAGGTTTAAAAATGATGGCAAGAAAGAATAACGAAAGGCGAATAAATCTCCTTTAGTGAGGATAATCTTGGGATGTGCCATCATGTTAAGGCCTCCCAAACCATGCCTCCTTGTGTTGATAGTGTCCTAGTTGGAATCAATTTCGAATGCACACATTGGACTCATCCAAAGTTAAGAACTTGCCTTTGAATAAATGGATGATGGTGTTGGAAAATATCAGAGTTATAGGTATTTTCAATGATGTCAAGGGTTTCCAAAATGATGGTGAGGCACTACCATCATTGCTTTAGTGAGGTTATACAAGTCAAAGAACACATTGAGGAAGAGGGGTTCCCTTGTGGTCTATCATTATGAAAAATTGTTGATGTAAACAAAGTGTCTATATAATATGGTATGCCTTCCGTAGATGCATATAACACATGCAACATCCCCTTATCATCATAGAGTTGGTGCCCACACCATGGGGAAGCACAAGTTGGTATTATTGTGGATGTAGTTAAGGCATACCAATAGGATGTCTTTGATTCTAGGGCACTTTGTCAAGTGTCTTATTTACTCTTTTGTATATCAAAATTATAAGGTGATTAAGAGTCACTAAAATAATGATAAAAAAATATGCATATATACATATTATTTATAACAACAAAACATAACTAAAAATAATAATAAAATAACATTTTTTTTAATGTTTATCACACTAGGATGAAACAAATAAAGATACCTCCCACTTAAAATAACCTACAAATAAAATTATTTTCTAAAATAATAAAAAATAAATTCTAATTTTATTGATGCATATGATTTTACTAAATTAATCATTGTTTTAAAGAATACTTTTCAAATAAATATATGTTAATTTAGATATTTTTAACTCATTTAAAAAAATGGTTTTAACTATAAAATAATTTATAAGTCAACATGAAATATTAATTATTTTTTGATTGGTTATTTTGAATTGAAATGAACTCTATTTGTATTATATCAAGGCACATTATCACGTTAAATTGACACTTCAATGAATCGTATTATCATAATATCATAGAAACCCCTATTATTATAGGTTACTTTAGTAAAAATTGTTCATTATAATTTATGGATTTAAAGTTGCATCAAAATATTAGATATGATAGTAATTAATTATTAAAAATGTTAGTTTTTTTTTTTTTTTTTAATTTGGTTATTGTAAGAAACTTCTATGATCGATGTATAGGGTTGAGCAATCTCCTCTCAACCATGATCCTTCGTAAAACCGAGAGCTATACTTATCAATAGAGAATTTAACACAAAGTTATCACCTGCCCACCCCTTCACACACTTGCCTACGCCAAGGTTTGAACCTTGGACCTCTCGAAGAAGAGCCAAAACCTAAACCATTACACTGCATTCCCATGTGCTTAAAAATATTAGTTATTATTATGGTGGGGTTTGTGTTTAATTTTTTTAAAATTATTATAATTTTTTTTTTTGGTAAGTAACATAATATTTACAGCAGGTTTTTTGGATAGGATCCCAAAACCTTAGTTACAGCATAAGCCTAGGCTGAAAAAACAAACAAAAACGGGGCTGCGCCCAAAGGCAGCAATCCGGGGCCTGGGGCCCTGGCCCTGGTGCCTACAAAAACAACTAGAAAATACAGGAGAAACCATGACTAGAAGCCATAAAGACCAGAAACCGCCATTGACAGCGCGCAGAAGCTGGACGCCAGTAAACCGCTGGGCCCAGCGGCCACTCTTGGCCAGACGGGGCCCCACGCCGGTCAATACTACTCCCTGACGGGGCCGTATCCCAGCCTGCGTCGGAGCCCGACATGGGGCAGGTTAGACACCGGGGTCCTCCATATTGCTAACCTGATCTTGCGTGGTAATGTGAACTAGAGCTTTAGGAGAGTTCGTGGTCTAGGTAGTGAAGGCGTCAACAAAAATGGCTTGGTTCGCCATGAAGTCAGCCGCCCTGTTGCCTTCCCTGTATATGTCCCAGAAGCTATGGTCAGGGAATCCCTGGAGGACGGAGAGGGATTCCTGGATGAAGTTGTGTATGCGCCAGAAGCAGTTGCTCGGACTGTGGGCAGCTTTGATGATGACTTGGGAATCGCCCTCAATGATGACTTGTGAGGGAGACTCCCTGAGGGCATTCAGACCACTTAGTAGAGCAGTTGCTTCAAAAAAATTGTTGGTCTGGAAGCCAAGCGGAGAAGCGAACACCATGATCAGGGCCCCGTGGCAATCGCGGATGACTCCACCCACACCAGAGGGCCCATGATTGCCTTTAGACGCGCCGTCGAAGTTGATCTTGACCCATCTGGGGGGGCAGTCCATCTGGTCAAAGAACGACAGGAGGGGGCAGGGGGGACCAGGGGGGAGCTGGATGCCAAGAGAGGATAGGATAGCGGCTTCGCCAGGGCCATAGGGGTGCCTCGGACAGGGGAATGGATCGGGAATTCTCAAGGGCAAAGGTCACAGCCTTGGTCGCAATCCACTGGGGGGAATGGGCCGGGGAGGAAAAGGCTCTGCTGTTGCGCTCAAGCCAAAGCTGCCAGAGCATATGGGGGAGGCACGAATTCCATAGAAAGCGGGTGAAGGGATGGACAAAGGGGTTGAGCCACTGCAATAAGAGGTCATAAATGGATTTGGGGCCCGCTCACTGGATGGAGAATTGGGAAAGGATGAGGCCCAAGACTTCGGATGAAAAGGGACAGTTGACAAAGAGGTGGTTGGTGGATTCTCAGGCATCACAGCAAAGGTAGCATCTATTCGGGATTTGGAAGCCCCTCTTAATGACATTCTCGATCGTCAAAATCT
Source organism: Wollemia nobilis (assembly GCA_028583015.1). Lineage (NCBI taxonomy): Eukaryota > Viridiplantae > Streptophyta > Pinopsida > Araucariales > Araucariaceae > Wollemia > Wollemia nobilis. The sequence goes on from JAQPPZ010001195.1 coordinate 23,446,031, forward strand.
TATTTTGGATGGCCACCCAAACGAAGTGACTGATTTTGGGGATTAGCTTCTTGGTCCACACCTACCGGGTTGGGAAGGGAGCCTCGTCAAGGACTCTTTGGAGATTGTATGCAGATTTGACAGAGAAGACTCCGCTGGGGGTCGCATGCCAAACGCATCTGTCGTTTCCTCCAGAGGACGAGATGACAGTCACAGTGAGGAGGCCCTGGAGTCTGGCAGCATGAAGCGGGTGCCTAGGGTCCAGGATGGGCGTCCAGGTAGCGCCCCCCAGGTTTTGGGAGAGATAGCCCGCAACCCTGGGGCCTTTATCTGCCAGGCCTGGCTTGAGAACGAGGAGCTCTCTGTCAGAAGACAGGGCCTCATCCTGAATCCACCCGTCGTCCCAAAAATCAATCTTGATTTCGTCCTCAAGGATCCATATGATTCCTTTCTAGATTATGTCTTTGGAGGAGATCAAGGACTTCTAAAAGGATGATCCATCTCGGGGCTAAGAATCGCTAAGGAAGGGGTGGCTATGACAGTATTTCCTATGCACAATGCTAACCCACTCATCAAAGGTGTTGGTGTGCACCTTCCAGGCATGCTTGGCCATGAGAGCCCTGTTCATGGGAACCACCCTCCTGAGCCCAATCCCTCCCTCAGCTTTGGGGCGACAGACCAGGGACTAGGAGACCAGGGGAATCCTCTTCTTGTCTTCACTTCCCGACCAGAGAAAGCATTTATGAATTTGTTCGATGTGAGCTGCAATGGAGGCCAAGATTCTGAAGACTGACATGAAATATATCGAAATGCTTTGCAATACTGCCGTCAAGAGGGTGGCTCTACCAGCCTGCGAAAGAAGGTGACCTTTCCAGGGGGCTAGCTTCCTCTGAATCTGCTCAATCACCTCGCCCCATAGGGCCCTAGAGGACGCCCCTGTGAACAGGGGGAGCCCGAGATACGAAGAGGGGAGGGAGCCAGGGGTGCAACCCAAAATCTTCCTGATTCTAATCTGTCTAGCCAAGGGGGTGTGAATGAAGAAAATCGTGCTCTTTCGAAGATTGATTTTCTTGCCGGCTGCCTCCTCGTATAAGGTCAAAATATGCTTGAGAATTTTGGCTTGGGGGATTGAGGCAGAAGTGGCTAGGATGGTGTTATCCATAAACTACTGGTGAGACACAGGAGGAAGGCCCGGCGCAGGCCTGATGCCTGAAATGAGACCGTGAGTCACAGCGCCCGAGATGGTCCACCCAAGGGCCTCAGCTATGATGATGAAGAGGATCGAGGATAGGGGGTCACCTTGGCAGAGGCCTCTGGAGCTGGGGAAAAATCCGATAGGGAACCCGTTGATGAGGATAGAGAACCACGGGGAGGACACGCAGTTACTGATGAGCCTGACCCAAGAGGGATGGAACCCGAACTTGAGGAGGACCTTGGACAAGAAATCCCAGTTAACTCTGTCAAAGGCATTGTTCATATCCAGCTTGAGCAGAAAGGAGGCCTTTTTGGATAGGACAACCGAGTGAATGGCCTCGTGCATGATAATGACCTCATCAATGATCAATCTGCCTTTGATCGAGCTGCCCTGATAGGGGGCAATGATCAGGGGGAGGATGTCCTTAAGACGGGAAGCCATGGATTTGGTCAGGATTATGTACAGGACATTGCACGGGCTAATGGGGCAGAAATTCGAGAGGGATCAAGCTACCTGGGTCTTGGGGATCAGAGCTATGAAGGTGGAGTTGATACCTCTGGGGATGGATCGGGCAGTCTGCAAGTCCTGGATGGCAACGCACACCTCCACCCCGACAATGTCCTAGAGCGATTGGAAGAAATAGGGGGGGAAATTGTCCGGGCCCGGGGCCACCTTAGCCTTCATGGAAAAGGTGGCAACAAGGATTTCGGAGTCAGATAGAGGCTGCAACAACATCTGATTTTCCATGGGCAAAACAGAAGAGGGGATGTGCTCTAGAAGGGAGTCAGCCGCGTCTGGGGATATGGGAGGGCTGTCACCCAGGAGCTCCTGGAAGAAGCAAGTGGTTTCTACCCGGATGTCCTCTTCTTACTTGATGATACTGCCATCGCTACCCACCAACTCAGCAATTCTGTTGGAGCCCCTGTTCTTGAGGGTCGATGCATGGAAGAACTTGGTATTTGCATTGCCATCTTGGAGCCACAGGGCTCTCAACTTCTGTCTCCAAAATATTTCCTCCCGGGCCAAGATGTTATGATACTCGCTGAGAACAAGGCGCTCCTCATCCCTAAGCCCCGGGTCTTGGGAGTCAGCTTGAAATCTAGCCTCGAGGGCTTCGAGTTTTTCTTTGAGAATTGCTTTGTTTTCGAAGATGTTGTCGAACACCTCCTTGTTCAATGCCTTGAGTTGACCCTTAAGGCATCTCAGCCTATGGTAGATTTTCTCAGCAGGGCATCCAGGGACTAGGGGAGCCCACCAGCGCCCAACCTGGGCCTGGAAGTCAGGGTGATGCAGCCACATGGACTTGAACCGAAAAGGCCTCTTGGGGGAGGGCCTGTGGTCAGTTTCCAGGAGGAGGGGGCTGTGATTAGACCCAATTTTTGGGAGGGCCAATAGGGTGGCATCAGCAAACATAGGCAGGGCCTTCTTGGACAAGAAAACTCTGTCTAGTCTGACCTGGATATGATTTGCTCCCGCCCTTCTATTGTTCCAAGTGAACCTAGCACCTTTCATGCTGACATCCATGAGCTCGTTGAGGGTAGTAAAGGCACCAAAGTCCTCCATGCTCTTGCCCTGAACCGTTGAGCCCCCACTTTTATTAGAAAATAACAGGGGGTTGTTGAAGTCCTCGACCAAGATCCAGGGTAGGGGGGCGAAGGCTTCTCTCATCGAGCTAATTTCCTTCTATAAGGCTGCCTTCTCGATGGGACTGTTGGGAGCATAGATGTTGGATAGAATCCATGATCGCCTTGACTTAACACAGTGAACTAGAATGTTGATGATTCTGGGGGACAAAGATATGAGTCTTCCTTCAAATCACTAGGGTCCCACATGCACAGCAGACCCCCGGCTGAGCCAGCTATAGGGGTAGACATGGACTCGCAGTTGCGCCAGGCAGCTTGGGCTACACGTCGGGCAGCCGCCTCATCTATTTTGGTCTCTTGAAGGAGGAGGAAGGACGGACGATGATCCCTATGGAGTTGGCCGAGGATCCTTTTCTTGGGGCCCCATTAAGGCCCCTGATATTCCAGGTGATGAGCTTCATTTGACACCCTTGAGGGGTCACTTGCCCACCTTCCTGGAATGATCGAGGGGTTTGGATCGATTGGCGTCCGTCTTGGAGATACTTGCCCCCACGTCAGACAAAGTAGCCTGAGAGCCATTGGCTATGTCATCTTCAGTGATCTTAGTCCGCTGATCGCTCATTGTGGGACACCCTCTTTTGAGTTTGCTGCCAAAGTCTGTGGTAAAAGACCTACTCCGGATCATCTTAGGACTGACTTCGTCGAGCCCGAACGTAGAACTAGCTTCGATATCTTCATCGAACTTCTTATATCTGCACTCCAAGGGGGGAAGCCCAGTAGGGAACACTGGGGGGGCCGGGAGGGGGTCAAGGGAGGAGCAGGCATGGGAGGGGGGAGAGGGGGCCCCGACCAAGGGAGCCAACGGGGAAGAAAGCCTGGCTAGCTCGCTTATGCAAGCAGGGCCCTATGGGGAGGGGTTCAAAACGGGTTGGGTGGGAGAGCCTGGGATAAGGGCCACGAAAGACAACCCAGGGGAGGGAGCAATAGACAGGGAAACCTAGGGGAGATCGCCCTCTAGATCAAGGTCCATGTGAGAATCCTTTGGGGTCGGGGGGAGGCCCCCTTGGTGGTCCAGGCTTGGGATCTAGGGCCCTCACGGGGGGGCCTGCGAGATGGGGCCTAGCCTGATTGAGAAGGGGGTTTGGGCAAAGGGCCTTTCGCCTTTCTAGAAATCGGGCATTGGTGAGAAAGGTGGCCCTGAGTGCTACAAATGGGGCAGAAGGTAGGTTTGTTTTTGTAGACCAGGGGTTGGATCTAGAAGTAGGACCCAGAGGATATGGTTACCAAGGAGGGGAGCACGGATTTGAGGTTGGCATTGATGCAAAACCGGGCATGCACCATCCGGGATCCTACCTTGGTAGTAGGGTCAAAGGCCACTAGGTCCCCGACCGACTGAGCAATGAGCTTGAGGACATCTTTGTGCCACAGATGGAAGGGAAGGTCTGGGAGCCGAACCCAAACTGGGGCGAAGTTGATGCTTTGGGTGCTGGGGTGGAAGTCAACTCCATACCGCCTGAGGAAGAGGCTCTTGCACCCTAAAAACCAGGGCCCACCCGATAGAATCTTTTCGACGTCTTCACTGTTGTTTAACTTGATGATGAAGAAGCCCTTGGTCAGGGCAACCAGCTGGATGTGCCCGAACACAATCCATTTGGTAGTTTCCCACCTGCGGATGGTTTCCATGTCAAGGTGCCCTCCCAAGAATTTCCCTACCAAGGAGGCAGAAGAACTAGCTACCAAGGAGGAGTAGACCTCCTCCTGGATAGAGATGTGTGTGCCCTCGAGGGACAGACCTAGCCTCGAGGCCCGAGAAGGGGCCCTGGTGCCTGCCAAGATCTATTGATAGGAGGGTTTAGGCCCGCTCGAGATAAAGCCCCACTTAGGAGTAGGGGAATTATTCGCCAACCCTGCACTCGCATCGATGCTAGTCTGTGGGCCAGGGCCCAGGACACCTTGGCCCCCAAACGGATCAAGCGCAGACCCATCCTCTGGGCCCGTCGAGGATCCTGCAGGCCCGAGACTGGGCCTCGACGTGCCTGTCCCCAACCCCGAGCCCGATCCCGACTGGGGACCTGCACCAAGCACTGACCCTGCCCCCAGCCTTGCACCTACTCTTGCTCCCGCTCCTGCTCCTACACCTGTGCCTGCTTCTGCTCCTGCTCCCGCCATATCCCGATGCCTCTGATTATACATCAAAATTATTATAAATTTATTACTGTATACCATTTGTATTATAAATAAAATAATTTGTATTATCCATGTTTAAAACATTAGTTAAAAATAATAAAAACAAGATAATATAAAACAATAAACATAATAAAATCCAAGTATAGACATGACTTCTAATGCTTCTAATGGAAAAGAAAGGATGCTAATTAGTTATGGGGAAAATTTTATATATAATGATTTTTTATTATTGTAATAAAGGAAAAATAACGATAGTTGCAAGCTTATTGCAATGGTAAGGGCTTTGTCCTCTCTGTGAGAGGTCGAGGGTTCAAACTTTGATTATTGTACTTTTTATGAGAGGTTCAAGATTCAAACCCTAGTCAGTGACCAAGATTCCTCATAAAAACTTGCGTAAACTCATTGAAAAAAATGAAGAAAAAATAATTAAAAAAAGTAAAGATTGTTTGAAGTACTAAATTTTTTTATAAAATAATGGTAGTCCCTCACAAGGTATGTTTAGTTTGTAGATGTTTAAAGGTTAAAAATTATATTGATGAGGTTAGAAAAATGACAATTTTTCATATGGGGATGCGGCGATCGAGTCATCATCGACGAAGATGAAGAAGGGTTTTTTGATGGCGAGCAAAAGGGTAGAGGATGAATCCAACTCCCATCAAGTAGAGGATGAACCAACAAGTGAAGCTAATCCATGCGCGGGAGGAGACGGGAAAGAAGGGTTGCAAAGGAAAAGACCCACCAGATAAACATGAAACGATCGGCAGGAAGATCAATCAATCTTCTTTTGCAGAAGTGCTTCAAGGAAAACCTAAACCTAGGCCCTCAACAATGAATGCCTTCATTACCCAAGGCTGTAATGTACTCTGTCCTGAGCAAGTCATGATAGAATACACCAACCAAGATGTATTTTCCTTGGAAGAGAAATTTTTTGGAGGGAGATCGGACATGGACTCACTATGGTGGTGGACGAAGATCAAGTGGAAAACCAGAGGGTGCATAGAGTTGTCAGCCATGTCTCGAGGGTTTTTCATGGTCTACCTCAACACACAAGAAGACTTAGATCACATCTTATCCAGAGGCCCATAGTTTTTTGGGAGGAGAAGTCTCTTCCTATGAAAGTGGGGAGAAGACTTTGATACTGAGTCGCAGAGCATAAATTACGCCCCCATTTGGGTGCGACTTCCAAACTTGCCACCACACTTCTACGAAGATGCACTCCAAGTGATATCTCGAACAATAGGAGAACTAGTAGCCATTGATCCAGCAACTCGCGCTCAAACTCGCCTAATGCAAGCATGCATATGCGTCAATGTCAACCTCGAATTGTAGCTCCCTAGCCAGGTTAATCTAATTTATATAAATTACAGGTAAAGCCAGTCGTTGGAGTTCAAAAATAAACCAAATTTCTATTTTGAGTGTCAGCTACAAGGGCACATTTAGTCTTAGTGTCTAAACCATAAAAACTCACAGATAGAGTCACAAACTGTGGCTTGTCTAGTTCAGGGGTAAAATCCAAAGACGAAGGGTGGAACAGGACATAACCAAAATCATAAGGGCAAGCAGCAGGTTTTTCCCCCTCCAAGCGACAACAAACAAAAGGCAAGTAATCTGTTCACTAGCTCCAACAAATTTGATTTACTAAGCAATTCTGGTTGCAATGATAAAGTCCAATATGAGGAAATCTTCTTCGAGGAAGCCCCTGACTCAAACCCTATCATCCAACTGGATGTTATTGAGCCCAATCCTCAAAAAATACCCCTCCCATCCCCTCCTCGATGCCCTTCCCCCACTCTCGATAACAGTCGTGATTCCTCGAACCCCCCAGACTCCCCAATCCCCATTCCCCCGCTATCGTCTTCCCCACCCAACAAGATTGGGTCACATTGCTCCCCATAAAAATCCCCTGAAGCCAAATATGACATCGATGATTCTTCCCAAGAGTCCCCGAAACCTTGGAGCCCAAAATAGACCCAAAGTTACAGAAAGACCCAAATTGATGTGGGAGGCGATAGAAAGAAGGGAAGGCCCTCCGGGATAGACCTGAGAAATAGAGATGCAGTTGAAGACATAGCCAATGGCACCCAAAAAACCCTGCTCCAGGACCTAGGAATAACAAGCAAGGAAGAAACAAAAAATATCCAAAACCCCCGCACAACAAGGCAAAGGGGGTAGAAAACCCTCCAAAAGTTCCAAATGAAAGTCCTCTCCTAGAATGCAAGAGGGCTAAATGGGAGGTGGGCTCTTTCCTCTCCAGTGCCATTAGTGAAATCCAAAAAATCCCTGTTGTGCTCAAGGTCCTTCTCACCCCTGAGCAGAAAGATATCGCTGAGGAAGGTCAAGCGGAATCCCAGTAGAAGTGGAAATATGACAACAGGCAGTTGGACTGCCTTTGTTTGTAATGGCTTCAGTTTGATTATGTTTTTGTTGTTTTTGTTTATGGCTTGTCTAGTCTGTAGGGTGATGGGCTCCTAGACTATAATTTTTAGAAAATGTCAATTGTGTACTACTGGCATTGACTATGCCCAACGTAACAAGGTTGGGACCCTTCAACCCGTATAGTCAATAAAAAAAATTACCTACCAAAAAAAATTATATTGATGAAAATAACAATTGTAGATCATGGATTTCTATTAGTAGTTTGGTTGAAGGATAGGGTCACAAATAAATTGTAAATGAATTTTGATACATGTTTCAAAAGTTTAAGTTATTTATTTTTGTTAGAATAGGTGGCGGTTAAGCTTCTCTTGAGACTGCATTTGACTTTTGTATTGTATTGTTTTTATAAGTCCTTTGGGCCTTTGTAAACATTGAAATTTTTTTTTTGTAATATTTAATTATTTAAATCCTTAAAGTTGGTCACTTGATTTAAAGGTAACTTGTGTTTAGGTATAAGTACCCTATCATACCAACAATTTTTTTTTCGGTTGGAGTATAATTTTATTCTTTGATAGTGAGACTATTTGGTGTCTATGGCATCCCAATATATTGTGTAGTTATTTTTCAACAATATTAGATATTATGTTGATTCCATTTGTTTTTGAAAATTACTATGAAATCTAACAGGGTATCAGAGTAGGTGTGAATCTTCATTACTCAATTACATATTGTCAGTAAACTAACTTCTATGGCATCTCCTAAGGGCAATTGTATATGGATTAGCTAAGATGATTTTTTTTGAAGTTAACAATGGAACTAGAAGAAGGGTTTCTTGATAAAAATCCTAGGTGGACTTGGATCACGATGATCACTACATTCAATAGATTTTCTCTAGGGAAAATATTCATGGACAAGTTCTTTTGTTCCTATTATTGGTAATCAATCCTTTGTTTATTTTTTTAATTTTTTAACTAGATGGTTACCCTAGTTTCAAGATTGAGTTTTTGGAGGTTCTTCATAAAGCTCATTTTTCTTTTACAATAATAAAAAAAAACATTTCATTTTCTCATTTGATATTTTGTGTTCAATAGTAGAAAAAATGAGAGGATAAAATCCTTCATTGTCGAAAAGGATGAAAAGAAGAGGTTTTGAATTTTTTGATAGACCCCTAACACTAGAGAAAAAATTTGTAGGTTTTCTTGCATAGCAAATACCTTTGAACTACTTTAAAAGGTTACTAAAATGGTCTACCAAAATTTTTGTTGTATAGGCATGAGAGGATGTCTTGATTGCTAATGTTTGACAAAAGGTTGTGTAGAAAAAACCATAACTATGCATGAACTATAAGTATTTCTAGAATTTTTACAAAAAATTAGGGGATTCTAATTTAGCATTTTTTCACAATTTTCCTCTTGACATTTTTTTATTACTCAATATACCTAGGCATAGAATGTGCACCCTAGACCGATGTCAATATTGGATGACCCATAATTTCTTCTAAGTCAGCCTTTGAAGAAGGTTGGTTCTTGATATAAATCCTACTGTGCAAAAGACTAAAGATAAAAAATGGATAGGGTTGATAGAAGAGTAGGTATAGAGAGAAAGAGGTAGGATTTGAGAGATTGATTAAATGTGGTTGAAGATCGACTAACAACATTATTTTTAGTTGAAAGAGAATAGGTAATATGCTACAATCAATACCTAATAGACCATTCAATTAAAGCTATGCAAAAAATATATGAAACTCAAATGTTATAGCATTCAACATTTCAAACACTCTAGTAGAAATAAACCAAACAACTTCAAGCCTAACAAAAACTACTTCCACTAAAGCATAGATAAAAATGCTAAAACTATAAATATCAATGCAATGGATGATTCTTCATACTTAAATTGAGGTAGGTCAAACAACCCTTACTTATATTAGAATAGCATAAACATACAAATTATGGTAGGAAAACATTAGAATATTTGACCTTTTACAATGAGGGGTATTCCCCTATTTATATCTTTCATTGAGCTAAAATGAAGCTAAAAACTATGTACAATCATGAGAAAAAATCCTACATGATCAAGGATGAGTTGGCACCACTCGACATCTTCAACATGTTTAGCACATCCTTTGTCAGCCCACCTATGATTAGTTATGCTTTGTTGGAGTAGTTATCATTTTTCAGCTCTAACAACTACCACATTGGCCAAGCTACATTTTTTAAGGGGTGTTGGGCACTTTTTTCTTAAAGAATTTTAATTTTGTAAGTATGTTAGACCTTTTAGATGTTAACATCATAATTCTTGCTAAGAAGCTCTAGTTTGGGGTGTTGCTTTCTTTGTCTTATGCTCTAGGTTTTCCTTCTCACTTTTAGAAGCTCTTCTCCATGATGGAACTTTTTGGAGGTCAAGATGATGTCGTTGCTTAGAAAGTTATGACTTACCTACTTCCAAAATGAAGGCTATCCGCTTTGCAAACCTTTATATTGTGCCATATATTTTGGACACATGTTGCTAACGTCACTATAAAAAAGATTTGGCTTGTCTCATTTGTAGGTTTGGCACCAAACTAGTCCAAACAAAAGTTTTTGGCTTGATTGAATGAGCTATTTCTAAGCTCATAATTTATTCCTTAGGCTTTGAAAGAAGTAATTTGAAAGAATGATGAGTCCAGATAAAATTTTGAAGCTTAAAAAATGAAAGAATTTGTAAGTCTAGATGCTAACAAAGAATTTGTCTACATTATTAGCACCTCCAAGGGGATTTTTACTTGAAATTTTTTGAACCGAGATGACCTTATTCTTGGGCTTCAAAGTATTTTTTTGACATCTCTAAATCCTCCACTTCTACATTAGGGTCCTCTTTTTCCTTTACGATGGATGCAAGATCATCAACTTGCAAACCTAAAACCAACTCGATTGCATACCATTCTTGTTGTGCTAGGACCCAAAATTTTTTAGCCTTCTCATGAATAGACATTAATTCAAAGGATTGTTTATATGGGGGATTTTTGCATTGATTTCACAATTCTATCACCTTGGTATGTAGTGTAGCTAAATTATTTGAAAAGTCAAAAAATTTTGTTAATCAAAATTGACTAGCCAATCAAAAAAACAGGTCTAATCATCTACGACTATATAAAAAATATTTTAAAGCTCATCCATAGAGTAAATATGGTCATTTAATTCATTATAGATAGATGGGATTCCATCACTAATGACTTCATTTAAATTCCCTAGAATTTCAATCTCGATGATAATTAGTGCACTAAGGGCCTTATATCCTTATTTCATTAGTTGCATACACTCAATGCTCTCTACCACCATCTTGTATGTTGTTGCCCTATCTTTCACTAAAGAAATTTGTTGGCCAAAGGCTTTATTCAGTGTATCCATTATGGCATGTGCTTCTAAGCCCTTTTCAGCAATATTATTCTCCATGGTCTTGAAGTCAGCTTGAACTTCTTGAGTAAAATATCAACAAAATTTGACAAATTATAGGGCTAGAGACCACATTTTAATATCTTCAAAAATATGAGCCCAACATTACCTCTTGATTATTTGGAAAGAATTTATGGAGGTCTGGGAGGCATGAATTTATTTTTTTGTTAAAGAAAGCTCTTGTTGCAAGTCTTGCACCTTCTTTTGTAGAGTTTGATTCTCAACATCCTTAGCCTATAATTGTTCCAATGTTGGAGCCTTATTGATACTATATTGTAGTTGTTGTATTTGATTCTTCAAGGTCTTTTGCTATGTATTTTTCTACTCGAGGACCTTGGACAACCACTTTGCTTTCTCTTTCTCTTTGTGGTATTTAGTCATAATCCACACTTCATCTACACACATCACATCAATGGATGTGTGTTCCATTTGAGTCTTATCCCCAATTGAGATCCTATTTGTGTCTACATTGTTTGTAGCTATTTGATAGTCAAATTTTACCATTTGGGATGTTGGATTAGACACAGTAGGAGTCATGGTTATCATCATGTATTTTATTTGATCGGGGTTAGTCATGCTTATTACCCTAAATTGCGTGGTCTCTAAATTTATTTGTTGCTTATTTTTAAGAAAAGCTTATGTACTAGATTGTGCTTACCAAAATTATTATTGGGTTGATGCTACCAGGAGACTTTGAGTGGATATAATGAAGGGATAATATAATAAAGAAATGAGATGTATAGAAGAAATCAAATATATGGAAGACATTGTTTGACGTGCTCCAAAATATGAGAAAGGTGTAAGTCTAAGATCTTGAGGGATATCTAAAGGTGAAGTGATAAATGCTTTAGGAAGTGACCCAGTGGGTGTCTCTTTTGGTGGAGATGAGCAAGGAGGAAAAAAAGGTAGCTGATAAAATTGAGGGGAAGAAGGTGGTTAAGTTGAGTGTAGAGGAGGATAATAAGATGAAGTAAAAGGAGGAGAAGGAGGTAGAGATGACACATATGATCCTTGCACTATTTCTTTAGAATACTCTTCAATATGTGGAGGTGTTAGTTAGACCTTTAGTTTCTTTGTTTTCAGTCCCTGCTACTCCAAATAAGCCTCAATAATTTTTGTCTTTTCTCCCTTTTTTGGCTTCTTTTCAAGGGGATTCAAGAATTCTAAGAGTAGAACTTTCATAGCAAAGGGTTCAAAAACATTAGCACGTAATCAAACTTTTCCCCTATCAAGTGGTGCTTGTGGAGGATTTACTAGTTCATATGTTGTTGGACCTAGGCCACCACCAATATAACCCTTATTTTCCATTATTTCAACAACAATAATATTTTTTTTTTATGTTTCTCCTCATATGATGGTGAGGGCAAGGCTTGCTACTAGCTTGAAGTGGAAATGTTTGGAAACTGCTCTACTTGTATCGAGGATATAGTCTCTTCTTCCAGTATTCTTCTAGAGCATATTGGGCATTAGACTTATCGCTCCTTTGCTCATATTTATTTTTAGGGTCTTCATCAAAATATTCTTCAAATGTTTGATCAATATTTGTACCAAACTTGAGGTTTTGCATGCTCATATCACATCAAAAGATCCACCATTATTAAATCTTCTTTTCAATCTAGCTCTTTTTAGTCATTATGTTATAGCATTTTTATTTTAGAACATGGTTGGAGTTGCATTGAGGGTCATATTCCTTTGTATTCTCATAAAACATCCTCAATGGGGGATGATTATCTTTGAGTTATTCTACCTCAAACTCCTCTTCTTCTACTAGATTTATTTTATTTTTTATCTTTGACCTTGGATTATGATAAAATGTAGAGGCTTTTAATTTACCTTTACCATATGGTCTTTCAAGATCTTGTTTGGGTCATAGTTCCATCCATTCAGTTCTATTTTTAGCTTTAAATTGAGGAGCTTCTAATTCAACAACTTTGCCATTTATTAGAAACTAAGTGTAATTAGCTCATAACTCAAAGCCATGTTATATATGGTACCCTTTTTCACTCTAGCACCCAGGTGTGTATTGGTGTAGTCCATCTAATGACAAAACTCTAAGAAAAAAATCTAGTATGTAACATAGTATGGAAACAAAATTAGCTGTCTAGTGAAGCTATATACCCTTATTATAGTGCCTTCTGATACAAAGTACTAGTCTCCAATTTTGATTTTTAATGTTTGCAATTGAGCCTTTGCTTCATTTTTTAGTTGAGATATTAGTCCCTTTATGCATGAAAGAGCAGGGTCAAGAAAAAACTTATTAAAATCTAAAAATAATTATATATCCTAAGGGTTGGTGTCTAGTCTACTACTAATAAAACTCTTACATCATCAAATCACTTATGAATATCAAGGCCCAAAAAATTTTCTTGTTTGCAAAATAAGAAAAGCCAAACCAAGTAGGAGGGATATCTTCCTACTTGATTAAACTCAACTAATTGCTAATGAATTTGAGAGCTAATAAATTGAGCCTAATAAAAATACAAGGGGTTTTAGGATTAGTAATTGCATAGGCCATCACCACATAATAGTCATGCACACACTTGTTAAAATCTAAGCAAAAAATGATAGCTAAAATAGAAAAAAAATCTTGTGCTTTCACTTCAAAATGGGCCAAGGGAATCAAAATTTTAGGAAGATCTCTTATGAGTTTATCTAGTTGCTTATTCAACCATGTCATTATTTTACTAGTATAATAGGCAGTTTGGTTTTGTTTATCAAATACCTTGAGATGACAAGGAGGAATAGTCCTAGCAAAAACCATTATAAAAATTTTAGGATTAAGAGAAAATAGTACCTAATTAGCAACATTTCTTATTATTTTGGATATTGCATCATAGTGCTTAACTACTACTTAAACTAGTTTTTGGCAAGGATGTAATCTCCTATGCATGAATTGCCCTAATAAAGATTCCCAGGCACATGAAGTTGGATGGGCCATTGAAAATATTGTAGCCGTTTGTTTTAATTTATCTTTTAGATGCTTTGCCTTAATGGTTAGGACTGGGTCAAAGATATCTTCTGAGTGATTGATAAGCTTGTTGGACTCTTTAGATTTCATATCTATTATATATAAGGCTTTTGTTACAATGGAAACACACAACTACTCTTAGCTTCTACTCATAATGGATTAGGGCTCAAATGCTTTTGGTGAGCTACATAGAGCTAGTTGGTGCCTTTTATAAGCCTTTGTCAATGGTAAGGACCATAATTGCATTAGTGTGTATGTGCTTTCACATGCTTCTCGATACAACTAGTATAATTTTCCCAAATATTTGGCTTCTACGAGTGCCTTGATCTGCTTTTTCCCTTATTGTCAATGTCTTCTACAACTAGTAACCTTTTGAAAATTTGGATTTTATGTAATTATTATTATTTTGATAAATAGGAAGCTTTATAATGTAGATAGGGTTTTTAAGGATCCCTTAACCTATTTACAAAAGTAGCTATTATAGCTATACCATGATAAAGGATAAGTTGAGGGCCCTTTGTAGGGTATTGTATGAAGATCACCATATGCAAGGACGTAACCTCAGACTTGAAAACCCACAAATTGTAACAAAAACAAAAGAGTGAGGGCACAACCTTAGGATTGAGGACACTTAACAAAAAGTTAATAACTTGAGACAAAAAATACAACCGGAGACATAAGGGCTTTCACGTAGGGAAGGCAAGAAAAAAGAAACGATCATATAATCTAAAACAAAACAAGCTCCATGCAGGGTAGCCGTAGAAGCAACAAAACAAGATAAGAGGAAATCATTCCTCATTCAAGGTTTTCTCCTCTTCCTTGGTGTCATTGTCCTCTTCCTTAGCATCATTCTTCTCGGTGTCTTTAGGTTCATATTCCTTGGGTTCAACCTTCACAGTGACCTTGTCCACCTCAGAGCCTCCATCAACTTCCTGGCTAGTCTGCCCAGCATAGAAAAATTTATGTAATCCTTCCCTGATGTCAATGATGGAATTAACCATCGTATACATCATTGCCATTGTGGAGGAAATGATGAAATCCTTGAGTTGTTTATTTTCATCCTGTATTTCCTTTTCTTCATTATTAATTTCGATAACGTTCCACTTGGTGGCCAGGTTTTGAAGCCTAGCCAACTTCCTTACCGACTCATCTACGTTATCAAAAATAATGCTCTTTATTTCCATTAATTTTGTGACATCCTCCATGGCATTTTTATTCTTCTCAACAAGAGACAGGTGAACCGAGGAGGAACCCCGTTTAGCAGAGCCAGGAGCGACATGATTAAGCTTGTTGGGTTTAGGACTGTTGGCAAAAACGTAGGTGTATATGACCTTAAACATGCCCTGATGGCGGGGAAGGTCAAGACTTTATGTATTAGTTTGTAATTATGTAATTATTAGTTTGTATTAGATGTACTTTTTTACAATATGGTGCAAGGCTTTGGCATACTTCTTCATGCAAAATATTTCAAAAAAATTATCCATTCACTAGAATTGGTAATGTTTGGACTAGAGTGATCCAAAATTTTGATGATTTTATGTGTCTTTTTTTTTGGAATAGCTATTTTATGATATACAAAATCTTATGCCTATATAATTCAATATGCATCATGTCCCCTTTCTAGTGTTAACTTCTACATTAAAATCACTTAGCAAGAACTCATATTCCATTGATAGTACTTCAATTAGCTCCTCTAGACATTCCATACTCTCTCTAATCAGATTAACATCTTCTTTCTCCAACCTTTCTATGTGGAAGGGACTCAAATTCTCCACATAGAATCTAACCTTCCTTCCTTTGTGAGGTGTTGGGGATTGGATTCAGTCCTTATACTCTGAGTATCACGACCACCTACATGCATTTTTCTAGGTGTGTCTGGTACTCATGCCACATGTGGAGTACCAATATAGGAAGTCTAGGGAGCATGGGTCATGGCTCCTCTAGAAAACCTCTAAATTTTTTACCAAAGTTGGCTCCTTGTTTGGATGTGATCTCTAACACACCACTATCTTCCTAGGCTAGCCTAATCTATTGGGTCTTTGATGGGGAAAAATGTTAGAAGGAAAGCAATAAACAACTAAAACTAAAATAACAAATAAAATTATTCTAAGGAGGCAATGCACCAAAGATCTAAAACTCCTTGCACCATGATGGGTTGAATGAATACATACATTGTAGTTGATAACACACAAGGAACACAATTTCCCCAAATATGAATTACACCGAGTATGCATACATAAGAACCAGGATAGACATAGGCACAAGTAACCCATCGCTTAATTTGGATACCTACAACAAATAAAATAGCTTTTTATTAAACTCTTTCAATTTAAATTGAATTATTTCTATCACAATATTTTAAACTAACAATATTTCAAAAATGTTTAAATGTGTTAAATTACAACTATTTATATTACAACTTTTTAAACCATTATAATCCTAAGACATTTAAGCATTTTTTTTTTATCTTAACACTTAAAATTTAAAGTGTAATCAAAACCTAAAAAACAACAAATTTTGAAATGACTAACAAGACTTATGAAACCCAAAACACAACTTTCAAAATTTCAATAAAATTAAGTGGGTCCCTAAAATTTGGGGTCGTTGTGAAATTAGTCACAACAAATGGCCACTCTGCTGGGAAATTTTCCTAAATATTTCAGACTAAGAACTCAATTATGAAACCAATGAAACCCAATAATCAGGAAAAATAAGCATTAATAATATTCAAAGAATGTGAATAAATAATTTCAAAAGGGAACAATTGAATCATTTGCCTTTGTTCGTTGTGTGTTTTGTGATTCACTTTGTATTATTGAGACTATTCAGATTTCCATTATCAATTTTACATTTAGGCTATAGAATTTTTCCTCTTTTTAAGTGCACCTTCAAGACATTGGTCTACTACTAGTCAGACATTTATAGCCCCGGTAGAGGTTGTTTGAATCTCCCAAATATTAGATGAATTTTGCTTTTGCTTTTTTTTTTGGTCTAAACATGGATCCACTACCAGTCAGACATTTATAGCCCCAGTGAAGGTTATCTTGACTATAGTGAATGATTTGATTTTACTTTCCGTTGTATTTATTTTGCTTGCATTTTATTCAAGCTTTATATTGCTTTTGCAAAATTCACTTGCCATTTAGGTTAGAGATCAAGTAAGGCTAAACGAATTGAGTATATTGGATTTTCACCTTAATTTACAAAACTGAAAAACTTCATCTTTCAAGATTTCAAGGAATATTCCTTTAAGATGTGCAGTACTTGTGGAGCATTTACAAAATGATTTCAGTGTTTCAAACTTTACTATCTTAATTCAAATTCATGAGGATATATATTAACCATCTCATTTTCCTTTTCTTCAAGCTTCAAATATTTTCAAAATAGACAACTTTTGTCCTAAATGACCCAAGAATAAGTACCAATAAAATACCAAATGTTTACTGTAACTACCACAACTACCTCAATCAAGAAACAACACCAAAAACTACAAAAATTTAAACAACAAAATAATAACATGAATTGAAATCCAAAATTTGGTATAAGTCAATTTTAATGCAAACCAAAATGAAACACATCCAAAATTACAAAACTAATGATAAAATAAGAACCTGGTCCTTCAAATCGAAAATATTGACAAAACAACAAAAGAAAAAACTCATGAAACAAATATTATGTACAAGAACATAACAAAAACATAAAAACCCAAAAAAAAAAACTATTTACAAAAAATATACACTATGTACAAAATGATGCCAAATTTATGCTATCACTTCCTTGGATCCCAAACACGTTTGGCACACTATGAAAGACAAATATTATTATATGTATGCCAAATTTTACATAATTCCAACCAAAAGAAGATTAGGCCAACTTTTTTTTACCTTTTTCATCCCACCGATTTGATTCAAGTTTATAAGCAATTCCATGTTTAGAATTTGATTCATTAAACTTACAAGTGAATACATAATTTTTGACTTTCTTTTGCTTATTCAATGAGATGAAACTTTCAAAATCTGAATTTTTATTGACTTAAGTTTTTATTTTCATAAGCATATATGATTTCTTTCAAATAAGAAACTATTACTGAAATTTTTAAAGCGAAATCATCATCTATGCTTTTAAGCCAATAATATTCATGAAATCATTTGCAAGAATCTAGGATATATACTAAATGAGAATCATTATAAGTTTGTATCCTAGATTCATTTTTAATTGTTGGTGAACTTGATTCAACAATTCAAGAAAATCTACTTCTTTCATTTAACAAATAAATCTTATTTGTGGTGAGAATAGGAATCCACTCTAGTTCTTCATCAACCTCCAATGGCATTTCATCATAAATAACATCTGAATCCAATAAATTATTATGTAAACTTGTACCTGGTTCTTGGATGTTTGGACACAAAGGATAATAGTCTACCTTTTGTACACTTTCATTTACCACTACTTGGTGGGCGATTGTAATATTTTTTCCTTCATAGTCTCTATCACATTCATCATCTTGTATCCCTTTACCTTCATCAATGACTTGTTTTTCAAAAGCACCAAAATTAGGCATCCAATCAAGAATATGTTCATCCTTTTCAAACCATAAATCTTGTTGATCAAATAATGAAATATTTTATTTAGGAGGAATAGAAAATTCTAATTCTTTATTAGCCACCCATGGAGTTTCTTAATTTAAATCTTCAATATAATCATGGGAATTTGCACCCAAATTTACAGTATTAAAAAATGAAAGATAAGATCTTACCTCTTCCTCATCTAAAACAGATGAAACATTTACCATTTCTTCCTTTTCTATTGTAGCAAGATGTTCCACAAACTCATATACAAAATGATAAAATTTTGGAACAATATCTATTTTTGAAATTGGCACGTTATTTTCCAGTTGGATAGGAATTTCAAGATCTTCATGCGAGATAGAGGTTTCAGTATCCTGCATATCAAGTGAAACAAAAATTTCATTAGTAGGATTGTGAGAAACAAATAATTCTTCAAATATTCCCCAACCATTATAATAATCATCTTCCTAAAACATTTGATGAAATTGCATACCTTCTTTTATTTCTTCCTGATCATTATTTTGAGGATATTAAATTTCTTGATCATCATTTTCAATAATCTCATCCAAATTTATGGAAGGTCCTAATTTGTCATATGTTTCAAAACTAGTCCACTCTAGGACTCGTCCACCGTCTAAAAGAATATCACTTTTAGTATTTTTGATCTTTTTCTCATAAGGATAACTTATAGAATTATCAAGATATGCATCTTGATGCATTTTTCCCTGTACTTGATCGATGTTTCTTTTAAGCTATAGAACTAGCCTTTGCAACTTGTCCTTCATTTTAGGTGAAGTGAGTACTTCATTATAAAGAGCAGAAAAATCCTCCCATTTATTCCACCAACAATAATCATCTTCTAAAATAAGAGTGTGATGTTCAACCACTTCTTCACACTCTGTAAATTCAACAATCGAATGCTTTTCAAATTCAACTTCATCAATTTCAAAAAAATTATCTTCAATAAAAAAATTATCTTCCTCAAGTAATAAACTTTTATGATCAATCATAATGAAATCACATCTAGAACCTTTCAATTCTATAACTTTAATCATTTCGTTCAAATCTACGGAAGACTCTATTCTATCACATGTTTCAATGCTAGTCAAATCTAGAACTTCTCTAATATATGAAGACTTATGCATTTCTATATTTTGATAGAATTGATTACCACAATCCTCATTTATGGATATTGTATTTGAAACTTGCACTTCCTATTGGACAGTATCATTTTTTTTTGTAATACTAGGACATTCAATTTCATCACATTGATTGTTTACATTGAACGTTATTTGATTCGAGGGTGCCAGATTAGATGATTGGCATTGGTTAGAATCTATAACTCCTGAAAAATAATTTAACATGAGAGAAAAATGTGTATCAAGAATCATAGGTGGTATATGATTTGAAACCTTAGGGTTAAGTAATGATAATTTACCCACATCAATCCCTTTCAAAATCCACCATTGTTCTATAGCTATTGCCCCACCATAGGTTTTAAACAAGGATGGATATTTAAGAAGATTTTCTAGAAACTTACAGTAAAAGGGTCTAAGGCTTCCAAGTATATTTGAATGACTTCTTTTGAAATGATGAAATGTGTCTTTTTTTCAGTATACAACTTATGAAACCTATCATTAAATTGACTCATGGATTCATTAGGCTCTTTACAAATAGAGGTAAATTGATTTGATATCATATCCGTGTCAACAAATTTTCCAAAATGTTCAAGAAATGTTGCTTCTAGTTGATCCCAAGAAGTGGTAGAACCTATAGGTAAATTAATAAACCAATTATGAGCAAATTCATCCAATGTGTATGGAAACATCCTATAGATAACATCTTCATGCATAATTTGAGAGTGAAACATAATGTTGTTATATGCGTGAAAATGTTCCTCTGTTGTATTAATTCCATCATGCTTATAATGAGGTAAATAATTTTCCTCCATTGAATCAATTTAAATAAGCAAGGCTATGTATGAAAAACTTTACAACAATTGAATAATAACTATTTTTCTGAATTTATAGCAAATTAACATTAATGTAACATAAATCAGAAAATTGCTCAATGCTTTTTTTTTAAATAGTAATTTTGAACAACTTCAAATGCTAGAAATTTAAAAATATTACCTTTCATGCCCTCCTTCTAGTGCCAATTTTGTTGAGTGGAAATTTTGCCCAATTGCAAAATCCCCATCACAGTTAGGATTTTAAAATGAAAACCCTCTCTTGTAAAGAAATAAACATTTCTCCAAGGTTCCTTCACTTAATGTGTGTTTGTATATTATGAAAATGTGTCGAATAAGTACTTAAAATACTTTAGTGATTTGCAAATAATTGTTAACAAGGGGCCAATGTTGGTAATATCTTATTATGCTATGCTATTAGTTGTTCATGAAACTTAATGAAGTGATGAGTGAATGGACCTTTATGTTGCTAGTAAACATGATAGGAAAATGATCCAAATTATTATCCTTATAATATAATAACATTTGAAAACCTTTATAAATTAACCCTCCTTTTGATGAAATTAATTTTCATAAAGAAAAAGTTAACCTATAGATTTTAAAATAATGGCCTTTGAAAACCTTTATAAATTAACCCCTTTGATGAAATTAATTTTCATAAAGGAAAAGTTAACCTATAGCTTTTAAAATAATGGCCTTTGAAAACTTTTATAAATTAACCCCCTTTATGAAATTACAATTTTCATAAAGGATAGTTAATCTATAGCCTGAATATAATGGTTTTTTAATACCATGTAAACAACCTTCCTTTAATGAAATTAAGTTTCATTAAGGTCAGTTTATTTATTGTTTGAAAATGAAAACTTATAAAATTATGAAATTCATTGAAAATATGAACTTTATGAACAATTTTATAATTTTAAATTTACTTCAAACCAAAACTGAAACTGCTTTAAATAATAATTTAAAGCTTATTATTTGAATCCGTTTCTTTTTCTTTTTTGAATTCCTTTTTTTTTTGCAAAGAAATATTTTCAATAAATATTAATATTGAATACAGAATACCAAAGCTCATAAAACGACATCACATGGTGAGAATATTTCGTCCAGCAAGGTGAAAAAGCAACTTTAGCCAAACCTAGTGCATTTCCAACCTACAATTTGTCTCCAAGACCTCCCACCTTTGTTTCTCGTGCATATCAATTTTTCAATCAAGTTCTGACCCTGTTTCAGTCCTCTAAAGGTGTATTTAATATTTCTTTGATCTTCCTTTCATTTTATTACGTAACGTCCTCATTTGGTAATCGGTGCAACCTCCCTATTTCAGTTTCATTTTTGTAACCCCATTCATGTTTTTCTTTATAACCACTATGAACTCTTATATAACATTTATACCATAGTATTGGGATATGTTACCTTTTCCAAACTGTTGCTATCATCGTATTCACCACTACCAACATAATAATCAATCATAGCTGATGCCTACTAATAATGTTTTCTTATCTTCTTATTACCAATATTATGAATGACATCCTTTTAATATGCTTCATATGAATGTCATGAACATGAAGCAATCTTCGACAAAATCCTAGCTACCCTTTACATTTACCCGATGAAAATAATTATTTCATTAAACTTGAAAATTCTTCAGCAATTAAATCATTCAATGTCGTTCGAGCAGGTAATGATATCTTCAATATAAACAAACTTTATAGAAAGAAGATAGTTTATATCATTCACTACATGCTCATTATTTCCTCCACCAATAATTATCTTCTAAAATAAGGGTGTGATGTTCAACCACTTCTTCACACTCTATAAATTCAACAATCGAATGCTTTTCAAATTCAACTTCATCAATTTCAAAAAAAATATCTTTAATAAAAAATTCATCTTCCTCAAGTAATAAAATTTTATGATCAGTCATAATGAAATCACATCTAGAACATTTCAATTCTGGAACTTTAATCATTTCATTCAACTCTATGGAAAACTCTATTCTATCACATGTTTTAATGCTAGTCAAATATAGAACTTCTCTAATATCTTAAAACTCATGCATTTCTACATTTTGATAGACTTTATTACCACAATCCTCATTAATGGATATTGGATATGAAACTTGCACTTCCTCTTGGACAATATCAATTTTTTTTTTTAAAACTAGGACATTCAATTTCATCACATTGATTGTTTACATTGAACATTATTTGATTCGAGGGTGTCAGATTAGATGATTGGCATTGGTTAGAATCTATAACTCCTAAATAATAGTTTAACATGAGAGAAAAGTGTATCATGACTCATAGGTGGTATCTGATTTGAAACCTTAGGGTTAAGTAATGATAATTTACCCACATCAACCCCTTTCAAAATCCACCATTGTTCCATAACTATTGCCCCACCATAGGTTTTAAATAAGGATGGATATTTAAGAATATTTTCTAGAAACTTAACAGTAAAAGGGTCTAAGGCTTCCAAGTATATTTGAATGACTTATTTTGAAATGATGAAATGTATCTCTAGTTCAGTATACAACTTATGAAACCTATCATTAAATTGACTCATGGATTCATTAGGCTCTTTACAAATAGAAGTAAATTGATTTGATTCGTGTCAACAAATTTTCCAAAATGTTCAAGAAATGTTGCTTCTAGTTGATCCCAAGAAGTGGTAGAACCTGTAGGTAAATTAATAAACCAATTATGAGTAAATTCATCCAATGTGTATGAAAACATCCTATAGATAACATCTTCATACATAATTTGAGAGTGAAACATAATATTGTTATATGCGTGAAAATGTTCCTCTGTTGTATTAATTCCATCATGCTTATAATGAGGTAAATAATTTTTTGCCATTGAATCAATTTAAATATGCAAGGCTATGTATGAAAAACTTTACAAAAATTGAATAATAACCATTTTTCTGAATTTATAGCAAATTAACATTAATGTAACATAAATCAGAAAATTGCACAATGCTTTTTTTTTTAAATAGTAAGTTTGAACAACTTCAAATGCTAGAAATTTAAAAATATTACCTTTCATGCCCTCCTTCTAGTGCCAATTTTGTTGAGTGGAAATTTTGCCCAATTGCAAAATCCCCATCACGATTAGGATTTTCAAATGAAAACACTCTCTTGTAAAGAAATAAACATTTCTCCAAGGTTCCTTCACTTAATGTGTGTTTGTATATTATGAAAATGTGTCGAATAAGTACTTAAAATACTTTAGTGATTTGCAAATAATTGTTAACAAGGGGCCAATGTTGGTAATATCTTATTATGCTATGCTATTAGTTGTTCATGAAACTTAATGAAGTGATGAGTGAATGGACCTTTATGTTGCTTGTAAACATGATAGAAAAATGATCCAAATTATTATCCTTATAATATAATAACATTTGAAAACCTTTATAAATTAACCCCCCTTTTGATGAAATTAATTTTCATAAAGAAAAAGTTAACCTATAGTTTTTAAAATAATGGCCTTTGAAAACCTTTATAAATTAACCCCCTTTATGAAATTAATTTTCATAAAGGAAAAGTTAACCTATAGCTTTTAAAATAATGGCCTTTGAAAACTTTTATAAATTAACCCCCTTTATGAAATTACAATTTTCATAAAGGATAGTTAATCTATAGCCTGAATATAATGGCTTTTTAATACCATGTAAACAACCTTCCTTTAATGAAATTAAGTTTCATTAAGGTCAGTTTATTTATTGTTTGAAAATGAAAATTTTTAAAATTATGAAATTCATTGAAAATATGAACTTTATGAACAATTTTATAATTTTAAATTTACTTCAAACCAAAACTGAAACTGCTTTAAATAATAATTTAAAGCTTATTATTTGAATCCATTTCTTTTTCTTTTTTGAATTCCTTTTTTTTTTTGCAAAGAAATATTTTCAATAAATATTAATATTGAATACAGAATACCAAAGCTCATAAAACGACATCACATGGTGAGAATATTTTGTCCAGCAAAGTGAAGAAGCAACTTTAGCCAAACCTAGTGCGTTTCCAACCTACAATTTGTCTCCAAGACCTCCTACCTTTGTTTCTCGTGCATATCAAATTTTCAATCAAGTCCTGACCCTGTTTCAGTCCTCTAAAGGTGTATTTAATATTTCTTTAATATTTCTTTCATTTTATTACGTAACGTCCTCATTTGGTAATCTGTGCAACCTCCCTATTTCAGTTTCATTTTTGTAACCCCTTTCATGTTTTTATTTATAACCACTATGAACTCTTATATAACATTTATACCATAGTATTGGGATATGTTACCTTTTCCAAACCGTTGCTGTCATCGTATTCACCACTACCAACATAATAATCAATCATAGCTGATGCCTACTAATAATGTTTTCTTATCTTCTTATTACCAATATTATGAATGACATCATTTTAATATGCTTCATATGAATGTCATGAACATGAAGCAATCTTCGACAAAATCCTAGCTACCCTTTACATTTACCCGATGAAAATAATTATTTCATTAAACTTGAAAATTCTTCAGCAATTAAATCATTCAATGTCGTTCGAGCAGGTAATGATATCTTCAATATAAATAAAATTTATAGAAAGAAGATAGTTTATATCATTCATTACATGCTCCTTATTTCCTCCAACAATAATTATCTTCTAAAATAAGGGTGTGATGTTCAACCACTTCTTCACACTCTATAAATTCAACAATCGAATGCTTTTCAAATTCAACTTCATCAATTTCAAAAAAATTATCTTTAATAAAAAATTCATCTTCCTCAAGTAATAAAATTTTATGATCAGTCATAATGAAATCACATCTAGAACATTTCAATTTTGGAACTTTAATCATTTCATTCAACTCTACAAAAAACTCTATTCTATCACATGTTTTAATGCTAGTCAAATCTAGAACTTCTCTAATATCTTAAAAATCATGCATTTCTACATTTTGATAGACTTTATTGCCAAAATCCTCATTGATGGATATTGGATATGAAACTTGCACTTCCTCTTGGACAATATCCATTTTCTTTTAAAAACTAGGACATTCAATTTCATCACATTGATTTTTTACATTGAACATTATTTGATTCGAGGGTGCCAGATTAGATGATTGGCATTGGTTAGAATATATAACTCCTAAATAATAGTTTAACATGAGAGAAAAGTGTATCATGACTCATAGGTGGTATCAGATTTGAAACCTTAGGGTTAAGTAATGATAATTTACCCACATCAACCCCTTTCAAAATCCACCATTGTTCTATAACTATTGCCCCACCATAGGTTTTAAATAAGGATGGATATTTAAGAAGCTTTTCTAGAAACTTAACAGTAAAAGGGTCTAAGGCTTCCAAGTATATTTGAATGACTTCTTCTGAAATGATGAAATGTATCTCTATTTCAGGATACAACTTATGAAACCTATCATTAAATTGACTCATGGATTCATTAGGCTCTTTACAAATAGAAGTAAATTGATTTGATTCGTGTCAACAAATTTTCAAAAATTTTGAAGAAATGTTGCTTCTAGTTGATCCCAAGAAGTGGTAGAACCTACAGGTAAATTAATAAACCAATTATGAGTAAATTCATCCAATGTGTATGAAAACATCCTATAGATAACATCTTCATGCATAATTTGAGAGTGAAAAATAATATTGTTATATGCATGAAAATGTTCCTCTGTTGTATTAATTCCATCATGCTTATAATGAGGTAAATAATTTTCTGCCATTGAATCAATTTAAATATGCAAGGCTATGTATGCAAAACTTTACAACAATTGAATAATAACCATTTTTCTGAATTTATAGCAAATTAACATTAATGTAACATAAATCAGAAAATTGCACAATGCTTTTTTTTTTAAATAGTAAGTTTGAACAACTTCAAATGCTAGAAATTTAAAAATATTACCTTTCATGCCCTCCTTCTAGTGCCAATTTTGTTGAGTGGAAATTTTGCCCAATTGCAAAATCCCCATCACGATTAGGATTTTCAAATGAAAACACTCTCTTGTAAAGAAATAAACATTTCTCCAAGGTTCCTTCACTTAATGTGTGTTTGTATATTATGAAAATGTGTCGAATAAGTACTTAAAATACTTTAGTGATTTGCAAATAATTGTTAACAAGGGGCCAATGTTGGTAATATCTTATTATGCTATGCTATTAGTTGTTCATGAAACTTAATGAAGTGATGAGTGAATGGACCTTTATGTTGCTTCTAAACATGATAGAAAAATGATCCAAATTATTATCCTTATAATATAATAACATTTGAAAACCTTTATAAATTAACCCCCCTTTTGATGAAATTAATTTTCATAAAGAAAAAGTTAACCTATAGATTTTAAAATAATGGCCTTTGAAAACCTTAATAAATTAACCCCATTGATGAAATTAATTTTCATAAAGGAAAAGTTAACCTATAGCTTTTAAAATAATGGCCTTTGAAAACTTTTATAAATTAACCCCCTTTATGAAATTACAATTTTCATAATGGATAGTTAATCTATAGCCTGAATATAATGGTTTTTTAATACCATGTAAACAACCTTCCTTTAATGAAATTAAGTTTCATTAAGGTCAGTTTATTTATTGTTTGAAAATGAAAACTTTTAAAATTATGAAATTCATTGAAAATATGAACTTTATGAACAATTTTATAATTTTAAATTTACTTCAAACCAAAACTGAAACTGCTTTAAATAATAATTTAAAGCTTATTATTTGAATCCGTTTCTTTTTCTTTTTTGAATTCCTTTTTTTTTTGCAAAGAAATATTTTCAATAAATATTAATATTGAATACAGAATACCAAAGCTCATAAAACGACATCACATGGTGAGAATATTTCGTCCAGCAAAGTGAAGGAGCAACTTCAGCCAAACCTAGTGCGTTTCCAACCTACAATTTGTCTCCAAGACCTCCCACCTTTGTTTCTCGTGCATATCAATTTTTCAATCAAGTTCTGACCCTTTTTTAGTCCTCTAAAGGTGTATTTAATATTTCTTTGATCTTCCTTTCATTTTATTACGTAACGTCCTCATTTGGTAATCGGTGCAACCTCCCTATTTCAGTTTCATTTTTGTAACCCCTTTCATGTTTTTCTTTATAACCACTATGAACTCTTATATAACATTTATACCATAGTATTGGGATATGTTACCTTTTCCAAACCGTTGCTATCATCGTATTCACCACTACCAACATAATAATCATTCATAGCTAATGCCTACTAATAATGTTTCCTTATCTTCTTATTACCAATATTATGAATGACATCCTTTTAATATGCTTCATATGAATGTCATGAACATGAAGCAATCTTCGAAAAAATCCTAGCTATCCTTTACATTTACCCGATGAAAATAATTATTTCATTAAACTTGAAAATTCTTCAGCAATTAAATCATTCAATGTCGTTCGAGCAGGTAATGATATCTTCAATATAAACAAACTTTATAGAAAGAAGATAGTTTATATCATTCAATACATGCTCCATATTTCCTCCAACAATAATTATCTTCTAAAATAAGGGTGTGATGTTCAACCACTTCTTCACACTCTATAAATTCAACAATCGAATGCTTTTCAAATTCAACTTCATCAATTTCAAAAAAATTATCTTTAATAAAAAATTCATCTTCCTCAAGTAATAAAATTTTATGATCAGTCATAATGAAATCACATCTAGAACATTTCAATTCTAGAACTTTAATCATTTCATTCAACTCTACGGAAAACTCTATTCTATCACATGTTTTAATGCTAGTCAAATCTAGAACTTCTCTAATATCTTAAAACTCATGCATTTCTACATTTTGATAGACTTTATTACCACAATCCTCATTGATGGATATTGGATATGAAACTTGCACTTCCTCTTGGACAATATCCATTTTCTTTTAAAAACTAGGACATTCAATTTCATCACATTGATTTTTTACATTGAACATTATTTGATTCGAGGGTGCCAGATTAGATGATTGGCATTGGTTAGAATCTATAACTCCTAAAGAATAGTTTAACATGAGAGAAAAGTGTATCATGACTCATAGGTGGTATCTGATTTGAAACCTTAGGGTTAAGTAATGATAATTTACCCACATCAACCCCTTTCAAAATCCACCATTGTTCTATAACTATTGCCCCACCATAGGTTTTAAATAAGGATGGATATTTAAGAAGCTTTTCAAGAAACTTAACAGTAAAAGGGTCTAAGGCTTCCAAGTATATTTGAATGACTTCTTCTAAAATGATGAAATGTATCTCTATTTCAGTATACAACCTATGAAACCTATCATTAAATTGACTCATGGATTCATTAGGCTCTTTACAAATAGAAGTAAATTGATTTGATTCATGTCAACAAATTTTCCAAGATGTTCAAGAAATGTTGCTTCTAGTTGATCCCAAGAAGTGGTAGAACCTGTAGGTAAATTAATAAACCAATTATGAGTAAAGTCATCCAATGTGTATGAAAACATCCTATAGATAACATCTTCATACATAATTTGAGAGTGAAACATAATATTGTTATATGCGTGAAAATGTTCCTCTGTGGTATTAATTCCATCATGCTTATAATGATGTAAATAATTTTCCGCCATTGAATCAATTTAAATATGCAAGGCTATGTATGAAAAACTTTACAACAATTGAATAATAGCCATTTTTCTGAATTTATAGCAAATTAACATTAATATAACATAAATCAGAAAATTGCACAATGCTTTTTTTTTTAAATAGTAAGTTTGAACAACTTCAAATGCTAGAAATTTAAAAATATTACCTTTCATGCCCTCCTTCTAGTGCCAATTTTGTTGATTGGAAATTTTTCCCAATTGCAAAATCCCCATCACAGTTGGGATTTTCAAATGAAAACACTCTTTTGTAAAGAAATAAACATTTCTCCAAGGTTCCTTCACTTAATGTGTGTTTGTATATTATGAAAATGTGTCGAATAAGTACTTAAAATACTTTAGTGATTTGCAAATAATTGTTAACAAGGGGCCAATGTTGGTAATATCTTATTATGCTATGCTAGTAGTTGTTCATGAAACTTAATGAAGTGATGAGTGAATGGACCTTTATGTTGCTTGTAAACATGATAGAAAAATGATCCAAATTATTATCCTTATAATATAATAACATTTGAAAACCTTTATAAATTAACCCCCCTTTTGATGAAATTAATTTTCATAAAGAAAAAGTTAACCTATAGATTTTAAAATAATGGCCTTTGAAAACCTTTATAAATTAACCCCCTTGATGAAATTAATTTTCATAAAGGAAAAGTTAACCTATAGCTTTTAAAATAATGGCCTTTGAAAACTTTTATAAATTAACCCCCTTTATGAAATTACAATTTTCATAAAGGATAGTTAATCTGTAGCCTGAATATAATGGCTTTTTAATACCATGTAAACAACCTTCCTTTAATGAAATTAAGTTTCATTAAGGTCAGTTTATTTATTGTTTGAAAATGAAAACTTTTAAAATTATGAAATTCATTGAAAATATGAACTTTATGAACAATTTTATAATTTTAAATTTACTTCAAACCAAAACTGAAATTGCTTTAAATAATAATTTAAAGCTTATTATTTGAATCCGTTTCTTTTTCTTTTTTGAATTCCTTTTTTTTTGCAAAGAAATATTTTCAATAAATATTAATATTGAATACAGAATACCAAAGCTCATAAAACGACATCATATGGTGAGAATATTTCGTCCAGCAAGGTGAAAAAGCAACTTTAGCCAAACCTAGTGCGTTTCCAACCTACAATTTGTCTCCAAGACCTCCCACCTTTGTTTCTCGTGCATATCAATTTTTCAATCAAGTTCTGACCCTGTTTCAGTCCTCTAAAGGTGTATTTAATATTTCTTTGATCTTCCTTTCATTTTATTACGTAACGTCCTCATTTGGTAATCGGTGCAACCTCCCTATTTCAGTTTCATTTTTGTAACCCCTTTCATGTTTTTCTTTATAACCACTATGAACTCTTATATAACATTTATACCATAGTATTGGGATATGTTACCTTTTCCAAACCGTTGCTATCATCGTATTCACCACTACCAACATAATAATCAATCATAGCTGATGCCTACTAATAATGTTTTCTTATCTTCTTATTACCAATAT
Organism: Wollemia nobilis; assembly: GCA_028583015.1. Lineage (NCBI taxonomy): Eukaryota > Viridiplantae > Streptophyta > Pinopsida > Araucariales > Araucariaceae > Wollemia > Wollemia nobilis. The sequence continues at coordinate 23,476,445 of JAQPPZ010001195.1, forward strand.
TATGAATGACATCCTTTTAATATGCTTCATATGAATGTCATGAACATGAAGCAATCTTCGACAAAATCCTAGCTACCCTTTACATTTACCCGATGAAAATAATTATTTCATTAAACTTGAAAATTCTTCAGCAATTAAATCATTCAATGTCGTTCGAGCAGGTAATGATATCTTCAATATAAACAAACTTTATAGAAAGAAGATAGTTTATATCATTCACTACATGCTCCTTATTTCCTCCAACAATAATTATCTTCTAAAATAAGGGTGTGATGTTCAACCACTTCTTCACACTATAAATTCAACAATCGAATGCTTTTCAAATTCAACTTCATCAATTTCAAAAAAATTATCTTTAATAAAAAATTCATCTTCCTCAAGTAATAAAATTTTATGATCAGTCATAATGAAATCACATCTAGAACATTTCAATTCTGGAACTTTAATCATTTCATTCAACTCTACGGAAAACTCTATTCTATCACATGTTTTAATGCTAGTCAAATCTAGAATTTCTCTAATATCCTAAAACTCATGCATTTCTACATTTTGATAGACTTTATTACCACAATCCTCATTGATGGATATTGGATATGAAACTTGCACTTCCTCTTGGACAATATCAAATTTTTTTTTTAAACTAGGACATTCAATTTCATCACATTGATTGTTTACATTGAACATTATTTGATTCGAGGGTGCCAAATTAGATGATTGGCATTGGTTAGAATCTATAACTCTTAAAGAATAGTTTAACATGAGAGAAAAGTGTATCATGACTCATAGGTGGTATCTGATTTGAAACCTTAGGGTTAAGTAATGATAATTTACCCACATCAACCCCTTTCAAAATCCACCATTGTTCTATAACTATTGCCCCACCATAGGTTTTAAATAAGGATGGATATTTAAGAAGCTTTTCTAGAAACTTAACAGTAAAAGGGTCTAAGGCTTCCAAGTATCTTTGAATGACTTCTTCTAAAATGATGAAATGTATCTCTATTTCAGTATACAACTTATGAAACCTATCATTAAATTGACTCATGGATTCATTAGGCTCTTTACAAATAGAAGTAAATTGATTTGATTCGTGTCAACAAATTTTCCAAGATGTTCAAGAAATGTTGCTTCTAGTTGATCCCAAGAAGTGGTAGAACCTGTAGGTAAATTAATAAACCAATTATGAGTAAATTCATCCAATGTGTATGAAAACATCCTATAGATAACATCTTCATACATAATTTGAGAGTGAAACATAATATTGTTATATGCGTGAAAATGTTCCTCTGTGGTATTAATTCCATCATGCTTATAATGATGTAAATAATTTTCCGCCATTGAATCAATTTAAATATGCAAGGCTATGTATGAAAAACTTTACAACAATTGAATAATAGCCATTTTTCTGAATTTATAGCAAATTAACATTAATGTAACATAAATTAGAAAATTGCACAATGCTTTTTTTTTTAAATAGTAAGTTTGAACAACTTCAAATGCTAGAAATTTAAAAATATTACCTTTCATGCCCTCCTTCTAGTGCCAATTTTGTTGAGTGGAAATTTTGCCCAATTACAAAATCCCCATCACAGTTGGGATTTTCAAATGAAAACACTCTCTTGTAAAGAAATAAACATTTCTCCAAGGTTCCTTCACTTAATGTGTATTTGTATATTATGAAAATGTGTCGAATAAGTACTTAAAATTATTTAGTGATTTGCAAATAATTGCTAACAAGGGGCCAATGTTGGTAATATCTTATTATGCTATGCTATTAGTTGTTCATGAAACTTAATGAAGTGATGAGTGAATGGACCTTTATGTTGCTTGTAAACATGATAGAAAAATGATCCAAATTATTATCCTTATAATATAATAACATTTGAAAACCTTTATAAATTAACCCCCCTTTTGATGAAATTAATTTTCATAAAGAAAAAGTTAACCTATAGATTTTAAAATAATGGCCTTTGAAAACCTTAATAAATTAACCCCCTTGATGAAATTAATTTTCATAAAGGAAAAGTTAACCTATAGATTTTAAAATAATGGCCTTTGAAAACTTTTATAAATTAACCCCCTTTATGAAATTACAATTTTCATAAAGGATAGTTAATCTATAGCCTGAATATAATGGCTTTTTAATACCATGTAAACAACCTTCTTTTAATGAAATTAAGTTTCATTAAGGTCAGTTTATTTATTGTTTGAAAATGAAAACTTTTAAAATTATGAAATTCATTGAAAATATGAACTTTATGAACAATTTTATAATTTTAAATTTACATCAAACCAAAACTGAAACTGCTTTAAATAATAATTTAAAGCTTATTATTTGAATCCATTTCTTTTTCTTTTTTGAATTCCTTTTTTTTTTTGCAAAGAAATATTTTCAATAAATATTAATATTGAATACAGAATACCAAAGCTCATAAAACGACATCACATGGTGAGAATATTTTGTCCAGCAAAGTGAAGAAGCATGTTTAGCCAAACCTAGTGCGTTTCCAACCTACAATTTTTCTCCAAGACCTCCCACCTTTGTTTCTCGTGCATATCAATTTTTCAATCAAGTTCTGACCCTGTTTCAGTCCTCTAAAGGTGTATTTAATATTTCTTTGATCTTCCTTTCATTTTATTATGTAACGTCCTCATTTGGTAATCGGTGCAACCTCCCTATTTTAGTTTCATTTTTGTAACCCCTTTCATGTTTTTATTTATAACCACTATGAACTCTTATATAACATTTATACCATAGTATTGGGATATGTTACCTTTTCTAAACCGTTGCTATCATCGTATTCACCACTACCAACATAATAATCAATCATAGCTAATGCCTACTAATAATGTTTCCTTATCTTCTTATTACCAATATTATGAATGACATCCTTTTAATATGCTTCATATGAATGTCATGAACATGAAGCAATCTTCGACAAAATCCTAGCTACCCTTTACATTTACCCAATGAAAATAATTATTTCATTAAACTTGAAAATTCTTCAGCAATTAAATCATTCAATGTTGTTCGAGCAGGTAATGATATATTCAATATAAACAAACTTTATAGAAAGAAGATAGTTTATATAATTCACTACATGCTCCTTATTTCATCCAACAATAATTATCTTCTAAAATAAGGGTGTGATGTTCAACCACTTCTTCACACTCTATAAATTCAACAATCGAATGCTTTTCAAATTCAACTTCATCAATTTCAAAAAAATTATCTTTAATAAAAAATTCATCTTCGTCAATAATAAAATTTTATGATCAGTCAATGAAATCACATCTAGAACATTTCAATTCTGGAACTTTAATCATTTCATTCAACTCTACGAAAAAATCTATTCTATCACATGTTTTAATGATAGTCAAATCTAGAACTTCTCTAATATCTTAAAACTCATGCATTTCTACATTTTGATAGACTTTATTACCACAATCCTCATTGATGGATATTGGATATGAAACTTGCACTTCCTCTTGGACAATATCCATTTTATTTTAAAAACTAGGACATTCAATTTCATCACATTGATTGTTTACATTGAACATTATTTGATTCGAGGGTGCCAGATTAGATGATTGGCATTGTTTAGAATCTATAACTCCTAAATAATAGTTTAACATGAGAGAAAAGTGTATCAGGACTCATAGGTGGTATCTGATTTGAAACCTTAGGGTTAAGTAATGATAATTTACCCACATCAACCCCTTTCAAAATCCACCATTGTTCTATAACTATTGCCCCACCATAGGTTTTAAATAAGGATGGATATTTAAGAATATTTTCTAGAAACTTAACAGTAAAAGGGTCTAAGGCTTCCAAGTATATTTGAATGACTTCTTTTGAAATGATGAAATGTATCTCTATTTCAGTATACAACTTATGAAACCTATCATTAAATTGACTCATGGATTCATTAGGCTCTTTACAAATAGAAGTAAATTGATTTGATTTGTGTCAACAAATTTTCAAAAATGTTCAAGAAATGTTGCTTCTAGTTGATCCCAAGAAATGGTAGAACCTACAGGTAAATTAATAAACCAATTATGAGCAAATTCATCCAATGTGTATGGAAACATCCTATAGATAACATCTTCATGCATAATTTGAGAGTGAAACATAATGTTGTTATATGCGTGATAATGTTCTTCTGTTGTATTAATTCCATCATTCTTATAATGATGTAAATAATTTTCTGCCATTGAATCAATTTAAATATGCAGGGCTATGTAAGAAAAACTTTACAACAATTGAATAATAACCATTTTTTTGAATTTATAGCAAATTAACATTAATGTAACATAAATCAAAAAATTGCACAATGCTTTTTTTTAAAATAGTAAGTTTGAACAACTTCAAATGCTAGAAATTTAAAAATATTACCTTTCATGCCCTCCTTCTAGTGCCAATTTTGTTGAGTGGAAATTTTGCCCAATTGCAAAATCCCCATCACAGTTAGGATTTTCAAATGAAAACACTCTCTTGTAAAGAAATAAACATTTCTCCAAGGTTCCTTCACTTAATGTGTGTTTGTATATTATGAAAATGTGTCGAATAAGTACTTAAAATACTTTAGTGATTTGCAAATAATTGTTAACAAGGGGCCAATGTTGGTAATATCTTATTATGCTATGCTATTAGTTGTTCATGAAACTTAATGAAGTGATGAGTGAATGGACCTTTATGTTGCTTGTAAACATGATAGAAAAATGATCCAAATTATTATCCTTATAATATAATAACATTTGAAAACCTTTATAAATTAACCCCCCTTTTGATGAAATTAATTTTCATAAAGAAAAAGTTAACCTATAGATTTTAAAATAATGGCCTTTGAAAACCTTTATACATTAACCCCCTTGATGAAATTAATTTTCATAAAGGAAAAGTTAACCTATAGCTTTTAAAATAATGGCCTTTGAAAACTTTTATAAATTAACCCCCTTTATGAAATTACAATTTTCATAAAGGATAGTTAATGTATAGCCTGAATATAATGGCTTTTTAATACCATGTAAACAACCTTCCTTTAATGAAATTAAGTTTCATTAAGGTCAGTTTATTTATTGTTTGAAAATGAAAACTTTTAAAATTATGAAATTCATTGAAAATATGAACTTTATGAACAATTTTATAATTTTAAATTTACTTCAAACCAAAACTGAAACTGCTTTAAATAATAATTTAAAGCTTATTATTTGAATCCGTTTCTTTTTCTTTTTTGAATTCCTTTTTTTTTTTTGCAAAGAAATATTTTCAATAAATATTAATATTGAATACAGAATACCAAAGCTCATAAAACGACATCACATGGTGAGAATATTTCGTCCAACAAGGTGAAGAAGCAACTTTAGCCAAACCTAGTGCGTTTCCAACCTACAATTTGTCTCCAAGACCTCCCACCTTTGTTTCTCGTGCATATCAATTTTTCAATCAAGTTCTGACCCTGTTTCAGTCCTCTAAAGGTGTATTTAATATTTCTTTGATCTTCCTTTCATTTTATTACGTAATGTCCTCATTTGGTAATCGGTGCAACCTCCCTATTTCAGTTTCATTTTTGTAACCCCTTTCATGTTTTTATTTATAACCACTATGAACTCTTATATAACATTTATACCATAGTATTGGGATATGTTACCTTTTCCAAACCGTTGCTATCATCGTATTCACCACTACCAACATAATAATCAATCATAGCTGATGCCTACAAATAATGTTTCCTTATCTTCTTATTATCAATATTATGAATGACATCCTTTTAATATGCTTCATATGAATGTCATGAACATGAAGCAATCTTCGAAAAAATCCTAGCTACTCTTTACATTTACCTGATGAAAATAATTATTACATTAAACTTGAAAATTCTTCAGCAATTAAATCATTCAATGTCATTCGAGCAGGTAATGATATCTTCAATATAAACAAACTTTATAGAAAGAAGATAGTTTATATCATTCACTACATGCTCCTTATTTACTCCAACAATAATTATCTTCTAAAATAAGGGTGTGATGTTCAACCACTTCTTCACACTCTATAAATTCAACAATCGAATGCTTTTCAAATTCAACTTCATCAATTTCAAAAAAATTATCTTTAATAAAAAATTTATCTTCCTCAAGTAATAAAATTTTATGATCAGTCATAATGAAATCACATCTAGAACATTTCAATTCTGGAACTTTAATCATTTCATTCAACTCTATGGAAAACTCTATTCTATCACATGTTTTAATGCTAGTCAAATCTAGAACTTCTCTAATATCTTAAAACTCATGCATTTCTACATTTTGATAGACTTTATTACCACAATCCTCATTGATGGATATTGGATATGAAACTTGCACTTCCTCTTGGACAATATCAATTTTTTTTTTTAAACTAGGACATTCAATTTCATCACATTGATTTTTTACATTAAACATTATTTGATTCGAGGGTTCCATATTAGATGATTGGCATTGGTTAGAATCTATAACTCCTAAAGAATAGTTTAACATGAGAGAAAAGTGTATCATGACTCATAGGTGGTATCTGATTTGAAACCTTAGGGTTAAGTAATGATAATTTACCCACATCAACCCGTTTCAAAATCCACCATTGTTCTATAACTATTGCCCCACCATAGGTTTTAAATAAGGATGGATATTTAAGAAGCTTTTCTAGAAAATTAACAGTAAAAGTGTCTAAGGCTTCCAAGTATATTTGAATGGCTTATTCTGAAATGATGAAATGTATCTCTATTTCAGTATACAACTTATGAAACCTATCATTAAATTGACTCATGAATTCATTAGGCTCTTTACAAATAGAAGTAAATTGATTTGATTCGTGTCAACAAATTTTCCAAAATGTTCAAGAAATGTTGCTTCTAGTTGATCCCAAGAAGTGGTAGAACCTACAGGTAAATTAATAAACCAATTATGAGTAAATTCATCCAATGTGTATGAAAACATCCTATAGATAACATCTTCATGCATAATTTGAGAGTGAAACATAATATTGTTATATGCGTGAAAATGTTCCTCTGTTGTATTAATTCCATCATGCTTATAATGATGTAAATAATTTTCCGCCATTGAATCAATTTAAATATGCAAGGCTATGTATGAAAAAATTTACAACAATTGAATAATAACCATTTTTCTGAATTTATAGCAAATGAACATCAATGTAACATAAATCAGAAAATTGCACAATGCTTTTTCTTTTAAATAGTAAGTTTGAACAACTTCAAATGCTAGAAATTTAAAAATATTACCTTTCATGCCCTCCTTCTAGTGCCAATTTTGTTGAGTGGAAATTTTGCCCAATTGCAAAATCCCCATCACAGTTAGGATTTTCAAATGAAAACCCTCTCTTGTAAAGAAATAAACATTTCTCCAAGGTTCCTTCACTTAATGTGTGTTTGTATATTATGAAATTGTGTCCAATAAGTACTTAAAATACTTTAGTGATTTGCAAATAATTGTTAACAAGGGGCCAATGTTGGTAATATCTTATTATGCTATGCTATTAGTTGTTCATGAAACTTAATGAAGTGATGAGTGAATGGACCTTTATGTTGCTTGTAAACATGATAGAAAAATGATCCAAATTATTATCCTTATAATATAATAACATTTGAAAACCTTTATAAATTAACCTCCCTTTTGATGAAATTAATTTTCATAAAGAAAAAGTTAACCTATAGATTTTAAAATAATGGCCTTTGAAAACCTTTATAAATTAACCCCCTTGATGAAATTAATTTTAATAAAGGAAAATTTAACCTATAGCTTTTAAAATAATGGCCTTTGAAAACTTTTATAAATTAACCCCCTTTATGAAATTACAATTTTCATAAAGGATAGTTAATGTATAGCCTGAATATAATGGCTTTTTAATACCATGTAAACAACCTTCCTTTAATGAAATTAAGTTTCATTAAGGTCAGTTTATTTATTGTTTGAAAATGAAAACTTTTAAAATTATGAAATTCATTGAAAACGTGAATTTTATGAACAATTTTATAATTTTAAATTTACTTCAAACCAAAACCTAAACTTCGTTAAATAACAATTTAAAGCTTGTTATTTGAATCCGTTTCTTTTTCTTTTTTGAATTCCTTTTTTTTTGCAAAGACATATTTTCAATAAATGTTAATATTGAATACAGAATACCAAAACTCATAAAACGACATCACATGGTGAGAATATTTCATCCAGCAAAGTGAAGAAGCAACTTTAGCCAAACCTAGTGTGTTTCCAACCTACAATTTGTCTCCAAGACCTCCCACCTTTGTTTCTCATGCATATCAATTTTTCAATCAAGTTCTGACCCTGTTTCAGTCCTCTAAAGGTGTATTTAATATTTCTTTGATCTTCCTTTCATTTTATTACGTAACGTCCTCATTTGGTAATCGGTGCAACCTCCCTATTTCAGTTTCATTTTTGTAACCCCTTTCATGTTTTTCTTTATAACCACTATGAACTCTTATATAAAATTTATACCATAGTATTGGGATATGTTACCTTTTCCAAACCGTTGCTATCATCGTATTCACCACTACCAACATAATAATCAATCATAGCTGATGCCTACTAATAATGTTTTCTTATCTTCTTATTACCAATATTATGAATGCCATCCTTTTAATATGCTTCATATGAATGTCATGAACATGAAGCAATCTTCGACAAAATCCTAGCTACCCTTTACATTTACCCGATGAAAATAATTATTTCATTAAACTTGAAAATTCTTCAGCAATTAAATCATTCAATGTCGTTCGAGCAGGTAATGATATCTTCAATATAAACAAACTTTATAGAAAGAAGATAGTTTATATCATTCACTACATGATCCTTATTTCATCCAACAATAATTATCTTCTAAAATAAGGGTGTGATGTTCAACCACTTCTTCACACTCTATAAATTCAACAATCGAATGCTTTTCAAATTCAACTTCATCAATTTCAAAAAAATTATCTTTAATAAAAAATTCATCTTCCTCAAGTAATAAAATTTTATGATCAGTCATAATGAAATCACATCTAGAACATTTTAATTCTGGAACTTTAATCATTTCATTCAACTCTACGGAAAACTCTATTCTATCACATGTTTTAATGCTAGTAAAATCTAGAACTTCTCTAATATCTTAAAACTCATGCATTTCTACATTTTGATAGACTTTATTACCACAATCCTCATTGATGGATATTGGATATGAAACTTGCACTTCCTCTTGGACAATATCAATTTTTTTTTAAAAACTAGGACATTCAATTTCATCACATTGATTGTTTACATTTAACATTATTTGATTCGAGGGTGCCAGATTAGATAATTGGCATTAGTTAGAATCTATAACTCCTAAAGAATAGTTTAACATGAGAGAAATGTGTATCATGAATCATAGGTGGTATCTGATTTGAAACCTTAGGGTTAAGTAATGATAATTTACCCACATCAACCCCTTTCAAAATCCACCATTGTTCTATAACTATTGCCCCACCATAGGTTTTAAATGAGGATGGATATTTAAGAAGCTTTTCTGGAAACTTAACAGTAAAAGGGTCTAAGGCTTCCAAGTATATTTGAATGACTTCTTCTGAAATGATGAAATGTATCTCTATTTCAGCATACAACTTATGAAACCTATCATTAAATTGACTCATGGATTCATTAGGCTCTTTACAAATAGAAGTAAATTGATTTGATTCGTGTCAACAAATTTTCCAAAATGTTCAAGAAATGTTGCTTCTAGTTGATCCCAATAAGTGGTAGAACCTATAGGTAAATTAATAAACCAATTATGAGCAAATTCATCCAATGTGTATGGAAACATCCTATAGATAACATCTTCATGCATAATTTGAGAGTGAAACATAATGTTGTTATATGCGTGAAAATGTTCCTCTGTTGTATTAATTCCATCATGCTTATAATGAGGTAAATAATTTTCTGCCATTGAATCAATTTAAATATGCAAGGCTATGTATGAAAAACTTTACAACAATTGAATAATAACCATTATTCTGAATTTATAGCAAATTAACATTAATGTAACATAAATCAGAAAATTGCACAATGTTTTTTTTTTTTTAAATAGTAAGTTTGAACAACTTCAAATGCTAGAAATTTAAAAATATTACCCTTCATGCCCTCCTTCTAGTGCCAATTTTGTTGAGTGGAAATTTTTCCCAATTGCAAAATCCCCATCACAGTTAGGATTTTCAAATGAAAACACTCTCTTGTAAAGAAATAATGGCCTTTGAATTTTTTTTTAAAGATAAATATTTTTTATTTCATGCTTGTACACATCTCTATATCATAGAAAATAACAAAAGTCCCCCTGGTCAAGTCAAAAGCTAACTGAAGACACACTCAATGAGTCAAAAGCTAACAAAATTCCCCTAGATAAATAAAAAATTAACTAAAGTCCCCATAGACAAATCTCAAAGCTAAATAAAGTCATGGGCAAGTCAAAAGCTAACTAAATTCCCCTTAGGCAAATATCTATGTATATAGTGTATATATTTAAATATATTTGTATATATTTGAACTATAGTAGTGCTTTCTTGGGCACACCATGCATCAAGCATCTCTCATCATTTTATTTGTTTAAATTTTTCCTTTAAAGTGTTTTAATCAATGATAAACAAAATATATTAATCAACAAACTATATCACACCTAATCCTAACAAATCAAATCATCAATAATCTAATAAAATAATCCATCATCATCAATTATTAATTACAACAAAACTTTAAAGTGATTAAATCATCCATAATCATAAATAATAGTCAACATCGAACACCATAAAATCTAGTATATATATAAAATATATCATAGTGTATATATAGAAAGGAATGATCCTAATCTACAATTAAAATTATCATGATTATAATAATGTACAATTGGTATCATGATCTCCAAGTAAAACTAGGATAGAATCCTCTAAAATTAGCTCTGGTTAGTTTTGGGAGCCCATATTTAGTGCTCCCCCTTATCCTATTGCAGGTTTTATGCATCCTCGTAGAATGATGTGACTATGATATTACAAACCTAGAGTACATCCATGATTGTGTCCTTATAAATGATAAAAATTATTGATCTATGGGTCATGGTAGGTTGTCTTGTAGTATATTACCCACCCCACCTCTCTTTATAGATCTTTGTGTGTCACCTATAGCTCTTCCTATGTTGATAATAGTTCTTTTTGGACTTATTTTATCTATACCAATAACATATAAACCACTTGGTCCCCTCAAAATATTATTGTAGCTTTATCTACCATTGTGTCTCACTCTCCAATTAGACCTTGGATGGTTTGCTACATCATTGCAACTTATATCACTAGTTGATCATCTTCATAGCTTCTTTAGAGACCTCCTTGAGTCACTACCAATGTTACCTATGGGACCTTCACCTACATATCCAATGCATATCTCTATCTCAACTATCACTCAAGGAGACCTAATTGATCCTACCTCACTAGTTATACTTCTTAGTGGTGGTAGCACTAGTAGTGGTAGCACTACTGATGATGGTACTTTATCATTGTCTATCACTATACCCTTCCCCATAGATGTGCCTCTATAAAGTGGAACATCTAGGTCAATGTCACCTACCTTAGCCTCTATTATTTCACCCCTAGAACCATGATCCTCTTGGGATGAAACCCATGATACCACTACATGTATCCTATTGTAACTCTAGGGTCATCCTACCTAGGATATGGAATGGTAGGATCATCAAGGTTGACCTTGATAAAAATGTCTAGGTCAAGTGGCCCTCCAAATCCTCTCTCATATAAATCAATGATACCATATAGACCCTATCAGTATCCCCTATTATGTGCCATACTAGTAAAACACTCTATAAAAATGATGTAGCTCACACTCCCCCCATGTTCCCACCAACCATATTACTTGCCTTATATGAGCTATATAGTATATATCATCCTACCATCTAGCATGATGCCTATACACTTTAAAAAAAATCTCCATCACCTATAGGTTGTTTATTTTCCATTGTGCTACTAGTATTGTTCCTCTTTGTGGGCTCCCTTATCTTACCTCAAAGTGGTGATCCCATATATATGTTGTTGTTATCTTTGCATCATCCACATATACTAGAAGTCTTAGCAGTATCATCATAGAAATACACTCATAGTCCCATACCTAAAGTAGTTTACAATGCTCCTTAATAGATGATCTAGTGTAGAATCTAATATAACCAAATCAACACCACCTCTCCCCATATAAATATCACCTATCAATATCATATTCTTCATCTCCATTGAACAATCCTCTTACTCATGTTAGTAATACTCTTGATACTAGTGCACAAATAAGAGTCATATTCCTATCCAATTGATATATTACATGGGTGACATTGATGTCAATGTCAGACCTAATAAATAGGAAGGTCACATCCCATACCCTATTAGACTCTCATAGGTCTTCCCTTGGTCCCACCACATCCTGACCTCTACACCTTTGATGGGTACCCTAATGTCATATCCCCTATATATAGAGCTAGAAGATATTTATCTCTAAATACGATTATTCTGTTAGTGTAGTAAGGAGTGATATTTGAAACTTCACCTTAGCCATTAGGTCCACATGGTACATCCCTAATTTCATGATCAATACAAAGTTAGCTATATACAGTAGCCATTTGATAATATTTAGAGCATGCAAATATTGCTCTCTACATTCAAGCATTGCTTAATGCATTTCAATCTATGTTAGCCCAACCAGTATGTTAGTTTAACTAGAATTAAGGTCTGATCAAGAATAAGTATAAAAATTCCTAGCCTAGTCATCCCTAAAACAAAATTTCCACCACAAAACAAAATAATCAGTAGATAAAATATCCATTGATGCATGAAAGCATCATTAGACACAAAACCACCATCAAAAAGTGCTAGTATTACACAATAGTATCATTGGAATGCAAAAAAATTGTTGCTTACTTATGATGCATTTTTCAAGGCAAAAACAACAAGGTAGGTTTAATTTTTTCCACTCATCAATGGTGGTATTATGCCACCTAAGGGTAGTGCTTCTACCATGTCTACATGGTGATCAAATCATCCTTGGTGAGCTATCAAAAATTAGGTCCAAGTCATTTGTTTTCTTGCATACAATGAAAATATAATTAGTTTTACCCCCAACCCATTTACCCCTTAGCCTCCTGGGCCATTTTTCATTATATATCCTCAATTTATCATTCTTGCACTAGTATGGATCATATTAAAGTCAAATTTTCTCAGTCTAAATTAATTTCCCCCCCAAAATGTAGGGGGGTACACTAGGGTAAACAACACTTAATGCTACCCAAAGCATAGTTTTTAACATCACTTCTAAGCAATCAATCACAACATCAGTTATTTAGAATCATTGGCCATAAGAAACAAAAACACTTATCTCAAAATTAGGGCATCTATTCCAGTTTTTGGTGCATTTATTATATAATAAATGCATAAAAAAGATGTAAATCTAGTCACCCAATTTTGAGCATGGGGCTAATTTTCAAGCTTTCTAATTCCCTCATCAATTAGAATTTCAATTAGTCAAATTAAATCAACTTTCCTTTTATGCAAATTAAGAGCATTTATTTCTCCAAAATATTAGCACAAAGGCATGATCAATAGCATTGGCATCATTATAATTACCTAGCAACACTTTTGCAAAACCGTTTTTGATCTTTCCTATCCATTTTTTACCTCCAACAATCATGAGGTAAAAGTGCCATCATGAAAGCACCATTGACACTATCACCTCATTTTTTTTTTGACTATCATGCACTAAAATAAAGAAATTTGTCTTTTTTCCTCTCAAATCACCCATCATTAATGAACAAAATTCACAAAAAAGTAACTTGTAGCTCTTATAGAAATCCCAAGCCCAAGAATTGTTATTCTCATATTCTTCCAGTAATGACTTCTTAATTCCTTTTCAGATTCTTACCTTATCCAATCTTGTCACCTTCAATGTAATTCTTTTCCCAAGGAGCCATTACTACCTATACAACTAGAACTTGGGATTACCATTTAATCAAGATTTTTAGAGCAATAGAATTCTATAAAAATATCTCTAGATCATAGGTATTTATCATTTTGTATGGAAGGTTATCCTAAAATATTTTCACAATCTTGTGAAGGTCATATTTGTAAGTATTAAAGCTCTTGTTCCTTACAAGCTCTATCTAAGTACTCTTGCAACCATCCAAGCAAGTCTCCAACATTTCTTGAAGCAATCAAGTCTACAAGCTCTCAAGCAATCATCACCCATCAAGCATCCAATCCCACAAGCTCAAGAATTCAAATGCCATCAACAATTAGGCTAGTAAGCTTCCAAAAAGGGAAATCAAACTTACATCTTAGTTTATGTTCTTTCCCCTTATTTTATTTTGACTCTTCCTTATCCTTATAGATTTAACCATTATCTTATTACATTTAGAACTAATAATTTATCTTACATTTGCATTTAGTAAGGCAACTAATTTTGTCGTTTGATCTTAGTTTCAAGTAAGTAAATTTCTACTTCTCTAAAATTTGACAAGGCATCTATACTCATGAGTTAAGGCCCTTTATCATAGTTAACACAATTTTAGCTTATATTACAATTAATCTTACTATTTTTCTCTCAAATGCAAAAGTTTCACCAGACTATATGTCAATGGTGCTATTGATCTTTGGTTTACATAAAGTAAAAATACCAACATTGAGTGAAAGTATCAATAGCATTATCACAATCCAATGGTGCTTTCACCACGTAGAATTTATTTCTTATTGGTGAGCAGAAACTATGTTATGAAATCAATCGTTTCTTTTCCATTAATTATCAATATGGTAGTTCATGAACTTGTGAGTCCCAGTGCAAAGTATATGCCTACAATAGACTAGATATGAGTCCTATGTATCATTTTGGTTTGGGTGGGTGATTGTTGGTGTAATTGGAGTTCAGTCAAACTAGAAAAACTGAATTGCAAGAAAGTAAATTCTACAAAAAATTATGGAAAATTGAATTAAACTATCAAAAACATGACTTAAAGGAAATGTGTAGAAAAGTAATTTGTAGGAAAGCAAAACACATTTGTAGAATTTAAATAAAGCAAGAAAATGCAAAATTTAAAACACACTTGCAAAATAAATAAAAATAGGAAAGACACATTTGCAAAAAATAAATGATAGAAACTAATTAATAAAAGCAGAATGAAACAAGGGAGGAATATTTCCTGGAGTGGGTCCAGGCTCCTGTAGATATTCACCTGGTTAATTCACAATTTCACTCTTTGAACACAATGAAATGATCAAAACACTCAAGATTTTATTATGCAGTACCAATTTTATAAAACAAATTTGGATCCTTTCTTCAGGGGTGGCCTACCTTTTTTATACAGAATGTGGCCATACCCTATTACAAATTTAGAAGCTCCCAATTTTATCCATTCTAATGTGATTTTCTTCAACGGGTGTGCATAATATAACTAGACACCTAATAAAAGCGAAGTCACGCTAAAATTAACCCTTATGGGATAATCATAGTGTTTCCTATGTTTCCTTAACAAAATACATCTAATTTTATACATGGTCTTCAATATTTACAGTCAATGCACACATTTTTATTTTGTTGGGTATACGCGATGTTTGACCCATCACTGGAAAATAGGAACCTTTCTTACCTAACACCAGGATAAAGGCACCGTATTTAGCCTTCTCTTGTTCGTTGAAGATGATTGCTATTTTTTGGGTGTCAAATAGTGAGCACTTTCATTCTATCATCAAGATATAGGCATTGTCCAGCCTATTATCGGGAGATAGGTATCATCCTATGTACTAGGATATAGACACCATCGAACCTATTATCAAGAGATAGGTGTCATCCTGTGTACTAGGAGACAAACATTTCCTCTTCGATGGGAGATAAGTGCCTTTCGACCTATGGTCGAGAGATAGGCACTATACCTTAGCATATTTTGGAATACCTTACTCCTTTGCCACTATGGTCGTTAATCACCAAAAATTCCTTAATTGCGTTATGAAAGTATCAAATTCCATGGTTCGCATGGGACCTTGATTAAAAGGTGCAAAAAATGATATAAGGTACAACATATACACACAATTTTCACTCAAAACACACATTAGGCATAATACATCATTTTACATTAAATGTATACAAAAATCTCATAAAAATACATTTCTAATATAATAATGTTGCACATTTATGTTATTAAAGCATACAAAAATGAGCATTTTTGGTGCTCATCATCCTCGTGTCTAATTGTTGCTACATCCTCATGGCACCTATTACCGTTAATCCCTTGTTTCAACAATGACTTGCCAATATTCATTGTTCCAATGCTTTCTCTCCTTGGCTATGGATCTGTCTCATTCCTTGTTGTGCTTTCATTTTCTATGTTGTTTCATTTGAGTGGGACCTGCTTCTATCTCAGGTATTTTCTAGCATTTACTACACTGTAAGGGTTGGTTGGGCCCTGCCCCTGTATTTGTATTTATTTTGCTCCACTCCTTATTTTCTTTAACTTTCTCCATGTATAACCCTATGAATGTAGTGACATCCTTTTGGAATGCAGGCTTAGCTTGCTTCCAGTATTGATAGGTTAGGGGAAGCTAATCTGCAACTGGGAATTCAGGCTCATCCCAAGATGAATAATGGAATGTATCATGTATCTAGAATTTTGGCAATTACACCTCATTTAGGTCAAGTGTTGTATCCTCTGCATCATTCTCCTCTGCATATTCAAGTGGCAGAGACTCGAGTGCTCTAACTAGTGATGACATAATTGGTTCTTTGTTAAGTATGTCCATATTTTGAAAATATTCCTGAATCGTTGAGGGATTGACATAAGTTGAACCATACAGGTTCTAGAATTATTTTGGCTAGGCAGGATTGATAGAAATACTTGGCTCTATGGCCATACATTTATGAGCCTTTCACTTTTTCTTAGCCTCCTTCAAGTTCTTCTTGAGTTCCTGGAACTATTCTTTTTGGTTGGTGAAAGATTTCATGGATGTAGCCCACTCTTCATTTGAGTTTAGGTTTGGCTACACCTTCAGATTTTCTTGGGGTACTTTTTACTTTCGTTGGATTGCTGCTCTAGCCTTTGTATTTTGCCTTCTCTACGGTGCTCTCTTTTCTTTTTGTTTGGGTCATAATTTTTTGGTTGGTCTGGGTGTTGTTGCATTAGTTGTGGATGCCGAGGGACCAAACTCCTCTTCCTTTTTTAGAGGTGGTATCTCCTAGACCTCGAAAGACTTTGTTTCTTGCATATCCTAGTCCTTTGATGTGTTCCAAATTGGTTCAATTGTGGTTTCCCCATAAAACTGACTAACCGTATTTTGGTCAACTAATGGCTAACCATCTAACTATACAACCTTCATGGGATTAGCTAACTTCTATGGGTAGTCCACCATATATTATTACTCCTACCCTACCTCTGACTGGACAATAGGATCAAACATATATGTGTCATCAATGGGTTGAGTTGCATCTAGTTGTGCTTTAGGCTCCCTAGATGATTGGGAAGTTCCTACGTGGTCATCTGGTGATTGACCATATTATTGGGTAGTAATAGATATTTTTGCTGACTCCTCATCCTCACTATCATCAATTTATATTATAAGGGGTTTTCATTGCTCAATGGGATTCCCTTGTTCCTAGAAAGTAGTATTCATAGGGGCCTCTAATTGGTCCCCTATTTTGATCTTGTGGCTGACCGATGCCCTTCTGGAATCGATGTGAAGTACCCCTATGGACACAATTTTCTCCTCTGATTCTATAGAAAAAAATATTGTATCCATGGCCTAATATATTTGAATGGCAACATTGACCCTATCTAGTTTGACGACCTACAACTGCTAGACTCTATTTTCCAACTACCGCACCATTTCTTGTAGCTACTACAAAGTGTTATTTGCTTCTTGTTCCCTTGATATAGCATCCTATTTGGATTCTTTAATTTTTTCCTGCTCCTTTTTATAACATTCCTCCCAATTGATCTAGTAGATGCTATTTCGGTAAACCTTGGCATGTTGTCTATAATGATGGTTGCTCAAAAAATCATTGTATGCATCATGCTATACTATCCTCCTTATATTTTCAGTACCTTGTGCATGGAAGACCAGCCACCTCTGTAATATATGCTTCTGTGACTAGTATGACAAGTGTGTGCATTTATACGATGCCATCATCCATTGAAACTACAAATTCATGTGCTGCCTTTGGGTCTTGATTCTGGATAACTAGGCGGTAATACTTCATCCATCCCACAACCTCAAAATAAATTTTAACATCATCAATTATGCCCAAAATATCTTGGGGTTCATTATTCTTCAATGCATGATTAATTGAAGGTTTTCCATGGCAATTATTGGACCGGTTCTATATATTTCATTGTGTTTGCAAAAAAAGCACTATTTCTAATTTATAACATACCAAAGTGTGTGACTGTATTTATGCATACAGGGCACCCATATCCCCGAAATAAACACTAATTATGAGTAATCTACATAATTAAATCTAAAATCATGTACCAAATTTTAGATAGGTACCATTACAACCACTTTCTTCCATTCAATTAGCACTACATGGCATAGTACAAATTTGGGCTTGTATGATCAGATAAAAGTTTCATGGGACATGTGCCGACACATTATACATAAATGCTTTCTTTATGAAAATCTTGCACACACATAGTAGAAATTTTGGTACCTACCTAGATGGTGTTTCGTGATTTATCGTATGTAAATGTTCGTGATGCAATTTGATTGGCCAATGCGTGACAATAGTGTCTTTGGGACAAATGAACGGTGTGCATTTTTCATTCAAAAATTGCATCAAATTGAATTGTTATTGGGTACTACAATTTTATTAATCTTGAGATATTGTGCAAAAAATTGAAGAAAACATGGAATTTTTATTTTACCATGGGACGACATACGTCCCCTCCTTAGAAGTTGCTTGATTTGCCTTAGGAGTATGCATGGGTCACCGACAGAAAATCACTACATCCTTCGGTCAACAACCGAGAAGTAAATTGATTTCATAAATAAAAAGATAAACAAACATACTTTTATCCGTTAAAAAGTGACTCTAACTACACATGGATTTTTATGCCAATGTGGCTTTGGCTGATTTTTTGATGCTAAAGATAGTATTTGTGCTGTGTTGGAATATAGGTACCCTTTATTCATGTGGAAGATAGGCACTCTTTTTGATAGGAGACAAGCACCCTTCGTTGTATTGTGATACAGGCACCTGGTTTGCTGGGAGATAGGCACCCTTCACTATATTACGAATACAAGCACCCGATTTACTAGGCGACAAGTGCCTTACTCCAACTTACTAGAGATAGGCACTGTCTATGATTGTGAATACAAGTGCCTTTATTGGACATATTGGTACCTGCAATTTTATTTTTTATCACAAACAGGTGATTTTTTTCTTTCGCTTGCTGTATATGGTAGATAGGCACCTATTTTTTTGGTAAGGATATTTTATATACAAAATGAGTTTTTTAATAGGATCCCAAAACCTTATAGCATGAGAGGCCGCAACCCTTAGTAAAAAAATGAGCCCCTTGGGCTAGTATAGTAGAAACCATAGTAAAACTTACCAAAAAAAAACATAGTAATGCCCAGGAGGGCTACATCAAAAACCTCAAAATGGAGGTAAAACATGCTAAAAAAATAATGAAAAGAAATAGATGCATCCATTTTGAAACCCAAATATCTTCTCCCCACACCCTGTGCCCATCCACCCAAGCCTGATCCTCTCTTCTTGCTTATGTGGAATCATTAGCGATATCCTGGCTGGTGACCTTCTCCACATCCACCGAAAACAACTGATGCCACACCATGAGACATGTGGATAGTAATCCCTTATTTTCCAAGTGGTTGGCTAAACCATTGCCCTCCCTATAGGTGTGCTTGACTTGGACCAGGTTCCTCTAGAGGAGGAGGTTCCTGGCCTCAAAAATGATATTGAAAACCTTCCATGCTAGATCTTAGGAATTCATCATATAGTTAATGATGTTTAGTGGATCCCCTTAAACTACCAAGGGTCAGGGATCCTCTGAAATGAGATCGAGTCATCTCAGAAGTCCTCTGGCCTTCGCAACATGATTTATTTGAAACCCCAAGTTTTCACAGAAAGCCAGGATGAGCTGTCCATTATGGTCTCTAACTGATCCACCTGCAGCGGCCACCCCTGGGTTACCCCGAGAGGCCCATAAAAATTTAACTTCAACCATCCTTGAGGAGGACTAACCCACTTGACGTCCTTCCTAGATAACCGTGTATCCTCCCGCTCCTTGATATCCCTTGATAACTTCAAGTATTTGAACAAACGCTCTTCAAACACATGCTTGGGCCATGGGCTGGGGATAAGCTTGGAGTTCTCAATGGCAAAGGTGATGGCCCTATGAGGGACTAAGGGAGGATCCTTGGGAGGATTACTGAAGACCCGACCATTGCATTCCACCCATATCTGCCACAAAAAATGGTGGAAGAAGAAAGCCTCCTTAATGGTCTTGGGGGTAATCCATTGGATCTGAAATGTAGATAGGATGGAGCAAAGGACCGGCCTAGTGAAAACATAGTGCATGAACATGTGGTCAAATGAATCATAGTTAGACTCACACAGATAGCACCTATTGGGAATAGAAAACCCCCTCTTGTGAATATTGTCAATTATGAGAGCTTTATTCTGAAAGGCAATCCATGAGAAGAAATTTACCTTTGGGATCAAAAATTTCCTCCAGACCACATTGCAAGGAAAGTATGATTTCATCCCTTTGCATTAGAATTCATAGGCATATTTGATAGGGAATCCACCATCATATGTCCCCCTCCAAATCATTCGATTTGAACCTCTATTGGTGGGTATGATGATGTCCTTAAGGATGAAGGACAGGAAGTCAGTCTCAATATCTAGCCCCTCTGCATCAATGACTTTCCATTGTAGGGAGCCATTTATCCATTCAATGAAATTGACCACCCTCTGCCCAAAGTTGTTATTAAGAAAAGTTTTAAGGTGAACCAGCCTGATCTAATCAGAGAGAGGGTCCTCTAGATCCCACCTATCCTTCCAAAAATCTATGCTTCGGCCATCCCAAAGGATCCACCTGATGTCATCTTGGATTAGCTACCTTGATTGGACAATGGCTTTCCAGAAAGCCAACCCCCTAGTGGGAATCCCATCCTCAAGAAAGAAAGTGTTAGTGAGGTATTTCCTCTTGACAATTCTAACCCATTCTATTGATTCATCTACCATGATCCTCCAGGTGTGTTTGGAAATGAGTGCTAGGTTCATCTTCGCCATTCTACCGAACCCTAATTCTCCTTTCTTCTTGCTTTTGTAAACTTTATCCCAGGCCACCAAAGGAAACCTGGACTTGTCTTCATTGCCTGACCAAATAAAGTTATGTTGGTTCTGCTCAATCTTGTGAAGAACCGAGGCAAGCAATCTGAAAACAGACATGAAAAAGGTCGGAATCCCTTGGAGGCATGCCATAGTGAGGGTTGCCTTGGTATCTTGGGATAAGAACTTGCCTTTCCATGATACCAACTTTTTGTGGATTCTCTCAAGCACCATGTTCCACATCCCTTCCTTAACACACATGCAGAAGAGAGGGAGGCCAAGATAGGTAGTGGGGAGGGAGTCAATAGAGCACCCCAAGATCCTTGCAATATGAACTTTACGCCTGACAAGGGTGTTGAGAAAAAAGATCTTGCTTTTGACGTAGTTAACTTTTTGACTAAAAACACTCTCATAGAGTCCTAGGATTCGTTTGATGGATCTGGATTGAGCTACTGATGCTATGGTGGACAAGAGTGTGTCATCCACAAATTGCTAATGGGTGATCGCCTCAATCCCCAAGGTAGAGAGGATGTTGGTCACCTTCTTCTTCTGTTGGGAATCCTTAAGGGCTCTTCCTAAAGCTTC
Organism: Wollemia nobilis; assembly: GCA_028583015.1. Lineage (NCBI taxonomy): Eukaryota > Viridiplantae > Streptophyta > Pinopsida > Araucariales > Araucariaceae > Wollemia > Wollemia nobilis. The sequence continues at coordinate 23,498,429 of JAQPPZ010001195.1, forward strand.
TATGAGGATGATGAAAAAGGATGGGGGACAAAGGATCCCCTTGATGCAGACCTCTTGAGATTTGAAATAAACTAGTAGGAGAGCCATTGACTAAGATAGAGAACTAGGGGGAGGAAATGCAACTCTGGATGAGGTCAACCCATAAGGGATGGAAGCCAAACTTGAGGAGGATCTCTTGAAGGAAACCTCTGTCAACCCTATCGAAGGCCTTGTTCATATCAAGCTTGAGGAAAGGGAAGCTTTCTTGGTCATTGAGGCAGAATGTAGGGTTTCATGGATCAAGATGACCCCATCCAGGATGTTCCTCCATTTCATCAAACTACCTTGAGATTGATCAATGATAAGGGGGAGATTGGGCTTCAGCCTATTGGCCATAACCTTGGTCAACACTTTGTGGACGACGTTGCATAGACTAATAGGCCTATAATCAGATATGGATTTGCAGTCAGAGGCTTTTAGGATGAGGGCCAAGAAGGTGGAGTTGAAATTATGAGGGACAACTTTGGTTGACTGAATCTCTCTAATGGCCTCACATACATTGTTCCCCACCACATCCCACAGGTTTTGGAAAAACCTCAGAGAGAAACCATCCGGTCTAGGGGCTTTATAAGGTTGCATTGAAAACAAGGCCTCCTTAATCTCATCATGGGATAAAGGTTCCACCAGTCTGAGGTTCACATCCTAAGAAACGATGCAAGGAATATTAGATAGGAGAGTATCCTCAGCTTGGCTATCACCCTCTGGGGCACTTCCCAAGAGAATATAGAAAAAGGACACCACTTAAACCCTGATCTCAACTATGTCCTGATCTTATTGGATGCCCTGTACCACATAGTGGAGGTATGAAAGAACCTGGTGTTAGCATCACCTTCCTTGACCCACATGTCTCTTGAATTATGCCTCCATAAGGTTTCCTCTATAGCCAGGATGTTATGGAACTCTGCTAGGAGGTTCCTTTCCTCCTCCCTAGTAGGGTTGCTATGGTCCCCAACTTTGATTCTCCTTTCCATATCCTAAAGTTTCTTAGTAGTGGTCTTTTTACGGTGAAAAGTTTACCAAAAACCTCCCTATTCCAGATTTTCAAGTTTTCTTTGACCATATTTAGTTTTTGAGCCAGTTGAGAAGTGGCGGATCCTCCAAAATTTTGATGCCACCATGAGGACACTTGATCTTTGAAATCCTTGTGGAGAGTCCACATGGCTTCGAAATAGAAAGGAGTTTTGAAGGAGGGAGACCTGCTAGTTTCAAGGAGGATGGGACTGTGGTCTGATCCAATCCGAGGTAAGGCCAACAGGGTGACATCACCAAATAGAGGGATAGCTTCTTGAGATATGAGGAACATATCCAGCTTCACTTGGATGAGCCCGCTATCAATCCTCTTGTTTCTCCAAGTGAAAGAGGATCCCTTGAGCTTAACATCCATGAGCTCATTGGTATTGAAAATACCTTTGAAATCCTCCATGCTTCTGCTGAAATAGTCGTTACCTCCTTTCTTCTTAGATGGATGCAGAGGGCTATTGAAGTCTCCTCTTATGATCCATGGAAAGGTGTTGAAGGTGGTCCTAATTTGAGTTATAGTTTCTCACATTTTGGCCTACTCGATGGGGGAATTTGGAGCGTAAATAATGGACAGGATCCAAGAATTATTGCTGGTATTGGAGTGAAACAATATGTTTAGGATCCTGCTCAAGGATGACAAAAGACTTTATTCAACTAGGATAGGGTCCCAAAGGCACATGAGCCCACCTGACGTGCCTTGAGCTAGACTGATAAGGCACTCTCCTTTGGTCCAAATGGCCTTGGCAGACTTCTGAGAAGAGATCTTATCAATTTTTGTTTCTTGCATAATGAAGATGGAAGGATTGATCCTTTTCCTTAGGTCAACCACCAGTCGCTGCTTGGTCGCCACATTGAGGCCCCTCACATTCCATGATAGGACCTTCATTTTGAGGTTTTAGGGTTTTTCCTACCTCCCTTCACCAGCTAGAAGGGGGGATTGGTTCCTTGCTTATCATTCTGGTTGTCGAAATCATCAGAGAAAAGCATCAACTGGGTTCCATTTGTGATGTCCTCTGTCATTTCCTTGTTTATCTTCTCATTGACAGAGTGTCTCCCTATTTTTCTTTCACTGCCATAGTCAATGGCCTATTTACTACTCCTAGTGTTTCTGGGGCTGATTATCCTAGAGAAAGATGGGCCTTATTTTTTAGATAAAGGAGAAAGGGGTACCTCACCCCTATTCGAGCAGTTTGGGGATTTTCTATTGCCCTCTAGGTACTCATCCATAAAAGAATTTGGAACAACAATTTTGGGAAGGGTCTGTACTTGGATAACTGGATCCTCTATGTTAGGACTGGTGTGAAGTAAGGATTTTGAGAGCACCTCTTGCTTCTTTTGGGCTGACAGGGACGCTTCTCCTCGTTCATGGTTTTTCTTGCCTTGATTTGGAACATCACTCTGACCTTCCTCCTTAGGTGCTTTGTGGGTGGGATTACGCATGATATGTTTCGAGCCTAGCACTGACTCCTTTTTGAGAGGGGGAATACCCTAGTTCCTCTATATGACCTTGTTCGAACCTGTCACCTTTTGATTCTGAGCCCTCAATACAGGGCACTAATTCAAGAGGTGACCTTGAGTGCGACAGTGAGTACAAAAGGCTGGCTTGTTTTTGTACTCGATGGGTTGTATCTTGATGATGTGTGATCCTCTATACAAGTTTATGAAAGTGGGTAACTATATTTCCATGTTAGCAGAGACACAAAAGTGGGAATGGACCATCCTGGATCAGACCTTGGTGGAAGAATCAATGGCAATGAGCTCACCTATGGATCGGGCTATCCCTCTAATGACATTCTCGTGCTAGCATTGGAAAGGGAGCTTGGGAAACCTAATGAACAGAGGATCTACATTTATGTTTTGGGTTTTAGGTTTGAAATCCTTTCCCCAGTTTTGAAGAAAAAAGCTCCTGCACCCTTAGGAACCATGTTCCCCAGACCAAGATGTTACAGCAGTCCTCCTGAGTGTTGATCCTGATGGCAAAAAACCCCTAATAGAGGGCAACAATTTCCATGTTGTCATTGGTATTCCACTTCAAAAAATCCCATTTACGAATGTTCTCCATGTCTGGTCACCCTCCTACGAACTTTCCAATCAAAGTGAAATGCTCAAGCTCTAGGTAGTTGTCCATTAGGTCTTCAAGGATGACCAAATATGCTCTACAAGAAAGCAGTTCCTATGTGGGTTGCTTTGTTGTGGATCCTAGACTTAGTACCTGGGTGTAGGATCTGTTTTGGTTTACGTTTACCCTGCCTCTTGGTCCCTCCTTGTCAGGAGGGTCTTTTTGCTCCTGTCCGACCCATCCACTTGGGCCCCTGCTACATCGGGCCCTACCCCGTCATAACTACCATGGCTTGTCCATCCAAGACCCTCACCTGACCATCCTATCTCCTTTCTGCCACATCCTCCCTGTTGCTCTCCATCCACCACTCGCTCGCCTGCATTCTCGCTCTCCATCCTTCCTTGTGGGATCACATAATTTTGTATCTGAAAATGTTTTTTTAATGCAAGAGTTTTTTTCAAAAATTTAGACTTTGTTAGCAAGAAAAAAGGTAGATAGGCACCTTTTTGAATATATGTGCCTTAAAAATATTATAAAAGTAGGCAAATTTTACTATATGTGGGAGATAGGCACCTTCTCTTCGCTGGAAAGTCAACATCCACTAAGTTGACCCACAGTCAAACACCTTTTATCAATCCGAATATAGGTACTTTTACTTGGTGATAAAGTCAGCATCCGCTGCCTTGACTCGTATATAGGTATTTTACTCCCTGAGAAAGTATATACTTGTATACATGTCCAACTATAAGTACCCCTTTCCTAGCAGGTATTGGTGCTTCTTTCATTCATTTATCCTCCTATAAAGCTAAAAACACATAGGACACCATGGATCCTGTGCTTGATAGGCCTAGGTTTCCCATGATACCTATAAATTGCATTCAAGGTACGGTTTCCTACAAAACAATAAATGCACATATAAAATATAAAATAGGAATCATGGATCCTATGACTAATAGGCCTAGGTTTCCTAGGATGCCTACATATTCCATTTAGTGTACGATTTCCTGCAAAGTAGTAAATTAAAAAAAACTAAAAAAATCTAAATTAAAATATTTGTTATTTTTTGCAGATGAACACGCATTCATCAACTGCTAGAGAAGAATTTTCATTACAATGGGGTCTTCCCCATGCCTAATTTGGATTCATTCATGTGGAATGGTGGTATATGATATGGTCACTAGTGGTGGTTGACTATCAACACAATGTCGCTTCCATCTATGGTTCTGATGCACACACCATCATTGTTGATAATTTCAACCACTTCGTATGGTCCCATCCACTGCACAAGATTTCCCTTTCGCTCCTAGAACTAGGAGTCATACAACAATGCCCAATCTCCCATTTTAAACTATTTTGGCTATATATGGTGGTCATGCCATCGATCCCTCTATTTTTCATTATTTTCCTTCATTGCAAAGCATCCTACCGGTACTCATCCAGCTAGTTAAACTATTGAATATGATCTCTCTATTGAACATTCATATTTAAATTTAATTCTACAGTAGTCCACAGGGTTTTGATTTCAAATTCAATGGGCATCATGGCATTTTTCCTATACACCAATTGGAATGGTGTAAATCCAGTGGTAGTTTTCCAGGTAGTGCGATATGCCCACACTACCTTTAGTAAACAAGTTTCCCAATCTTTTCGGTGTTGCTATACCATCTTAGTAAGAATATTTTTTAGCTCTTGATTTATGACTTTCACTTACCCATTTAATTATGAATGATAGAGATAGTTTTATTGTACCAAAATTGATACTATTGCATCAAATCTTGAATCACTTTCGAGGTGAATTGAGGTCTTTGATCAGTGGTAATTTCTATAGGAACCTCAAATTGGGCGAAAATGGATTCATACAAGAAATTAGCTATAGTATTCTCCTTCAAATATTACAATGCCTGCACTTCAACCCATTTAGTCACATAGTCAATATAAACTAGAATATACCTTTTTATGCCTGACTGTGGATTGATGGGACCCACAAAGTCCATCCCCCATTTATTAAAAGGTTCAATGTGCACATGGGGCTGAAGTGGCATCTCATCTCGGAGAGTTGGTTTGCTCATTCATTGGCATTTATTGCATTGGTTAACATGTTTGACTACATATTTAAATAAAGAAGGCCAAAAATATCCAGTAGACAAAACTTTAAATGCAGTCCTTACTCCTGCAAAATGACCACCACATGGTTCATCATGACAAGCCTTGAGGATTTATGTGGTTTCATTTTTTGCAACACATCTTCACATGATTTGATCGGGCCCAATTTTAAATAGGTATCCATAAATCAATGAGAAGGTTGCACTCTTTTATATCAAATTTTGATGTTATCAGGGTAAGAATGTAGGGGATACTATATTGATGGCTAAGTAATTAGCCATATATGCATACCATGGAATTTGTTCATCTAGAGAAAAAATATGCTTATCTGGAAATTGATCCTCAGTGGTTGTATAGTCTTGAGATATTAACCTAGAGAGAAAATCTACAAAAACATTATCTCTATCAGGTTTATCAATAATGGTTACATCAAATTCCTACAACCGTAAAAGCCACCTAATAACTCTACCACTCACTGTAGGTTTATTCATTAGGAACCTGATAGTTGCATGTGAAGAACACAAGCTTATACTGAGAGGGGGGTGAACAATATAAGACCACTTTTTACTTTTATTTCCCAATCAATATTATGAAATATATAGATAGCAATATAAAAAAAAGTAATAAAATCAATGCACAAATCACCACATACAATAGAGACACCAAATTTACGTGGTTCACCCAATGTGTGCTACTCCACGGAGAAAATATTTCACTAAAATTTTCTTAATCAATATCTTGGTAAACATTTCCCTATTATAATGTTTAACTATATCTATCCAAAGGAGACACCAATCCCCTAATCAATTTTGTGTATCTCTATCCATAGGATAACTCCTTTCTCCTTAGTTCTAACTGGTGATATTCTAGAAGAACTATAATCCCCACTGCTCTGGCTAATGGATATCTATCCACTAAAGACTCCTATCCTCACTACCCTAGCTAATGGATATCTATCCACTGGATATTGTTGCCCTCTATACTCTATCACCTTAAAATATCTATCTCAAATATGCACTAAACATAGTCCTTTAGTCTAGCACAAATCTATCCTCAATATTTGTCCTCTGATCTACACTAAACACAGTCCTTCGATCTAGCACAAATATGTCCTCAATATCTATCCTTTGATCTGCACTAAACACAGTCCTTCGGTCTAGCACAAATCTATCCTCAATATCTATCCTCAAGCCTTAACACAAAGCTTGAATCAATCTCAAATCAACTCTGTTAGATCTAACCAAACCTTAACTCAAGGTTTTAACAAATCAATCAATCAACTCTGCTCTCAAGTCTTCTCAAAGACTTGTCTCAAATATGCCTTGTAAGATTCCCAAAATCTCACACTTATCTGTCCATAAGTCCTCTCTAGAACTTGTCCAAATCCGCTCAATAAGTCCTTACTAGAATTTATCCAAATCTACTCTCAATCTGTATCGTAAGCTTCCACAAAAGCTTACCCAAATATGTCCACAAGTCTTCTCAAAGACTTACCTCAAATCTTCTCAACAAGTCCACACTAGAACTTGTCCAAATATCATAGAAACATAAAGAGAATTGTTAGAGACTCAATATGCTCTACACTCATCACAATGCTCAATCACTTTCAATCACTCTCTTAGAAACACATAGAGAATTGTTAGAGACTCAATATGCATCACATTCACCTCAATACTCAATCACTTTCAATCACTCTCTTAGAAACATATAGAAAATTGTTAGAGACTCAATATGCTTCACATTCATCAATACTCAACCTATTTCTCAAATCAATTCAGAATATAGAATAATTTGTTTCACATAATTTTAATAATCACTTCACACATTCACTTGACTAGGCTTAACCAACTATACTCAACCAATCACTCATTGAAATGATACTTGCTCACAAACCCTAGTCCAAGCATATGAATACTCACTCAAATATTTACAACAATGCTTTATCAACCAATATCACATAACAATGATACTCATGTTCTTTCCAAAACCTAGTTCAAGTTCTTCACTCAACAACTTACTTCAATAATAATGATTACAAAATAATCTTCACATAACAATGATACTCATGTTCTTTGCAAACCCTAGCTCAATTTATTCACTCAACTCAAACACTTCAACAACAATGCTTATAAAACAAGGTTTTATCAACAACTCTTAATTCCAGAAAACCTTGAAGCATTAATTCAAAACACTCTCAACAATGCAAACCAAACAATCCTTTTCACTCCAACTTTTCATTCACAATTTTCAAAAATCACTCACTAGGAAGAATATGCCCATACCTTTTGTTGGATGTAGAAGTGCCTTTAGAAAACCTGTCTTAATCACAATTTTCTTCTTTCCAATTCCAATGGCTAGACACAAAAATATTACTTCAACACTTTCCAAAAAATATTCCTTGGACATGAAATAATCACAAATCAATTTATGCCTTATTGCTCCCTTTTAAGACAACACTCATCATACCATACATAAAGATAATTTTCTTGATATACCTTATAAAATCCAACTTAAAATAATATCCAACATCATAAAAATATCAACCAAACACCTTACAATATTTTCAAAACATTTGAGCACACAACATTAAAAATATATTTTTTCAAAAACCCTTATAACTCCTTTAGCAACCTTAGAACCAATTTAAATATGCAAAAATTAATTTTTAAATGCCCAAACTATATTCCCAAAATTTTTGATGACCAATTTACAAGCATACCTTATACTTCCCACAAAAGGGGATTCGGCGAGATTCGATCCGTCGTCTCCTCTAGCCTAAGTGCCTTAGCGCTTGGGAGCCCACCGCGTGGGCCACTAATGCCCATGTGAAGGAAGGTATAGCACCTTCCTCTTATGCCTTCACTTGTCGTCTATTCCTATCAAAATGTGCCCACTCCTTTCCTCATTATGGATGCAGCGTAATTTGTATAGCTCTCAATTCTAAAGCTCACATTAATTCTCGAAGGCATGGTAAGTATGGTAGGGTGGGAGTTCCCCCCTTTTATACATGCTTTTAATTTCTCCTCACGTCGGCAGCGCTTTATTAAAAATTGAATTTTGAATTTCAAATTTGATAACCCACCTTAGGGTTATTTATTTTTAGCTTAAATTAATTTATAATTAATAATTAAATTAATTAGTAATTAATTTAACTAAATTTATAAGTTAAGTAAATTAACTAGTAACTTAATTTATAATTAATTTTAAACTTCCTTGGCATAATATTATAAAATAATATTATAATTTTATTTATTTGGGTTTTTTCTTGCACTTTGGACCTCATCTGAATTCCATGAATTGGATCTTGAAACTAAAATTGAGACGGATGCTGCCAACTAAAACTGCCACTGACTAGTGCTAAAAGTTTGACATTAATGACCACTCACTCTTGAAATCAATGACAACTTATCACTCAAAATGTCCAACAATCTCTCCCTTTGTTATTGATGGTAACCCAAATTCTTTTTACCAAATTTTGACATTTTTCTTGTTCTGCTCCCCCTAGGAAATTGCTCCCCCTGACTCAATGCTTTCTCCTTAATCCAAATCTCTCCCCCTTACTCAAATATCTCCCCCTTTGACATCAATGGAAAAGGTTTACCTTTGGGGCTCAAGGCTAAGAATGAATCTCTTATCTTAGACCCTCCCCCACCTCCTCTTGAGGTGGCTAATTCTGGGGTGGGAGTATTTCTACTCCCAACAAGCACTGGTATTTAAATTTATCCTCTTTTCTTCTTATATGATCCTTTTGACTATTATTTTTCCTATTCCTATCCATGTCCACATTCTTGTTCCTGTTCCTATCCATGTCCACATTCCTATTCCTATTTTTGTCCATGCTTATATTCCTGTTCCTGTTCCTGTTCATGCTTGATTCTGGAATGTTTGCTCTACACCATTTTGCTATATGTCCATCATTATTACACTTATAACACTTAATGTTATTATTCCTTAGAGGTGCAAATGTATTAGTATTTCTCCTAGTGAAACCATATATTTTTTTTGTCATGAACCCTGCAATCCATTGCCTTGTGACCAAACTGATTACATGAGTAGCAATACCCATGGAAAAGTTGCCTATTTTTGAAATTCCCATTTTCCTGTCTTTCATGTGTCATACACTGTGAAGCCATGTGACCAAACCTGTGACATGAGGAACACCTTCCATTGAAATTTTCTTGTCTTGACCTCATTGGTCTCCTAGTCTCTCTTAACCTATTCTGATTGATGTTCCATTTGTTTCTTCTTTGTGCATTGTTCCTTTCCTCATTGAAATTTTTGTTGTCCAACTCATATTAAGATGTCTCACTTTCTCTTACATTGTCTTCTTTTGAAGTTTCTTCTGAAGAAGAACTTGAGGTTGACTTTTCTTCTTGTTTCTTTTGATCATGTTCAAAACCAAGACCTATTTTATTTGTTGACCTTCTTTGTACCTTGATCATCTTATCCACAATTTTTGAGCTCTTTCCAAAATTGTGTAGCTTATCCTTAATTTTTTCTAAATCTTCCCTTAATAGAGCTACTTCTTGTTCTAACCTTTCACACTATAATACCTTTGCTTCTAACTTATCCTTGAACTTCTTTGTCTTAGCCATTGACTTGTTTAGATCCTCTATAATATTTCTTCTCTCTTCATCGTATTATTGAAACTGAAACTCAAGTTTAGAGTTTTGCTTTCTTACCTTCTTTATTGTGTCAAGAGCATAAATAAGTTCTACCTTAAGATCAAATCCTTATTTATCTAATTCTTCCTCTATTTGTTTATCTTTGTCTACATATTCATTTTCTTTTGACTTGTCTACTATAGGATCACCTTCTTCTTCTTCTAGTGCCATTAGAATTTTTCTTTTGGTCCTTCAAGTGCATCCTCATATTCATCATCACTGAAACTGAAACCATTCCTTGTACAACTATATTTAATATGTCCAAAGTTACCACATCTAAAACACTTGATAATTATTGGTGATCTTTTCTTGACTTCTTCTTTTTCTTAAATCATAAATAGGACTTCATATTTATCATGATTTGAAGAACTAGAATCACTATCACTTGAGTACTTACTTGCCTTGTCTACATAGTAGCTCCTCTTTTTCTTTGGAAGAACTTCTTCCCTTGTTTGCTTTTTCCATCCTTACCTTTCTTTTAGTACCTGTATCTTTTTGATTCCCTATTCCTGTGATCCTATTTTTCTTCATCATTGTTATTTTTAGCTTCTTGATAATCAGTTGCATAGTGACCATACTTTCCATAATTGAAACATTTAACAAATTTAGTATCTTTAAATCTTATTGAATATTTATTCCTTCTACCATAATTTGCTTCTTCATCATTGGATGACTCATTGCTTGATTTTAACTTCTTACCCTTTGTCTTCGTAATTGCTTTGAAGGTTGCTTCCTTTTGGATATTAGGTTCTTTTGTTCTTAACTCAAAATATGTAAGAATACTAATTAACATATCTCTTTTCAAAAAATCACCATCCTTTGCTTCTTTTATAGATGAAATATTTTCACTAAACCTTTTTCGAAGAGACCTTAAGATCTCATCACAAACATATGATTCATCCACATTAAGTCCAAGTACTTGCATAGCATTAACAACCTCATCTATCCGAAGTAGATAAGAACTAATATCTTCCTCATTCTTCATTCTTAATTATTTAATTTATCCTTGTATATTTTGTATCTTTGCCTTCTTGCCATTTTTATCTCCTTCATATATGCTTTGCAACTTATCCCAAATTCCTTTTACATATTTACAATGCATAACTTTTATGGACTCTATTCTATGCAAACCTCTCAAAAGTGAATTCATTGCTTTTGAATTATAATGTTGTAGAAGCTTACCTTCCTTATTTGTATGTGGATCATTTGGTGGTATGGATTCATTTTCAACTGCTTCCCAAATTTCATTGCCAAGTGCCATCAAGTGAACCTTCATTATCATACTCAAATATATGTAGTCACTTCCATCAAAGATTGGTGTTGCATTTTTTGAGGACACATTGTTGGAATCCATTGTGTTCTTGTAATATTTTCCTTCAAGCCATTAAACTCTTCTGAAGGAACCCGCTCTGCTACCAATTGAAGAACACCTTATACTAAGAGTGGGGGTGAACAGTATAAGACCACTTTTTATTTTTCTTTCCCAATAAATGTTATGTAATATATATATATAGAAATATCAAAAATAGTAATAAAAAAATGCACAAATCACCACACACAATAGAGACACCAATTTTATGTGGTTCACCCAATGTGGGCTATTCCATGGAGAAAATATTTCACTAAAACTTTCTCAATCAATATCTTGGGAATCCTTTCTCTATTATAATATTTATGGACCTCTGTCCAAAGGAGACACCAATCCCCTAATCAAGTTTATGGATCTCTATCCATAGGAGAACTCATTTCTCCTCTTGTTGTGGCTGGTGATCTTCTAGAAGAATTGTTACCCCCACTGCTCTAGCTAATGGATCTCTATCCATTGAAGATACCTGTCTTCACTGCCCTAGCTAATGGATCTCTATCCACTGGAGACTATCATATTCTATACTATATAACCTCCACAACTCTGTCTCCAATCTATACTAAACATAGTCCTTCATTCTAGAACAAATTTGCTCAATCTCTATCTCTGGTCTAGCATAAACCTATCCTCAAATCTACACCAAACTTTGTCCTCAAATTTGCACTAAAAATAGTCCTTTGGTCTAGCAAAAATCTATCCTCAATATTTGTCTTCTGATCTTACACTAAACACAGTCCTTTAGTCTAGCACAAATCTATCCTCAAACTCTGTACTTAAGCCTTAACACAAATCTTGACTCAATATCAACTCAAATCTACTGGATCTGCCCTAAACCTTAACTCAAGGTTTGAACAAATCATAAATAGGACTTCATATCTATCATTATTTGAAAAACTAGCATCATTATCACTTGAGTACTTACTTGCCTTGTCTGCATAGTAGCTCCTCTTGTCAAATAATCACCATCCTTTGCTTATTCTATAGCTGAAATATTTTCACTAAACCTTGTTGGAAGAGACCTTAAGATCTTATCACAAACATCTTATTCATCCATATTAAGTCCAAGTCCTTGCATAGCATTAACAACCTCATATACCCGAAGTAAATAAGAACTAATGTCTTCCTCATTATTTATTCTTAATTCTTCAAATTGTCCTTTGAGATTTCGTATCTTTGCCTTTTTGACACTCTTATCTCCTTCATATATGCATTGTAAATTATCCTAAATTTCTTTTGCATCTTTACAATTCATAACTTGTATTGATTATGTTCTATGCAAACCTCTCAAAAGTGTATTCATTGCTTTTGAATTGTAATGTTGTAGAAGCTTACCTTACTTATCTATAGGTGGATCAACTAGTGGTATGTATCCATTTTCAATTGCTTCCCAAATTTCATTGCCAAGTGCCATTAGGTGAACCTTCATTCTCATAATCCAATATATGTAGTCACTTCTATCAAATATTGGTGTTGAATTATCTGAGGACACATTATTAGAGTCCATTGTGTTCTTGAAAGCTTTTCCTTCAAGCTGTTAAAATCTTTCGAAGAAACCCGCTCTGATAACAATTGAAGAACACAAGCTTATACTAAGAGGGGGTGAACAGTATAAGACCACTTTTTACTTTTATTTACCAATCAATATTATGTAATGTATATATAGAAATATCAATAGTAGTAATAAAAGTAATGCACAAATCACCACACACAATAGAGACACAAAATTTACATGGTTCACCCAATGTGGGATACTCCATGAAGAAAATATTTCACTAAAATTTTCTTATTCAATCTCTTGGGAAACCTTTTTAGATTACAATGTTTATGGATATCTATCCAAAGGAGACACCAATATCCTAATCAAGTTCATGGATCTCTATCCATAGGAGAACTCCTTTCTCCTTAGCTTTGACTAGTGATCTTCTAGAAGAAATGTTGCCACCACTACTCTGGCTATTGGATCTCTATCCACTGAAGACTCCTATCCTCACTACCCTGGATAATGGATCTCTATCCACTAGAGACTATCATCCTCTATAATCTATCACGTTCAAAGCTCTGTCTCAAATATGCACTAAACATAGTCCTTCAGTCTAGCACTAATCTATCCTCAATCTCTATCCTCTGATCTGCACTAAACACAATCCTTCGGTCTAGCACAAATCTGTCCTCAATATCTATCCTTTAATCTGCACTAAACACATTCCTTCGATCTAGCACAAATTTATCTTCAATATCTGTCCTCAAGCCTTAACATAAAGCTTGAATCAATCTCAAATCAACTCTATTAGATTTGCCCCAAACCTTAACTCAAGGTTTGAACAAATCAATCAATCAACTCTACTCTCAAGTCTTCTCAAATACTTGTCTCAAATATACCTTGTAAGCTTCCCAAAAGCTCATAGTTATCTATCCATAAGTCCTCTCTAGAACTTGTCCAAATTTGCTCAATAAGTCCTTACTAGAACTTATCCAAATTTGCTCTCAATCTATATTGTAAGCTTCCACAAAAGCTTACCCAAATCTATCCATAAGTCTTCTCAAAGACTTACCTCAAATATGCTCAACAAGTCCACTCTAGAACTTTTCCAATCTCATAGAAACATAAAGATAATTATTAGAGACTCAATATGCTCTACACTCATCACAATGCTCAATCAATTTCAATCACTCTCTTAGAAACATATAGAGAATTGTTAGAGACTCAATATGAATCACATTCACCTCAATACTAAATCACTTTCAATAACTCTCTTAGAAACATATAGAGAATTTTTAGAGACTCAATATGCATCACATTCACCTCAATACTCAATCACTTTCAATCACTCTCTTAGAAACATATAGAGAATTTATAGAGACTCAATATGCTTCACATTCACCTCAATACTCAATCACTTTCAATCACTCTCTTAGAAACATATAGAAAATTGTTAGAGACTCAATATGCTTCACATTCATCAATACTCAACCTCTTTCTCAAATCAATTCAGAATATAGAATAATTTGTTTCACAGAATTTGAACAATCACTTCACACATTCACTTGACTAGGCTTAACCAACTCTACTCAACCAATCACTCAATGAAATGATCCTTGCTCACAAATCCTAGTCCAAGCATATGAATACTCACTCAAATATTTCCAACAATGCTTTATCAACCAATATCACATAATAGTGATACTCATGTTCTTTCCAAATCCTAGTTCAAGTTCTTCACTCAACAACTCACTTCAACAACAATGCTTATAAAACAATCTTCACTTAACAATGATACTCATGTTCTTTACAAACCCTAGCTCAAGTTCTTCACTCCACTCAAACACTTCAAAAACAATGCTTATAAAACAAGTTTTTTTCAACAACTCTTAATTCCAGAAAACCTTGAAGTATTAATTCAAAACACTCTCAACAATGCAAACCAAACAATCCTTTTCACTCTAAATTTTCATTCATAATTTTCAATAATCACTCACTAGGAAGAATATACCCATACCTTTTGTTGTATGTAGAAATGCCTTTAGAAAACTTGTCTTAATCACAATTTTCTTCTTTCCAATTCCAATGGTTAGACACAACAATATTACTTCAACACTTTCCAAAAAATATTCCTTAGACATAAAATAATCACAACTCAATTTATGCCTTATTGCTCCCTTTTAAGACAACACTCATCATACCATACATAAATATAATTTCCTTGATACACCTTATAAACTTTAGCTTAAAATAATATCCAACATCATAAAAATATCAACCAAACACCTTACAATCTTTTCAAAATATTTGAGCACACAACATTAAAAATTTAATTTTGCAAAAACCCTTATAACTCCTTTAGCAACCTTAGAACCAATTTAAATATGCAAAAGCATTCAGAGAGGGAGTGGGAGATGTCGATGGGCGGGAAGTCATCTGCGGGGGAGCTCGAGAGCGGCCATGGTTTGATTCTTGGGCGCAGCAAAGCAGTCGGAGGGCACCAGGATTTCGGAGGTACGGAAGCATCCGTACCCATTGAAGAAGACCGGGCTGACGACAATGTCAGTTGGGGTAAGGACCCACCAGAAAAAGGGGGTGGTGGGGCTCAAAACACTTATGCTCAGGAAGCGGCCTCAGAAACCCTAAATGGTTCTCTACCAAAGAGTTGTTTTCGGTTGGGGATGAGCTGGACATCTCGACGGAAGTCCTTTCAAGCTTCATGGAGTTTGAGAAATTTACCCTCATAGGCAAATTCATTGGTGGCCATCTCGACATGGAAACCATCCGAAAGTGGGCAGCAAGCAAATGGAGGACTTCTAGTCATATGGAGCTGGCGGCCCTTTCTCGAGGTTTTTTTGCCATTAGAATGAACAATAAGGAGGATTACTGTAAAATTTTGGCTGGCGAGCCATGGTTTCTGGGCCGTAGAAGTTTATTCCTTAGGAAGTGGGACATGGATTTCAATCCTGACACCCAGAACATCAACATCGCCCCAATATGGGTTAGGCTTCGGAGTCTTCCCCTCTTTGGTTGGCATGAAAATTTCATAAGGGGTATTGCATGCTCCATTGGGGAGTTGGTCACCATTGACCCTCCCACCCGAGCTCGAACTAGGTTTGTCCAAGCTTGTTTTTGCGTTCTAGAAGATTTGGAGGCGGAGCTCCCAACTTCCATCACTCTTCGGTCTGGAGATACCATTCTTCATAAACAAGCTATTGTCTATGAAAATAGACCAGCTTTTTGCCCCCAGTGTCGGTCCCAAGGGCACCTTCAGTCCTAGTGTCCTCTTCAAAAATCGGGTAAGCAGAAGCATGAAAATGGTAATCCCCTAGAGCATGGTGAAGGTCAGGTGAAGCAGTCAAATCCAAACGTGAAAGGCCATTCTCCAGGCCCCTCCAGAGATTGCGGTAGACTCTCTCAGCTTGAAGAGAATCCCACTCTTCAATCGGACCCTGAGCAATTTGAAGCTAACAATCAGCAAGGAGTAGACTCCCACTTGGAAAGTGAATCATAGGAAGAGAAGGAACGAACCCCATCCCAAAATATGACACATGATGTTTCTCTGCTCCAAGATATGGGTCATCCCAATTTTAGCCAGTCACAGACACTGCTAGGTGAGTAGTCCGGTCACATTAGCCCCCGAAACACGAGGATCCAAAAGCAAAGTGTGGATTTTGGTAGTGAGAGGAAGCAAGGCCATCCTCCTGACAAAGACAGGCTAGACAAAGAGACAAAAATAGACGTTGCAAATAGAACCCAACATTTGCTGGTTCTGGATGACTGTGACACTCAGACAGTTGAAGCACATGCATCAAAACCTTCCCCTCAGCAAGGAAGGGGAGGTAAGAAAAACCTCAAACTATCCAGATGAAAGTCCTCTCATGGAATGTGAGAGGACTGAATGGTGCAGCCAAACGAAGGTTAGTGGCTGATCTCCGTAGGAGGACTAACCCGTCCATCCTTATTTTGCAAGAGACCAAGATCGATGCTATTTCCTCTGATAAAGTTGTGAAGGCCATTTGGGCCAAGGCAAATTGTCTGTCCAGCCCTGTAATGGTAACAACGGGAGGACTCATGGTTTTGTGGGACCCATCGAGGTTTGAGGGCAGCCTGTTGTCAACTTCCAAAAGAATCATCAATATACTGTTCCAGTCCAAAACCACCAATTTTTCCTGGATTCTGTCCAATGTTTATGCTTCAAATTCTGCCACAGAGAGAGTAGAAATGTGGAAAGCTATCTCTCAGATGAGGGAGAATTTTAGTAATTTTCCTTGGGTTTTAGGGGGCGACTTCAACTGTCCCCTTCATCCTTCAAAAAAAAAGGAGGGTCCGACCACTCCAACCGCAACTTGGAGGATTTTAGAGATTTTGTCTCTACTAATGGCCTGCTTGACATCGAACTCAAAGGGGCTTCCTTCACCTGGAGTAACAGAAGGATTGGGAGCGGTTTGATTTAGGTCAAGCTCGACAGGTTTTTCATTTCCCAAGAAGCCATTCCCATCGTTGGCAGGGCTATCCTTTCAGCACTTCCAAGGATTGGGTCTGACCATAACCCTATCTTCTTAGAGGTGGATGATGGGCCTATTTTTAAGACCCCCTTCAGATTCGAATCCATGTGGATTTCTCACAAGGACTTCAAAGGATTGGTTTTAGCATGGTGGCAATTGAAGGTGGAAGGAAGCGCTCCTAAGAGGGTGGCTTTAAAGCTCAAGATGGTCAAAGAAAAGCTGAAGGTTTGGAATAAAGAGGTTTTTGGCAACATTTTTGAGTCCAAAAAATCCATCTCTGAGAACCTGAAGGTTTTGGAGGAAAGGATGGAACTCGAGGGTTACACTGAGGGTCTTAGGGAGGAAGAGCGGAGCCTTTTGGTGGACTTTCATTCTATTCTCGCTAGGGAGGAAATTTTTTGGCGCCAGAAATCTCATGACCTTTGGTTGAAGAATGGAGACTCCAACATGAGGTTCTTCCATGCGTCTACTATGAGGCACAAAGGGGTCAACAAGATCATAGAAGTGGCTTGTAAGGATGGGCGCATTACCAAGGAGATAGAGGAAATTAGGAGCAAAGCGGTTGAATTTTTTCAAAATTTTCTCGGCACTCCTCCGGACAGCAACCTACAGGTCCAGAAATCTTTGCTTGCCAATTTTTTGACTAAAGTTCCCCATGAGGTAAGCATTAAGCTTTTGGAACCTTTTTCCTCATCCAAGATTAAGGAAGCATTGTTCTCCATGCAACCAGATAAGGCCCTTGGCCCCAATGGCTCCCCCCCCGATTCTTCCAAGTCATGTGGGAGGTCGTGGGTCCGGATGTGTATGATGCTATTCGGGTTATTCAAGCTTCCAGATCCATCAACCCAAAACTCAATTCCACCTTTCTTGCCCTCATTCCTAAGTCTCCTGCCTACAAAAGTTTCTCTGACTATCGACCCATAAGCCTGTGCAATGTTTTTTACAAGATTCTCACCAAGTCTATAGCCAATAGACTCAAAACAGTCCTCCCCCTCCTGATTGATCCTTGTCAGGGAAGCACTGTTAAAGGTAGAAACATCCTTGATGGTGTCATCACTGTCCATGAGACCCTCCACTCTGCTTACCACTCCAAGAATGCTACTCTTTTTCTTAAGCTCGACATGAAAAAATCCTTTGACCAGGTTGATCAAAAATTTTTGTGTGCAGTCCTCCTCAAGTTTGGCTTTCATCCCCACTGGATTGACCTTGTCTACAGTTGTATATCCACTCCCTTTTTTTTTGTCCTGGTCAATGGGTCCCCAGCTGGGTATTTCCAAAGTGCCAGAGGCCTCAGACAGGGCGATCCTTTGTCTCCCATCCTTTTCATTCTTCTGGCAGAGGTTCTGAGTTGGTCCATGAAAGAGGCTCTTCGTCAGAACAATATTTTTGGCATTTTGCCGACTTCTAGGGTTGATCCTATCACTCATTAGCAATTTGTGTATGACACCCTCATCTCCACTGGGATGTCTATTTCCCAAGACAAATCGCTCAAGCGGATCCTGTCCCATTATGAGCAAGCTGCAGGGCAAAAGGTCAATTACATCAAGAGCAAAATCTATTTTATTAACACTCCCCTGCGTAGGCAACTTTGGATTGCTAGAATTCTTGAATGCACTATTGATTCCTTGCCTACGTCCTATCTGGGGTTGCCTCTGTATTTTAGTGGGCGAGCCAGTGGAGACATGTGGAACATGATTCTTGAGCGCCTTCACAAGAAACTCGGCACTTGGAAGGGCAAACTCCTGTCGCAAGCCAAAAAAGCCACCCTTACCAAAGCTTGTCTTCAGGGGATCCCGACCTACTTTATGTTGGTGTTCATGCTTCTGGTTGCTGTTCACTCCAAAATCGAGAAGATTCAGAGGACCTTTCTATGGTCTGGCAATGAAGAAAAATCTAGACTCCTCCTTGTTTCCTGGGACAAGGTGTGCTTGAGGATAGACCAAGGCGGCTTGGGGTTGAGAAGATCTAGACTTATGAATTTGGCTCTGATCGCAAAGCATGCTTGGAGGATTCTTTCTAGCGACCCGATGGAGTGGGTTAAGCTGGTTAAAAAGAAGTATCTTGGCCCCAATTCCTTCTTGGATGCTGAGACCTCCTCCGTGGCATCGACTTTTTGGAAATCTGTGCTCCAAACCCAACATTTGATCAGCCTGGGAGCCCGCTGGATTTTGGGTGATGGCAACCTCATTTTATTTTGGAAGGATAGGTGGGTGACTGAGGAAGCCCTTGGGTTGAGGGTGGATCTTGCAGGGCTGAGAGGGTTGACTGACCCAAACTCCCAACTTAGGGTGGCAAATTTCATAGACCGGAGCACCTATTTTCCCCAGTGGAAGCTTCCAGTTGTGGAGGGGTTTAATAATGAGGTTACCTTTCTTGCTAATATCCTCCAGTCGGTTTTAATTCCTTCTGCTAGGAGGAATGAAAGAATCATCTGGAGTGGTACGAAGGATGGGTTGTTTTCTATTAAATCTACTTATGAGTTTCTCACCACCAAGATTGCTCTCGACTACAGGTGGAATACTCTTTGGAGGAAAGGGGTTGTCCCTAAAATCAACTTTTTTGCGTGGATCGCTTTCCACAACAAAGCCTTAACTATTGACAACCTTCACAAGAGAGGTTTTGCCTTCCCCAACAGGTGTTACTTGTGTCTAGAAGATTGCGAGACGAGGGATCATTTATTATTGCATTGCCCATTTTCCCACTCTGTTATTAGCATTGTCCTATCCTCCTTCCAAATCCTTTGGTGCTCTCCCCATTCCCTCAGAGATGCTTTCCACCAATGGCCTAATCCTTTCAAGAATCCTAAACTCTACTTCCTCCTCGAGGCCTCCTTCCACCATTCAATTTGGCAAATTTGGTTAGAGAGGAATGCCAAAATCTTTGGTAGAGTTCCTAGAGGGCCTCCTTCTATTGCTCAAAGGGCGTTATCCTATGCCATCGAGAATTCTATTGTTGTTCCCAGTCCCCGTCCCCACCTTCCGAGCGAAGAAGCGATTCTCAAAATAATGAATCTCTGGCCGTTTTTGGATGTTGTTAAAGGGCCCTGTCGAAGGAGTGTTGTTTGGACCACGCCCCCCATGGGGTGGATTAAATTAAACTTTGATGGAGCGGCTAAGGGTAATCCTAGGCCCGCTACTACTGGGGGTGTTGTTAGAGATCATGATGATAATATTGTGATGGCCTACTGTGAAGAGTTAGGCTCCCATATGAATCACTATGTTGGAGCCCAAGATGCTCTGAAAGGTATTCAGATTCTCTCTCAGGACCCTCGACCTCTAATTATTGAGGGTGACTCGCTCAACATCGTGAATTACCTCCTTGGCACCAAAAATCCTTCTTGGAAAGTCTACAAAATCATCCTCGAGGCAAGAACACTTCTCTCCCATCGTGGTAGGTGGAAAGCAAACCATATTTTGAGAGAAGGTAATCGCGTGGCTGATCACATGGCCAACAAAGGGCTCGTGACCATGTGTCCGATCGTGTGGCGGTCTCGCTTCCCATCCGAGGTGGAAAGGTTGGCCAGAGCGGACATCCCTTCATGAGGTTTAGCTGTCCATGGTGTCTTGTCTGTTTTGTTTTTCATTTTCCTTGTTTCAGTTCTTCGGCCTCTACTTGGTGTCCTCTCGGGTTTGTCCTGTTTCATTTTTTCGTTGGGTTTCCAGGCCTAAAATCCCTTTTTGTAGTCTCCAAGTCTTTAGCATTAGGGTGGCTTTACTTGCAATTAGGCTTATTGTTACAGCCAAGAGGTATGATGCATTATTAGAATTGTGGCTAATTTTGTACATAAGGTTTTGGGATCCTCTATAAAAACCCACTGTTAATACATTAAAATAATTACCAAAAAAAATTTAAATATGCAAAAATTATTTTTAAATTCCCAAAATTTTTGGCGACCAATTTACAAGCATATCTTATACTTCCCACAAAAGGGGATTCGGTGAGATTCGATCCATCGTCTCCTCTAGCCTAAGCGCCTTAGCGCTTGGGAGCCCACCACATGGGCTACTAATGCCCATGTGAAGGAAGGTATAGTGCCTTCCTCTTATGCCTTCACTCGCCATCTATTCCTATCAAAATGTACACACTCCTTTCCTCACTTTGGATGCAATGAAATTCGTATAGCTCTCAATTCTAAATCTCACATTAATTATCGAAGGCATGGTAAGTATGGTAGGGTGGGAGTTCTCTTATTTTATACATGCTTTTAATTTCTCCTCACATCGATGGAACTTTATTCGAATCGAATTTCAAATTTCAAATTTGATAACCCACCTTAGGGTTATTTATCCTTAGCTTAAATTAATTTATAATTAATAATTAAATTAATTATTAATTAATTTAAATAACTTTACAAGTTAAGTAAATTAACTAATAAATTAATTTATAATTAATTTTAAACTTCCTTGGCATAATATTATAAAAGAATATTATAATTTTATTTATTTGGGCCTTTTCTTGCAC
This sequence comes from Wollemia nobilis, assembly GCA_028583015.1. NCBI lineage: Eukaryota > Viridiplantae > Streptophyta > Pinopsida > Araucariales > Araucariaceae > Wollemia > Wollemia nobilis. The sequence continues at coordinate 23,520,129 of JAQPPZ010001195.1, forward strand.
TTTGGACCTCATCTGACTTCTGTGAACTGGATCTTGAAATTGAAACTGAGATGGATGTTGCCAAGTGAAACTGCCATTGACTAGTGCTGAAAGTTCAACATCAATGACCACTCACTCTTGACATCAATGATAACTTATCACTCAAAATGTCCAACAACATGATCTGTATGCACAAAAAATCTTATAATCTATAATGTAATGGAGAAATTTATTAATAGTGTGCACTACTGCAAGGAATTATGTCTTTGTGATAATATATTTGAACCCAACACCTATAAGATGTTTATTGACATAGTAGATGGCATAAAAATCATCTCCATATTTTTGTCCTAATGCAGTCCCTATCGCATTGTTAGATGCATCAGCATAAATATGAAAGGGGAGGATCCAATTTGGACCTCTCAGCATAGGAGAAGTGGTAAGTCTTTCTTTTAAAATCTGAAATGCTTTCACACTCACTGGTCTAGACAAACTCAATATTTTTATATAACAATGTATGAAGAGGTTTGACAATCTTGCTAAAGTCTTGGATAAACCATCTATAATATCCAGTAAATCTTAGAAAACTATGGATATCTTTCTATGTTTGGGGAGTAGGTAGATTTTTAATTACTTCAATTTTTTATTTATTTACTTTAATCCCCTCTGCAAATATATGATGTCCTAACACTATCCCTTCTTGCATTAACATAAAATATTTTTGTTACTAAGGGATAGGTTTATCTCTTAACACCATTGGAGTACTTTCTCCAGATTGGTTGTAGCTTCTTCAAAAATTTCATCGTAAACGGTGAAATCATCCTATACACTTCTATAGTTTCTCCAACCATGTCTAAAAATATACTAAGAACCACTCTTTGAAAGGTGGCAAGTGTGTTACACAACCCAAATGGTATGACCCGATAAACAAAAATCCCCCATGGATAAGTAAATTTGATTGTATCCACTAAACCCATGTGGGAACCAAAAATATTTTCATCCTACCAAGGTGTTGAGAACTTGGTCAATAAAGGGTAAGGGAAAGTGGTCTTTCCTAATGGCTTTGTTGAGCATCCTGTAATAAACACAAACACACCACTTACCATTTTTATTAGGCACCACCACTAAATATGACACCCATTGACTATCAAATATTGGATAAATAAACCCAGTTGATAAAAGTTTTTGTAACTCAGATTTAACAATTTCTTTCATGGCTAGATTAATTCTTCTTTGGGGTTGTCTTACCGATATCACATCGTCTTCCAAATATAACCTGAGTGCAAAATTCAGGTGAAATCCCCTTCATGTTTGTGTAATCCCACATAAAATTAGTTTGATATTTGACTAGTGTTGGACATTTTGAGTCCTTAAAGTTAAAGTTATCATTGATGTCAATAAATGAAGTCATCATTAAATATCAAGGAATTTGTCAAGAAATAAGTTATCAAAGTTGTCATTGATATTCTGGAAGGAGCTTCTCATAAATTCAAGATCAAAAGGAACAATTCAAAAGTTAAAGGCAAAGGGCTCCATAATATTTTTTAAATATTATGTGGAAGCATAAGTTAAAAGGTTTTTTTTTAAACCAATGGTGGCAAAAATTAAAAGGTTTTTCTTTAAAATCAATGGTGGCAAAAATAAAAGGTTTTTATTTAAAACCATAGGGTTTAAAGAATTAATTTATAAAATTTAAATTAAAAAGAATTTAAATATTTTATAAATTAATAAAGTTTTAAAGGAAAATCGAGCGTCGACATTGAGAATAAATCGAGCACTGGCGTCATGCATGGAGGAAGAGATTTAGTATAAAAGCTAATTCATTGGAGGTATTTCAATTATCCTTATGCTCGATGATAAAAAACATGCAATTGTATTTAAATATGTAAGGAAGAAAGAGCAGCAAAAATCTTATTTATGCACCAGTGAACATAGCCAAGGTGTGGTGAGAGACAGTAATCGTAGCCAAGGAGTGGCGAAAGATAGCGAATGTAGCCAAGGTGTGGCTAGAGACAACAAATTTAGCCAAGGAGTGGCACAAGGCAGCGAACATAGCCAAGGTGTGGCTAGAAATAGCATATGTAGCCAAGGTGTGGCGCAAGGCAGTGAGCATAGCCAAGGTGTGGCTCAAGGCAACAAACGTAGCCAAGGTCTGGCTTGAGGCAACGAACGTAGCAAGGTGTGGCCTAAAATAGGCTAAGGCATAAGGTGTGGAGGCTCCAAGGGAGAATGCAGCTCCATGGTGGTGATAGCCAAGAGGAAGGTGCTTGGAAGAAGAAGCACTTTAGGCGTTAATAAAATTGGTAACATTTTTGTGATATTTAATTTTAATTTAGGCTAAGGTTGAATAAAGGAGAAATAAGGTTGTAATTAATTTTATGAATGCCTAAATTAAAAGGGAGTAGTTATTATAAAGTATTGAGGTGAAAAGATTTAATTGTGGGTAAAATAATTTTACCTTTAAAAAGAGAAAGATAAATTGCATTATCTTATTAAAAGAATTATCTTTAATGCAATAATAAGTTTAGGGAGTTATAAGTAGAAATAGCTTTGGGTTTTGAAAAAAAAGTAGTAAAGTGACTTATTCTTGAGAGGTGAATATTCAAAATAGTTTGGTGTTGGATATTATTTTGAGATTAGATCAATAAGGCATACTCATGAATTAATATATGCACTGTATTGTCATCTAATCCTTTTGAGATTGGCAAAGGAATATTGTGTTATTATGGTAGATTCTTGAAGATCATATTTATCAAGAAAAAGGTATGGGCATATTTTTCAAAGTTTAATTTTATTGGTTGTTTTCTGGAAAATAAGTTTGGAGTGAAAAGGAATTGATTAGGGTTTCCTTTTAAGTGTGTTTGAGTGATTGCTACAATGTTTTTTGGAATAAAGAAGTGTGGTTAAAACCTTGTTTTATAAGCATTGTTGTTGAAGCCATTGGTTGTGTGAAGAACTTAATCTAGGGTTTGAGTATCATTGCTATGTGAAGATTATTTTATAAGCATTTTTTTTAAGCCATTGGTTGTGTGAAGAACTTAATCTAGGTTTTGAGTATCATTGCTATGTGAAGATTGTTTTATGAGCATTGTTGTTAAAGTGAGTTGTTGAGCAAAAAACTTGAACTAGGGTTTGAAAGAACATGAGTATCATTGTTATGTGAGGATTGTTGTTGAGCATTGTTGGAAACATTTTGATTTGATGTTTACATGTTTGGACTAGGGTTTGTGAGAAAGGGTTGTTTCTTTGAGTGATTGTTTGAGTAGAGTTGGTTGAGCCTAGTCAAGTGAGTGTGTGAAGTGATTGTTCAAGTTCCATAAAACAAACTATTTTATATTTTGATTTGAGTTGAGAAAGTGATTGGACATTGAGTATAGAACATATTGGGTCTCTAACAATTCTCTTTATGTTTCTATGAGATTGGACAAGTTCTAGTGTGGACTTTTTGAGAAGATTTGAGGTAAGTCTTTGAGAGGACTTGTGGACAGATTTGAGTAAGCTTTTGTGGAATATTACAATATATATCGAGAGCAATTTGGATAAGTTCTTCAGAGGATTTTTTGAGCAAATTTGAGGAAATTCTGAGTGGAATTGTTAAGTAGATTGAGCAAGTTTTGAGTGGACTTTTTGAATAGATTTGAGCAAGTTCTAATTGGACTTGTGGAGCAGATTTTGGTGTAGATTTGAGGACAGGTTTGTGCCATATCAGAGATAGAGATTGAGTATATTTGTGCTATATTGAAGGACTGTGTTTAGTGCATATTTGAGATAGAGCTTTGGAGGTGACAAAGCAGAAAGGATAATGGTCTCTAGTGGATAGAGATCCATCATCCAGGGTAGTGAGGATAGGTCTTCTGAGTGGGGACAAGAGTCTCAAGTTGAGAGAGATCCACAAGTCAGTGCAGTGGAGGTAGTAGTATTCTAAAGGATCACCAACCAAAGTAAAGGAGAAGGAGTTATCCTGTGGATAGAGATCCATGAAATTGATTTAGGGGATCAACATCTCCTTTGGACAGAGGTCCATAAAAATTGTAATAGGTAAATGATTCCCAAGATATTGATCGAGAAAATTTTAGTAAAATATTTTCTCCGTGGAGTATCCCACATTGGGTGAACCATGTAAATTGTGGTTTCTCTATTGTGTATGGTGTTTTATGCATTGATTTGACTACTGCTATTGGTATTGATCTATAAATTGCATAATATTGATTGGGAAAGAAAAGTAAAAGTTATATTATATTGTTCACCCCCCTCTCAGTATAATCTTGTGTTCTTCAATTGGTATCAGAGCGGGTTACTTCATAAGAGTTTAATAGCTTGAAAAAAAAGCTAACAAGAACACAATGTATCCTAAGGAGGTGTCCTCAAATAATTTAGCACCAATATTTTATGGAAGTGAATATATGTATTGGAGTATGATGATGAATATCTACCTAATGGCACTTGAAAGTGAATTTTGGGAAGCAGTGGAATTTGGATATGATCCCTTAGTCAATCCTCCTATAGATAAGGAAGGTAAGCTTATACAACACTATAATTCAAAATCAATGAATGCACTTGTGAGAGGTTTGCATAGAACAAAATCTATGAAGGTTATGCATTGTAAAACTGCAAAAGAAATGTGGGATAAATTACAAGGTATATATGAAGGAGATAAAAGTGTCAATAAAGCAAATATACGAAATATCAAAGGCCAATTTGAAATGTTAATAATGAATGATGAGAAAAATATCAGTGCTTATCTAATTTGAATTGATGAGGTTGTTAATGATATGCAAGGACTTGGAATGAAGATTGATGAATCAGATGTTTGTGATAAAGTATTAAGAACTCTTCCAAAAATATTAAGTGAATAGGTTTTTGCTATAGAAGTGTCAATGGATGGTGATTATTTGACAAGAGATAAGTTTCTTGGTATACTTACAACTTTTGAGATAAGAAAAAAAATCCTATTCCCCAGAAGGAAGCAACCTTCAAAGAAATCAAGAAAAAAAGGTAAGAAGTTAAAATCAAGCAGTGAGTCATCCAGTGATGAAGAAGCTAATTATGGTAGAAGAGCTAAAGATTCCAGAAGATCCAAAGATCTAAAATTTGTTAACTATTTCAATTTTGAAAAGTTTGTACATTTTGCAACAGTTTGTCAAGAACCAAAGAACAACAATGGTGAAGAAAAATAGGATTGCAGGAATAGGGAATCAGAAAGATATAAGAACTAGAAGAAAATCAAGGATGGACAAAGCAAACAAGGAAATAAGTTATTTTAAAAACAAAAGAGGAGCTACTATGCGGATAAGGCAAGTAAGTACTCAAGTGATAGTGATGCTAGTTTTTTAGACAATGATAGATATGAAGTCCTATTTATGATTGAAGAAAAAGAACTAGTTAAGAAAAGAATTCCAGTAATTCTCAAGTGTTTAGATGTGGTAACTTTGGACATATTGAAGATGATTATACAAGGAATGGTTATAGTTTTAGTGATGATGAGTATGAGGATGCATTTGAAATACCAGATGAAAATCTTCTAATGGATTTAGAAGAAGAAGTAAGTGATCCTATAGAAGACAAGCCAAAATAAAATAAATATGTGGACAAAGGCAAAACAATAGAGGAATATTCAGAAGAGAATGGTTATGATATCAAGGGAGAACTTATTTATGCCCTTGACACAATAAAGAAGGTAAGAAAGCAACACTCTAAACTTGAAATTCAGTTTCAAGAATGTGATGAAGAGAGAAGATTGCTTATAGAGGATTTAGAAAAATCAAAAGCTAAGGCAAAAAGGTTCAAGGATAAGTTAGAAGCAAAGATCTTGGAATGTGAGAAGTTAGCACAAGAAGTGGCACTACTAAAAGAAGATTTATAGGACTCCAAGATCAAGATGAAAGGGTTTAAAAACAACTCAAAGAACTTGGATAAGTTCATCAAGACACAAAAATCTACATCAAGCAAGATAGGTCTCGGATTTGAATAGAATCAAAAGAAATGGGAAGGAGAGTCAACTTCAAGTTTTAGATAAGAAGAAACTTCAAATGAAGATACTTCAGAAAAAGATAGTGTAAAAGAAAGTGAGAAATCTGAGGATGAGTTGGATAATAGAGAGTTCAACAAAAATAGGAACAATGTACAAAGAAGATATAGATGGAACAAAAATTAGAATAGATCTAGGATACCAATGAGGTCAAGACAAGGAAAATTTAATGGAAGATGCTTTTCATGTCACAAGTTTGGGCACATGGCTTCACAATGCAAAACACATGAAAGACAGAAATATGGGAACATACAGTTCTTCCATGGATATTGCTACTCATGTAATTAGTTTGGTCATAAGGCAATGAATTGTAGGGTTCATGACAGAAGAAGGTACAACTTCACTAGAATAAATCCTATAACATTTACACCTCCAAGAAATAATAACATTAAGTGTTACAAGTGCAAAAATCATGGTCACACATCAAAGTAGTGTAGAGCAGATATTTCAGAAATAGGTGTTAACAAGAACAGGAACATGAATAGGAATATGAACATGGATATGAACAGAAATAGGAACAAGAATGTAGACATGGACAGGAACATGGTCACTAAAAGAAATAGTGAGAGAAATTGGAAGAATCATATAATAAGGAAAGAGGATAAAGGTAAAGAACAATGCCTTTTGGGAGTAGAAATACTCCCACTCTAGAATTAACCACCTCAATAGGATGTGGAGGAGGGGCTAAGCTAAGAGGCTAATTCTTAGCCCCAAGCCCCAAAGGTGACCCTTTGACATTGATGTCAAAGGGGGAGAGATTTGAGTAAGGGGGAGAGACTTGGTAATTGAAGAGAGCATTGAGCCAAGGGGAGCAATGTCCCAGGGGGAGCAACATAGAAGAAGTCAATTTTTTGGTAAAATATTTTTGGGTTACCGTCAATGACAAAGGGGGAGATTGTTGGACATTTTGAGTCCTTAAAGTTAAAGTTGTCATTGATGTCAAGAAATGAAGTCATCATTAAATATCAAGGAATTTATCAAGAAACAAGTTATCAAAGATGCCATTGATATTCTGGAAGAAGCTTCTAATAAATTCAAGATCAAAAAGAACAATGCAAAAGTTAAAGGCAAACGTATCCATTATATTTTTTAAATATTATGTGGAAGCATAAGTTAAAAGGTTTTTCTTTAAAACCAATGGTGGCAAAAATTAAAAGTTTTTCTTTAAAACCAATGGTGGCAAAAATAAAAGTTTTTTCTTTAAAATCGTATGGTTTAAAGAACTAATTTATAAAATTTAAATTCAAAAGAATTTAAATATTTTATAAATTAATAAAGTTTCAAAGGAAAATCGAGCATCGACATTGAGAATAACTTGAGCGTCGATGTCATGCATGGAGGAAGAGATTTAGTATAAAAGCTAATGCCTTGGAGGCATTTCAATTATCCTTTTGCTCGATGATAAAAAATGTGCAATTGTGTTTAAATCTATAAGGAAGAAAGAGCAGCAAAAATATTGTTTATGCACCAGAGAACGTAGCCAAGGTGTGGTGAGAGACAGTAATCATATCCAAGGAGTGGTGCAAGATAGCGAACGTAGAAAAGGTGTGGCTAAAGACAACAAATGTAGTCAAGGAGTGGTGCAAGGCAACGAACGTAGCCAAGGTGTGGCTAGAAACAACAAATGTATTAAAGGAGTGGTGCAAGGTAGCGAGCGTAGCCAAGGTGTGTCTCAAGATAGGAAACATAGCCAAGGTGTGGCTTGAGGCAACGAACGTAGTAAGGCGTTGCCTGAAGCAGGCAAAGGCATAAGGTGTGGAGGATCCAAGGGAGAATGCAGCTCCACAGTGGTGACAACCAAGAGGAAGGTGCTTGGAAGAAGTGCTTCAGGCATTAATAAAACTAGTAACATTTTTGTGATCTTTAATTTTAATTTAGGTTAAGGTTGAATAAAGAAGAAATAATGTTGTAATTAATTTGATAAGTGCCTAAATTAAAAGGGAGTAGCTATTATAAAGTATTGAGGTAAAAAGATTTACTTGTGGGTAAAATACTTATACCTTAGAAAAGGGAAAGATAAATTGCATTCTCTTATTAAAAGAATTATCTTTAATGCAATAATAAGTTTAGGGAGTTATAAGTAGAAATAGCTTTGGGTTTTGAAAAACAAAGTAGTAAAATGACTTATGCTTGAGAGGTGAATATTCAAAATTATTTGGTGTTGGATATTATTTTGAGATTGGAGCAATAAGGTAGACTCATGAATTAATATATGCACTGTATTGTCATATAATACTTTTGAGAATGGCAAAGGAATATTGTGTTATTGTGGCAGATTCTTGAAGGTCATATTTATCAAGAAAAAGGTATGGGCGTATTTTTCAAAGTTTAAGTTGATTGGTTGTTTTCTGGAAAATAAGTTTGGAGTGAAAAACACTTGATTAGGGTTTTATTTTAAGTCTGTTTGAGTGATTGCTACAAGGTTATCTGGAATAAATAAGTGTGGTTAAAACCTTGTTTTATAAGCATTGTTGTTGAAGTCATTGGTTGTGTGAAGAACTTAATATAGGGTTTGAGTATCATTGCTATATGAAGATTGTTTTATAACCATTGTTGTTGAAGCCATTGGTTGTGTGAAGAACTTAATCTAGGGTTTGAGTATCATTGCTATGTGAATATTGTTTTATGAGAATTGTTGTTAAAGTGAGTTGTTGAGCAAAGAACTTGAACTAGGGTTTGAAAGAACATGAGTATCATTGTTATGTGAGGATTGTTGTTGAGCATTGTTGGAAACATTTTGAGTTGATGTTTACATGCTTGGACTAGGGTTTGTGAGCAAGGGTTGTTTCTTTGAGTGATTGGTTGAGTAGAGTTGGTTGATCCTAGTCAAGTGAGTGTGTGAAGTGATTGTTCAAGTTCCATAAAACAAACTATTCTATATTTTGATTTGAGTTGAGAAAGTGATTGGGCATTGAGTATAGAACATATTGGATCTCTAAAAAATTTCTTTATGTTTCTATGAGATTGGACCAGTTCTAGTGTGGACTTGTTGAAAATATTTGAGGCATGTATTTGAGAGGACTTGTGGACATATTTGAGTAAGCTTTTATGGAAGCTTACAATACAGATTGAGAGTAGATTTGAATAAGTTCTTGAGAGGAATTTTTGAGTAGATTTGAGCAAGTTCTGAGTGGACTTGTTGAGCAGATTGAGAAAGTTCTGAGTGGACTTGTTGAGCAGATTTGAGCAAGTTCTGAGTGGAATTGTGGACCAGATTTTAGTGTAAATTTGAGGACAGGTTTTTGCTAGATCATATATGGAGATTAAACATATTTGTGCTAGACCGAAGGACTATGTTTAGTGTAGATTTGAGATAAATCTTTGGAGGTGACAGAGCAGAGAGGAAAGTGGTCTCCAGTGGATAGATATCCATCAGCCAGGGCAATGAGGACAAGTCTTCTGATTGGGGATAAGATTCTTAAATGGAGAGAGATCCATAAGCCAATGCAGTGGAGGTAGTAGTCTTCTAGAGGATCACCAACCAAAGCAGAGGAGAAGGAGTTCTCCTATGGATAGAGATCCATGAACTTGATTTAGGGGATCAACATCTCCTTTGGACAGAGGTCCATAAACATTGTAATAGGGAAAGGATTCCCAAGAGATTGATTGAGAAAATTTTAGTGAAATATTTTCTCCATGGAGTAGCCCACATTGGGTGAACCATGTAAATTGTGGTGTCTCTATTGTGTATGGTGTTTTGTGCATTTCTTTGATTATTGCTATTGATATTGATCTATAAATTGCATAATATTGATTGGGAAAGAAAAGTAAAAAGTTATCTTATATTGTTCACCCCCCCTCTCAGTATAAGCTTGTGTTATTCAACTAGTATTTCCTTTAATTTATCCTCTTGAATAATTGACAACTCATTATCAATATTCAATACTCTATTAGGTGTTACCTCTATTTGTTTGACATGGTTATATTTGATGCCTAAAAGTGGGGATTCTAGAGGAGGATGAGAAGATTCCCCTTGGAAAAAGTGTGTTTTGACTTGTTCTTCATCAGTATCATCCTCAATCTCATCTAAAGTCATTATAGGTTGAAGCATCGACAAGGCATCATTATTTAAGACTTCACAATTTGGAAATCCCAACAAATTAGTGGACTGTGCAGTTGGATAAATGATCAAGTTTTTTATATTTTATCCATCTAAGATCGTCATCTATCTATCCTAAAAATTATATAAGCATCATTTATGGCCAACCAAGGTCTGCCTAATATAAGTGGATAACCATTCAATCCAAATATAGATTGAAATACTATAAAATCTATCAAATTCTTCCATGCGTCCATCGTAACAACAACATCTTCCAATATTCCCTTAGGAGTACGATGGATTGATCAAACAATTGAAGGATAGCTTTAGTTGGTCTCATATCCGTGAGTTGTATTTTCTGCATGGTTTCTTAGGGCATGATGTTTATGATAGCCTTTATATCTACCAATGTGTTGGGTAATTAGAAGCCCACAATTTTAATTATTAGCACTACGCTTCCTGGATCATAGTATTTAGGATGGTAGGTATTACCTAACATGAGATCATCCAATTTTCCTACCACACTTACTATTTTTTATGGTTTTCTTCCTATTTTTCAAACATAATTCTCTTATGGTATTCATGTATATGGGAATGCCTCTAATGGTTTATAAAAGGAGAATCATGATTGTAAAGTTTTTTAAGCCTTCCATAATGTCAAATTATGACTATATTGGATTTCTAAGTTTTTGTAATATTTTAAAAAATGAGGAACCCCTTCATTTTTATTTTTCTCAACAGTTTTTTTCTTCCACCTCTTCTACCAAAGGTGGCTCTTCTAATTCTAACTCTATATCCTCTTCCTCCACTATAGGAGGAGTTGGTTCTACTCCTAATTATCTACCTGATATAAGTTGTACAAGGTTGCAATATACTCTAATATGATATATTGGAAACATATATGTTTCTATTTGATGGGTGGTCTAATTTATATTTTTGTTCGAATTTGGAGTTGGTTGTGCAGGTAGCTGAATTGGTTTTGATGTAGGAGGTGCAGGCAAGCTGGGCTGCAATGGGGTTTGAGTTGTATTTTGTGGAGGTGAAGCCCATGCATTGTAATTACTCCATTGTGGCCCAGATTGTTGATAAGGCATGCATGGATAATGGTTGTAAGGATTAGACCCTTGGGTGGCATTCATCCAAGGAAGCTGACCCCACCATACCATGTTGGGTGGTTGAGTCTAACCTTGGTTCACATAGTTATTCCCCCATAAGGTGGCATTCCTCTTGGCATAGTATTTTCCATAGGAAATTGTTACCATTTTCTTCTATTACCCATGAAATAGGTTTCTTCTACTTTAGTTTCCTCTTTGACATTTTCTATTCATGGACACAACCTCATTTTATGATCCCTTTTACAGATTGTACACACTCTAACTTGTTTTTCAGACACCCATTTTTAGGATATTTTCTCCTACATTTTGGATAAAAGTAGGCTAGTACTACTTCAGTTTCCTACTTCTTTTTCTGAAGAAAGAGTGTATCCAGTTTAAGTGCAATAGATGAGAGAATCTCACTCTTCATATCTTCCAACATGTTGTCTATTTCAGCCTTATTTATTGAGGTTGTAGTTTTTGTAATTCATGTGGTTGGTTTACCTTTTCTGCGAGAATAATTCTGACATAATTATCAAATATATGACATCTGATGTTGGTAAACATCCCCTCCTGATATCAAATTCAAATCTTCTAGAGACTCATTTGTGAGACCCCTCAATAATATGATTCTTAAGGAGTTCTCAACCAGCTTTGCATGGGGTGATCTTTGCAAATTAAAGTTAAATCTATCCCAATAGTCTTCCAATGATTCTTCCTATTTTTGATTCATATCCAAGACTTCTTCCCTAACATATCGTACCCTCCCAAAGTTTTGGTATTAGTACAGGAAGATATTTTTCATATATTTCTAGGTTGCAATGTGTTTGTTTCCTAGACTAATGAACCAACATAGTGTTGAATCATCTAAAGTGGAGGGAAATAATTTTAGCTTTTGGGCATCTAATTTGTAATCCATTGACCTGCATAATATATAGAATTTAAAAAGGAATAGGTCAGGGTATTCAGTTGAAATTCCATTAAAGGTAGGAATATGAGCAGGAGATATGTGTTTCATATTAGTTTCTCCCCTTGCTTCCTCAATTGGGAAGTCAAAGTTGGTTGAAGCTTCTTTAATTTCAACCATATTTTTAGGTAATGTAGGTTCTACACCTACTGCTTCTAGGGCAACTTTCAAGGCTTCACACTTATATTTTTGTCTTCTAAAAGTATTCCTAAGTAAACATTTGAAATGGTTCCTTATTCAACTACTTTCCACCATTGAATGTTCAGTAAATCTTCCTCATATTGAGTTCTTTCAAACAGATGTCCTTGTTGGCAATTTTGTACTTTGCCACATTGATATTTTTTTTTTATTTTGATGGAGCATTTTGATTGTAATGCGATGATATTTATCCTAAGAATATCATTGTGGATCAATTTTATATGTTGCTTTTCTATTTGCATATGTACCCTTTTTTTCTTGAAAGTGATGAATGTTTAAAGGGAGAAACAAATTGAGAACTTCATTAGGAATTCAAATTTACAATGTTCGAAAGCACCATGAATTGGAGACGCCTTCGGCCCTATACACTCTCTCAAAAGGAAAAGGAAAGAAGCATTAAAAATGGTGAAGGACTGAAATATTTGAAAAAGGATGAGATATGCAAAATGTGTTTACCCTAAATATGGGGTGAAAGCTTCGTTCGCCCCCCCTTGGGATGAACGTCTCCCTAAAGTTTGAAAAATCAGCGCCCGCCCACCTTTTAAAAATTATTTTGATGAAAGGATGCATTCACCCCAAATATGGAGTGAAAGCTCCATTCACCCCTACTTGGGGTAAACATAATGTGAAATGTGTATGTGGGACCAAAAGGTCAACATCATATTTGCCTAGGTTGAGGGGCGAACATCCTGTTTGCTTCTCCAATGGGAAAACATGTGCCCCAAAGTTACGATGTCACTTTCTCCTTGGTCGAGGGGTCAAAATTCTGATCACCTCTCCTATGGGTGACCACACTACCAATGTAAAGGATGTCGCGAACACACTGGTAAAACAGAGCCGAGTGAATGCACCTAAGATGAGGGGTTTCTAACAAGTCAACATCGTAGTTTCCCTGATAGAGAGGTGATTGTATTTATCATATTTTTGAAGGGAAAACACGATCTTTAAGGGAGAAGGGTGAATGTGATTACACAAATAAGGATGTTCAGTTGTTAAAAAATTTTGCTTGAAATGAGAAGAATGATTTTGCCATGGTCAAAGGGAAACGTAATCAATCAAAAGCATATTCTTCGATGATGACCAAATTTCAAAGGTGCCTAGAGCAGGTTTTGACAAACATTAAATAATGGTGGTGATGAGTAACTCAAATTGTGAATCCCAAATTAAGAAGAGAGTCGTGTTAAAAATACAGGAGTATTTTCATGATTTCCAAAGCTAGAGTGTGTTTTCAAAGCATCAAACATCCCTTAATTTTTTGTGCACCGACACCCAAAGATGTTGATTTCCTAGGAATGTTTCCTTGAAATATGGATCGTTGTTCCAAGAGAATAAATTTTCAATAATTTTGAGGAGGAAGTTCCTCACTATGGTTCCTGATATGCAATCATTTTGTCTCCATATGCATCTAATGAAAGAGGCAAAATCCTCTATAAATACTACTAAATTATTATTGTAAAAGGAGGTTAGACACTTCGCGAGAAAACTCTCCAAGTTCTTTGCATCAATAGAATACACCAGGCTTCTAAATTTACAAGTAATCTTGTGTGCAATTTCCTTCTGTATTCATGAACTTCTATTTTACATTCATGTTCCTTATTTGTTGTGAAGTTTAAAATTCTACATTTGAATTTATATATTGCTAATGAGGGAGTGAGTGTTGGAGTGTTATTTTGAAGGTTGTTATTGTAATTTTATAAGTAAATTCTACTGGTTTTCTTTTGTAATATGCTCTTTCATGCTTGGGTGAATTTCCTATTGTTAGTCTCTCCCAAATCCCACATATTCGATCTGTGGCCATATTTTCTATTTCTTTCTGCAATTTTTTGATGTGCAAGGTGCAGCCAAAGTATTGTCATTGTTGTCAACACAGACAGAGAGATCGGTTGATGCAGTTGATGCAGTGGATAGGAGTTCGGAGGTCGGTCGAGAACATGTACAGTGAATTTCCAAGAAGACAGAAGTGGCCCAGATTCAGAAAATCAAAGAAAAAGACAAGTAAGAAAACTGTCGCGATATCGCGACATGTTTTTTGTCACGATTTCGTGACATCTCGGAGGAGAGAGAAAATGCTATCAAAATTGTCACGATTTCGTGACATCTCGGAGGAGAGAGAAAATGTTGTCAAAATTGTCGTGATTTCGTGACATATCGGAGGAGAGAGAAAATGCTAGCAAAACTGTCGCGATTTCGCGACATGTTGTCAGAGAAGAAGGCAAGTAGAAAAACTGTCGTGATTTCGTGACATGTTGGAAGCAAAGAAGGCAAGTAAGAAAACTGTCATGATTTCGTGACATGTTTGGAGAGAAGGCACAGGCAAAGAAAACTGTCATGATTTCGTGACATGTTTGGAGAGAAGGAGCTTGCAAAGGAAAGTGTCGCGATTTCGTGACAATTTGCAAGAAGGACTGTACGGATGAAAAAGTGTCACGATTTCATGACAGGTTCGAAGAGAAAGCGCCAAGGAGAGAAAGTGTCACGATTTCATGACAAGTTTGAAGAGAAAGTGCCAAGGAGAGAAAGTGTCACGATTTCATGACAGGTTCGAAGAGAAAGCGCCAAGGAGAGAAAGTGTCACGATTTCATGACAGGTTCGAAGAGAAAGCGCCAAGGAGAGAAAGTGTCACGATTTCATGACGGGTTCGAAGAGAAAGCGCCAAGGAGGGAAAGTGTCACGATTTCATGACATGTTGTGTTTTCAAAGTAGAAAAGCGCTAAGGAGAAATAGTGTCACGATTTCATGACATTGTTTTCACAAGAGAAAAGGCAAAGGGAAATGTGTCACGATTTCGTGACATGTGTTTTCGGCAAAGATAGAAAAGGTACAAGGCAGCGAATGTGTCACGATTTCATGACATGTGTTTTGGCTGGCCAAAGACAGAAAAGGCACAAGGCAGCGAAAGTGTCACGATTTCATGACATGTTTCATTTTGCGGGCGGAAGGCAGAGAAGTGCAAGGAAGCGAAAAGTGTCACGATTTCATGACATGTGTTTTCACTGGCCAAAGACAAAAAAGGCACAAGGCAGCGAAAGTGTCACGATTTCATGACATGTTTCATTTTCACGGGTGGAAGGTAGAGAAGTGCAAGGAAGCGAAAAGTGTCACGATTTCATGACATGTCTGGTTTTCATGGGTGCAAGCGAAGAAGTGGACAAGGAGGCCAAAAATGTCATGATATCGTGACACGTCATGTTTTCATGAGTAGAAGGCGAGAAGAGTACAAAGAGACAAAAATGTCATGATTTTGTGATAGGTCGCAACAACGATTATGAACAGTTAACTGGAGTCAGTGTGACAGTTATAGGTGTAGTTACAGATAGAAATCATGCAAGCTATTTTAAGAACTATCGAAGAAGGAGAAATCGAACAGTCGCATAAATAGAATCAAAAAATGCATGCATGCACAGAAATGAATACGAACAGTCATGATCAAGAAGACGTACAGTCATGGTAGAGATATACGTTGCATGTAACGTAATGCCCACACTATATATATACAAAAGGAGTTACATATAGAAGGAGTTACAGTTGACAAGTGGCAGAAGAGAATATTAATAGAACAGTTACAACTGGCAAGTGGCGCATGAGAAATAAAAGATGGAGTTACAACTGGAGTTACTGTTAGACAATTTGATTATAAAAGGGCAGTTGCATGGAGGAATAAAGTTGTCGCTCAGAGTGAAAAAGTGTTGCAGAAAGAGTGTGAAAGTGCTGCTGAAAGAGAGTGCGCAGGAGGTGAGTGAGCAGGGTGTGTGTTGTGTAAAGAGTGGGCAATGTTGAGAAAGCAATAGACCAGTCAGGGTCTTGTAAAAGTGAAGGCATTTTTATGTCAAAAAGATTCAAAATAGAATTCTGAGTTGGTGCTTGGAATCAGGGGTTGGTGCTCCTTTATGTTGGTGCAGATAAATTAGGGGTTGGTGCTCCTTCCAGTCGATGCTGGTAAATTAGGGGTTGGTGCTCCTTTCTATTGGTGCAGATAAATTAGGGGTTGGTGCTCCTTCTAGTGGGTGTTGGTAAATTGTTTGTAAAGTTGGTGCTTTGCAAAGGCTAGATTTGGATGGGTGTCCAAGTAGTCTATTTTTGAGGAGTAGCCAAAATTGGTGAACCTCGTTACATCTTGTGTTATGTGATGCTCTCATGTGATATTTGCTTTATCTGGTTTTAAGTTTTCATTGCTTCAGATTTAAGAGTTAAGTTTTTAAGTTTGAAATAGCTACACTGATTCACCCCCCCTCTTAGTGCCATTGTAAGACTAACAATTGGTATCAGAGCCAAGTTCTTGAACAAGCTCAATCGGCTAAGGTGATCTGGGAAGTGCCACAATGGCAGTTGGTGAAGGATTCTCATCAAACAAAGCTCCATTGTTTGACGGGACTAATTACGCGTTCTAGAAAATCAGGATGCAGACATATCTATGTGCATTGGGATACGACATATGGGACTCAGTAGAAAGTGGATACACAATACCCACCACTCCTCCAACCGATGCTATCGGTAAGAAACTATTTGAGAATGACTCAAAGGCAAAGAATGCTATAATGTGCGGTGTAGCAAACAGTGAACTGGTAAAGATCATGAGCTGTAAAACTGCAAAAGAAATTTGGGACAAATTGAAGAGCATTCATGAAGGAGACGATAAGATCAAGGAGGCCAAGTTGCAAACTCATCGAACTCAGTACGAAGCGTTAAATATGAATGACGATGAGAACATAGCGGCATATATGCTGAGAGTAAATGAAGTCATTAATGCCATTAGAGGACTCGACGAGAAAATCGAAGACCCTGCAATCGTAAAAAAGGTATTAAGATCTCTTCCCAAAAGATTTGATTCTAAAGTATCAGCTATAGAAGAAGCCAAAGATCTAAATACGTTTAGTATGGATGAGATGCATGGTTCGTTGACTGCGTATGAGATGAGAATAGGAAAGTCTGATCCCACAGACAGAGAAGCTGCGTTTAAAGCCCACAAACATACGAAAGCAAAACAAGAATCCGAAGATGAAGAGACATCCGATGAGATGGAAGCAAACTTTGTCCAAAAACTAAAAAGGGGACAAGGAAAATACAGAGGAAAGCTACCATTTAAATGTTTCAGCTGTGGAGGCGTTGGGCATGTTGCAGCTAAATGTCCACGAAATATGGAGAATGAAAGTGATGAAGAATCGCACCGAGAAAGAAGTGACTGGAAGAAAAAGATGAAGTTTAGAAACAACCACTTCAAGAAGAAAAGTTTCATATCCAAGAATGTCAGCTCCTCTGAAGACAGATCCGATGAGGATTCTGAAGAAGAAACAGGTGAAACTCTGTTCATGGCATTCGAAGAAGAAAATACAGAAGAACAAGAAAGTGATGGAAACCTTGAGGCTGAGGCTGAAGTAAATCTAAGAGGTGAGTTGATTGCTGCACTTGAAGAATTGAGGATAGAAAAGAAAAAGAACAAAAGACTGTCCAAGAAATTGGAAGAATATGGAGATGAGATTGAAGATCTCTTCTTACAGGTTCAAAAGGCCAAGAAATCAGAAGAAGCCTTGAAGACACACCTGGATGATGAGAATTATGTATGCGGCACAAGTGAAGAGGAATCTAACAAAGTTATTGTTGATCTAAAGCTGCAAGTAGAACAGTACAAAAGGATTGAAGATATTCTCAGGTCTCAAATCAATGAGAAAGAGACTGTTTGCTTGCCAACAAGAAGAAGAGATTGTTTCATTGAAGAAACAACTAGTAGAGGCCAATGTAAATCTCAAATATGAGAAGAGCACAGAGTTGCTAGATAAAATGATAAAGCAACAAAGAAGCTCCACAACTAAGCTTGGTCTTGGATATGAAGCTGAACAACCATCATCTTCCAAAAATGCAGAGAAGAAGAAGTTCACTGATGAAGGAAAGAAGAAAGAAAAGTCTGAAGCTGAATCTTCAAAAGGAAGAAAATATCAAAGAAGATCTACAACAAAGCAAACACCACAAAAGAGGTTCTCTCATTCTCACTCTTCTCATAATAATGCTTTTAACGGTTATTGTTTTAGATGCAGCCATTATGGTCACCAGGCAATTTACTTGTGGATTGAATAATAAATCAAAGAGTTATCCCGGTAGAAATACGTCTGCTCTTCTGAGTGAACACCATGTGCAATGTTTTAAATGTAATGGTCATGGGCACATAGCAAGGTTTTGTCCAAGCACCTCTGCATCTAATCTAAGGCAAGACCACAGATTCCATCAGACACAAAGAGTGCAACACAGACAGGAAAATAATTATCCATCAAGAATGCACAAGAGACAACCACCCAAGAGAAATGTTTAGGTTCACGAAAAGGTTCAAAATGTGGATGCAGGTGAAAATTCTCGAGCCTAAGTTCAAGAAAAACTGGAGAAAGAAAGAAGAGAGGAAATCGTGTCTCCTTGGACAGAAGGAGATTACTCCTCTATTGCACTAAGCAGCTCCAGGTAGCACATCCTCAGGGGGAGCAATGTTAATGTTTTATTTTAATGCTCCTATGTATTTGTGTGGTTATCTGAGGATGAAAGGAAAGTAGTCGGGGAGTTGTTGTATAGCTGTCAAAGTGTGTTGTCTGTTCATAACAGTTGTTTATGGTAGTGCCGTGAAGGGTGGTGATTAAATTGAGAGTTGTCATTATTGGTAGAATTGATGTATGTCATTGTTGAACTGGTGATGGTTCTTACTGCCACTATCATGAGTTAAGGATTATAACAGTTCAGATGATTTGGTTGGTTTTGTGGTACTGTGTTTGATACTTGCACAGAGTTGGCAGTAAAACTACAGTGTTGGTACAGTGTTGGACAAAAAGTTGGTACAAGTGTGAGTCACTTGTCAATTTTGTTGGCAGATATGAAATCAGAGTGATGAATGGTTAAGTTGTTTTCATAGAGGTTGTTTTGATCAAGTTAATGCTTTACTTGATACATGATTTGAGCAAGTTATTCTTTGCATTGGTGATTTATGTTGGTGGTTATTTTGTTCAAATACCTTTGAAAGGAAAAGGATGTCTACTAGTTTCCTTTTCAGATAGTGATCGGTTGAATGCTTCAAGGTTAATCTTGAGTTGAATGATGTTGGTTAAACCTTGTCTATAAGCATTGTTGTTAAAGCCTTAATTGGTTGAGAAAAGATATAGGTTGTGGAAAGAACATGAGTATCATTGTTATATGAGGTATTGCATGGTTGGCAATTGTTGGGTTGTGTTGCAGGTTCTTGAGAAAAGCATACTACATCTATCTTATTCTTTTTGAGAGTGAGATTGAGTTGAGATTGAGATTGGGAATTTGAGGACAGTTCTTGGGACAGATTTCAGGATGCAGATTTGGGCGAGGATGTGTAGAGGACAGAAAGAGTACCAGTGGAGGTGCATTCTATCATGGAGATAGATTGGTCGCATGGAACAGTAAGAAACAAGAGTCAGTTCTCTTATCCACGGAAGAAGCAGAATATATTGCAACGATAGTGTGTTGTACGCAGAGGAAGAATTTATATATTTAATTATCTTTGTGCTCATATTTGTAATTTTTGCTAACTGTCATAACGTGTGCCTGAGAATGTTGTGCATGGACTCAGGGGGAGTTTGCAGTAGCCCTTTGGTATTATTGTCAAAGGGGGAGAAGAATTATAGGAGATTGCATGAGTGTTGCCAACAATTCCAAAGG
Organism: Wollemia nobilis; assembly: GCA_028583015.1. Taxonomy (NCBI): domain Eukaryota; kingdom Viridiplantae; phylum Streptophyta; class Pinopsida; order Araucariales; family Araucariaceae; genus Wollemia; species Wollemia nobilis. Next base: position 23,540,094 of record JAQPPZ010001195.1, read on the forward strand.
GGGAGATTGATGTGCAAGGTGCAGCCAAAGTATTGTCATTGTTGTCAACACAGACAGAGAGATCAGTTGATGCAGTTGATGCAGTGGACAGGAGTTCAGAGGTCAGTCAGAACATGTACAATGAATTTCCAAGAAGACAGAAGTGGCCCAGATTCAAAAAATCAAAGAAAAAGACAAGTAAGAAAACTGTCGCGATATCGCGACATGTTTTTTGTCGCGATTTCGTGACATCTCGAAGGAGAGAGAAAATGCTATCAAAATTGTCGTGATTTCGTGACATCTCGGAGGAGAGAGAAAATGCTGTCAAAATTGTCACGATTTTATGACATATCGAAGGAGAGAGAAAATGCTGGCAAAACTGTCGCGATTTCGTGACATGTTGGGAGAAGAAGGCAAGTAGAAAAACTGTCATGATTTCATGACATGTTGGAAGCAAAGAAGGCAAGTAAGAAAACTGTCATGATTTCATGACATGTTTGGAGAGAAGGCACAGACAAAGAAAACTATCATGATTTCGTGACATGTTGGAAAAGAAGGAGCTTGCAAAGGAAAGTGTCACGATTTCACGACAATTTACAAGAAGGACTGTACGGATGAAAAAGTGTCACGATTTCATGACAGGATCGAAGAGAAAGCGCCAAGGAGAGAAAGTGTCATGATTTCACGATAGGTTCGAAGAGAAAGCGCCAAGGAGAGAAAGTGTCACGATTTCATGACAGGTTCGAAGAGAAAGCGCCAAGGAGAGAAAGTGTCACGATTTCGTGACAGGTTCGAAGAGAAAGCGCCAAGGAGAGAAAGTGTCACGATTTCGTGATAGGTTCGAAGAGAAAGCGCCAAGGAGGAAAAGTGTCATGATTTCATGACATGTTCGAAAGAAAAAACAAGGAGAAGTGTCACTTTCCAATCAAAGACAGAAAAGGCATAAGGCAGAGAATGTGTCACGATTTCGTGACATGTTCGTTTTCGCGGGCAAAGACGAGAAAAGTGCAAGGTAGCGAAAGTGTCACGATTTCATGACATGTTTTTTCACGGGCCAAAGACAGAAAAGGCACAAGGCAGCGAAAGTGTCACGATTTCGTGACATGTTCCGTTTTCACGGGCGAAGGCAGAGAAGTGCAAGGAAGCGAAAAGTGTCACGATTTCATGACATGTGTTTTTGCTGGCCAAAGATAGAAAAGGCACAAGGCAGCGAAAGTGTCACGATTTCGTGACATGTTTCGTTTTCGTGGGCGAAAGGCAGAGAAGTGCAAGGAAGCGAAAAGTGTCACGATTTCGTGACATGTCTGGTTTTCATGGGTGCAAGCGAAGAAGTGGACAAGGAGGCCAAAAATGTCGCGATATCGTGACACGTCATGTTTTCGCGAGTAGAAGGCGAGAAGAGTACAAAGAGACAGAAATGTCACGATTTCGCGACAGGTCGCAACAGCGATTACGAACAGTTAACTGGAGTCAGTGTGACAGTTATAGGTGCAGTTATAGATAGAAATCATGCAAGCTATTTTAAGAACTGTCGAAGAAGGAGAAATCGAACAGTCGCATAAATAGAATCAAAAAATGCATGCATGCACAGAAATGAATACGAACAGTCATGATCAAGAAGACGTACAGTCATGGTAGAGATATACGTTGCATGTAACGTAATGCCCACACTATATATATACAAAAGGAGTTACATATAGAAGGAGTTACGAGTTGACAAGTGGCAGAAGAAAATATTAATATAAGAGTTACAAGCGGCAAGTGGCGCATGAGAAATAAAAGATGGAGTTACAACTAGAGTTACTGTTAGACAATTTGATTATAAAAGGGCAGTTGCATGGAGGAATAAAGTTGCCGCTCAGAGTGAAAAAGTGCTGCAGAAAGAGTGTGAAAGTGCTGCTAAAAGAGAGTGCGCAGGAGGCGAGTGAGCAGGGTGTGTGTGTTGTGTAAAGAGTGGGCAATGTTGAGAAAGCAATAGACCAGTCAGGGTCTTGTAAAAGCGAAGGCATTTTTATGTCAAAAAGATTCAAAATAGAATTCTGAGTTGGTGCTTGGAATCAGGGGTTGGTGCTCCTTTCTGTTGGTGCAGATAAATTAGGGGTTGGTGCTCCTTCCAGTCGATGTTGGTAAATTAGGGGTTGGTGCTCCTTTCTATTGGTGCAGATAAATTAGGGGTTGGTGCTCCTTCCAGTGGGTGCTGGTAAATTGTTTGTAAAGTTGGTGCTTTGCAAAGGCTGGATTTGGATGGGTGTCCAAGCAGTCTATTTTTGAGGAGTAGCCAAAACTGGTGAACCTCGTTACATCTTGTGTTATGTGATGCTCTCATGTGATATTTGCTTTATCTGGTTTTAAGTTTTCATTGCTTCAGATTTAAGAGTTAAGTTTTTAAGTTTGAAATAGCTACACTGATTCACCCCCCCCCTATCAGTGCCATTGTAAGGCTAACAATTTTTAATCTCTTTCCTGCAACTCTAGTATTCAACTAGTGTAGGATTTAGTTTGGGAGCCAACCCTCTCTAGAGATTGACACAGAGGACATATCTTTCCTCTGATCATTCAATGTTGGCAATGTCTAGGGTGCACAAACATAGTTTTTTGATTAGGCAGATATTTGACCAACATTTTTTGGCACGCCCGATGGGACCTTGAAATTTTTGCTTTCGACAGTATTAAGGTTTGATGTTCACCTTCATGTTGTATAGTTAGAACATCTGGTGACTCGATTATACCCGTAATGTTGGCAATTTTGGGTTTGAGATCCTAGCTCCTTGTCTATGAGTTGTCATTGATGTCAAAAGGAAATGGCATTAATGTTAAGAGGATGTGTTGGCTTCAAAGGTGAAAGATTCCAAGAGAATATTTTTAAGAGAATCCGGAGAGATTCCATTGGATAAGGTTTTTGGATAGGGTTTTTATTAAAACCAAGTTAAATGGTTTTTATTAAAACCAATGGAGGTTCTCTTTATTATTTAATTATTATTTAAAACCCTTCAAGGTTTTAATTAATTAATTATTTAATTAATTAAGGGAGAAATTATTTTTAATTTATTAAAAATACTTAAAGGTTTTTAAACCTTTTTTATTCTTAATTTATTAAAATTAATTAAGGGTTTTTAAACCCTTTAGAAAGCAATTTCGATTAAATTCGAAATTACGTTTCTCTGCCACCGACGTGTTCTAAAGTCCACGATTGGACTATAAATATGGGAAGGATCCTAAGGTTTAACTCCTCTTGAGAATTTTGAATGCATTAATTTTTGGCTGCGATCGATGCTCTGTTGACGCCGCGGAAGAAGAGAGCTCGCGTTTGAAAAACTTACGAAGTGCTTGTTCGTTGAAGTGGTAGGAAGTCTGTCTTAGACTTCGTTAGCCCCTTGTGGGCTAGTGGTAGCATAGGCTACGTTTGGGCTTTGCGTAGGCGGAGGTCTGCATTTCGATTCCCGCGGAGGGAGCTGTGCATGGATTAAGTCACGTTTTTGTTAAAACGTATTTTGTGCCACATTTTTCGGATTCGTCAAAGGCAGCCATTTCACGATTTTCGGATTCGTCAAGGGCAGCCATTCCGTGATTTTTGGATTCTTCAAGGACAGCCATTCTAAGTTTGAGGGTTGTGTGTGGTGACAGCTTTAAGGATCAATTTTCTTCTACTCCAATAAGGTATGGGCACATTCTTCTTATGAGTATGATTGGTGTATGTTTTCTGAAATAAGGTTGGAGTGAAAAGGTTTTCAACTAGGTTTTCTTTGATTGGGTGTAAATCCTATTTTTTGGTTTGTTGAAGACTACTTATGCATTGTTATCCTTAAGGAGAGTTTTTGATGAATGCATAATTTTTGGTTTGAGATAGTGGAAGCTTTGTGCACTAGGGTTTGTATTTGTGAGTCAAGCTACTTGCATTGAGTTGGTGGAACCCTTGGTTGGCTGTTTTGAGTTTGATGGTTGAGTTGCTTCCATAGAGGTTGTTTGATCAAGTTATTGCTTTACTTGATTCATGATATTGGGCTTACTCCATTGAGTTGATTTGAGCAAGTTATTCTTTGCATTTGGTGATATTGTGTTGGTGGTTGTTTTGTTCAAATATCTTTGGAGGGAAAAGGATTTCTACTTGTTTCCTTTTCTTGTGATGATTGGTTGAATGCTTCAAAGTTAATGTTGAGTTGAATGATGTTGGTTAAACCTTGTCTATAAGCATTGTTGTTAAAGCCCTAATTGGTTGAGAAAAGATATTGGTTGTGGAAAGAACATGAGTAGCATTGTTATATGAGATATTGCATGTTTGGCAATTGTTGGGTTGTGTTTCATGTTCTTGAGAAAAGCATACTACATCTATCTTATTCTTTTGAGATTGAGATTGAGTTGAGATTGATATTGGGAGTCAAGTATAGAACATATTGAGTCTCTAACAATTCTCTTTATGTTTCTATGAGATTTGAGATTGAGATTGGGAGTTAAGTATAGAACATATTGAGTCTCTAACAATTCTCTTTATGCTTCTATGAGGTTGATGAATCACATTGGGTCTCTAACAATTCTCTTTGTGGGTTCATGCTAAGCAAGTTTTTTCTTGGTGAACTTGTGAGCTATTTTGGACAGGTTTCGTTGGGGACTTGTGAGCAGGTTTTGAACAGGTTCCGTTGGGGACTTGTGAGCAGGTTTTGGATAGGTTTCGATGGGGACTTGTGAGCAGATTTGGACAGGTCCTAGCAGAGGACTTGTGAGCTGAGATTGATAGTTCTATCAGAGAACTTGAGGACAGAGGTACATTGGTTCTATCAGAGAACCTGAGGACAAATTTGGCAAGTCTTTGAGAAGGCTTGTGGACAGAGGATTGATTTGTTCAAGAGTTGGACAGATCTGATAGAAAAAGGAAGACTTGTACTAGACCGACTGACTGTGTTTGGTACAGGTTGCTTGAGCTGCTATGGACGTGATCATAGAAGGCGAAGGTCTCTTAGGCTAAGCATTGAGGACAAGAGGTCTTCGATGGAAAGGAGTTCCACATGCTGGCAAGAGGTAGAGATAGTTGATCTTCTGAGGGATCATATCCAGAGCAGAGGGGAAGGTATCTCCTTTGAGCAGAGGCTCATAAATTCAGATTGGGGGAAGGTTTCTCCTTTGGGCAGAGGCTCATAAATTCAGATTGGGGGAAGGTATCTCCTTTGAGCGAGAGGCTCATAAATTCAGATTGGGGGAAGGTATCTCCTTTGAGCCGAGGCTCATAAACATTGTAATTGGGAAGGTTTCCCAAAGAACTTTGAGATAACTTTTAGAGAAAATTTTTGTGGACGTAGCCTAGCCATTCTGGGTGAACCACGTTAAAATTGGTGTCACTTTGTGGATGATTTTGTGCATTGCTTTGATATTGCTTTGGGTATATTGCTTTACTGTTTTGAAGTATAAAGGAAAAAGTAAAAAGAGGTCTTATACTGTTCACCCCCCCTCTCGAGATAAGCTTGTGTTCTTCAATTGGTATCAGAGCGGGTGCCTTCGGAAAGTTTAACAACTTGAAGGAAAAGCTAGTAAAGAACACAATGGATCATTCAAGTGGCAATGCAGCACCTATTCTTGATGGGTCAAATTTTGGTCTTTGGAGTGCAAGGATGAAGGTTCATCTAATGGCACTTGGGAATGAGGTTTGGGAAGTGATTGAAGATGAGTACACTATTCTTGAACATGGTCCTAATACTAAAGAAGAAAGGCTCCTACATCACAGCAATTCAAAAGCAATGAATGCTATCCTGAAAGGCTTACAGAAAGTAGATCTCACCAAAGTGATTCACTGCAAGACAACTAGTGAAATGTGGAAATAGTTGAAGGTGGTTCATACAGGTGATACAAATGTCAGAAAGGCCAAGTTGAGACACTTCAAAGGTATGTTTGAACAACTCAAGATGAATGATGATGAAAATATTAGTGACTACATGCTTCGTATGGATGAGGTTGTTAACTCCATGAAAGACCTAGGTCTTGAGCTTGCTGAAAATGATGTTTGTGATAAGATTTTAAGATCTCTTCCTAATAGATTTAGTGAAAAGATTTTTGCTATTGAGGAAGCTAAAGATTTGGATAAATTGAAAAAGATGAGCTCCATAGTATACTTGCAGCATTTGAGTTAAGAACTCAAGTGGAGGTTGATGTCAAGAAAGAGGCAACTTTCAAGGCTACAAAAGAATCCAAGGGTAAACAGCTTCAAGATAGTGATGAGTCTTCTAGTGATGAAGAGGCATATTACAGCAAGAAAGGCAAGTTCTCTAGAAAGCACAAAAGTATGAAAAATGTAAGATGTTTCAATTGTGGAAAGTTTGGTCATTATGCTACTAATCAGTATCTGTTCCCAAGAATGAAAGTGATGAAGATAAACAAGATTCTAAGAGCAAGGATTCTAGAAAGGTACAAGCATCACGAAGAAAAACAAAGATGAGCACAACAATCAAGGAAAGAGGTATTCTCACAAGCACAAGAAGAGTTTCTACCTAGACAAAGCAAGTAAGTGTTCTAGTAGTGATAGTGAAAGTTCTTCAAGTGATAATGAAAATGAGATGTTGTTCATATCAGAAAAAGAGGAAGAACCGAAACATAGATTCATTATCATGAAATGTCTTAGATGTGGAAATTTTGGTCACCTTGAGGATGATTGCACAAATAATGATTTGGTTTCTAGTATGTATGAGGATGCTTTAGAAAACTATAAGGAAGATGCATGTATGGTTTTTGAAAAGGGTAGCACCTCTAGTGATAAGAAATCTGAAAAAGGCTTTGATGATTCAAAAGGAAATCAAATAAAGGATCTTGAAAGTGAACTTATTAGTGCTCTTAGTGCTTTGAAAAAGGAAAGAAAGAAGAATGCTAGACTCAAGGATAAGTTAGATGAATGTTGTATGGAGAGAGATGATCTTATTGAAAATCTTGATTTCTCTATAGCTAAGACACAAGAACTCAAGGATGAGTTAGAGTCTAAGGTTCTTGAGTATAGTGAGTTAGAACAGAAAATGGCTTCTTTGAAAGAGGAAACTAAAGAGTACAAGGATAAGCTTTACAGGTTTCAAGATAGCTCCAAAAAGGTTAAGTCACTCATCAAAGGTCAAAGAAAGACAACAGATAAAACAGGCCTTGGTTTTGTTAAGTCACACAAGGAACAAGTTGGAGAGTCTAGTAAGAGACTCCAAAAGGAAGAGAGTTCTGATGAGGAAAGTATTTCAGATCATGAGTCCTTGAATGATAGATGCACAAAAATAGAAAATAGAATTCAGAATGAGAAGAAGAAGAAGTTTTCAGGACCCAAGAGGTCAAATAAAGGAAAGTTTCAAGGCAGATGTTTTGCTTGTCACAGGTTTGGTCACATGGCTTCACATTGCATGGCTCAAGTGAAGAAGGTAAATGACAGTTTTAGAAGTGCTAGTTACTTTCAAGGGTATTGCTACTCTTGTCAACAGTTTGGGCACAAGGCAGTTTATTGCAAGGCAAATAATAGGAACATATTTGGTCGAACAGGTTTGGCCAAAACAGGTTTGGTCAGAACAAGGTTGGCCAAAACAGGTTTGGTCAGAACCGGTGGATTCAAAGATCAGGTTTACCACAGAGAAATAACATTGTTACTTGTTATAAGTGCAACAATAAAGGTCACATAGCTAGACAGTGTAGAGCTAAAATTCTAGAATACAGGAATAGGAACAAGTGGCATGATCAAGTCCAAGGATCAAGGCATGGACAAGAACAGGGATGAGAACAAGAACAAGAACAAGTGACAAGAATAGGAATATGGACAAAGAGTTCAAGAGAAGGCCTGACAAGGAATTTATAGATGCCGATGATGATCAGTGCCTAATGGGAGTTTTACTCCCACCCCAAAATTAATCACCTCATCAGGAGGTGGGGGAGGGACTAAGCTAAGAGGCTCATTCTTAGTCCCGAGCCCCAAAGGTGACCCTTTGCCATTGATGACAAAGGGGGAGATATTTGAGTAAGGGGGAGAGCCTCAAGATAGGGGGAGTTGTTTATGTTGAGTTTTTTGTTGTTGAGAAGCATGGTTTGCCATCAATGACAAAGGGGGAGATTGTTGGCAATTTTGGGTTTGAGATCCTAGCTCCTTGTCTATGAGTTGTCATTGATGTCAAAAGGAAATGGCATTAATGTTAAGAGGATGTGTTGGCTTCAAAGGTGAAAGATTCCAAGAGAATATTTTTAAGAGAATCCGGAGAGATTCCATTGGATAAGGTTTTTGGATAGGGTTTTTATTAAAACCAAGTTAAATGGTTTTTATTAAAACCAATGGAGGTTCTCTTTATTATTTAATTATTATTTAAAACCCTTCAAGGTTTTAATTAATTAATTATTTAATTAATTAAGGGAGAAATTATTTTTAATTTATTAAAAATACTTAAAGGTTTTTAAACCTTTTTTATTCTTAATTTATTAAAATTAATTAAGGGTTTTTAAACCCTTTAGAAAGCAATTTCGATTAAATTCAAAATTACGTTTCTCTGTCGTTGACGTGTTCTAAAGTCCACGATTGGACTATAAATATGGGAAGGATCCTAAGGTTTAACTCCTCTTGAGATTTTCGAATGCATTAATTTTTGGCTGCGATCGATGCTCTGTTGACGCCACAGAAGAAGAGAGCTCGCGTTTGAAAAACTTACGAAGTGCTTGTTCGTTGAAGTGGTAGGAAGTCTGTCTTAGACTTCGTTAGCCCCTTGTGGGCTAGTGGCAGCATAGGCTGCATTTGGGCTTTGCGTAGGCGGAGGTCTGCGTTTCGATTCCCGTGGAGGAAGCTGTGCATGGATTAAGTCACATTTTTGTTAAAACGTATTTTGTGTCGTGTTTTTCGGATTCGTCAAAGGCAACCATTCCATGATTTTCGGATTCGTCAAGGGCAGCCATTCCGCGATTTTCGGATTCTTCAAGGACAACCATTCTAAGTTTGAGGGTTGTGTGTGGTGACAGCTTTAAGGATCAATTTTCTTCTACTCCAATAAGGTATGGGCACATTCTTCTTATGAGTATGATTGGTGTATGTTTTCTGAAATAAGGTTGGAGTGAAAAGGTTTTCAACTAGGTTTTCTTTGATTGGGTGTAAATCCTATTTTCTGGTTTGTTGAAGACTACTTATGCATTGTTATCCTTAAGGAGATTTTTTGATGAATGCATAATTTTTGGTTTGAGATAGTGGAAGCTTTGTGCACTAGGGTTTGTATTTGTGAGTCAAGCTACTTGCATTGAGTTGGTGGAACCCTTGGTTGGCTGTTTTGAGTTTGATGGTTGAGTTGCTTCCATAGAGGTTGTTTGATCAAGTTATTGCTTTACTTGATTCATGATATTGGGCTTACTCCATTGAGTTGATTTGAGCAAGTTATTCTTTGCATTTGGTGATATTGTGTTGGTGGCTGTTTTGTTCAAATATCTTTGGAGGGAAAAGGATTTCTACTTGTTTCCTTTTCTTGTGATGATTGGTTGAATGCTTCAAGGTTAATGTTGAGTTGAATGATGTTGGTTAAACCTTGTCTATAAGCATTGTTTTTAAAGCCCTAATTGGTTGAGAAAAGATATTGGTTGTGGAAAGAACATGAGTAGCATTGTTATATGAGATATTGCATGTTTGGCAATTGTTGGGTTGTGTTTCATGTTCTTGAGAAAAGCATACTACATCTATCTTATTCTTTTGAGATTGAGATTGAGTTGAGATTGATATTGGGAGTCAAGTATAGAACATATTGAGTCTCTAACAATTCTCTTTATGTTTCTATGAGATTTGAGATTGAGATTGGGAGTTAAGTATAGAACATATTGAGTCTCTAACAATTCTCTTTATGCTTCTATGAGGTTGATGAATCACATTGGGTCTCTAACAATTCTCTTTGTGGGTTCATGCTAAGCAAGTTTTTTCTTGGTGAACTTGTGAGCTGTTTTGGATAGGTTCCGTTGGGGACTTGTGAGCAGGTTTTGAACAGGTTTCGTTGGGGACTTGTGAGCAGGTTTTGGACAGGTTTCGGTGGGGACTTGTGAGCAGATTTGGACAGGTCCTAGCAGAGGACTTGTGAGCTGAGATTGATAGTTCTATCAGAGAACTTGAGGACAGAGGTACATTGGTTCTATCAGAGAACCTGAGGACAGATTTGGCAAGTCTTTGAGAAGGCTTGTGGACAGAGGATTGATTTGTTCAAGAGTTGGACAGATCTGACAGACAGAGGAAGACTTGTACTAGACCGACTGATTGTGTTTGGTATAGGTTGCTGAGCTGCTATGGACGTGATCATAGAAGGCAGAGGTCTCTTAGGCTAAGCATTGAGGATAGGAGGTCTTCGATGGAAAGGAGTTCCACATGCTGGCAAGAGGTAGAGATAGTTGATCTTCTGAGGGATCATATCTAGAGCAGAGGGGAAGGTATCTCCTTTGAGCAGAGGCTCATAAATTCATATTGGGGGAAGGTTTCTCCTTTGGGTAGAGGCTCATAAATTTAGATTGGGGGAAGGTATCTCCTTTGAGCAGAGGCTCATAAATTCAGATTGGGGGAAGGTATCTCCTTTGAGCCGAGGCTCATAAACATTGTAATTGGGAAGGTTTCCCAAAGAACTTTGAGATAACTTTTAGAGAAAAGTTTTGTGGACGTAGCTCAGACCATTCTGGGTGAACCACGTTAAAATTGGTGTCACTTTGTGGATGATTTTGTGCATTGCTTTGATATTGCTTTGGGTATATTGCTTTACTATTTTGAAGTATAAAGGAAAAAGTAAAAAGAGGTCTTATACTTTTCACCCCCCCCTCTCAGTATAAGCTTGTGTTCTTCATAGAAATCTCCAAACATGAGAACAACGAAAGCTGTGTCTCATGAATACAAGATCGAAGGCCAAAAATCTAGATCATCAAATTGAGTTCTACGAACTTGATATTCAAAGGCTAGGAGAGCACCCTCAATTAGCCACTCTACGTCATACATCTTCATTACCTCATACATCCCATATATCATCTACCACATCCTCATGACTAGCCGATGTATTTTTTGCTCCCACAAGTCCAGTTAGTACTACCACTAGTGTCCCTCAAGGTCCACCTCATACACCAGTTCACATGGCCCAAAATCCACCACCTCAGTAGCCACAACCACCAAGGCAGTTCCTAGCATGGAATAGCTCAGGAGCGTTGAACTTACAAGCACAAAATCTAGTGCCCCAAGAAACTTTGAAGGCTTTTTCGACCTATGATGGCACTGGTAAGATGGCCTATGAACATATTTAGGATGTAGCTTCTTTGGCTATGATCCATGGAATAACAGATGAAGATGTAATGGTAAAGTTATTGGTGTTGTCATTGAGAGGAAAGTTGTTGTATTGGTATCGATCGTTGCAACCTGGTACTATTACCTCATGGGATTAGTTGGTGGAGTTGTTGATTAAAAATTTCCATGAACAAGCTGACCCATACTCCTTGCTGCATCAGTTCACAATGATTCAAAGACATCCACAAGAGGAGATAGTTGATTTCAACGTCAGGTTCGCTCAAAGCTGGCAAAGAGTTCCTGATGGTTTGTGGCCCATGCATGAACAAGTCATGTTCTATTACCTTAGGGTATTCAACACTGACATTGGTATGGTTTTTTAGTAAACCAATGTAAATACCTTCCCTGATCTATATACGCAAGCCCAAAAAGCTAAATTTGACTTGATTGCCATAGGTAAGCTTCCTCCAAAAATGATGATTCCTATTCTGTCTGATCTCCCATAGTATTTGTATTCAAGTGCATTTTCATAGCCCATGCCTTCCATGTACCCAATACCCTCATGGAGCTCAGGCCCACCTCAAATCACTCTGATCCCTATCCCACAACATCTAGCTCCAAGATTTTTATAGTTTCCCATTCAGTCAGTGCCACAATTGCCATCATCTATTCCTTTTCTAGCATTTCCAGTGCCACCGGTCCCATTATTATTTCCTACATCGCCAGCACCTCTACCTTTTCCAATACCCCCATATCTTCTAACCTTGATCCTTTCACGATATTATTATAGGAAGTAAAATAAAATAACTCAGCCTTAAGGATGATATCAAATGAGCTTACGATGGTAAGGAAGAAGCAAGATGAGGCTGAATTTTGGTCAAGGAGATTTCAAACTCCATCGATTACTCGAGAGCAAGCATCTACTAGTAGAGGCCCTGAGAAGAGCACAACTATGTTAGAAAATGAGGAGACTAGCATGATAGAAAAGGTGTACTAGTGTTCAACGTGCAACGATCCTCATGGAGAAGAAACATGTATGGTGCATATGAACTATGTGCAGATGCTTGCAGAAAGTTCAACTAGGAGAACAAATCAACATGATCAGGGAGGCTGATCATAATTTTATGATGCCATCCTTAGAGCAAGTTTTGGTTCTTACAAGGTCCGGAAAGAAACTAGTAACTGTAGATCCAGTTGAGCTTGAACCCTTGAAGGTGCCTACGAAACCAAAGGTGCAAAATGAAAAAGGGCAACCTACAGTGAAAGTGCCTGGTGCAATGGCTAAGAAGCAGGATTCCATCTTGTTAAAGGATTTACTGCCTAAGCAAGCTCAAGAAAAGGCACAAACAAAAGCATCAACTTCACAACCTGCAATAGCTACCCAAACACAAAATGAAATGAAGGAGCAGGCCAAAGAGCACCTCAAGTACCCATCATTGATAAAAATACAAAGGGTAGAAGCTACTCAGTAGTACCGGGATAAGTATGAGTGGGTTACAGAAGAAAAGGCTTCGACCATCTCAAATTATAATATTGTGGAAGAAATGAAGAAGATACCTATGAAGGTGAGCCTGTATGATGCACTACAGTTGCCTGGACAAGTTGACCTACTACAAGAATCTCTGAAGACTGCTAAATATCAAAAGAAAAATCCTTCTCAAATAGTGTTGGTGCAAGCACTACCAACTTCGACCACTGGAAAGAATAGGCCACCCCCATTTTACTTGTCACTCAGAATGGAGGGGTGGATTGTACACAATTGTATGATTGATCCTAGTGCTGCAACTATTGTCATGCCAAAGGTAGTATGTGAAGTAATGGGGATGGAATACACAAGAAGTAGCCCAAGAGTGTTGTAGTTGGATGGGACTCTAATCAAAATGGTAGGAGTAATCAAAGATATTCCTATTATCCTTCATAGCATGCCATAAATCATGGTCATCCAAGAAGTAGTGGTGGTTGACCTGGAGCCATACTTTAGCATGTGTCTCTCAAGGGAGTTCATAGTGAAACTAGGAGGATACCTTTCCCTAGACTACTCGCATTTGGATATCCCATTCAAAGGAAAGAGAATTCACATATATAATGAAAAGCCATCAAATTTTCATATTGAGAAGTTGGAGGAGGAAGAAAAATCTCCAGGCACAGTTAACATGATGATTGAAGAATTAGGAGAGGTTGACTTGATGGAAGAAGTGCTTGGTGAACTTCACCTTGAAGATGAGTTCTCACTCATGGATTTTAATGCAATGATTGGAATAGACATTGGTTGTTATACGATAACCAAACCAGAGCAGACTGAAGAAAAAGTCCCTGATTCCCCAGATCCTATCACGGATCAGTTATGGAAGCTTTATTTTGATGGTGCTAGATGTAAGAATGGTGTAGGAGCTAGTATCATTTTGATCTCTCCCATGGGGTTATAGAAGACTTATTCTTATAGATTGACTTGGAGTTGCACAAATAATGCAGTCGAATATGAAGCGTTGTGCCTCGGATTGAAGAAAGCTAAAAATTTGGGCATCAAGCAACTACAAATTTTTGGTGACTCCAAACTCATTGTCAACCAAACCACTAATAAATGTGTGTCTAAGAAGCATTACCTAAAAGCCTACCACAACAAAGTGTGGGATTTGTTTGAATATTTCATAGCCTTGAACATTCAGGCGATTTCTCAAGAGCAAAACAAACACGCAGATATTCTAGCCTCTCTTGGCATGAATTATTCTCCTGTAGAGCAAATAGTCAAAAATCCCAAGACTATCAGGGTGATCTATAGACCCTCAGTCCCTGACAAGAACATCTATTGGCAAGTATTCGACAACGATGAGAAAATAGTCAATTTTTTGATCAAAGAAGTTGCAAGCACAGATGATAGAAAGCTTGTTGAAGAAGAAATGGAGGGGATGATACAATTGAAGAACAATCACATTCCCAGGGGACTGATTTCACTTGAAAGTTTGTTTGATAAAAATGACAGGGTAGAAAAGCATAGGATCAAGGTGGATGCTAAGGAATATAAGGAATTACAGCTAGAACCTAAAAAGATCATCAAAATCAGAACTGATTGCATGCCTGAAGAGTTGGAAGACATTAAGAACTTGTGCTATGAGTACCCCAACATCGTTGCATGGAGCTATCAGGATTTAAAGGGATATGACAAGAACGTGATCCAACATACCATTGAGCTACAAGAAGGAGTAAAACCTTTTCGACAAAAACAACGGCCTATCAATCCCAAGATAGAAGTACTCATGAAGGCGGAATTGTTGAAGATGCTAGAGGTGAAGATAATTTATCCAATTAAGCACTCAACATGGGTGGCGAACCTGGTGCCAGTATGAAAAAAGAATGGAGATATTCGATTGTGTGTAGATTTTTGAAACTTGAACTAGGCATCATTAAAATATCATTACCCTCTACCGTAGATTGATCAAATCCTTCATGTGGTCACTAGTGCATAGAGAGGACCAACATAAAATAACATTCACCACTAAGTGGGGCACATTTGCCTACCAATGGATGCCATTTGGACTCTCAAATGCTGGTGCTACTTTTTAGAGGGCTATGGACATCACTTTTGATGAGTTATTGAATAGAATTATTGTAATCTATCTTGATGACATGACTATGTTTTCACATCATAGAGAAGACCACGTTTCTCATTTGAGGTAGGTGTTCGAGAAGTGTCGTGAGTTTGAGATTTCTATTAATTCAAAGAAGTCAATATTTGTTATCAAATAAGGGAAGTTGTTGGGTCATGTGATCTCACAAGAAGGATTGGCAATTGATCCTACAAGAGTTGAAGCACTCCTAAAGCTACCATTGCCTACTAACAAAAAGGATCTGCAATCATTCTTCGACCAAATAAATTTCATCCGCAAGTTCATTGTTGACTTTGCTCAGGTTGTGAAACCCATGATTGAGCTCTTAAAGAAGAATACCAAGTTCAAATGGATAGAATCCAGAAGATAAGATTTTTGGGAGATCAAGGAAAGAATCACCCAAGCTCCAATGTTGATCAACCCTGATTATTCAAAAGACTTCATTCTCTATGTAGTAGGTGAGCAAGAGAGCTATGCTATAATTTTGATACAGAAGCAAGAAGATGGAGATGAGAAGTCGATTGCCTTCCTGAGACAAGTCATTATTCACCCCACCAGGAGAAGTACAATTTTATTGAGAAGTAGGTGTATGCGGTGATGAAATCATTAAAGAAGTTCTGACACTTTGTTTCCTAAAGCAAAACTATCATTTATGTTATACATCCTGATGTTCGAAACTTCATACTCCAAGGAGAACTAGGTGACAAAAGGGCAGGTTGGGTCTCAAAAATTCAAGAATATGATGTGGAGATCTGACCAAAAAAGCTAGTTCATGGGTGAGCTTTATGCCAGGAGTTAGCAAAAAGTATCGCATCTGAATCATTGGATATGATGCAAGAGGAAGAGGTTGGTGAAAGCATTTTTGTAAATCACATTTCAAGTAATCGTGACTGGACAGAGGAGTTTATTGATTACTTTACTTCTGGGAAGTGTCCACCACACCTTGATGCTTCACAGCATTGGAGGTTTAGGCTACAAGCCCTCAAATATGTTATGTTGCCTAATGGGCTATTTCACAAAAATATTGATGGAGTTCTCCTTAGATGCATGAAGGAATCTGAGAAAGAAAGAATATTAGAAGAATTTCATTCTAGGCTATCCGATGGTCACTATGCAAGCAGGCCCATGGCCTTAAAAATTATCCGATATGGTTATTTTTGGCCTACTCTATTCATCGATGCTCATAAAGTAAGTCAACACTGTGATAGCTATCAGTGATATGTTGGCAGAACTAGGAAAGGAGCACTGCCTCTACGCCCAATTCAAGTGGAAGCACCTTTTCAGAAGTGGGGTCTTGACTTCATTAGAGTCATCGATCCACATTCTTCTGTAGAACATAAATACATCTTAATGGCAATTGATTATTTCACTATATGGGCAGAGGCTATTCCCACCAAGAAGGCTGATCAGGCGACCATCATTTCTTTTTTGGAAGGAATTATTACTCGCTTCGACATCCCAGATTCAATTGTAACTGATAATGGAACTCCATTCATTGGGGCCAAAATCATAGAGTTCACTAGAAAATATGGGATTTATCTCAAAACATCATCCAATTATTACCCACAAGGAAATGGCTTGGCCGAATCTACTAATAAAAATTTGTTACGTATTTTGAAGAGGACACTCGGAAATAATAACAAGAGGAGTTGGCACCTGTTGTTGAACCAGGCTCTTTGGGTGGATCGCATATCTATAAAAAAATCTATCAAAACATCTCTATATTCTTTGGTGTATGGAAAAGAGGTTGTCCTACCTACCCACATTGAGCTTTCGGTCCTTCAAACATTGTAGTTATTTCAAGATGAAGATGAGGAGTACGAGCCTATGAGTGCAAGATTGGTGTAATTATTGTAGTTGGAAGAAGATAGAGAAAAGGCATATCAAACATTCACTAAGCACACTAAAGAGATGTAGAAGTGGTTTAGAAAGAAAACAACTGAGCACAGATTTCAAGTAGGAGACTTAGTTCTCAAATGGAACGAGAAGAAGGCTAAGCCGAGGAAACACCATAAGTTTGATGCTATCTAGGAAGGCCCTTTTCAAATTTCTGTAGTAAATTCGGCAAATGCCTATCATCTTCATGACATGGAGGGTTGTGATCTTCCTATCTCGGTGAATGGTCTTCACTTGAAGGCCTATATTCAATGACAAAATTTCAATGAGGTATCATCTTGTAAATATGTACATATCTTCTTGTTAGCATTTTTATTTGCTTTATATAGTGATGATATATATATATATATATATATATATAAAAAAGTGTTTAAAAAAGGGGGGATGTTTTCGCCACTCCTTTGGGATTGAAATATCTATGAGGTGTTTTCTCCCGAGGAAGGAACACAAAGCTTTGGGCCCTTTTGAAATGGATATGTAAAGTAAGTAAGTAAAAACACCCAGGCAACTTACTATTGGAACAACAAAGTCACGTTCACCCTAGTTTGGGCAGACGTGTTGATAAAATCATCATCGAATTTAAAATTTGCAAAGAGATTAAAAGTTGTTTCAAAAACATAAGCACCGAAGAAAAGGTTGAAATCGTGTTCACCCCGAAGACGTGGCGACATGCTCGTTCGCCTAAGTTTGGGGTGAATGTGTTGGTGGCATGCGAGGTCTTAAGCATTTTTTCGGGCGCAAACAAGCACAAAAAGTATATATAAGCGCTTGAAAATCACGTTCGCCCTAGAAAAGGGGTGAAATGACCGTTCACCCCTAGTTTGGGCGAGCGCATTGATTAAAGCATGCGTGTTGCCATGTGGAAAGAAATTACGAGGAATTGTTGTGTTTGGAGCGATAAGGATTTAATATCTAAAAAAAGGGGAAAGCTCATGTGCTTTGTTCTTTTTAGTAAAAGGGGAAATTTTAGATGTTAATGTAGGGCACCCCTTTTAGAAGAAAAATCAAAGGAAAAGCTAAAAGGAGAAAAGCCGCTTTTAAAAGCAATTTTGTTTTTTTTTTAGAAAATCAAATTTTCTAAGTATGGGCGAAATAGCAAAGGAGAGAAGTTTATTAAAGGATGCCATTCGCCATGAAACATCCAAGAAAATCAGAGACGTCCTGAAACAGATGATGATTTAAAGATAATTTGCTTTGAAAGCACAGTGATTTTCAGAAAAGGAAGAGGAGAATATTGGGTGCTCATAAGATGATTTCGTCGAAGTAAAAGGAGACAAGTGCATTGCTTTCAATTTTGGAAGCACATTGCGAAAGGATTGCGCTCTTAAACACGTGGTGAATTCTGGAGAACAGGAATGCAGGTGGAAGCGCATTTTAAATGCATTTAATTCAAACGTGTGGAATATTTGTGTTCCCGAGGAACAAAGAAGACATTCCATTGGTTTTTAGGTGGTCGATTTATTTTTCCAAGCAAGCTTTAGCAACCAAGGCATGATTTACAATGAAGTTACGCCATGAGGAAGGGCACTCTTTCCTAGGATGATTTGGTAGTGAATCAAAGGTGATACCATTATAACATTGGGAATGGTGCCAGGCGAGCGAATCAATGCTCACATTCTCCCGAAAGCGCCTAGGTTAACACAACATTTATTATGGCAGATGGGAGAATGCTCTATATAAAGGATGAGGTAAAAGCTCGCAGTTATTTTTTCAAATTTTTATTACTATTGTGTATTTTGAACTGTCATTGCAGAAGTTCCCAGAGAGTGTTCAGAGTATTTGTTAAGGAAAATAAAATGGGAAAGTGAAGCAAAGAGCCTAAAGATGTTACAGAGGCTGTAGAGCCCAAAAGGTCAAAGTCTAGAGCTAAGAAGGCCCAAAAAAATGACTATGTCGATCTAGACCCGTATGAAGACACAATGGCAGAGATAGGCGATTGTATTATTACTCACAAAGGGGTGGAAAGGTTACGGTAGGATGTTGAGTTCGTAGTAAACCAGGGGGTGACATCAGAAAGTTGGCTGATAGTGCCTTATCATTCATAGCTATTTTGGTACCTGTGCCCACTAGTTCACCCTTATCCTGAGCTAGTGTGGCTTATTGCTCAGTTTTATGACCCATTCACCAGAGCTGTGAGAAATGCTAAGAGGGAAATACTCTTCACTATCACCCCAGATGAGGTTCGAGAGGCATTCACTTGTGGTCTAAAGCCCCCTTCCTATGGGGTTCATAAAAAACTACATTACGAAGAGCAGGAGGATAGATATGTCTCCACGATAACAATGCACCAATTTATGGAGACCCAACTTATTAAAGAGCCATCGATGGGGTAGCTTCCTAATTTGCCAAAACCGCTCACGGATTTCAAAAGCTTAGATATTTATTCGATGTTGGCATGGGTCGCGGGTTTACCTTCGGATGATACCATTCATAAGTGGTAGGCAACCTTAGCACAATGTATTTTTTGGGTGGAGTTCTATTCCCCTTCAACTATGAGACAGGGCACCAATCCAATTTTCTTTGATTGGGCTGATTTTATTTCCTAGAGGTTAAATTTTTAGTTGGAAAAATTGCAAATTGGGGAGGAAAATTCATTCAGGCATGCTTCTTTTCTGGTATGGTTTTTCTTTTTCTAGCTTCAATGGTACTTTCCTTTCATTGCAGTAACTCAGATAGATGAGAAAAATGAACCTCTGCCAGTTTATATGTGGACTTCCATCTTGACAAAAAGGGAGTCATTTTATAGTTTTAACAGTTGGTTTTTGGGGCCCACGATAGAGTTGCTTTGCGGTACATGTGAGAGGGTGCCACGAGAATTAAGAGACGTAGTCATTGCCCAAGAAAAAGGAGATATTTTTCTGCTTACTCAAGGCATAGTTGTGAGAATTTTTGGTTTTACGGGTAAGCCATTTTTGTTGCCCTATTTTGCTACTGAGCATGTTTTTGCTATGGAAGTAGTGCGCCAGTCGGATTACGTGAATGATGTGTATGGAGCTGGATGCAGGAAGAAAATGACATGCAATATGCCATTTAAATTTGGCAGTATAGAGGTGAGCCAAGTAGGACAGAATCAACTCCTTACAATAACATTACAGGATTTGGGACTCATAGAGCTACCACAATGTTGGAGGTATGACCCATTGGGCAAATTTTTAGCAATTATAAAATCTAAAACATTTCATTGTTGCCCTCGACCTGATATTCAGAAGAATCAAAATAATTTTGATGGGCCCGATATGAATTGGCACATTGAAAATATGACAATGCTTCCACCTTGGCATGACTGCTATGAGCAAGAGGTGGAGTATAATTCAGCCAGTATAAATCTCAAATCCCTCCGCCGGGTTTGTTTAGCCAAGTTAAATAAAGTGAGCCCGAATGGACTGAGGAGAAAATTATGAATTGGTGGATAATGCGGGTTCACCAAGGGAAGCCAACAACTCCTTACGGGCTGAAGTTGGATGAATCATTTTTGGAGCTTTATGATGAGTATGTTGATTCATATCAGCCTATCGCCTTCACCAATATTCTACCATAGATTTTTCAACACTCTAATAGTGGTGAAGGTGAAATAGAGGGAAAACATCCATTGGTTGAGGAGGAGACTCCAGAGGAAGAAGAGCAACAATACGTGTTTAAACGGAGATCACAGTGGATGAAATAGAAAGTTGAAGCGGCACCTACGTTAGAGAAGCAAAATGTGCCAAAAGTGCCACCACTTCCCAAGGTGGTGAAAAGACCAAGGATTGGTGCCATTACTACTTCTACTATGGAGGTTTTAGTTGATGTGGTTCCTATAGTTCCTATTGTTTCGATAGTAGTTATTAATCCCTCATCGACAACAGAGGTCCCGACTATGGTTGCACAAATATTTTTGATGGCTCAACAGCAGGTGGAGGATCATCAGTCGGAGAGCTCCCAAGTAGAGGTCGTGGATGGTGAAGATAATGTGAACATTGAGGAGAGGGTGGAAGCACAACAAGAAGAAGTGATTTCATAGCTGCCCCCATCACCACGTCACATGGAACCCGTGCCCAAAGGTACATCTTATTTTCCCTCTTCTTCTTCTCTGGAGCATGTAGTGACTTTAGTTTTACTCCCATCATCTTCTGTTTCCATTTCTCCACCCTTTGGTATGCCCTCCATATCTCTTTCACTTCCTTCATCTTCCATTTCTGAAGTCACTGTTGCTCCCTCTTCTCTTCCCTTTTCTTCGTCCTCCCTTTCTTTTAGTTCGTATGCATCAGGGTCGAATCCCTTTTTGCGCCCTTCCCCTTCTATCACTGCCACCACTACCATTGAGGCTGTAAGCATGCAAGCTCCTCCTAGAGTAAGCGTAACTATAGCCAAACCTGATTCCTCCATCCAAACCACCATTTTAGTTCCCCCTCTTCTAGCCGTCTCATCCACTTCCATTGAGCCTAGCCGTTCAGAAGCCGTAATTCCATTCACCCCATTTTTGGAGATACAAGCATTGCCCAATGTGCAGGTGGCACGAAAACAACCCGACGTGGAGAAGATCAATCGAGCGCACCTGAGTTCTTCATAGTGGTTGAAGAGAAAGAGGTGAAAGGAGGCCTTGGCTCTAGCTCGACCAATCAAGAAAGTTGCTTTCGACCCAATCGCCATGGAGTCTCACATGACTAGAATCACTCCCTTAGTCCAAAATCCACAAGGAGAAATGTTGCCGAGTGATTATGTCTGTGAGACTATAACTGAAGATCTCACCAAGATAGATCCAACCGAAAATATGGGTAATATACAGGTTGATATGAGCTCGGTATACTTGCATGGCGAGCATTACAAGGAAAAATATTTTGAGAATGAAAATAAAATTATTGAGCTCGAAAATACCTTGGCAAAAAGCAGAGCGTAGGAAGAAAATACGGCCATAGAAAATGAGCACTTGCATCGACAATTCAAAGTGCATTTGAAAGAAAGAGATACCACCAGAATAGAGATGCATAAGCTCTACCAGTAGCTCAAAGACATGAAAAATTAGCTAGTAGAGAAGGTTGCATAGGCTACTGGTTTCTCACTGAAAAGCATCAAGGAGGCCCATCTTCGCTCTACCTAGAACTATGAGAAGTTGGCCGCATAGGTAGTCCAAGTGTTGCATTATTTGTGGGAAGCACAAATACAGATCCAGTTAGGGTAGCAGTTGATTGACACTATAGAGGAGATGTTGGGGCCACACATGGAAATGGCTATCAAAATTTAGGCCCTAGCTAATTCTAACATTCGTATTCACCCTCTAAGAGAAATGGATCACACCTGGTCAACTACCAAGGTTACGCTGCATAGTTATTTTCAAAGGATGGACCTAGTAAGAGAAGGCCGGATAATTCTCAACACCATCGAGCGAGAACATACCATTTCTATGACTCACTTTGATACTCTTGTCGAGTTGGGATTTTTGGACTTTACAGATGAGTGGGGTGAACCCTTGCCACAAGAGCAATTGGAGGCAATCTGGAGGAAGTTCGTGGAAGATACCTCCAAGATCGATGCATGGGAGGAGCCCCTCATGGAAGCATAGGTATTGCCCCTGATGCAAAAATATACATGCCTGGAGCTGTCATTGTATGAACTGGCTCAATGAGCGAAGCACCTCAGCTTGAAGATATTCAAAATATTTGCTTCATTTATGAGTCACTAAGTGTCCCATGCCTATTCACTACTCATGCTTGGAAGGAGGTAGTCACAGTCTATGAAGTAATTTATGAGAGCCTCAAAGAGTAGGAGGAGTAGGCAGCAACAGAGCGCGCGATGGCAGAGAAGGTAGCAGAAGAAGCAGAGCGAGCCAAAGTTCTCAAAGTTGTGGCTGAAGCTGAGGAAAAGGAGAAAGCTAAAGAGGAGGCGCATCGAAAGGCATCTACAGCAAAGGTGCCAACCAAGGTAGTTGGTAAGAAGACTCCATGATAGCCCAATGGATAAAGGCCTGGGATCGCTTGCATCCATGCGAGCTGGATACCCCGTGAGTCACTAGAAATATTGGCAGTTTTATACTTTGCCACATTGGGATTTTTGTTTTATTTTGATGGAGCATTTTGATTGTAATGCGGTGATATTTATCCTAAAAATATCATTGTGGATCAATTTTATATGTTACTTTTCTATTTGCATATGTACCCTTTTTTTCTTGAAAGTGATGAATGTTTAAAGGGAGAAACAAATTGAGAACTTCATTAGGAATTCAAATTTGCAATGTTCGAAAGCACCATGAATTGGAGATGCCTTCGGCCCTGTACACTCTCTCAAAAGGAAAAGGAAAGAAGCATTAAAAATGGTGAAGGACCAAAATATTTGAAAAAATATGAGATATGCAAAATGCATTCACCCTAAATATGGGGTGAAAGCTCCGTTCACCCCTCCTTGGGGCGAACGTCTCCCTAAAGTTTGAAAAATCAATGCCCGCCCACCTTTTAAAAATTATTTCGGCGAAAGAATGCATTCACCCCAAATATGGGGTGAAAGCTCCATTCGCCCCTCCTTGGGGTGAACGTAATGTGAAAGGCGTGCACGGGACCAAAAGGTCAACAACGCATTCACCCAGGTTGAGGGGCGAACATCTCGTTTGCCTCTCCCATGGGCAAACATGCCCCAAAGAATGATGTCGCTTTCGCCTTGGTCGAGGGGTGAACATTATGATCACCTCTCCCATGGGTGACCACACTGCCAGTATAAAGGATGTCATGAATGCATCGGTAAAATAGAGTCGAGTGAATGCACCTAAGATGAGGGGGCACTAACAAGTCAACATCGTAGTCGCCCCGATAGGGAGGCGACTATCTTTGTCACATTTTTGAAGGGTAAACATGATATTTAAGGGAGAAGGGAGAACGCGATTACACATATAAGGATGTTTAGTTGTTAAATATTTTTTCCTAAAATGAGAAGAATGGTTTTGCCATGGTCAATGGGGAACATAGTCAATCAAAAGTGTATCCTCTCGTGATGTCCAAATTTCAAAGGTACCCAGAGCAGGTTGTGACAAGCATTAAATAATGGTGGCGATGAGTAACTCAAATTGTGAATCCCAAATGAAGAAGAGAGCCATGTTAAAAGCACAGGAGGATTTTCATGATTTCTAAAGCAGGAGTGCATTTTCAAAGCATCAAACGTCCCTTAATTTTTTGTGCATCGATGCCCAAAGATGTTGATTTCTTGGGAATGTTTCCTTGAAATATGGATCGTTGTTCCAAGAGAATGAATTTTCAATATTTTTGAGGAGGAAGTTCCTCACTATGGTTCCTGATCTGTGATCATTTTGTCTCCATATGCATTTAATGAAAGAGGTGAAATCCTCTATAAATACTACTGAATTCTCATTGTAAAAAGGAGGTTAGACACTTTGCGAGAAAACTCTCCAAGTTCTCTACATCAATAGAAGACACTAGGCTTCTGAATTTGCAAGTGATCTTGTGTGCAATTTCCTTCTGTATTCATGCACTTCTATTTTACATTCATGTTCCTTATTTGTTGTGAAGTTTAAAATTCTGCATTTGAATTTAAATATTGCTAATGAGGGAGTGAGTGCTGGAGTGTTATTTTGAAGGTTGTTATTGCAATTTTATAAGTAAATTCTACTGCTTTTCTTTTGTTATATGCTATTTCATGCTTGGGTGAATTTCCTACTGTTAGTCTACCCCGAATCCTACACCTTCGACTTGTGGCCATATTTCCCATTTCTTTCCATAATTTTTAATCTCTTTCCTGCAACTCTAGTCTTCAACTAGTGTAGGATTTAGTTTGGGAGCCAGCCCTCTCTGGAGATTGACACGGAGGACATATCTTTCCTTCGGTCATTCAATGTTGGCCATGTCTAGGGTGCACAAACACAATTTTGTTGATTAGGCAGATATTTGACCAATAGTTCTAAACCAAAGTTTGAAACTAGTCCTTCATTGAAAGATTTTTGCCTTAATTGGTGAGAAGAGCTTTGTTCAAATATTGGGTGACTACACTAATGTACTACTGGAGGATATGGTAATTCAATTTCAGGATTTGTTTCAGATATTTTAAAAGGAATTTTAGAAGGTTTTTCAGGTACTTGTGAAGTAATATATTTGCTTTTAAAGCAATGGCCATCTGGTCCTCTTAATCTCACTGGACTCATACAATATCAGGTAGAAAATATATGGGCAAGCTAATCTAAACTGTAAGTTTCAAGTTTTACTGAGCTATAGATTTAATTACTACAATTTTCACTCCTTGGAAATGGTACCAAAATGGTGAGCAAAAATTATGTTATGAAAACAATCATTTCTTTTCCATTAATTATCAATCTGGTAGTTTGTAAACTTGTGATTACCAATACAAAGTATATGCCTACAGTAGACTAGCGATGAGTCTTATGTGTCACTTTGATTTGGGGGGCGGTTGTTGGTTTAGTTGGAGTTCAGCCAAACCAACAGAATTGAATTGCAAAAAAGTAATTTCTACAGGAAATTGTAGGAAAATTAAATTAAACTATCAAATACATGACTGAAAGGAAATGTGTAGAAAATTAATTTGCAGAAAAGCAAAACACACTTGCAAAATTTATATGAAGAAGGAAAATACATAATTTAAAACACACTTGCAGAATAAATAAAAATAGGAAAGACACATTTGTAGAAAATAAATTATAGAAACTAATTAATGAAAGCAAAATGAAATAGGGGAGTAATACTACTTAGAGTGGTCCCAAGCTCCTACAGAAATCCACTTGGTTAATTCATGTGTTCACTCTTCAAACATAATGAAATGATCGAAACCCTTGAGATTTTATTATATAGTACCAATTTTATAAAGCAAGTTCTGATTCTTTCTTGAGGGGTGGCCTATATTTTTATACAAAATACGGTTGTCCTCTTTTACAAATTTATATGCTACCAATTTTATCCATTCTATCATGATTTTATATGGTGGGTGCACATAAAATAACTAAACACATAATAAAAGAGAATTCATGCTAAAATTAACCCTTATGGGATAATCATAGCATTTCCTATGTTTTCTTAACAAAATGCATCTAATTTTATACATGGTCTTCAATATTTACAATCAACGCACATATTTTTATTAGGTTGGGTATACGCGCTATTTGACCTGTTACTAGAAAATAGGTGCCTTTTCGACCTGTCATCGGGATAGAGGCACTGTATTTAGCCTTCTCTTGTTTACTAAAGATCATCACTATTTTTAGGCATCAAATAGTGACCACTTTTATTCTATCATTGAGATATAGACATCATCCATCTTGTTATCGAAAGACAAGCACCATCATGTGTACTAGGAGATAGGCATTGTCCAGCCTATTGTCAAAAGACAGACACCGTCCAACCTATTTTCAGAAGATAGGTGATTCCTCTTCATTGGGAGATAGGCACCTTTTGACCTATGTTCAAGAGATAGGTGTCATACCTTAGCATGTTTTAGAATACCTTACTCCTTTGCCACTATTGTTGTTTAATCACCAACCATTATTTAATCACATTATGAAAGTATCAAATGCCAAGTCCGCATGGAACCTTGACTAAAAAGTGCAAAAAAAGACATAAGGTACTACA
The DNA here is from genome assembly GCA_028583015.1 of Wollemia nobilis. Classification (NCBI taxonomy): domain Eukaryota; kingdom Viridiplantae; phylum Streptophyta; class Pinopsida; order Araucariales; family Araucariaceae; genus Wollemia; species Wollemia nobilis. Next base: position 23,566,340 of record JAQPPZ010001195.1, read on the forward strand.
TCTACACACAATTTTCACTCAAAATACAAATTAGGCATAATACGTCATTTTCCATTAAATGTATACAAAAATCTCATAAAAATACATTTCTAATATAATAATGCCACACATTTATGTTATTAGAGCATACAAAAAATGAGCATTTTTTGTGCTCATCACTTAGATTTTATCATTTTTATAATCTCTATATATCTAAATAGGGACCTAATTGCTATTCAAGGAAGTCTAACCTCCTCTACAAGCTCAAATAAACCCCTCTACCACTGACTATATATTTTTTTCTATTTTGTAGATCAAGCAATAACTCCATTGGCAATTGTTATAACTAGTAGCACTTCTATACCTTGGTATCACTTTTGTCCCTATGGAAAAAATAGATTATTCTACCACCCATATTTTTCATTTAAGCATATAGGATTTAGATTCCATTTGTTGTCTATGTAAACTAGGTTTTGTTTTCTATATATTGGAAAAAAATAGTAAAAAAAGGGAAATAAAAAACTAGTTACTCTAAATCATATAAGGGATCAAATTAATCTTTAATATTTAGTAATTAATAAAAATCAAGTAGAGTTGCATCCTAGGCTTTTTTGTTGCGTCTTCTTGCACCCTTTCCTCTTAAAATAAAAATCATTGTTCCCTTCCATACTAAAGGTAAAGATCATTTTATCTTTAAGCCTTTTTTATTGCATTTATATATGCATTAGGGCTAGATTAGCGTTAATTTTAGAAAAATAAGTATATTAGAAGAAATATAGTTGTTCTTTAACTAATCCGTTAAGCACAAAGTGCACACAAACTACCCCTAGTCTTGAAGTGACATAGAAGAGAGTAGAAAGACATCATGAAGAGGTGCTTCATAGTACTATTCACCTTTCCCTTTGCCACAACTACAAGATAGACTACGTGCCCCTTAGAGATCATACATAGTAATATTTTTAGACCTATGGATACACCATCTCCTTCTAGAAATAGGTAAAAAAAAATTATTGATGATCTATCTAGATATGTGTGGTTGTATACCATTTACACTAAGGATGAGGTCCTTCAGAGATTCCAATCATTCAAGGATCTTGTAGAGAATTAGTTAAACAAAAAAATAAATATCTTAGGATAGATGGGAAGGTGAGTACATAAGTCATGTCTTTTGATTTTTGTCTCTTTATTGGATTGCACATCGAAGGGTTGTTCTTTATACTTAGAAAATTGTGTGGTTGAAAGGAAGAGTATGGAAATCATGGAGATAAAGTGGTGTATGATTCATGCCAAGGATATAGAGAAAACATTTTGGGTTCAAGTCATCACTTGTGTAGAATATATCATCGATGGGATTCCCACGAGGGTTGTTTAAGGCATGACACCTCTTGAGAGGTTGATAGGAGATAAGCTTGATGTGTCTCATTTTAATATCTTTGGTCTTCAAATGGGCTCACACACCCAAATATATTTGGAAGGAGTAATCAAATATTTATAAATGCATCTTTATGGGGTATTAAGATACATCAAAGGCATATTTCTTTATCACCCTAATATGTGTGAGGTATAGATTTGGAGAGATATTTTTTTTATGAGGTCCTTTCAAGTACTCCTTCTAGTCCACCACCTGCGATTTTACCAAATAAATATTCTAATACTTTGAATGATTCAAATTCAACTATTCCTTTAAAGATTTTGGTAGGATCTATTCCAATTAGATCATCTTTTTCATCTTCATATTTTAGTGGAGGTCCATTGCCTGTTGATTTGACCCCTTCATTGGTAGCATCAATGATAGCACCTTAAATTCTATATTAAGGGTATGTTGAGTAGGATACATTAGTTTAGAATGCTTTACCATTATATTATGATATAAGTGGTGATTTAGAGTTGTATTATTTAGTTTTAGATTTTGATGTTGTTTTTCCATTGAGTGCACATGATTCTTAGTTTTTCCAACACCCAAGTGGGTTAAGATACTTTTGAAGGATGATCAACCTATTCTATCTCTTATAAAGGTTTTTTTGGATCCTCAAAATCCAACTTGAGTTTACCCCTAAATTTTAAATCTTTGGTGTCCTATGAGTCTTTGTTTTAGGTTTTTTTATTCCCATGTCTAGGCCAATTTTATCTCCCTTTTATTTTTTAATTTTGGAGTCCTTCCAACTTTTGCATAATCCTCTAGTCAGTCTTCTTTGTAATAATCCTTTTGATTGTGATCCCTTTTAATTTTTATAAAAATTTGGTTTTTTTGATTCCTATCTCACCCTTAAAGAGCAATGAAAAAGTTCTTGTTGCCAAGGTCAGGACTTATTTTCATTTTCCTAAAGTCGTTTCTCAGATAAATTATGGGCCTCCATTATCACGTTTTATTTTCCAAAGGCCTAGAAAGAAGTCTTTTTAAATTTTCCCCATTATCTTCCTAAGGTTTAATTAAAATTTTAGACCCTCCTAAAATTTTAAATCCCATTTTCATTATACCTACCCATTATGTCCCCTCATTGTGGTCCTTTTCCCTTCCCAAAGGTTAAAGGGCCCCTTCATTAATTTTTCCATCTTTCACCCTCATTAAGTTTTTCGCTCCCCATCCTATTCCCTAAGCTCCTTCATTTTACCTAAAATTTTCCTACCACCTAACCCACCCCCATCACCCCCATAATGAATTGTTTTCCCTTTGATTAAATCATCTCCCATCCTAACTCCTTTGAAATCACCCCAGGTCAATAGGTGAACTGGCATGCGATCCAACAATAAAAAAATGTGTATACAAATTGATGATGTGAGTGAGTGTGCATAAGGTAGGTGAAGGGTGATCCATGAATGAAATATGGATCCCATTACAAGGAATTAAAATTCAAACCACTAGAAGATGCATAGTTCAAATAATCTAAACAAGAGTGCATGATCTGATGATGTGGAGTACAATGGGTGATTAGGAGTGCTCTAATTCGAGCAAGATAAGTGGAAGAATATGATTAGCATATGAAGAAGCATGAAAATCCATGATTTAAATGTAGGTGCAAAAATAAAAGCACTCAAACCATGAGAAACATGTGGCATAAGCTTATTGATACAGATGGATCAATAGCCTAGGGAATAGTGCTTGATCTGATGGACCAGATGTGAATGGGGGTTCTTGAGTGTTCCAATCATGTGATGATACATGATAGCACGAGGAAGGTGAGCTCAAGTGTATAGTGGTGGGAAAGGTTTATTGTTTGAATCTAAATTTTAATTCCATATTAGGGATGTGGTCGGCCTCCATGTGGTTTAAGGGCATGGGGGTGCCCATGTTGAATTGACCACCTCACGACTATTAGGGCATATCCTGTGTGGGGTAAACTAGAGACACCAGTTGGTGGCATCATCATAGGGACCCACCTAGGTAGTCTAAGGTACATTTAGTGCCACTTAGGTACAGTGGCAGCATGTGAGTGTGGAGTTGGCCTGAGCGGTCATGAATTATTAAAAGGATAATATTTTTCAAAGTATAAAGTGAATTTAATCAAATTTTTGTCCTATATGGTAGCCCAACAGAATGGATAGGGTTTATAATGGCTAGCCACTAAATAAACACCTTAATTTTTGTCTTTTGATTTTATCATATTGGCCAAGGTTTACCATTTAATTAAATTAATGATTGAGGTTTAATTAATAGTTTGAGGTCATTTTTGGTAAAATATGCAGGTAATTTTAACCAACTGAGACCACTATTGAACCACAACAAATGCAATCAATATTATGGAACAAATATGGATGCAGATGAAATTATTATGGGCCATCACCTAGCTTTAAAAATAAGTGATAATTATGGGTCATCATGAAGATAATTGTAGTTGTAACAATTATGGGCCATCATCGAGCTTTGAATGAGAGCCAATTGAGACCAATAATCAAGCTATATGAAAGAGGTGTTGCAATAGGAAAAAGGATCAAGTTTTTGCATAGTAAAATTCTGCAAGAGGTATACCAGAGTGCCCATCCTTTGTCAGTTGTATTTTCTTTTTTGTGTCTTGTCTAGTCACCCTTCTTTCTTCTCCATTATTGTGTAGGTTTTGCTAAGGAGGTGCCCAATTTACTGAGATCATTTCTAGTGGCTAAGGCTAGAAGAACGAGGCTCTTTGTTACATCATTTGAATGAAGATTTGAAGTTCTCTATTGCATCATTTGAATGGAGAACTTATTTGTATTTTCTTAGTGAGATTTGGTTATCTTGATCAGACTCCCATTGTAATGATTTTTTGCATTAATACAATCTTGCTTCTTGCTTCCTCCTTTCAATATTTTCATGTGTAGTTTTATTTGTTGTCTTGTTTACATGTTACATCATTTGAATATGTAAATGGTGTCTTCCTTCACTGGCATGTTTAATCACTTTTGTTGCATTATTTGAATGAATGTGGTTGGCTCAGTTTTTATCCTCTTCTCTTTCTTTCTATTTCACATCAGTGTTTTAAGTCTAGCTACAATTTCCCAATGGATAAGGCACCGGTCTACTAATTGAAGCACTAGCTGGGAGTTACTTCAAAGCTTGGTCAAATTTTATGTTACAATTTTTCTTTTATTTTTGCAAATCTGGATGAGCATGAGCATATGAGAAATATTATAGGCTCACCTCTAGGGTTTCCTTACCTTACTCAATCTATCTAGAGTCTTAGGATAATATTTTCCCAAGTCAAAGAGGTGGATCCACCAAAGTCCATAATGTTGATTGGATCAAGGAAGTCTTGTAGCATGACAAATATCCAAAGGGTGCAAGAATTTTCCCCAATAATTTTTGGTGATGCTGTTGAGGAGGACTTGGTACTATTTTTGTGTTTTGTGTTTTTCTCAGTATTTTCCAAATCCCTTGAGTGGAACTTATGAGAATTGAGTGGATACCAAGCTAAGCAATCTTGGCCTGAGTATTGTTGAATATCTTGCTCTTTCTTTGCACACTTGTGCTGGTGACTCCAAACAAACTCAAAACTTTGAAAATCAAGAAAGGAGGAGTTGGATCTGGCGTCTACAAGAAGAAGTGGTAAATAATTGCTCGTTGGAGTGTTGAATCCTAAGGTATTCTTCAAATCTCATAGAAAAACTTCAATTCCAATTCATGTTATTCTTCAAATTTTGGTTTAAATTAGTATCCCCCACTGTAAATCAGATACCCATAGTAAATCAACCTATAGTGAGTATGGTAGCTCCTAATGCTAACAAAAATGTCAATCAATGGAGAACCAATAGGTATAGAGCTTTTGTTTTACCTCCAAATCTAAATCCCCTCCCTGGTAAAGCTCATAAGTACTTGCCTAAATTTCAAGGAAATAATGTTGTCACTCGGTGAAGATCATATTAGGGATTTTCTGTATGCCATGGATAGTCTTGAGGTAGATGATGAAGATGTTGTCCTTAGGCTATTTTTTCAAAATTTGGAGAAAGATGCTCGAGAATGGTTTAACAACCTTGGAGCTACCACTATCCATAATTTTCAAGAAATGGAGTAAGCTTTCCTCAGGAAATATGGAGAGAGGAAGAATGAACAGTCCTTGCTAATAGAATTAGCTACCATGAAGAAGAAATAAAATGAATCAGTGGAATATTTCAATAGGAGATTATTTAAGACTAGAAATAATATTCTAGTAGCACTAAGGCCAAACGATGATCAATCCATTTATTTTTACAAGAATGCCTTCCTTAGAGATTTTAGTTATGAATTAAGACAACAAGCCACAACCACCATTGATGCATGTATGGAGAGGGCTATTGAAATAGAAATAAATATTATTGATAGTGGGAATATGAAAGCATACTCTTTAGAGCCCAATCAACCTGAAAGAAAGCCCAAGAAGGTTGAATTCTTTATCCCTAAGAAAATAAATTAGGATCCTATGAACAAAATAACAAATCAATTGAGTGAGATGTTTACCACTTTGAATAACAGATTGGCTAGAATTGAAAAGGGTAAAGACAATATTGCTAAAACTTCATAGGGTGATAATAGATAGCAAGTGGATAATAGGCCTCCTTTCAGAAGGAATTTCAATAGAAACTAGAATAACAATGGAAATGAAGAGGGAAATAGGAATCAAAATGGAAATTGGAAAAAGAAAGAAATAGAAAGAGATCTAGATTCTGTTCCAAACCCAATACCATCTAATAATATAGCATCAAATCATCCTTTCTATTTCTCTACTTGTGATGCACCACATAACCCTGTTGATTGTGGTATTTATCTAAGTCTGCATTCTAATATTGATTTAAATGTTGAATATGAAGAAGAAGATATTAAAATTAATGTATGTTGGACTCAAGAGGATGAGGTCAGAGAAAAGGAATTTGAAAGGGATATGGACATATGTGCCAATAATCATGAACAAAGAGCCTTAGTCTTTGGAGAGGCATCAACTTCAGGTGAGTCCCCTAATACCAAATTTGATAGAATGAAGCAGGGGAAGCTTATACCTACAATAGAAGAGGTTGAGTCTTTAGAGAGAATACATGCTATTAATCTCAGAAATAGAATAGTGGAGGAATTAATTGATGAAGGGCCTACCCAAAAAGAGAAAACCATAAGAGTGATTTCATAGAAAAGGTAAATCAGATGAAGCAGCAAATGATTTCTGAAGAGCCTGATTTAGAAGAAATTATCCAAAAACAACAAAATGACTTGGTTAATTAGAAATCTAGAAAAGGGATTGATGATAAGAAATATTAGTTTGATCTGGGTATAGAGGTTTCCAAGTAGAAGATTAGCATCACTTTTGAGGAATTAATGACCATCCCAAAGTACCAGTATCAAGTATGTAAAGCCTTCAAGTTAACTGATCAATCAGGATGTCAACCTCAAGCTCCCATAGGCCTTGAGAATAATGCAATCAGAGCCCCATATTTAGTTAAACCATTCTACATATCACTAAGGTATACATCAGGCTATGGAGACCAATATGTTATTCATAACTGCATGCTTGATAGTGGTGCTTCCATGAATGTGATGTCAAAACAAGTAGCTGATCAGTTAGGCTTGATTTATCAAAAAGAGCACCCCTTATTTTTGTAATGGATAATAGGAGAGTACCTTGTGTAGGCATTATCACTAGGCTTCTTTTCCATCTTGAACAATATCCTAAGAAAGGTGTGGTAATAGATGTTGTAGTTGTAGATGTGGACCCTTTATTTTCCATCTTACTCTCTAGGCATTGGGTAGAGCAACTAGGTGGTACTATTCAGTTAGATTGGTCATATGCCACTATCCCGATGCAGGGCAAGGAAAAAGTCATCTTGAAAAGAGAGCCTTTCAATAGGTATTTAGTTGAGTTCAGAGATCCTAATGATAATATGGTTAATGTCATGAATTCTGTTAAGGAAAAATATATGGGGGTCTACTCTATTTGGCATTCTCCTTTCTTATTGGAAGTGCTCGATGCTGAGAATATGGATCCAAAACTGAAGGTTGAAGTGGATGCAAAAACTAATAAAATTCTAACTTTTGAGTTATGGACTATGACCTTTTATGGGGAAAAATCTCAAGCAAGAGCAGGATCTAGGGTAATGTTGATAGATATTAATGGGAGCTATCTTGGCATACCATACAGGTTAGAATTTTCTTGTACAAACAATGTTGTAGAGTATGAAGCTTTATTGCTAGGGCTAAGGAAAGCCAAGGAATTGGGTATTAATTACCTCAAAGTTAGTGGGGATGTTGAGCTAATAATTCAACAAATCAAAGGAAAATATCAAACAAAGCACCCTAGATTAAAGCAATATAAGCAAGTAGTGTTGGATGAAATAGATAGATTCTTAGCTTTTGATCTACAATATATTCCTAGAGTATAGAATCATAATGCAAATATATTGGCAATTAATGCTTCTAGAGCAGATAACCCTGAGATAGACACTTGGTTTATGGATAGGTTCCCAACCATATCTGTTTATAAACCATCTATTCCTAATAATGTGGTATATTTACAAGTTTTCCATAATGATATACACATTAATGATTTCATGACTATGCAAAATGAATTCTCTAACATTATTTGTGATGAAAGTGATGAAGAAAAACTGAAGGATGTTATTGGAGAACCCATAGAAGTCATACAACTGAAGACCAATAGGATCCCTAGGGGGTTGGTATCTTTAGAGAGCTTGTTTGATGACTTCGATAGAGCATATAAACCTCTGGTACAGGAGTCCAAAGTAGAAGAGGTTAATATCATAACAGAGGAAGAGCCCAAGTTTGTTAAGATCAATAAGGCTCTATTAGGAAAAGAGAAGCAAAAATATATTAAATTCTTGAAAAATAACATTGATGTATTTTCTTGGAGTTATGAAGACCTAAATACTTTCAATACAAAGGTGATGACTCACATAATACCCCTTCAAAAAGATACCAAGCCTTTCAGGTAGAAACAAAGAAAATTCAATCCCACTTTGCATCCAATTATGTAGAAAGAAGTGCAAAAGTTACTGGATACTAAGATAATCAGGAAGGTGAGATTTTCTTCTTGGTTAGAAAATCTAGTCCTAGTTAGAAAAAAGAATGGTGAAATCAGGCTTTGTGTTGATTTTAGAAATTTGAACAAGAGCTCACTCAAAGATAACTATCCACTTCCTAACATGGAGTAGTTGCTTCAAGTAGTGGTTGGGGCATCAAGAATATCTTTATTAGATGGCTTCTCAGGTTACAATCAGATTGTAGTGAATCCAAAGGATAGGCACAAGACCACTTTCACTACACCATGGGGAACATTTGAATACCTCAGGATGCCCTTTGGGTTGATGAATGTAGGGGCAATATTTCAGAGAGCCATGGATGTTGCATTTAAGGGGCTAATGTTTAAGATAGTAGTAGTGTATCTCGATGACATTACAATTTTTTTCAAAAAATATTGAAGATCATTTTACACATTTAACCCAAGTGTTTGACAGGTGCAAAGAGTTTGGCATATCTTTGAATCCTAGAAAATATGTGTTTGGGGCCACTCAAGGTAAACTGCTTGGGCATGTTATTTCGAAAGATGGGATTAGCATTGACCTACAAAGAATAGAAGCAATCACTAAAATTCCCCCTCCTAAAAATATTAAGGGAGTTAGATCATTCTTTGGGAAGATCAACTTTGTTAGGAGGTTTGTCCTTGATTTTTCTTAGATTTCCAAGCCAATTAATGACATGATCAAGAAATATGGGGAAATAAGGTGGACATAGGAAAATACTATAGCTTTTTAGAAGATCAAAGATGCAATCACTCAAGCTCTAGTATTAAATTACCCTGATTACTCCAGATATTTCAAAATATACTCATTTACCTTAAAACACACTATTGCTATGGTTCTAGCTTAGAAGGATGAAGAGGAAAAATGAAAGACCTATAGCCTTTATGAGTGCAATATTGAAGGGTGCTCAACTAAAATACTCTATGCTAGAAAAATAGGCTTATGCATTAATCAGGGCATTAGATCATTTCAAATGTATCTTTGGATCCAACAAGGTAATAGCTTGTATCCCCTACATTGTTGTTAAAGATATTTTCACTTAGCCTGAACCTTTAGGTAGTCTTGCAATATGGATGGCTAAGTTATTATAGTATGATGTAGAGTTCAGAGTAGTACATATTGTCAGAGGACAAGGACTGGTAAAGTATATGGCTAACAAAGAAGGGGAATCCATGAATAACACTATCATAGTAGATGAGTAGCAAGAAGCTAGAGCATATGATAATTTTGATTGTAAGTGGTATGATGGCAGAAGACATACCCCCCCAAAAAAGGTCTATCAAGCAATTGGCCTAAAAATACTACATTCAAGAAGGTAAAATATATTGGAGGCATCTAGATGGTGTGTTGCTTCTCTATTTATTTGAGAAAGAAGTCCCCCAAGTATTGAAAGAATATCATTCTGGATTTTGTGGAGGTCACTTTGCTCCAAAGGATACTACTCATAAAATCATGAGAGTTGGTTATTATTGGCCCTCCTTGTTTAAGGATGTCTATCAGTTTGTTAGGAGTTGTCATAATTATCAAATTTTTGTAGGGAAAAAAAAATTGTCAACCATACCCCTGAGGCCAATAATTGTAGAAGCTCCTTTCACTCAATGGGGAATAGATCTCATAGGTGAGATTAACCCAAATTATTTTGGGGGTCATACATGGATCATAACAACAATAGACTATTTTACCAAGTGGGTAGAAGCAACACCTCTCAAGAAATCCACTATAGAAGTGGTCATCAAATTTTTAGAAGAACACATATTGACAAGATTTGGGGTTCCTCGAAAGATAGTCACAGACAATGGTAACTATTTCACTTCTTTTGAGATGATTGAATTTTGTGCCAAGTACAACATAGAACTTTCTCATTCTACCAATTATTATCCTCAAGGAAATGGTTTAGTAGAATATTCAAATAAGAATTTGATCACAAGAATCAAAAGAGCATTGGGTAAAAACAAAAGAAGTTGGGATAGTGAGCTGAAGTTTGCTCTATGGGATGACAAAATATCTATCAAAATAAGCATAGGGAAATCTCCTTATGAACTAGTATATGGTGAGAATGCTCTGTTACCCCCTAGGTGGAAAGTCATGCTTTATATTTGCTTCTTCAGGATCATAAAAATCCAAATATTTTGTAGAGAAGATTTGATCAGATTGTGAAGTTGCAGGAAGATAGAAAGGATTCATTAATGAAGATAACTGAGCAGGCTCACAAAAAAACATAGTTGTTCAATAAGAAATCCAAGGGTAAACCTTTTCAAAGAGGATATATAGTGTTGTACTGGAACCCCAAAAATGATAAGCATGGTGAGAAAGGGAATTGGGAGCCCAAATGGCTTGGTTGTTAGCTTTTGATGCTATAAACTTAAAGAATATGCAACCACGAGTAGTAAAATAAGCATCCAATGTTATATCTATGATAATGATAATATAATATACAAGTAAATAGCATGAGAAACTTTTGAAATAGCTCATGAAATAGCCATTAATGAAATTTCATGAAAATTTAAACTTATTAAAATATATGGAGATTTTAATGCTCCATACTTCATACAAGTTCTACATTGTATCTCTCTTTCTATCAACTTACTAACTTACTAATCTCATTCCTCTCACTTGTTCTACTCACTTCTTCCCTACTCATCTACCAAAGGCCTATATATAATGAGACATGACTTTTGGTCTTCCATCTTCCTATTCTAAGGACTCATGTACATGTGGACACCATGCACATTTACATCATTGCACATTCTAATAATACTTGTGCATTTATTACATTACACAAAGTAAATACTCAAGCCCTAATCTAAGAAACTCTCCTAATCTAATGAAGTACCCAAAATGGTACATTAGCATGTACCAAATAATATAATATATTCCAACATTAGTCTCTATCAAATACTTCAAAATGCAGGTCAACATACTTACAAATTGCAAACTTTGGATGGTATGAAATTTTTAATTCCTATCAATGGCTAGCATTTGAAATTGTATCATTCTTGGCTAATGGCTTGAGAATCCTTGCATATAAAAAAAGGAAAAAAAAAATAAGTTTTCTTTCCTCAGTCCTATTCTTTTTAGGTGATTAGGTGAGTTCTTGAGTCCTTGTGGTCGATTGGAGATTTTGGAGTTCTTATATCATTCATTATCATAGAGTCATTTAATCACCTATCCCAATTAGCGCCTGCATTAGATCCTCAAAATCCAACTTGATTTTATCCTTAAGTGTCAAATTTTTGGTGTCTTTTGAGTCTTTGTTTTAGGTTGTTTTGTTCCCATTTCTATGCCAATTATGTCTCCATTTTTTTTAATTTTGGGGTCTATCAATTTTTTGCATAATCCCCTATTCAATATTCTTTGTAATAATCCTTTTATCTATGAGCCCTTTTGGTTTTTGTAAATATCTGGTCTTTTTTAGTCCTATCTCACCCTTCAAGAGAAATGAAAAAGTTATTGTTGCCAAGGTCAGGACTTATTCTCATTGTCCTAGAGTCTTGTCAAATAAATTATGGGCCCGCATGATCACCTTTTATTTTCCAAAGACCTAGAAAGAAGTCTTTTTAAATTTCCCCCAAGGATTATTTAAAATTTTGGGCCCTCCTAAAATTTAAATCCCCATTTTCATTATACCTACCAATTATATCCTCCCACCGTGGTCCTTTTCCCTTACCAAAGGTTCAAGGGCCCCTTCATTAATTATTCTCCCTTTCACCCTCATTAAATTCTCCACTCTCCATCCTATTCCGTAAGCTCCTTTATTTTTCCTAAAGTTTTCCTACCACCTAACCCACACCATCACAAACCCTTTTCCATTTTATTAAATCATCCCCTACCCTAAGTGAAACCTTTGAAACCACCCTATATCAATAGGTGAACTGGTGTACGATCCAATGGCCAAAAAAGGGGTATGCAAATGGATGATGCTGGTGAGCACAAAAAAGGTAGGTGAAGGGTGAGTTGTAGCCACCACATGGACCCCATTGCAAGGAAGGAAAATTCAAACCAATATGGGGTGTGTATATTGAATGACCTAAACAAGAGCAAATGATCTGATGATGTGGAGGATAGTGGGTGATTAGCAATGCTCTAGTCTAAGCGAGACAAGTGGTAGAAGATGATTAGTGCATGAAGGAGCATGAAAATACATGGCATAGATGTAGGTATAAAATTTAAATTGCTCAGACCATGAGCGACACATGGCACAAGATTATTGGACCAAGTAAATCAATGACCTAGGGGATAGCACTTGATTTGGTAGAGTGGATGCGAATGGGGGTTCTTGAGTACTCCAATCATGTGATGATACATGGTAGCATGAGGAAGGTAAGGTTGGGTGTACAATAATGGGTAAGGTTTATTGTTTGAATTTAAATTTTAATCCCACATTAGGGATGTGGTCGTCCCCCATGTGGTTTAAGGGTGTGGAGGCACCCATGCTAAATTGACCACCTCATGATGGTTAGGGCATATCCTGTGTGGGGCTGCCTAGAGATGCTAGTTGGTAGTATCATCATAGGGGCCCACCTGGGTGGCCTAAGGTACCTTTGGCACCACTTGGGTGTAATGGTAGCATGTGAGTGTTGATTTGGACCAAGCGGTCTTGAATTATTAAAAGGACAATATTTTTCAAAATCTAAAGTGAATTTAATAAATTTTTTGTCCTATATGGTAGCCTAATGGAATGGATAGGGTTTATAACGGCTAGCCACTGAATAAACACCTTAATTTGTATCTTTTAATTTTATTATAGTGGTCAAGGTTGACCATTTAAATAAATTAATGATCGAGGTTTAATTAATATCTTGAGGTCATTTTTGGACAAATATGAAGGTAATTTTAACCAACTAAGACCACTATCGAACCACAACAAATGCAATCAACATTATGGATCAAATATGAAGGCAGTTGTAGTTATTACAAGCCATCACTTAGCTTTAAAAATAAGTGATAATTATGGGCTATCATGAAGATAGTTGCAGTTGTAACACTTATGGACTATCATCAAGCTATGAATGAGAGCTAATTGAGACCAATAATCAAGCTATATGATATACTTGCTACAATTAGAAAAAGGATCAAGTTTTTGGATAGTAAAATCTGGCAAGAGGTATACCAAAGTGTCCATCCTTCGTCAGTTGTATTTTCTTTTATGTGTCTTGTCTAGTCACCCTTCTTTTTTCCCCATTATTGTGTAGGTTTTGCTAAGGAGGTGCCCAGTACTGAGATCATTTCCAGTGGTTGAGGCCAAAAGTAGGAGGCTCTTTGTTATATCATTTGAATGAAGAGTTGAAGTTCTCTATTGCATAATTTAAATGAAGAACTTATTGTATTTTCTTAGTGAGATCTGGTTATCCCAATCAGACTCCATTGTAATGATATGTTGTATTAATACAATCTTGCTTCTTCCTTTTAGCATTTTTGTGTGCAGTTTTATTTGTTGTCCTATTTACATGTTACATTATTTGAATATGTAAAGGATATATTCCTTCACTGGCATGTTTAATCACCTTTATTGCATAATTTGAATGAATATGGTTGGCTAAAATTTTATCTTCTTCTATTTCTTTCTATTTCAAATCAATGTTTTAGGTTTGGCTAAAATTTCCCAATGGATAAGGTACTAGTCTACTGATTGAAGCACTAGCTAGGAGTTATTTCAAAGCTTGGTCAATTTTTATGTTATAGTTTTTATTTTATTTTTTCAAATCTGGATGAGCATGAGCATATGAGAAATTTTATAGGCTCACCTCTAGGGTTTCCTTACATTACTCAATTTGTCTATATTCCTAAGATAATATTTTCTTGAGTCAAATAGGTGGATCCACCAAATTCCACAATGTTGATTAGATCAGGGAAATATTGCAACCTGATAAATATCCAAAAGGTGCAATAATTCCCCCCACCAAGTTCCTTCTCAAGAATTTCTCTTAAAGGTTGTTCATTCTTAGGATACTCTTAAATATCCTTAGGATAAAGGTTTATTGAAGTGGAAAGATGCTATGCATGCAAAGTATGAGGTCTTGATGAAGAATAGGACATTGGAGCTTACTCTTCCAAAAGGAAAGAATGTAGTTGAAGTAAATGGATCTACAAGACCAAGTATACTTTGGATGGTCAAGTGTAGAAGCATAAGGTATGCCTTATTGCTTAAAGATTCTCTCAATAGGAGGGAGTTGATTATTCTAAAATATTTTCTCAAGTGACTAGGATGGACTTAATAAAAATGATTCTCTCTATAGATACGTCATATGGATGGAAGGTACACCAAATGGATGTAAATAGTATTTTCCTACATAATGAGATTTAAGAGGATATTTATATGTAGGAGATACCTATGTTTGAGATTGAGGATCCTACTCCTATAATTCATTATTTGACTAGATCCTTGTACAAACTTAAGTAGACACCTTACATGTGGTATGAGAAGATTCATTCTTTTTTCTCAAAAATAATGTCTACATCAAACATCAAGATGGGAATATTTTGGTTATTGGTATTTATGTTGATGATCTTCTCATTACCAATAACTCTCTTGTATTGATCTAGGATATGAAGTCTTGTATTTGTTTCACTTTTGAGATGACAAATTTGGGGATCCTACACTACTTTTTGGGATTCAGATTGATTAGATAGATTTTGGCATCATCATTTAATATCCCAAGTATGCTTTGGATCTTCTTTAGAATTTTAGGATGGAGGATTAAAAATCCTTTTAGATATATTTCAATTCAAACTTGAAGCTTTGGGTTGATCGTACCACTCCTTTTGTGGATACTAATTTGTATTGTTCTCTTATGGGTGGACTTCTCTATCTCACTAACACATGACCTAATATAACTTTTATTTTCAACTATTATTCTAGGTCCATTCAAGCACCTAGAGATAACCATTAGACCACAACCAAAAGGATTCAGAGGTACATATAAGGGAATCATTATATAGGTTTTCTTTACTTAGATGGATCCCCTTTGATTTTGATATAATTCTCATATGCTAACTGGATCAATGATTTTGCTGAGAAACAATCTACCATAGAATTTATGTTCTATTTAGGACCTAGCCCTATGTGTTTGTGTTCCAGATGTCAATCCACCATATCTCTATCTTCTATGAAAGCTCAATATTATACTTTCAATGAGGTAACTAAGCATATCTAGTGGATTCTCATGATTTTGGAGGAGATTGATATTCCTCAAAGTTTTCCAATCTCTCTTCGATGTAATAATAATAGCACCATCCAACTTGTCCATAATCTTGTGTTTCGTCAATAAATTAAGCACATAAATATTTCGATGCATTTTGTGAAATGACTTCATGCATATAATATGATTGACCTATTTTTTGTACCTTAAATGGAGTAAGCATCAAATACATTGACCAAGTTCATGCCAAAGGTTCAACTTGTGCACAAGCAGGAGCTACTTGGTTTAGGAGAGTATCCCTCAAGGGGGATGAAAAATAAGTCTTTCTCTATTTCCCCCATTCAGATTAAGGGTGATGTTGTAATATGTGATGGTTAAGATGCTTTTGATGCCATAACAAATTTTTTTATTGTATTAATCATTTAATCCCTTTGGGCCCTTGTAAACCTTGAAATAATTATTTTTGTAATATTTTGTTATTATAATCCTTAAGACCAATTACTTAAACTAGACTTAAAGGTAACTTGTATATGGCTATAAATACCTAATCATACAAACCATTTCTTTTTCAATTGGAGTGTAATTATATCTTTTGATAGTGATAACATTTGGTGTCCACAAATGCCTCCATATACTCTATGTATTGTTTTGTGTGTATTTTTTTTTTAAGAATACTGGGTAATATGATGATTCCATTTGTTGTTGCATAGGCTTGAGAGAATTTCTTGATTGCTTATCTTAGACAAAAAGGATGTATATATAAAACTCTAATAGATACGAATGAACTTAAATTTTTTTGGATTCATTATATAAATTTAGGGGTATTCTAGTTTACCATTTTTTCCTGATTTACCCCTAGATACTACTATTCAAGATTTAAAATTTTGAATAATTTCCATCCAAAAATAATAAACATGAATTTATGAATTAAAATATTCTATGTTACAAATGATAAAAAAATAGCATACAAACATGTGTTGTTAGCATGATATGCACTAATATCATACACAATAATTAAAGATAGGTGTTTTACAAAAGGAAAGAAAGATCATTGTCCTTCTATGAATTAAATGGACCTCCATCATTTTGGTTAACAAAGGTTGTTCTAAGGCACTTGGACTTAAAAGAGATCACAAGTTCAAGTCCCACCTACTTCTAACCCTTTTATATAATTATAACATCAACATGATATAAATTTATGAATTTGCAAGGAATATTGACATGGTAGTATGTGATGATGAGGCACTTGATGATGTTGTATGGTAGTCTATATAGGTTATATAAGTAAGTTGGTACAATACATGGTAGTTTATATGAATAATATGCAAATATGTACAACTAACATGGTATATGAGGTGGTGAAACATGTGGTGAGTGATGTGGAAATTCATCCAACTAACATGGAAACTTATGTGGAGGATGACATGGTAGGCGAAGCAAGGACTAATGTGGTATATTGTATGCCACTTGGTGCATATAAATATAGGATTGGCCAATAAAAATCTACCAACTTATCAATTTTGATCATATATTCTCACAATTAACAACATAATTGACGAAGCATAAAATATAGAGCAAATCAAGTCATGACAAGTGGCATAATATGGTTCATAAATCACAAAGCTAATAAAAGCATGAAAAATGGCACAATCTAGTTTATCAATATCCTACATAGTGGCTTGCATAGTTAGCACATATGTGGTAGTCCCTTGATCCTAACAAGTGACATCACGTGATTGGTCAGTATGTTGTCTAGTTAGTGCATAATTGTCACCCCCTTAGGTCTCCAACTCACTATAGGTACTGAAAAGTTTTTTTTTTCAAAGGTTTAGGAGGCATTTTGTGTGATTTTTGGGACAAAATTTTAGGGTCACAAATTTTACATAAATAATCTAGTGGAAATAATGTTGAAATCATATAGTAGATGGGAGGATTTTTATCTAAGTTATTACATGATTTGATCCCCGTTTTCAAATAATATGGTTTTTTGAGATTTCTACATCGATGGTGTTGTTTTTGGTCATAAGTGCATGCAAGATATTATATTTTGGTAGGATAGTTATGGATCAACATGTGCCATTTCATAATGGTCAAAATTAGTCTACATGGAAAATTAAGATTGATGTTTTGTTATGGAGTAAGGGGTTACTCAAATATGTGAATGAGGAACCTTGTGCTATTGATTCTAAAGAAAGGAAGGAGGTCTACAAGGATGAAAAGGATGAGGCTCTTAGTGGCATAGCTCTTCACATTAAAGGGTAAAGGGTAAAGTATTTTTAACACTTACAAGACCATAGGCCATATGAGACAAATATTGTTTACCCAATATATGGTTATCACCAACCATTCTTTAGTTACTACAGCATGGTGTACAACCCTACCCCTATAGGATTTTAACCTATAATATCTATTTAGAGTTCCAAAGTATCCATCATTAGGCTACTCAATACCTTTATTGACAAGATCTATGACACTTATGTTAGTAGTACTATAGAATCCACACAATTACTTGGTAAATTGCATGGATTCTATGATCACATTGATTCTACAGATTTCAAGAAGTTGTATGTTGAGATTGCTACTTTGACTATGGATTCTTTTGATATTATTGATGAGTATATTAGTTATTTCAAGAAATTACAAGAATATATCCAAATACAAGATGACTACCTAAAGTGATAGAATAAGGACAAGAAGTTGTGGAGAAGGAGAATAACATTGAACTACTCAAAATTATCTTTAATAATATTTCGAAGACATATGAGGGAGTTGTATTTGAGATGCTTTGAGTTTACTTCCCTGATTCTCCTACACCATCAATTGATGAGGTATTCAAGTACTTTTTGCATCATCAGGCTAGAATACAAAGGCATAAGGGTAATTCTATCATCAATCAAACCCATCCAAAGGAAACCATTTCCAAATCTCAAAATTATAAGAATCCAAAATAGAATGATAATAATCTCAAGAATATATTAAAAACTCTAACATGTGAGTATTGCATGAAGGAAGGATATAAAGTAGATTTTTATCAAATTTGCATCAAGAAGCTTGAGGAAGCAATAAAAAGAGGGTGTTGATGTTACTTTCTTCTATACACAAAGTGAGGATAAAATTTATGGAGAGACCTCATAGTCACATATTTATTTATTTATTATATTGGACATCCACCTCTTTTGATGAGTGGATTGTAAATTCATGGTAAACTATGCACATGACAAAGCATAAATATATCTTATAGGAATGTAATAAATCATATTCAAGGGAGCATGTTGTTATTAGATATGGCCCTTATTTTTAAGTTGTACAATGTGGAGAGATTAGCATTAATTCTTCTTTTTTTGATGAGGTACTTCATGTTCCTAATGTTGATCCTAATCTCTTGCCTATTTATTACATTACTCATATGAATAAAAAGGTAGAATTTAGGCCTAATTATTGAATAATTAATAATATACACAATGGATTTAAAATTGTTCATTCTAGATATTATGATGAGTCAAACTAGATGTATAAGTTGGGATAAAGGCCCATCTCTTTTGTTTCTTTTTCTAAGAAGAAATATTTTATTGTTATGGTTGCACATGCAAATGATGAGATCTAGATGTGGTACCATAGGCTTGGGCATATTAGCTATGGATTCTTTAGATATGTGAGTCATCAATAAATATCCACTGGAATTAAGCATATATCTCCTCCAAGTGGTGCTTTCAAGGGATTTTTTCTTGGAAAGCATCATAAGGAGACTTTTATAAAATGGACTGATGTAGACACCCAATTTTGTGCACAAGGATAATATTCAAGCTTTCTAATTCCTTCATTAAATAGCCTTTAAATTAGCCAAATTAAATCA
Organism: Wollemia nobilis; assembly: GCA_028583015.1. Taxonomy (NCBI): domain Eukaryota; kingdom Viridiplantae; phylum Streptophyta; class Pinopsida; order Araucariales; family Araucariaceae; genus Wollemia; species Wollemia nobilis. The sequence continues at coordinate 23,585,780 of JAQPPZ010001195.1, forward strand.
TCCTTCCTTGTGCCCAAAATTGGATCATTTTGAAGAACACAAGCTTATACTGAGAGGGGGGTGAACAGTATAAGATAAAACTTTTACTTTTCTTTCCAAAGTAGTATTATCCAATATTATCAATTGCAATAATGAAACAATGCATAGATCATCACACACATAAGAGACACATATTTAACGTGGTTCACCCAATGTGGGCTACATCCATGGAGAAAATATTTCTTATAAATTTTCTCAACAAATATCTTGGGAACCAATTCCCTATTACAATGTTTATGGGTACCAACCCAAAGGAGACACCAATCCCCTATGCTCAAGTTTGTGGACACCACTCCATAGGAGACACCAATCCCCTTTGCTCTAGTTTTGTGGACACCACTCCACAGGAGACACCAATCCCCTCTACTTCTAGTTTTTTGAACACCAATCCCCTCTACTTTTGGTTTTGTGGACACCATTACACAGGAGACACCAATCCCCTCTACTTTTGGTTTTGTGGACACCATTCCACAGGAGACACCAATCCCCTCTGCTTTTGGTTTTGTGGACACCATTCCACAGGAGACACCAATCCCCTCTACTTCTAGTTTTGTGGACACCACTCCATAGGAGACACCAATCCCCTCTACTTATGGTTTTGTGGACCTCTATCCACAGGAGACACCAATCCCCTTTGCTCTAGTTCGTGGACCTCTATCCATAGGAGACACCAATATCCTTTGCTCTATTCAAATCTACTTCAAGCCTACACACAAGGCTTGCTCAAATATTCTCCAAGCCTACTCACAAGGCTTACTCAAATCTACTCCAAGCCTACTCATAAGGCTTTCTCAAATTTACTCCAAGCCTACTCACAAGACTTTCTCAAATTAGCTCCAAGCCTACTCACAAGGCTTGCTCAAATTTACTCACAAATTGCTCAAATCTGCTCACAATCCTGCTCAAATATGTCTCAAACAAAATTGCTCAAATATTCTCTACAATCCTTCTCAAGTCACTACTCAAACCTGTTATAGATCTAACTCAAATCTACCTCAAATATTCTTAGAACTAAGCTCACAAACCTTCTCAATTCTACCTCAATAACCTGCTCAAATCTACCTCAATTTTGCTCACTGAAACTACTCAAACATTCCTTATTCTTGCATAGAAACAATTGCATATATCTTTCCCAAAAGTGCTTTATTTGACTAAAGTAATTTAGACATATTCTACCCAAATTATTTTTCTTCATGAACATATAGAGAATGATATGCACTAACAAATGCTCAATATGTTCTTCACATTCATTAAGTCTATCGCTTTCACATGTCTCACATTTATTGCATTTAAAAGGTAGCTCTAGTCTAGCACTTGATAACTGACCTAGTATTTGTTGATTTTCAACTTCACTCCAAAACAAATCATAATGCACAAGTCCTTCTCATATATTCACAAAATCAATCATGAACAATGCACATGTCTATTTTTTTTATATACTCCCAAAGTCGATCATGACGATGCACAAATTGGCTTCACAAATATGATCTATAACTCTTGCATTTTTATTTCCAATATCACTCAAAACCAATGCACCACTTGTTCACAAACCCTAGCACATATTTTTCCAATTTTATTCAACAATGATGCACAAATTTATTCTCAAACCCTAGCACAATGTTTCCAATTTAATTCAACAATGATGACAACTTATGTTCTCAAACACTTTGCACTTTTATTTCCAATTTCATTCAACAATGATGCACAACTTTGTTCACAAACCCTAGCACATATGTTTCAATTTCATTCAACAATGATGCACAACTTTGTTCTCAAACCCTAGCACATGTGTTTCCAATTTCATTCATCAATGATGCACAACTTTATTCTCAAGCCCTAGCACATGTGTCTCCAATTTCATTCAACAATAAAGCACAACTTAGCTTTCACACTCTAGCACAAATATTTCCAACAATGCACATAAATTAATCCTTATATCTCCACCTTATGACTTAAAACTATTTTCTTCAAACAACACCACTTTGAGTAGGAGTTAAAACACCATACCTCAAAAATACCTTGATGATGATGTGCCTTCAAAAACCTATCTCAAAATAATCTCCTTCCTTTTGCCACTTCAAAAACAGGTTAGCAAAACTCCTTTTCAAAACATTCACATAAAACCCTCTCAAGAAGATGTGCACAAGAATACCTAAAAATAATGCTTCATAACTCCTTTTTGGTTTCATAATATAAAGCCTTTAATAATGAACCAAACCCCTCAAAATATCATGCAAAAATACAATCAAAAAAAAGACCACAATACACCTTATGTCTCCTTTCTAAAGTGCCAAGTACAATATATCAACAATGCCAAATACAATAAATCTTATACACCTTATAACTCCTTTTTTTTAACAATCACAAATAACTCCCTCACACATTACACCACATACAATTTCCAAATGATACAATACACCATACAACTCCCACTTTGATATATATAAATAATTCCCTCAACAAAATATAATTTTCACATACACCTAATACACCTTGTCACTCCTACTCAATTAATTCAATTCAAAATCAAAGACTTTATGCACTCCCGTGACCACCTCAAATTAAACCAAAACAAAATTTAAAAATTCAAATACCTCATATGCGACTGCGATTCAAAACCTTGACCTCCCACACCGTAGTGCTTCCACAAGCACCTCTAATTGACTGCACTATCATAGCCAGTAGCACTAAAAATGGGGTGCATCAGATATAAACCTTATGTCATGCAATAATCCAAAACTCAACCCATGATAAAATGGTGTCAGAACGTTTTGACCCCATGACCCTTCTCTCAACAGTGCTCATGCAAGCCAACCAACCACTAGGCTACCCCAGATGGGTGAGACCCAATCGGTGCACACATATATTTGAAAATGCCAACACCTGCACACCTTGAAATTTCGTTATCTCTTTTTATCTCTGTCATTCAAAAAAATCATGCACAAAAATCATTAACGAAATGCTTGCCACACTCTTTCAAAGGTGAAAGGGCAATGTATTTATATGCTTTGTAAAAACATCTTCGAATTTTCCAAGGTCGGCTTATATTTCGAAACCTCCAAAATGTTGGCACATTTGGGTTTAAATATTATAACATAAACTTTATATTATAATATTATTATTTTAAATCTTTGGCCTTAATATTTAAACCTTGCCTCCTATTTTAAGTCTTGGCCTTTTTCTTTTAAACCTTGGACCCAAACCACTTTTAAAAAACTTTGTCCCAATCAACCTCTTTGACCTTCTTTATAATATTTAAATTAAATATTATAAACTTTTCTTGCAATAATTTTCCTTGCTTTTGAGATATACTTGCCTTGAACCTTTCCTTAAAAATATTTGCCTTGCTTTGCATTATGAAGAATATTTTGCCTTGAGTGCCATGCACCTTTGACATCAAAATATTTCTGCCTCATGTACCCTTTGACATCAATGACAACTCAATATTTCCAACAATCTCCCCCTTTGTCATTGATGGCAACCCTACAAAAAAATATCTTTGACTACAACTGGATTTCCAAACTGCTCCCCCTGAGAAGTTGCTCCCCCTCATTGAAATTCTCCCCCTTTGACATCAATGGCAAAGGGCTCCTTGGGGCTAAAAATAAAACACTTAGTGCAACCCCCTCACCACCTCCTTTTCTTGAGGTGATTAATTATGGGATGGGAGTGAAACTCCCAAATTACTATGCTCTTCTTATTTTTCAATATTTTTCCAAACTTTTGAAGTCATACCTCTTTGAACATTTTGAGCATCCTTTTTCTTGCTTGTCTTTGGAAGTTCCAAAAATTCTGTTCTACACCACTTTGCTCTATGCCCAAAATTATTGCAATTGTAACACCTGATGTTGTAGTCTTTGAAAGGTGCAAATGAATTCTTGGTGAAGCTATGATCATTCTTACCATAAAACCTGAAATGTATAGCTTTATGACCAAAATTATTGCAATTGAAACACATGATGTTGTAGTCCTTGGAAAGTGCAAGTGACTTAAAATTTCTCTTGTTGAAGCCATAATCATTTTTATCATGAACCCTGCAATGTATAACTTTATGACCAAAATGATTACATGAAAAATAATAACCTTGGAAGATATATTCATCTTGCCTTGATCTCATGTTTCTTTCTTTGATTTTCTTGTGATGGTCCCTGTTCCTTGATGATTCTTTGTTTGCTTCCTCTTTGATGCTACCACTTCTCAACTTATCAGTATAGGTCTTAGGCTCTTCTTCAAATACCTTCTTTGATGCTTCTATTTCTTTTGAGCTTGACTCCTCTTCTTGTACCTCTTGACTTTCCTCAAAGCCAAGTCCAGTATTCATAAATGGAGATCTCTATGTTTTGATAATATCATCCAAATATTTTGAGCTTTTCCTAAAATGATATATCTTATTATTAAAATTTTCAAGTCCCTTCCTTAGAATGACAACTTCATGTTCTAATCTTTCACATTCTAGTTCTTTTGCCTTTAACTGTTCAACCATACCTTCTTCAACTTTCTTTGCCTCTTCAACCTTCACTTTTAAGTCTATGAGATCTTGTAGGAGCTTTGTCTTTGTTTCCTCATCCTCTTGAACTTGAGCCTTCAATTCTGAATTCTTATTTCTAACCCTTTTCAATTCTCCAAGAGCAGCAATAAGTTCCTCTTCTATGTTAACCATGGTTTCTTCTTCATTTTATGAATCTTTCTCTTTTTCTAGGTCTTTGATAACATGAGCATCTTCATTCTCTTCTATGGCCAAAAATAGGATTTCCTCCTTTTCACTATCGGAGAAGCTTTCATCACTTTCACTGGAAGTATTGCTTTCTTCTTTAACATAAAAACTCTTCTTGTGCCTTTGAAAAATATTCTTCTCATGCTTGCCTTGACCATGCCCTTTTTTATTTTCATAATAAAACTTTCTTTCCTTATTTTTCTTGTAATCCTTTTCTTCTTCACTGCTGCTACCTCTATTTTTTGGATAATTAGCTGCATAGTGACCAATGTTACCACAACTAAAACATTTCACAGTCTACATACTTTTGTATTTTCTTGGACCCTTTTTATTTCTTCTCACAAAGTTAGCCTCTTCTTCACTACTTGATTCATCACTTGATTCTTGTTCTTTATTATTTTCCTTCTTTGAAGCTTTGAATGTTGCCTCTCTTTTTGATGTTTGTTCTTTTTTTGTCCTCATCTCATAGGCTATGAGAATTCCATGTAACTCATCCATGCTTAAAGTTTTGAGATCCTTCATCTCTTCTATTTCTGAAACCTTTGCATCATACCTCATAGGGAGTGACCTCAATATTTTCTGAACAATAGTAGATTCCTCAATATTTTCTCCAAGTCCACGAATAGTGTTGACAACCTCATCAACACGAAGTAGATACATAGCAATATCTTCATCATCTTTCATCTTCAAGTCTTCAAACTTCCTTCTGTGTGTTTGAAGTTTTACCATTTTGACCTTGTCGTCTCCTTCATATGTTCTCTGTAACTTATCCCACATTTCTTTTGCTGAAGTACATTGCATGACCTTTACAAAATTTGATTCACATAACCCACTCAAAATTGCATTAATTACCTTGGCATTATCTTCATATGGTTTCTTACCACTTGCATCTGTAGGAGGAGTTGTAGATGGTGTGAATCCATTTTCAATGGATTTCCATGTATCATATCCATGTGCCATCAAATAAGTCTTCATCCTTACACTCTAGAAAGCATAGTTAGTCCCATAAAACAATGGAGCCTTATTTGATGAAAACCCTTCCTTATGAGCCATGTGTGTTCCTGTAAGATCTTCCTTCAAGCTTTTAGGCTTTCATGAAGGAACCCACTCTAATACCAATTGAAGAACACAAGCTTATACTGAGAGAGGGGGGTGAACAATATAAGATAAAACTTTTACTTTTCTTTCCAAAGTAGTATTATTCAATATTAACAATTGCAATAATGAAACAATGCACAAATCATCACACACATAAGAGACACAGATTTAACGTGGTTCACCCAATGTGGGCTACATCCATGGAGAAAATATTTCTTATAAATTTTCTCAACAAATCTCTTTGGAACCAATTCCCTATTACAATGTTTATGGGCACCAACCCAAAGGAGACACCAATCCCCTATGCTCAAGTTCATGGACACCAATCCATAGGAGACACCAATCCCTTTTAATCTAGTTTTATGGATACCACTCCACATGAGACACCAATCCCCTCTACTTATGGTTTTGTGGACACCACTCCACAGGAGACACCAATCCCCTTTGCTTCTAGTTTTGTGGACACCAATCCACAAGAGACACCAATCCCCTCTTTTGGTTTTATGGATCACCTACCCCACAAGAGACACCAATCTCCCTCTACTCTCTTCATGGACCTCACTCCATAGGATACACCAATCTCCTATACTTCTAGTTCGTGGACCTCTATCCATAGGAGACACCAATCCCCTTTGCTCTAGTTCATGGACCTCTATCCACGAGAGACAGCAATCCCCTTTGCTCAAATATTCTTTAAGCCTACTCACAAGGCTTGCTTAAATCTACTCCAAGCCTACTCACAAGGCTTGCTCAAATCTTCTCCAAGCTCAAAACTACTCCAAGCCTACTCACAAGGCTTGCTCAAATCTACTCCAATCCTACTCACAAGGATTGCTCAAATTGTCTCACAAACTCTACTCATAATCCTACTCAAATCTACCTCAAACAAACTTACTCAAATCTACTCTACAATCTTGCTCAAATAATTGCTCAAACTTGCTCATAGATCCTACTCAAATCTGCCTCAAACCTTCTCAAAACTCATCTCACAAACCTTCTCAATTCTACCTCAATAACCTGCTCAAATCTACCTCAATGCTGCTCATATAAATTGCTCAAATATTCCTAATTATTGCATAGAAAAAATTGCATATATCTTTCCCAAAAGTGCTTTCTTTGACTAAAGTAATTCAGACATATTCTACCTAGAATTATTTTTCTTTATGAACATATAGAGAATGATATGCACTAACAAATACTCAATATGTTCTTCACATTCATTAAGTTTGTCGATTTCACATGTCTCATATTTATTGCATTCAAAAGGATACTCTAGTCTAGCACTTGATAGTTGACCTTCTTATGTATTTGCAACTTCATCCAAAACCAAATAATGCACAGTACTTATTTCTTCACAAAATAAGTCATGGACAATGACAATTTACTTTTTTATACTCCCAAATTCAATCATGATGATGCACAAATTTGCTTCACAAATATTGGTCTATAACCCTTGCACTTTCATTTCCAATATCACTCAAAACCAATGCACACTTGTTCACAAACCCTACTCTTATCCTTGTTCTCAAACACTCTGCACTATATTTCCAATTTTATTCAATAATGATGCACAAATTTGTTCTCAAACCCTAGCACATATGTTTCCAATTTTATTCAACAATGATGCACAACTTTGTTCTCAAACCCTAGCACATGTGTTTCCAATTTCATTCATCAATGATGCACAACTTTGTTCTCAAGCCCTAGCACATGTGTCTCCAATTTCATTCAACAATAAAGCACAACTTAGCTTTCACACTCTAGCACAAATATTTCCAACAATGCACATAAATTAATCCTTATATCTCCACCTTATGACTTAAAACTATTTTCTTCAAACAACACCACTTTGAGTAGGAGTTAAAACACCATACCTCAAAAATACCTTGATGATGATGTGCCTTCAAAAACCTGTCTCAAAATAATTTCCTTCCTTTTGCCACTTCAAAAATAGGTTAGCAAAACTCCTTTTCAAAACATTCACATAAAACCCTCTCAAGAAGATGTGCACAAGAATGCCTGAAAATAATGCTTCATAACTCCTTTTTGGTTTCACAATATAAAGCCTTTAATAATGAACCAAACCCCTCAAAATATCATGCAAAAATACAATCAACAAAAATACCACAATACACCTTATGTCTCCTTTCTAAAGTGCCAAGTACAATATATCAACAATGCCAAATACAATAAATCTTATACACCTTATAACTCCTTTTTTTTAACAATCACAAATAACTCCCTCACACATTACACCACATACAATTTCCAAATGACACAATACACCATACAACTCCCACTTTGATATATATAAATAATTCCCTCAACAAAATATAATTTTCACATACACCTAATACACCTTGTCACTCCTGCTCAATTAATTCAATTCAAAATCAAAGACTTTATGCACTCCCATGACCACCTCAAATTAAACCAAAACAAAATTTAAAAATTCAAATACCTCATATGCAGTTGTGATTCGAAACCTTGACCTCCCATGTCATAGTGCTTCCACAAGCACCTCTAACCAGTTGCGCTACCATAGCAAGTAGCACTAAAAATGGGATGCATTAGATATAAACCTTATGTCCTGCAATAATCTGAAACTCAACCCATGTGAAAAAACGACATCATAACATTTCGACCCCATGACCCTTCTCTCAACAGTGCTCACGCAAGCCAACCAACCACTGGGCTACCCCAGACGGGTGAGACCCAATCGGCGCGCACACAAATTTGACAATGCCAGCACCTGCACACCTTGAAATTTTGCTATCTCTTTTTATCTCTATCATTCACAAAAAATCATGCACGAAAATCATTAACGAAATGCTTGCCACACTCTTTCAAAGGTGAAAGGGCAATGTATTTATATGCTTTGTAAAAACATCTTCAAATTTTCCAAGGTTGGCTTATATTTCGAAACCTCCAAAACGTTGGCACATTTGGGTTTAAATATTATAACATAAACTTTATATTATAATATTAAAAATATTATAATATTATTCTTTTAAATCTTTGGCCTTAATATTTAAACCTTGCCTCCTCTTTTAAGTCTTGGCATTTTTCTTTTAAACCTTGGACCCAAACCACTTTTAAAAAACTTTGTCCCAATCAACCTCTTTGACCTTCTTTATAATATTTAAATTAAATATTATAAACCTTTTCTTGCAATAATTTTCCTTGCTTTTGAGATATACTTGCCTTGAACCTTTCCTTAAAAATATTTGCCTTGCTTTGCATTATGAAGAATATTTTTCCTTGAGTGCCATGCACCTTTGACATCAAAATATTTTTGCCTCATGTACCCTTTGACATCAATGACAACTCAATATTTCCAATATATTTATTGATCCAAAGGTGATAGCATTGGGACACAAGTAATAGCATTGATAATGCTATTGTGACATGGTAGCACTTTTGCAAAACCTTTTACTTTTGACATTTATTGCTCATTTTTGACCTCTAATGGTCATGAGGGAAAAGCTCCACTGATGCTATCACCTCTTTATGCTTTTGACTATCATGCACCAAATCAAGAATTTTTGACTTTCTATGCCTCTTAAGCTTCCCATAAATAATGAATCAACTCACCAAACATTTGACTCACAGCTCCTATAGAAATAGTGTCATCGATAGGTGATAGTATCAATGGTGCTTTTATGGACTAGTGATGTTTTTAACTTTATGGTAGAAATAGATTCTTATACCACCAATATTTATAATTTAAGCATCTAGGATTTAGATTCTATTGGCTATTTGTGTAAACCAAGTTCTATTTTTCATTTATTGACAAAATAGAAAAAGTAAATAAATAACTAGTTAGTATTAATCTTATAGGGGATCAACTTATTCTCTCAGCTTTACCATTTAATCAAAATTATATATAGTTGTATCTTAGGATTTTTTTACTACATATTCTTGCACCTTTACCTCTTAAAAGAAAAATCATTTTTTTCTTCCTCATAAAAAGCAAAAGTTATTTTAGCTTTGTCCTTGTTTGTTGTCTTTATATATGCATTAGGTATATATTAGGGTTAAGCTTAGATAAATAAGCATATTAGAATAAATATAGGTGTTCTTCAACTAATCCATTAAACATAAAGAGCACACAAACTACCCCTAATCTTGAAGAGATATAGAGAAGAGTGGAAAGGCATCACAAATAGGGCCTTCATGGCACTTTTTCCCTTTTCCCTCATCATAGTTTGGTGAATCCAATGTGAATACCATCGTGGGTCCCAATATTCTTCTTTGTCCAAGCCAAACCTTAATCAAGACTAAAATTTATCAAAATTTAATCATTGACTATATAATATTATATTTTAGACTAGATCACATTAAATCTAGATAACAAGAATATAACTAATTGCTAGTCCTACTAGGGATCTTTATGATCCTTTGAGTAGTTTCCATACAAGCTACTAGGCTATATTGGGTATATAGTAAGCTTGGGATATCAGTTGCCCATATAGGATCTTATAAGTACTTACATCTAGTAAAAGGTATATTGCAATAGGCTAATGGAATTCATAAGGAGGAATACTATATTAGCCATGTATTTAAGTGGTCACTTCCACAAATCATTGGCAAACCATGTACCAATTTTTTCTCACATACAAATGAGTATATAAAGAGGATTTAGATATATAGGGACCTTTGATATATAAGGAGTCCCTTGAGATATATAGGTCAAATTCAATATATCGAGGGAATGGGATATAAGGTTGTTAAAACATATTCTTTTTCTTCCTTAATCAACTCTATAAACTTTAAAACTTAATTAATTGAATCCTTCTTTCCTTCCAAATCCATGGTCGAGATACACTACCTAACCCATAGTATTGCTTATCAATTGGTCATCAACCTAAACCCTCTAGTGGAAATTATTGAGGACCAACCCATCTTAGAGGACCCAAAATTTGAAGAAGAAGATGAGGATTCTCCACCTTTAGATTCTCTAATCCCTATCCATGATGATCAATGGAGAGTGGTTTTTAAATTTACTAATCGCATGGCTTTCTTGAAGCATAGGGATGTTGTGGAATCCTTTGTTAAGGAATCTCATGAAAACCTAGGTATCTCTAAAGGGGACAGTTTACTCTTGGACTATCCCTAACAACCTAGCTCTATTGCCTTATCTCTTAATCAAGCAAATCCATTCTTTGGATTCTTAATACAAACCTTAATGCATTAATATCTAATTTCATTTATTCTAATCCCTCTATCATCAACACTTTTGTAGATATAGGGACACAAAATATCTCATATTCTTTTGGATATCATTCATCTTTTCCTTCTCTTAAAAAACTATTATGGGACAATGTGAGTTGTCTTGTATCTAAACAAGTGGACATAAGTCACATTCCTAACCCAGATGTACCCTCAAGTGTTCTAATTTCTAATACTCATGTCAATAAACTTTATTTTAATCTCACAAGTACAAGTATGGGTTTCACTCAAAATTCTAATCTCATAATCTCTCATCCTTTGTCGTCTAATCCTTTAACTTCAATAATTTTAGTATCCAATGATTTGATTCCAACCTCAATATCATACATCTAAGTACATGAATCTGATCCTTATATCAATTATCAAGGTCCTCTTGTCTCTCAACACATTCCTTTTGTGCAATCAAATCCAACTAATTCTAAACTTCAAACTGTAACCTCTCAATTAGAGCCACTAAAACAATAAATTATCATTATCCAAGGGTCTTCCCCTAATCACAAGTACTCTTATGATGACTTGCACAACCAACATCTAGATCCTTTTTTGGCTGGTCACCCTTTCCCTCCCAAATTTGAAACTCCCAAGTTTCAAATGTATAAAAGGAAGGAAGATCTCATCAACCACCTTAGTCTATTAGAACTTCCTATGGTGATATTTATTATGATTAAAAATTACTACTCAAAATTTGTGCTAAGTGCCTTAGTGGACCCACCTTAGAATGGTACTAAAAAATACCAAGGTATTCCATTAAGAACTTTGGGAATATTTTTAATATGTTTTTCAAACAACCCTTTATCTATATTGAGAAAAATGTTATGATGAGTGACCTATATTAGCTCAAGTAATATAAATATGGGAACTTTACAATCTTCTTCAAAACATGATGAGCCTTGGTGGGAAGATTCAAATATATTCCTCTATCAAGAGACCTTCTAGACATACTCATAGGAAACCTTAATGAGCAATTGTCTTCTATTTGGAGATGGTCAATATATCTTTTTTTTATGATTTCATTGACATGGCTAAGAGAGTAGATACCACCCTCCTCAAAAGAGTAGAATTGGAAGGTAATTCCTAAAATAAGGAATATAAATATTCCTCTTACCCAAAGGGATAGTATAAAATAAAACAAATTGTAGGAAATGGAGTTATAGACTCGTGATAAACCAACAAAGTAAGTACTATAGCAAACCTTCAAAAGCTTATTGTAGGGAAGCTATAACAATTAAATCCTAGGAGGAAGTACGCATGATTGAAAAATCTCTTTTAGCCATCTTATATCCACTCTTGAAAGCCAAAATGGTGGAGCTTCCACCTACTAATCCTTTATATCTAAGAAGGGAGAAAGCTTCTTTACCCCAATGAGCAATGTGCCTTCCACCACATTAATGATCATGTGATTGATAAATGAATAAGCCTTAGGAACCTATCTAAGACGATAAAAATAAATTTATTCTTAGTAACTTTAACTCTCAAACTTCTTCTAATCAAGACCTTAGAATTTTTAAAATCCTCTACCCAATCATAATAAAAATTAAAACATATAGAATAACATTCACTATAGAAATATCCCACCTTGAAACCAAAGAATGGTTAGGATAAACCATTCTTATGATCCTATTTTTTTGTAACCAGACAACATCACAAGAATCCTTCTGTAAGCTAAAAAGAAGATACACCCTCGCAATAAATGATAAAATATAGGTAAGATATACTCACAATAAAGCTTAATATTTCATATTAAAATACAATGGAGCCTTGTTATCTGATTTACAATGATTCTACCTTAAGTGCACAGGGTATTGGTTACAATGAGTGCATTTTTATTGCTTTATGAGATTACAAATAGGGCAAGAGAGGGATAAGACTCTTTGGTGTAGCAATGGAATTGGGGTGCCTTTGGTCTTATCTGCTACATCCAAGTGGTACATGGACTTCAGCTATCCTTGTGGGCCATCCTCACTACAACAACCTTAAATGAACTTGTAACCTGCACATACATGGAAGCAAACAAGAAAGGGGTCAGTAGCACCTATTGACGTATGTAAAAGTAACTACAATAAAAACCCTAGCAATGAATGCATGTATATATTAAAACATGATGTGCAAGAAACATAAATAACATTAAATAGATGCCTTGCTAATTTTACCTGACCTGGATCTTTGTCTTTCATGGACTAAACTTACTCTTGAGAAAACATGGGTGCACATTTAGGGCTGGCTAAACGTAGGTTGGCTTTTGGTGAACATGGATGCACGTTTGTGACTATGTAAATACCCACTGATGTTTGTGACTGAATGGTAGAGCTGCTAGGATTTGATGCAAAAGTGTTGATGAATCGATCTCCAAGTTCATGGGTGACCTCCTATAGCGATTCTAGTAGTGTAACAACATAAATATTAGTCTCTCTTTTTTTATGGAATGATGTTACTTTTATAGTATTTTTGGATTTTGAAGGGAAAATATAGGTGGCAAGCTAGGGCTGCCAAGTGGTAGGTATTGGGTAGCTGCAGTGAGTCACTTAGAGTGTCTCACTTAGGTGGAGTGGTGGCATGTGGGTAGGTGCAAGTGGAGTGAGATGTGGAGTGAGGTGTGAGATGTGGCAAGGGAGGGGTAGTGGTGGCTAGGACACATGTCCAATGATGGGGTAAGGTATACTAGGGGGATTTTCTAGATTTTATAAAATCTGGAAAATAGGATAAATGTGCGAGATTAATATGCCTAAGTCAAAACTTAGGCACATTATTATTATGCAGGATTATAGGGTGGATGTGGATTTGCAAATGGCTAGATTTTGGTATCTACAGATTCCCCTTTTTGTATTGTGTTCTGTAAAAGATAATGCGCTGCAAAAACAAGAGACACTTGGAATTATTGGGTGGATCAATGGACTCAAGTTATTTCAATGCAAAAATTGAATGAATTTTTTGATTTTTAATTTTAGATTACCCCCTCAATTAGTGAATAGATAAAAAATGAAACCCATAAGCCAATTGACCAAATTTGAATGATGAAAAGAGATAATGTGATGGATACAAATGTTGAAAATCAAGATCAAGTTGGATACCCCAAGTTTGGGGTGGGTCTGTGTTGTCAAAAATTTGCCTTTGGTAACAATGAAGTGCAAAATGATGTGGTAAAAGAACCAACCACCCTGAATTCTCGAGGATCCTAGTGATTGTAGCAATTCCTACCAAATTGAGAGTTGTGAGAGTTTTCTGCATTTGTAACCCCATTGAGAGGGCTTCATGATAACCTTGAGCAATTTTACTTGAGTGCAATAACACTCAAAAATTAAGGGATCAAATTGATCTAATTTCTAGTGTGATAATTTGTTGGATGCATTGAAGGAGTGGAAAACACAATTCAGTGTTTGTCTAGCCTCAAACGTGGATTGGCATTTGTTGTTGGCTAAACATGCAAGTACATTTACACGTGTCTTCCAAACACGGATCCATGTTTAAACGCACTCGATAAATATGGGCCTGATTTGGAGGAGCAAAAATTGGCTATATAGGGATGGGGGCCCAATTTGATTCATTGTTGTGGTTGAGTTTTTCAGAGCATTTGAGAGAGTTGTGTGATTTGATTGTAATTATTGCAAATATGGCATGCAAAACTGGTGCAACTGATGGTGGGGTTGGGGCTAGTGGCACGGTTGAAAGTGTTGTTCAGGTGGTTGAGGTAGGTCCCAATTCCTTTCTTTTTGTTTTATTACATGTTTTATTTTTTTTTTGTTTTTTTTTATGACCATAAGGGGATGGGCGAAAAGTTTTTTTCTTTTTTAATGAATGATGGTTTTTTTGTGATTTCTTGAAATGAAAACATGTTTTTGATTTTTTTGAAGTGAAAACTAAAAATAATGTGAGACTGTTTTTTATTTTTTGTGTTTTTGAAGTGAAAACTGACAATAAAATGATATTGTTTTGATTTTTTGTATTTTTTAAGTGAAAACTAAAAATAAAATTAGATTGTTTTTAATTGTTTTTGTTTTTTGAATGGAAATTGTGTGAAATTAAAACAATTTTTTTTCAACGACCATAAAGGAATGGGAAAATGCTTTTTTGAAGTGAAAACTGGAAATAAAATGAGTTTGTTTTTTATTTTTTGTGTTTTTGAAGTGAAAATTGAAAATAAAATGAGACTATTTTTTATTTTTTTTGTTTTTTTTAAGTGAAAACTGAAAATAAAATGAGACTATTTTTTTTTTATGCAGGTTAAAATTTTGGAGTCTCACCATTGTTTTTCTCTTATCCTTTCTCGTGTGAGTAAGTAATTGACTAAAAACCACTAGAAGTGGTTGGATACATTGGGCTTGGCTGGTTGTGGTAGAGTTGAGTGGGTGAGGGCAGACGAGTACTTATCAACCTTGGTAGAGAGGTGGGATATTAATAGGGAGTAATTTTACCTCTCTATGGGGGAGATTACTATTACCTTGGAGGATGTTTATCACATCTTCCATGTTTCTATTTAAGGTCTACTAGTTCAAGTTGGGCACAATAAGGAGTATGAGTTGAGGCCTTTATTTGGTGATAGATGGAAGGATGTATATGTCAACAGGGGTAGGATTCAATATCTAGATATGTTCTAGAAGGGAGAGTTATAGCCACTGCCTACATTTGTGATGTATATTTTATCCACTATGTTGTTGCCAAGCAAAATGGATCCAGGTTCCCATGGAACCATATTAGGCTAGTCTTAGATATGATTGATGAGTCTCGTGTGTATGCTTGGGTACCTTCATTGCTTTATTAGATGTACATGGATCTCTATGAGGTGAAGAGGTGAGAGCTAAAGGGCATAGGTTGTAGATTTCTTCTCCAAACCTGGTTATGGAAACACTTCAAGGTGGCTTGACCTGATGGTTTACCTTGTGAGTGGGATAGCTCACACCCTTGTGCTCTTCATTGGCAAACTAGTAAGGAGCTCCCATCGAGTCGTCCTAACTGCAATAACCAAGAGTATTGGGGGATGTGGGCTAGATTGACCGATGTGGATGTTATTTAGTGACCATGGATGGGGACTACTTGGCCTGAGGATAGTGCACAACTATGACAAATAAGATGAGCTAGATGGGTGGTTGGGTGGCATAGGAGAGAAATAGAGTTTATCTAGTTCTCTTATGTGTTGTGATAGTTTAGGATTGTGCAGAGGGTTCCTCATGCCCCAATCATATATAGGCATCATGGTGATGATTTGAGCCTCCCTTATCCCTCTCATGAATAGGATACTGATGACTAAGATGATGAGGTGCTACATACCTTAGTCATGGATGACTTTGGGACCACTACTGAGTATGATACATGGTTTACTTCACAGCCTCCTTAGGAATCCAATTAGGTTATGGATGATGGAGTTAGTGGGGATGATTAGGATGCAATAGAGACTCATCGATGATAGATATGTCATCAAGGTAGCGATGGTAGGAGATGGGTGAGGGCTTATGTGGATCTACCTTCGAATGTTGGATTTGAGGGTGATGGGGGTATTGGTGGTGATGGGTTTGGGGGTGCAGATACCATTGAGGAGGTTCTAGAGAGGTCTCAGGTGCATAGTGAGGAGTATTGGGATGTATTATAGGCTAAGTGGGACAACTTGGGTGAGGAGTGAGATCGCCTCCTACAAGTTGCAATAGCTCGAGATACAAATATTTCAAGGTTGCAAGCTGCACTAGTGGATCGAGATGTTGAGATAGCTCATTTACAGAGTGATATGGAGGGTCTACGGGTGGTCCTAGGTGTTAGTGATGATATTTTATGCTCTTTGTGCTGAGATTGCACTACACGAGTCACACCAAAGATAGGATCTATCTCATTTGCAATCTTAGGAGAATTACATTCAGGTACTTAAGGATTTACTATCTCAGTATCATATTCCCTTACCTATGTAGCCTTTTTCTTCTACATTTGGCTCTAATAGGTGAAGTGATTCTAGGCATAGCAGTTCTCATTCTAAGGTGTCTACTTTTTGTGCTCCCTTAGGGTCACAAGGGTCTGCTTAGGGCCCTCCTAGAGATTAGGGTGGCTGATGTAGGAACTCAACATGAAGCTCATTTATTTATTGATGTAATGTAATATATAATAAATACAAAATAATTTCATGTAGTTAAGTGGTTGCAACAATTTGCAAAACATGGCCAACCACTTAACTAACAGATAACTATCTGCTAAACAAAGGTGAAAACTAACTGCTAGAAGACAAAGGAGATCTCTAACAACTAACTAAACACCCAAACAACTTAAAAACTTATTTCTAACATGGGCATACTATGCCTCACGTGAATACAAAGTGTAATGAAATAGGAAATTAATATAATAATAATAATAAATAATAAAATATTAACTTAGGCTTAAGTGGATAAGCCTAAGTATCCTCAACACTCCTCCCAACCATATAAGCATTGGACCCCAATGCTCTCAACAAATGTGGAAAGTCATGGGCCATATCATGGTGAGGAATCCAACGATCCATGTGTAGAAAGTGATCGTGATGTGTGATAAGGTAAGAAGAGAAAGAACCTTGTTAGAACTATTTTTTCTTTTGTCATCATCGAGGAATTGTTTTCACCAAAAACATCAACAGTGGCTGGGATGTTTTTGTCACTAGGAACATAATCTCACGTTGAATCTCATCATCTATTTTGTGTGCCTCATCGATGCAATGAACACCATTGGTGGCCAATGCAGTGAAGGTGCTCTTCACCTGGTTGGCTATTGGAGTGGTCATCAAGAGTTCGATCAGTGTTGGTCGATAGCATCATAGTCCAATTGGCTAAACTATGGTTTTCCTGAGAATGGTCAACTGTCTGTGAATGTGTTGTGGTCCACCGATGGTTGGCATTATCATAGTATCTAGTGGGGCTACCCGCTCATCATAGGATACGCTATGGTGGCTAACATCAACAAGAATAGTCGATTGTGGGTTGGCCATTGGTGTGCAATTTTTTGATCTGGCAGTGCTCTCCAAATAGGCTAAAATCTTCAAAGAGTTTTAAAAAACTCTAAATGAAATATTTCAAGCTTTAGTTAGCTAAAGCATTATCCTTCGTGAAGGTTTTTGCATGATTTTTTTAAATAAAATATTAATAAAGTATTAATATTTTATAAAAAATATATTTTTTTTCATGCATAACTCAACTTTTTTTTCTTTGTGAAACTTTGAAGCCAAACTTTTGATTCAAAAGAAAAGTCACTTGTCTTGGCAACCTGGTGCTTCCACAGAAGACTCTTCGACAAACCTCCTTTTGACCATGATTTTACCTAAACTTTGGAATTATTCCTCAAATATCTTCCTTTGATCTTCTGATATTCAAAGCAGACAATTAATTTTTCTTCAACCAAAAGAAAATTTATTTGCCCTCACAAGGCAAGTAGATTTACCCTCTAGTTTTTGCCAGGGGTAATTTCTACCCTCTTCTACCTCATATTCACCTGATATTGTGGGTGGTTTCAAGCTAATTCCCAACACCTTCCTAGGATCTTGATGAACTAGTTGTGAACTCCAACTAGACACCTAGCAAAAAGTGGATCAACTTGCCCTCCTTTCTGCCAAAACTTGCCCTTGGCAATCTGATACCAATGATGTAGGAACTCAACGTGAAGCTGATTTATTTATTGATGCAATGCAATATATAAGAAATATAAAATAATCTCATGTGGTTAAGTGGTTGCAACAATTTTCCAAACATGGCCAACCACTTAACTAACAGATAACTATCTGCTAAACAAAGGTGACAACTAACTGCTAGAAGACAAAGAAGATCTCTAACAACTAACTAAACACCCAAACAACTTAACAACATATTTCTAACATGGGCATACTATGCCTCACGTGAATACAAAGTGCAATGAAATATGAAATTAATATAATAATAATAAATAATAAAATATTAACTTAGGCTTAAGTGGATAAGCCTAAGTATCCTCAACAGTGGTGCTATCTAGGAGCGCTTATTACCTCTTTTTGGTATTTTCAGTTTTATGCGAGCCTTGGTCCTCTGATGTATACGATCTTTGGGTAAAATTTTTGTACATGTTATTCATATATATATATATATATATATACATGGCTTTTATTTTGGTTATGATTTCGTGTTGTGCTTTTTATATTTGTTTTTATTGTGTATGTATTGATGGATGCATTTGTATAGGATGGAATACATGTTTAATGAATGAGATGCCTAATTTATTATGATGATGCATGCAAATGAAGTTATGGTACTATGTTCCAAGGATTATTCATAAATGCTTTAGAATTTTACTTGATCGACCTTATCTTTATCTCTTAATTAGGGACACCAACATCTTATTCTGATGTATGAAATGTATTGTGGTATGAAATAATATGGAATGTGGATTGTTATATTTGTTTGTTTGTCTTATGCATGATGATAGTAGTTATTTCAAAGACTCAAACATCCTAATGATGTTAAACAAACTCATATACTAATTTAACAAATCTAGAATATGTCAAGGGTATCCTAGTGTAGTCAATTTTCTTAAGGACCAACTATGTGTGCCATGAATGTTTATTTCCAATGAATTTTGAGTTTAGTATTAATCCTAGCCAACTAAGAACCAATTTGTGTGCAAGTGATGGATTCATTTACCCATATTAAGCAGGGTGGGATTAAACCATTCATGGATAAAACCAATAAGCTAGCTTTTTCTTATGTGTGTACATAGATATCTTCAAGAGATACGTGTCACCATGCATGAGCATACTCCACTGCCATTCAAGCATCTATAGCCTCGGTGGAGATTAGCTCCATAGTCCAATGATAGAATTTCCAAGCTTTGGGGAATCAAATTCTCAACCAAGTCGTGATGATAATTAAACCCTATCCTTACTACTTGAAGACCTATCATTATTATTATGTGTTTGTAAAAATATTTAAAGCTTTGGGGAATCAGATTCTCAACCAAGTCAAGATGAGAATTTTACCCTATCCTTACTACCCACTCTTTCTATTGTTAAATTTAAGTGGTAAAAACCATTGTTTTCATTGGTATTTTGGACTATGTTGTTTTTAAGTGGTGAAAACCACTATTTGTGGACTATGTGCATAATGGGACAAGCAATATGGTTCTTTTACTTCTAGGTTCAATCCGATCATGGTATCATCTCTCTTTGACTCAAGATCTCATTAATATATGTGATTTTTGTTTGGTTCAAATATGGTAGAGTCAACTCCCAGAACTTAAAATTTTCTTAGTGATAAATGTGTGTGGTCCAATAGAAAACTTGATTTTCCTAGGAGCAACCTATAGCACTCAATATTTTTCAACATTGAATTGAGGTTGCTTAATACACTAGGAGTGGTTGAGTGATTGAAAACATCTAGGTATTGTTGGACAAATATTGTATTATATGAGATGTAGGTGTAATTTGAAAATTAAGGAGTGTGTGTAATATAGTCAGTGGACGTATAACCATGATTATTGATGATCATATGATATCTATCCTATCTTATGCAGACCTCTTAATGATCAAAATACCATAATGAGAGTTATGAAATGATGGCGACTTACGTTAAACTAAAGGTTCCCCTGATTAAGGTGACAAGACAAAGTGGACTAGCAATTATTCCAATTGACCTAATGATGATTAATATTGTAAGTGATATTGATGTAAATGATGGGTTTTCATGTATGGACTATATGCAAAATGCATGGGTGAGTACATAAAACATCGATCATGCAAATGTTTTTGTGTTTTGTTGTTTTTTTGTTTGTTTTTTTTAGCCATGTATATATATGTAATTCAAATTAGGTATAGAATGCTCTAAGGTGAATTATATTCAATGGTTCATGTTATATTGTTCCTTCTAGATTTGCAAGCCCATATGTTCTAGAACCCAACTTTTTCTTGACAATGTAATGACCTAACCAATTACCTACGAATTTGTCATGCAAGTGTGACAATGCATTGGTATTATGTTGATTCTCTTTAAGAACAAGATCTCCTACTTGGAATTCATGGAGATAAAATTTTGTGTTATAGGTACGCTTGATTTGATATTGATACACTCATAGATGTTCTAAGGTATTAATTCACCTTTCATCAAGGAGTGTGAGTTGGTCAAGTGCGCTTGTCTAGCAGTGTTGTCATATATTAATTCTTGTAATGTGATTCGCAGTGAGGGGATATCAAGATCAAGAGGTATGATTGCTTTAGCTCCATAGACCAATGAGAATGGTTTTGCCTCTATGGTTGTTCAAATGCTTGTTCGATAAGCCCATAACACCAAGGAGATTTTTGCATACCAATCTCTATGATTTTATTTGACAAGTTTCTTGAGAATGGCTATCAATGTCTTATTTATTACCTCATCTTGTTCATTTGCCTGTAGGTAATAAGGATTTGAGAAACTATGTTGGATATTGTATTTTTTGCACAATGCTCAAATATCCCTATTCTTGAAGGATGTGCCATTATCAAAAATGATCTTCGAGAGAACACCAAAATGATAGATAATATATCAAAGTATGAACTCCACAATTTTAGGTCTAGTTATAGTGGTCATAGGGATCACCTCAACCCACTTCATGAAGTATTTTGTGGTAGTAATGATGAACTTATGCTGCCCCAAATAGGTAGGTAAAATTTTACCAATAAAATCTAGGCCCCATTGTGAAAATAGCCAAAGTATTTGGATGGGTTGTAATGATTGTTATGGTACATGGATCAAGTTGGCATGTTGTTGATACTTTTGACATTTATTTACATACTTGCAACAATCATTTTATATTATGGGTCAATAATAACCCATGTAAAAAATGTGCTTTGTGATGGCTATACCACTAAATTGGACACCACAAGTACCATCATGGGCTTCACATAAAGCTCTTTGTGCCTCTACAGGATCTAGAAATCAAAGTAGGATTCCATCATAGTCATGTCTATATAAAATATCCCCCAAAATAGTATAACAAGCTACCTTTTTTTTGAAATTTCATTTGGAATTTCATGACAAGTCTATTGGGAGGGTTGCAAACCTGAGAAAGTCCCTTACCTAACTAAGCCACTGATTGTATGGCTCTACGTAAGTGAAACAAACACTTTTTCACCTTCAGACTCTAATCGTGAGATTGCTAATTTGGACATTGTTATAATTATTAGTGGTTGGATCTCTTCATTTGTGTTCTTTAGAATCAATGATCCTAGATATGCCATCACGTCTACAAATCTATTAGTTGAATGAGGTAAGTTGTCAATTTTGTCCCAATCAAACTTTACTAGCAATTTCATTGCTACTGCATTGTATTATTTCAATACTGGTTCTCTACATTGGTATGTTCCTTTTACTTGGCAAATGACAAGATCAAAATCACCAAAAATTCTTATACATTTTATGCACATAGCTTGGGTGGCTTGAAGTCCTAATATTAGGACTTCATACTCTACATTATTGTTCATTCATGGGAAGTTGAGTTTGAATGATAAAGGCTCCTTCTTGTGTATAAAACATGACTCCAATGCCTTGTCCTTTTTCACACTTTAATCCATCAAATAATATGGTGATGCCAACATCATCCTTGGGAGGGACAAGTTCTTCCTATTTAGTGACTAAGAAGATCGAATCATCTGGTAGCTTGATGAATAATGGTTGATCGTTTGGGAGCAAAGCCTCTATGACCTGATCAGCTATCACTTGACCTTTAATGGATTTTTGGCTAATAAATTCTAGGTCAAATTTTGTTAAGAGAATTATCCATTTCATGGTATAGGTGTTTTTGTATGTGTGATTCATCATGTAATGCAAAGGATTTTCTCTAGCTATGATATAAGTTGTATTACTTAGCATATAGTACCTGAGTTTCTTAGTGGTAAAAACCACTGTTAAGCACAACTTTTCAACATAAGCGTATCTTGCTTCATAACTCACCAATGTTTGACTAATATAATAGATTACTTGCTCTCTTTGATTTTCATTCTTTTGTGCAAGCATTGTCCCTAACACAAAACCTATAGTAGAGATGTAAAGATGAAAAGGGACTCCTAGACATGATGATGTGAGCACTGGTGGTGAGGCTAGATATTTCTTTATATCATTGAAGGCCTCTTGACATTATTTTATCCAAGAAAATGTGACCCCCTTTTGTAACAAGTTATTGAATGACCTACATTTATTTGAGATTTGTGCAATGAATCAACAAATCGATTGAATTTTTCCTTGTAAACTGTGCAACTCTTTAAGGTTTTTTGGGGGTAACATTTCAATAATGGCCTTGAACTTATTAGGATCCACTTAAATACCTCTATTGGAGATAATGAAACCTAGAAGCTTTCCTGATGTGATTCCAAATAAACATTTCTTAGGATTTAACCTCACTTTATGTTCTAATAATCATTCAAAGACTTTTTTTAGTACATCAATATGCTCAAGATGTGTTTTATATTTAGCTATTAAATTATCCACATAGTCTTCAATAATTTTATGCATATAGTCATGGAAGGTATACATCATGGCATGTTGGTAAGTAGCTCCTTCATTTTTGAGGTCAAAGGGCATCACCTTGTAACAAAAATTCCCCCAAGGTAAAAAAAAATCATACATTCCCTTATGGTTGTAAAAAAAATTGTTTTAATTTCACATAATTTCCATTCCAAAAACAAAAAAATAAAAAACAGTCTCATTTTATTTTTAATTTTCACTTCAAAATCACCAAAAATCAAAACAGTATCACTTTATTTTTAGTTTTCACTTCAAAAGTACAAAAAATAAAAAATAATCTCACATTATTTTTAGTTGCCACTTTAAAAAAATATCACATGTTTTCATTTTAAGCGATCACAAAAAAAAACCCATCATTAATTAAAAAAAAAACACTTCTTGCCCATCCTATTATGGTCATAAAAAAAACAACACAAAAACAAATTAAAACAGGCAATAAAAAAAAAAGGAAGCAAGACCTACCTCGACCACCCGAAAAACACTTCTAGTTGTGCCACCAGCCCTGACACCACCAATAGTTGCATAAGTCTCGCATGCCATATTTGTAGAAATTACAATCAAATCACACAACTCTCCCAAATACTCTATCAAAATCAACTGCAAGAATGAATCAAATAGGCCCCTCATCCCTATATATAGCCAATTTTTGATCCTCCAAACCTGGGATCGCATTTATCAAGTGCATATAAATGTGAATCCATGTTTGAAAGGTACGTGTAACTGCACTTGCATATTTAGCTAGTAGCAAAAACCAATTCACATCTGAGGTTGGACAAACATCGATCGAAGTTTGCCAAAAAAACACACACAAAAGTCAACAAAAACAATTCCACTCCATCAATGCATCCAAAAAATCATCACACTAGAAATAAGATTAGTTTGGTCCCTCAATTTTTGAGTGTGATTACACTCAAGCAAAAGTGCCCAAGGTTATCATTAAGCCCTATTTATGGTGTTATAAACATGGAAAACTCTCACAACTCTCAATTTGGTAGGAATTTCTACAATCACTAGGGTCTTCAAGCTTTGAGGGTGGTTGGTTCCTTTAACACCACATCATTCTTGGTAGGAATTTCTACAATCACTAGGGTCCCCGAGCTCCCAGGGTGGTTGGTTCTTTTACCACATCATTTTGCACTTCATTGTTA
The DNA here is from genome assembly GCA_028583015.1 of Wollemia nobilis. Taxonomy (NCBI): domain Eukaryota; kingdom Viridiplantae; phylum Streptophyta; class Pinopsida; order Araucariales; family Araucariaceae; genus Wollemia; species Wollemia nobilis. Next base: position 23,610,469 of record JAQPPZ010001195.1, read on the forward strand.
CCAAAGACAAATTTTTGACAACACAAACCCACCCCAAACTTGGGGCATCCAACTTGATCTTGATTTTTCAACATTTACATCCATCACATTCATCCCTTTTCATCATTCACATTTGGTCAGTTGGCTTATGGGTTTCGTTTTTCACCCATTCGTCAATTAAGAGGGTAAGCTAAAATAAAAAAATTCAAAATTTATTCATTCTTTGCATCGAGATAACCTGAGTTCATTGATCCACCCAATAATGCAAGGTGTCTCTTGTTTTTACATTGCATTGTATTTTATACAACATGATACGAAGAGGGGCATCTATAGACACCAAAACCTAGCCATTTGCAAATCCACATCCACCCCAAAATCCTTCATAATAATGATGTGCCTAATTTTTGACTTATGTATATTAATCCTGCACATTTGTCCTATTTTCTAGATTTTATTAAATAAAAAAAATACCCCAATGATACCTTGCCCCTTCATTGGACATGTGTCCTAGCCACCACTACCCCTCCCCTTGCCACATATTACACCTCACTCCACTTGCACCTACCCATATGCCACCACTCCACCTTAGTGCGACACTTTAAGTGACTCACTACAGCTACCCATGATAGGTGGTTGTCCAGTCCCTACCACTTAGAAACCCTAGCTTACCACCTATATTTTCCCTCAAAAATCCAAAAATACCTATAAAAGCAACATAATTACATCAAGTAAATAAGGTTGATATTTACATTGTTACGTTGTTGGAATCACTACAGGAGGTCACCCACACACTTGGAGATCGATTCATCGATACTTCTACATAAAACCCTAGCAACTCTACCATTCAGCCATAAACATTGGTGGGTGTTTACATAGTTGTAAATGCACATCCACTTTCACCAAAATCTATCCCACGTTTAGCCAGCCCCAAACACGCACCCATGTTTGCTCAAGAGTAAGTTCAATCCATGATAGACAGAGAGCCAGGTCAAGTAAAATTAGTAAGACATCTATTTAATATTATTTATATTTCCTTCACATCATGTTTCAATCTATACATGTATTCATTGCTAGGGTTTTTATTGTAGCTACTTTAACATACATCAGCAAGTGCTAGTGACTCCTTTCTTGTTTGCTCCCATGTATGTGCAGGTTATAGGTTTATTCAAGGTTGTTGCAACGAGGATGGCCTTAAAGGATAGCTAAATATACCACTTGGTTGTAGCAGATAAGACATAAGGCACCCCCATTCTATTGCTATGCTAAAGAGGCTTCCCCCTCTTTAGCCCCATTTGTAATCTCAGAGAAAGCAAAATGTGTTTATTGTAATCAATTCCCTTGGCACTCGAGGCAAAATCATTGCAAATAAGAGAACAAGGCTCCACTGTAGTTTAATACAAAATATAAATTTTTATTTTGAGTATATCTTGCTTGTCTTTTGTCATTTTATTACAAGGGTGTATCTTCTTTTTAGCTTACACCTTCATCCAATCAAATTTCTAGACCTTCTTTGGTCATTCATGTAAAAATAGCTTCTCCCCCTGAAGGACCTCCATTAACCATTCAATCAAAAGATAAATCTAAGGGAACTTTTGATTTCATCCATCAACTTAAAAATGCCCCAACTAAAATCTCCCTTATTAAATTCTTAGGACTTCCCAAGTCATAGGGATTGAATAGCACAAGCTTATACTGAGAGGGGGGATGAACAGTATAAGACCACTTTTTGCTTTTCTTTCTCAATCAATATTATATAATTTAAATATAAAAATTTCAATAGAAGTAATTAAAGCAATGCACAAATCACCACACACAATAGAGACACCACAATTTAGGTGGTTCACCCAATATGGGATACTCCACAGAGAAAATATTTCACTAAAATTTTCTCAATCAATCTCTTGGGAATCCTTTCCCTATTACAATGTTTATGGACCTCTATCCAATGGAGGTACCAATCCCCTGATCAAGTTTATGGAACTCTATCCATAGGAGAACTCCTTTCTCCTCTTGCTTTTGCTGGTGATCTTCTAGAAGAACCGATGCCTCCACTGCACTGGCTAATGGATCTCTATCCACTGAAGACTCATGTCCTCACTCACAAGACCTATCCTCATTACCTTAGCTAATGGACCTCTATCCACTGGAGACTATTATCCTCTATACTCTATCACCTCCAAAGCTTTGTCTAAAATCTGCACTAAACATAGTCCGTCTATCTAGCACAAATCTGCTCAATCTTTGTCCTCAAATCTGCACTAAACATAGTTTGTCTGTCTAGCACAAATCTACTCAATATTTGTCCTAAAATCTGTACTAAACACAGTCCTTCAATCTAGCACAAATCTACTCGATCTCTATCTCTGATCTGGTATAAATTTATCCTCAAATCTACACCAACTCTTGTCCTCAAATCTGTATTAAATGCATTCCTTCAGTCTAGCACAAATTCGTCCTCAATCTTTGTCATCAAGCCTTAACTCAAAGCTTGAATCAATCTCAAATCAACTCTATTGGATCTGCCCCAAACCTTAACTCAAGGTTTGAACAAATCAATCAATTTTGCTCACAAGCCTTCTCAATACCTATCTCAAATATGTCTTGTAAGCTTCCACAAAAGCTCACACTAATCTATCCACAAGTCCTCTCTAGAACCTGCTCAATAAGTCCTCTCAAGAACTTAACCAAATTTTCTCAATAAGTCCTCACAAGAACTTAACCAAATCTGCTCAAAAACTGTATTGTAAGCTTCCACAAAAGCTTACTCAAATCTTTCCACAAGTCTTCTCAAAGACTTACCTCAAATCTGCTCAACAAGTCCACACAAGAACTTGTACAATCTCATAGAAATATAAATAAAAATTGTTAGAGACTCAATATGCTCTATACTCATCACAATGCTCAATCACTTTCAATCACTCTTTCAAAAAAATACAGAGAATTGCTAGAGACTCAATATGCTTCAACTCAATACTCAATTACTTTCTCAATTCAATTTAGAATATAGAATAGTTTGTTTTATGGAACTTGAACAATCACTTCACACACCCACTTGACTAGGCTCAACCAACTCTACTCAACCAATCACTTAATGAAATAATCCTTGCTCACAAACCCTAGTCCAAGCATATGATTCTTCACTCAAAATGTTTCCAACAATGCTCAACAACAAATCTCACATAACAATGATACTCATGTTATTTTCAAATCCTAGTTCAAGTTCTTTGCTCAACAACTCACTTCAACAACAATGCTTATAAAACAAGGTTTTAATAACAACTCTTTATTCCAAAAAACCTTGAAGCATTAACTCAAACACACTCAATAAGGAAGCCCTAACAAAATCCTTTTCACTCCAAATTTATTTTCAGAAAACCAATCAATCAACTCAACTATGGAATAATGTGCCCATACCTTTTCTTGATGATGAAGGAACCTCAAATATCTGTCACAATCACAACCACTTCTATGCCAAACTCAAAGAGGATAGAAGATAAATCTTTCTCAAAATGTAATGCAAGAACTCAATTACATCTTATCACTCCATCTATAAAACAATCATCAAAATACATAAAATATTTTCATCCAATAACACCTTATAATCTCCCAACTAAAATAAATTTAACATCCATCAAAATTTAACTCAAAAACCTCTTTAATTAAATTTTATTGGAAAGAAGAACTTTGGAAATAATGAAATCCACTTTCCTTATAACTCCAATAACATAAATCAATTAACAAACAAGCAACCTTTCATATACCCTTATAACTCCAAATAACACCTTATGAAAATATTAGGCAAATAAAATATTTAATTACCTTTGCCACCAGTGGGATTTGAACCCCCAATCACTGCCTCCTCATGCACCCTAGCCGTGGGCTTGCCCACCGTGTGCGCTAGATGCACGCTTGGAAGGCTAAGAGAACCTCATGCTCTTTCTTCCAAGTATAGAGCTCTAAACGAGCATGTGCCAAAAAATTTTCTCCTCAGCACTCAAGACAAACACGCCAACAACCTCCACGTGAATCGATTGTGGTCACTTCCACTCCCAACGCTCTCGCAAAACATGCGATGCCAATGGACCACCCTGTCCAATGTGAGTGAGGTATTAATACCTCTCCTTTCGTCTTCTTCCTAGTGTTAAAATATAAAATGAATTCTTTGTCTTCTTCCTCAACGATTGCACGAAAATACTCTTTGCTTGGTCACATAAAAAATTAATCGAAGAAGGGTAAGTTTTGAATGCCCCTTTGGCATATTATTTATACACGAAATTCACCATATGGCTTAGGCGTCAGCACTCCATTAAATTTGATGACGTCGACGCTTTTATAACCTTTATAATTTATAAATTATTTATATTCTAAAAGAATTTAAATTTTATAAATTATATTTATAAACCTTTGAATTTAATAAAAATTAAAGCCTCGTTGAGATAAAATTTAAACCTTCATTTGTACTTCACTGATTTGATGAAAATTATTCTACCACCATGGTTTTAATAAAAACCTTTATAAGATAATATTTTGACAACGTTTCTTCAACACTTCGCATTGCTCCTAGTGTCAATGATGGTGTACTCCATGGTATTAATTATAGCTTCATGTGTTCACTTTGGCATCAATGACAACTTCTCACCTTGACATCAATGACAACTAAATGAGCTCAAAATGTCCAACAAGGATATATTACTAACAATTTTGAATAAACAAGTTGTTCTTCAAGGCCTCAATCCAAATGATCTCACTTCCATAATGAGATCCATTAGGGTTAGCCATACAACTACATCATTCCATGAGGATGATATACTTAAATTATCTATGGTTGGAGATCTCCCATTGTACATCAAATGCTATATCAGTGATAGGTTAATCAAATGAATCCTTATCAATAAAAGCTATGGTCTCATTATTTGTAAACTAAGATTCATTAATCATTTTTCATTAACCAAACAAGACTTAGAGAAATCTAATTTTGTTATTAAGGCATTTGACAATGGAAAATGTGAGGCTAGTGGCACTAAATTATTACCCCTTAGAGTTAGAACCTACATTCTCAACACTCTTTTCTACATCATGTCTTATGAACTAACTTATAATATTCTTCTTGGGAGGTCATGGATCCATGATATACAAGTCATTCCTTTAATTCTCCATTAATGCCTTAAATATGAATATAGTGAAAAGACATATAATATTTTGGTTGACCTCAAGTGCTTCACCTACTACCAGGTGATCAAGTTCAAGAATCCTAAGGCTTTTATTTGTCTTTTCCTCAAATCATCTCTTGAGTCATCTTCTTCTTCTTTCCAACCTCCAATCACTGATGTATTAAGGTCAAACATCTAATTTAACCAAACTTAATATTAATAATCAATCTTTTCTAGACCTAGCTAAGCTTCCTCCATCTCCTTGAACCTTAGCCTTGCCTTCTAGTAGCAATGGTAAAACAATGCAAATTAGAATTTGATCATTTATTTACTTGGTACTACTAATGATGAGAAAATCCATGGTAGTAGCCCTCTCCTAGCTATATCATAACATGCTTAATGCTTCTTGTTCAACTCGTATTACATTATAAAATAGATCTTTCTAATATGGGATATAAAGGTAAAGGACTATAACTGTATGAGTAGAGCATCAAGGAGCCCCTACTAGCCAAAGCCTCACCAAATTGTTAAGGGATAGGTAATATCCCTAATCGTAATCAACTTCTTCCCTCTTCTTATTTGTTTGATAGTGAATATGAAGTCATTCTTCCCAATTGGAAGTCACATGACAACACCATTTTCTTAAACATATTATTTTTTAGGATGAGGAGGATGATAATGGGGCATTGCTCCTTATAGATCCTAGCTTCTCTCATTCTATATGATTTTCCAGTGTAAATATCCTAACCCTAGACTATCTTGAGTTGATTTTTGACAAAGATAACTATGAGATGGAGGACATCCTAAACGATCCTCATCAATATGGTCCCCCAAATTATCTAAGCCATAAAAACTTCTATTTTGGTGGATCTTTTCTCCAAATTATGAATGTCACTCTCTCATAGTCAATCGATTGTAATCAACCATCCCTAGATCCTAATAAGGATTATAATAGATATTATTATATTATATTTGTAAGCCATATTTAGGCTAGTTTTAATATTTGATAATCTCACATTCTTTTGTGAGATAGTTTGTTATAGTAGCACCTATGTTTAGTTTATTTGTTATAACTACATTTGTATTTCAAAAGCCTATTTAAAGGCCCAAATAGATTAATAAAAAAATAGGTTGGAACTTAGTTTCCATAACATTGGTATCAGATCCTCATGATCTTCACTAGGTTGATTACATCCTTCTTGGAAGGAAGGATTGGAGTAGGCACCATGTTGCCTGATTGACAACATCTTAAGAGTCTCTTTTTGAAGGATCTTGCACAGTAGGCAAAGGATCTTTGCATCAATATTACTTCAATCATGTCAAAATAGATGATATGGACCTATATTGGAGCCTTTGCATTGAGGAAATTATTATGGCTTCACATCCTATAATCAATCATGTAGATAACCTTGAAGACTCTATCAACCTCTCTAGCAATGGATATATTGTTCACTCATGGGAGTCATTTTCAAGAATCCTTGAGTTACACAAAAATTACATACAAATTTCCTCCACAAATTAAATAATGAATTCTAAGATGATGTCTCTCAAATTAATGCTCAAACCCATATCAATCATCAATTACATGGATGCCTTCCATCATGCAGTGCTACAAGGAAAAAGGGTGATGCAGATTATGGCCAGTAAAGAGAGCACCATCACTAAATTCATAAGGACTAAAATTGGTAGGAACTATCTCCTTTCCTTTGTTATGGGTAATGAAAGCAATACTTGTAATATATCTATGATCATGGTATACTTTGCAACTAGAGAAACCATAAAAACTAACCAGTAGTGGATCCTATGGCTTCCTTGGCCATCTCAATGGATTCCTATGCATCTCCTTTGGCCTATACACCTGTGAGCATCATCATAGCACATGCATGCTTCCCCTTCACACACATAACAACCTCCCCCATCCCCACTCTTGAAATCTCTGACGATGGATATTTTTGTGACAACGATGGATCAAGTCAAGGAAGTTGTGAAAATTTTCACAAAGCTTTTGATTTATCATATGAAGACCACAAAGTGGGACATAAATGCTATCATCATGTCCATTTTGATAGGAATAAATTATAGGAAATAGTCTCACCAAAAATTTACATTCAAATCCTACTTATATGAGATAATGTTCCAGGAGTTCAAAAATGAGTTCTTCTACATAAGTGGGATCCTCTCTTCACTTTTAGAAATGGAAAAGCATAGACAAGACTACTTCACACAGTTTTGGTGTGCTCTCTTTGGAGCCTATGGATATTCTCAACATACTGTTTGACTATCCCTTTGACAAATTTTGCAACAAGAAGTACCTCTAGATTATCCATCCCAATATGAAAGCCTTATTTCGGAACCTTCATCATAGGACATCCCTCTTCAGAGTTCCCCTAAAATTTCATGAAGGTATCCAAAGTTTTTTGGTTGCTCTATAAGCATGCCTTCTCCTTTAATCACATGTCCAATCATTTTTGCATTAAGAATAATATGGTGTTATATCTTGCCTATATGGAAAGCATTGCGTGCAGACAAGAGTAATATTCAGTATATTTATAATTGAAAGAAAACCTAAAATTAGCTCTATTACATCATCATCCAAGGAAAATATTTATCACAACCTCCCCTGAGACCTATAATAATGTTAATTCATATGAAATAATAGCCACTAAGTGGTAGCTCTCATATTTTCCCACCATGATTTGGACATGTATGAGAAACTCCCAAAACCACGCGCTTGGGTGACTTGATGGGTGCCATACCAAGATTTCACATTATCCCTCATAGATATTTCAAAGTCTAATTAGCTTTATTTTATTTACTTTTTTCTATTATTGTATGCAAGTTAAAATGAAGGTGGTCAAATAATCTTTTAAAACATAGGAATATTCTAAAGAATATTTCTAAAGACTCCTTGTCCCTCCTTTTTGTCTAATGTGACATTATTTTCTCACACTTTGAGGCATTAATTCATTTTTAAGTATAGGTATATTTATACTTGTTGAAAAATATTTTTCATGACCGACCCGATGGAACTAGTTTTTCATTTTGTGTAGACTTACTTGGGCTAATGAGGCATAAAATTTCCTATTGTTTGCCTTCTAGTTGCTATAATATTAAACATTTTCTTCCTCCTATTTTGTAATGCATTGAATTCCAATGCTTCTATTATTGGGAGTAATAGTGTTATTAGAATAGATATTATTATTATTATTATGTTATATTTGTAGGTCATCTATAGGCTAGGTTTGTTATTTGATAATCTCACATTCTTTCATGAGATAGTTTGTTATAGCAGCACCTATGTTTAGTTTATTTTTTACAACTACATTTGTATTTTAAAAGCCTATTTAAAGGCCCAATAGATCAATGAAAAATAGGTTGGAACTTAGTTTCCATAATAGATCCTATAGAACTTGAGAGCATGGGAGTGTTGTCTGCTCCCCCTCAATTGTAATATGAGTCTCCTATTTTGATTAAGGAAACCATATATATTGATATTGAGACTCATAAATATTCCAAGAACCTTAAGCTAGGAAAGTTCTTGACCCTAACTTAGCATGAGAAATATACCAAGCTTTTGATGGAGTTCAAAAGGTAAAAAGATAAAGTAGTTTTTTAAGTCCATGTTACCATAGGTCATATGAGAAGATCCTCATAGAGGATGTTGTTTATTGAATATATATTTATCTAGCCAAACTTTGGATACCAAAGTATAGTGTACAAATCTAACCCCCATTGGATTCAAACCCAAAACCTTCTATTCAGAGTTCTAAAGTCTTACTGTTAGGCCCACTTGAGCTATATAAAATAAATTCTCAAATTAATTTAGTAAGAATATCTATAAGTACATTGTAATAACAAGTGCAAGGATCTTAGTGACATCTTTTCTTGGTCCTACACCGATATGTCCAATATTTATTATTTCCTATTTGTCCACCACATAGTCATCACTCTTGATACAAAACTTATAAAGCAAAAAATATGGAAAATGAATCTAAAAGTCACTTTGATAGTCAACAAGGAGCTCCAATAGCTCATTGATATTAGATTCATAAAATCCTTTGACTATTTTGATAATATCTCTAATGTTTTTTCATATTTCCAATAAAATAGGTATCACTAAAGTTTATACAAACTTTAGGGACATCAATAAAGCATGTCCTGAGGATGACTTCCCTCTATCCAACATTGACATGATCATCAATTTTACTACAATATGTGTAATTCTATATTAGTGGATATATTCTTAGGCTATAATTAGATCAAACTCACTCTTGAGGACCAAGCCAAAATTACTTTCACCACAAAGTGAGGAACCTTTTACTATCAAGTCATGCCTTTTGAATTAAAAAATACAATATTAGTGATCCATGGCATACATATTTTATGACATGATGCATGACATCATGAAATATTATGTTAATATTATTGGTCAATATTTCAACTGGTAAGGTCATGTTCAAGATCTAAGATGCATATTCAAGTGGCTACAGGAATACAAGGTATACCTTAAGCCTTATAAATGTGTCTTTGTGATTATATAAGAAAAAATGATATTTATTATATCCTAATGTGGCATCAAATTTGACCCTAACAAGATATCAACTATAGTCGATATGCCACCTAGCTTTGGAGCTTCCAAGGTAAAACCCAATCCATTGAAATATTCATCTCTCAACTTGCTAACAAGTATCATCTCTTTTTTAATATTTTGAGGAAGGATGTGGTCCTCAATTGGAACATTGATTATCAAGTGGTCTTTGACACTCAAATTCTATCTCTTATCTCCTCCTATCCTTGTCCCTCCCTTTTAGACTATAGTTTTATTATTGTATATTCTCCTCCATATCATGTTACACTAAATATTGTGAGGTTTCTAGTTAAAATTTCTTGTTATCCCATTACATTAACAACTTCTACATGATTATTTTCTTATAGGATTCTCATGTAAGGAATAATATATGTACTTGCATATAGATTTTGATCAATGTAATATGATGAGATTAATAAAACATGTTATGATATACTATTTTACTAACATGTGGTACCATAGTGAAAGTTATAGAATTTTATGAGAAATAAGTGGAGAGATTTTCATTCATGCTATGAAGGAAATCTCTAAGATGGGTTTCATAAGCATGATTTTCTAAAGCAATCTCTGCCCATAAGGCCCAAAAACTAGCAACAGATTATGATAAAGTGAAGAATCATGTCATCCAATTAAAAGGTAATTTGACACACAAATATTATACATATACATATATATATATATATATATATATATATATTATTGAAATATAAAATCAATTATTAATAGGTTGTCTGGTCTAGTTGAAAATATGTAATTCTTATCTAGAGAAAAAAATGAGCCCAATGATATATGGGATGTTTGATTAATTGAGAACGAGCGCAATAATATCATTCATATATTTTGTGAGAGAATGATTTCAATAAAATTATTTGTAGACACCTAAGAAGGAGAACATCCATAGAATAAAGTATTTAATAGAATACTTATATAAGAATGAGTGCCAATTATAATTTGAGCATATGATAAGTGATTTCTATTTGTGTCTAAGCATATTGTTTGCACCTGAGCGCACAAGAAGCAAGTTGTGTTTGTATTTGAGTTAAAAAGAAGAAATTTAGATTAAAAAATAGAGTTTGTATTTAATGCTTGTATATATTTAGCACTTTATAATGCATGTGTTTAGCAGCTAATAGCAGTAAAATAAATGTCAAAATATACATTCAAGTATGAATTTTGATAAGACTCTACTACATCAAATATGAGAACCTATTAGCAGTCATAAAGGCTTTCTATGATTCAACATTTTTTCCAAAGTGAGCACTTGTTAGCAACCATAAAGACTTTCCTAGGTTCAATTTTCTAAAATGTGTATTTTTTAAAGTATATGCTTAAATACTTTTGGAAAAATTAAAATATTTTCCATATTTGGAATTCTTTAAAAAATATAGAATAGTCAATTTTAGAAATTCTTTTATACAATTACAAGTATATTATCATTAAATAGGGAGTTATAATAAAACACAAGTTGAAAGCTCATTTTACAATTAAGTTTTAAAGATCATACTTACATTTACAATATTAAATAGCAGGGTATAAGGAAAATTTTAAAAATGATTACTCCTAAACCATTTCTCTTAGATTCACAATAATTGAGAGGTTCAAACTTCATTCCATCGAATAATAAATGAGGATCGTCCTTGTAATAAAAAGACTATGAAATATTGTATTAGGAGATGAAACACATCCCAAAGAACCAACTGCATAGATGGACTATGATTAAAAGGATAACATAACAAAATTAATCATCTTATTAGGCATAACGGATGAAATTTAGTCTCATATTAGTGAAGTGAATACATCAAAAGAGGCTTGGGATATTCTATGCACTATTTTTTAAGGTAGAAATCAAGCAACTGTTCATCATTTGTAGTCTCAATTATACACATTACAAATGCAATATAATGAAAGTTTGGAATATTTCTTTCAAAATATTGGAAAATTAAACACCTTGGGAGAAATAATTGATGATAATTTGTTAGTATCAACTATATTGGGTGCTCTACCTAATTCATATAGTGTATTCATAACTTATTTGCAAGTTTTTGACTATAGAGTATAATTTGAAAAGCTAATAAATATCCTATAGCAACATGAGTTGGAAATTCAAGTAAGAGATGATTCTTTAAATAACTCTCTAATTTATAGAAAAATATACCAAAGTCATCTTCTTCACAAAACCAGCCTTAATGGAGAAGAAGAGATTTTCCCATATGTGAGAAATAAGGAAGTCATGATACTATATTCTAAAATAAAATGCTTCGAATAAGTGTAATCACTCATGAAATTTTTCTCAAGCAAGGCAACAAGATCAATACAAATCCAAAAATTCTAATAATGCACCACAAAAAAATTTGGCTTATAGACATTTCCATCACAACAAGGTTATGTAGCATAGCATGAACTTGAGTCAAATCATGATAACAAACTAGAAATAGCATTAAGGTATTGATGACTCACAATAAGAAATACATTAGGGATAATGACTGGTACATAGATTATGGAGGTAGCCATATGATAGGGAATATACACGATTTTGACACTTTTTAGGAAATACATGGGTAGCTAGTGACGATGGTAGATAACTCAAGCTATCAAATAAAATGAATAGGAATTATTTCCTTGAGGTTACCTTTAGTAGCATGCACCATAGAACAAGTGTTATATGTTCTAGGACTTACCAACGTTTTTTGCTCAAATGATGAATAAGAGAGTTAGTGTTTATTTTCAAATTATTAATGGATATAAAAGGTGTTTTATATCAAGATAGAAAATTAGAATCATTGCATCCTAAAAAAATTGACTATTTACTTTAGATATCACTATACTTCCATCCCTATTTCAATAAGTGAAGTCATCATATCAAAATCACAAATATACACAAAAGAAGAAAAACATGAAGAAGGATAGAGTATATGAAGTTGGATATAAATTTCTAATGGTCAAAAAAGCAACAAAGAAAATGTTGAATCAAAATAGCTTAAATAAAAAATAGAAAAACAAGATGAAGATCCAAAAAATAGCATACAAGAAGATGATGAATATACAATGCTCAAGACTTGAATACAAATTATTGCCCAAAGAGCTGATGGTCCAAAACACTTACAATCAATATTCAAAGAGGTTAATGATGACACTTTCATTACACTTAAGACTTATATAAGTCTTCATCTTGATAAAGCAGTTGACTATGGTGAGAAAATTGTTACAATGCCTATTGATTTAGTCAATTTATATACGTGCCACTTCTTACTCTTGATATTTTTAAATACAAGAATACAAAATAAGAAGAAATAATTACATAGCTAAAGAACAAACACTTGTTGAAAAATATCATATGTGCTACAGGTGATCATATCAAATAAAAAGAATTAGTTTTAATACAAGTAACATGATGAAAAATTTCATGTGCAATACAAGTGATCTTGTCAAATAGAAAGAAATTGGTTGTAATACAAGCAATATCCAAAAATAGTACTTCATTTGTGACACTAATGATTTAGAGGTTGTTTGAGAAGACATCAATGATGTAGAAAGTAGTTGTATAGACACTGATAAAGAATATATTATATATATTGATGATAAATATTGTGATGACAAGCATACAACAGGAATTGGCTATATTGAAAGTCTAAGAAGAAATGAAAAAGTAGAAAACAAAAACTATAATTTGATCTCATAACACAATATAAGTCTTTCCAAAAAGTAGTTCTCCATATTGTCTTAAATATATATTTACATTTGATAAATATTGGAACATTCCTCAAAGAAACTACACAAAATCTAGTAGAATTTTGGATGGTTAGATATCATGGAATGGAATCAGATAAAAGAAATATTTTATGGATACTATAAAAGAAACCTAGTATTTTGTTGTTTTAAAAGTAATTCACAAAGATAACACAAAGAGCATTAATATTTCAATAAATGACAAAGCTAGCTTCATTTTTCAAAAACTCTTATTTCTAGATTTAGGGGGTGGTTATTTCATTATTTGCTCTCTCAAATTATATAATAATAGGGTAATGTTTTTTTTTTTTTTTTTGAATTTACATGGTGGAATCGGTAGTCGCCACGAATTCGGGCAGGTTGTCTAGCTTTTATGGCCGCCACCATATTTTGCGTTGTCTGCCCCAGAATCCACCACACAAAATAATAGGGTGATGTTAGACTATATTTTCGTAGTTAAATTTAATTATTGTATATTCTCCTCCATATCATGTTACACTAAATGTTAGGATGTTTCTATTAGAATTTCTTGTTATCCCATTACTTTAATTACTTCTATGCAATTATTTTCCTATAGGATTTTCATGTAAAAAATAATATATGTACTTGCATATGGATTGTTTTTTTTTGGTAAATTAATTTTATTCAAAATAGGTCATTTGAAAGGCACCCCAACACCTTGTACATCAATGAAGCAAAAAGGAATGCTAAACTTTCAATAGGATCACAACAGAGAGGCATTACGCCTAGAACAATAAAAGGAGAACGTCCTCTAGGACAAAGGAACAAAAATAGAAACTAACAACCATCACCCTAGATCAAAACCAAACATTATGTCCTTCAGGCCAACGGATCAAAACCCAGACAAAAAGGAACAAAACCTCGAAAGAAAAAAAATAGTTGCAGCAAAGGACAACAAACATGCTCAAATAAGAGTGTCAGTTTGCATTGGATACATATCAGTGGTGTCCAGAGCGATGTCCTTTGTAGTATACTTCGGGTTGTCCTTCATAGCATTGATACAACTTCCTTGGTGATTTCAACCACATCATCAACTTTGGCACCCCCTTTGACATCAAAAGGTATTTCAACAACAGATAGTTTAGAAGTATCATCAAAGGTATCACAAAATAATAGAAGGCTAAGAGCTTGACGTTGTTATTTGAGACTCACAATAGCCTTGCAAAAGGCTATGTAGGCATTCTCCAGGTGATCAATAGTTTCAGAAGTAGCTTGAACGACCAATTTGTGAAGGTATTTTTCAACAAGGCCAGGCGATTTGGAGTGGTCCTTTGGAAATTTGACAAAAGTAGAAGGAGGGGTTTTAGTTAATTCTTTATTCTTGAACCTTTGGGAACATCTGACAGGAGTGGTTTCAACTTTGACCTTTTTCCTAATGTTGAATTCAATATGGGGCTTATCATTCTTTTTCTTCCTCTTAGATTTTGAAATTTTGGGACTGGGCAAAGAATAAGAGTTTTCCTCCCCAGACTCAGGGGCAGGTTTGTTACCTATAGGGAAATTGAGAAGGAGGTATCTATACAAGACATTAAAAATCCCTTGGTGGCACGGTAAACCCTCCTCCTTTTTGGACCAGGTGGACACAATGGTATAGTCAATAGACCAGAATATGGTAACAGGTATGTTCATCGTCTTGGCATCACAAAAGTGATTTACGTAAGCCAAGTGGAAGTAGCAAAGTTGGGCCTCAGGGTTGTCACAGGTTAAATATTGCATGATAGGTTTTAATATTTCTTGCCAAGGAGTGGAAATATGACTACGATGCAAACCTTTTCTATACATTTTGTGAATTGTCGAATTCTTTTCGAAGAACACCAACTCTGCTTCCCAAATATGCTTGTTTCGCCGGATAACCTTACCATCCAAAGGTTGTCCTGTCAGGTCCGCCAACAACTCAATAGTGATATGGTATTCCACCCATGAACAGTAACAAGACCCTTATCCTAGGTCTTAGCAAAGGCCTTCGTTACTCCTTCATCAATGCCCATAAACAGCTTGAAGAACTCAATAAGTGCACTTTTAGTCTTATCCTTCCACAAATCTCTGACCATTGGATCGAGTTCAAACACTGCAGGTTCAATAAAAATGGGTTTACTTTTCTTCATGGTGACAGGCAAAAAATGGTGAAAAGAAAAGTAAAGAAAAATAATTAGGTTGAACAGGACATACGCAATGGTAAAGGACTGGTGATTAAGCAAAGCATACAATGATTTATTTAAAAGGAAAGTGTTGTTATCACTGGGAATTATGCGAGGAGGCCAAAAAATGTGCTTCAAAAAAGGAAAAAAACCCTTTAGAAAAAAAGGAATGTCTAGGGCAAATGTCAAAGCATATTTTTAGGCATTGGACGTTACACCAAATAAATGGGTAGAATAATGTCAAATGAGACGGTTGATCATTGGGGTGCACAAAAAACGTAGCTAGTAAGAGACCCTAGAATGAGACACAAAAAGGATTGGGATGTTCACCATTCAGAGTCTTGGAATGAAGCAGTTGGTAAGTTGGTTAAGGATGGTTCTCAATGAGGTAATATTACACAAACCAATGCACACAGGAGAAAAATTATTATTAATCATGCTCAATTTTACCTTGGGATAACAAAAGGATTCGGTTACCAAAAAATTTGTATGAGTATGGATGAATACGGTGGGAATTTTAAAAATAAAACACAAAGAATCATGTGACCAGTTTTCAATGTAAAACATAGAGCTTGAAGGAAGACCCAACAAAAATATTAAAATGTGAGCCCTATACTTCATGTGGAATAAGGAATGTTGGGGAATGAACTGGAATAGATTTTTAAGACTCAGCATGAGTATCATCACTTTGATCACATTTAATAAGTTCATCCACCTCGGGAGGTAGATTATCGATCCAAGTCAATAACCCTTGGGCGTTAGCCCCAATATTAGCTAGTTTTTCAGCAACAGTGTTGGCCTCCCTATAGGCATGTTGGACAATTGAGTTGTGTTGTTGCCGAAGGATTTGCTTACTTTCCTCCACAATTGTTCTGATCCTCCAACTGCTAAGTTTTGAAGTCTTTAGATAGTTGATGATACTTAGAGAATATCCTTCCACTATAATGTTTCTTGGAATATTTTTGATGAATTGGAGGCCTCTCCAAACCGTCTTGGCTTCTGCACAGTGATTGGAAATGATGCCCAAAGGTTCAGAATAAGCAAAAATAGAATTTCCTAGATGATATCGAAGAATTCCTCCAGCCCCCGCATTGCCTGGATTTCCTTTGGAAGCTCCATAAAATTTAAGTTTGACCCACCCAGTTGGGGGAGGGAACCATTTCACATTACTCCTTGGATTTGAAGGATTGCCATAATTTGAAGTATCAAGGAATATGTTGCAAAAATTAAGGATGGATTTCTCAAATGGAGGACAATGAAAAGGATCAAAAGGAGCAACAAGGACATTTTATTTTGCAAAGAGGATGACTTTATGAGCAATGAAATCTGCATGAAGAGTTTTTTTGTCAAAAATCCTTCTGTTGCATTCAATCCAAATTTGCCAAAGGTAGTGTTGTAGACAAAATTTCTAGAATCCTTTGAGTATCGTATTTTTAAACGGATTGGGCCACTGCTGGAATACTGTGACAATGGAAGGAGGAAAAGCCCAAACCAACTGAAATTTTAGAAAAAATTTGTTGATCACCCTTCTAGAAAAATGACAAAACAAGAAAAGGTGGGAAGTAGACTCCCAATCAGAAAGACAAAGATTACATTTGTTAGGAAGAGGTATGCCCCTTTTTATGAGATTTTCAATAGTAAGGATACGGTCTTGAATACAGAGCAAAGAAAATGAAGCAATTTTGGAATTCAGGTACTTAGTCCAAACCAGCTTAAAAGGAATAGGAGTTTCCAGATTGTTGAGGGAAAGCAAGTAAGCTGATTTAACAAAAAATTCACCAGAATCAGTGGGCTCCCAAATGGGTTGGTCCTTACAATCACCAACTTGCATATGGATTGTGATCAATGTAATATGATGATATTAATAAAACATGTTATGATATACTCTTTTACCAACACTCCCAATTCATTCAGATCCTTTTTGTTATACATAGGAGCAACAAACCATGCCTTAGGTGATATGTTGATGCAATATGATGACCAACATAGAGAGCCAAATATTTTTTACATTATCATGACTTTATTCAATTGCAAAGTCTACTATGCCCCTTTAGAGAAAATTTATCTTGATATGGTGTTTGTTTCCCAGAATCTTAGACACTATATGCTCAACCATAAGATATTTTTCGTGATAATATTTGATCCCTTGTGATATATCATGTCTAAGCATCACCTCTTAGGAGGAACTTCCAAGTGGGTCATTACACTTAGTGAATTCAATCTTGAGTTTGTTAGCCAAAATTCTGTGAAATATCAAGTCATTTTGACCAACTAGTAGTTGAACCCTTGGGAGCTAGCCATCCCTTAGTTGTAGACTTCCTAGATGAGGCAATTTTTATCTTAGAAGCTAATCAACCTAATTTTTAGACCCTGTACTATGATGGCATTTAATGTTTCAAAAGGTTAGGGGTATGATTCATCTTGGTTATTCCCTAGAAGTAACTTATCCATTTGTATTTTAAGCTTAAGTTTTCCTATACCAACAATATCATTGAGTATGAAGCTCTTATCTTAGTGCTTCACTTTATAGGTTAGAACCCTCTCCATTTTTAGAGATTCCTAGCTTATAGGCAATCAAGTCAATGGTGTTAATCAAATGAAAGAAAAAAATCTTAAGCTATACGAATACATCATCGCTAAGCTAATATCTTATTGTGACAAAATCATCATTGAATTTATCCCTAGGTCTAACAACTACCATGTTGATGCAATAGCTACAGTTGCCTCCCTTATCCCCTTAAATTTGAATTATGAATGAGCCACAATTATCATTCATAAAATTAAGGAGACTTCAACCTTATAAACTATCCAACTTCCTCCATGAGTCTCTTTTTTAGAAGCACCTTCTTATTTGGAACCTTGGTACAAAGGATATCTTTAACTTCCTTAGGGATGGTATATTGCATGATAGTTTGAACCACAATGAATATAAGAACCTCAAGCAACATGCTTGTAGGTATGTCATCATTGACAATATATTATACAATTGTTGCTTTTATGGCATTATCTCTAAGTGTCTAACCTTGGCTAAAGCCCAAATAGTCATCAAAGAGACCCATAATGGATCATGTATTGATTACTTTAGTGGTGTTTCCATTTCCAATAAAATCCAATAAATAGGTTATTATTGGCTCTCATTGGAAAATGAATCTAATGACTATGTCAGGTAATGTAATAAGTTTCAAAAACATGATAACCTTATCTGCACTCCATCCCAAGCTCTTTAACCCTTGAATTCTCTTTGGTATTTTTTCATTTGGGATTTAGGCATCATTGGGAAGATCAATCCATTATATTATTATGGACATAAGTTCATCATCCTATCTACTGAGCCATACCTTCAGCCTCAACCACTAAGTTCATATCTCCATGTTTGTATTGAACCAAACTTTTAGACCTTATAATATTCCTTTCATGCTAAAATCTAACAATGGAGCACCCTTCAAGAGCAAGGATTCCTATAAAGTTTATGTTAAATACAATATTTAGTACAAATGTTCAATGCCTTACTATCCTTAAGGTAATGACCAAGTTTAAGCTTCTAACAAGACTCTTGTCAAGATCCTTAAGAAGCTTATCAACAAAACTAGTCAAGATTGGCATCTCTAGCTTTATCCTACCTTGTGAGTATATTGTACCAGTGTTAGAACTCCTAATAGTGTGACACATTATGCTTTGATTTATGGAATAGAATCCATCTTCCCTTTTGATATTAAGGTACCTTCCTTTCACATTTTATTGTAGGACTCCTCTATCAATGATGAATATCATCTTGTCCATCTTAGGAAGTTGGAACTACTTGATGAAAAGTAGATCCATACCCTAGTGAAACTAAAATTCTATTAGCAAAGGACTAAATATACCTATAGAAAAAAGGTACAATCCTACACCTTTGAGGTTGGTGATCTCATTCTTAAAGAGAATCAAAATAACACCAATGCCAAAACCAATCTCAAGAATAATTTTGAACCCAATTAGCTAGGTCCATTCATCATAACCACCAAGTTTGTTTTAGGTGCTTACCCCCTCACCATGCTTGAGAAAAAATATTTTAAAGAACCAATCAATATAATGCATCTTAAAAGATATTACATTTGAGTCTACATTAGTTGCATATTTCTTTCAGTTACTTGTCACTACTTACTTGTATATTATCTAATTTTATATCTATCTACATGCATGTGCTTGTCTATGTTTAAACCGGTTGTTACATTTTCAGCTAGATATTCATGATGACATGCAAATAATTATCCTAGCTAGGATCGTTCATTTTTATTACACTATGTGATTAATCAGAATAGATTCTCCTAGTCCCATATTTGTAAATCAAATCAAGGTTTGCACAACCATCTATATTTTTTTATCAATATTTCTATCTTAATATGGTTTATCTCAAACCATATCTATCAAGTCTTGAACTATTAATCAAATCACCCTAATGAAAACTATAAAGTCTACAAGTGTTGATGGTAAATTCAAATCAATTTCTTCTATCTTCTCAATTGCTACATCATGAAAACTGCAAAGTTTGCAAGTATTGATGGTATAATCAAATCAAAATCCTCTATCTTCTCATTTGATACATAATGAATATCACAAAGTTTTCATATGCTGATATTAAATTCAAATCAAATTCTTCTATCTCATCGATCACTACATGATGAGTAATGTGAATTTCATAGGTGTTGATAGCTAGATCAATATTATCTTTTGTTTTTTCCCACATATCACCTCACGTGAGGAAAAATAGTCATCAACAAATTCATCCCCCCAAGTAGGAGCATAATTTATTTCCACACCAATAAATCATAAGTCCTCTATGACACTTCTATATGAGGTAAATAAATCTAAGAAAAATTCTTGTAAGCATATACTTAAAGGCAAATCTCAAATTAAAAGTCCTACAAGCAATGGTAAATCAAAAGTCGTATAAGCAAGGCAGAAGTCCTTTAAATATTTGTTTAAAGATAAATATTTTGTTTTCATTATTGTACATATCTCCATGTCATAGAAACTAAAAAATCCCTTTGGATAAGTTAAAATCTAACTAAATTCCCCCTATACAAGTCAAAAGCTAACTAAAGTCCCCTTGGGTTATATATATATATATATATATATATATATATATATATATATTGATTGTATATTATTGTACTATAGCAATGCCCTCTTGGACACATCATGCGTTGTGCATCTCTCATAATTTTGATTGTTTAATTTTTTTATCTTTTAAATTATTTTATTTCAATAATCATTAATCAACCATAAAAAAAATATCTTAATCAACAAACCATATCACATCTAATCCTAACAACTCAAATCATCAATAATACAATTAACAATCTATCCTTACCAATTATTAATTACAACAAAATATTAAAGTGACTAAATC
Source organism: Wollemia nobilis (assembly GCA_028583015.1). Classification (NCBI taxonomy): domain Eukaryota; kingdom Viridiplantae; phylum Streptophyta; class Pinopsida; order Araucariales; family Araucariaceae; genus Wollemia; species Wollemia nobilis. The sequence goes on from JAQPPZ010001195.1 coordinate 23,631,463, forward strand.
ATCCATAATCATAAATAACAATCAATACTAAACACCATGAAAGCTAGTATATATATAGTCTCAAAGTGTATATATACAAAGGCATAATACTAATCTAAAATAAAAATACTCATTGATCATAATAATGTACAATTGATATCATAATATCCATCCAAAACTAGGATAGACTTCCAAAATTAGTATTAGTTGCCTATTTATTTCAATTACTTGTCACTACTTGCTTGCATCTTATCTAATTGTATATCTATCTACATGCATGTTCTTGTCTATGTTTACACTAGTTGTTACATCTTGAGTTAGAGATTCATGATGACATGCAATTAATTATCTTATCTAGGATCGTTCATTTTTTATTGCACTATGTGATTAATCTGAATAGATTCTCCTAGTCCCATATTTGTAAACCAAATCATGTTTTGCACAACCATCTATCTTTTTAATAAATATTTCTATTTTAATTTGGTTTGTCTCAAACCATATCTATCAAGTCTTGAACTATTAATCAAATCACCACCTGATGAAAACTACAAAGTTCACAAGTGTTGATGGTAAATTCAAATCAAATTCTTCTATCTTCTCAATTGCTACATCATGAAAAATACAAAGTTTGCAAGTTTTTATGGCATAATCAAATCAAATTTATTTATCTTCTCATTTGACACATGATGAATATCACAAAGTTTGCATGTGTTGGTAGCAAAATTCAAATCAAATTCGTATATCTCATCAATCACTATTTGATGAGTACTATGAAGTTCATAGGTGTTGATAGCTAGATCAATCTTATCATTTGTTGTTTCCTACATATCACCTCACATGAGTAAAACTAGTCATCAAAAAAATCATCCTCCCAAGTAGGGGCATAATTAATTGCCATACCAATCAATCATAAGTCCTCTATGACACTTCTCTATGAGGCAAATAAATATAAAAAAAATTATTTTAAGCATATACTTAAAGGAAAGTATCAAATTAAAAGTCATACAAGCAATGCTAAATCAAAATTTTTATAAGCAAGGAAAAAGTCCTTTAAATGTTTATTTAAAGGTAAATCATTTATTTTTCATAATTGTACATATCTCCATGTCATAGAAACTAACAAAATCCCTTTGGACAAGTCAAAATCTAACCAAAGTCCCCCTAGACAAGTTAAAATTTAACTAAAATCCCCCTAAAAATATATCAAAGCTAACTAAATTCCCCTTGGGAAAATATCTATGTATATATATGTATTGATTGTATATAGTTGTACTATAGCAATGCCCTCTTGGGCACATCATGCATTATGCATCTCTCATAATTTTGATTGTTTAATTTGTTTATATTTTAAATAATTTTAATCAATAATCATTAATCAAACATCAAAAAATAGTCTTAATAAAAAAACCATCTCACATCTAATCCTCACAACTCAAATCATCAATAATCTAGTTAACAATCCATTCTTATCAATTATTAATTACAACAAAATATTAAAGTGACTAAATCATCCATAATCATAAATCACAATCAATACTACACACCATGAAAGCTATTATATATATAGTCTCAAAGTGTATATATACAAAGGCATAATCCTAATCTACAATCAAAATAATCATTGATCATAATTATGTACAATTGATATCATAATCTCCATCCAAAAATGGGATAGATTATTCCAAAATTAGCCCTAAATAGCTCTTAGAGCCCATTTCTAGTTCTCCCTATCCTCCTCTTGTATGTGGAAACATCCTCACAAACTATTGTTATTATTGTGTTATAGACCTAGAGTAGGTCTATGACCATGTTCTTGTCAGTGATGGAAGTCACTGATCAATGGGTACAACTACATGGTAGGTTGTCTTGTAGTACATTGCTCACTCTACATTACCTTGTAGGTCCTACTATATCACCTGTAGATCTCCCTATGCTAACTGTAGGTCTCCTTACACTTATGCCAATTGGCCCAATAACATCTAAATCACCTGGTCTCCAACTACTATTGTAGATATTACTATTGTTATACCTTACTTTGCAATTAGACCCTAGATGGTCTACAACATCACTATGATCTATCTCACTATTTGGTCCCTTTCCATAGCTCATATAGCCACCTCTTCCTAAGTTGCTACCCACAAGACCTCCACCTACCTATCTAATTCATTCCTATCCATCTCAACTACCCCTTAAAGAGACCAACTCAATCCTATCTCACTAGTCATGCATATTTATAGTGTTGATGTGATTGTCATCCTTATCTATCCCTATCCTCTCCTCCATTGACATACCTCTCTATAGTGGGGTATCCAAGTTGATGTCACCTACCTTGGACTCTATGACTGCACTCTTAGAAATATGATCCTTCTAGGTCAAAATCCCTAATACCACATGTATCCTGTTATAACTCTAGGGTTATCTCACCTGGGGTATGGAATGGTAGGATCATCAAGATGTCTAGGTTAGGTGTCCCTCTAAATCCTCTCTCTCACATACATGAATGATACCAAATAGGCCCTATTGGTATCCTCTATTATGTGTCATATTAGTAAAACACTATCAAAATGGTGGAGCTTACACTTTCCCATGGTCCCACCATCCATCTCACTTGCATTATGTAATACAAATGGTAAAAATCATTCTTTCATCCATTATGATGTCTATATGACCATCAAAAAACATGTGCCACCTATTGTTCATCTATTTCCCATTGCACTACAAGTAGTGATCCTCTTTGTGGCCTCCCTTATCTTGTCTCACAGTGGTAATCCCATCTATATGTTATTGGTGTCTTTGCATCGTCCACCTATACTACAAGTCCTCAAAATCTTATCATAGCAATATGCTCCCAAGCCCCTGGAGCAATGTATAGTAGATCAAACTTCTACCTCCCCAATAGATGATCCAATATAGCATTCGATATAAAACTATATCGATAGCATCTATCCCCATGTAAATACTACCTGTCAATCTTGTATATCCACCATCATATCTCCCCCTCCCTAGTGGACAACCCTCTTGATCATATCACCAAGTAAGACTCCTAATAGTAGTGCTCAAAGGAGAGTTATCTACCTATCCAATTGACCTATCACATAGGCAACATTGATGTCAATGGCAAACCTAATTAATGACAATACCGCATCCCCAATCATCCTCTCATGGGTTTACCCCTAGTCCTATCCCATACTAACCTCTATGCATTTAATGAACACCTTGAGGATCCTCTAAACATATTCCAAGATCACCATATTATCCCTTATTGAGAATTCAAAGATATTTATCTCCAAATATCATCACTCTGCTAGTGCAATAAGGATTTCTCTATCAAACTCCACCTTGGGTATTAGGGCTACATGGTACAACCCTATTTTCATAAGTAGTGTATAGTCAGCCACATACAATAGCCCTTGTATAGTCTCAAGAGAATGTAGATATCATTGTCTATTCTCAAGCATCACCAAATGAACCTACATCATGTTGACCTAAGTAGAATTAAATGTTGATCAAGCATAACTATAAAAATTCCTATCCTATGCAACACTAATGCAAAAGTCCCATTGTGGAAAAAAATATTTATGGTTAAAGTTCTATCAGTATGTGAAAATGATATCGATCATGAAAGCACCATCGACAAGCACTAGCACTATATGATAACACCATTGGCATGTAAAAGAACTATTGCTTTCTTGTAATGCACTTTTCAAAGAAAAATGATAATGTGGGTCTTATTTTTTCTACTCATCGATATTGATTCTCTATCACCTAGGATTGGTGTTCATACCATGTCTACATGATGCTCCAATTTATCCTCATAAGCTAACAAAAATTAGGTCCAAACCAGTACTCTATAGCTTTGTTTTCCTCTTACATGTGAAAATGAATTCATTTTTATCCTCCAACCCTTTTACCCCCTAGTATTTTGGATCATTTCTCATTGTTTTTCCTTAGTTTCTCATCCCTACACCATTGTGTATCATAATCATGTTGATTTTCCTTGATCCAATTTGATTTTTCCTCAAAAAATCAAAGGGGTACACTAGGGTGGGCAACATTTGATGCTACCCAAAACATAATTTTTAACATCACTTATAAGAAAACAATCATAGCATCAGTCACCTAGCATCATCAACTATAAGCAACAAAAAAATTCCTCTCAAAATTGGGATATCTATGTTAGTTTTTGATGCATTTATTATACAATAATTGCATCAAAAAGGGGTAAATGTAGATAGCCAATTTTGTGCAAATGGATAATATTCAATATCTTCAATTCCTTCATCAACTAACCTTTCAATCAACCAAATTAAATCAACTTTCCTTAATTTTTAATGTGGATCAACTATCACATGAGCTATAGCATTGGTGTCGCTATCATGACCAAGTAGTGCTTTTCTAAAATCTTTTAATTTTGACATTCCTACCCATTTTTTGACCTTAAATGATCATGAGGTGAAATTTACACCATGAAAGTTCCAATGATGCCATTGCTTTTAAATTTCATGCACTAAAATCAATAAGTTTTGGCTTTCTCTCCCTCGAAATTTTCCCACCAGTAATGACTCAAATTCTCAAAATTTCATTTGTAGCTCCTATGGAAATCCCAAGCCTAAGAATTGTTATTCTCATGTTCTTCCATTAATGGCTTTTTTATTCCTTTTCAAATCCTTTCCTTATCCAATATTATCAACTTCAATGCAATTCTTCTCCCAAGGAGCCATGGCTACCTATAAAACTAGCACTTGGGGTGACCATTTCATCAAAAGTTTTAGAGAAACAAAAAATTGTCAAAATCACTCTAGAATCATAGGTATTTGTCATTTTTCCTGATAAGGTTATACCAAAATCTTCCCATAATCTTATGAATGCCATCCTTGTAATTATTTAAGATCTTATTCCTTATAAACTCTCTCCAAGCACTCTTACAAGCATCCAAGAAATTCTTCAAGACTTCTCTAAGCAATAAAGTCTACAAGCTCTCAAGCAATCATCAAGCATTGTTAAGTATCTAAACCCACAAGATCAAGCATTGAAGTATCATCAACAAGTAGGCTAGAAATCTCTCAACAAGATTTCAGCAAGGGAGAAACAACCTTGTGTCTTCGATTATGTTTTTTTATCTTATTTGTTCTTAGTTCCTCCTTGTACTTGTAGCTTTAAGATTTATCTTATTGCATTTGGGATTAGTCTTGAATCTTACATTTGCATTTAGTTAGGCAACCTATTTTGTCATTTGATCTTACTTTCAAGCAATTAAATCTCTAATTCTCTATTGTTTGGTTGGGCATCTATACTCCTAAGTCAAGGCTATTCATCATAGTCATCATAATCTTAGCTCATCTTGTATTTAATTGTGTTAGTCTACTATCAAAAGTGGAAGTGTCACTAGAATTTAGATTAATGGTACTATCACTCTTTGGTTTACAAATAGCAAAAGCATTAGCACTAAGTGAAAGCGTCAACAACACTATCGTGATTTAGTCACTTTCACCACTTGGCATTTATTTCTTGTATTTTATCATTTTTATGATCTTTATATATCTAAGTAGGGTTCTGATTGCTACTCAAGGAAGTTTAACCTCATCTACTAGCTCAAATATGCCCCTATACCAATAACTATAACTTTTTCTATCTATTTTATAGGTCAAATAATAACACTGTTGATAGCCAATAGCACTGATGATGCTTTTTTGGATTGGTGATGTTTTTGCCTCTATGGTAGAAACGGGTTATTTTGCCATGAATATTTGTTATTTAAGCATCTATAATTTAGGTTCTATTTTTTGTCTACATAAACTAGGTTATATTTTTTTTTATTGGAAAAAAAGAAAAATAAAGAACTAGTTAATCTTAACATATAGGGGATCAACTTAATATTTAATCTTTGGCATTTAATCATAATTGCATATAGTTGCATATTAAGCTTTGTTTGTCGCATCTTCTTGCACTCTTGCCTCGTAAAATAAAAATTAAAAATTTCCTTCCTCATCAAAAGAAAAATTTATTTTAGCTTTAGGCCTTGTTTATTGCATTTGCATGTGCATTAGGTATAGATTATGGTTAATCTTAGATGAAAAATTATCTTAGGAGAAATGTAGATGTTCTTCAACTAATCCATTAAACACAAAGTGCACACAAATTGCCCCTAGTCTCAAAGTGATGTAAAGGAGAGTCGAAAGGTATTGTAAAGAGGTCCTTCACAAAAAAATTTCCCTTTCCCCTTGCCACAACTATAAGATAGGCTACTCACCCCTTGGAGATCGTACATAGTAATATTCATAAACCAATGGGTACACCATCTCTTTCTAAAAATAGGTAATTCCTTTTTTTATTGATGATTTCTCTAGATATGTGTGGTTGTATATTATTTACACTAGGGATGAGGTCCTTGAGAGATTCAATTCCTTCAAGTATCTTGTAGAGTAGTAGCTGAATAAAAAATTAAATTTCTTAGAACAAATGGGGAGGTGAGTACATAAGTCATGTCTTTCATAAATTTTTGGATCTTCATTGGATTGCATATCACGGGGTTGTTCACTATACTCTTGAGTAAAATTATGTGGCTGAAAGAAGAGTAGGGTAATCATAGAGATAACATAGTGTATGATTCATGTTAAGGGTATGAAGCAAAATTTTTGGGGTGAATTCATCACTTATGTAGCATATATCATCAACAAGGTTTCCACAAGGGCTATTTAAGGCATTATACCTCCTAATATTTTGACAAGAGATATGCATAATGTGTCTCATTTTCATATATTTGGGTCTTTAGCATGGGATCACATACCCAAAGATATTTAGAAGAAAGAGGAACCAAAGAGTCACAAATTCATATTTATGGGTAGGTTTATGCATAGCGACGAATCTTTGTAAACTAACGAATATTAGCATTTTCAAAAATCAAAATTGGTAAAATTTGGGAACCCTGGACATCAGCCCCTTCATCCAAATTTTTTGGGGTCGGTTCGTCACACGTTGATAATAATATTACCAATTTTTTTTAAATCGCCAGCACTCTTGCCTAAATTGAGGACCCTTTTTGCCTTGAAATTATAAAAATTTTAAATTATCCTACCAAATTTACCTCTTATACCAGTATATATAATTAACATGACAGTGATACTTTTTCATGTAAAACCTTCCAACAGAAAAGACAAGAACTAAAACATTTGATCTATTGCAGACTTCTTCTAAACTTCGATCGAAAGTCGGACCTAGATCTACACCCGAACCATATCCAAAACTAGATTTGCACCCAAATAGAGATCAAACCTTGTTTTGAACGCATAATTTGCACTCAAATCAAAATTCAAACCAAATTTTGTACCCAGATAAAAAGTTGTACCAAAATTTGCACCCAAATTGGAAGTCAGACCCAGAATTACACCCAAACTGAAAGTCAAACCCAGATTTACACCTGGATCGAAATTTGGAGCTTGATTTGCACCTAGATCATAGTTAGAGCATGTTTTAAACCTAGATTATATTCGATGTATGATTTGCACCTAGATAGGAATTCGAACTAATTTTTCACCCAAAAAACTATCAGATCTTGATTTACACCTAGATTGAAGTCGGATTTAGTTTTACACCCGAACGAGAAGTTGGACCTAGTTTTGAACTTGAACCGACTATCAATATTTGATTTGCACTTGAACAAGGGTCGAACCCTATTTTACACCCGGATCAACTATCGGAGCATCGGTTGTGAAAAATAAAGGTACAAAATTTTACCTCTCTAAATTATTTTTAGAGAATATGATTTCAAGGAGTTGTAGTAGTAACATCTATTTTTTCATTATAAAAATGCAGGTTTTTATTTTGTTATTTTCCTCTATTTTTCCCTGTTATCATATATTCCACATGTGAGTGTTTTGATGCATTTTTTAGCTACCTATCCTCTTAAGACACTATGATCCTCTATGTTCTCTTGTTTTTTAAGAGAATATGAGTTCAAGCAGTTGTAGGTTTTTCTTTCAATTATTGCAAATAGGTCAATGCTCTGTTTCCCATGTTTTTCCCTATTTTCCTCTATTTCACATGTGAGTGTTTTGATGTATTTTTAAGCTAATTGTCCTTCTCTTAAGGAAATGTAATTCTTTGTTTCTCTTAAGACACTTTGATTCTCTATTTCTCTTGATTTTTAGAGAATATGAGTTCAAGGAGAAAATATTTTCCCCTGTTTTCCTCTATTCATCGAGTGACTATTTTCATGGATTTTTTAGCTAGCTAACCTTCCCTTAAGATAGCTATTCCACTAATACTATGAGTTTCTAGGACATTTAGTACTATAATATGATATTTCTCCACATTTGAATCTCTAATACTACGAGTTACAAAAATTCCTATACGTGGTTGCAGATTTGAATACATACAATTGCTATCTCCATAAAACATAATAGTGGCATGCACTAAAAAATCACGATAAAGCCTGACTAGAAATTTGTATGTATTTTCTACCAACCAACCATCTATATATTCTAGTTACAATATTATCTTGAGGCCTTATAGTATTAAGATTTGTTCAACATTTTATTAATATTCTAAAATGAGAAACATTATCTTTACAAGTAAAATGGCACCTACTAGCGATGGAAAGAAGGGAGGCAAATCTTCTACTGAAAAGAGTATCCTCAAATATTTTAGCCATATATCAAAATCCAATGAGCCATCGACATCTATACAAATTCAAGGTACAATTGATTTTTACCTACTAAACAATTAGTTGTGTATTCTATAAATTATTTTAAATAATGCTTTCTTCCTCAAAAAGTAAATTTTTAGTATATGGCTCTGGCCATATTGCATGTTGATGTGAATATTTTTCTGTTTGTAAAATTTTGTTCTATTAAATCCAAAAATGATAAAGAATATTATTTTATGCAGAATACTCTGTTGACCCTGATATGCCTCCACTTGAAGATATTCCTCAGCAAGAGATGCCTTCTAATGAAATTTCACTTAACAATGACATCCAACAAACACTTGAAGATATTCCTCAAAATGACATTCCACTTGAAAAAGAAAGCGATAAATCAAATACAATACAAACTTCTAGGGAATCATCAAGCCAAAAAACTAAACATAGAAAGTTAACTAGATGGACTATTGGAAGGTCATTTCAGGTTGAATGGGCATCAACATTTCCCTTCATAGAGCCAGTCCAGCCAGAGAATGACAATGCCATTCCAATAGAATGTAGATGCAAAATTTGTAGTTGGAAACTAGGTAAGGATCATAAGATGCAAATGAAGAAAGATACAATAGAAAAATATTGTGGGAAAGTTTATTCAAATGTTATAGAAAGTGATGGAACAGTTAAGAAAATAGTTAGGTGGAAGGATGCATCGGAATGTATGCATGTTAGATATGCAATAGAATATGACAATGAATTGAAGCTACAACAATCTCTTGTTCAGAAAGGTGGAACTATTCAAGCCCAATTTCATAAAATTCATAAGACCACTTTAGCTTCAAAAAGTTTGTAGTTTGTTGTTGTATATAGTATTCTTAAAAAGGGTAGACCCATGTCCAATTTTATTGATTATAAGCACCTATTTCAACTAGCTGATGTGCAAAACCTTCCTAGTTCCCATTGGTCAGATCGAAGTGGTTGGGAAATGGTAAAATATCTATCATTGGTTGAGAAGGAGGACCTGAGGGAGAAAGTAAAACTTGCCAAATTCATTTCACTTTCAATTGATGAGGTGACGGTTGTGGACAACACATCTTGGATTTGCATGCATGTGTACACATTTCAAAATCATGTAAGGCAACCTAGTTTGCTAGCATTACATAAGATGGTGGAAAATAGTAATGCAGAAAATATCTATAATGTTGTTGTAACTAGTTTAAAAGATATTGTGGGAATGAATGATATAGAAATAGCCACAAAGTTAATATGCATTGGAGCTGATGGTGTTGCTATAATGCAAGGACATAGGAATGGTCTTTGTGTTCGACTCTAGACATCTATCACCCCATATTTGATACCCATTCATTGCATGGCTCATAGAGTGAATCTTGCATATAAAATTGTGAGCACTTTTGAAAATGTTGCGAGAGTGGAAGACCTCATCCGTGAAACACATGCTTATTTTTTGTGTAGTCCAAAAAGGTTTGTAGAGTTTCAATAATTTGCACTAGGAGTTACAAAAGGAAAAAAATTGTTAAAATATGTGGATACAAGGTGGATTTCATTGTATCAACTTGCACATAAAGTTTTTATAGAATATCAATCATTAATGGGGTTTATGTATGCAAATCGTAGGGCAGTTGATAAGGCAAAATATTTGCTATACCATTTTACTGACTTGGAAACCCTTTTAACATTATGTGGTATTCTTCCAATGTTACAAGAAATGAATAGATTGATTAAACTTGCACAAGAAAGATCCATCTATATTGTTGATTTCATGAGGGTAAGAAAACAAATATGTATGATTATTGATAGGTTATATGTCTTCAAAGGAAATTTTACAGATCCCTTGTTTGATAGTTGGAGAACATTAACTAACGTGAACGATCCAAAAAGATTTTTGAAGTTTGACATCAATGATCATATTTGTATTAATGTTCATGGAAATATGATACCTCTATATCATTTTGAAAGGTGGTCAAATATAGTTACGGATGATGTTGAACAAATTCCCATAACACACAATGGATTTGAAGTAGTTTTACACAATACTAAGATTAAATTGTTAAAAATAGTAGAATCATTGACAAGTGAAATAAGAGATCAGTTTCAAAGAGATGAGTTGCTTGAGGCCATGGGTGTGGTTAACCCCATGTTTTGGGGTTCTTCTACTAACTACAAATATACACATGAGTCATTTATTAAATACATGCGCATACTTCTTAAACATTTCAAGCAAAAGTGTGGAAGTCAATGGTGTTGAAATCAAAGGTATTCTCAACAAAGAACTTTTAACACAACAATCATCACATTTTGGAATGACAATGGTTGATCAAACATCACTTTTGAGTAACTTTCATGAGCCTGGTTCCATTACACATTTGTGGCAAAAAATGTATCCAAGTAGTGTCTTACAAGATACGATTGGTGAATATTTTTGTTTATATGAATTATGTCAAACAATGATTTTGGGATCTGTGGAAGATGAGAGGGTTTTTAGTGCACTATATTTTGTGAAATCTAAACTTTGTAATAGGCTGGATAAAAATTTGGAAAATTGTTTGAGAATTTATGTGTCAACATATGAGCTAGATAAATTTCCCTATGATAGAGCATTGGCATACTGGAAATCTCTAGCAGATAGAAGAGGTGTCACTAATACGGATGATAATGATGATAATGATACTTGTAGTGATCACATAGTGCAGACACACACATCCGCTATGCTTCAAAGAGGTTCTGGACAAGTTGAGGAGTGTTTGTTTCAGCTACCTCCATTGTAATTTTTACAAAATTTCACAACATTGATAAATTTGACTTTATTTTATAATAGATTTCAATATATTGTTATCAGATTTATTAGATTTCACAAAATTTGGTTATTCATAAATTTTAATTTTTATATCACATTGTTGTTTTAAAAATTGTATGTTTTATATCGTACCATTCTTAGTGTCTTAACTATCTTCATTGATAAATCCTTATGTTTTATATCATAGTATTGTTAATGTATGAATATTAATGTATTGGCACAATTGAGTTCTTTTTACTTTGCAAATAAAATCCTTATAATATTTTTTTTGTTGTTTGAGATGAACATAGTAAATATTATTGGATCGACATAAACTAAAAAAGCAACACAAAATTATAAATGGAAACAACCATTGAATGATAGAAGACACAAAATTAGTAAATGCCTTTTTCATTAATTCGATTAAAAATATATTACATTGTACAAAATTATTGACTGCAATATAAAAAATATGCAGTCAACTAGTAAACAATTCACAGTTTCTTAAATATCAGATTGGGGGTTTTCTGCCTCAGCTTCTCCTTGAGTTGCTAGTTCCTTTCCTTTTTCTCATTCCCTGACACCCTATGTTGGCAGTGCTCCAGTTCTGACTAGGCCTTCCTCTATTTTCTCGAAACTCCCTAGCAATGCAGATTCTTCTTGGGCTGGATCTTCTAGCACTATTGAAAGCGGTTCTTTCACTTTTTGCTCCTCTAGCACGAGATCCACATCCTGGTTGAGTTTTTCCCTGATATATTTTCTTAAAATATTATTATCCCTGACTTTGGATTGCATTGTTTTCTTCATTAACACTGCATTTTTTAGAAATTTCTTTGTCATTGTGATATTAACTTCCATGCTTTTAACTTGTTTTCTTAAATTATCAAAATTTGACTGCAAAAAGAAAAAGAAAACATAATTCAAAAGAGTTATATGAAAAATTTAACTTGTTTTGATAAAATATTAAAATTTGAGTGCAAAATAAATAGAAAACATAAGAAAACATTTGCTCACCTCAGCCACATCCCTTGCAACCTCAACAACAACTTTTTTCTTATCGAAATCCCATTGGTTATAAAATTCTTGGGCTTTAACATTAATATTCTCAATTATACTAACCATAATGTTTAGAATTTCATCATCATACAAAATAGTAGACTTCATTGATCCTGATGTAGCCTGATCTAGCAGGCCAACAAGCTTTTCTAGTTCATTCTCGACCAGAGAAAAAATTGATTCTCTTTTAGAAAAAATTTTATACCGGGCATTAATTTCCTTCATAAGGACCTTGGCCCGATATTCCCACTCCTTCATCACTTCCAAATCTTGAAGCACCACCTCTTTTATGGTTACTTCACAATTTTTAACCATTAAAATTTTTCATCAAAATTTACTATGTCATCCTCAGTTTGAGGATGAGGGTCATCTGATTGAGCAGACGGTGATAATGTCTACTGAGCTATAGGGGCTTCTATTTGTTGTGCTTCTCCATGTGGATCTTGAAGCACATATGTTGCCTTGAAGCTTGAAATGTTGCCCTACAATAGATAATCATCATCAAGTGGGATATTATCTAATCCCACACTTGAAACTTTTGGTGCCTATGTATTTGTGTTCAATGAAAAAGTCGGGAACATAGACACATTCTCACTTGGTGTTGGCCCCCATGATCTCTATGAAAAAAGTTATTTTCCAACACCAACCCGCATATGCCCTCTCATTTTTTGAACCTGTCATTATTGTGGTGGAGGCGGTGGTGGCATCACATTACCTCTCATAGGTTGTTGAGAGGTGCCTAAAAACAATAAAAAATATTTTGCTAGAATTATTCAGAAAATAAAATAGAAAAAAATAAATATATGTTAATTCAAAGTAAATACACATTGATTTACCTGAAGATAATGAGATATGATGTATTTGGGTGTCGATGGGGGTGGGGCGTAAGTCTAAAAACATATGAAAAAAATTAATAAAAATTATTATAATTTTAAGTAAACAAATATAGAGATAAAAGCTAAAAAGAGAAACTTACGTGTTGTAGGGGTGGCCTCACTAGATGCACACTGCACATTTTATGCAAACATAGGTGCACGAGAACCCCCAGGAGAAGAAGCATGCCTCAAACATTTTTGCGGCCTTTGCAATGGTGATGCTTGTGACCCAGTGTCTTCAGAATCACCAGTGGCCTCCGACATGTGACCCCTTATGGCAGCATCATATTTTGTCCTTGTGGTGGCTGCCCTAGTCTACATTTAGGTGCAAATAAAAATTAAAAAATGAAAACATGCTAAAATATAAAAAACTATTTGATGGTGAAAGATGGACTTATTACCTTTAACTCCAAGGGTGTCATGGCAATGCTCTATAGTGTTGGATGCACTACAGTTGGTACAGGAGTATTTTGTAAATTATGAAAACTTTCATAATACAATGCTAAAATATAATTAATGGTGCCCACCATGGTCATTGAGCTCATTTGGATGCCATGCAACTCTGTTCTGATGTGATCTGCAATATATGTGCACCAATCGAACTTCTCATGGTGAAGACAATGAACCATATAGGCCAATGCCCAGAACTAAAGTTCTATTCTTCCATGCACAATCAGTCTTGCTTGGAAGAACTCAATAATCACCTTCAAAGCTGGATGTTGAACAGAGGTGTTTGTTAACCCTCTTTTTGACTTAGAGGTGGAAGCTGCAAAAAAAAATTAGATAACAAATTACAAATTTTAAATTTTGAACATTAATAGAATCTAAGAAATGAGAATTATACCTAACAACAATTTCATACCGAGATTGTAGGTCATCTCCAAGTAACCTCTATCATCTAGAGATAGCACAAACTTCAGTGACACTAGAGGAACATCCTTGTAAGGAAGATCTATCAATCTTTGGATGTTTGTAGGCGTGATTGTAAATGATAGTTTTCTATTTTGTAATTGTAGATTCACTATGGCATGGTCATGGTCATAACCATCTATGATACTATGTAGAATGATTTTATCTATCTTGAATTGGGGCATTGAAAGCAAGTTCTACAAACCTGCATCATTTACCCATGAAAAGTCATAACCTGGGGTGGTTAATATATCTAAAATTATAGAGCAAGAAAGGTTCTTGAATACAATTTTTGCATAAGGGGTGGATGTGGTGGCCATTGCTAGAAGTTGTGGAAGTAGGAGAAATTGGATTGGGAAGGTTGTGGGGTAATGGTCGCTTGAGGAGGGTTCACTCTAGTTCACTCTAGTTTGCAGTTGCAGAAATGAAAACTAAAAAAAATGACTGTCGATGCCTTTTATAGACAGAAATGATTGTAGGTGGACATGTGGCAACATGTCATTCGACATGCAATGTGGGTGACCTATCACGTGACATGTGGTAGCGTAAACCCTGGTGCACCCAATCTGAATTCGGATATAGTTTTGCACCCGATCCAAGGCTGGACCATGTTTTACAATCCTTTTGCAGTCAAACTATGTTTTGCAATCGGTTTATGGTCAAATTGTTTTTTACAATCGATTTATGATCGAACCATGTTTTGCAACCAATTTTGGGTTGAATCTTGTATTACACCTAGTTTTTTATCAGACCTTATTTTGCACTCGAACTACATCCAAATATAGTTTTACACCAGATCCAATATCGAACCATGTTTTACAACTAATTTACGGTCGGACCATGTTTCGTAATCAATTTTTTATCAAACCTTGTTTTACACCTAGTTTATGGTTGGACCTTATTTTACATTCGATTTATGATTAGACCATATTTTGCAACCGAAATACAACTAGATCGTGTTCTACAAAAGACCACAATCACACCATGTTTTGTAATCGAACTACGATTGGATCATGTTTTGTAATCGAAACAATATTGAACCATGTTCAGCAACTTAACCATGGTTGAACCATGTTCTATAACCAGAATGTGATTGGACCATGTTTTGCAACTAGACTGTGATTAGACAATATTTTTCAATTGGACCATGATCAGACCATGTTTTGCATCCATCTCGCATCTAAACTCTATTTTGCAATCGAACTGCGATCAAATCATTTTTTGTAACTGAACTACAATCAAACTCTATTTTGCAATTGATTTATTGCCAAACCTTATTTTTCAACCAGTTTGCAATTGAGACTCTTAAATTTGCCACTTTTTTCTAATTTTTGGTGAAAATAAAGGTAATTCACCATGTCTCCTACATGAAGTTGGTCAGGATTCGCTAGGATTTTGAAACTAATTCACTTTTCTTTTATAATTACGTTTTAGGTCCAACCCCTTATGCATAACCCTGTTTATGGGGTATTTAGATACCTCAAAGACATATTTTCTTTATGACCGTCATAGGTGTGAGGTTTTGATTTAGGGAGATATTTTTAATGAGGTCCTTCTAGGTGCCCCTTCTAGTCTACCACTTGACCTTTTGGTAGATGACTCTTCTAAGCCTTTGAGTAATTCAAAATTAACCATTACTTTAAAGATTTGGATAGGCTCTATTCCCATTAGATAATCTTCTTCATATTCATCTATGAGTGGAGGTCCATTGCTTGTTGATTTGACTCCTTCATAGGTAGCATTATTGATAACACTTTATTTTCCATATTTAGGGTATTTTTAGTAGGATACATTTTTTTAGAGTACTTTAGCTTTGCATGATGAGATGAGTGATGATTTAGAGTTGGATTTTTTAATTTTAGCTACTGATGTTATTTTTCCATGGAGTGCATATGATTCTTAGTTTGTTTGACACCTAAGTGGGTTAAGATGCTTTTGAAGGATGCTCAATCTATTATATCTCTAGAGTGATACAAGAAGTCTCCTTCTCAAGAATTGCTCTTGAAAATTATTGATTCTTAGGATCCTCTTACATATTCTTAGGCTAAGGGATAACTAAAGTGAGACCTTAATGAAGAATAAGACATGGGAGTTTGTTCCTCTTCCAAAAATGAAGTTTGTAGTTGGATGCAAATAGGTCTTTAAGACCAAGTAAACTTTGGATGGTCAAGTGGAGAATCACAAGGTATACTTGTTGCTAAGGGATTCTCACAATAAGAGGGATTTGATTAAGATATTTGCTCCAATGACTAGGATGGAATCAATAAAAATGATTCTCTCTATAGTTGCCTCATATTAGTGGAAGATACACTAGATAGATGTAAAGAGTGCATTTCTACATGGTGGGCTTCAAGAGGAGATCTACATGTAGCAGTTGCCTAGCTTTGAGCTAGAGTCCCTACTTCTCTAGTTTATTGTTTGAACAATTCCTTGTACAATTTTAGTAGGCACCTTACGTGTGGTATGAGAAGATTCTTTTTTTTATTAGTTTTAGGTTTTGATGATGTGAGGACAAACATGATGTTTATATTAAACATTAAGGTGGGAAGACTTTGGTTATTGGTCTTTACATTGATGATCTTATCATTACCAACAACTCTCTTGACTTGATTTAGGATATAAAGTCATGGTTGTGTTCCACTTTTGAGATGATAAATTTGAGGGATGTTGGAATATGTGGTGGTTAAGATGCTTTTGAGGCCATGAACTACTTATTTATCATATTAATACTATAAGCCCTTTGGTCCATTCTAAACCTTGAAAAAAAATATTTGTGATATTTTATTACTTTTAAGGTTAATTACTTAACCTTGACCTAAAGGTAACTTGTAATTGGGTATAACTACTCCATCATACCAACCATTTTTTTACCGGTTGGAGTGTAATTTTATTATTTTATAATGATATCATTTGGTGTCCATAAATGCCCCCATATACTATGTGCATTCCTTTGTGTGTATTTATTTTTTAGTACTATTGGGTATTGTGATGATTCCATTTGTTTCTAGAAACTTCTATGAAATCTAACAAATTTTACATGAAAGGATGAGTTGGTTTAGAAAATAGTTAAGTGGAAGTATGCATTGGAATACTTAATCAAATTAGGATATGAGGTTTTATAGTAATCATAATTTCCTACTTCCAAAAATTTTCCTTAGAAGAATATTTGGCCATTTAAGGTCCTTCGAAGGCCTTAACATTCCTTTGGTTAGCAATCAAAAGCAAAATTATTTCAAGTAAGAGTCTACAAATAAGAATAAATTATGGACCTTTTAGATGTACTTTTGTATGAGAAGGATCTAGAAACAACATGTGATTTACTTATTCATTGTCCCTTTTCTTAAAAAATTCAAAGCCACTCTTTCAAATGAAAGAAGCTAGCTCCATCAACATTGAAAGAGTTGATGAGACATCAAAATAATTGTTTCAAAGATAATTAATTATGTAGTTTATGGAGGATTCCTCTTTCCATTATTTATGGGAATCTATGCTTGAAAGGAATAATAAAATTTATAAAAATAAATGTCAAAATTATACCCAAGTTTAGAACTATATTATTGCCTCTTGCAAAATGTTTACATGAATGGTCCTCATCATGGAAAACCCCAACTGTGGAAAAGTTGTGTTAACATCTTGATTATATGATTTGAATATACATGTAAGGGATATCTATTACAATAGAGGAACCATATCAATATATGAGAGCATAGAAATATTTAGAACTTAGATTTATCAAAATTAATTTTAATGGTACTATCAAAGTAAATTTGAAAATAGTTGGGGGAGGTGGTATTTTTTAAAATAATAAAGGTAAAATTCTCCTCACTTAGGATCATCTAGAACTTCAACTAACTATACAAAGAGTAGGACATTTCTCATAAGGATCACGATTACCATTGAAAAATGATAGAAATATTTTTTAATTGAAGAAAATTCCTAAATTATTAGTAATGTTATCAAGAAATATGGATGTGGGGATTGAATTAAAATTAATATTAATTTGTATGTGCATCAACTACTAGTAGAGGTGTTATCTCAAAAATGTAACATAACTTTACATGAGGAAATAATGTTGTAGATAATTTAGCCAATCATAGTGTTGATCTTAGTATTGGATAAATTCAAATCTTAAAAGGCAACTGACCAAGTGAGATTTTATCTCTTAATGAAAATGATATCAAGGACTTTATTACAAAAGCATAACAATTTTCAGAAGATAAAAAACTTCTTTGGTAGAAAAGCATATGAAAAAATATTAAAAAGAATAAGTTAGATATGGTTTAAGTGGCTTGATAATAAATATATTGTTTTCTTATTTTGATGGGAGTGGTCCTAATAGAAACCATACATATCTTACTATAATAAAAAGAAAAGGGAAACAAATATTTTTAATAAATAAATTATGTAATAAGGATGCACATGAAAAATAGATCACAAGGGGATTCTCACACCCTACATGAAAAACAAGCAATCGGGAGCGATGGCGGAGGGAGCAGGTAAAGGCAAACACGGTAGTTTAGAGGGCGAAGGATCCATGGCAAGATTTGTCACAAGCGATGCAGGTAAGGGACTGTCTGATGGTGTTTTCACCTTTCCATCACATGGAAAGGAGCCTCCTAACAAAAGGGACCCATTGGCTAGTCAAACCCTTGGGAAGGGTTTTGATCCAGATAAACCTGACATTGTCTCTTATGCCCAAACAGTTAACCAAGGTCCCCACACCAAACCCCCATCCTAGAATCTAGTGCCCAATGGCACGGATATGATGATACCAAAAAATTTGATGTCAAGCTACCTCAAAATGGAAAAATTTTCTCTAGTAGGTAACTTTATCAGAGGCCGCCCAGACATGGAGACCATCATGAAGTGGGCATATTCCAAATGGAGAACAAGTTGGAATATGGAGATCGTTGCCCTATCCAAGGGTATTTTTACCATCATGTTGAACAATAAAGAGGATGCATGTAGAATCCTCATCAAAGGACCTTGGTTCCTAGGCAGAAGGAGCCTCTTCATCCATTTATGGGCCGAATATTTTGACCTTGACACTCAAAATATCAATGTTACCCCAATTTGGGTTAGGCTGCCAAACCTCCCTTTTTAGTTCTGGCATGAGGATGTTCTCAGAGGAATCTCCAAAACCATTGGTGAGCTGGTAGTGGTTAATTTTTCCACCAAATTCTGATCACGGATGGTCCATGCTCGCATATGTATCAACGCCAACCTAGACTCTGAGCTTCCCACCTTTGTCAACCTCATTTATGGATCCTCCTATAGAAGGTGCCAACCCCTAGAATACGAGAATAAACCTACTTTTTTTGTGCATTATCATTCCCAATGACACCTAAATAACCAGTGCCCCACCCTAAAATCTTAGTTTCAAGCTTCTAAATGCCTCAAAAATGGTGTAAAGCACAGTGTAGGTCCTCCAAAAGAGTTGATTCGAAACCCTTCCAACCCCAAGGAATGTCCCTAGAGACCCTGGTCAGGCATCTTCAACCATGAAACCTAAAGGGAGCAAGGAATGCTATGTCTCAACATAAGGAAATGAATCCCCCTCTGAAGGCAAAGGTAAAGAAATGGCCACTCCTACATAGGAGTCCAATCAGGTCCATGTTCCTCCTCTCTCTCCCATTATTACTACTAATCGTATTCAAGATTATTTTCTTGTTGTTGATTCTAGGAATCTGACCTCTTTCTCCCCCATCCCCTCCCCAACCATATCTGGGCCATACCTTACCCGTCTTGAGGTAAACTACCTCCTTATCAAAGATATGGAAAGCCCTCCAGCTAATCACTATCAATCTAAAAGATTCAACCCAAAAAACACCCGAAGTAAAAAATCCTCCATTGACTTTGGATATGATAAAAAAAGAGGAAGACCTTCCACTGTCGAGTAAATAAATAAAGAGACATAGGAATACATAGCTAATAGGACCCAATCAACTCTTTTCTCTGGGAATCTAGATCTACATAAAGACAAACTAAAAGGAAATAAACCTCCCCTTCAATAGGTTAAGGGAGGCAAAAAATACCAAAAAAAGGTTTAAATGAAGATCCTCTCATGGAATGTGAGAGGCCTCAATGGAGTAGCAAAACAATGCCTCATTGCTAACCTAATGAAATAGTGTAATCCTACCATTTTTATTCTTCAAGAAACTAAAAATGATGATGCCTCCTCTCTCAAGTCTATCAAAACAATCTAGAGCAGGGGATAAATCCTCTTTACCCCTGCTCAAGGATCCTCAAGAGACCTCATGTGCCTATGGGATCCATCAAAGGTCAAAGGTAGACTCTTGTCATCTTCCAACAAAATCATCAACATCTTTTTTCATTATAAGACCAACAACTTCTCTTGGGTCCTTTCCAATGTTTACACCCCAAACTCTCCCCTTGAAAAAGTAGCCTTATGGAACTTGATCAACCAAATGAGAAGCACTTTCAACACTATCCCATGGGTTATTTCTAGATATTTCAACACCCCCTTGTACCCTTCAGATAAGAGGGGAGGGATCAAAACCATAAACAAAAGCATGGAATACTTTAGTGAGTTCCTAAATATCAATGAACTCATTGACGTTCAACTCAAAGGGTCCAATTTCACTTGGAGGAATAGAAGAATAGGAAGTGGTCTTATTTAGGTGAAGCTTGATAGGTTCCTCATATCCAAAGAGGCTATTCCATTCTTTTGGGATGCATCCCTCCTTGCTCTCCCCAATATCGACTCTGATCATAGCCCCCTCCTCCTTGAAGTAGGCAAACCCCCCTCTTCAATTCCCCTTTCCACTTTGATTCAATGTGGTTCCATCACCCCAACCTCAGAAACCAAGTCTCCCTATGGTGGTAGCAGCCTTTCACTAGGTCCCATTCCTTCCAAATTTCCCAAAATCTCAAACTTGTTAAGGAGAAACTCAAAGCTTGGAACAGGGAGGCCTTTGGAAACATCTTCGAAAGAAAGAAGGCTATCATAGGGAAGCTCCAAGCGATCGAAAGGAAAATCAAATTTGGAAATCAAATCAGCACCATCAGGGATGAAGAATGGATCCTCCTTACTAAGTACCACATCATTCTAGCTAGGGAGGAAACTTTTTGGAGATAAAATTCTAGAACCCTTTGTATCAAATACGGTGACTCCAATACCAGGTTTTTCATGCTTCCACCTTGAGACACAAAGGCTCAAACAAAATCTAGAATATCTCTCACAGTGATGGATCCACCACCAAGGACATATTCAATATCTTGTCTGAATCTATCTCCTTTTTTTAATCTCTTCTTGGTAGCCCCTCTGAGTGTAATAACCAATACAAGTCTGATATTCTAGCCAATATTCCCCTCTTCGTTCTCTCATCATCTAACTCCATGCTCCTCAATAATTTCACCCAATATGAGATCAAGGAAACCCTTTTCTCCATGCATCTAGACAAGGCCCCTGGCCTGAATGGCTTTCCCCCCGCTTCTTCCAATTTTTTTTGGATATTGTCAGTTCAAATGTGTGTGCTGTAATCAGAGAATTCCAAACCTCTCAATCCATATCCCTTGATATTAATTCCACCTTCATAGCCCTCATCCCAAATTCTTCCTCTTACAGGTCTACATCTGATTACCAACCCATCAGCTTGTGTAACATCCTTTATAAGGCCCTCACTAAATTTATGGCAAACAGAATGAAGATATCCTTCCTCTTATCATCGACCCCAGTCAAGGTAGCTTGGTCAAAGGTAGTAACATTATGGATGGCATCATTACTATCCATGAAACCCTACACTCTGCCTTCCTCACAAAGAAGACTGCTTTCTTTCTCAAGCTCGCTATGAACAAGGCTTTCGATAGGGTCAATTAGGATTTCCTCCTTGATGTCCTCCTCAAGTTTAGCTTTCATCCGACCTGGATCGACCTCATCAAAAGTTGTTTCTCATCCTCCTGGTTTTTTGTCCTTGTAAACGGGTCCCTTGCTGGTTTTTTGTCATTTTTATTAAAAGCAAAGTATTTTTCATCAATACTCCCATATCCCGCCAAACCAAGATAGCTCAAATCCTTGGATTCACCATTGACTCATTTCCTTCTTCCTACCTTAGCCTTCCCTTGTTCTTTGGCAATCCCAAGGAGTCCATGTGGAACAATGTCATTGAGATAATCTAGAAGAATTTAGTTGCTTGGAAAGAAAACCTCTTGTCTCAGGATGCCAAGGTCACTCTCACTATGGCTTACCTCCAAGGCATCCCTATTTATTTCATGTCTAATTTTAAAGTCCCTATTGCAGGGTACCACAAGATCGAACAATTGCAGAAAAGGTTCCTGTGGTTGGGTACTAATGAGAATACTAAAATCCCACTCATTGCTTGGGATATTGTGTGCAAAAGCAAGAAGCAAGGAGGTATGGGTTTCAAAAAAATCTCCAAAGTGAATATTGCATTGATTGAAAAACATACATGGAGGATCCTCACCAATAACACAGCTGATTAGATTCAGAATTTCAAAAATAAATATCTTGCTAATCACCTAATCCTGGATGAGGGGATCCCTCTAAGTGGATCGGTCTTCTAGAAATCTATAACTCAAACCAGACATTTGATACAAAAAGGCTTACGATGTATTTTAGGTAATGACAAAAGAATTTATTTTTGGCATGACAGGTGGGTTCAGGATGATCCCCTAATTGATAATACAAATATAGCAGGCCTCAATCCTTTTATGGATTCTAATGTTGGGAGTAGGGTGGTTGACTTTATCACCCAATCCAATAGAAACCATCGATGGAAATTGATCAATGATAGTAACCTAGATGAGGATGTGAACTCCCTGTTCATAATTCTCAACTCAACTACCATCCCCACCGAAGAAGGTCTTGATAGGCCTATTTGAAAAGGATTCAACAGTGGCATTTTCACAGTCAAATTAGCTGATAGCATCCAAACCTCCTCTTAGATTTTGCTAACTCCATTCAATCTGGTCTGGAGTAAAAACTTCATTCCTAAGGTAAGTTTCTTCTCTTGGATTGCTATTCAAAACAAAGCTCTTACTATTGAAAATCTGCACAAAAGAGGTTTCTCAGTCCCCAACAGGTGCTACCTTTGTATGGCTAATTGGGATTCTACTGATAACTTGTTCCTGAGTTGTGATTTTTCTTTTACCATACTTGGGCACATCCTAAAATCCTTTCACATTCAATGGGTTTACCCAAGTCCATCAATGACCTTTTTTCCCAGTGGACCAATCCCTTCTACAAATCCAAGCTCTGATTTCTCTAGGAGGTGTGCATTCACCATTTCCTCTATAAAATTTGGCTCAAATGCAATAGCACAACTTTATCTGACTCCTCCAAGGATCCTCTATCATTCGACTCTAGGGACATTGCTTTCATGATCAAAATGCTAAGCTTGTTTCATGCCCCTCCACTCCCTAGTCTACCATGGAATCCTCCATATTCAAAACCCTCAACATCCCCTACAAAGGCAAAGGAATTTGTTCCCATATATCTATCCACCCTAGAGCCAACGTTCATTGGTAGCCCCCCGGAAGGATGGATCAAACTCAATTTTGATGAGGTGTCAAAAGGAAACCCAGGTCTTTTTGGTGTTGGGGGTGTCATCCAAGACCAGCATGATGAGTTTATTCTTGCCTACTCAAAATTTTTGGGCATCCATACCAATCATGTAGCTGAGGCTAGATCTCTATGGAGAGGCCTTTACGTCCTTACAGAGGATCCCATAAGGCTCATTATTGAAGGAGATTCCATGAACATCATCAATTACTTGAACAACTCTAAAAATCCATCTTGGAAGTTCATCAAAACAATAATAGAGGCCAAAAAGCTCTTGCAATCTAGAGGCTCTTCGATGGTCCGGAATAGGTTCAAGGATACCAACACCCTTGCATATTGCATGGCCAACATGGGAGCCTCCCCTAGGCAATTGATTGTGTGGTGTCAGAACTTTCCCCTCTATAGCCAACTATGAGAAGCTAAGGTATAATTTTTAAGGGTGATGTGTCCCCCAAAGCCACGTAAAATATGGGTGAGGCTAAGGTTACTCCAGCCTCGGGCCCTTGTCCAAGCTTTCAAGTTGTCTACCATTGGTCACATCTCCACAAGAAAATGGAAAGCTAATCTAGCAACATCACCACCATGGTGGTTAGGGTCCACATCAGCAAATACATGAGGAGGCACCTTAATCTATAGCCCACAACCCATATTTGTAGCACGATCTCGAATGATAACCCCATCATTGGTAATTGGTAAGCATCATATCGTGTCAGCACTCCCCTCGATTATGCAACCATAGATGAAGGAAAACCCATGGGATTCACTATTTTCACCGCTCTAGTTCCCAATGCTCCAATCAACCCTTCCTAAGTTTTCTTTAGATTTACGTTCACCACATCTGAAGCCAAAGGACTTTCCAAAGTAGTCTCTTTTTTCCCATCCACCTCAGCACCCCTCGCCACCCTAAGCACATGTAAACTTTTATTATAAATGTTGAGTCCCCATGAAAAATTTGGTTTATCCCTGATGCTTCCCCTCCCCCTGAGCCTCCCCTTTGTTTCTTCATAACCACCCCTACTAGTTCTCCTTTTGCATTTCATCCTTCTTTGGCCCCTGCTCCCTCTGGCTCTCTATGGTCCAAAATCCTCACTTTGGCCCCTACTCCCCTGGGTCCCCTACACCCCATCCATTGGCTCTTTGTACCTTAGTATTCCTCATATCCCATCCCCCCCATATCGGCTCCCATGGCCTCTATTTACGTGGAGTTGGCCTAGCTCAAGCTAGACAATATTACACAAGCCTTCATGGATGCTAAGGGTTTCACTCCTTTCCTGCATAAGTTCGAAGGGATGGATGATGAGAAAGTTTGAAGGGTTAGATGATTAGATTACCAAGGACTTCATGGATACCTGGGATAGAGGCAAGGTCAAATTTCATGATGTCCACTTCCAGATTACCCCTTCAATCCACTTTATTCGTCGAGACAAACACAACTGGGAGGAGGAAATTGACCAATTTCTTGACAAGGACAAGAATCTTGGGTGGGGCAAGTTTGTTCTTTACCAGTCCTCTCTGCCTAGCCCCTGGAATGAAGTCCTTATACCAGTTATGCAATATATGATGTGCTAAAACCTTGAGAAACTATTGCGGAGTTTCCATCTTAGCTTTGTTAATCACCTCTATGAAGCCAAGCAAGTGTGCGTTCCAAATTACCTGCTTTATTACCTAACCATATCCATTGAAAAATACCAAAAAACTCATTCCAAACCCCTGCATCAAGGCCTACTTGTGGTCATCCTCAAACATGACCAGAAATTCATAATGATCTTCATGGGTTTGGACCAGGAATTTGATTTCAATTTGTATTACATTACAAATATAGCCATCGACTATATAAACAAAATCATTTCAATTTGTATTTATACAGTATTCATCCAAGTGTAGGAAATATCTCATATTATTATTTAGTTTTGATTTGTGATTACGTAATTAAGGTTGCCCATTCACGGTGGGGATCTGCCCTCCTAAAGTGGTCTTGATTTAGTTGACTGCATTATTTTCATATTGTATATATTATTTCTTCTGCTGCGAGTTCATAACAGTCTTGGGAATATTTGTACTCTGTGTGTTATTGTATTAAATTGATAATATTGGAGAGAAGGGACGTGGGTTACTTCCAAGTGGTATCATTATCCTCAACCAATCCTGATGCAACACAGCTCAACATAGCCTCACAATCATTATTCAGCCTCCAACGCAGCTATAGAAACAATTGAAACTGCTTCAGAAGCATAGTTATCGATAGTGGTCTGCTCTCGCATGACACAGTACACCGATCCGAACAACAGCAGTCAAATTTGCATTAGTGAGACCAAAGGGTATGACCAAGAATTCATAATGACCTTCATGGGTTCGAAAACTATTTTGGGAATATCTTCTTCCCTAACTCTAATTTGGTGAAACCGTGAATGTAAGTCCAATTTGGTAGAAAATTTGCACCATGTAGTTCATCTAATAGATCATCAATGATCGGTATAGGAAATTTATCTTTGATGGTGATTTTTTTAAGAGGAAAAAAATCCAGACACATACGCCAAGAATTGTCTTTACGATGGGCCAAAACTACTTGTGAAGAATAGGGACTAGTACTGTGATGGATGACTCCATGTTCTAATAGTTCTTGGATAATTTTCTCAATTTTTGTTTTTTTAGGTTGGGGATATTGATAAGGACAACCATTAGGAGGAAGACTTCTCAGAAAAATGTGTATGGCATGGTCATGGGATATTTTGGGGGTAGTCCCTTTGGTTCTTGGAATACCTCATCATAGTTGGCCATAAAGTTTTGTAGATCCTTTGATTAGATTTTTGGCATATCTTGTGCTTGTATTTCCATACAATTAATTTGAGCAATGAATCCATAACTACATTTTCTTAATATTTTTTCCATGCTATGCAAACTTACTATCTTTGATGGAGGTGTTGGAATTCCTTGGAGGCGAATGGTCTTCCCATTTTCTTTCCATTCAACAAAGTGCTGCTTGTAATTAAAATTGATCATGGTTTCCATTTGTTCTAGCCATGCAACTCCCAAGATAACTTCTAAATTCCCTAAATTCATAACAAAAAGAGGACCCTACCAAGTATAACTTCCCATTTGTAATTAAATTGAAGATGTTTTACCTATACATTAAGCACTACTCCCGCTTGAAGTTCTAACTTGAAATTTATCTTGATTGGAGGAGTGGATGTGCAAGTTTAATGCCTTGGCAAACCTTGTGTCAATAAAGTCGTGAGTACTTCCTGAATAAATTAATACAATTACCTTCCTTTTTCAAATTAATCCTACTAATTTGATTTTATGGTGTTCTTATAACCCCATAATGGCATGTACTAAAATTGCCATAGTATCTTCCTCAGCTATAACCTCTTCATGTTTAATGTGGTCTTCGTCTATGGGATCATCAGGAGAGATTTTCTCCTCTATTTCTTTATTGTCCTTGTCATCATATTCAATTTTAAATTTCTATCATGGTACACATGCCTGATATTTTGGATGGTGATTACAACATTTATAGCAAAAATATCTTGATGGTTGATCATTTCTATGAAAAGAGTTGTTGCGATATTGAGGTCGACCATATGAATCACGTCATATGGATGTCGCCATTTGCACCTTCTTCTCAGCCAACTTGGAAATCCGTATACAAGCATCTACAGTGGATGGATCTTGTAGATCCACTTCGACTTTAATATTCTCTTTCAACCCATTTCTAAAAGCAGTTATCACTACATCGGTTTCCAATTTTTTTGCATAGGAAAGCAGGCTAGTGAATTCTAATATATAATCCATAACTGATTTTTTTTGCTTAAGTGATAACAACCGCACCATGTAATAAGATGAGGATCGTTCATCAAATTTTTTAAGAAAGTATTTGGTGAAATCATTCCAGAAAATGATTTTCCCTTTTCGCTTTTGAGCCATACAAACCATTAATAAGCTTCAGTACCTAGTTTAGAAGTAGCAAAAGGAAATTTTTTTGAATCTCAAATTTGGTATAATTCTAAAATGGCTTCCATTTTGGATATCCACCCACGTGGATCATGACCCTCAAATGTGGGAATATCAATGCATATAAAATTGACCCCACTAGGACCTTTAGGTTGTTGATAAACTTCATCTCTATCTTGGTCTTCATTGTGCCTATATCGATGGAAGCGATTTTGGGTAGGACCTCTTTGTTGTTCAAAAACGTCTTCATTGTTGATATCCTCATTATTCTTTTGTCCATTGAAGAAATTTTGGGGACTACCATTATGACCTCTTTGTTGTGCATAGACTTCGTCATACTGAACCTCAGTGCTCCAGTGTCTTTGGGGGTGGTTTGGGCTAGGAGGATTTGGTTGGATTTGTCTTTCTAATAGTTGGGACATCTTGTCATTTAGGCCTCTCATACTAAGTAATAAATATTGTAAGGCCTTGTTAGTGGTAATGGGACTCCCTATTTCATCTAGTGTGAGGTTATCATGGAAAGAGTTTGGGGAGGGATTGGATGCCATTTTGTTAATCAATGGATGACCAGGGTTAAAGCTAGTAATTCCTAAAGGAGAAGAAGAATTATGTGTACCTTTGCTTCTAGGAGGTCTTCTTGGTGACTTCGGGATCCCTTAGTTTGATTTATCTGAGCTCAATAATCAATCGTTTGGTCCTTTAGTCCACCTTCCACTCATGCACTTGCCAATAAGATTTACTTACAAAAATTTTATCTTCAATTTAAACAAAAAAATTGGTTAATTTGGGCAAAAATTGGTGTTATTTTTCCACTTCAATTGTCGTTGCAACTGCGATGCAGAATTGAACAATTAGTCTCTTTTCGAATTCCAATGACTATTTTCCATTTTTGAATTTCAATAGCTAGGCTAGTATTTCCCCATGGCTACTTCCACAACAACAACAGCTAGTGAATCATCAACGGTCATCAACGGTCATCAACTGCTAGTGGATCATCAACGAGTATATGTTGTAGTGGTAAGTACCCCCCCAATACTAGCAACTAGGACCCTTGATTGGATGGGGACGTATGGATAAGATACGATGCTTGGATGGGATGAGTAGACAAGACCCGATGATGACACTAGATACAAACTGTGTGGAAAGGCTTGACCAACACAACTCTGATGGGAAATCCAAAGATAGTGACACGATCAAAGATAGGGGATGACAAGGAAGGGTTGGAAACAACCCTTGGAGGACATGACAACCAAGGCTAAGAGATGACAGGATCGGATAGTCAAACAATGTGAGGACTAAGACAACACCCCACAAACTTCTTGACTAACCCCTAGAGCCTACAAACAAAACTGAGCTATGACGAGTAGATAAACACGTGATACAACTATGAAACCAAGTTATGATGAGTAAAAAGACATTTTATACGAAGAAAGGATGACTGAACTTGGAATAAGTAGGCTCGATACACGAAGGATAGATGGTAGGGTAAGGAAGGCGTGACACACGAAGGATAGCTAGTAGGGTAACTCACGAGCATAAGAGAGGATGCGTGTGAGCAAGATCACAACCAACTAGTGGATCTTATCTGTATAAAAACCTTTCAAAACCCTTTTACACAGTGCATGTGGGATAAAACACACGGTGAAAATTAAAAAAAAAATATTGACACTTATGTACCTTAGTTTAGACGATTAATTTTATCGCTTCATGTGTTCTGATTGGCCAAAATAATGATTGTGTGCTTCTGTGATTCTTCTCATGTCTTTGGTGTCGATCGAAGAGGAATGTCTGTGATTCTTTCTTGTTTCTTTGGCTTCGATTCCTCCCATTGCTTTGGTAAAGGTTGGTTGGA
The DNA here is from genome assembly GCA_028583015.1 of Wollemia nobilis. Classification (NCBI taxonomy): domain Eukaryota; kingdom Viridiplantae; phylum Streptophyta; class Pinopsida; order Araucariales; family Araucariaceae; genus Wollemia; species Wollemia nobilis. Next base: position 23,661,055 of record JAQPPZ010001195.1, read on the forward strand.
TTGCGGTCCTAAAAAAATTTATGTTTAGCATTGTTAAAGCTTCCTGGTATTTGTTATATCACACGCAGATGCAAGCCTATAGGTGATTTTAGAAGACCCACCCTGCCCCTTTGTCTTTCGCCTAGACACCCTGGATGCAGGTTTCACAAATTTGAATGTTGTTGTTTAGACTAGTGGACTGTGTCATGCGAGAGCGGACTACTATCAGTAACTATATTTTTGAAGCAATTTTAGCTATTTCTATGGCTATGTTGGAGGTCAAATGATGACTATGAGACTGTGTTGAGCTACATTACATCAGGATCGATTGATACCACTTGGAAGGAACCCATGTCCCTTCTCTCCAATATTATCAATTTAATGCAATAACACGAAGAGTGCAAATATTCTTGAGACTATTATGAACTCACAGTAGAAGAAATATTATATACAATATGAAAACAATGCAGTCAACTAAATCAAGGCCACTTTAGGAGCGAAGATCCCCACCGTGGATGGGCAACCTTAATTGTGTAATCATAAATGAAAACTAAATAATAAGATGAGATATTTCCTACACTTGGATGACTACTGTATAAATACAAATTGAAATTATTTTAGTTTATATAGTCGATGACTATATTTGTAATGTAACAATAGACCCCCTCTCCAAAAAGTAGCCCCTCTGGCATCCAATCCTCCTTTGGTTTCTCCCACCATTTCTAAGACCCGCAATGTGAGCCCTCCCAAGGAAAAAAAACTAGCCCAGCGACCCGTTGAAAATCCTCTCCCCATAAGAGTTCTAGACATGTTTCTCAGAGGAAATAAAATCCCACAGAGGACTTTTTGCCTGCTCCCATACCTCAGTGTGCCTAAAAAGGCCCAAACAAGAGAAGGCGTCATCTTCGATGCATGTTATTTCTAATTTAGATAGTGGTAGCGAGGTTTCATCCTCCCATATCCTAAATCTCACCATAAATTCGATGGCTAATATTGTAAAGTCTACAAATGACACCCTCAAGGTCCTCAAGCATTTTTCTTGGAAGTGTGACGAGACTTATGATGATTTGGAGGAAGTCACCAAGAATTAAGGAGCCGAGATTCTATTTTTGGGGTTTTGAGTCTCGGTTGTTAGGGTAGGGTAGTGGTTTTAGAAGTTGGGACTTCTCTAATGTTTTTTGTAATGGACCTTCATCTTTTAGAAAAACATGTTTCCCTAGACAACAAAATAAAAAAAAGTATCCTCACAGGGGAATATTCCAAAATGTCCATTAGAATAATACAAGGGCCATGTGAGGCCCTTCCATGTTGTGTGGGAAAAAATATTTTAGTGTCGCCATGCAAATGCCCCTCTGACTTCAAGCGTCTCAATAAGATCACTAATTCTTGCAATTTACCACTGTCAAAATGTATAAGTCAATATCAGAAAGAACAACTTCTTACACACAATAACAGGTCTGAGTGGTTCAAGAAGGATTAAGCTCTTTAGCACAAACGTCATCAATGTAGGAAGGACTCAGGGAAGGAGGTTCAAAATTGTTGCACCAGATAATAGGTGCAGGGGCTCATGTAGCTGGAATTGCAAAAACAAAAGATGCAATTCCTTAGCAATTATCAGTAATACCTCTTCATCTTCTGTACATCCTCGGATCAACATGTACATGGATTAAAACTGAGTGCTCCATCTCCAAATAGCACCTTAAAAATAAATTTAAAGTGATCCCTTCACTTTGTTCCACGACCACATGGAGGAAGAAATTCAAACAACGATCAAATTGAAGAAGTGGGAATAAGGCCCAAACATGGCCCACCACCAAAAAAGCATGCAAGAAAATCCATTACTAGAATATTAGAATCCATAATATTAAAAAAACACCAACAACACATGGGAATCTCTCATAAGATTGTTTTATAGGCCAAGTTAAGACAATATTTTGTATCTAAAACAAAAATTGCACAATCTATGTATGAAAGTATCACTTACCGATTACCTTAGGGAAGTGAAGTCTATTAGGAATGATTTCTTAGCTGCTGGTAAAACTCTTGATGATAATGATTTGATTCCTATAAAGTTGCATGAACTTCCTTCAAAATTTCACTCATATGCTACCATGTTAGATCTAAGTGGCAAAAAAATAAATTCCACACTTGAGGATATTGAAATTTTACTTAAGAAACATGAGCAAGCCCTAATTAAATATGAATATATTGAAGCCTTGTCAGTAGCTTTTGCCACCAAGGCATCCTTACAACCTAGACAAAACAAGGATCAAAATCAACAGAATCATAAACAAAGAGGTAGACAACATCTAAGATACCCACAACAACCACGTCAGTAGCAATAGCAGTAGCAACCACATCAGCAGTAGCAATGTCAACAACAGCCACAACAGTATAATCAACAACAAAATTAGCAGCCAAGATGGTAAACAAGACCTCAATGGGGTCATCCAAATAGAGCGCCTCAAAATAATAATCAACAAGGGTGTGTCTATTATGGAAAATAGAATCATAATGTCACAAATTGCTATCAAAGATAGAGAGATCAAAGGGTTCCACAAGATAATAATATCAACACATATGCAACAAACCAAGTTAATGTTGAAGATGAATATTATTGGTATATTTATTTTGGGGCAGCAAAGCACATGATAGGAAGATAAGATTGGTTGACCAAGGTTCAACCTACTTCAAATCAATTTATTACTTTTGGTGATGAAAGTGCCCTTCCTATTGAAGGTGTTGGGGAGGAACCACTTGCTTTGCATGATGGTAATAATGTTCCTGCAATAGATTTTTTGTATGTACCTGGTCTTAAAATGAGTCTTCTTTCTATTGGGCAACTTACAGACATGGGCTAAACTGTCTATTTTGAAAAAGACAAGTGCTACATTCAGGAACCAAATGGTAATGTCAAAGCCATGTGAATCAAAAAGTATGGTGTTTACTACCTCCTTACCAAATTTGTGACACAAACATCTTTGCATACAACTACTACTTTTTCTTTGGAGTACATGTGGCATGAAAGAATGGGGCATTTAAATTTTCATAATCTTCAAATGATGGTAAGGAAAGGTTTAGTAAAAGGACTTCCACATCTTAAGGAGTCAAAATGTTTTTGTGAGCCATGTGTAATATCCAAACACCATAGACAACCTTTTGAGTCAGGAAAGGCTTGGATAGCCAATAGACCTTTGCAACTGGTTTATTCAGATATTTGTGGGCCAATGTTTGTTCAATCTTATATTGGGGATAAATACTACATCACTTTCATTGATGATTACAACATAAAGGTAAGGATATACCTAATTTAATATAAGTGGCAAGCCCTTGATAATTTCAAAGAATTCATGGCACTTGTTGAGAGATAAAGTGGTTATCAAATCTCCACCTTAAGGTCAGATAATGGTGGAGAATATGTCTCCAATGAATTCTTCAATTTTTGTAAGTACCATGGGATAAGGAGGCAATTCACAACCTCTTATACCCCGCAACAAAATGGAGTAGCTAAGAGGATGAATCAAACAATCACAAATAGGGCAAAATCAATGTTATATGCTGCTACATTACCTAACTTATTTTGGGGAGAAGTTGTTCTTACTTCTGCATACTTGACTAATAGGTCCTACACAAAGGCCTTACATGAAGAACACCTGAAGAAGCATGGAGTGGAAATATGCCCTATGTGTGCCATTTGAAAGTCCTTGGATGTGATGCCTATGCTCATATTCCTCATAAGAAAATAAATAAGTTTGATGATAAGAGCCAAAAATGCATCTTTGTTGGCTATAGTGATAGTGCCAATGCATATAAGTTGTATGAGTCTGTTTCCAAGAGGATCATTCTATCTAGGGATGTTACCTTTGATGAGTACCCCCATATAATCCTCCTACTATGGCCCCCACTTTAGAATTAACTAATGAAAAAGTTGCTCCCTTAATGCATACAATATCATCTAGTCCTTCCCCTTCACTCATAAATCAAGAAATTCCTCCACATGAAGAAATTCCCACAAATGATTCATGTCCTCCATATAATTATCAAGACACATTATCCAATCCTTTACCTAAATGAGTTCAAGAAACCATAGATGAAGCCCAAAGTCATTTGCCCACTTATACAGGTAAAAGACCTTCAACCCTAAGACACCAAGTGAATTATGCCCTCATGGCCAAAGTCCTTAACCAACCTGAACCTTCTAATGTCAAAGAAGCACTTGGTGATCCTAAATGGGTTCTTTCCATGGATCAAGAATTGGATTCCATTGAAAGGAATCACACTTGGGAGTTAGTTGATTTACCCCAAGGCAAATATACCATTGGCACAAAATGGGTGTACAAGGAAAAATATAAAGCAGATGGCTCACTAGATCGCTACAAGGCTTGCCTAGTAGCTCAAGGCTATAAGCAACAAGAGAGAATTGATTATGAGGAGACCTTTTCTCCTATGGCAAACATGACTACAATCAGGATAATTATTACTTTGGCAGCTCAAAAGCATTGGCCTATATATCAAATGGATGTCAAAAGTGCATTTCTCAATGGAAACTTGAAGGAGGAAGTGTATGTGAACCAACCACTAGGGTACACAATTGAAGGCCAAGAAAACAAATTCCTCATATTAAAGAAAGCTCTATATGGGTTGAAGCAAGCACCTCGAGCTTGGTATGCAAAGCTTGACTGATATTTCATCAACCTTGGTTTCACTAGATCTGTAGCAAAATCTACTCTCTATGTGAAACCTTGGAAAAACCACATAATTTTGGTTACATTGTATGTGGATGATCTTCTCATTACAGGTGATGACACATAAGGAATAAGGTTGATCAAGGAGGACTTATGCAAAAATTCTGAGATGACAAACTTAGGCCTCCTCCACTATTGCTTAGGAATAGAGGTATGGCAACAACCTAGTAAGATTTTCATCTCACAGGCTAAATATATTCAGTCCATTTTGGAGAGGTTTTGCATGGAGGAGTGTAAGCCCTCCATGGTCTTCTCATGCTATGGCTTCTTTACTCTATTATTTTTTGTTGTTATTTTTTCATTTCTCTCTTCTAGGTTCATTCAACATTTCTAGTTGCCTGCAAGGTGCTAAAGTCCTTTTTTTATTGAGGTTTTGGGATCCTCTTAAAAAACCCGTTTTTTGTATATAAATATTCAACTTTCCAAAAACAAATAGATCACAAGGTGAAAATTGTTCAAATTAACATTATAGATTAAAACAACTATGAAAGTAAAAAAATCACTATAAATAAGATTGTGAAAGTTTATGGTATTTGATCTTACCATTCTATAAATTGATCTCTCAACAAGGAAGCTAACATGATTTTGATGATTTCAACATAAATTGAGGAAGGGAAGCACATTACAAAATATACCATCATTTAGTGATTTCTTGATTTCTAATGAGAGTAATAACATTTTATATCTCCTTTATCTTATGGATCACAACAACTATGAGAGTAAAAAAGTCACTATAAATTCAATTGTAAAAATTTATGATATTTGATCTTACTATTCTAGAAATTGATCTCTTAACAAGTTAAAATTATTTTAATTATTTCAACATAAATTGAGGAAGGGAAGCATGTTATAAAATATATATCCATTTACTGATTTCTTGATTTCTAATGAAAGTATAATAACATTTTTTTCAATTAGTTAAATGTGATTGAAATGGGTCCCACCTGTATTACATCATCATCACATAGTGGTATTACAACAAAGCTTGGATATTATCCATGTATCGTTTGACAAGATTCGAACCTAGGTCTCCTCCTTAAACATTGAGGAATCTAACTGGTTGAGCTAATGCCACTTGATATCAATGAGTTTACACAGGTTTTTATGAGGGGTCCTAGTCCCCTCATACTGAGTGGGATTTGAACCTTGGACCTCTCAAAGAGAGGCCAAAGCCCTTACCACTCTAGTAAGCTTGTAGCTAAAAGTAGAATAACATTTTTATATCTTCTATATCTCATCAAAAAATGGAGTAAGAGAAATCAACATTTGTTAATATTCATGTACATGTTTAATTATCGAAGACTCAAAACATATGCCAATCATTTCCTTCATATTTTTGGATTGTAGGTTGATGATCTAGATAGGGTTAGATTGGAAAATTAACATTATATCTCAACAATATCATAAGTTGAAACCTATATGTATGGACTTTGTACTATTTTGGATTGTATTAGAAAAATACTACTCAATAATTACAAGTAATCTTATACTTTATGAGGTATTGCATTTGAAAGAACTTGTTATCTATCATGATATATACATAATTCCACTTGTTCAAAAAAAACTTAATGGCAACTCAAACAAAAATTTTCTCTTATTAATATTTAAGTACAACATATTCTATATGCCAAGACATAATTGGAGACATAAAAATGAACAAGGAGAAATAATCATACACGCTTTCAAATCAAAGAATCTTTTTTTCTTTAAGACAACTTTTTTCAAGTTTGTATGTTTAAAATCTCTCTTTCATTAATTTTATTATACTTTATATACATGAAAAAATAAATACATATAATATGCACTATCAACATTTTTAGAGAAATTGGGATGTAGGTAAACATTAACAAGACTTAAATTATAGTCTTCTTTACTTGGAGAGAGCAAAAAACACCCATATAGTTTATTTGAAGAAATCCTTTAGAGGTAGCAATAGAATGTGAAGAACACAAGCTTATACTGAGAGGGGGGGGTGAACAGTTTAACGTCCACTTTTTAATTTCTTTCCAAACCAATATCAATTAGTGTCCTTAATTGCAATAACCAAATATAGCAGTGTGCATTAATGACATAGATAGAAATAGTAAGCAAGAGCACAAATCACCATACACAATTGAGACACAAGATTTAACATGGTTCCCCCAATGTGGGATAGTCCACAAGATAATATTCTTATAATATTTCACAAATAAATAGGGATCCTTATCCCAATACAAATGATTACTTTGATTTGCTCAAAGCTAGGCTATCCACTGATATGCTCAGGTGGGCAATCGACTGATCTGCTCAGCTAGGAAATCCATTGATCTGCTCAGCTAGGTAATCCACTGATCTGCTTCAACAAGCTCACTAAGAACCTGCTCAAAATCTGCTCCAGTAAGCTCACCAAGAACTTGCTCAAATCTGCTCCAACAAGCTCACCAAGAACTTGCTCAAATATGCTTAGCAAGCTCACCAAGAACTTGTTCAAAATTTGCTCCATCAAGCTCACCAAGAACTTGCTTAAATATGCTCCAACAAGCTCACCAAGAACTTGCTCAAATTTTCTTAGCAAGCTCACAAAGAACTTGCTCAAATCTATCCCAAATCTATCCCAAAAGCCTTCTCAAAGGCTCAATCAATCATGCACAAAAGCTGCCTCAAATATATCCAAAAATTTGTCCCAAAAGCCTTCTCAAAGGCTCAATAAATCATGCACAAAAGTTGCCTCAAATCTGTCCAAAAATTTTTCCCAAAATCCTTCTCAAAGGATCAATCAATCATGCATAAAATATGCCTCAAATATGTCCAGAAATCTGTCCCAAAAGCCTTCTCAAAGGCTCAATAAATCATGCATAAAAGCTGCCTCAAATCTGTCCAAAAATCTATCCCAAAAGCCTTCTCAAAGGCTCAATCAAACATGCTCAAGTAGCACTCAAATCTCATCCACAAATCTATGAAGGCAAGGCTCAATGATGAACTCAACAATGAATGGCAATGCACTCTTCAATGGATGACAACAATGATCCAAAATGATCTCAACTCAAATCAATCTCAACTCAACTCAACTCAAATAAACTTAAGGAACAACTTTTTCTCACAAACCCTAGTTCAAGCATGAATCAATCAACTCAATATATTTCCAATAATACTCAACAATAACTCTCACATAACAATGATACTCATGTTCTCCTCTAACTCAACTTCAAGTTCTTTGTACAAGCAATGGGCTTCAACAACAATGCTTATAAAACAAGGTTTAATCACAACTCTCAAACCAGAAAACCTTGAAGCATTCAACCAACCACTTTTGAAAAGGAAACTACAATCAATCATTTTCTCTTCAATGATATTTCAGAAATCAACCACCATAAACAAAGTCAATGGAGAGTATTGCTCATACCTTTTTGATGCCTTATTAGTTGTCCACTAAATCTACCACACTCAACAAAATTTATTTTTTAAATTTCAATAGGGTTAGAGATATTTATTAATAACACAACAATAATATCCAAATAACACCTTATTACTCCTACTCAATAAAATACACCATGTTCCCTCATGAAAGAATTAATCCCCTTTGAAAAAGAACAAAGCAACCTTCACTTTTGAACCCCTTTACAAAATCAGAAATATCTCTTTACACACACCTTATTTCTCCCTCTAATAAAGTTAATCAAATAGCCCTTAAAATAAGCTTTCCAACGATATATAATATGATATAATTCCAAAATGAAAATCACCAAAAATCTCTCTTTTTCTTAAAGTGCATCACAACCCTTATTTCTCCTAGGGCAACTTTAGAAAAATAAAATATCAAAAAAAATATTAACTTGCCTTTGTCCTTGATGGGATTCAATCCCTCGACACCTCCTTGCTCAGTGCCTTAACTGCGACCAAGCTGCCGCACGAGCTACCAGATCGTTTGGGAGGGAAAGGCACCACGTGCTTCAAAACACTCCTCCCTCTCACGCAAACCAAAAATGCTTCACGTGCTCTTTCTTCCAACGCCTTCTAACGCAGCCAAGGGGATTCGAAACCTTGACGTTCGTTCTGCCACTTGCCTTAGCCAAAAGCCAATTTCTAATGCGCCACACTGCCCAAGATGACTAGGGTTTCACACGCCGTCCGATTTATTCTTCACTTCGATCACTTAACCCTCTTTTGCACGAGCTCTTTTCGCTTTCCAACAATCGCATTAATTCACGGGTGCCAGTTGAGGATTAATAAACCTTAGGCATCCTTTTATATAGTTTTCTCCCTCATATTCGACGACGTCAGTGGATTACTTTTATTTTTAATTTTAAATAATTTAAAATTTAAACTAAATATTTAAAATTAAATATCTCCATCATCGGGGCACCTTTTTCGATGAAACGAAAAAGCCAACTTGGGTTTTAAGAAAAACCCATTTCAAATATACCATCCATAGTTTTAAATAAAACCTTTTATTTTACCTGCCTTGGTTTTCACAAAAAACCTTGTATAGAGCCTCAAGACAAGAATGGAGATGGTAGGGAAGGAAAAACTATCAGCATATGGATTCCTAAAAATTTACATGATAGGGTTTGGAAGGAGTTGAATGGTAGAGACGTTTTTCGCAGGACTGCCCAAATTGTCGAACTCGTTTCGGCCATATCTCACTCATCCGAACTCGGATTGAGCTGAAATTTTGAGGGTAGATGCCTGAAAAACCCTAGAACGTCTCCACCAATTTTCATATCATTTGGAGCAACACAGATCCTAGCGCATCCCTATGTGTGAACGATATATTTGGCAAGCGGCTATGCGAGGGTTTCATCCGGGTTGAGTGCAAGCGGCTCCAGAGGTTGGTTTTAGGGCCTTCGGGCCCTAGCGGCCAATATTTTTGTGGTTTATGCTCAATATTTTAGCAGGAAATGTTGCAAGGGATACAAGATGGGTTAGAAATTTGTCTTTCAACAGATCATACTGTGAACTTGAGTGACAACGGCTTCCAATTTGCTGCACAAAGAAAAGTGAAAACCATACCTTTCCACGGCGTCTAGGGCAAGGATTAAAGAGACCACGAAATAAGTTTCAAGCAGTTGATCAAAAAATGGCTCATATCTCAAGTGAATCTGGTGCTAAGGTGCACCCACAAAATAATTCTACTGTGAAAACCCTGTCAAGGGTAAGAATTTTGAAGACTCAGTCCCAAAAATGAATTTTAGGGATGCCCTTCGTGGTGGACAGCCTCGGCCCAATGCTAATATCAATATTAGGGCTTCTAATAAACATCTAAGAATGCCTAAGATTGATCCCAGGAAAACGAAGTCGGGATGTCTTAAAGCGGTGATGGAACTCCTATTGTTAAGCTTGATATGGGTAACATTTAGACTGGCATTGAAGATTTGGAAAAAGAGGACTAATTTGTCGGTTCGTGGGTTTTCGTCCGAGTCTATCTGCTTTCAAAGTCTGGGCTGCAAAAAGTTGGAAAACTAAAGGTGAGTTACAAATCTCTATTTATCCAAATGGTTATTTTCTTGTTTTATTTGCTAATAATGAAGATAGAGAGAAAACTTTTCAAGGGGGTCCTTGGTTTTTTGGAAGGGCGGGGCTTTTCATGAAGCCATGGCATACTAAATTTAAAGCCGAAGAAGAGATGCCTTCTATAGCTCCCGTGTGGGTTAGACTCTTTGGCCTCCCTATTGAATTTTGGAATCCTACTATTTTTCTTCAATTGGAAACTCTTTAGGAACTTTTATGATGATTTTTGATTGTACTCAAAATTTTGAACATATTATTTATGCTCGAATTTGTGTTTTAATGGATTTTGACAAACCCCTACCTAAAAAGATCACATTACAATTTGGGGAAGACACTTGGGAGCAAGTAGTGGACTATGAGAACATTCCTTTTCATTGTAGAATTTGCCATGAATATGGTCATTTGGCCGGTCTTGCCCAAATAAAATTCCTGATCAAAAGAAAGAAGATATAAACTCAGCAGGTTTCCAAATACCTAAGAAGAAGAACACTCAAAAAAAACCAGTAATGAAGGATCAATCAAAGTCATTTGCTAATATGTTTGAAATCCTTTCCACAAATGATGTCCCAAGTGAGGAAGAGGAAATAATGGAAACTGAAATCTTAGAAACACAATTTAAATATGAAGGAAAGAACTCGAGAGACAAACCAACAAATCAAAGGTTTTCAACGAGAAAAAAAAAGGAGAAAATTTACACAAGAAAAACAATATTTCAAATGTCAAAACTTCAAATAATGCGAGTCCCAATATAGACTCCATTGAACCATCTAGTAAAATTTTGGTTGTGTATGAGCATTCTTCAAGGTTAGAAGCCATCTCGGATTCAATTGGAATAAGTCAAGAAACAGGGAAAAAAAATTGAAGATGGATTCTAATCAAAAAGTAGGTCGCAAGACCAATCAATATCATATGGTAAAAGAAGGTGAAAAGCTTGTAGAGGAAGGTAAGATTAATGCCCTTCCCAACATTTTTAGCCCTAGTATTAATGAAGATCATCACTTGGAATATTAGAGGACTCAAAGGGAGTCTTTCAAAACAAAATGAAATTAGAAGAATGATTGAGATAAATCATCCACATCTTGTTTTCCTTCAAGAAACAAAGATGTCAATGGAGGATATGGACTTAATTACCAGTAAAATTTGGCCGGTTGGAAAAGTGGTTTCCCTTGATTCCCAAGGGACTTTGGGTGGCATTGCTTGTCTTTGGGACCCAAAAGAGGTAGTTATTCACCATATGATTGGGAGTTGGGGTTTGTTGGCTATAGCTATTCAAAGTAGACATTCCAACCAGATTATGCTCTGCATTACTTGTTTATGCCCCGACTTCTTTGGAGGAAAAAAGAAGGCAGTGGAAGGATATTACTCATATTATCTCTCATTTTCCTAAAGCTTGGATCTTGATCGGAGGATATTTCAATACCATCCTCTCTCTGGATGAGAAAAGGGGGAAATAGAAATTTGGACAAAAGTATTGACCTCATGAGCGAATATATTGCAAACCTCCATCTTGTGGATATCCAACGAGATAATGGCCTTATGACTTGGTCTAACAGAAGGCAAGGCTTAGCTTGTATAATGGAGAGATTGGATAGGTTTTTGCTCTCTGAAAATTTCTTAATCCATGGTCACATTCCTAAAGTGAAGACTCTTAATAATGTTGGTTCGGATCATTGGCCGGTCATGGTGGAAATGTGGAAAACCAATGTGAGTTTCTCTCCTTTTCGTTTTCAATTAATGTGGCTTAGAGACATTTCCTTCGGACCTCGTGTGCAACAATGGTGGAAGGAAGGTAAACCTAGGCATGGGACTAAGATGTTCTGTTTTGCCAAAAGACTGCAATACATTAAATCCAAAATCAAGACTTGGAGCTGGAAAGAGTTTGGGGATGTTCATAAAAAAAAACATGAAGTTATTGCTCATCTTGAAAATTTGAATAAGAAAATCCGTTTAGATGGCCTCACGAGAGAAGAGAAGTGCGAGATGAAATTAAACTCACAACTCGAGTTAGAGGAATGGGAAAAAAGAGAAGAAATCTTATGGAAGCAAAAATCTAGAATTCAATGGCTCAAAGAAGGAGATCGAAACACAAATTTCTTCCACAAATCTCTTCTAGCTCGAAGATCTCACAACTTTATTTCTTCCTTAAAATCAGATTACGGAGATGTTGTTTATACTTGGGATGGCATGAACTCTATTGTTGTTGATTACTTTTCCAATCTTTTCTTTGCTACTCCTCTTGACTCGGCTTCACAACAAAATGTTCTTCAAGCAATCCCTTCTCTTATCACTTCTGAGGAGAACTCTATTTTGCCTGCTCCTGTTACTATCAATGAGCTTCAACAAGTAGTTTTTAAAATGCAAAAAGGAAAACCCCAGGTCCTGATGGTTTTCCTATTGAGTTCTACCAAGAGTTATGGGATATCCTTCATGTTGATTTATTAGAGGTGGTGGAAGAAGCCGGGAAATCCAAAGAAATTTTGAAGGTTATCAATAAAACTTATATTACTCTTGTTCCAAAAGCTCAAGAGGTTGATCATATCTCGGCTTTTAGACCTATTGCTTTATGTAATGTTCTTCTCAAAATTATTACTAAAATCATGGCGAGAAAGGTTGAAGCCTCTTTTGCATAAGATTATTTCCCCGAGCAAGGGGGATATGTGGAAGGACGTCAAATAGTAGATGAGATAGTTCTTGCTCGGGAAGCCATCCATTCCATGGATATGCAAAATTCTCCTTCTATGTTCATCCGGTTAGACTTATCCAAAGCTTATGACGAGTGGATTGGCACTTCCTTATCAAAGTTTTGAGGCAATTTGGTTTCTCTAAGGATTGGATGGATTGGATTATGGGATGTATCTCTTCAGTTTCCTACTTAGTTCTTATCAATGGCAGGCCTTCTCGGTCTTTCCCAGCTTCCAGAGGTATTAGGCAAGGTGACCCGCTATCCCCTTATTTATTCATCATTCTTCGTTGAATGCTTGGGTAGGACTATAACCAAAAAGAGGGAAAACAAAACCCTTGAGGGAGTTACCATTGCTCATGGAGCTAGACCTATCTCTCATCTTCAATTTGTGGATGACTCTACCCTTTTAGGTAAAGCTACGATTAAGGAAGCTTCTAATATTAAGCAAATCATTAGCTATTTTTCTAAGGCCTATTGGGCGAGTTGATCAATGAAGACAAATCTAAAGTTATTTTCTTTCATCTGCTCTGCTAGACGAGGAATCCATGGTCTTGGATAAATTAAGATATAAGAAGACCTCTCTTCCAATCACTTATTTAGGTATTCCCATAAATATTCAAAGGCAGAAAAATAAAGATTGGAATTGGTTGTTGGACAAAGTCAAGAAGAAAATTGGAAAGTGGACCAACAAGTGGCTTTCTTAGGGGGTAGAATCACCTTGGTAAAATCAGTCCTTCAAGCTATTCCTATTTATGTTTCTTCCATTTTGAATATCCCAAAGGTTGTTCTTCGAGAATTGGATCAAATCGGTCATCGTTTCCTTTGGAGTGGTACTAAGGAGAAAAGAAAATGGGCCTTGGTGAAATGGGATACTTTATGTCTTCCTAAGAGTGAAGGGGGGTTAGGATTCCGGTCTTCAATTAATAACAACAAAGCTTTAGCTGCTAAATTATATTGGAGGATGTTGCATAACCCCAATGCTCTTTGGGCCAATAATCTTCGTGCTAAATATTTTGAGAACAAAAGTCCTGAAGACCTTGTTCGCTATCAACTTCCTACCAAAGGTTCTCCCATTTTAGCAGTTCTTAAGGCTGGTGAGGATTTGATAAAGAAAAAATTATTTTGGATCATTCATAATGGTCAACATGCAAATTTTTGGATAGATTCTTGGGATGGTCACAAGCCTTTGATAACTCAGTTTCCCGATTGGAGGCCTTGGATGGAGGAGCTTCATCGAGCTAATTGGATAAAGGTGGCTAATTACTGTCGGTACCATACTGGTAATTCAAAGGTTGGTAGATATTGGATCCCTATTGAGGACTGGCCTATTCAAATCCCAGAAAGGCAAAGACAAGATATCCAAGGCATCCTTCATATGAGATCCCTCTCTTGGTCCCATGAAAAAGATTGTTTTGGATGGAACAACACTACTAAGGGTGAGTATTCGGTTGCTCAAGGTTATTTGACCTTATGCCATAATAATCCCAACCATTCTTCTGACATATTTTCTCAATTGTGGGCTCAAAAGCTACGGCCTAAGGTGAGGTTCTTTAATTGGCTTTTATTGCATCGTAGGGTGCTTCTTGGTGAGCAACTTATGAAGCGTGGTTTTCATGGCCCTTTTAGATGTGAAATGTGTGAAGAGAATGTAGAAAATATCAACCATATTTTTATTGAGTGTACTTTAGCCTCGAGCTATGGAGGAGAATGGCAACTTTACTTGGCTTACGGTGGTCCAATTTTTTCACTTTTGAACGACTTTGGAGGGATTGGCCTAATCAAGAGGGTGTTGATCATTTTATTAGGCGAGTAGTTTGGATGGGTTCTACCATTCTTCTTTGGAATATTTGGAATGAAAGGAACAACCAAATTTTTAATCAAGATAGGAAGGATATTCACTATATTTGGCAAAAGACCATAGCCAACTTAGTTGAATCGAGTCCATCAACTCCTTAATCACCCCCAAAACTCCCACCAAAGATGGGATCAAGTGATGCAAAGATTGAAGATTAAACCTTCTAAGGGCAACCAACTTAAAGGGAATGTGAGTATTAGTAAGATGGATAGGACTAGAAATTGGCAACCTCCTCCTAAGGATTTTGGAAAAGTCAATGCTGATGGAGCCTCTAGAGGGAACCCTGGAAAAGCCAGTGTGGGAGGAATTGGTAGACTTTTAGATGGCTCCCTGGTTTTTACTTTTATTGAGAATTTGGGTATTCTTTCCAATAACCTTGTTGAGGGGTATGGTATCCTTAGAGGCCTTCAGGAGGCTACTAAGGTTGGATGGGAAAAGGTGTTAGTTGAGTCGAACTCTCAACTTATGATTAATCTCTTGAAGACTCCTTCTAAGAATCATAAGGTGGATTGGAGAATAAAAAGAATTATTGAGAAGATTCGGTTAATCCAGGATGGGATTTTTGAAAGTTGATTACAATCATGTGGTGAGAGATCAAAACAAGAGTGTTGATGCTTTAGCTAATTGGGCTTTGGACAAAGGTGATCTTACTTGTTATGGCCACCCTCCTATATGGTGGGCTTCTCAAATTAGGGAAGCTCTTCTTTCTATCATTTCTTTGGATGGCTCCAATTCTGAAGGTACCTAGTTTCTTCTTGTTTTTTTTTGTTTCTCTTTGGTTCATTCAGTTTTTTAGTTCCCTAGCTCATTCTATTCTTTATTTTGTTTCCTCTGTTGATTCTTGCATTAATAGTCTTCTGGTCTAGATAGGTCATTGTTTTGTTCATTTTTTTCTTTTGTCTTCTTTGTTTTTTTGTTTAGTTTTTTAAGGTGGGTGGGTTCTTTTGTTTTGTTTTGTTTTTGTGTTCTTTGTGTTGTTTTTGTTGTTCTTGTGTTTTTGTTTTTTTTTTTTTTATGTTTTTTGTTATTGTTCTTGTGTTTTTTCGTTCTTGTTCTTGGGTTTCTCTTTGTTTGTGTTATTTCATTTTTTTATGTGTGAGTGTTTTCTATGTTTTTTGTTTTTGTTTATTGTCTGTTGTTGGTTGTTTTTATTTTTATTTTATTTATTTTATTTTTTAGGTTTTGGTTGTGTTTATTTTTCATGTTTTTTGGGTTATGTCTTTGTAGTGTTCTGTTGTTTTTGTCTTGTTTGTGTTTTGTTATGTGGTTCTTGTGTTTTTCTATGTGGTTTGTGTTGTGGTTTCTTTTATCTTATTGTGCGTGTTTGGTTGTGCTTTTGGTTTTGACACACTCAAGGAGCATGTTTTTTATTTTATTTTATTATTTTTGTTGTTATTTACTTTTTTTAATTTGGTTTTGTGTGTTTGTTTGCTCCTTGAGTATGTCAAAGGTGGTAGGCGAGTCCGAGTCCTGGGCATTTTTGGCGGAATGGATACCCCTGCCTCCTTGGGTCTTACCAGAAAGTGGCATCCCTTTTGGGATGTTTTCCACAAAAAAAAAAAAAAACCTTGTATATATCCATGCTCTCCAAAATATCATAAATGATTATTTATGAAGTGCTTTTGCCACCAAAACTCAATGTGAACCATGTGACATCAATGATCCATGTGACATCAATGACAACATAAAATAACTCAAATTGCCAACGGAATGCAAATACCTTGGCTTAGATAATCGAGGAATATGCACGATGAAACAAATACAAGCAAAATGGAGGGTACTCTATTTTTTTTAAATAAGGGTAGAAAACAAGAGTTGTGGAATTTGAAAACCATTAGGGTTCTTTTTGTATTATTAGTTATTCTAGTGGTGCTATATCGGTGTGAGGTGTGGGCTACTAATACATCAAATTTTAAATGGAGACAAATAGAAAGAATTCAAAAGCGACTAATTATAAATAATTTCATAATTAAAGCATCAATCCCATATGAAATTTTACTTTCTAAAATAGGGATTTTTCCACTAGAAGCAAAAGTTATGATAAGGCTATTAGGGTACCTAAAGAAAATATGAAGAATGGAAGATAGCAAGTTGCCAATATAGGTAATCAAAGAAATGTTGAATAGAAGAAAAGAAACATGGATGAAACAAAACAACAAATGGATGGACAAATGGAGCATTAAGTTTTATGAGGTCCCAAAGTCCAAAAAAAAAAAATTAAATAGTATGTAAGGGAAAAATTTAGACTTGTCATGTGGACTAAAAATTTAGGAAGGATAAAATAGTTATACATCAACGAGTTCAACCCAAACTGTGAACATAGTCAAAATAAGTACATAGATGCAAAGATCAAATGGAATGGAAAATGCTTATAGCCCAACTAAGATCTAGTTCACAACATCTCATACGTGAAACAAGGAGATAAATAATTCCTTAGGAGGCATGGTCAGAACGAATATGTGTTTTTTGTACAATAAGAGTAATGGAGACTAAAAAACATTTTGTCATGGAATGTGAAGCCTACAAGGACATTAGGATTGCATATGAGAACACTCAAAGCAAACTTGCTAATGGAAATTTTTGAAGAATTGAGAACAGAAAAAACATAGAAACTTCTCATCAAAATAAATAATTGTTGGAAATAAAGCTAGTAAAAGGAGTAAAAAAGAGTAAAAAGGTGTAAAAATTTGTTTCAATTGTAAGCTTTGGATCTTACCCCTTTTACCTCCTTGGACGACAGCTGACTGGGTAGGTAGGTTGACTTGGACGGCAGCTGACTAGGCGGATTGGACGACAAGGGCGGCAAGGCGAACCAATTCTATTTCCCTTTCTCTTTTCCTCCCTATTTCTCCTATTTTCCTAACTTCCCTATATTCCCTAAAGTCATTTGGAGTTACCATTATAAATACCATTGTAATCTCAATTTTCTAAGGTTCAATATATATTATTTTCTATTCGCTCCTAATTTTTCTCTCACAAACCACAATAATATAAGAAGCACACTCCAAAAGATAATAAGAGGATGTTGAGATTTTAGACTTTGTTGAACAATTTTATTTTCGATGTTAAAATTTGGAACTTTGAATAAGAGGTCCAAGGTTTGAATTCAAAAGGGAGTAGGGTATACCATACCCCATCTTGTATTAAAGTTCTTGATCCCATAGACTATATTGGTCTTGTGAACATAATAAAAATCATTAAATTTTATTATAGAATGTTATATATGTGTAACATTATAGAATGTTATATAAATATGTGTTTAAGAAGTCCTGTGAGGGATATCGTAGTGGTATGTCTTTGGGTTTTCATTCAGGAGACCCAAGTTCAAACCTCGGTAAGAGGGGACTGGGACCCTGTTGGGACACCTTAGTGGTATGGCTTTGGGTTTTCATCTAGGATATCCAAGTTTAAACTATTGCACAAAGGACTAGGACCCTTTCAAAAACCAACAATTTACCCAAAAAAATTTAGTCCAGTGAGGGATACCGTAGTAGTGTCTTTGGGTTTTCTTATAGAAGACCCGAGTTCAAACCCTAGTATAAGGGGATCATGGCCCCTTTCAAAAACTCGTGCTTTACCCTAAAAATTTTAGTCTCGTGAGGGATATTATAGTGGTATATCTTTGGATTTTCATCTCAGAGCCTCAAGTTCAAACCCTGGTACAAGGGGATCGAGACCTTTTCAAAAACTCATACAAAAGGAGTAGTTGTGGTCAAGTGCTTACCGGTTGGTTATCTTGATTCGATTCCTTGGAGGATTAGGGTCCTGTTGACTTCGTCTTTATCCAACAGGCTATGGATTATAAAGGTTCCCTATGCAACCACAAAAAATGCTCAAGAAAAGGTATTTTTTTCCTCTTGAGTAATGTATTTTTTCTAAATAGTTATATATAATTGAAATGGGTCGCACTCATATTATATTGATAATATTATAATCATTCTGATTTAGGTATTTTATTAATGATACAATTTTCAAAATAATATTAAGAAGATAAGTTAACATTATATTTAATTATTTAAATTTTAAATAGTTTTTTTAGTTTAGTCAAAAGGTAAAGGGTAAAGTAGTTTTAAACATCTTCCAAGCTATAGGTCATATGAGACGACCCTCGTAAAGGATGTTTTTTACGCAATATATGGTTATTCAACCACACTTTGATTACATTTTTATTAATGATACAATTTTCAAAATAATATTAAAAAGATAAGTTAACTTTATATTTAATTATTTATCTTTTAAATTGTTTTTTTTTAAGTGTAGTCAAAAGGTAAAGAGTAAAGAAGTTTTAAACATCTTTCAAGTTATAGGTCATATGAGACAACCCTAGTAAAGGATGTTGTTTATGTAATATATGGTTATCCAATCACACTTTGATTACTGAAGTTTGATGTACAACTCTATCCCTTGCACAATTCAAACAGTGGAGCTTTATTTAAATTTTCAAAGTCTCTATTGTTAGGCTACTCATGCTGTGCATATAACTCTTTGGTATTGGATGGGTTAAATTTACTAGTATTATTTGTTAAGTTAAATTATTATTTTAGTAGTATTATAAGTTTACATAGAAATCAATTGATGGTACTTGACACTACAACTTGGCTCAAAATATAAAATCTAATGGCTTTACCATTAGACCCAAATTCAATTATTATTTAATATTTTTTTAAATTAATGGTGAAAAACAAGGTTTTGAAAGGTTCTGGAACTTTTTACATTAGAGGAGGCAAAAAAATATAAGGTTAATTAAACGTAGACCAACCTCTAAGGCCAAAAGATACAGAAATTAAACTAAAACAACCATCCAAAACCACTCACTAGGGCCTAAAGAAGAATATCAAATAACAAAACTCCAAACTCAGAGAGCAAGGATGAAGGCAAAACACCAAGCATATTCCTTGAGAATGGTAACCACTAGGGAGCAAAAGGGCCAGCCCCCCAAAAAAACACTCCCCAAAGAGAGGATCACTAGAACACAATTGGATCTCATTCAAGCAGACAGACAATAAAAATACCTACTAGACAGGTAGGTCCAATGCTTCCAAAGCAACAATTGTCAGTAACCACGAAGGAAAATTGTCTTCCCAAATTCTAAATTGGCCACTATTAATATTAGAATAATAACCTATTAAAATAATAAAATTTTATATGAAATTATGTTAATTAGATTATATCTAAACATAATTTTTATAATAAATATTTAAAAATATTAAAACTTATTTATTTATATATATTAAAATTATATAACATCTCCAAATAAAAAAACACAAATTATTCCCGTGAGTGTGGTCTACCGACAAGGACGCCACTTACATTATCGATGATGTGACCCGGGTTCAATCCCCATAGTGGATGTGTATAAGAAGTATTACTAAAAAAAATTAATGTAAAATAGATTAACATAATTTATATAAAATTTATTTAAATATATAAAAAAATATATAGAAAACTTGTTTTATATATATATTATTATTATTATTTATTTGGTTAGTGTGAGAAACCCCTACAACCAATTTAGACTCGGGTTCAATCCCCATGGTGGATGTGTATAAGAAGTATTACTAAAAAAAAATAATGTAAAATAGATTAACATAGTTTATATGAAACTTATTTAAATATATAAAAAAATATATAGAAAACTTGTTTATATATATATATAAATTATTTATTATTATTATTTATTTGGTTAGTGTGAGAAACCTTACGACCAACTTACTTCCCTCGACCATGACCCCTCAACTTTTATATATATATTAAATAATTATTATTATTTTTTATTTGGTTAGTGTGAGAAACCCTTGCGACCAACTTACTCCCCTCATCCATGACCCCTCCTAAAGCCGAGAGTTATGCTTATCAATAGGGAATTTAACACACAACCCTCACACACTTGCCCACACCACGATTTGAACCTTGGATTTCTTGAAGAAGAGCCAAAGCCTGAAGCCGATAACTATGCTTATCAATAGGGAATTTAACACACAACCACCATACATCCACCCCCTCACACACTCGCCCACGTCGTTGTTTGAACCTTGGACCTCCCGAAGAAGAACCAAAGTCCGAAATGTTATAAATATATAATTTCAAGGAAATCAATGCTATTATTATTATTAAGAGTAATACTTCTTATACACATCCACCATGAGATTAAACCTGGGTCACCAATACTATTATTTTTATAAAAATATATATTTAAAATTATGCCAATTAAAGTTGTGTAAAGCATCTTGACTTTTTTTATAGAAGATTCTTTTAACTTACTCTTCGATTTACTTGTATTTTTTTAAAATACTTAATATTATATTTATTTTTAAATATTGTATTTTTAAACTATTAACATTATCTTAAATTAATTACTTTTTTATTTTAATAAACTATGTTAAAATATGGTGTTATAATATTCTACCATTAATTATTTTAATAAATATTCTTATAAATTAATTATATTTAATTTTTTATTTTTATTTTTTTGATACATAGGAAAATTGGTTTCGTTCAAATCTTGACGCTGATCCCTTATAACTCTTATACCATCTAGTTGTTTTATAATCCAATGTGAACTGGACCACCGGTCGCTCGAGATTCATATTGTCGTCTGTGCTACCATCTAGTTGTTTTATAATCCGATGTGAACTGGACCACCGGTCGCTCGAGATTCATATCGTCGTCTGTTGGCACACACTCAGAGGATTTAGATCAGACTACTACCTTTGCGCAAAGGGCTGGCCTCCCCAAAGGTTTGAACCTAAGTCTCTTCTTAATAAACACCGAACCACACTTGCACTTACCAATCCACCTATGAAAATCCAAGAAAACATATAAAACATACAATTAAATTAAAAAAAACAACAAACATACTTTTATTCAATGACATAGCTTTTAATAAATGTAGATATCCTCTAATTTTATTTTTAAAAATTTTATAATTCTTCATTAAACTTGTTTTAAGTTTATTATATTATAATTTACATAAATTTAACAATAAAATTTAAATGTAACCAAAAATAAATAAAGTTGTATATCATACCTAAAATGTCATAAATTAAATAAATATATATTAAAAAACATTTTTATAAGAATTATTAACTTAAACTAAAAAAAACCACTTTCCCTATTTTCATGTTAATTATAATAAGAGTTTTATTTATTAGCTTAACTGAAGCGGCAGATGTGTGGGATATATATTATCTAGCATTAAAAATTTCATTAAACCTCTGCCCTCGTCATTTATAGTTACATATGAACGCCCCAAGAGTGGGGTAGTTGGATTCCCGACATCAACACCCAAGCTAATAATAGGCGAGTTTCTAATTGAACGCATGGTGGGCCTAAGGTCAATCTTTCCCCTCTGTAGGGAATCAGTCGAATGCCGTGTGAAACAGGAATTATCATTTTCTCCGTGATGTGTGGTTCTCTATCCACAGGAGAATGACGGTCAATGTTCTCCACTGCTACATATTGTCACACTACATCACCGCTGGCTACAGATTGTCAACCCCATCGTTGGAGAAAGGGCGTGACGGGTGGTCCCCTAAATTTTATGTGAACAACACCCGTCATTTCCTTCCAAGGAATGAGCCACAGCAAAGTCCACCGCCTTAACTGCATGCAGGTCAGAAATGTTTTTACCAATGTTAATAAAAAAATTAAATCCATTAGGTATGATATCATAGAATCCTATTCAATACCAAATTTCGAAACACTTTAATATTTCATTATATTATTGGGAGTGTGGTTCCAGAGGTGCCACCTATTGTATTTCGCCCTGCTGCAAAACCTTTGCAGGTTTCAACCAAAAACACACATAATCCAAATTTTCTAGCCAAAAACACATAAGATCCAAATTTTCCAGCGAAAGTTAGTTAGTTGTAGTTAATTGTTCTTGTCATTATATTATTAAGAGTGTGGTTCCAAATGTGCCACCTATTGTACTTCGCTTGCTTCAAAACCCTTGCAGATTCCAGCCAAAAACACATAAGATCCAAAATTTCCAGCCAAAAATACATAAGATCCCAACTTTCCAGCCAAAGTTAGTTAAGGAAGAGATTTGGACAGATTAGGTTGGGATTGGGTTAGGGATAGGGATAGGGATATCAGTTACCCAGGTCAGAACCAAGAAAATTACATGTGATAGCTGGCGGTATTTTCCCGTGAAGGGGCAGAAGGGGCGTCGGGAGCAGTTAAATTTATTCTCTTTTTTAACCTTTTGTCTTTGGTGTAATAACGACCTGCATTTATTTATTTCTGGCCTCGGTGAAGTCACACACGGGCATCATCAGAGTCAACACCCGCTCCGTTAATAAAAGACTCTAAGGGTTTAGATTTATTATCATAGATGAGCAGTAAAATGGTTAATTTAACATTGTAGATGTGCAGTAAAAAGCAGGTAAACGATTTTTGTTTGGTTGGCAAGGTCTCTGGGGAGGCGAACCGGTGACCACGCGGAGGGGAGGTTTGGGTTTTGCCGGGGGTGGTTATGGATGATATTATATTTTAGTGAGGACGTAGGGAGTCGAACCGTGGTGGATGACGAATACCACCTTCATAATAATATATGTTTTTTTCTGGGTTTTTAATGGTTGGCTGATGCTGCAAAGGTGACCCACTGTGGGAGTAGAGGGACGCACGTCAGAAGTTTGTATATTTAGAGATTTAGAGTGTGTGATTTGGGAGTAGCTAGCATTTGGTACATTATTTTTTTCCAGGAGTACTTGGGGTGTCTCTTCAATCTATGTAGGGAAGTGGGTTGTGGAAATCTAGAACAGTTGCTGATTTTTAGGCCCGCTGGTTAAGGAAGAGGACAAAGGCCGGAGTTTTCTTCCTTTCTCTGTTAATGAATTAATTTGGCGCATGAGAAGAAATTTTTGTAGAAGGCGGTGAAATTTTGCTGCGATGTCGAAGATGTCAGTTGTGATAGGAGCCATGATGCGGAACAAGTCTTTGGTGTGCTCTAATGGCGGCGGCGGCGGTGGCGGTGGTTTTAAGGCGGAGGTTTCCAGCGAAGTGGTGGAGCTTAAGGGCGGTGGTGGCGAGCATGCGGGTCCTTCGGATGGGGAGAAGCTGAGGAGGCAGATGAGTGAGCCTGCGTTCTTCGAGTCAGATGAAGAGGACGATCATGAGCATGAGCATGAGCATGAGCATGAGCTTGAACATGAGCTTGAGCATGGAGATCCCAAGTTGGGGAAGGATATTGTACTTGGGCCTCTTGTTCCTCTCAAGGAGCAGCTTGAGAAGGACAAGGTAGTCAAATTCATGAGCAAAAATGAGTGTTTTCAGTTTTCTGATGGCACCCACTTAGATGTTTCTGATTATTTGAAAGGAAAGCTAAAGTTGTTTTTTTTTTCAAAGGCTTTTGGGGAGGGTGGACCCCTGTAGGAATGGGTTTGCTGATGGTGAAAGAGAATGACTGATCTTGCAGGAGGATGAAAGCTTGAGAAGATGGAAGGAGCAGCTGCTGGGCAGTCTGGACATTGACTCAATGGGAGGTATCGGCATTTTCCTTCTCTTCTCTGACTTGAGTGTGGTTGCAAATGTTTGTCTCACCTCTGTCACAATTTGTGTTTGTGTCGTGTAATGATTGTGTTATAGGTAATTAACTCCCACAATCACATATGGTGAAAGAACAGAGAATTGTGCCTTCTTTGTTTGTATGCATTATTTGTTTTTGTTTTTCGGTTGCACGTGTGAGCTTAAGGTAAGCTCAGATCAGGGTTTAGTTCAGCAGAGGAGAAGGAAGACTATAGATCAAAACTCATGGCTGCAAATGAGATACAACGGAGTGCAAGACGAGATCTGTGTGATTCCTTGGTGTCTGAAATGTTTTGCAAGGCTTTTACCATAAGTATGGGTGGTGATTACTGCTTCCTAAGTCACAAGCATTAACTACTTTTTGGCTGAAGAATTTGTTCTTTGGAGTGGGGTATCCTAAGCCCTGGGCCTTCTTGCCCAACACCATTTAAGACAAAATTTTTAGGGACTTCGATAGCAAGCTGAGTTTACCTGCACTAGGCAGTTGTGTTAAGGCAGTGTAGATAGAATAATTACAAGAGGATCTTAAGAACATTGTGTGTCTTTCTTTCTCTTTGAACTTTGAAGCGATGTAATACGTCAGAGTTAGTCTGAAAGAGAGGATTTTCTTCCAGAATTTTGTTTATTTGCTGTTGTTTTTGCCTTGTCCTGTAGATCCTACAGGATATTTTGAGTATTCATTCATTTAGTCAAGTATAATGCATCAATATGGCTGCTAGGATACTTTTAGAGAAACTTAAATGAATGATGATGCTTTTTGTGGGCAATTTGCAGAGCGGCTGGAACCGGATGTCAAGATCCTGAGCATTGCTATTTTATCAGCAGGAAGGCCGGACCTGGTTCTCCCTGTTCCTTTTGTTCCCACCAATTCAAGGGGTTCTTCATTCACTCTTAAAGAAGGGAGCCATTACAAACTCAAACTTTGCTTCTCTGTACATGACAACATTGTCTCAGGTCTCAAATACATCAACACTGTTTGGAAGAGTGGAGTAAGGGGTAAGAAGGCCCTATACATCAGAAAGAAGTTTAGTTTCTCATGGGGTCAGTAATCTTCTGTTTAATCATTTTGAATGGTTTTGGGTTGTTTGATTTCGCAGTGGAGAACACTCGAGTTATGCTTGGAACATTCAGCCCTCAGCAAGAGCCATACACATATGTGATGGAGGAGGAGACAACACCATCTGGCATTCTTGCAAGGGGAACTTACTCAGCCAGAACCAAGGTAGTATGCATTTTCTTTTCCTCATCGGTATGTTGGGTATCTGCATATTAAGTTGCATAAACCTATTTTGGTCATTTTCTTGGCAAATACGTTAAATACTGATTTTTGTGTTCAAGTGTTAGACATAAAGCAAGATTTGATTGATGAAATGTTGATTTTCCTTGGGATGTATGTTTTGTGGGGTTTCAGTTTGTGGATGATGATGGGAGGTGTCACCTGGAAATCAATTACACATTTGAGATCCGGAAGGATTGGTGACGTCATTCGAAGTTCTGTCCAGATAACTTTGTATGCAAAATGAGTGGATGATAATTCTAGTAGTTGGGTTGGATGCGTGATTTTAGCTAGGAGATTGGAAGGATATTTGTTGGTTAGTTTCCAGGCTGCATGAAGCCAGTAAATAAATTTGGTTTAGATGGTCCCCAACAGAAAAGGGCACTTGTCATATGGTTCGAGGGGCATGAATGACACTTGTACAGTAGCCATATTCTTTGCACATTTACAGTGCTGAGGTGTGGTTGAGTGAGATTGAAATGCAGATCTTGCAGAGATGTTTAAAAGAATTTCTCAATTGTTGCAGGACTTGTTTAATGTTTCATACGTATGTACATGTTAATTGACATTTCAAGTGCCAGACCTCATTCTAAAGATTGTGGTTTTTCTTGGTTAGTTAATCATGGTAGGGAAAAAAAGAAGGTATAGTGGTCCACAGGCCAATTAGAAAAGCAAATTATACGGAATTTCCGCTTTGTTGCACTACATCTCACTTGTATTTCATTGACTGTCAACATGCATTATAGAGGCATGTAACAGTGGCTCTGCACAGCTGTCTACGCCCTATTTATCATTTCTAGCCTTTATCAATACAAGAAGTTATACATTTGCATGGATACATAACCAAAAGAAGAAAATAAACTCACTCAAATATTGCAAATTAACATAGCTCACAAACACAAAAAGAAGAATCACATAGATAACATAAAATCGCGGGCCACTCTGAGGGAGCAACTGCTGATTGCGGGCCCTTTTGAGGGAGCAATTAGATAACATAAAATCGCGGGCCACTCTGAGGGAGCAACTACTAATTGCGGGCCCTTTTGAGGGAGCAATTACGATTTCATCAACCACCTAATTTTTAAGGTTAGCTTACATACACAATGTTATCAACCACCTAATTTTTAAGGTTAGCTTACATACAAAATGTTATCACGCTAAAATTTCTTACCTAGAGGGATTTCATCAACCAAGGTCAACATACATACAAAATGCCATCACACTAAAATCTCCTACCTACACTAAATTTCTTACCTAGAGGGATTTCATCAACCAAGGTCAACATACATACAAAATGCCATCACACTAAAATCTCCTACCTACAAAAAGCTACATTTTTTATAACAGTTTTATAAAATGACACTTGTCTAAACACTTCTAAATCCACAATTATTACAAAATATTATTATAATATTTCTATATTTTAAAAACATTACAAAAAATATTAACATAATGAAATTTTAACATGAATGTTCCCTGTGGAAGTTCCACCTTCAATGAGAACTATTACATTTCACCTTCAATATTTATTACATCATAGTGAAGATGGGGTCCTATCAGAAAACCATGTTAATAGGATGTGTGAGAGAAGAGGAAGGATTCACATAAAATGAAAGTACTTTTAGGGCCTTTAGCTGAGTTAGTGGAAGGTTGGTCTAATGCGTGGATTAGAACAGGTTGGTTTGGGCATGATCATTATACACAGTAAAAATGTGAAATGTGAGAACCTCCACTCTAATAAAGCTAGAGTTTCAATAATTTAAAAAGTAAAAGTAGAATTATCTTGTCAAAAGGTTTAAAAATTACTTCAGGTTAAACTGGGTGAGGTGGCAGATAACCAAATATGATAGGCCTCACGAAACTAGGTGGCAGATAACCAAACATAATAGGCCTCACTAAACTATTCTAAAGGATTAAAAATTATGACAGGTTAAACTGGGCGAGGTGGCAGATAACCAAACATGATAAGCCTCACTAAACAATTGTCCACCAAAATAACAAGAAACCACACACTTGAATATGAATATTGCAACTTGCACCCTGAAGGCCTGATATTAGGCCATCATCAATAAAAAGTACTTTCACCTTTAAGCTCCAATCTAGGCCACCATAATTCCCTAGCACATGCACTTATAATGTTAGAAGAATGTGAACATGAAAACCTGCACCCCAACACTTATTTTCAGAGTATCATAATTTGATGACTGCCAGATCTTTAGTGCATCATGCCTCAAAAGCATGCAAGTGTGAAATGGAAACTTGCATTTCGCTACTTGTTTAAGCCATTATAAGTTACAAGCACATAAACATGAAGATGGAGAATTGACCTTTGAATTTTTTCTTTTATATCATCAAAGCATAAGCTGGGTTTGTCTCAAATATATTTAAAAAATACAATTTTCCTTGCAGAAACATATCTTTAGGATTGACATAGCTTAAATCTTCCCTTACATATTCTTAGGGATAAAAGAAACCTGGGTATAAATGACTCTGAGGCATGATATTTAGCACTTATTCTAAAACCTTAAACATGGTTTAATTTTGGGTATAAATGACTCTGGGGCATGAGATTTAGCACTTAATCTTAAACCTTAACATGGTTTCATTTGGACGTTTATAACTTAATCTTCAACAGTGAACTCTGCATATACAAACACACAAAGTCAGCTCGTTATGGCCTTCCTCCCAATATGGACAAAATGTTCAGGTATTTTGTCATTCAACGGAACCTCGAGAGAAGATATTAAACGTATGGAATATGGCCTTCCTTACTTAAACATTATGAGCAATATTAAAATAAAGAATTTTAAGTGAATTTTGGATTTTGCATGTGTTATTAGGTTTGACTTGTACGTGAGGGTACCCTGGCTGCTAAAATAAAAAATAGAAGAGAATTCTCGAGAGAAGATATTCTCGATTTCGACATCATGGAGATCAAACTAAAATTGATGCCTTTTTGCATGTGTTTAATTTATTATGTCTAATCTTAGTCAAACGGTCAAAACGCTGACCTTAAATTATACTAAATGTTAGAATTTGGTGGATTCTTACCACAACATGAATTTAGCATCTTTCCCGGAAGTTGAATAAAAGGCCTTATGTTGCACTCTAAATAATACCAAAAATCCATCTAGAATACAGTTGCGTGAACTAATTTTTTTTTTATATATAGAAGCAATGGTTACAATCACGATTTTTAGTAACTACCAGCACAGCTGGTAGGGTTCAAACTATCTATGCATGGGCAAGACCGTGTGATTGGAACCTAGGTCTCCTCTCGGTAAGCGCCTCAACTTACCAATCCACCTAGACCCACGGACTTGTTGCGTGAATTAATTAATTGTATGAATTTAGTGGATCTCATTTTTAAATAAAAATTTTAGGCTCGAACCTTGTGAACATTATACTTATAATTGTCACTTTACTTAAAAAATTTAAGTTTTTTATATGTAATTATCAAAGTATAATATATTTTTATTTTTGTTAGGATAGTGTGAGAAACCTCGATTACTAATGTTTAGGATTGGGTATTCCTATAGCCATACATACACCTCACACACTCGCCTAGCCACAGTTTGAACCTTAAACTCAAACCGTTGCGTTGTCCTCCCACCAGGTTATAATATTATTATGCAATATATATATATATATATATATATATATATATATATATATATATATATTGTGGTTACATAGGAGAGTTGGTCACAACCACACTATTTTTAATAAACAATAAGCAGAGGGTTCAATGTAGTTCCCACCAAACCTATTTTACCTCATTATTGTTGACTCGACGTGAAGGGAACCACCGATCACTCAAAATTTGTATCATCATCACCAGTCTGACATGCACTCAAAGGATTCAAATTAGAATACTACTTTTGCAAACAGGTTGCCCTTGAGGTTTGAACCTAGGTGTCTTCTTGGCAAGTGCCTAACCAGACAAGCACTTACCAATCCACCTAGCCCCAAGGATATTATAATCTACTATATTAACAAGGTCTTTTTAAAATTTTATATAACAATTAAAAATTGTTATAATCAAATAGCATTAGCTTAATTAATTAAACTCCTTAAATTTCAAAGAGAAGAAGGTCTAAATCCTGCATTACATACATAATTACTAAGTTATCATAATACCATTGTATGGCCATGATGTAATTCAAGTGGGTCTACTTCAATCCCATATAACTAATCTAAAAAAGTTGTATGTGCATTGGAATAATAGCAAGTTGGAATGAAATCTATCCAAGTCGAAGTAGATAATGAAATCTATTCAAACCTAAGTAGATAAAGAATTACAAGAAATTGATCACCCCTCCTTAGTTTGGGTTGGTTGATTATTTACTTGTAATTCTTATGATATTGGACTCCTTATTATAACTTTATTTCTCTCAAAAGCTTATATTTATAGACAAACCATTTGATTTTTTACTATCTTATTGTTAGTTTTTCATTAAAAAAAAGTTTAATTGTAATTATCATCTTGTTGTTGTCCTCAAAAGCCATTTTCAAAAGGTTTCAAGGAGAGTTTAAATACTACCAAGGATTTCCTTTATCCTTTCTTCACAGTCATGTGTAGAAGCCAACTAAAATGGTTATGCTATCTTCATAAGCAACAAACATGCCCAAATAGATAATGTGGAACAACTTGTCTAAGAAAAAACATATTACTTACACATAATAAGAAAGACACATGGATCATTTAGGACTTGAATCATTAAATTGTTGATCCCTTTTGGTTCAAGTAGCATGTGAGTAGTGATATAGGTAGCATTCAAGTAGTGTTGATCCTCTTTGATAAATGAGAAAATATAAAAATATAATTTCAAGGAAGAAAATTAGTCCTTATGCATGAGGATGGATATTCCATTCAAGTCCAAGAGAAGACTCTTTCAAAAGTGATATTAAAAGAAAATAAACAAAAGCCATTTGGTTTGACAATATAAATTGAAAGTACCACGATCGATTTATTAGTGGATCTAATTTAACATAATAATAATTTGATTTCATAAGAGTTGATTGAGAAATCGGAGTTGAAGACTCATCCTTGTCCACGTCCATCCTAGTTGGTTTGGATTAATAAAGATGTTAGCGAGAATATATATATATATATATATATATATATATATATATATATAACATTTTAACAATTTTATTAATAAAATCGATTATGATATGGTTCCATTGGGTTCACATGGTTTCATCTTTAGAGTACCTTACATATTGGGAGAGATTCTTTCTATGCAAGATATGCTCATATATGAAGTCTCGCCAAGGATGAAAAGAGTTACATCATCAAATAATAAACACTACTTGAAATAAAACCAAAATCTAAATAGCATACTATTAATATTAAAAAACATGTTTTAATGTAATGGTAATAAGGGTATTAAAAATACGGCCAACATAAGTGTATATCCAAATTCTAAATTTAATCTAGCTAAATAAATAAAATATTGATGTATATAACAAATCCATATGCATAATCTAAAAGGCTATCTAGATTCAAAATCAAGAAGGTACATTCACTATCCAAAAAGAATGATTTACTTTTTTAGATTTGAAGAATCCAAATTAAAGGACATATTTCTTTAGTTGTTTTTATACATATATTTTTTTAATAGTTTTGTTTATGTGTACATTATGCAAGAATTTGATTGCATGTTGTAACATAAGGTTGAAAAATAAGATAAAATAATAGTAATGGTCTATTTCGAGTAAAGTATAGACTATTTCAAATAATAAAGATATGTAATATATCAAATAATATAGTATGAAAAAATTATAAGTTTTAAGAACATCAAAATATGTTCAATAACATAATGTGAATAATTTTATATCCATTCATAAATGAGTTGGTTGGCTACAAGCTTAAAGCATAAAAATATGAATAATATTATAGTGTAGAGAAGGACACATCTAAGAGGGTGTAATAAAATAGTATCAAATATAATAGTACAAAGAGTTATGAAAACATGACATAGCATAATATTAAAAATAATCATGTGAGGGATGGAATGAGGAATCACGATGGGTCTCTTAGGGGATCCACCATGATGATCCTACTCTTCTCCTCACCTTGAGAAGAGGGGCAGTTTGTGAGCTTAAGTCTAAGGTTTAGTGGATTAGTTAGAGACCACCTATGTTTCTCCTAAGATATCCTTTGACAAAGTTTAACCTTAATATGAATGCATCAAGCAATACAACAAGCAAGACCTAATAAACTAAAATGCTTTTTAGTATTTTACTTTTGATGATAAATAAAAATCAAATTTTTTTAGAGCAGGGTTCGAGAGGATTATGTAGTAAATAAGCCTATTGTAACTATATGCTATTCTTATTTTAATGATATACAATATTAAATTTTATCCCCTAACGATTAATGCTAACTAGTTTCTTCTTTCACTTTTACCTTTAATGGATGAAACATAAACATATTGAAAATATACAACAAATAGATATATGATCTAAATACTAAAGGTAGAGGATTGAAATTGAAAACCCTAGTTTTTATACCTTAGAGGCAAAAACACCACTACCCTATGAAAGCATTGTTGGTCTCGTAAAAGTGTCATCAATGCTACAGCTTCCTAATGACACTTATGTTCACCTATAAATAGATAAAATTATGATGGATAAGTAGCAAAGGGGTATATCTAAGCTATAGGAGAGTATGTGGCTCCCTTGACCAACATTAAACCCCTCTTTAGAGATGAGAATGAAAAGTTGTAAATGTTAAGAACAAGGACTATGTGCTTAGTGGTGAAAGCACCACTGGGTGAGCGATAGTGCTATCAACACTTTTTCAACTAACAATGCTTTTGCTTTCTATGATTATGACTTTGCTTCTATAATAGTGATCAATAGGACCATCAAATCTACAATTTGGCAATGCTTTGGCTTGTTGAACAACATAATGATGCTTAGATGATGACTATGATTTTTTTAAGTGATGTAATGAGGGTCCCTGACTAAGGGGTGTAGGGGCCCTTATAGATACTTATACAAAGTGCAAGCTAGATGATTCAAGAAACAATATGGTGACTAGATGCAAGTATGATGATCAAAGCAAAATTAGTAAGATATGAAATCAAAGTTCAGAGACCTATAAAATGAAGATAATAACAAGAGCTAAGAAGAGGAGAGAGCACAACCCAAGCAAACTTGTAGCTCCAATATGCCAAAGTTGATCTCCCCTTATATTAAGGAAGCTTGATGAGCTTGCTTGTTTCTTGAGGATGCTTGAGGTCTTAAGAGGTTGAGAACCTGATAGTTTGAAAGTTTGAGATACTTTTACATGATCATGATATAATTTTGACATAATTTTGCCATGCTATTAACTATTAATTTTGATAGATTTTTGTTAGCATAAAAGATGTTATGCATTAAGCTCCCCAAGTGCTAGCTTTATAAGAAGCCATGGCTCCTTGGGAGATGGTTGCAATGAAGATGATAGGATTGGCAAAGACAAGATTTTGAAATGAGATAAAGATGTAAATAATGGATGGAAGATTGAAAACGACAAGTTTTGGGCTTTGGATTTCTATTAGGGCTATGAACCAAACTGATGTAATCATGTCCATTTTGGTGGGTGGCTTGGAAGGTGCTAATTGTCAAACTTTGTTTTTTTGGTGTTTGATAGTCAATAGCACTAGAGTTGATAGCATTGGTAGTGCTAATGCTCCAACACTTTTATCAATATGATTGTTGCTAGTCAAATTGGGTAGAAAAAATTAAAAACATGTAAAAGTGATGCTAAGGAGAAAAAGTTTTGCTAGCACTTTCACTCATTGTCTTGTGCTTTTGCTTTTGGAGCAATAAATGATCTTGATTTAAGCTTGGAGATGATTGATTCGGTTTGGATGCTTGACTAGATTATTGATGAAGATGATGGAAAGTTTAGAGTTTGATGATGCACTCAAAATTGGGTGCCTACAAATCAAAACCTAAGTAGAATAATTATAACATATGTTGACTACTCACAAGCATCTAGAAGCAATATAAACATATGAGGTGTAACCTATTTTAAGGATAATTAAAGTTTTGTTTAACAATAGTATGAATACCTTGATGATATGCAAGTAGTAAAAATTAGGAAAGATGCTCCAATATCTATAGTAATCACTTGCATTGTATCCTAGTTCAATTAAAAAGACAAACACTAAACTATTATTTCAATGATATACAAGAAATGCCATGAAGATTTCTATAGGAAGAGATAGAAGTCCTTAAAAAGTACACTAGATATTATGAATGAGCTATAAAAAATAGATTAACTTAGTATTAAAAAACATAAAAATTGAATCCTTTATTATGAGATACACCCAAACATGTTTTAGTAAAAGGTAAATGGTTTATATTATAAAGCATATTAAAAATATAAGCAAATTTCCACTTTTTAACATAGGCCAAAAATGCATGGATTTTTTAGTATTTAAACATCTTGTAGGGGTAGTAGCATTCCTCATACAACCATAGACAACGACACATAATTTTATATTAGCAATATTCCCACTTAAACAAAATTAATTAAATGATAATGAAAGAACACATTCAAATAAAATTATATTTTAGTTATTATATGCTGAATAAAAATAATAAAAATTTAGTAAGTAACAATAAATTAGAAAATAAACCTTTAAATTATAAAAGCAAAACCAAAAAATAAATTAGATTCAAACTTTTATAAAAATTTAAAAAATTATAGCAATAATGATAATAGATGTAATCAACTAATAACATAAATCAAATAAAAATACAACCAACAATAATAAGAGAGATTGAGTATTAAAACAAGGTCAAGTAACAAAATATCTAATTTTATGAATAAAAATAAAAATTAAATGAAATTAAAGATATACTTGTCGTTAAAGCTAACATGGTAGTTGTCATGAACATATATGATTATATGGAAAATATGATGGACCATTTGTTCAATAGTGGAAGTTCTAAAATGCTAGACAAGTACCCTATTGGTAATATTATAAAGGAGGTTACAACCTCCATAAGAGAATCCTCTTTAAAAGATGAGGAGAATAAAAAACTAATATAAAAAAAGGATGTTACATGAGAATATATGGACTGCCAAAATTCATAAAGAAGTTATTCCTATTAGACTTATAGTGGAAGCCATGGATTCACCCATATATGAATTGACATATTTCCCAGCAAGAAGATTAAAGTGACGAATAGGCAACACATATTTCTTTATTAAAAAACTATTGCTTTAGTGGAATTTTAAAAATGAAAATATGGATAAAAAATATACGTTTCATGTGGTATCATTTTTTAATAAAATTCCTATTAGTGAATCCATTATTGTTATTGTGAAGATCGCAGATGAGGAGACTACTAAACTAGTGGGACTTAGCTTAAAGTCCACTTTCTTCAGTTTTCAAGGAATACTATACAAGCAAATGGAAAGTATTTCTATGGGATCTCCTTTATCTCTAATACTAGCAATTTTTTTTAAGGGAACACTTTGAGTAAAAGGCAATAGAGTCCTTTCTTGAGAAACCAAATTTGTGGAAACACTTTGTAGATGATAGAAAATTACACTAGCCTCATGGAAAACACAGTCTTGATAATTTTTTTATAGATCTCAATTCGTAACCTAAGCATATTAAATTTACTAAAGAAGAAGACAAGTGTTGTATATTTCTTTTGGATGTGCTCTTAAAAGAGGTGGATAATGAAACATTGTCTAGGCAAACATATACAAATAAATATCATATTTCGCTATATCCTAGGGTTGATTTGTTGGATTTCACACCTATTTACAAAAACAAGTAGAAGCAATCCTTCCACTTAAATATTATACATAAAACATAAAAAGGATGAAAGAGATAGAATTTTTGGGCGCCCTTAAGCACCATAAATAATCATTGTAATATTCATGAATAAGGATCACAACATTTTGATCCAATGGATGGAATGAAAAGGGTATTTATATCAATATCAAAAACCTCAATTACATAATTAGGTTAACATGATTTGACATAACACATGAGATTTAGGTTAACTATAAAATATAAGATGAGTTTAACCATAAAAAGGTTAAACATAGTCCATAGGACTTACACAATTAAATAGTATAATAAACTTAAAATATTTGTGCAATAATTACCCATAGGCCTATACAATATTAGATCATACAATTTCTACCTTGGCCATAGGTTAGATTACACTTTCAACACCTCCTTATAATTTGAACTAAGGGGTCAAGGAGAGAAGACATTAGTGATAATAACATCTTTCCCCCACAATGGATTCTCTAGTGGGCCTTTGTACTCGAGGAAGTATCAATTGAACCTCTTCATCATCTAGATGTTTGCTTATGCAAAGATGCACATACACAAGATTATCCTTAGGCTAGATCATAGTTAATACTACCAATATCAGATAATCTTGTATGAATACAAGGAACACCTTCTCTATAACTCCATTTGAGAAATACAAGCCAAAAATACCTCTCCTAGAAGCCACTTCAAACTTATATAGTCACATATGGCAAGGCTTGGAAGCATGACTTTTCTATTTACTATATACTCCACCTTATTTAGAAACATTGACTTACCCTTGGGTCAACTAATTTTTATCACCAAAAGAGGCTTTGCATGGACCTATTTATGACACGAGCCACTACAAAGTTCCAAGAGTATATGGATAAAATATAGAAAAGAGATGAGATCATTGAGGTTTAATTATTCATTCATAAAATGAATCAACATCCTAAGTGTCTGATAGGAACATGAAGGATTGACTAGATCATATTTTGAATCCTTTTTCTATATACCTCCGCAACTTTAAATATCACAAATCCAATTGTCTCTCCCATGAATATGGACTAAATATTCCAATAGCATAACATATTATATTTTCCTTTTGAAATAGAACAATAGTATTTGAGGACTATCACACATAACTTGACCCCCAACATTGTAATAAGTTTTGAACTAATTTTACCAATACAAAGAGATCAAACAATCATGCGATTCAAAAAGGGATCAAAATGCTCCCATTTCCAAAAGTTAATACCTAAAATATTTTTCCTAATAGCCCTCAAAAATTAAAAAATCATCCTTAAAAATATTAGAACTATTATGTGCAAACAAAGTTTTTCCATGTCATCCGCTAATTGCCAATATCATCCATTATTAATCTTCCACCTATTTTCCACTAGACATTGAAGACCAATGATGTTTCAACATATGTCCTTGCTTGATTGGTTGATTTGGTACATATATAATAAAAATAACTGGTTAGAGATGTATCATGAAGCCACATTGCGAAAAGATACAACCAAGTTTTGAACCTAGGTCTCCCACAAGCAAAGACCTTATAGCTAAATAAAGTGCCTACACCACCATTGATATATCTCTCCATAGGCATCAACATAATGGATTAAGGAAACAATATGCATCCAAAAGTTATTACTACCATGTCAAGGGCGTAATATTCAAACCTAAGTTTCTACAATTTCACTCTCGTCATATGTTATAAGTTGCCAACTAGTCACTAGCATAATATTATAAAATAACAAATGAGCTTTAAAGGTCCTCAACCTACTATAGGTTTTATAATAAATTTTAAAACAATAAAAACAAAGTTTCAAAGAAGTTAATATCTTAATAAAATATATAAAGTTATCCTTAGTTTAAAAATTTCAATTATTTTTAAACATAATATTGAAAGTGCCACCAACTATAAACCACTTTAATAAAATGATCTAACACGTTCTTATTACTCAAATTCTAAGTCAAGATCTCACATCACTGAAGGAGCTTGCCTTATTTATAGACAATTTACATAAGTTAAAATAACATCAAATATTCCTCAGATGACAATTCTAGAATCCTCAACAAATATGAATTATGAAAAATATATTTTAGAAACATAAGTATGGAGGCTAGTAACATTAGTTGTAATGAGATAAAATGAGTTGCACAAAAGAGCATGACATACAACCATTACATGGTTCTTAATAATACAAAAATATATCTTAAATTCCTTTTAAAATAAGAAGAGAAATGAATGTAGGAGCCTAAGTATTTAAACATTTACCATCATTATGTTGAAAACTTTTACTAGGTTATCATAGAACAATTTTACTAGGTTAGCATAGAATAATTTGTTGATAATCCCTTTATATCATTAGGAAATTAGTTATGGCCATGATAATTTTCATTCTCAAGTCCTCATCCTTTGTAATAATATAATTAATAATAAAGTGGAGGTTTTCATAGTGTTAGTATTTGGCCTAATGGCCAATAATATTTAACTTTAGCCACTTACAAATGTCCTTCACTAATAGCTCATCCATAATAAAGGATTGATTTAAATTTAAAGGAGTATTTGTACTCGATTTAATCTCTATAAGAGTTTGTTAATAGCTTGCCCCACTAGCTTATAAATTTATCCACTTTTCATTAAAGAATTTCTAACCTAGACCTTTGATTCCATAGGATGCATCAAATTTTCTTACCTTGGTGCATGACCTAGTCCATAAATATTTGCATGCACCATGAATCCATACAATTATAGCATATTATGAGCAAAATGATTTTATCATGGATGGGGTCCTTATTAAGAAAACACCCTATGTCCTTTAATAAAAGGATCTCTTTGTTTTTATGTTATTAGGCATAATTTATATATTAAGACAAGAATGCCACATAATATTAAGGATATTAAAGCTTGATTTTGTCATTCTATCCTTCCATGACTACATTTTTGGTGAATTACTTATAAGTTGTATATATTGAGCCATCTTCTTCCCATTGGCATATGCACAACATAGTGGGAAAAATTTGAGATTGTGAAATGAATAAGACAAAAAATCCTAGATTCATATTTATTTAAGGCTTTTGAAGATTAGACAGTATTTAAATTGACTTTAAATAGGAAAGAAAATATGTATAGAAATCTCATAGGATTTCAACAGCCTTAACTGGTGGAAAAGGGTTATTATGATATGAGAGAGATGAAGAAGATGAGAAAACTTTACATTATCTCATCCCTATCTAATGATATACACATTATAGCTAGAATATGATAAAGAAGATAAATTAGCTTCTTAGCATGTTACTGCAAGTGCATATAATTAATGTGAAGTATGTGATCAATTCCATGATAAGAAATACATGAAATATACTCTTTCAAATATATTTACAACTTAGTGTATGCCACATCAATAGGATTGCATAATTAGATTGATTTGTAGTCTTCACTTCATATAGCCCATATGAATGACAAGACTTTTCAATTTTACATTGAATTTGATGGATTTGTGACCCATTAAAAATGCTTACTAATTTGATATATTGGGTTGAGGAGGAATAATTTTAATTGCAATATTTTTTAATAATAAAGTGATATGTGAAAGAATGGAGGTAAATTAAATTGTAAGCTACCATCTTCATTGAGGATATCACATCATAAAACCACCACTTGGCATTTTATAGAAAAGAAACTATATATCAAGATAGACTTCCTCAAACTACCGTATCATTATATATGTATGTGTGTGTGTGTGAGAGGAATCCAACCTATCACATCATGGAATTTATCAAATTTTGATTTTCTAGTTGATGACATAGCATCTAATCCAATGGCGCCAAGTGGAAGTTGTTGATTCAATTTTTTTTCTAAGGTTTGGCATTTGATTTTTTAATTTATTTGAGTGCTAATATACCAAATATTTTGGAGGCCATAAATTTTGCATATGGAAGCATTTGGAGCCCATTTTTTCTACATTGCATGATTTTTGATCTCTGCATAGTGGTGACATTAGTTTATACACTTGATATAGATATGTTTAGGGTTTTGTGCATAATTGATTCCTTAAGGATGTTACTTGCCTTAATGGATAAAATTATTACATGTTTAGTTAAAATGGTAGGATTACTCAGAAGCAAGAATATCTGGTTCATATTTAATAATGAATCAAAAGAAGGTATTAGTGATCATGAACTTAGTAAGAGAAAGGAGGAATATCTTGGAATCTTCTTCATGTTAGTGGAACTAGATGTATTTTTTCACATCATAGAGAAAATTGATCCTATTGAGGTATGGTCTACTTTGAAAGATCTCTATGGAAAAGTAAGTGCTAATGAAGTTAACAAGATAGATATAGAGCTTTCCAATCTCAAAATTTTAGATTTTAGTAATGCTGAAGATTATATATCTCACTTCAAAGCTCTAAAATTTAATCTAGCTATGATAGAATAGAAAGTAAAGAGTGATGAAGAGTATGTCAAATCTATTACTTCCAATCTTTCTCCTCCTGTTAACACAATTGGTTTGATTATTTACGTGTATGATATGGCTATCAAAGATCCACAACCCATCTATCTTGAAGGACTTTTCAAGTTTCTAATCCATTATGAAATGGCAATGAAGGGTTGTGGAGCTCTTTATCATACATAAGCTCTTTTGAAAGACTTAAAATCAATGGAATTTAAGGCTTAGGTGCCTAAGGGAAAGTATAAGGTTTCAAAGAGATCAAACACTTGTGAGTATGATAAAATGAAAGTACACTTCATCAAGAATTACATTACAAGGATGAAGAAGATTGAGACATGATTCTTAAGGGTTGGACACAAGCTTTTTGATTATGAAGATGAGGACGAAGGAGGAACATCAAATTTCTACTAGAGCATCCATTATGGGGAGAGGTGTTACCTCTAATGCCTTCTCTCCTTGGATCTCTCAACTTAGATTATGCAGGTGTTAAAATATATATAATATGATCTTGTTTAGACCAAGGCCAAAAGTGTGAAGATGTGCTTATGAGCACCATTAATGTAGCCCATGGGCATGTTCATGTAAGTCTATGGGATCTTTTCATATTTCACCCCTAGGGGTATTGGTTAATCCAGATTTAAGGATAACCATGCTTAAAAGGGCAATTTATTATTATTTTATTGTAAGATTAATCTCAATATTAAGTCTATGTTGGCCATAGGTTAACCTCTCATTGGGGATTTGGTGTCACTATAAATGTCCCTCAATAAAAATCCATCTATATCATAAGCATGAATAAAATATGATACATTGGGGTGCCCATAGCCACCCACCTTATACTTCTTCTTGTCATCTCCCTTTGTTTCTTTACTTCATTTACTTGCTATCTTTTAACCATATTTTCTTTTTTCTTTTTAACATACAATTGTGGTGGATGCATGTTTTAGAGGGTTTATAGAAAATATGGATAATTCAAACAAGAAAAGGGTCTCATGGGTCAAAGATATTGATATGAGGATATACATAGAACATAGAGTCAAATCAGTTGGTTAAACTCTATAGGAGTTTTGGTGGAGAGATATTTGATCCCATTATAATATAGGTACAAAAACATTGAGAAAGCAATGATCATTCATGATTACAAATGAGCAAGTGATCATTTAGGTCCCAACCAAGTAAAAAATGACAAGATAATGAAGGAAAACATATCACGAGTAACCATGCAATAAGGGAGTGCCAAATAAAATATAGACATCCTCTAATCAAAATGAAGCAAAGGATCCATTAAGGAAAGCCACTAGTATTAATAACAAAGAAACATTCTTTTCCTAGGGTGGACAACACAACGGTTTAGGATTTGGCTCTTCTTTGGAAGGTCCAAGGTTCAAACCACAATGTGTGTGTGTGGTTGTGTGTTAATCCCCTATTGATAAGCATAGCTCTTGGCCTTATGAGAGGTCATGGTTGGGAGGGGACTACTTAGCCCTATGTGTTGGTTGTAGGGGTTTATCACACTACCCGAATTCAAAAAAACAAACAAAGAAATATTCTCTTGTCAAAGGGAATCTAAATTAATCTACAAGAATTGCTAATGATCTTAGTTTGAATTAGATTCTTCATTGTATTTATTTTAATGAATATAATATTGAAGAAGATCTAAAAATCACACCCTCAACATTCTTAGCCAAGTCTAAGGCATCCATCCAATCTTCATTCTATAAAGTTTTCCTAGATTGATATTTTGACAACTTTGTTTCTCCCATGATGTATGTGGTACAAGAAAATATTTTTGTATCAGCTCTTAAAAAATGAATGCATTTTTTTTTATATATTATTAAATACCATTACTTACCTATAAATATGTTAAACAATTTATCACACACACACACACACACATATATATATATATATATGTGGTTTAAATAATATCGTCGATATTCCTCTTCTTAACTTCCCACATGTTAATGTTGATGACCTCAAAGTAATTGTTAGTATAATGACCCCCCAAATATCCTTTAAGGCAAAAGGTAAATTCAAGGCTACTTTATGAAAAAACCTCATATTCCTATCACTATTGGGTTGCCTCTAGATATACCATTCACATTAGTCTTTTCATATCTCCAAGGTGGTTTGAGTTACCATAAAAATTAATTCCCATCCAAGCTTTCCTATAATTGTGTATAATAACCTTTTTTAATTTTTATATCTTCTAACTATTTTTTTTAATAAGATATGTGTGGCTTTTATTGGGAGCCACTTCCACTACAAAAACAAAATATTACATTGTTCTCGTTACATTTCTAATAAGTTAATTAAAGCATACCCATGTTTGCCTTTCTATTATAGATATTCTCCATCTTCCTCAAAATGCTAAGTTTCCATAATCAACTCTTTTTTTTAAGGAACTAACAACAAGAACAACCTTCACATGAGCTCCAATAGATAGAAGGAAAACAAACATAACAATCATCTATCAAAGAGAAAATCATTTTGATTATTTTTCTTTTGTAGCAGAGGTTCTTCCTCCTTTAGAGTGACAAGATATGTGAATGCATTTTTACACTTCAATCTCCTGAGGTAATATCTAGTTGTAACACATTTTGTAGGATCTTCATTTTTAAAAAAATGATCATCACCGATTGTTTCATAATTACCTTTAAGAATACCATCTAAGGTTCTAATATTTTCCATGGAACCATCTGGATGGTATTTAGTAACCATTTTACTTTATCAATGATTTGATATAACTTCTTCTTTTGAGGTTGAGTCTTTTGTTGCTCGCATGATTCCTACTAGATAATTGGTGTATCTGGAGGATTAGTTTCTTTCTTTTGAACTGGGATATTTGAAGGTTTCAAATCATTTACATGCAGGACTTTCTCCTCCATCAAGGAGGAATCAGAGGATGTGGCCATATTGCTAATAGCTATAAAATCTTAGGGATTTTTCATATTCAATATTTTAGATCCATTCCCCTTTGCTTGAGGAGATAGTAATTTCAAATCATTTACATGCAGGACTTTCTCCTCCATCAAGGAGGAATCAGAGGATGTGGCCATATTGCTAATAGCTATAAAATCTTAGGGATTTTTCATATTCAATATTTTAGATCCATTCCCTTTTGCTTGAGGAGATAGTAATGGATTGAGGTCCAAGAACTGAAACATCCATCCAAATAACCAATCTTGCTTTACTCATATTAATTTTACTAGATAAATTTTTCGCTATCCATATATTGGAATGCGCCAATGGCATTACCAGTTTTGGTGAATATCTTCTCTCCCCAAAACTCCATAAGGAGAGCATAAAAATTCACTCAAACTGAGAAGCCATTAAATTCTTTTGTAAAGAGGTTGAAACTAGGAGTCCAAGGTCTTACATAGACACCCCTTTGTCCAAAAAATTAAAAGTTACTTAGAATTTTGTACTAGTCCACCAATCTTTAATATATCCTTTGAGCTCCTCCAAGACTTGGTCTTTTATCCTTTGAGCTCTTCAAAATTGAGAATCACAATTCACAAAGCTTTTTACGTACTGAGACAAAGTCTACCTAATATTTATTTTTAGTGAAAGTGGATCCCTTGTACTGAAATTATCTGTCGTTGCTCTGCAATTGGCAGCAAAAGCTACCTACTCCAAAAGGAGTGGCAAAGCCTTTGCAATTTGCAGTTGAAAGGCCATCTGCCTGGAAGGCTGTAACTTATCTGACCCATCAAGGTGGGACCATCAATTTCTTCTCTATCATGTGAAATATAATTAAATACAGTCTTTACCCGAAGGCTGTAAAGGATAAATACGATTGAATGCAGTCTTTACCGGAAGACTGTAAAGGAGAGTATCTGGTTGTCGTCAAGTATTTGTAAGCGGATAATTTTGGTTCCATTTTACATCGGTGGGTTGGTAAGGCTGTATATATATATTTTAAATAATATTATATATATATTTATAGGGATTGAATTCGGGTATATATATTTATATTTATCCAAAGTAAATAAGAGGAACAAGGACTATTTAATTAAAAAATAAAAGAAATAAGACATTTTTAATTATTATACAAGTTAAAATTAAACCCTAAAATAAAAGAGTGATTTTATTTTTTATTTTTTTATAACAAAATAATAATAAATTGATGTAAACAATTTTTTTTTTTAAGATTTGGTTAGTGTAAGAAACTTTTACGAGTAACGCTCTCCTGTTCTCCTCTTAGACTCTACAAGTTGAGCGGTCCCCTCCCAACCATAGTCCCTTCGTAAAGCCAATAGTTATGCTTATCAATAGGGAATTTAACACACAACCACCACACACCTACCCCTCACACACTTGCTCAGGCCACGGTTTGAACCTAAAAAAACCAAAGCCCAACTACCACACACCTACCCCTCACACACTTTCTCAAACCACGATTTGAACCTAGAAAAATCAAAACCCCTACTGTTGTGCTGCCCCCACTGGGATAATGTAAACAATTTTTTTAAAAAGGAATGAAAGATTTAAATAGAGAACGAAAGATTTAAAGTTTTATAAGTAAAATTTAAGGAAATAAGTGTATATATTATATTAGGTCAATTTAGTGTTAATTTAGGTTTATTAA
This sequence comes from Wollemia nobilis, assembly GCA_028583015.1. NCBI lineage: Eukaryota > Viridiplantae > Streptophyta > Pinopsida > Araucariales > Araucariaceae > Wollemia > Wollemia nobilis. The sequence continues at coordinate 23,705,446 of JAQPPZ010001195.1, forward strand.
GTAGGGGATAAAATAGGTTTTAAAATATTTTTATGATATAAATATTAATTATAAAATATTTTTTTAATGGTTTTTTTAAAGAAAAATAAATTTGTATTATAGGTGGGTTAAATAATTATAGAATATGTATATATATTCATATTAGATAGGTTACTAGATGGTAATAAAAAAAATAGATGGGATTATTTTAAATTATATATATTTTTTATTTTGATAGGGTTTTTTCCTTCTTTTTCTATAATTGTTTTTTGTATGTTGTGATTGATTTATATTTGTTGTATGCATTGACTTTTTTATTTTTTTTTTGTGTGGTTCTATATGTTTTGTTAGTGTTACATGTTCAAATGTTGTTATGTATTTGATAAGTGTTGTATAATTCATTATGTTGCTATGTATTTGATAAGTGTTGTATAATCCATTATGTTGCTACGCATTTGATAAGTGTTGTATAATCCACTATCATTTCATATATAACTGTAGCTACATATTTCTCAAGCGTTGCATGTTTGATGGTGTTATTTATTTGGTGCTACATATTTACTTGTTACTATTTATTCACTTGTTACATATCACTTGGCATTGCAAATTTAGTTGGTGTTGCCTATACTGTTGATAATGTAAATCCAGTTAGCACTGCTTGTCCTATTGGTATTATGTGCTCTTCTATCATGGCAAAATCAATTAGTGTTGGGTGTTTAGTTGACGATGCACATCTTTCTAATGCTACATATTTACTTGCCCCTACATTTTTTGTTTGTATATATGGTTCCTATTCTGTAGATCCTCTGGTTGACATATCTTTAGTACTTATTCCCCTAATTGGGTTCCTTTATTGGCTAGTCGACATGCTCTTTTACTTAGATTTTAAGGGATGCATTCAAATTGGATATGGTCAAAATTAAGGTTGATTTTTTTCACTTCTTGATATACTTTTTGAAGCCAAATAGATTTAGGCTTAGCTTTGTTGTTCAAGTTGTTAATAACCAATTGGGAGTCCTCCCACACTGTAAGGTATTTGATTTATTTTTCTATTATTAGTTCCATTCCTATCTTGAGGGTATGAGATTTTATACAATTATTAGTATTATAACCAATCGATTGATACTAAAACCATACCTCCTTGTTGTCTTTGTTGAGGATTGTTCCCCTTGCAACAGAAATGCTAGGGTTACCTTTGGAGGCCCTGCCAAACTTTAGAAGGTATTTTATGCATATATTTTCTTGATTTGAAGATGTTTTTGAATATTGCATGGATAGGCTTTGATAGTATCCCTAACTAGACATTGGATCTTGACCATGGTTCTATTTATATTGGGATCTTCTTTAAAATTTTCTTGTTCTTACTATTCCATATTCACCAAAGAAAATATTTAGGAACGATTTTCCAAGTTCAGAGCATGGGTTTATCATTTTTAATTTCTACAAGCAAGAAAGAATTTTTAAGAAAAATGGAGTTAGGTATTAAAGAAGCATGGGGGCTTCATCTCAACCAAGAAATCCTTCATGAAGCTTTACCCATACTACTCTAGAGTGTTAGCTTTTGATGTAGCAAGTAATGGGAGATAGCAATCACAAGATGTAGAATAATATGACATAAAGTAAATCTGTGAGATGACTAAAAATATACTATAAATAGAAATGATGGAAATGTATACAAAGTAGCTATGGAGGAAATGAACACTCCATGAATAAAGCTACTGCTCAAGAATGAGCTTTGAGCATATCACACTCCATCACATTACATCACACTCTGCTACATCACACCACACTGTTCTACACTACTTCCTACTGCTATATCATGCTCTATGTCTATGGCCCTTTATATAGGAAAATAGGTTCCTTGGCCAACACTCTACCTAGTTGTGCAAGGGACAACTTGCACATTGACACTTGTGCATTTATTACATTGCATGAAGTAACTAGATAACTTCCCCCTAAAGTAATCTAATGTCCTAAGTATGTACCAAGAAAGGTACATTTACATGATCCAAATGATGTAATATAATCTATTTCTAACACCCCCTTGTATTACATTATTTGGATATTGAAGACTTTAGTCTTCAATGTGGATCTTCTTCTTGTCCTTGGGATTCTGAATCTTCTTCTCTGTTTCCTGTAACCTGTTCAAGCAAGTGATTAGTGTCTTCATAATCTATCATTCTTGTTGAAAGAGCTTTGATTTCATAATCATTTATTGATTCTTCCAGTTCTTCAATTTCTTCTATCCTCTAAGCTAGATGTCCCTTTTGATTTCTTTTTTGATACTCCAATTGGGGATAATTGGTTGGATGTTGGAATTGTTGTTGATGAGGATTTTGATATTATCGTGCCTGAAATTGGTTCCCATTGTTCATCTAATTTCCTTGATTCTAATTTTTGGGATTGAACCTGCAGTAGTTGGTGCTATGGCCTTTTCTCTTGCATATCTGACAATACCTGTTGTACCATGTTTTTCATCCTTTTGATGAAGAAGCAATGTTTCCCTATGGATTTTCTTTAGATGCCAATGCAGTGTTAGACATTTCATCTTTAACTGTATTTTCCACTTCATATTCCTGTAGAATATTGACTAAGTCATCAAAAGAAGTATCTTTACTTAGAACTTGTAAAGATGTTACCAAATGTTTATAGTTGTCTGGAAGTGCTCTCATAGTTACTTGAGTAAGAAGTTCATCCTTAACTATTTCTCCTAAGGTAAATAATTTCCCTTTAATATCTGCCACCTTCCTTAGGAACAGTTCTATGCTTTCTCCATTATTCATCTTTAATGAATGAAGTTGAGACTGAAGATGAAGAATGGTTACCTTATTCTTTCCCTCAAATATTTTCTCTAGGCTTGTCCATGCCTCTGAAGATGTTTTTGTTGAACTGATATAGGGTTGTATTTCATCAGTGATAGCAAAGGTTATTATCATTAGAGCCTTTGAATCATTTTCTATGAACTTTAGGATTTCAATATCATATGTGGTAGGTATTTGTGTTTTCCCTTTGACAATATCCCAAAGTTTTTCATATACCAAGATAGCTTTCACTTTATTCTTCCAAGAAAAATAATTAGGACCCTTGAGTAGTTGAGATTTTGCTAGGAAGAATTTGTTTGAAGCCATTTAAATTCCCTAATATCAATCCTTAGATTTTGTAGAATGCCTTATGACTCCCTAGTATGTCCTGGATAAGATATAGTGCTTTTGTAAATTATAGTTCAATATTTGGTTGATTTTGTAAAGTTTTGTAAAAAATCAACTTCTAATATCCCTTATTGCTCCTATTGAACTAAGCACTTTTCCCAAATTTTAAAGAGGTTATAATGTTGGATCATTTTGTCTCCTTTTGAGAAGTTTGAGACAATAATTTTATAAATTTCCAACCTTTGAAATACTATGATAAACCTCTCTTTTAAATAACCCTTTGGGAATTAATTTAAGTGTATCTAATTTCCAATAAATTAATTTGATGTAGTAACCCTTATGACTCCCTAATTTTTGGAAAAATTAGACCACAATAATATTTGCAAATATTTAATATTTATTCCAGTAGAAACCCTTATTACTCCTAGGTTTTATATTGCAAATATTATATTGTTTTGATAAAATATTCCCTCTGATATATGGCTTTCAATATAATCAAATTTCTTCAATTTTAACCTTATAACTCCCAAGGAAAGAAAGCACATAGAAATGGGAATAAACCTTACCTTTATCAAGCAGTAATCGACGTTGTTTTCAGATGAGCTAGGGCTGTAATATTGACATAGATGCTTTGAATGCTTTGACTATACCCTCCAATGGAATCACTTGGAGCTTATCCTTGTGAGAAGCATTCCAAATCTGGCACCATTTAAACTCTACCTTTGACCTCGCTAGAGCATTGAAGGCTCTACCACCTTCTTGACATTGCAATATGTAACTTTTGGTGCTTGAGATGATGAGTGTGGATTAGGCCAACCTTGTATTCAATGGGAGTGAAGAGAGTTGTATATTTGAGAAGGTTTGACCTTCTTTTCTAGGAGCCTTTAATGCTCCTCCTTCCTTCCTTCCATGTTGTGCTTCGAACGTGTTTCACTACGCTATTCTCTCCTAGATTCCTTTGACTACACTATTATCTCTTCTTCACCCTCTGCCACTTCATGTTTAGATGCATTTTAAGGTGGTGAAGGCTTTGACAAGTGTCATTGAGCGTTACGTACGAGCTCTCTCCTTTGTAATGTAACAATCCTTTAGTAACGCTCTGCTAGCTTCTTGGTCACCTTGTAACGCATGAACACTTGTGTGAGTGCTTGTAACTCCTTCATGAGTTTTCTTGGATGTTAAGAAATGGGATGGCACCTTAGAGAATTCATGCCAAGTGGCTTTCAACCTTTCTGCATGGAGTTCTTTCATTGTAATGCTTCCAAGGAGAGTATAACTCCTTTTTGTATACCTCTTCTTTGCTTGCTACATTTCTTGGAGTGTAATCATTGAGGTAATTTTGGAGCTTTGAATGGTGTTGTAGGTGATTCTTTTGGTGGACAATCTTCACCAAGCTAGCAACCTCTGAATATATCACATGTTCTCCTCATTCCTTGTTCCCTTCAATGTGCTCCTTTTACGTTGTTCATCCACATTGATTGAGGTAGAATCTACCTTTTTTCTTGTAAAAGAGAGCTCCCTTTCTATCTATGTAAATGCAGGTTGATGATCGACTGATATGTGCATTGCCTTTTGTAGGTTCATCCATCCAAGATGTGAAGTGTGAGCCCCTTCGAATGGCTCCTTGTGTCATGGATGAGGAGTGCTTGACGTTCAATCTTTCTTGCTTGACGTTCAACCTTTCTTGGCTGGATTTCCCTATAGTTTTTGTGCCTTTAGTGGCACCTTCAATCTGCCCTTTTCCTATGAACAATGTAGTGCAATACCTTGTAATCTTCTATGAGAATAATATGTTCTTATTGCACCCTTTTTGCACTCCTTCTTGTAGGTCTTGTAGTCTGATTTTGTAGCAGATTTTGAATGCACAAATGAGGGTTTTGAGGATATCCCTTTGGATAGACTCCTTGCCCTCTTTGCTTGGATATTTAATGATAGATCCAAGCTTTACAAATGTTGTAGATAGAAGCTTTTTTCTGCTGCACTTAACCCTGTAGTGCTTTGGATTTGAGACTCACCAAGTCTCAATATTTGAAGCTTCTTTTGGTTAGTTTTTATTCACTTGTACTAACCAATTTTGGTGGCTTCTATTGGCCACTATGAGTTGCAGATTTTTGTGCACTAATAGTGTCTTTAGACACTTTGACAAATTCTATTTTTGTGCCCTTCTCATGAACACAACAATAATATTTTTGAGAGAAATATAATAGTGCAAATGAATCTAATAATATTTTACTTTTAATGCACTAACAATTTCACCTTATCACTCCAATCAACTCTAAAAAATAATGCACTTAATCAATTTACTGCAACTAATCAAGAATAATCTGAAATGAATCTTCAAGAATTATTCTGCAATTCTCTTATAAGCAAGGTAGTAGGAGCTAGTCTTCTTTTGCTTTCCAAAGTAGATGATAGGTAGTTGATAGATAGTTTGAAATTCTAAAATCTAATCAACTCCTAAAGTGCAAATGAACCTTAAAGAAACCTTTCTCTTTTTGCACTTTTGAAGACTGTAATTCAATTCTCCTTATTGCAACTTTAATCCAAATTAAGGTGCTTAAACAAATCTGATAAGTAATCCACTTTAATGAATCTACTTGCACCAATAGTTGCTTACCTTTTTCTGAAAGCCCTTTTTACCGCTTCTGTAGAGGATGTAGATCTTGGTGTCTAAGATCACCAAGTTGTTGCCTTGAGTAAGATCTTGCAGCTCTTTGTAGGCTGCCCTGAACAACTTCATCTTCACCAAAATATGGTCTCGAACTCTCTTTCACGAGCCTAGGATTTTGGTGGCTTGTTCTCCTCTTGTAGTCTCCTCCTTTTGCTGTAGATTTGAAGAGATATTTGTTTCTAAAGTGGTGCCTTCTTGCTGTGAGAGGTAATCTCCAAATCTCCTGGATTTGGTAGGCTTCTTCTGTCTAAATCTTCCTTCAAGCTTCTTGTCGAATTCTGACTTCAAACAGGATCTTCATCTCAAGATTTTGAATGTCTTGAGGTCTTCTGAGATTTGGCACTCCTTTCCAAATTCATCTTCTTGGGCTTGTTGTTGGATGGTGATAATTGTCCCAAATCTTTCACTATCTCCAATAGTGAATTTCTCCAATGAGTTCTCCTTGGAACTCCTTTGATGATATCTTCAGTAAGGCTCTCCAAGCCTTTTACTGGATGCTCGTAGAGACCTCTCCAAGGCCTTTGATATTGCAGCTTCTTCTGGTCTTCCTTGAGACCTTATCTTCAACCTTCTACTTCTGGAAGTGTTGGTGGTGAGATCTTCTCCTGGATCTCTGATTCTACTGCTTCTGGATTCGAGCAGGACTCTCCTAGTCCTTCTTCTTCTTCCAAGTCTGGAAGTTCTTCAATGAGATCTTCTCCTAATATCTTTTGCTTCAGGTGCTGGATTGATTCTGAAGAAGATACTCTTCCTATCCTTTTTGTAGGAAGCTTTCCCAACTCACTGAATCTCCCTATTCCTACAACAAAGTATTAGTACTAAAATCTGCTTCTGAATTAGATACTCTCTTCTAGAGTCTTCTTCAAGATCAAGGCTTCTGTGGCATTTTTCAGTATCAAGGCTTTTGTGGCCTTTTATTCAATATCAAGGCTTCTATGGCCTTTTCTATTGGATCAAGGCTTCTATGGCCTTTTCTTCTGGATCAAGGCTACTATGGCCTTTTATTTTGGATCAAGGCTTCTATGGCATTTTTTTATTAAGGCTTATGTGGCCTTTTTCCTTGTGAAGTTTCCAATCTAGCAATGGAGATCTCATGTCTCCCAACTTCACCACGATTCTTCTCCAAAAGTCTCTTCTGTAGTATTCTTCTCTTGCAACAACTAATCTCTGCACTATGAAGGCACTCCGACCTTCGGGCAATGAAGTTGAAATCTCCTAGATTTCTATTGTAGGAGGTGTCCCAATCATCTAAGAATTAATTCCCTACAATAAAAGAAACTTTAGGTAAATTTCTCCAGATCTCTTAGATGAGCTTCACTAGTTGATTCATCAAACTAGTGGATCAAATGTTGAGTCCTAGTCTTCACGAGTTTTCCCTTGTAACTCTGTGGAAAGACTCTAGCCATATGCAATATCAGTATTTCAGAAACTGAGATTTATTTTAGTCCTTACTTGTGGCTCTCCCTAATTCTACCACCTAGACTCTTCTGAGAATTTTTGATAGTGACTGGTCCAATGGCGCATCAGGTTGACAAAAACTTAGGGTCAATGATAATGGTGGTTTTCCTATTGATCTACCGTAGCTTTGATACCATTGTTAGCTTTTGATGTAGCAAGTAATGGGAGATAGCAATCACAAGATGTAGAATAATATGACATAAAGTAAATCTATGAGATGACTAAAAATATACTATAAATAGAAATGATGGAAATGTATACAAAGTAGCTATGGAGGAAATGAACACTCCATGAATAAAGCTACTGCTCAAGAATGAGCTTTGAGCATATCACACTCCATCACATTACATCACACTCTGCTACATCACACCACACTATTCTACACTACTTCCTACTACTATATCATGCTCTATGTCTATGGCCCTTTATATAGGAAAATAGGTTCCTTGGCCAACACTCTACCTAGTTGTGCAAGGGATAACTTGCACATATACAACTTGCACATTGACACTTGTGCATTTATTACATTGCATGAAGTAACTAGATAACTTTCCCCTAAAGTAATCTAATGTCCTAAGTATGTACCAAGAAAGGTACATTTACATGATCCAAATGATGTAATATAATCTATTTCTAACATAGAGAAATGGAACAAAAATACTAGATGAGCTATACTTTCTTCCTAATTATAGCATAAGGGGAAGATAGACAAAAAATCCTCATTTTTTTAGGTTATCCTGAGTAAGCTAACAATTGCGACATAAAATTTAGAGAAAGAAATTAACCTTGGGATTGAATGAGTTCAAATAAGATTGCAAGTAATGTTACCTACAAAAAAGGAATTGATTATGGACTTATATCCCTTGTTTATAGTTTATCTTCCATCACTAGTGGGATATCCCCATATGATTAAATTTTTATTTTTAACATAAGATGACAGTATTCCAATCAATTGAGATTTAACCGTCTATAAATGAGGCTATAAATTTGTAGGAAGGATAAGTTGTTCTTCATTTTTTAAATTTTTATTGTGCATGATGGAATTGAGACTTTTGAAATTATTGTCATTTAGCCACTCCTATAGTGAAGGCTCTATTTGCAAACTAAAATTCCCCATAATATTACGAGAGAAAATGACTACTTTACTAGAGGTGGGATTGTATGATAATTCTTCTATAATAATGTCTTTGGCATCTTGAATTCCTTTCTAGATTTTTGATTTTTTTAGATTTTTGGATTGACAAAGGTCTCTAGTCTAGTTTTCCATTGCAATATTTGTGCACCAATGCTTGCACCCACCATTTTGAGGGACGAGTAATAATGTTTAAACTAAGTTTACTTTTAATGCCAAAATTTGCTTACTTATTTATTTAATACCAATCCTCCTTTACTCATCCATCAAGTGATGATAGCCCACTTGATCAAGTTGTATTTCCTTTTGTCATATTGTTTACCCCTTGCCCATACAAATATTCTAATGATTTTCTTCAACTAATTAAGAAAGCACTTTGGTGCATGGATAATAGAGCATTGATAAATAGGTAAAACACTGATGAAAACCTTGATTAGGATCATTCTTATATGATATGTGATCCAAACATTGGACCATATTTCAATTTGCTTCTTTATTAGAATTTTTTTTTCATTGTAGTGGTTACTCTTAATCTTACAAGGTGACAAAGTTTCCTAAATATTTAAAAGTGATATTAGTATTGCTTTGACAACCCGATATTCTCTCTATATCTTTGACTCCTCTATTATCTTTGCTAGAGAAATATATTATATATTAATTGTGGTTTATCTTATTTATTTTTGCTTCCTTATATGTTTTGAGAAACTTTTTTATTTTTATCACAACTGAATAAGATCAAATCATCTGCAAACTAATAAGTATTGATTCTTTCAACCTTCTAATGGATTGTAAGTCCTGGAATTTTCTTTAAGCCCCTTTATTATTCTAGTAGTTGAGATAGGCCTTTAGTTTCCAGAACAAATAAATATAGGAAGAGGGGACAACCCTATCTAACTCCTCTAAAAGCCTAGAAAAGGGTAGTGGGTCTTCCATAAAGCAGAGGAGCAATCTAGGGTCTTGAAATACATGCTACTATCCATTTTGTAAACTATTTATGGAATAAAACCTTGCTTATAATTTGCAAGATCATGTCATGATCAATTTTATTGAAGGAATTTTCCATATCTACTTTGAAATCCATGTCATTAAATTTGTCATCCCTGTTAGAATGTAATGCTTCTTGAACTAGTATGATTCCTTCATGAATTCTTCATCCTTTCATGAAACCATTTGGTTGGGAAGATGATTATATCTTGCAATTAAAGCATTTTGTTTTTGATGATTTTGTGTATTATTTTGTATGATGTGTTACAAACTGATATTGGATTAAATTTTTGTAGTGAATGGGCATGTTTTTCTTTAGATATCAGATATTGTTTGTTCTTAATTTCTTCAACCGTCCCTAGAATATCTATCTTGATGATGTTCCAAAAGTACTAATAAAATTTTAAATTGAATCTAATGGGTCTTGGTGCTTTATCATGTTGAATAGAAAATACCACTATAGGTTGGGTCAATTATTCATTTTTCTCTTACTTCAGAGAGCATGGATTTAGATATAAATACTTGCTGACTAGCTACATTGATTTCTCCATCTTTGCTCAACAAATATTTGAAGTAATAAAAAATCTATTTTTTCATTTAATGCATGCCACTTGATACTGCCCCATATTCCACTTTTAGTTTTGTTATGGTGTTGTACATATTCCTTTGCCACACTTTCTTATGAAATAATTTGGTATTTTTTCATATTCCTTAAGCCATATCATTCTAGACTTTATACACCATTTATTTTCTTCTTATATTTCTAGTTTCAGTATTTGGATTGTGATATCTTGATATTATTGTATTAAAATCTTCTCTCCTTATCCATTTTCCATTGTTATCTGAAATTCATTCAATTTTACTTTGAGTAAGGAGTAGGGTGTGTCCTTGAATTTATTTTTGGCCCAAATTCTAATCTACTATTTATAATATTTGTATCTTTTTGAACCACCTTTGGGCATAACTTCTATTTTCCATGTTGTCTTCCCATGCTTACTGAACTAACTCTTTAAATTCAACCTACATAGATCAAATAGAGTTATATTTGAAAGGGAGGGGATACCAATTGATTTGTTGTTTAAACCCCAAAAGAATTGGTCTATGGTCAAAATGACCATTAGACAATATTTCTTGAGATATTTTGCTTCTATGAGCTAATAGGTTGTCATCAATGAGAAATTGATCTAATTTCTATACAATAAAGTTGGATCCAACTATTTTATTAGTCCAAGGATATTTACCCCTTGTTAGTTGTACATCCATTAGGTTGTGCTCCTACATGATATCTTCTACTATCTCTTTATGTGCGTCTCTTCTGCAAACCCCTCATTTTTTTAGTGGATTTCAAAACTAGTTTGAGATCTCCTCTAATTACCCAATTTTCCTACTTGGAGTTAGAATACACATTAAATAGTTCCTTCCACCATGGGTTCTTTTTAGCTAAGGCTTTTAGGAGCATAAATGTTGGTTGTTAGGATTTATTGCACCTTTTATAATATGAATATAAGTTGAGTAACCACTCAACACATGGTTTGTAAGGTTCACTTGGGGACATGAGTAGTTAGAATTTTTGCCATATTTGGGCAACTACTGTATTTAAATAACCTTGCACTTTTATAATGCAACTCATTTAAATGATTAAGATCTAACATGTGGTATAAAAGCTAGTATAAGGAAGAAATAATTATCCTTTTGATCCTCCTCTAATTTTTGATATAGGGATAGCCAAAGGTGCACTCTATTTGAGAAAAAAATCAAGTTTGAGATAAGAAGTTTCAAGGATAAATTTACACTCTGTAAATTGATGACCATGAAGAAGAATTCCACGATACATTCAAGAAATTTAAGGGTGACAAGACCTTACCAAAGGTAAAAAACCTTTAAGAATCAAAAGGGTTTCAATCCCTTCTAAGACCAGAAGGTCATAAGCCTACAACAACCAGGTTAATATTTAGCAAGAAAGGAAGAAATTCCATTTGAAAATGCAAGAGAGGAAGCTATTGAAAGATTCATAAAGGATTACAAGGAGATAAAGCCATTAAACTTCCTCAATATTGAGAAATTTTATATAGATATTATAAAGAATTCGTAAAGAATACAACCAAAATGTATAAAGAAGAAGTGCAAGAAGCCTTCAAAGGAAGCTAGTAAGAACCTGGTTTAAAAAATTTGGAATAGTCAATTGAAGAGAAACATACAAAACTAATTTTTAAGGAACACTATACAAGCACATTTATAAGCAAGACAAGTAAGACACCAAAGCTTTAGTCGAGTTAATGGTAATATTGTCTCTATTAAGACAAAGGACAAATATTTTAAAAGTAAGATGAAATAAGATTTGCATGAATAAAACCATGCATGTAAAGACAATCTAAATATGCAATAAAGAGAAAAAAATATTTAGTTAAAAGTACTTGAATGTGCTCACATGGACCTTGCATAAACAAATATAGAGTTTGGATATTACAAAGCAAATTATGGGTAATATACCCATCAACCAAAGTTTGAAAGTTTTAAGAAGGAGATATCACAACAAAGAAGGGGTGAATGCAGTCTCTTCAAACAAATATCTCATATCAAATGAGAGAACACAATATCTTCAAACAAATATATCACATCGAATGAGAAGGAACATAGTCTCATCAAACAAAGATAAAAATATTATGAAAAATTGAATGTAGTCTCATCAGAGATAATTTTCATGTCAAAGAGAACATAATGTAGAAAGAAGTCTAGCCCAAGAACAAAGGTATGGGGGTATGGTTGTAGACTATATAGCCCAATAAGAGGGAGTGACAAGGTGGAAGGTACATGGTAGTTATCATAGTGAGGAAACTTTAAATAAGCTCAACAGTAAACTAAGAGCCTTCCATATAGGTGTAAATATGAGTGAAGAATAAATAGTTTAGGGGAGCTACTCTTGATGGATCATTTAGTGTAAAATTTACCTATGAGATTCTATCGACTAAGCAAAAATATGATTTTCAATGGAAGATGCTTTGGAAAATAAAGACAATTTTAAAGATATCAATGCTCCTTTGGTTGGCTATGCATAATATCCTAACATTAGATAACTTACATAAAAGAGGGTTTTAAATTTCTAATATATGTTATTTATGTGAAAAGAAATGTTACACTTAATGTTAGGATGTAGTTATTCCCTTTTGATTCTTCACTTAATTGAGGAGAAGGAAGTTGTTTGGGTATTACAAAATAGAATTGTGTATTGGATAGAACAATGGGAAAATCCCTTTAGGATTGAAAAGTTTAATAAGATATGGGCTCTAATTCCATCCTATTATGATTGGGGGGTTTGGTTGGAGCATAATAGAAGAATATTTAAGAAGAAAAAGAGAGCCTCAAGAATTAGGGAAATTATCTAGGAGACTATAGTGGAAAATATTAAAGTCTAGAATATGAAAGAAATTAGGGAATTGATAGAGGAGGTAAGGATTAGTAAAAAATGGTACCTTATTCTAGTTGAGATGAAGAAATACACACAAGGGAATCCAAGAATAAGGGTAATATGGCATATGCTTAGAGAGGGATGGCTAAAGCTTAATTTTAATGGAGCTTCTAAAGGAAAATTTGGGAAGGTAGGGGGAGTAGTGATAAGGGATATCAAAGGGATCCTAATTGGTGTTGTTAGTGAAATTTTAGGCTTTATGATGATTCATCAAGTAGAAGCTAAAGTAGCTTTGATTGGAGCAAAACTGGTAAGGCAATTAGGAGTAAGAAAGCTAATAGTAGAGGAATATTCTATCAACCTTGTCAATTACCTATATGAGAGGACTACAAAGGGATGGAAGGTGTCAAGTATAATAATAGAATCTCTAAGTATCCTTAACTCACTAGAATATGTGGAGATGAATCATGCTTTTAGAGAAGGCAATAGGGTGGTAGATTGGCTGGCTAATGGGGGGATCTTCGTGAAAAGGACCAAAAGTGGATTTCCTCAAATAATGTTCACCCAAACATAAAAATGTAGTAGAAAGCAAAGAGGCATAAATATGTTATATATGATTCAATCAAATGTTAAACCAATGACCTATACTTTTTTATAATTTGGAGGAGTAAACTCCTAAGAAAAAGCCCTGCCATTGTAGATATGGGGTCATGTGGCAATTCATCGAGATTTTTTTTTTATTTAGATGATATTTGGTATTTGTAATTGTGAAACCCTAGTTTTGTCATTAGTAGTAATTGGAAACATGGCAGATGTAGTGGTATTCTACTTAATATGTCCCTTGGTGGACAATAGGCTCATAGACTATCCCATAGACATGTGGTTACTGCATAAGGTTTAAAAATCCTATGAAATCAAGTTTACTACTCTCGCACCTTGATTTATCTTCTATAGTAGATGCAATGCTCTATCAATAGTTAGTTGGGACTTCATATACCTAAATTACACAAGACTAGATATCAGTTTGATAGTGAGTTATCTCTTATTATTCATGTAGGAGCCAAAGATGACACATTTAAAGGTAGTAAAAAGAATTCTAATATATATATAGGGCAATATTAAATATTGTTTGGAATTCAAGAGTGATTGGTTCCTCTTAATAGGTTATACAAATGCAAATTATGTAGGTTGTATCAATGATTGAAAATTCTCCTCTAGCTATGTTTTCTTTCTAGGATCTACATCTATATCATGGAGAAGCAAGAAACAACAAAAATTTGTTTAGCATTCTACTAAAGAAAAATATCGTGCAATAAGGGGAGTCATCTATGAAGCAATATGGATGAAATATATGTTGAAAAATAAGAGAGTACAACAAGATAAACCTATAATCATGCATTGTGATAACCAAGGTGTACTAAAATTTATTTGTAATTCAATTTTTTGGGAAAGGACCAAGCACATTGACATGGAGTGTCACTTCATCCATGAACATGTTCAACAACAAAAAATCCAGTTCAAATTTTATCCTACTCAAGAACGAGTAGACATCTTCACCAAACCATTGGGATGAGTCAAATTTGAAGAATTCTAAAATTTCCTCTCTAAGACTATGATGTAATAAGGGGGGAGAATGTTAGAAATTTTTACGTCATGTATAATATGAATATAAGTTGACTAACCACTCAACACATGGTTTATAAGGTTCACGAGGGGAAAAGGGTAGTTATAATATATGCCATATTTGGGCAACTATTATATGTAAATACCCTTTCACTTTCATAATGCAATTCATTCAAAGCATTAAGATCTCACATTGGTGATAATGTGAACTTGACTAGTAGAGGTTTTAAGCACTATTATTAGCCATTGCTTTATGGCCTCTATCAAAATGAACTCCCACTTAGTTTTATAGGTTATTAAAACCCCTCTATAATTCCCCTTATATGATATGGCTAAATTTTTGCACAAGGACCAACAAAAGCTCATTGTTGTATTACCTCTTTCTAGATCTAGTTTGATTTTTTGAACCAAAAATACATCTAGATTTTAATGGATGACCAAGTTATTTACTCCTATTTTCTTATTTTCCCATCTGAACCCTCTAGTGTTATAGTAATAAATTTCATCATTGATAATATAGTAGAAGTAGAGTCAAATTATTCTACCTCTTTTTAGGACTTTTCTTTACTATATTTTTTAATGTGTCCTTGATTATAGCCTACTTCCATTTTTCTATATTTTTTTAAGCTTCTCTCTCACTGAGATTTGTGTGTGAAACACATATTGCTCTAGTTTTGGTTTTGGTCTTTGGAGAAGAGGTGATGTCCTAATTTCGTTAGGTATGTGCTTCCTTTTCTAACCTTGGGGTTTTTAAGACTCCTGCTTCCACATTTTACCCTTCTTTTGAGTTAGAGTGCATTTATTCCTCTTCATCTTGATCTTCTTCTAGGATTTTTATGTTTAGTAGAGGGTCTTTTTTGGAGGTTTCTTCTTGTTGTTCAAGAGAAATTACTTTTACTTCCTCCAAATCTTCTTCCAACAAATTGTATTGAATTTGAACTTGTCTTTTCTCTTTAGAATTTTGATCTTTTAGAGATATAGACATTCTTTCCTATTTTCATTTTGACTTTTATAAAGTCCTGTTGTTGCCAAAATTGAGCCATAGGATTTCTAGGGCAATCTCTTTGGAAGTGCCCATATTCATGATATCTAGAACACTTGAAATGTATCTGGTCATAGCCTAGTTTTTGGGTATGTTTTAGCCCCCTGAATGACAATGTAATGGCTTATGATATCCCCTCTGCTAGGTTTAATTCAACATATATTTGATTTGCCATGTACTTTTGATATTTTAGCTCCTCTTTCATTTTGTAGATTTTGATCTTATATTTTATGGCCTTCAATGTTTCTTACTTCCAAAGATGCAATTGAAGGAAAGGAAGACAAACCCATACTAGGAATTTGGAAGGAGTCTCTTCCAAAGGATCAAAACGAGTATTTCACATATTCACATAGTTTGATTTCTAATCCTGCTCTTACTTTAGCTCTCCATTATTTTTCAATCTAGAATTCAATGGTTTTCCCTAAAGACCATGAACTAGTAAATTACATATAAGAGCCAACATCGAGCGACCATAAATTTCTTCATCAATAGCTTCATTTTTTATTTCTATTATGGGAATTTCTTTCCATATTTTGACCATTTTCAAATCATCCTTAGCCTCTAAAGGTTTTTTTTGTTCTTTGAATTTATTTATTAGGGATTTAATGGTTCTATATGAGACTGGATTTTTTCTCACATAGGGCTTATTTGAAGGAATCCATGATTTTATTAAGGGGCAAGTGAGTTATAGGGTTTTAGGTGCTTAGCTCCAACTACATATCTCTCCAAAACCTTTGGTACCCTCAAGTTGTACCTATACCTAGTGGTTCGTTAGTGGTTATTAATATATTATCTTTAATATTTTTATTTTTAATATTTTTTTACTATAAATATATAAATGAATATTAATTACAATAATGAGTAAGTGCAAGAATAAAATGAGTGCTGCAAATAAGAAGCAAGAGTGCAAGCAAGAAGAGTCATTTTTTAATTGTAAATATTTGGACAAATTTAAAAAATTAAGATTTTTTATAAAGAAAATTTAGATAGCATGGAAGAAAAATCCTTTTTTAAAGGTCTAACTGGAAGGAAGGATGCCCTAGCCATAATAAGAGGAAGAGTAAATTTATGGCAAATCCTGTCCAAGTAGATGTTACACTAGAAGTGATTATTGAGGATGAAATAATTGATTATAGAATAATGATTCTTAAAACCAAATATTTAATATATAAGTTCTATGTAAGTTCCATGGATATTTGTTAGGTTTTCTAGAGATTCAAAATTAAATAAAATAGAAGTGGGGATTGGATTCAAATTATTCAACAACTTTTATTTTAAGAGGATTTTTCCTCTTCATCTTCTTTAATTCA
The DNA here is from genome assembly GCA_028583015.1 of Wollemia nobilis. NCBI lineage: Eukaryota > Viridiplantae > Streptophyta > Pinopsida > Araucariales > Araucariaceae > Wollemia > Wollemia nobilis. The sequence goes on from JAQPPZ010001195.1 coordinate 23,722,200, forward strand.
ATTAGGGATAAAATATTGTGTGGTAGTCCATGGTTGAGGGGGTAAGATGCACCATATTTAATACCATAGAGTGAGAATTATTATGTGGAAATATAAACTATTAAAATGATTCCACAATGGGATAGGCGTTTTGGACTTCCATATTAATTTTTCAATAAGAAGGTTTTGAAGAATATTAGCAATAGTCTAGGGGAGTTCATCTAGGAGATACCAACTACTAAGGAGAAAAATCATGGTGTATATGTTTCAATATGTGTCACCATGGATATTTTAAAACCTTTACCACAATCCATTAAGATTAAAATATGAATCGAAAGAATGCAATGAATAATTAGATTATGAAAGCATTGCATCTTTATAATATTGGACACATGACAAGAGATGATGGAGAAATAATTTTTTTTTTGTGATGATACAAACTTTAAAATGAAGCAATGAGATCATAATTTAATAGAAGCTAAACTAGAGTAAGGATTTTTTGTTGAAATTATAATCTAATTCATGGCGAATACCAACACTCTATGATGTAATATTAATAGTCCTAAGGGCACTTCATTATAAAATGTATACAATTTATTGTAATATTTTATTTTGTACATGCTATGGGCCATGGTCAACTTTGTTATAACTTCTAATTAGCCTTCAACTCTCTTGTTATGCTAGCTTATGTTAAACTCTTTTATATGAGTAGGAAAACATTTCCAAGTCTAGAAATAAACTAGTAGGGATAGCAAGGAATACTTGGGCTTTCTCTATTTTTCTAAAATCTATAGGAATTGAGATTACCAAAATTTTGGGTGGCCATATTTGCCAAGAAATATCCTAAAAATGTCAAATAAACTATGTAAAAATGGGGTTCTATAGGTCAAACAACCATCATGGATTGTCAAAGTAGGAGGAACAATCCTAGAAATAGTCAAAAACTTAGTGTTGACTAGGATCACATATTTTAGAGGTGGTCCTACTACTAGAGAATTTTTAATAAATAGGAATCCAACAATGGATTCTAGTTTGGGACAAGTTAAAATAGTGTAGGAATTAATGTCTTAGAAACACATCATTCAACATGATAGTTCTAAAACTAATAGATCTTAGCCCTTTTTAAATGCCTAGGCAAGGGAATAATAGAAATATTAGTTCTTCTATGTATATCTACTCTAGCCTTGTATTGATTACATTCAAAATTATTAAACATACAATAGGTAAACAAATTATAGCTATCAATTGCACCAAAATTTATATCAAGTTGGTCATCATTATCATCTAAATAGGAACTTCCATTAAAACTACTTGGTAATATGCCACACCCACCTTAGAAATAGAAGTAGTGGAAGGAGCATTCTTAGTTTCAATGTTAAAGGATTGATTAAAATCACTACTTGTTTCATTATCAATTTTCTTTTCCATGTTATCATTATAATTACAAAACGTTACTTGTTTCAATTTTATAACATCCTCATGGGATTTATGTAATTTATCCAACCATTGATAAAACAAACTAGGATATTCTCTCTATTTGGGTTTCAATAATATTGGAAAATTTTCTACTACCTCTTGAGGATTGATCATCTTCATATTCATACCTATCTCAAGGGAATTTCAAACAAAATTTAGAATGCCCCTTGTATACCTTCCTTCTAGAAGTCCACTAAGGCTCATCTTTATAAATGAAAACTTTCTATGTTTCATCTATAGAAGGAATAAAATTACTATCATGACTTGTAGAAGAGACCCTAAGGATCTAAGTCTCCCTATATGGTGAAAATTTTATCATCATACTAGTACATTGTCTACCTAATATCATGCTATAATTGGTCTTAAAATCAAAAACCATAAAATTCTCTCTTACCTCCTTAGTACCAACTAAATTTGACAATCAAATGCAACCCATAGGATCTTGAGGTTTACCATTTTAAGCATAGCAACAATTTCTAGTAGAAAGGACATTTTATATAGGGATAATAAGTTTATCTATTGAGGATAATGACATAACACATATACCACTCACTTCATCAAGTAAAATCCTACGAATTGTCATATTATTAAAAATAAATAGTTATCATAAATGGTAGGTGTAACTGGAAAAAATGCTCACACCCGATATGGTGATCTATTGCAATAAAAGAAAGATAACAAATAAACATGCACCAATTGACAACAAGAAGGAAATAAAAATACAAGAATCCTTTATTAATTCCAAATTGAGTCAAGTTACATATTCATCCCTCTTAGGGATACCCATTTTGATACTTCAATTACAATAGATCTAATTCCCCTTTTCGGGTAGATGTGAATCAAATGCCTTCTAGGGTGACACGAACTGCTCTAGGGTGTCGATGACCCTCTTCTCCATGATTAGAGGTATTTGTTGCATTGAATGGCATGACCCTATTAATCCTGCATTCAAGAAAAAACAAGAAGCATGTTAAAAGCAAAGGTAGCCTCTCTTGATGAGGCCTTTAAAGGGTATTAACATAAAAAGATGTCATGACTAACAATAATCAAGAAAATGCAAGAAAGATGCTAAAACTATGCAAAACATGAAAATATTATCTAGAAATCCTATAAGCTAAATCACATCTAACTATCTAATGGCCTAATTACAAGATTGAAAGCATGGAGGCATGAAAAAGATTCATTAAAGTGTTAATTGCTACAATGAACAACATTTATCAAACATTCTAAATCTACCAGTCAGAATCTCTAAAACTGCTAATTGAAGTGCTAATAAGGCTAATCTAACCTAGCTAAATAATCTACAAAAGGAAAAACAAGGGAATCTACCCTAATTTGCTCACCGTGGGTCTGATGCGTGGGTGGCACTATTCACCATGGCTGAAAGCCACGGCGGAGCTTTGAGTAGGTTTGCCCTCCAAATCAGGGCTTTCTCTTCGATCCACCTTATCAAATTGATGTCCAAGGGTCGCCTCTATGTCCTCTAATAGGTTTGGTGGTTGAATTGATCTGATGGTGCATGGATTGCACAAATTGATGTTTCTTGGCTCTCCTAGGCTCCTAGGGCTTCCATGGCAATTTGATCTCCAATTGGGTAGCAAAAGTATCCCTCTCAATGCATGTAGTTGGCTTATGCAATTCGATAGGGCTTCACTACTCAATTGATAAATGTTTCTCCAGACTTATCCCCAATTCGGAGGGGGATCTTATAGCAATTGCCAAGGGGCTAGGAGTAGCTTCCTCATGAAGCTAAGATCAATATTGGGTAGTTGAGCTTGTTGGATGGAAGGATCTAGAACCTTCCTCACTCAAACCACTCCAATATGCAACCAATTGGTCATTGCAACCAACTTTGGGTCGGATGAAGGCCAACTGATTCTAAGTGCTGACCGTGGATGACAGGTGCGGTGAGCACTGCTAATCGCAGGTGTCAGTAGTGACTAGCACTAACTAGGAAAAGGTGCCCAATTGAGTGGTAAAAACCATTGCTATACCTTGGATCTATCCAAAGGTCTTCCATATGGTCTTCTAGCATGTCCCATATGAGTAGTCACCTCGACATGATGCATTTTAGGTGTCTAAAGATGCCCCTTTTGAGATGCGTTGTGATTTTGAACAATGCTGAGCAAAACTAGACCTCCTAAAATGATGTCGTAGGTTGCATGATGATCATTGATCTGATCAAAATTAGATGCCCCGAGTCCAGCAAAAGGACGCGCATCCTCGAATCATTGCTTCTAACTCGATAGAAGGCTTAAATTTGAAAAATTTTGCACTCATCATCAGACATTCGGATAGCATCAATTCCAAGTAGGCTTTCACGCTTGTCAATCCGAAAGGAAGAGAGTTACAAACTAACTATCATATTTGCTATTTTCCCCAAGCAAAGGGGTAAGCTTATGATAGTCTTTAGCAATGATTCACAAGGACGAACGTAATTTTGACAAGATCAAGGGATCTTCTATTGACTTTGATTATGATTTGATATTATGACTACCCCTTCAAGCGACGAGTCGATGAGGGTAATGATAATTAAATGAAGCGATGAGGTCGCTTGACCACTATGAATGATCTTTGCACAAATTAAGATTTAGCATTTGAATACTTGGCAAGGCCTAATCAACTATGATTACACCATTTAGAGTAATTGCCTATTTCTATCCCATGGAGTGGTCCAACCATGAAGGCCTTCTTAGGGAATCAAAATGATAGCAATATCTATTAGGTTTGTAGTGAATCATAATGTCGATGATATGCTAAAAATGTCATAGGAGAATCATGATGAATATCTCATTCTCGTGGAGCAGTCCGACTGTGTAGGCCTTCTTAGGGATTGAAATGAAGCATAACAATTCAAAAATGATGAATTTACCCCAAATGTCCTTATGGTAATTTACTCATCTTTCCGGATTGCATGGATCGCAAGTCACTGCAACCACCAAGTGTATAGGGTAAATAACTAAATACGAGGTGCATTTGGCTTTTGATTTATTTGATTTTTTTGTTAATTTTGAATTTTTTGGCTTATCTGGTCTGATTAACATCCTTTATTTGACCTTTTAAGGCTCTCCACGATGGGAATTTGGAGCAATTAATGTAGTTTGCTAACCATTCTTGTCAGAAGCAGGCCAATTCCTTAACCACGGATATCAACCGTCGATGAAAAACTCTAATCTGGGGACTGCAGATGTTAACCACGGGCTACACAAAAATAAAAAATTATATAAGGTTTTTTCGCTTTGCTAATTTTTATTATTCACCTAACATCGACAATAAAACTGAGAGCTCTGGGAGGTAAAAACTACATTCTGACACGGAACGCTATTGAAAACCTGACACAATTCTAGTTTTCCACATCGATGGTCGATCAGCCAGAAACCTTGACTAGTGGAGGAGCTGATGCTTCTAAGGTAACTCACAAACCGAGACCTCGCAATTACATTACCATTTTAAAATTAACCACACTAAATAATGGGTTAACAAATCTCATTAAACTGTCGATAACGAACCACACCCTAGCTAGGTTTAGCATAGGTTAGATTAGAGGGTGGGTTAATTAATTTATTTAGGGTTTTGGGATTATTTATGGGGAGCACATGACCCTAAAAAGGTCATGCCCCTTAGCTGCGAGTGGTAGCCGCGACTCCCAATTAGAAAATTGGGGGCCATGGCTGTTATCCGCGATGGGATTTAAATCCCAATGGTCATATTTTTGACCGTTGTGTTGACCGCTACTAGGACCCACGACGCGTGTGAGTTAGGAAAATTTTCAATTTGTTTAATTTTTTTGATTTTTCTAGGCAATTCATGCCATTTATTGCAATGTTGAAGTGCTTTTTTGATTTTTTTGAAATTTGTGATCATGTGTTGACATGTTTTTGTGTTTTTTATGCGTTTTCAAATTTGTTTTGACAGTTTTCATTATTTTTCTCTGTTTATTATTTTTGTTACTTAGACTTTGACTAATAGAGCGAGGGAGACCGATCTCCTTCATAGCCTTCACGGTGATCTCACTCCCGAGGAGTGGGAGTGGTTCACTGTTGTGGGGTTCGGTTATATCTTGAACCTCCCCACCATCTAGATTGACCAAGCATACTTGACTACTTTGGCCCATTGTTGGGATACGCGGACCAACACATTTCACCTATCGACGGGTGAAATGACTGTCACTTTGGAGGACGTCTACCATATCTTCCGCCTTCCCATTGATGGTGAGCCCATCACATCTTCTCCTACCTCGGCTAGGAAGGCCATATTTGATGCTATCTTTGGTAGACAGAGTACTGAGGCCCAGGACCATAATGCCCATGGAGGTATCCATGTCGAGGAGTGGTTCGAGGCCAAATTCTTTTCACAGTGGGAGGTTGTATTTATGCACTTGATTATTTAGATAGCATGAGGTTCCCTTGGAACCTCCTGGCTCGGACCAGAGAGGTTATGGTGAGCTCAACTGCATGACCTCTCATCCTATCATGGGGGAGCACCCTATTAGCACATCTCTACCACGAGCTGTACCAGATCGCACGTCATAGTAGAGTAGGCATCAGTTGTAGCATCCTCCTTCAAATTTGGGGTTGGCAGCACATCTTGATTGAGTACCCCATGGACTTGCCCCTAATGATTACTGACATTGATGAGGAGAGTCAGTGCTATATCGCTTGCTAGCCCTAGGAGGGAGAGGGCTTCAAGAGTAGGTCTCATGTAGGAGACCTAGAGCATTACATTGCTAGATTGGCACAACTCCGCCCTAAGCACATATAATAGTGATCATACATGGACTACTCGACATGGACAGATATGAACAGGGACCTACGTTGAGCACACAAAGATAGATGGATATTTGGTTGGAAGGTCGACATATGTGAGTACCACTTCTATTATTGCGTCTTGAGGTAGTTTGGGATCTATCAGGATGTCCCAGAGATAGACACCTGGTCCTCGAGAGGGACCTGACATGGCCCCATGTGACTCCCCTAGGGGATGAGGATGATGACTTCCAAGAGTCAGGCCTAGTGGATGCAGGCACTACTCCGGACTATGATGGATGGTGGGCAGATTTCTAGTGGCATGGAGAGGGTCCTCTAGGCCAACCAGCTAGTGGATTCATAGTAGAGGGCATAGAGGTGGATCCTTAGGGGTGTAGGACCCACCAGTGGATAGAGGGTGCATAGGGCATAGGGGCCACTACAGAGGAGGGCCCATAGGTGGAGGTAGAGGAGGAGGTATTAGAGGAGGGTGAGGCACCTCCAGACAATGATATTGGGTAGCTGAGAGCCTAGATTGTCAACCTCTAGAGCCAGGTTGGGAGACTACAGACTTAGATTCTACACAAGGATACTACCATCGCCATGATAGAGGTGAAGCTCACTCATGGGGAGAGGCGGTGGTAGGGATATAAGGAGGAGAGGACAACTCTCCATGCATAGGTTACCACTATAGATACTTGGATCACATAGCTCACAGGTGAGCGGGATCTGGCACAAGCATAGCTGAGTGTCGTGACTACTGAGAGGGACCTACTTAAGGTGGTGAGGGGAGATCCCTCATATTCATAGGCTATCATGCCACCTTTGATAGTGCCCTCTACTTTGCTACCAGGAGGTTGTGATCCCATGGTAGAGATCCAACATCTACATTCCCTCGTGGAGGAGGGTAATGAGCGATAGACAATGAGTGCAACTCACATCTCCCAGCTGGAGGGCTACATCAGGCTGATAGGTGGGGAGGTACCAGAGGATACCCACACTATAGGGACTCAGAGGACCAGGTCTAGGACCAGGGAGATAGGGTAGTCTTTTGCTAGCTCGAGCCATAGGATGCATAGGACTGAGAGGACTCATAGGTCTTCGAGCACTCATGGTGCTAGCTCGCAGAGGACTCACAGGGATGGTGGAGGTGATGGAGGTGCCTCATAGACTGGGGGTGCAGGCCCTATTTAGTATAGATCTTCAAAGATGATTTTTGTACCAGTTTTGAGTGTAAGGTCGAGGACCTACATAGTTGTAGCCTACGGGTATTTTGATATACCTTGATACTATGTACTCTTGACACACACACACACACACACACACACACACACACACACACACACACACACATATATATATATATATATATATATATGATATGACATTTCATATCATTATATGTGTATTTTATTTTTGGTATTTTATGTTTATGTTATGCACATGGATGTAATGTAGATATTTGATTTATTGCTATATGATGTGGATGCAATGATATACATGTGTATATGGACTACTTTATGATGCTATGTATACGAATGCAATATTTTATGTTTAATGCAATTTTGATCTGCTTCACTTGTATGCATTTACTTTATGTTGTTTATGACATGATTCGTGCCATGTTTGTATTGCATGTATTTTTGATGATATTGATTTATTGTAAATGGACATGTATGTTTTAATCACTTAAAACACAATGTATGCAATATGATATGAGGTTTTAACAATCTAATGGATGACACCACATAATGTATAACAATCATGCATGATAATTGCTATATTTGATTATGAATCTTTATTGATTTGACACTCATATGTGAGTTGTAATGCACTGTTTCTATTTATAAGCTTTTGTAAATTAAAAAGATATGCATAAAATAGTCAGTGGGTGTTTAAATATCATTTTTGACATCCATCCAGTATCTAACATATATCACAAATAGTTCTAATAAACAAACTCTCATAAACGAGATTGTATATTTGATGATTGCATTTGAAAATTTGATTGTTGCTTTTTGGGAATTTTTGAGGCTTTCCATGAGACTCAAACACCCTAGTTGACTGATAAAAAGTTGTATACTAACCATACTAGACTTTTGAAACATAAGGCTTTCACTAGGATAGGCCCTAACTATTCATTATCCCTGTGTGTGCAAATGAATATATTAAGATAAGGCATAAGCATACCCCGATGTCAGGCGAGATTCTTTCAGCCCATTGCTAAGATTGGGGGTCTACAAATGTCTTACCCAATCCTAGGTTTAGATTTTAGTTGGACTAGACCACTTAGGCGATACAGGACACCTGAAGCTAGCTCTTCCACATTCAAACATTGGTCTGCACAAGAGTGGAATGCTAATGCATCAAACATATCGCCATGCGTAAGGTATAATAGTGCTGGCAATTCCATGGATTCAAGTTAACTCCCTTATTTTTTTTTTCAAATTTTTGGGATACTTGCTCATATAAAGTGATAAAAATCACAGTTTGTTTTTTTTGTACTTTAGTGACAATAATCACTGTTTATTTTGTACTTTCTTTATTTTTCTTATTTTTTTCTTTCTTTTTCTTGAGCAAGGGATTTGATACTAATTTGACTTTCTTTGTACAATTTTATCTTCATTTGACTTGACTTTTTAGAATTTACATTTGATAATTTGCTTCAAAAACTTCCTTTGGGGATTTTACTTTGGGGAACTGTTTTTGGGATATCGATCTAGGATATCGATCTTATGATATCAATATGGGATATCAATTGGGATGTCGATCTATGATATCGATCTAGGGTATCAATCTGGAGGATTGATCTGGGATATCACTTTGGGATATTGCTCATTTTAACGTAAGCAAGGGATTATGGGTAGGGAATGAACTTGTCCTTTTTCCAATTACCAACATTTCCTGTACTATCCACACAGGGGGATAAGCAAGAATAACTCTTTTCACCTTAGGATACCTAGTCCTACTTTGTAGCTTTCATATTCCTCTAGTCCTTATTAGGATTGTTTAATTTGTTGATTAGTGATAGAATTCTGATATGCTAAGGGCTATACTAACTAGACCTCAACTAAAAAAATCAAAGCAAGCTTTCTATCAACTCTTGAGAAGACCTCTAGGTATGGTTGAATGATCAGAAAACCTTAGTATATTCTTCATAGCAACAATTGGGGTTGTGTTGAAAAACACAATTACTCACAAGGGTGATAAATGGATGAAAAGGATAGTGCATAGATGCATGATTGGAACACAAACATGGTATCGTTTGTAAGATTTTAATGCAAGAGCGACGGATGATTATACCTAGTGCAATGCAAAGATGAAAATGCATGTGGAAAATGAGATGCATGATGCAAAATGCAATGCAATGATATGAATGAAATGCAAATATTTTTTATTTTTGATATTTTTCCAAATTTTTATGGATTTTAACATTTGGTTTGACCAAAGAGCTTACAGACGCCTTTGGAGCCTTTTGAGATTGACCAAGCGGTTTTGAGAAACCCTTGGAGCCTTTTAGGATTGACCAAGTGGTTTTGAGAAACCCTTGGAGCCTTTTAGGATTGACCAAAGGGCTTATAGATACCTTTGGAGCTTTTTAGGATTGACCAAAGGACTTATAGATGCCTTTGGAGCCTTTTAGGAGTTTAGGCATAAAATACTTTAAGATGAAGGATATTGAGAGGTTCAGGCTCTTCAACTCCTCCAAGCGATGTCAAGTGATATGTCCCAGGTCCAATATTCTCCGAGATCATATAAGGACCTAACCAGTTAGCCATGAATTTGTCTCACATTTTTGGCAATAAATTTGAGTTATGTTGGTTCTCTTTTAGCACAAGATCACCAACCTCAAAGTCTCTCAGATGGACTTTGCTATTGTAAGCTCGTTTTAAATGCTCTTGATAAATGCAAAGGTGCTCAAGGGCATTCACATGATGTTCATCAAGTAGCATCAATTGATCTAGGCAAGCTTGTCATGCGGTGTCATCATCAATGAACTCTTTCAATGCGATGCACAACATTGGAATTTCCAACTCTAAGGGCATAATGGCCTCAATGCCATATACCAGTGAAAACGGAGTTGCCCTAATGGGAGTCCGAATACTAGTCCTGTAAGCCCATAAAGCAAGGGGTAGCTGGATGTGCCAATATTTGTGGTGCTCTTGTACCATATTTTTCAATATGGATACCACTGTCTTATTTGAAGCTTCAACTTGTCCGTTTTCTTATGGATAATATGGAGTCACAAAACTATGTTTGATTCTATACTTAGACATCAAAGATCTCATAGTTTTGTTCTTAAATTACATTCCATTATCTAACACTATCTTGGATGGTATCCCAAAATGACTTATGATATTGGTGAGTATAAACTCAATAATACACGCTCCAGTTGTCGTTGTTAAGGGGATGGCTTCCACCCATTTAGTGAAATACTCAGTAGCCATGATAATAAAGGTATGTCGACCCGATGATGGAGGAGAGATATTACCGATGAGATCAAATCCCCACTGAGAAAATGGCCAAGCCGCTTGAATGGGCTGTAAGGCTTGTGATGGCAAGTGCGTAAGATTAGCATGGTGCTAACATTTAACGCATTTCCTGACATACACATTGCAATCCTTCTCCATAGTGGGCCAATAATAACCCATTCGAAGGATGCACTTGATGATAGCCATGCCACTAAAATGGCCACCACATGTACCATCATGAGCTTGAAAAATTTCCCAAGATGACTCTTGGGGCTCAAGACAACGAAGGAGAACTCCATCATAGCTTCTTCGGTATAGGATGTCTTCTAACAAGACATATTTTTTCACTTTATTTTTAAATGTGTGCTTCACAACATGCAACAATCCCTGAGGGATTACACCAAGTCTAAGGAAGTCATATATCTGTGACGTCCAATTATGATAAGCTTCGACTTCAATCGACAAGACAACATGTTCCCCTTGTGGTTCTACATTGGAAAATGCAGATTGGGAAATAATATTATGGTGAATGGTAATACCACTCCTCGTATGATCTTACGAGATCAAAGACCCCCAAGATGCTCTCTTGAGAAAGTCTCTAGCTCTGTAGAACCATTCATGATTTGGTTCTACATGAATCATGTTGATTGAATCTTTGTTATCCAATGCTTCGCATTAGCAAAGTGTGACAATATTTTTACATGGATGGTCATGAAATTGGCAGACAAATTCTGAGGGATTAGAGATCCCAAAGATGCCATTTTGTCTACAAATCTATTAGATGAATGAGGGATTGCCTCGATGTCATACTATTCCAATCGAGCTAGATAAATGTCAACAAGATCCTTGTAAGCTTTCAATACCGGACATCGACATTGAAATAATCCCTTAACTTGGTTCACAATGAGAAGGGAATCACCAAAGATATTTAGCCTTTTTATCTTCATGGCGATGGTTGTTTGGAGACCCAAAATTAGGGCTTCGTATTCAGCATTGTTATTAGTGCAAGGAAAGTCTAACTTGAATGACAAGGATATTGGAGCTCCTTGTGGCGTGAACAACACTATTCCTGCACCACCCCCTTGCTCACACTTCGAACCATCGAAGAACAAGGTCATATCGACTTTGTTATTTGGTTCTTCGGGTGCTTTTGATAAGGCAAAGACTGCATCATCAAGAAGCTCTATGGTGAGGGGCCTACTATTTTTGAGAGGTGCCTCAACTAGTTGATCTGCTATGACTTGTCCCTTAATGGATTTTTGGCTTATGAATTCCAGATCAAATTATATAAGTAGCATGATCCACTTTGTAGTATGTGTATTATGATATGTCTTGCTCATCATATACTACAAAGGATTTTGTTTGGATATAACATATATCATATGACTCAACATATAGTGTCTTAATTTCTTTGTAGAAAACACTACTACTAAACACAGCTTTTCCACATATGCATATCCAAGCTCATAACTCACCAAGGTTCTACTAATGTAATATATGGCTTGTTCTTTTCTTTGCATATTCTTTTGGGCTAACATGGTTCCCAATGCAAAGTTGGTTGTCGATATATATAACAGAAAAGGCTCATCTAGTCTTGGTGGAGCTAGCACTGGCGACATCATCGGGTATTGCTTAATTTTAGAAAAGGTTGCTCGACAGTCCTCATACCAATTGAATGGGACCCCCTTGTGTAGCAATCAATTCATGGGTCGACATTTTATCCGATAATTGAGTGATAAATCACTTTATGGATGCTACCTTGCCTTGTAGGCTCCTTAGCTCTTTGATGTTTATGGGGGCATGCATTTCTAGAATAGCCTTTACCTTTGTTGGGTCAACTTTGATGCCTCATTTTGAAATGATGAACCCTAAGAGCTTTCTTGAAGTTAGGAAAAATACGCACTTCTTAGGATTCAGCCTGACATTATGCTCTATTAGGTGATCGAAGACCTTCTTTAGGACCTCCACATGCTTAGAATACAATAATGACTTGGCCAACAAGTCATCAATGTAATCCTCTAGGATCTTATGCATATAGTCATGAAAGATATATGTCATAGCCCGCTGATATGTGGCACCAACATTTTTAAGGCTGAATGGCATAACTTTATAGCAAAATGTCCCCCATGGTGTTATAAACACGGTTTTATGCTAGTCTTCGGGCTTAATCTAAATTTGATTGTAACCAAAAAAACTATCCATTAAGGAGAGTATTTCATGACCTACAGTTGCGTATACAAGAGCATCGATATTCGACAATGGAAATAAATCCTTTGGTGTTGCCTTATTTAGGTCTCTTAAATCCGTACAAATACAGATCCTTCCATCAGGTTTTCCTACAGGCACCATATTGGATACCCATTTTGGATAGTCGATGGAAATGATAAACTCTACGTCCAACAACTTTTGTAACTCATCCTTAACCATTAAGGCTACTGTTGGATGCATCTTTCTGAGTTTCTGCTTGACTGGCTTCTTTGATAGATCTAGCGAAAGGTTATGAGTAACCAATTTCGGATCTAGACCCGACATATCTTTGTAAGTCCAAGAAAAGAGATCAGGTCTCTCTCTCAGTAGAGAGATGAGGTTGGCACGCTCATCAGGAGTCAAAGTATCCCCAAATTTGATCTTCCTTGGATTTGTGGGATCATTACTAATATCCACTTCAAAGGTCTCCTCTACTGACATATGGGATCCCTCCTCAAGCTGAAGAGGCATAGGGATCAAGTGGATGTCATCTGATAGGTTTATAGGTTCCTCATTGGAAGCATCCTCAACATGATATACATCATGTGCACAACCTAGTGCAAAATGGAAATGTTACAGCATTTCTTCGTTAGGGAAGAAATATTCAGGCTCTAGTGGTGAATCAACATGATCCCAATCAATAGCATCTACATTTAGAGGCAATAGTTTGGACGGATCGATTGGATTATGGAGTGGAGTGGTCAAATCAATGGAGATCATGTTGATGAAATGGATCATATCTCCAGGACCACATGCAAGTGACTCATCATTAACAAAACTTCCATCCACGAGATGTGGTTCTCGGGGTATGGGGATCTCTAAATTTGATCCATGAATAGACTATCAGATGGGATCATTGGGATCAAGGAGCTCCATGTGCATCATGGGATTGGGAAACACCATATGATAAATCATATTAAGATTCGGTGGTCTCCCCCTAAGGCAATGATGGAGATTGATTTCTCTGCACATATTATTAGCCGTATAAGGCATATTATGATAGCGTAAGTAGGGAGGTCCTAAGTAGGCTCTATCTATATCATATTCCTCATCACTATCATAATATAGGCCTTCACCGATATCTACTGGAATGTGATGCTCTGGAAAATGCAGCCCCATATAGGTTATCTCCTAATCGCTATCGTCACTATCCGATAGAACTGGGTATAAATGCTACAAATACGAAGGTGCTGAGTAAACTTGTGCAACTTCATATTTATATTGATCATTGTGTACGAATAACTCAACATCATTTGTTCCAAAATTGTAGTCTGGTCCATCACTTTCGATGATGGATACTGCATCAACATCCTTAGAAGCTACTTTTGATTCGGTAGTCATAACTATATCTAGATTTTGGAAGTGCATACCAATGTCATCGGTAGCTCCACAACTTTGATTTTCCAAGTTGGCTCTTGGAATGGGTTTTGGGCCGGTCTCCACCAAGATGTTTGCGTGATATATCTCGGGTGGATCTATAGTGATATAAGTCACTAGCCGGTTATCCATCTGAAATGCATAAGGATTAGGGTGATATCGATTGAAATCAACTTCACCCCCCAAACTGAGGTATAGGCGGTCTAAATATACCATGAGGAGTTTGGACTATCCTCTTCTATAGAATCCCAACCCGAATCTATTAGTAGGTAATTGATACTGTGGCTCTACAGGCTTCTTATGCCCCTGCTCGAATAGTTCGATATCGTAACCATGCCAATGGTAACACTCAAAGTATTTCATGGCATAGTTTGGGTTAGAAAGGTAATGAACGTTTACAGTGAATAACTCATTATCATCCTCATCCATGGGCATGGGAGATGTAAACTGGTCTAGCCCTCCATAGATAAATTTGGTTTGGTTGGGTGGTACCCCAAATGGTTCCATTGTCCCTATGGGAAGGTGATGGGTTCGCGATCGGCCCATGTCATGTGTAGTCTTGATAATTGGTGTAAATGTCACATTCTGCATAATGCATTCCCCTAATCCAAGATTAACCAAATGGATGGTCACCTGTGGTGCAGATGACCCTATTGAAGACGTAGGAGAAGCAGACTAAGGTGCCTCCTCGACTCCTTGAACTTCCTCTACTTCCATGGGAGTAGGGGCTTCAGCGATGACTGGTTTGGGCATTTTATTTATCCTCTTTTCACCCACTTTTTCTTTCAACTTCCTATCATCTCGATGTATCATAGATGAAGTTGGTCTAATGGAAGTAGCTATCGTGTGCTTCGATATTTAAGATGCGGATGTTGCAGGTCTGGCACACACTTCTTTGATTCTACCTCATGGATTTTTGATCAGCGAAACTGGTCACACATCTAAGTGCATTGAGGGGAGCAAAAATTCCCCTGATAAGTCTCCTAGATTCATGTATTTAAAGTGTTCTTCATTTGAAGGCACCACGTGAACTTGTACCTCATGAATGTATTTGATACACTGATGTAAAATAGAAGGGACACAATGAATTTATCTGATCCAAGACCTCCCTAGAAGTATATTATACTGCATAGCACCTTCGATTACATGACACATCATCGGGATGGTCTTCAGCCCCACATGGATAGGTAAAACTATAATACCGACCGTTGAGCATAATGCATCATTGAAAGCTCTCAACGTGAAGGTAGAAGGGATGATATGCATCTTGGGTAACTTTAGGCGAGTTAACACCTTGGTAGTTATGATATTTATTTATGAAACTGTGTCAATAAAAATCTGATTGAATGGTTTATGATTCACACACGCGATGATATGCAGTGGCGGGTCTGCTATAACAGTGGAAACTTGAATTCATGGTCATGAAATTGAATGACTGGCTCCTGACACTATTGCACATGTCCCACAAAGTGTGTAAATGCTTCAGGATCATGAGGTAGCACTTTTATGGACCTTAAGATGTCCATGAGCGTCTCTCTATGTTTAGGAGACTATTGAATTAGCTCATAAATTAACAAATTCACTAGAGTTATTTGGAGGTTTTGGATCAACCTACTCTTTATAGTCACCACCGGTCTAGTTGGTGGGCCGGGTGCATGCTGGACTAGCCTTGGAGGAGGTGCAGCTTGGACTCTAATAGGCACTGGAGGTTGATTCAGTCATTCATACCTCACGTTCCTTGTGACAATGTTGACCATTCCAACGAACCCCTAGGTTGGTGGTTCGATGTGAACTTGGTTGACTTGGCCGACATTATTCTTTGGTGCCTCATGATTTGGTAGAGGATTTTTGTAAATACCCATATTTTGATTGTCATGCACTTGTGGGTTATCAATAATAAGTGTATCTCTATTGATCATATTTTGCATGAGATGTTTGAAAGACCAACATACCTTGATGTCATGGCCTTTCGATCGATGAAAGATGCAATAATGATCATCCTTGTAGCCCTTAGGCTTGGGCTAATTTGGGTCCATTAACTTGACATCGGGTAAGCGTATAGCCTTCACCTTGCATAAATGATGAAAAATCAAAGCCAAGGACTTCTATAATTACATTAATACGTGAGGTGGGCTTTGCTATTTATTTTTACCCTTATAATTTTTGTTACGCTGTTCTAACTATGTAGGCAGAGGTTGGGCATGATAATTTTGCTTTTGTTACCCCTTATCCTCTTTCTGAAGGTTCAACACCACCTGATTAACATGGACTAGCTTGGCCTGATGTCTCTCAGTGCTTTTCTTGTGTCCCTCCTTCCTATTCCTGAGCTTCAAGTTACCCTTCTGTAACTTGATATCCTCTATTACCTTGACTTACGCCAAAGCCTATTCAAATGTCTAGTATTGCTACAACTATAGCAATAACGAGATATGTTTAACACAACTCTTCATGAACATTCATTTTAATTTAGAGGATGGGATGGAGAATGGCAACTTTTTCATCATTTTTCTCCATCGTTTTCCATAATCCATCACTGGCTCATCATCATGTTGTGTTAAAGCTACCAAGTCGAATAAGTTTACCTTATTATTGATGCCAAAGGAGAAGCATTCAAGAAATGCATTGGCTAGTTGTTTGAAACTAGTGATTTTGTACCTCTTTAGTTGATTGAACCACTCTCGAGCTAGGCCTAAGAGGGTCGTAATGAAGGTGTGCAGGAGCAAAGCATCATTTCTCTCAATATGAAAGCACATATCTAGAAAACTAGTCATGTGCTCTTGTGCGTATTTCTCTCCTTGAAACTTTTATAGTCTAGGAATCTTGAAATGCTCAGGATATGCTAAAATAGACACTGAAATGCATAGAGGTTCATTGTGAATTTTTTTCAAGGTAGGCTTCTGATAAGCAATCCCTTGCTTCTCTATGGATTAGAACTTCTCTTCTAAGGTCTTGTAGGCTTGCAAGGAAAGAAACTCATCCTCTCGAGATTGCCTTGGAGGCACCCTCGGGGGTAGATTCTTCCTCAGTTGAGTTGGGGGACTAGGCTTGCCCTCCTCCTCGAATTAGGAGATTTTTGGATATTCTTGTTCTAATTCCTCTCCCACTTCATTCTCATACTGCATATGCTCATGTTGTTCAGATTCTAGACATCGATCTCTATGTTGAGTCATATGGCGAGTATGTGTGTCGATGTTCTCAGGGTGTAACTCAAGCTATGAAGCCACTCATCTATCAACATGCTCCCTGATCTCACTGCGAGGAGGTAAACCGGTGCTAGCCAATCAATCCTCTCTCTCTACACTCTCATTTTGATCGAGGATATGTTGTTCACGCATGCACTGTTCATATAATTTTTGTCTTATGAACCTCTGCCTTTGAGTATTCTCATTTTTGAGGCACTCTTTCTCTACGCAAACATCCTCTAATTGATCTTGTATAATCTTCCATATCTGCTCTAATATCAGTCTATGATATTTATCAATATGATCGATCGTTTGAGGCCTCTGAGGGGTGCGATATGTTCAAACGAATTTATGAGTATATCCTCCAATGGACTGATTTGCCACACTCTTGCCTCAGTTTGTAAAGATGACATTCATGTATGTCTATCTCCTATAATCAGTACCTGCATGTGATGTCAGAGCACGCATATCTCGAGAACACTCGAAGCACTCTCCATGTTCTTGGGTAGTCCTAATGGTGCTTCTGCTACACACACTCATTGGTTGGGAGGGTGTAGGCATATGCTTATATCCCAGATGCCCTAGGACTCTATCTAGACCATCCAACTATTTACTATGCCATGGCTCGTGAAGCGATGTACCATTTGTTCCCACTTTGGATATATCTAAGGTGTACTTAACTACTATGTAAATAAAATCACCAAAGGCTAGCTAATCCAAATGCAGACATTGGTCTGTACAAAAGAGGAATTACTAATGTGACAAACATGTTGCCATGTGAGAAGGAATTACCCAATGTAGAGCAAGTTGGGCAAAAATCACCTGTTATGGGGTTTACCTCATGATTTTTGAATAACTGAGAAATTCCAGGGATTCAAGTTCAATACTCCCTTATTTTCTTCACATTTATGGGATAGGGTTTTCTTGTCATTTTCTAAACAAGGGGATTTTATTGCTTTGGAACATTTTTCTTTGATTTTTGTTTTTTTCTTTTATCTTTTCTCTTTTTCTTTCTCTTTTCCTTTTTATTTCTCTTTTTTGGGATACTTGCTCACATTAGATGTGGGGCAAGGGATTTTATTCGGGTAGGGATGAGCTTGTCCTTTTGCCAATTTATTAGTATTCTAGACCATGCACATGATAGGATAGCAAAAAAAAACTCTTTCACTTAAGGTATTTAAGATTTACTAAGCAATATCATTTTTATCGAATTTGCAACAAATCATTTTTAATATGTAAAATGTGTTCTTGGTTCAAGAAGTAGCAAGATCATTTGCAATACTAAAAAATTATTTAATGAAGTAATAGTGTTCTTTCGTACAAGAGAGATTTATAATCAAAGCAACAAAATCAAAATTTATTAATTATGAATTTTAGTGCATGGTTCAAGATAACTTTCGAATTTATCTAAAGTAAATTAAAATATAAATTGCAATATTAGTAGATAATAAATGCAGAAATATTGATCTAATAATGCTTTGAAATATTTTTTGGAATTTTCAGATTTTGTAATTTTTTTTGGTTATTTTTGATGATATATATATATATATATATATATATATATATATATATTACAACTATGTACAATGATGATACTATTGGCTTTATGCACAATATCTTTTCAGATGCATAATATTCATGGGTTCTAGATATTTTCCATCCAAGGTAGCCAATCTATATGCACCTGATCCAAATTTAGTAGTGATGATAAATGGTCCAAGCCAATTTGGTTGGAATTTTTCTTTAAGGTATTTTCTTGCATTAGTATTTTTTTTTATTTTCTTTCAAGACTAAGTGTCCAACTTCAAATGAACTATTATGGACTTTCTTTGCATATGATCTTTTAAGTTTGTCTTTGTAGGCACAAATATTCTCTAAATCATGGATGCGCTTTTCGTATAGAAGTTCCAACTGACTCAATCTTCCAACACGATATTTATCTCCTACTTCAGAATCTTGAAGTAAAAGAGCTAAAGAAGAAACTTCTAAATCAAATGGAAAAACCGCTTCAGCACCATAGACCAAGACAAAAGGTGAAGCACCAGTAGGAGTATGAACACTAGTTCGATTAGGCCACAAAGCAGGATATAATTATATGTGCCAGTCACAGCTTGTTTTATTAACCAATATTTTTAGAATTTTGATTAGTGTTTTATTAGATGCTTCAACTTGGCCTTTTCCTTGTGGATAGTAATGAGTAGACCATCTATGTTGAATTTTATATTTTTGACATAATTTTTTGACATATTTGTTTTTTAAGCATGTACCATTGTCGAAAATGAGATTAGATGGAATTCCAAATCTACAAATGATTTGATTGAAGATGAATTTGGAGACTTGCACTACTGTGCAAGAAGCTAAAGGCATAGCTTCAACCCACTTTGTAAAATATTCTATTGTAGTTATTATAAATTTATGACCATCATATGAGACAAGGTTGATTTTACCAATAATATCTAAACCCCATTTAGAGAAGGGCCAAGGAGCGACTATGGTTTAGAGTTCCTGAGGAGGAGCATGGACAAGGTCAGCATGTATTTGAAACTTGTCACAATGACACACATAATCATTAGCATCCTTTTCCATAGAAGGCCAAAAATAGCCTATTCTAAGGAGTTTTTTAGCAATGGCACTTCCACTAAAGTGTCCTCCACAGGATCCATCATGGGCTTCACTTAAGGCTTTCTTAGATTCTTCTAGGTTTAGACATATTAACATGATACCCTAAAAATATATTTTATATAAGGTATTACCAATTATTACGAAGCGAATAGCTCGCTTACACAGTAACCTACATTGGTTTTTATCTAATCCTTCAGGAAAAGTCCCATTCTGTAAAAAATTAAAAGTATTTGTGTACCAAGGTTCTGGAGTAATTTCATTAATAAAAAATACATAAAATGGCTCTAAGAAGGATTTAGAGGAAGTGGGTTCTTGGAGTTAATGAATAATTATAGTGGCATATTCATCATCCAACTCCAAAGGCAACAAAGAGGCAGCCGCGGCCATAGCATCAACAACATGGTTGCTAGTTCTAGGAATGGCTTCTAAAGTTACATTTTCAAATAAGGAAACAAGATTAAGCACATATTATTTATAAGGGTGAATTTTCTCATCTCGTGTTTGATAAAATTCATTTATTTTATTTATCACGAGTTGAGAATCCCCAAAAACCGATAAAATTTTTATCTTTAAAGCTAAAGCATCTCGTAATCCAAGGATTAGGGCTTCATATTTTGTAGTGTTATTAGTACATGTGAATTGTAATTTAAAAGATAAATGTATTAGGTGATTTTTAGGAGATATTAATATGATACCTGCACCTGCACCACTCATACATCTAACTTCATCAAAAAACAATGTCCAAGTTTCAGAATGATCTTCTTCTAAATTAAGACACTCATCCAAAATTCAAGATTCATGGGATGAGTAGACTCTATAGGAGTAGAAGCTAAGTGATCAGCTATAACTTGGCATTTTATGGATTTATGGCCAATAAATGCAATTTCAAATTCACTAAGAGCAAGAACCCACTTAGTTGTGCATCCTGATAAGTATGGTCTACTCATCAAGTACCTTAATGGGTCAGATTTAGCAATGACATATGTTTTTTGACTAAGCATATAATGTTGCAATTTTTGTGTAGAAAACACAAATGCTAAACAATTTTTTTCTAATGGAGTATATCTCATTTCATAACTTACTAAAGTTCTACTTATATAATATGTGGCTCATTCCTTCTTTTCATCATCGATTTGAGCCAACATAGCTCCAAGTGCCAGTTCTAAGGCAAAAATATATAAAATGAAAGGACAATCTGGTCTAGGTGGAACAAGCACTAGAGTATTAAGAAGGTATTGCTTAATTCTATCAAAAGATTCTTGAAATTCCTTATCCCATTGGAAAGAAATATTTTTCTTAAGTAATTTAATAAAAGGTTCTATTTTGTCTGCCAATTTGTCAATGAAATGACGAATAGCTTGTAACTTTCCTTGCAAGCTTCTTAATTCTGATATGTTTTTAGGAGGTGGAATATCATGGATAGCCTTGATATTTAAAGGATCTACCTCTATGCCTCACATAGAAACAATAACTCCTAATAATTTTCCAAATTTTACTCCAAATATACATTTTTCTGGGTTTAAACATATTTGGTATTCTCTTAATCTATCAAACACTTTTCTTAAATCATTAATGTGATCATCTTCTTTAGTTGAGCGAGCTATAATGTCATCCACATAATCATGCAAAATTTTATACATCATATCATGAAAAATATATGTCATCGCTCTTTTATATGTTGCACCAACATTCTTTAAACCGAAGGGCATGACTTTCCAACAAAAAGTCCCCCAAGGTGTAATGAAAGTTGTCTTAGCTTGGTCTTTAGGAGCTATTCTAATTTGGTTGTATCCTGAAAAACCATCCATAAGAGATAACATCCCACTCCCAGTTGTAAAATCTATGATTTGATCCATATTAGGGAGAGGAAAGTCATCCTTAGGGCATGCAACATTAATATCTCTAAAATATGTGTAGACCCTAATTTTAGTAGCTTCTTTCTTAGTTACTAGAACGACATTTGATATCCACTCAGCATAGTCAATAGCTTGTATAAACTTTACATTCAAAAGCTTCTCTAATTCACTTTTAACTAGTAGTGCTACTTTGGGATGCATTTTTCTAAGTTTTTGTTTTATAGGTTTAGCATCAGGGCGCACTACTAGATGGTGCACAACTACAGAAGGATCTAGACCTGGCATATCTGCATATTTCCAAGTGAAGACATCAGGATATTTGGTAAGGAATTCAATATATAGCTTTTGTATTTCTTCACTTAATTCAGATCCAATTTTGACCATGCGATGATTCTCTTCTGTTCCAATGTTAATTTTTATGAAATTTTCTACAATAATATTCAACTCTCTTTCAAAGTTAGGAGGTGCGGGTGACACCCCCATTTCTTGTAGTTCTTCCAGTGTATATTTTTCTAATTCTTCTTGTGGGTTAGTAGCTTCTATGTGAGCTACACACGACATTGATCCATCAAAGAAAAAATTATTTCTGAGAACCTCATCCAGAGATATATCATGATAGATATCCCCCTCTAAACATTCATCCAAAGAGGCAATCATTTTTGGATAGACCATAGTTAACATATTACAATTATGTATCATTTTAAAAGGTTCTTTTTGTTCCATATATTCTTGATATGTTACCAGGTGGTCATCATCTTCATATGGGAATGGTTCTATTTTTGTAGGTATATAACCAAGACCACATCGAGTTGGCCACTCTTCGACCTCCAAAGATTCTTTTATACCATTTTCATGAGGTCCTAAAACTTTACCTCTATAACCCATACCACACATCATTGGTTTTGATTTTATATATCCATCAGAAAAATAACATTTAGCAAATCCATCTTGATCAATTGTAATTTTTACAGTTGAAAATTTACCCCAATCATATCCTACATAAACAAAGGCACAACTCCCAATATAAAAAATGCTTCCCTTATTTGGTAAGCCTAATTTTCGGGGAGATGGTGGTAATTTAGATAGTACCAAGGAGTCTTGGGTAGCAAAATTAACTTCCTCTATTGTTGCCATTACTAAAGATAAATATGGTAATACTTCATCCGAAATGGCATATGAAGTAGATGGATTATCTTCCTTGGTTGGTTCTTTAGATGCTGTAAATTTAAATGTTGTAGATTCAAGAGGTGGATCTACTATTATAGGTTTAGGAAATGGGTTAAATATAGGTTCAGAAGGTGATGATGATAATGATGTTGATGATTTAGACTATGTTTTTGATGATGTGGATTTAGAAGGTGATTTAGCTTTAGAAGGTTTTGATGATGAAGATGGACTAGGATGGACAACAAACATAGTAGGACAAAATGGAACTCCTACAGGTTCTACCACAACACACATATCAAATGGTCTAGGATCTCCATGAATAGTGACTAATTGATTTTTAAATTCAAATTTAACACATTGATGTAACGTGGAAGGTACTTCTCTCATCGCATTGATCCAAGGTCGACCTAGAAGAATGTTGTATGATACAAAACAAGGTACAACAAAAATAGTCGTATCTAAAATCCTTGGACCAACTTGCAATGGGATCTTCATAACTCCACATGTTTCTTGAGTTTCATCATTAAATGCTTTAATAATCATTTCAGTTTTTTTCATATATTCTTTCTTAAATCCAAACCTTTGAAAGAAATCATATGTGCATATGTTTAGTGATGATCCATTTTTAATTAAGACTCTCTTAACTCCTACATCTCCAATCAATGTTGTGATGTATAGAGGAT
Source organism: Wollemia nobilis (assembly GCA_028583015.1). Lineage (NCBI taxonomy): Eukaryota > Viridiplantae > Streptophyta > Pinopsida > Araucariales > Araucariaceae > Wollemia > Wollemia nobilis. The sequence goes on from JAQPPZ010001195.1 coordinate 23,746,006, forward strand.
TATCCCCATACATACTTTGAGGAGGGATATCTTTATCACAAAAATCTATGAAGTTTGTTTCATCCAAAGTTACAACATTTACTACAACATTAGGTTCAATATCTTCAGGTACCATCATCTTACTTAGAGTTTTCATTAATTCTTCTTTGTGCATAGAAGAAGTTCTTAAGAGATCCAAAAGAGATATTCTTGTTGTGATAGTAGCTAATTGCTCATTTATATCATATGGAGATCTTTGTTGTGGATTTGCTACATTATTTCCCTTAGTAGGATTTTTTAATACAAATGGGGTTGTTTTCTCACTTTGATCCTAAGAATTTTGATTTTGTGCTTGTTGCCTTGTAACCACTCCGATGGTACCTACAATATTACTATGTCGTGGATTACCAAAATGGGGTCTAGCATTTTCTTCTTGCTCATTTGAAAGCCATTGTTGAGATGATGGTCTAGTAGTCATCCTTCTTGGAAATGGTTCTTCTGGGACCAATAAATCTGTAATAGGTGTGACTTGATCTGATTCATATTTAGAACTATTTGAATCAATCTCTACTTCACTTCCTGTTTCACTTTCTTCATCACTTTCCAAAGGTGTAATTTGACAACTTCTTAAGGGTCTAATAGTAACTTGAGATTCAGTAATTACACATGATTTTTGCAAATCTTGATGGGGTAGAAAACCACTAATAGTTCCCACATATCGAGTTGGATGAGGAACATTATGGTGTTCCACTTGATTTATGGCTTCTTTACCATGTTTCGGTAAAGGATGTTGAAAAATATCCAGATTTTGATTTGCATTTTGATTTTGAGGTTTTTGTGTATTATTTTGAACATTTCTTGGAGGGAAATTTTCTACTTCCATTTCACCTTTATCAATTAGATCTTGTATCAAATGTTTTAACTATTTACATGAGTTGGTTGAATGACCATCATTCCTATGAAAGTTACAATGTAAATTGGCCCTAAATCCAGCTATGGTTGTATCAGGTTATCTTATTTTGGGAAACCATATCAAACCTTGTTCTAATAGTTGAGGTAAAACCATATGTAAAGGTTGGTTTAATATTGTAAATTCCCTTGGTGGTTTATCATGAACCTTCAATACAAACTTCTTTATTGCTTTTGTAAGATTAACATTTGAATTGTTTCTACTTTCAATAACTCCATCACCTACTACTTGTTTGTTTTTGTATTGATTCTTAGAAGTTTTATCTTCATATTTCTTCTTAAATTGACCTCTTCTAATGAGGGCATCTTCTACCCTTCTAGCTAAATCAATGGCTTGATCGAAGGTGGTTACTGTAGCAGTAGAAAGTTCATAGGATAATTGTTCTTGTAAATTGCCTATGAATATATCTAACATCTCCCGATGGGGTAATGCAAAGTGTAGTTTTCCTAGAAGTTGTCTCCATTTTGCCAAGAATTCAAAAAAGTTTTCATATTTTCCTTGTTTTAAGTTGCATAAATATTTAATGGTCACATGCCTTTCTATATAGGCACTAAACTTATGAACAAACATCTCTGTTGTTTCCTCAAAATTCCTTAAAGAGTTGTTGGGTAATTGATAATACCACTCTAGGGCCATACCTCCCAGAATTTTAGGGAACATATTTAGCAACAACAAATCATCATGGGAGACATCATGACATGTTGTTCTAAACATACGAAGATGCTCTATAGGATCTTCAGTTCCTTTATATATCGAGAGAACAGGCATGGGGAAATGCTTAGGATAAGGTTGTGCTACAACTACAAGATCCAAAGGTTGACTACACATCTCTCGATAACTGTATGAGGGACGGTAGGGATCCATTTGGTCTAGGTGAGAAGCTAATTGTTTGACCATAGCTTCAAGCCCTTGTTGTTGTTGTCCATAAAATTGATTTGGTTGTACCATACTATTACGTCTTTGATAATAAGTGGGTGTTGTTGTGTGAAGATTTCCAACTGAAACACTATTGTGTAAAGTGTTTGTGGGGACTATGTTTTGTTGAGTTTTTTGTTGATAGTTGGTATTTTGTACTTGTTTAGCCTTTTGTTGCTGATTTGACATTTGTTGATTAAGATCTTGAGAAAATATAGAAGCAAATGGTTGCTTTTGTTGTTTAAAGTTTACTTTAGTGTTGTTAACAACCATATTAGATGATTGTGTTTTTGGTTTTGAAACATTATGATTCAAAGGTACCATGTTTTGAGTAGATGGTCCTTCTTGATTATCATCTTGGTATATTGAAGGCATATAAGATAATGGATTTGTATGTATATGAAATGCAGCTACCAAAGCTGATTCCATATCACCTTCTCCTGAATTATCCATTTGTACTGCTTGACTAAATTCCCCTATATGATCTTTTATGAATTGAGTAAAATTTGAAAGAGATTCAAATTTTACATTTCCCTTTTCATCTAAAGTAGGTTCATTAGGATCTTTTATTTCATCTTCCTCATTATCACCTTCATCTTTTGAAGGTACATCTTCTTCAATAAGTGCTCTATCTTCAAAATCATCTTGTTCTTGTTCTCCCATATTATCGTTATCTACTTGTTTACCACTTCTTAATTTGGGCATCTTGTTTTAGAATAATTGTTTTTGCAGATATATATCTTATATATATGTGCTAAAGTTTTGGGGTATATATGTTATATATATACCTAACTAAATAAATAAAATACTATGATTGATTTTTTATTTTTGAGTTTTTTTTTTGTTTTTTTTTTGTTTTCTAAGTTACAAAAAAAAAAAAAAAACCCACAAAATTTTGCCTTAATTTTCTTGAAAGTTTTTAAATTATATCATTAATAGGTTTGAGTTGATCTAGTGTCATGTAATGTTCCTCTTCAAACTTAAAATTACCTTTTAAGAATTTTATGAAGTGGGCTATAGTAATGCAATCGACTTCACAATTTGACCTATAAAAGTATAATTCATGACAATATTCTTGGTAAATCATAGCTCTGGGAACTCTATTAAATCTTCTCTTATCATCCAAGACAACCTCTCGATTTTCAACATGTGATAAAAATTTATGTACTACTATTGCATCTTCTAGATAATCTTCAAAGGAATAAAAGCTTGGGGAAATGAGAGCTCTCTTATCTGCAAGCCACCTATCACATGCTCTTTGAAGGTCAAAATAGAAAGGTGCACTATCGGGATCCAGGATTCTAGACAAGTCAAATCTTATGATTTTCTTAAGTTCAGGCTCATGATATTTTATGATGTCTAATATTTTCCAAAGTTCGTTCCACTGTTGTAAGGAGAAAATGTCATCAGGTCCAAGTATTTGAGTAATTTCTTGTCTGTCTAATAATAATTTAACATCTATAAGCACAACTCTTCTACTGTTGTAATCTACCATCTATGGGATGCAAAGTTATGTGTTTTAACTAATGTTTTTGTTTGATTTTTTGTTTTGTTTTTGTAACTATTTAGAATATCAGAAGAAATGCCTATGTTTCACGTCGGGTTCACCAAAGAATGTAGGCCAAAAATTCTCGCACTCCTTTCCTCAAGGTAGATGGATCCATGCCTTAGAGGGGAATGGGAGAATGGATGGTCTACACCTCAAAGAGAAGTACTTAGTTGTACTTTCTATATGGTGATTTTTTGACGAATGGGTTTTGGGTTCACCAGGAAACATTTTGTGGTAGTTTCCATGCCTAGGCTTAGGAATTTGTTTAGATGTGTTCTTTTTAATCCAATATCATACAAGCCTAAGTTTGGCCAATATGCAACTAACTTAATCTATATGCACTTTTTAATTTAAATGCAAGCAACAGATGATAGAAAATAGGATGCAAGAAGATAACACAATGCTTAAAGTGATTAAAAACCTTACCTTAATCCAGATGTTTGATGAAGTTTCTACTTTTTGTATGCAGTCCAGATCGTACAAAAATAGGCGATATCGTATTACGATATTGCAAGATCGTATTACGATTCTGCAAGATCGTAACCCGAATAGAGACAAAATGATCTGATTTTGATAGAAGACAACAAATGCATGGGTGAAGGATAGAAAATAGATTGATCTATAACTCTATACTTAAAATTATGTTTAACAAGTATGTTCTAGATCTAATAGATGCTATGGACAGTAATAGTGATAGGAATTTGACAAATTAATGAATTTGAATTACTTAAAAGATGCAATTACATGCAATTGGGTGAACTCCAAGGATGCAGATTATTAATTTGAATCTCCTATGTGATAAATATGCTAAATGAAATACATATTTAATGATAAAATGCAAAGAAATTGTGAACCAGGGCTCGGGGTTGCCCCCAAGCAAGCTGTAGGCAAGATCATAGCCTTTTGAGCAAGATCGTACTCCAAACCTGCAAGTTCGTACTATGATCATGGTACTACAACATTTGATCTACGATGATAGCCTCCGATCCTACAAGAAAAATTTGAAATAACTAGAGCTAGATGCGAAATTGGATTAAGTTTTCTAAAGTGCGATGGAGCCAGGATAATTGCAGAGGGGATGGTCTGATTAAATAGGTAGGGGAGAGTGTCCAAAATAGGGAGGAGGTTGGATTGTTGCAACTCCTTCCAAGCTTGGGTGAAATCGAACGGATCTGATCTCGTAAATCCCGTGTAGTTACACAGGCAGAGGTAAGAAACCATTTAACTAACTTTGTATTTTTCTAATTTTAATTTTTCTATTTCAGGGTAAGATCGTATTACGATCGACGATATCGTACGCTGATCGTAGAGATCGTATTATCTGAAATTGTTCTATGATCTCGGAGGTCGTACTATGATCTTGCTGATCATAGTACGATCTCATCAAAAAGGCGTAAATTTTAAGGTAATAAATGCAAAATATAATTTTTACAATTTTTTGTGTTTTTCATGCAAATGTGTGAAATGATATGAGTCAATTTTAAGGTGTTACACTACCATACGTGGAACCCCCATGCTGGGGCATCCCATGCTCTAATATACATATAGAGGGATGTCTAGTTCTTCCTCTAATCAGGGTGTTCTCAATGGAATCCCCTCATGTGGATTTATCCCCTCTAATGCTCACTGAATGACGTCTAGGAGGATTAAGTGATTAAGGGTGTTCCACATTGTGTTGTGTGCTAGGTGGAGCTTGGGATTCAATATCAGGTCTATGCCTGGATCAACCTCTTCATGTTTGCACCATTATGTATTCTATGTATAAATTTAAATTTTATTAGCATGCAAAGAATACAATGATGTTTATCTCATTTTACAATTTTTAAAATGAGCCCTAAACTATTTGATGTATTTTCAATTTTTTGTATCAATAAAGTAACTCTTGTAATGTTTTGCAATACGTTGATAATTTTCTCAATTGTTTAATGGCTTTCACCTATATGCTCATAGGTCAACAACCTAGCAATGAACTACAGACTGCATAATCCCCCAAAGTGTGGTAATGAAGCCCACACCTGGGTAGGGAGCACAGGTCCTCACAGATCATCACCCATTTTCACCCAGTTAGCGTCATACCCTCCAAAGAGGATTATATGCAAATTTTCTGGGCTATGAAAGGTTCTTGGATCTGATATTGGTATAGAACATAGGGTACATGGGAGTTTGGCCAACGAATGGAAATCACCTCCACCGTCATTGAAACCCTACTAGTGGTTGGATGTGACTCCCAACTCACTAGCATTTACTATGAAATATGGTGTGTTTGGTTCTTTTTACTTTGCATAAAGGAAATATGCTTAATACAACACTCACATGATCATTCCCTACATGATATGCAAACAAGAACATTTGATATTCAGAAAGCATGCATGCTACATATTACATGACCTTTTGACAATGAAACTTTACGATGTAAATGGCCTTTGATTTGACCTCAAGCATACAAAATCAACACACAAATTATTCTAGCACACTGAAGTCTAGGGTGGACTACAATCAGAGGTCCACTTTTCCTAGAAGCGCCTAGCAAAAATTAAGAAACAATAACCCTAAGGACCTTAGTTCGTTTTATCCTTATTTCATGGTTATCCTACTTAAATTTCATTTTTTAGTCTTTGGAAAAACACAAAGACAACAAACAAACATAGAGGGTGTCATAAGGGGATACCTCAAGTCCTCATATGATAAAGCTTTTAAATCCTGCTCTGTGATTGGTTTGTTGCTAACTGTGGCTCTGATGCACAACTGTGACTATTTCCCGTGCCTGTCAACCATGGGCCAAATTTTTGATCGTGTCCATTAGTCGTAGGGAGCACCTGCCATAAAAACACCAAACATAGTCAGTAAATTATAGCAAAAAATATGGAGTTCCATCATGATAACCTATTGTAACCGCCAAAAAGGCTCACACCCATTATGGCGATCTATTGCAATAAAATAAAGATAACAAATAAACATACACCAATTGACAACAAGAAGGAAATAAAAATACAAGAATCCTTTATTAATTCCAAATTGAGTCAAGTTATACATTTTTCCCTATTAGGGATACCCATTTTTATACTTCAATTACAATAGATCTAATTACCCTTTTTGGGTAGATGTGAATCAAATGCCTTCTAGGGTGACCCGAACTGCTCTAGCATGTCGATGACCCTCTTCTCCATGATTAGAGGCATTTGCTGCATTGAATGGCATTACCCTGTTAATATTGTATTCAAGAAACAACAAGAAACATGCTAAAAGAAAAGGTAGCCTATCTTGATGAGGCCTTTAAAGGGTATTACCATAAAAAAATGTCATGACTAACAGTAATCAATAAAATGCAAGAAAGATGTTAAAACTATGCAAAACATCAAAATATTGTCAGAGTATGTAATCTAAATTACATCTAACTATCTAATGGCCTAATTACAATATTGAAAGCATGGAGGCATGAAAAATATTCATTAAAGTTTTAATTGCTATAATGAACAACATTTATCAAACATTCTTAATCTATCGATCATAATCTCTAAAACTGCTAATTGAAGCACTAATAAGGCTAATATAACCTAGCTAAATAATATGCAAAAGGAAAAACAAGGGAATATACCCTAATTTTCTCATCACGGGTCTAATGCATGGGTGGTACTATTCACCGCGGTTGGAAGCCTCGACGAAGCTCTGAGTAGGTTTGCCCTCCAAATCAAGGCTTTCTCTTCGATCCACCTTGTCAAATTGATGTCCAAGGGTCGCCTCTATATCCTCTAATATTTTTGGTGGTTGAATTGATATGATGGTGCACATATTGCACAAATTGATATTTCTTGGCTCTCCTAGGCTCCTAGGGCTTCTATGGCAATTTGATCTCCAATTGGGTAGAAAAAGTATCTCTCTCAATGCATGTAGTTGGCTTATGCAATTCTACAGGGCTTCACTGCTCAATTGATAAATGTTTCTCCAAACTTATCCCCAATTCGAAAGGGGATATTATAGCAATTTCTAAGGGTCTAGGAGTAGCTTCCTCATGAAGCTAAGATCAAGATTGGGCAGTTGAGCTTGTTGTATGGAAGGATCCAGAACCTTCCTCACTCAAACCGCTCCAATATTTAACCAATTGGTTGTTGCAACCAACTTTGGGTCATATGAAGGCCAACTAATTTTGAGTGCTGACCATAGATGACAGGCACAGTGAGCATTGCTAACCGTGGGTGTCAGCAGCAGCTAGCACTGACTAGGAAAAGGTGCCCAATTGAGTGGTAAAAACCACTACTATACCTTGGATCTATCCAAAGGTCTTCCATATGGTCTTCTAGCATGTACCATATGAGTAGTCACCTCGACATGACGCATTTTAGGTGTCTACAGTAGGTCATCGACTTTTTCTAAATAATCAACAACAATCATATTCTTCAAAGGATTTTTCAAACCAAATCAGGGCTAGTATGTGCACAAATACAAAGGTTTTCTCTATGTGATTGAATATATTATGCTTCATAAGACCCTAAAATGATGGGCATAATAATAGAAATCCTTGGTTTAGGTATCTCCATATCACCCAGTAAGTCTCTCTTAACCTTTGCATTTCATAGGGAGATATCCTAAGTAACTCCAAATAGGGGACCTTACAAGCAGTTGTACGTAACTCGTCAACAATATCCCATGCTTTTATTTTACTCATGATTTCTTTCAATAGTAATTTTTTGATCTAGGTGATGGCTTATTTTTTTACTAAGGGCACCAAGATCACCTTTATAAGTGGTAGTCATAGTCTTTCATAAGTTTTAAATTGATATATTTGTAGATTGGATTGATGTCTCCCTAGCAATGTTTTCTATATTTTTAGATGTTTTTGTGTTTGTAATAGGTTCTTTGATGACCAAGGAAGGGTTTAAAATTTTATCAATAATAGTAGTATTAACCATTTCTTGAAAAGATTCTTTTCATTTATCCTTCTTTTCTTTTTCTTCCTTAGAAATAAAAATGATAAAAATAGGGGATAAAGGGAATAAGAAAGGCTACAAAAAGTGGTTGGGATAAATTTAATACCCTTCACTAACCAATGAAGATGGGATGATGACCATAACATTATTTAGGAAATTTATGTTATGTAATAAATATAATTTAGTTAATGTGGGTTTCAACATCACTAAAGAATTAAATAAGACAATGACCTAAGTAAGCAGGTTGGAGGCTTTAGCATTACCTAGTCAAAGATATGTGTTACAAGTGACAATAAGGAAATAAGAACAAATTTACAATAAAACTAAGACTTTTGCCCTTGACACTCAACCAAATGTATTTGGATAGCAAACTTTGATAGCATAGAATCCATCAAATATAGAAGTATCTTATTTTAAAATTTAAACGATCCTAATTCAAATACAATGAAAACACATCCTTTTTATATCACTTTGAAGATTAAAAATTACCTTTTGAGAATTTCCATTTTCATTTAGGAGTAGTGCTAATGGTAATATCAAAATTTATTTATGAAGAAATAAAATTGGCATACATAGAAACAACTAGTGGGCCAATAAAAATGGATGGGACAAAAGTTAATGACATTGGTGTATTGAAATTTCTAGTAATATCTATGGCTAAAAATCCTAAATTGGTAGTGGTCCAAGAGCCAATTGTAGTTGGCCTTCCATCCTATTTTTTGATGTTGATATCTTGGGAGTGGACTAGGAAGTTTTCATAGAATGGGTATTTACCAATTGTTTATACTCACACAAAGTATCCAAAGATGGAAAAATGATAAATAGAGAATGAGCCTCCATGTAACTATCTTTTGTATAAGTTGGATGAAGATGAAACAATCAATTGGAATGCGTTCCCTAAATTTATAAATGATGAATTTGTTTGTGGTAAAAGGGTATATCTAATATAATTATTCAAATTAATACTAGATAAACCAAAATGCTAAAACTAAGATAACAAAGTAGTAATTTAATAGTAAATGTTTAAAGCTATTCTAATTTAAGCATAAATAAATTTAAAGCATCCAAGAATAACTACATTGAAAATATCTACAAAATTATAGTAAGCTAGGGCTAATACTAATGTAGTAAAAATAATTACTTGACACATAGGGCATCAAGAAATAAATCATATCATAATAAACATTATAACATTCTCATGCCTATTCCCACTTACTTACAACATCAACATAGTAAATAAGGGGAGATCACACTTGAGATGTTTGCAAAAGGTTTGATCTACCTTGGAATTTGATCCTTCAATATCAATAACTTATCTTTGATCATGTCCTCCTCCATGAAAGGTAGTGAACCAATAGTTGATGACTTTGATTTTACCTACAAGGAAAATTAAGAAAAAGAGAGTGTGAAGCAATAGCAATAGAGGTAATTTTTTAGACCAATATTAGCATAAAATATTTTGTGATATTTTGGTAATGATTTTGTGATTGTGAGAGCTTTTTATGATTGGTGAGAAAATGAGGAAGCGAAAGGTGTATTTATAGAAGATAAAATGAAATAACATTTTGGTTGTAGTCGATGGCTAATTTTGATCCTTTTTAAGGCCATAAAATCATAATTGTTGGTCCAAATGATGTGCCATTCAAAATTTGGTCTAAAAAAATTATAGAATCATAACCATGCATAAAAAACTAAAATCAATTAGGTGACCAAGCTCCCCCCTTAAAATTGAAATCTTGAAACTATTGATTTTTAGGATGCATGCCTTAGGCAATCATATCAAAACATCCCTTAGTTTTGAATCTATCTTTATTTACAAGTTTTGGGAAAGTTAGAATGAAAAATCATGAAATATGGTATAAAAGTGGTAATTGGATGAATAAATAGAACCAAAACCACTAGCCAAAATGACTCACTTTCATCCTACCAAGGACTAAAAAAGTTACACCACACATGCTTGTAAATAGGAGGATGGAAATCTCCACCACCTATAAGGTTAGCTATTAGTACTATTTTTTATAAATACATATTACCCCTCCCTAAGGACCATACACACTACAATGGATAGCCACTCATGATTCCTTAAGGTAAAAAAAGGAAAAGAGCAATATGCAATAGATGAAGTAACAAAAATACAAACTCTATGCTATGAAACAAAAATAAAAATTTTGTATTTTTTTATTCTACTGTCTATGTAAAAATACAAAAAAATTGAAATAAACAACAAAAATAAATACCAAAAACATAGCCAAAAATATTAGAGTAGACAAAAACATAGCTGATACTTATCTATATGAGCCTATAAAATATTTGGCCATAAGAAATTGATTTTTACCTACCCCATGTGACTTGAAGAGCATTTTCCTGTAAAAATGCTTAAAGCACTGAAAAATGCTAGTTGGATATGAAATGAGCCAAAACAAATTACGTTGACAAGTTTGGAGCATGCCAAAACCCTAGAAGCACTATCCTTTTGTTATCCCTAGAAAACTTGTCAAAAAGTTTAATACAAGTTTTACATAAAATTTATGTATGACACATGCATATAATTTGTTTAGCACATAATAACATGTCAATATTTTTAGGATGCACACTCATGGTGATGTTTCAATATTTTTAAGACACCCTCAAGATTTGTGTAGCACATAATGACATGTCCATAAAATATTACCTCCATCTATAATTAGTCATGCATGGGATGGTATGCCACTTATACATGCCACTAAAGTAGATAAGATGCATGTAGTATCTAAGTATCAAGTACCAACAAACACAGTTATCACTACAATGGTACAAATAGGGAGAAACCAATCCACACCATGTACAAACACAAGTATCTGACCATAATCCTAAGTTTAACTATAATAAAGGATCATATGAACACTATGGAAGTCAATCATGTCCACATACTACTATAGGGGGGCTAGAATGGGAATCAATGCCATGAATGGTATACAAGTATATATTCCCAAATCCAACTCATGCCCTATCATTGATGATGGAAAGGTTGCTTGGCAAGGCACAACCATCATGATAGAGGAATAGGAAAGATAAGAGTAAGAAATGAGTGGGCCAAATACACATTGTAGCTTTACCTAGGAGAGGGATATCACATGGAAGTAAAGTCACCATGCCCCTATTGCAATAGGGTTTGCTATTGCCATATCAAGTTAAGTGCATTGTCCAATAAGACACACATGCCACTTCAATGGGACACTAAAATGATAGAAGTGATAAAAATGGTCTAGATAATCATTACAACTCTCCCTTGGGGAGAGAGATACCATAAAATGGAAGGTCAACATGCCCCTTTAGTAATGGGTTTACCACTGCAATATCCAATCAAATGCATTGTTCAACAAGGCACACTTATCACTACAATGGTACACCAATATGATTGATCAATTGGAAATTTTATGTATTATTTTTATTGCATAAAATGTAAAGGAATGTTGCCTTGGTGTTATGATTGTGTACCATATAGGATATGACATAGGTCAAACTATGGTAGTTTGCTTTATGAAACTTAAATCATGGTACTGATATAAGAGAGACTTTGAAGACATCATGGTACCCCTTACTAGTAAGAGCAATACCATGATGAATAAAGGAAAACAAAGCACAAGCAAAGTCAATAACAATAAATACCAACAAAAATATGGAAAAAACCAAGCAACAAAGTAGTAATACATAAAATAAACCAAAATTAGGAAACAAAACCAAATAGTCAAAGTGACTAGGATCACTGCTTTAAGGGGCAGTCTTGGTTAGGCAAGAGAAAATATCAAATAATGATCAGTATAAAATAACATAAATATTGAACAAAAAAGATCATCTCTTAAAGATGTAATCATGATCAAGACAAGAAGAGAAAAAATAAAACACTTAAAGATATACCAAACTAAAGAATGTAAGGACTAACATACACAAATATATAACAAGGCACCAAAGTCAATAAGTAAACCAAGAAAACACAAAGACTATACAAAAAGGTCAAAAGGGGCTACATATAAAAGCATTTGATATGCATGAAATTGGTGGGATCATCCAACTCAACCCCATCCATTATTTTCAATTTCATTACCTTGGGCCCAAACAACTCTTTGATAGTATATGGACAAAGCCATTTTTGTATAAACTTTCCCTTGAAGTTCTTGTACACATTATCGAGCTTCAAGGAAAAGTCCCCAACTTTAAAATCATGATGATAGAATTTCTTATTACATTTCTTGGAAATGCGACTCTTATAGACTCTATTATGATCAAGATCACATAGATGCCTCTCATCAAGAGTGTTAAGCTCGATAAGACAAGCATCCTAATAATCCTAATGGTACTCATCATGACTCAATTTTTAAAAAAGAAACATACAAAGAAGGAAATTCAATCTCAAGTGGTAAAACAATATTAGTACCATAGAAAAAGGGTTGTCCATATAGATTTTTGAATACTGGTGTGGTATACCCACAATGTAGAATATAAATTTAAGTGCCAATCCTTCTTTGATTCCTTAACTATATTTTTCAAAATATTTCCCAAAATTTTATTGTTAGATTTAGCTTGACCATTCCCTTATGGATAGTATGGCATAGAAAAATATTGTTGAGTCCCTAGTTGAGAAGTCAAATGTTGCATTTTTTTTTTAAAGGGGTATTGTTATATGAAATAAGATTAGATATGACACCAAAGTGACACATAATCTGATTAAAAGCAAACTTGGATATAGTGAGAGTTATCTAATTTTTTAGTAGCATAGCTTTATGCCATTATGTAAAATATTCTATGGCTATGATAATAAATTTATGCCTACCTGAGGACACTTGAGGGCACAAGAGAAATAGGTGCAACAAGGTCAAGAACCTAAGTGGATAAAGGCCAAGGATACTTAATTGAATGAAGAACCTAGGCAAGGGCACACATTTATCTTTGTGAAACTAATATTTATCATACAATTTAACATAGTTATTTGTATCAACCACCAATGTTGGCAAAAAGTAACCCATTGTTAATAGTTTATGAGCTATGGAATGATCACTTAAGCTGCCTCCAAGAAATATCCTTGGGTACCTTAGCTATTGTAAGGTATCATAAGAGAACATAAATATGATTACTATAGTACAAGACTTTATCGAGAACAAGATATCTAAATGCTCTCTTACAAATACAAGATTGTTCCTTAGCATTAGCCATGGGTGGGTAGGATTGATTATTGAAAAAAATAAAATATTGTTGTACCAAGTATCATCAAGAGAGATTTGGAAATCAATAGTATCAAACTCAATTGTATGCAAATCCACTAAGACATCAATTATAGAAACAACAAGTTCATCATAAAAATTTACCACAAAATTAGTTTCAAAAGTGTTTTCATGTGGTATGAATTTACTAGTTGAAGTGGCTAGGGAATTAGCCTTAGCATTCTATCCTCTAGGGGAATCTCAAATGGTAAAGAATTAGAAAGCATTGATCAAATTAGTAGCCAATTGGTGGTAAGCAATCAAAAAGGATGCTTTTATAGTATAAACATCAACTATCTTATGAACTATAATTTAAGAATTATCTAACACTTTGATGTATTTAAAATTCATACGTTGGGTAGTTGGGAGGCTTAAAAATGAAACCTCATATTTTTCAAAATTATTAGTAAGACCAAATAATTTAACCTAAAGGCCATAAGAATATCTAAGCCTATGGGTACTTGAGAAAAATACCAACTCCTAACCCAAACTCATTTTTTGCTCTATCAAAGTGAAGGATCCAAGTGTTAGGATGGTAGTATTCATTAGAATATTGAGGAGAGGAAGGTGTGTCAAATTTGAATTTATTTTTGTTTCACAATTTCTCTTGATAGCCTCATGAGACACCAAGAGAGCCTTTTCCTGCTCAGTAAGTTCATAGGGAATAGTATCATGAATAAGGCTAAAGATAATAGAGGAATTAAATATGAAAAAATCATGAGAGGCATGATATATAACCATTATGTACTCATAATGTAATGACTCCTTTAGGGGTTGTTAAATAGGGTTAAGAGCTATTTCCAATTGATCATCAATTACTTAAGTTTTAACAACTTTTTGTATAATAATATAGAGATCAAATTATTTCATCACAATGATCCACTTTTTGTATCCTATGCCACTAGGGATCTAAGGATTTTATAGCAAGTATCTCAAAGGGTGAGTTTTAATTACCACATAGGTTTTTGGATATGCTATAAGTATATATCTAGGCATTTTTTTCTATGAGAATATACCAAGTTTCTACTAGAAGCATTGTTTGACTAATGTAATACACATCATACTCATTGTTATCATCTTATTGAGTAAGGATATCTCCCAAGGAAACCTAAGCAATTGAGGTATATAATATAAATGACTTATCTAGGTTGGATGGGTTAAGAGTTTAGGGTCACAAAATAAATTTCTTGAATTCTAGAAAGGTCTTGTTATATCTTTCATCCCACTTGAACTTGATATCTTTCTTAAGTAAGTGATTCACTGATAAGTTCTAAAAGCTATCTTAGATAAAATACCTAATAGCTCCAACATTCCTTAGAAAATATTTGATATTTTTAATAGTTTTAAAGGGAGGCATAAAATTAATGACTTTGATCATGTCTTGATTGACATTTGTGCCCCCATGAGACACCATAAGTTTTAGTAGCTTGCCACTAGTTTCACTAAATACATATTTCTTGGGATTAAGCCTAACATTGTAATGATGTAATCACTCAAATAATGCCATTAGGGTGGTCATATTGATTCTTGGACTTACCTAATAAGTCATCCATATATGGTTCCACTATCTTTTCCATTAGGTCATGAAAGACCATTGTCATAGTGTGTTGATAAGTAGCACTGGTATTTTTCAATCCAATAAGCATGATAACAAAATCTTCCTTGAGGTATAGTAAAAGTTGTTTTTGTTTGATCCTCATGGGCAATGTATATTTGGTTATTCCCTAGATAGCCATCCATAAGGGATAAAATTCCATGCCTTGTGGTAGAATCTACAATAGCATCAATAGAGGGTAAAGGAAAATTACCCTTGGACAAGCTAAGTTCGTATTTTTAAAATCACAAAAAATTTATTTAATATTATTTTATTTTTTATATAGACATAATGTTAGATATCCACTCCCAAATAATCAATAGGTCTGATAAATTTGGCATCTAAAAATTTTTGGTTTTAATTTTACACAAGTTTTAAATATTGATAGGTAGCGATGTTATGGACAACCAACTCCTCATCCATTCTAGGAATGTTAAAATATTCCAAAGTAAAGACATCCTTATAGTACTTAATCAAAGAAATAAAGGTGGTTTACTCTTTGGTAGATATATCTATCCTTATTTTAACTATTCATAGTTTCTCAAGGGTGCCTATGTTAACATATATGGTGGGATTGACATTCATAACATTATCTTATTCAAAATAGTTTGTAACAAGGGGAAAATTCTCTACTTTAGAATTAATCTCAACCTGAAAAACATAGTCATACCATTTATGCCTTTCCCATTTTTTATTAGGGTCTTGAAGAAACCATTTATTTTGATATTATTAAGGAAGTATTTCCTCTCTAGCGTATATGAATTTTAGGATAGCTTCATCATTGGGAAAGGATGGGAGAAAGAGAATATTATCAGGAATTTGAATTGTTGGTTCTTCTGCATACCCCTTGCCCCTAAGACTGAAGAGGACATAAGCATGATATTGAGTATTGATAAACATAGGAATGTGCTTACCAAGGAATGGTCTTTACTACTTATAAATTTTCATCAAAGCCTTGATGACAATCATATTTTTAATTTGGGTAGATAATTTAGCTTCAATATTATGCCTCACTAGAAAAGAGAGTGTAGGATGAGTCAAATCATTAAGCCACTTGTGAGAGTTTATTTGAGCAAGAAAATATTTCTAGGTCTAGTAACAGACTAGCAAGAATGATAATAAATGCTTGGCACTTTCTATTTTCTTAAAATATATAGGAATTGAGATCACCATATTTTGGGGTGGTCATAGTTGCCAAGCAATATTCTAAATTTTTTAAAACAATCTATGTATAGTTGGGGTTCTACAGATCAAAGAATCATCAAAGCTTGTCAAATCAACACAAATAGGCCTAGAAATGGTTGGAAAATTAGTGCTAACTAGGATTATCACTTTTAGAGGTGGTCTTGGTACTATTTGAGGATTTTAAATAATTAGGGATCCAATAATATATTTTTGTTTAGGACATGTAAAATAGTGCAGGAAATGTTTCTAGAAACAAAGCATTCAACATGATAGTTGTAAAAATGATATATATAATCCTTTATTAAATTCTTAGGCAAGGGAATAATTCCTATTTCACATAACTAATGTAAAGGTTTTGAAGTAAATATAACATAAACACTAGTTATTCTATGCATATCTAGCCTATCTAGCATAGCCTTGTATTTATTATATTTTAAATTCTTAAGCATACAATAGGTAAACAAATTATTGTTATTAACTTCATAGTAAGATTTGGGGAGAAAGCCATGAGAGGGAGAGAAAGGGTGAGAGGGTGTGTAAGGGTGAGTTATTCTAGTCGGAGAGGCTATCCCATGTTGTAGAGCGATTGTCTCAGTGTTGGTTTTAGTGTGACGATGGGTTTGGAGCCTATAGGGATTGGGGTGGACTTAGATCCTCCTAATTTTGTGGTTCCTAGAGAGTCTCTTTTCGAATTCCTATTCATGGAGCCCATATTGGATGGGAATTTGTTCCTCCTATTGGTGTTGGATGGGATTTTGGTTGTTGGCAGGAAATCTATTTTTTTTAGGAGCATCCCCTAGTCTTTAAATTTTGTTTTGAATGATATCTCAACTATATGTGGTTTAGATGTTGATCATGGAGTTGTCTTGTATGATAACATGGATCTTGGGTTCATGGATCCTGAGAGGTTCATGTAGGAATTCCATTTTGTGGTATTTGTTTTGGGTGAGAATATTTTTTTTATTTGTCTATGTGATCAAGATTCTGACTATTAGATATTTTACTATTGGTCCTAGAGATGTTCAACTTGGGAATGTGGATCCTATGTTTGTGGGTTTTAAGATGTTCTTGCAGGCAATCCCTTTCATGGATTTTATGTTGGACAATAAAAAGGTTCAAATCTCAAATATTGATGTGAGTGGGATCTTGAATGTTAGTGGTAAGTTTCTAGTCTTAGAATTTATCTGCCTGAGAATGTGGATCATGTGTTTTTTGGGTCTTGAGAAGTTTTTGCAGATATTCCATTATATGGTTACTATGCTAAATAGAAAAAAGTTTTAAATTTCAAATGTTGATGTGAGTAAAAATTTGATTGTTAGTGGTCTAGTTGCTGGTCATGGAGCTGATATGCTTGAGAAAGTGGATCCTATGTTTGTGGGTCCTGAGAAGTTTTTACAAAAATTATCTTCCACAACCATTGTATTGGGTAGGATAAATTTTTAAATTTCAAATGTTTATGTGAGTGGGAATATTATTGTTAGTGGTCTAGTTGCTGGTCTTGTATTTGATTTGGTTGAGAACATGGATCTTGTGTTGGTGGGTCCTAAGAAGTTCTTGTAGACATTCCCTTTCATAGTTGTTGTGCTGGGCAAGAAAAGATTTCAAATTTCAAATATTTATGTGAGCAAGAATTTGGTTGTTAGTGGTCTAGCTATTGGTCCTAGAGTGGATCTATGTAAGAATGTGGATCTTGTGTTTGTAGGCATTGAGAAATTTTTGCAAATATTCTCTTCAATGGTCATTATACTAGGTGGGAAAAGTTTCCAATTTCAAATGTTGATGTGAGCAGTAATATGATTGTTAGTGGTCTAGTTGTTGGTCCTAGAGTTGATATGCCTAAGAATGTGAATCCTGTATTCGCAAGTCCTGAGAAGATTTTGTAGATATTTCCTTCTACAACTGCTATGTTGGGCAAGAAATTTTTTAAATTTTAAATTTTGATGTGAACGAAAATCTAATTGTTAGTGGTCTAACTATTGGTCTTGGAGCTAATCTATGTAAGAATATGGATCTAGGGTTCATGGGTCCTAAGATGTTTTTGTAGGTAAATCCTTCCATGGCCTTTGTTTTAGGTAGGATAACATTTCAAATTTCAAATGTTGATGTGAGTAGGAATCCAAATGTTAGTGGTCTAACTGCTAGTCCTAGAGTTGATCTGCCTAAGAAAGTGGATCCTATGTTCAAGGATCCTAAGAATTTATTGAATACATTGTTGTGCTGGGTGGGAAAAGTTTCAAATTTCAAATGTTTATGTGAGTGAGAATCTGACTATTAGTGGTCTAGCTATTGGTCCTCGAGTTGATTTGTCTGAGAACGTGGATATAGGATTTATAGGTCTTGAGATGTTTTCACAGGTAAATCCTTTCACAACCTTTGTGTTAAGCGGGATAAAATTTTAAAGTTTAAATATAGAAGTGAGAGGATTTTTGGTTGTTTATGATCATTTATTGGTTTGAGACCTGGGTAGGAAATATACTTTTATTTTAAATTCAAATGTGAGTGGTTTTCTTGATAGGCCTTGATAAGAAAATCTTGGAGGTATGCTATCTATTGGTTTTGTGCCTTCTAACTATGGCGTGCATTTGCATTCCCTTCTTAGGAGGGTAGACCCTATGGATGCTTGCATCATCAAGTTCCAGTTTCCTTGGAGTGATACTAGGGGCTAGGAAGGCTTCCTATATCTAGCTAAAAATGCAACCCACCCTTAGGTCTACAAGAGTTTCAATTTTCCTTTTGTTTATGTGGAATTTTCTTATTATTAGATGTGGATTCTAAGTTTTCTAAATTTAACAACTTTTGAATCTATTTACATTTTGACTATTTTATGGATACAGGGTTTGTGAAGATCTGGTTGTGCTACCCTAATTTCGTGGATTTGGGGAAGTTCTTATAGTTTTTTATTGGAATATTGAATCTAGGGAGGCCCCCATAGAAATATATTAAACTTTTTTATTTAAGTTTTGTGTGGGATTTTGCAAGACTACTAGGAAATCTCTACCCCCCTTAGAAAATTTTCCTAGATTGGGCAAGAAAATTTTAAAGTTTAATTTTTTATTTAAATTGGAGCATGTTTTTTGGTTGTATTTGGGGATCTTGAGTTTCTCCTTAGGATTCTTATCTTAGTTTGGTATTTTTTTGTAGTTGTTTGGTATAGATATGGGGGGATCTAAATTTCTCTTTAGTGCTTTTTTCTATTCTCTTGGCTTCTAGGATCCTAATTTTATCAGATCTTGTCTTGTTTTTCTCCGTTGCTCTTTTGTGTTTCTTTTGTAGCCTCAATAAGCTATTTCTATTGTAAAAGGTTTGGGGATCCTTGAAAAACCCCTTATTTGGTTTGTAAAATATTTGGGGACCCTTTCATAACCCCTTCTTCCACAAAATAAAAAAAAATATTATTATCAATTGCATAAAAATTTATATCATGTTGGTTATCATTATTGTCTAATCTAGGAACTTCAATTGAACCTACTTCATAATGTCCCACACCCACCTTAGAAATAGTATTAGTAGAAGAAGCATTCTTAGTTTCAATGTGAAATACTTGATTAAAATATTTGTCTATATCACTATCAATTTTCTTGCCTATTCTCTCTTATCTAAATAAAATAGTACTTGTTTCAATTTGGTAGCATCCTCATGGGCTTTATGTAATTTAGCCAATTGTTGATAAAATAAAATAGGATTTTCTCTCTATTTGAGTTTAATAATGTTGGAATTTTGTCTAATACCTCTTGAGAAAGGGAAATAATGACATCCATGTAAGGTTGATAATTTTCATATTCATACCTATCTTAAGGGTATTTCAAACAAAATTCAGGATACCCCCTGTATATCTTCCTTCTCAAAGTCCATTGAGGCTCATATTTATAAATGGTAAATTTCTATGTTTAATCCTTAGAATGAATAAAAAAACTACCATAACTTGGAGAAATATGTCCCCAAGGATCTAAATATTTCTCTATGGTGAAAAATTTATCATCATAGGTATATTTTACAACTTGACAAGTAGAGGAAGCTATGGCTATCATCTTACTAGTCCAAGATCCACCTAATAGTATGTTATAATTGGTCTAAAAATTGAACACCATAAAATTATCTCTTACCTCATTAGTCCTAGCTAAAATGTAACCAAATGCAACTCATAAGATCTTGAGGTTTACCATTATAAGAATAGAAATGACTTCCAGTAGAAAGGATATTTTCTGTAGGGATATTTAGTTTATCTATCAAGGATAATGGCTTAACACATATATCACTCCCTACATCAACCAAATTCCTATGGATAACCATATTATTATAAAAAATTATTATAATGAATGGAAATTCATAAACCTTTGTTAAATAATCAATAGCAATCATGTTCTTCAAAGAATTTTTTTTAATCCAAATTAGGGCTAGTATGTGCATCAATAAGGGTTTTCTTTGTGATTGAATATACTACACTACATAAGATTCTAGAATGGTGGGCATAATATTAAAAATCATTGATAAAAGTGTAGACACCTAAAAAGTATCATATTTGTATTGGTTAAATGTTAATGTTTAATAAATTGTGCAATTATTTTATATTTTTATATTGCAACCTTATAAATATTAATGTTGACTATCCTAGCTCACTTTGACCATCCTAAGCACGTTCATATTCCTAACCCATGGTAATCATGAGACCATACCTCTATTTTAATCTAGGTCCACCTCACTCCAGTTGGAATTTACTCCCTTCTCTCCTCCACATTCCAAGCTCATTAATGCACATGGGTGAGGATTCCCTCCACCCAAGCACATTGATGAAGCATACCATTTTGGTGGGTGAGGAATATCTCCATCCAAGAGCATTAATCAGGTATATCATAGCACATAATAGTGTGTCATAGACTAAATAGATGATATTTCACACTTGTCCATCCAAGCAACTAAGTAGGGAAACTTAAGATTCCTCCCTTCTCTCACCCAGGCCACTTGTCCATCATCATATCACTCCCTCATAATTCTCCTCACCCTTAGAAAATATTATAAATATGATTCCTTTTAATTTGCTTCAAGGGAGAGTGCAAAAATAACTACTAAAACTCTACCCATATTTCATTTATCCCTCCTTGTGGATCTCTAAATTTGTGAATGTAGGTACCTCATTCGAAAAGCTCCAAAACATCAATCATGGAGTCTCTTTGGAATATGTGGTAATATTTGTTTTACAACTATGCTCATATCTAAAAACAAAAAAGAATTATATCTACACTATAATTTCAAGGAAATTTCCATAAAGACCCAAATTTTATTTCCAAACCTCTATCAAAATAGAGATACAATAGCCCTAGGCAACCAAATAGGAGCCAAAACTTTCCAACTTGTTTTGGCCATAACTCACTCATCTCGGCTTCGATCGATGCCAAATTTTGAGGGTATATTCCTAAAAATTCATAGAATATATCCACCAACTATATTATATAATTTGGAGAAATAAATCTATAAATCCTATGTGACCACATAGATCCAGACAACCACCCTGGACGACCACTAAGGAGCTAGAACCGACCCTCACTGGTTTGGGCATAACTTCCTCATCCAAACTTAGATTGCCATGAAATTTAAAGGGTAGGTTCTTGAAAACTAGAGTAAGGTTACCATAAATTGTAATCTCATTTGGAGAAATATAAATCCTCATATCCAACTACCCTGTGCGTCTACACAAAGACAACCACCCACTATGGCTATATAGAGCCAATCACCTTGGGCGGTTGGGTACAAAAGGTAGACAAAGACCCAAAATCAATAGAATATAGTTAAGAAGGTATTTTGAGAAGTGTGAGGTCCAAGTAAATTGAGAAACCAAGACACAAAAACCATTTGAGGCTTTTTTACTATGATCGAGGAGATCATTTAAGGTACCATTGAACTCATTTACAAAGAAAACCCTCCCTTTTGGAAGGTCCATTGTACTAGAAAGGATAATTTGTAACAAATAAAGTCTATAAATGCAATATAAAATTTAATTTTGTTTATTTACATGTTATGGTGCATCTTCTTAGTCACACCAAGCATCTCCATCTCACCTAGTAAGTCTCTAAACCTTTACCTTTGATAGGGAGATGTCCTAAGTAACTTCAAATAGTGGATCTTGTAAGGAGTTGTACACAACTCTTCAACAATATCCCATGCTTTTGTTTTACTTATGAATTATTTTAGTAGTAATTCTTTGGGCTAGGTATTATCCTATTTATTTACTACTAAGGCAACCAATATTGCCTCTCTAAGTAGTGGTCATGATTTTTCACAAATTTTAGAAATAATATGTTGCATAGATTGGGTTGAGGTCTTACCAAGAATATTTTCTATAGTTTTAGATGTTTCCATGTTTGTAATAGGTTCTTATATTACCAAGGGAGGGTTTGGAATTTTATCAATAATATAGGACTAACTTTACTTGAACATGTTATCTTCCTTTATCATTATTTCATTTATATTTCTTAGAAATTTGCTTCTTTTCATGTTGAGGTGCACTCCTAGAAGCAACATCAATTTTTTATTCCAAGAATATAATTATTTCTCTTTACACCTCTAAAATTTTGACATAGATACATTTGGTTGACTACAAATATGCTCTCTATTTGGGTTAGGTTGGATAAAAACTTTATTGACTTGAGAGGTATTTTTGGAAGTAATAGCACTAGGATTTTGATTTTGGGCATAATCACAATTTTGTTTTTGATAATTTTGATTCCCTCCTTGGTTTCCTTGATTAATGTTATATAATTTATTTTGATAGTTTTGATGGCCACCTTGATTTTTCTATTGATTTGGATCTTGTTGATCATGGTTGGATAATGGGGTGCTATATATACCTAATATTTGATTCTAAGGGTGATCGAACCTCCTATAGAGACTTTTTATTTTCATGGAATAAATCAATCCACTCATTGTTAAATTGATCAGTTGAAATTAGAAATAAAGACTTACCTAATGCAAAATATTTGTAAATTTGTGCAAGTGAAATTATCATGACCATATTGTAGGCCCAAAATGGCCACATCCTTAGAAAATTTTTTGAAATATTTTCTAAGGCAAAGAAGGATGTTCCATCCCACATGAGATCCAATGTATTTTATAGTGGCGCAGGATAGGATGTCCTATCCCACGGTCAAAGTGGTCAAAGTTCACTTTGCCACTTTTGGAATCGTGGATCACAACATATTTTTGATTAAGTCTAAAAGCTCAGTGGTTTGCAACATGTTCTAGTCTATGCGACATCCAACATGGTTCCAGCCCATAGTCAAAGTAGTCAAAGTTTGCACTTGGCTACTTTTGAACCATGGCATAGTGCATATTGTTCTAGCCCATGCAAGCTAAAGGCTATTTCAAGCTTGTTCTACCCCATGAGAGTTCAAGTGTATTTTGTAGCGGTGCAACACACATGCTCTAGCCCATGGTCAAAATGGTCAAACATTGCAAAAGTGAATAATGAAGTCATGGGCTAGCACAAGATTTTATATAGCATAAGTCTTATGTTATATCCCACCGGGCCCCCCCACATGGGCCAAAGCGATGCTCTACCCCATGGTCAGCCATAGTCAAACTTGGAGGCACGAGTTTCAAGGTGCATGGGCTACAACACATTGTAGATCATGTTCTACGTCATGGATGCAAATCAACTCTAAAGTAGATTGAAGAATAAGAGTCATGGCCTAGAGCAATGTTCCATCCTACGCACCTCAAAGTATATTTTCATGCTAAAGCCTCATGTGCTCTAGCCCATGGTCAAAGTGGTCAAAGGAAGTGATAAGTTATTAAGAGGAGTGGGCTACGACATGTTCCACACCATGAAGCTATCAAAGACTTTCAAGATTTAATCTTGGTCATTCATGAGTAGATCAATGATTGGTTCATTCTGATGATATCTCAGACACATAAAAGTAGAGCCTTTGTGACATGAACTAGTTGAGCAAGAGAGCTAGCAGATGAAGCATCAATGAGGCCAAGAACCAAGAAAATTGCAATCAGTTGTAGATCTATGATAGATAATATCTACAAGAATGAAATATGGTCTAGATCATGGTTTTGATAGCTTGGAGCCAAACCACCATGAAGAACCAACAAGTTGTAGGAGTCGAGCTGCAAAGGAGTGCAAGATCATGCAATTTCTTCTATTCTCAAATATAAATCAGAGGCTACCACCTCAACATCTAGCTGATCTAGCATTTCATTTTCCTTGTAATGTTCCATTTCTTTCAATTTCTTTTCAAGCATGTAAAAACTATAAAAGGAGGTCGAACCCTCATTTTGAAGGGTCGACTCTAGAGTGTTTGCTTGCCCTACTATGTAATACTTATTTGTAAATCAATAGAAGGAACATTACTTGGAATGTTTACCTCAAACTGGTGTCTTCTATAATTTTGGAGAGATTCAAGTTATGGATTGCTTTTCTGCTACTACTGCTATGGTTAGTCTATTCTATTGATATTGGATTGCTAACTTAGAGCAATTGAAATATTTTCATAATTGAATTTGTGCTTGTAAGAAGTTATTTTCTATTAAATCTTGATACTGATATTATTATGCTAATTTGGATTATTAGTATCTTGATATTGAAATAGCTTTCTTGAAGTATATCTCTATTCTATTTGTAATGATGAAGATTACTTGTTTTGAATGTTGTTAATCTCAAGTGTGGGACATTAGAAATTGTTTTGTAAGATGGGTTTTTCTTGTAGATGCCTATGTTGTTAGCTCTATCCATCCACTATTTGATTACTATTTCTTAACCCTAACTCATTTCTATCCCTATCTCTTAAACATTTAACTGAGCTTAAATGAGTCAACACCTTATTAGTTGACAAGGAATACCAACCTACTCTAGAGGTTGGATTAGAGTAATATTTAATCCATCCAATGTTGTGGTCTGAACTGTGATTAG
The DNA here is from genome assembly GCA_028583015.1 of Wollemia nobilis. Lineage (NCBI taxonomy): Eukaryota > Viridiplantae > Streptophyta > Pinopsida > Araucariales > Araucariaceae > Wollemia > Wollemia nobilis. Next base: position 23,771,271 of record JAQPPZ010001195.1, read on the forward strand.
TGGGTGCATGCCTAATCAGAGAATTGGAAGATAACAATCATAGTATCGAGATTTTTCTTGATGGCAATTTGGATCCCAATAGTTTTTGGCATGCTCGATGGGACCTATTAACAAGAACACTAGTTAACCCACTCTTTCTAACTTTACCTTTTCCTAGAGGAATCAAGATTTGGTGAATTATCTTGACCTTATCAAGTGGTGATCAGTAAATTCACCTAGTGACTCCCTGAATTCAAGAATCTAGAAAAGCCTTTTTGATAGCTCATAGTTTTCATGAATACTAGGTCATCTACGAAGAATAACCCAGAGTCTTTCATCTATTATGAGCTCCCTTTGAGAGGATCTACTATCTTAAGAAATTTGAACCCATATTTCCAGTCAGATGAAACTCCTCCAAAAATTCAACCTGAGGTGCCTCCAAGACCACCTCCAGCAAGAGCAATGGCTAGAAATATGGCTAACAATGCAGCAAATAATGCCAATGTGGCCCCAAATCTACCCCTATAGAAGTATCCTAGTTGGAATACAACTGGTCTCCTGAGGCTTGCTCATATGCATGATATTCCCCAAGTTGTATCCAAAGCCATCCCTACCTATGATGGATCAGGAAAAACCACTTACGAGCATTGCCAAGATATTCTAAATCTAGCAGCAATTCATAATATAAAGAATGAAGATGTCATTGTCAGAATCCTGGCCCTATCCTTTAGAGGGAAGATCTTACACTAGTTCAGGACCTTGGAGGACAATAGCATTACTTCATGGGCTGAGTTAGTAGAACCCTTTGTAGAAGAATTCAATGAGTCTATTGATCCCTTCTCCCTTCTAAATTAGTTTACATCCATGCAAAAACATCAGCAAGAATTAGTTTCAGACTTTAATCTGAGATTTAGTAGAACCTGGAAGAGAATTCCACCTAAAGCCAGGCTAGCTACAACCCTTGCTTTTATGTACTATATCAGAGCCCTTGGATCAGAATTGGGTTTACAAACTCAATAGGTAGGGATATATACCTTTCCCTAGGTTTATAATGTAGTCATCTAGGCTGAGAATATTCTTATCAATGTAGGGAGGTTACCCCCAAAGACTATGATGCCTTACTGCTCTAAAATTCCTAATATCCAAGGTCAGGAAAATACGTCTTCTTACATGGACCCCCCTCCTCTATCATCACCAACTCCAAATATGACTCCAATTCCCCTCCCCAAATCATCATCTACTCTAGTTTCTTTCCCTCCTCTTCCATCTCAAGCACCTCAAGAATATTCTATGCTTCTTGATATTCAAAACACTTTAAAAACTCTCAGTAACAAGATGAATTCAATGGAGAAGAGAGAGATAGAGAGATCACAACAAAGAATATTTCCCTATGTTAATAGAGATCAGAAGCTTGGTACCAACAATAGTGTTAGAATCAGAGTTAATGTAATTCAAGAAGATCCAAAATATTCCTCTAAAACTAGCCTTGTGAATGTATGGTGCCTTGTGTGTAATGATCCCCATGACTCAGAGTCATGTGTTATGTATCAACATCATGTGCAACAAGCCATGGAAAAGGTAGAGAGAAATCAGAAAGGTAGAGTCAATATGCTCTAGCAACCAGACCAGATCATGGTTGGGCAAGATCCTGATGAAGAGGGACCTATTGCTGTCATGACAAGATCTGGAAAGAAGACATTGTAGGTTGATCCATAGAATATGGGGCAATTTCAAGTCCCTTCTCAGAAGAAGAAATATCCTCCTCTACAAAATAATGACCAATTTCCTATCCCTCAAGCCACTAAAAAGAGGGACATGGTACCTAAAGGCCAAGAAAAGGAGGTCAGTTTCCCTAGGAGGTTTGACAAAGAAAATGACAAAGAGAGGATGAGATCCAAAAGTGAAGCACAAGAAAAGCTTTGATTCCCCTCTATAACTAAGAGGTAAAGGATTGAAGCCACACAACAATACAAGAGGAAGTATGGTGAGCCAGAGAGAAAGTCTGAGAATCTCACTTCAACAAAATTAGAATATAACATTGTAGAAGAGATGAAAAGAATTCCCTCCAAGGCTAGCCTCTATGATACCCTCTTTATCCCTGGTCAAATAGATCTACTGAAAGCTTCTTTGAGTAAGAATCCTCAAGAAAAGTAGGCTACTACCATCCTCAGTGTGTCTTCTAGAAAATATAAGATGTCTCCTACTACTTTAAAGAATAAACCCCCCATTCTACATTTCTTTGTGGATGGAGGGTTGGATAGTTCACAACTGTATGATTGATTCAGGGGCCTCCACCATGGTTATGCCCAAGGTAGTCTACGAGGAGATGGGTATGGAGTATACCAGATCCTATCCTAGAGTTTTATAGTTGGATGGGACACTAGTAAAGATAGTTGGGGTAATAAAATATGTACTAATGAGATTGCATAGAGCCCCAGAGGTGACCATTGTACAAGAGATTGTGGTTGTAGACCTAGAGCCCTATTTTGGTCTATGCCTTTCCAGAGAGTTCACTACCAAATTGGGAGGATGTATGTACTTGGATTACTCTAGTATGGTGATTCCCTTCAAAGGAAAGAGAATAAGGATCACACCCGAGAAGCCTGTATCATATCACATTGAGAAGATTGAAGAAGACATGTGTAACCTCACACCTCTAGATGATTTTGAAATAGTAGAAATTTTTGAAGAACTAGAGGTTGAAGATGAGTTACCATTCAGAGAGGATTATAGCTAGTTTGGAATAGGAATGGGCACATACAACATCTCCTTAGAAGTAGAGAAAAATATCCCTACTATATCTAATCAGTATTTGAGAGAAATAGAGACTTGGACCATGCACTTTGATGGTGCAAGATGCAAAAATGGGGCGATGCTGGTGTAGTTTTACAGTCTCCATCAGAAGGTGTAAAGATTTTTGCATACAGATTGACATGGTCCTACACCAATAATGCTATAGAGTATGAAGCTTTATGCTTAGGGCTAATGCAAGCTGAGAGCATGGGTATCAAGATACTAAATATATATGGTGACTCTGAGCTAATAGTAAATCAGGTAAGAGAGAGATGCAATAGTAAGCACCATTACCTAAAGGTATACAGAAATAGGGTGTGGGATTTGATGGAATCCTTTGATGCCCTCAACATCCATTTTATTCCTAGAAGGTAGAACATGTTGGCTGACTCTTTGGAAGTTAGGGGATCTAATTTTAACCCTTCTACAGATATAGGAGTTGCTAAAGACAAAAGAATCAAAATGGTTTTTAGGCCTATAGTCCTAGATAAATAGATTTTCTGGTAAGTCTTTGAGAGTGATGAATAGATCATCGACTTCCTAGTAAGAGAGGCTTGTTTATCCACTATTCAAGAGGAAGTTCTAGATGAGATTGACCAACAAGATGTTATCCAACTAAAAAATAATCATATCCCAAGAGGGTTGGTCACACTTGAAAGCCTCTTTGATAATGAAGATAGGAAGAAAATCAAAGCTATGGAGATCAATGAAAAAATCTATAAGGAGATCGAGATTGAGAAGGAAAAGAAGCTCAAAGTTGGTATCCACTATTCTCCAGAAGAGGTAGAGGAGATTAAATCCCTATGCCTAAAATACCAAGACATTGTGGCCTGGTCATACGAAGATCTTAAGGTATATGACAAAAGGGTGATCCAACATACAATTGAGCTAGAACCAGATGCAAAGCCTTTCAGATAGAAGCAAAGGCCTATGAATCCTAGGATTGAATCCATAATGAGAGAAGAGCTACTTAAACTACTTAAGGCTAAAATTATATATCCAATTAAGCACTCCACATGGGTAGCTAACTTGGTTCCTATGAGGAAGAAGAATGGAGACATCCACCTATGTGTAGATTTTAGGAATCTCAACCAAGCATCATTGAAGGATCACTACCCTCTCCCTCAGATTGACCAGATTCTATAGATTATTGTAGGAGTAGAGAGGTTCTCACTATTAGATGGCTTCTCTAGTTATAACCAGATCTAGGTGAAATATGAGGATCAATTCAAGATAACATTTACTACCAAATGGGGTACTTTTGCTTATCAGAGGATGCCTTTTGGTCTATCCAATGCAGGGGCTACATTCTAGAGAGCTATGGATTATGCCTTTGGAGAGCTTATTAATAAATTCATTCTGATCTACTTGGATGATATGACTATGTTCTCTCATGAGAAACAAGATCACCTGACACATTTGAAGCAAGTATTTGAGAAATACAGAGAATTTGGTATCTCTCTTAACCCAAAGAAGTCATTCTTTGTAGTTCATGAAGGGAAGTTATTGGGCCATGTGGTCTCTAAATAAGGGATGTCTATTGACCTAGATAGAGTTAAATCAATTCTTACCCTTCCCTTGCCCATGAACAAGAAAGATTTGCAATCCTTCTTTAGGTAGATCAATTTTATCAAGAAGTTCATCTCAGATTTTACTCAAAAGGTGAAACCTATCTCAGAGTTGCTAAAGAAAAATGTAGATTTCAAGTGGACTAAAGTAAGAAAATAAGCTTTTGAGATCATTAAACAATCCATTGCCACTACTCTAATTCTAGTGAATCCTGATTTCAGTAAGAATTTCATTCTATATGCTTATGGAGCTGAAGAGAGCTATGCATATATGCTTACTCAGAAGAATGATGATGGGGAAGAACATCCCATATTTTTTTGGAGCCAAACTCTCCACAAGTACTAGATCAAATGCAAATTCATCGAAAGAAAAGTCTTTGCAGTGATGAAGTCATTGAAGAAATTTAGGTAATACTTGGCTCAAAGTAAAACCCTGGTGTATGTAGTTCACCCAGATGTAAGAAGTTTCATTTTACAAGGTGAGCTGGGAGACAAAAGAGCAGGTTGGATTACCAAGATCCAAGAGTATGATATGGAAATCCATCCTACCAAGATGGTTAGAGGTAGAGCATTATGCCAAGGGTTAACAGAAAATATGGTTACAGAACAAATGATAGCTTGTCAATCAACAATAGAAGACCAGACCAAAGAGCCTCAATCAAGAGATTCAGACTAGGTTGATCAGATGACCAGATATTTCTAGATAAGGATTTATCCTCAAGATCTTAACCCATCACAAAGGAGGAGATATAGGCTTCAAGCCTTAAAGTATGTCTTACTACCAGAAGGACTATATAGGAGAAATCTGGATGGAGTCCTCCTAAGATGCTTGAAGGATGATCAGAAGCAAAAGGTCATTAAAGAATTCCATGGAGGATTATCTGGAGGACATTTCTCAAGAAGGGTCACAACTTTAAAAATCATTAGAGTAGGCTATTATTGGCCTACTATTTTTGTTGACACCTTCAAAGTAACAAGATCCTATGATGAATGTCAGTGGTATGTGGGAAGAACCAAAAATGCATCATTCCCCCTCAAGCCCATCCAAGTAGAAGAGTCATTTCAACAATGGGGGTTGGATTTCATTGGGACAATTAACCCAAATTCCTTAGTAGGACATAAATACATTTTGACTACCATAAATTACCTTACCAGATGGGTAGAAGCCATCCCCACAAAGAAATCAGATCAAGAAGTGGTAATTGACTTCATGGAAAGCTTGATTGCAATATTTGGTATCCTCAAAGCTATAGTAAGTGATAATGGTCCAACCTTCATAGGAGCTAAATACATTGAGTTTTCTAGAAAGTATGGTATCACCATAAATAATTCTTCCAATTACTATCCTCAAGGGAATGGATTAGCAGAGTCAACTAATAAGAATCTACTAAGAATTCTGAAGAGATCATTAGAGGATAACAAAAGGAGTTGGCACCTATTGTTAGAGCAGGCTCTATGGGCAGATAGGATCACCATCAAGAAGTCTATCAAAACCTCTCCCTATGCTTTGGTGTATGGCAAAGAAGTAGTCCTACCTATTCACTTAGAAATACTAGCTCTCAAGCTAGTAGACTCAGAAGAAGAATCTGATCAAGGTCCAGTTGAAACTAGATTGACACATCTACTCCAGTTAGAAGAGAAGAGGACTCAAGCATATGAGTATTTCTAGAAGCATTCATCTGATATTAAGGGATGGTTTGATAAGAAATCCAAATTCAAAAAATTCAAAGTAGGGGACTCTATTTTGAAGTGGAATGTGGAGAGAGCTAAGCCAGGACATCATCAAAAGTTTGACTCTTTCTAGGATGGCCCTTTCAAAGTAGCTGAGGTTAAAGAAAGCAACTCTTTCCAGCTTGAAGATTTAGAGGGAAACATTCAACCAATCCCGATTAATGGATTCCATATCAAACTCTACTTTGATTAAGAATAAATATTTTCTTGTAACATATGTATATTTGTATTATACTATTGTTTTCTGTTCTAAAAAGTTTTTGTACAAAAATAAAAGAAAAAAAAAGCTACAAGATAGTTTATGTTTGCAATAAGCGTTTGGCTAAGGTAATATTGTAAAAAAGCTAAGGGTGGTAGCAGGCTACAACATATGCTCCATGCCATGCTCAATAAGCTAAAAGTGGTGCAGGCTACAACATATGCTCCACACCACTCTTAAAAGGCAAAGGGATAGAAAAGCACCACAATTGAAAACATGTTCTAGGCCATGACCAATCAATGAACAACATGATATCTCCCACCACCAAGTCACCCATATTTTGATTTGAGAAGTGTGCAATGGGTAGTTGTCCAATATCCACATTAATGGTGGAAGGCATGCATGCGAGAGGATTTAAAGCTCAAATATCAATTGCCATCCATTTTACAAGCAACATTCACCTACCAGGGAGAGCATAGCAAAGCAATAAGGCATAGTTTGCAAGAATAGAAGAGAGCGAACACCTAGTGAATTTTTATAGAAAATGGCCTCCAAAATAGCTCAAGAAGTTGTACAATCAGAGAAAATTGAGCTAGAAAGCTATATAAATAAAGAAGAGGTATTAGTCAATACTATAATAACTATATAAGGAGAACTAAGCTTAGAAGAGATATCAACTATAGGTAATTTGAAAGGTTAACCTATGTTATTTCCAAGGTATGATTGCTATAAATTCCCTCCTATCATTTTACATCTATGATTCAGTCCATCATTACCTAATTATTTATAATTATTAAGTTTTATGACCCTAGGGCAAAAGTAGTTAAGATAGCTAAGGGGAAAACCCTATTCAGTATCACAACTAAAGCCTATCATGATTTGTTTGCTATAGGTGTAGAACCATCTGTAAAACCGAAATCCTTTGATATAGTAGAAGCAAGTAGATATTATTCCTTGAAAAATATGCTCATGAAGGAGAGCCTTTTAGGAAGTGGGTTTACAATCAATTCAAAACTATTAAGTCCAAAAATACATTGCCCAAAACCCCAATTCCTATTGAACAATTTGCAAACCCTAAGATTTTATCCATGTTGGCCTACTTAGAGGGTTTAGATTCTGATCGATATGTGAGAGACTAGAAAATAGCTATTATGTATTGCATTTTGAATGAGAATATGTATAGACCCAAAGTAGAAGAAGAGGGCATCAAGCCAATTTATTTTTATTGGCCAACATTTCTCTCTAAATGAATGCATGAGCAGCTAGTTAGGATGAAGAAAGATTCAGAGAACCCTTCCTTCTGACACTATTCAAATTTGATATGGATGTTTTATGCTATCATAAGGCACATGATGCCCTGGATTCTAGTAAAGGATAAGAATGATAAAGGAGATCCTATCCCTATTTATTATTGGACCAATCATCTGAGGAGCACAGAAACCTACTACAGGTTCAACTTGGAATTTCTAGGGCCAACCTTGAAAATCATGTATGGGAAATGCCCTAGGTTGCCATATTTGGCTAAAGAATTGTTATGAGTAGAAGATACCAAAGAAGGGGACTGGTATATTCTTATAGAGGGCACTATCATCAGACTCTATGGTTTTACTGGTAAACCTTTTCTACTACCTCATTTTGTAACTAGTAGGCTATTGGCCCTGGAGTACTTAAGGCAAGCAGACTTTATCAACGTAAATTTTAGCTCTAGTAAAGGGAGGAAAAGTTTGTTGACTTACTCTCATAATGTGGATGATATAATAATAACCAGAAAGGGTCAAGGTGAACAAATTACCCAATATTTGGAGAGATTAGGTCTATTGTACATCCCACAAATATGGAGATATGACCTTGATGACAAGTTCTCGAAGAGGAATATTGCCCTAAACAAGGAAAAAGCTCTCAAGTTTGAAAAGACTTCAAGGCCTCATTTCGAAGAGGGTAGGAATAATAAATAAAATGCTCCGTTGGAGTGGAATGTCACTAAAATGGAACAACTACCCCCATGGAGAGACTTTTATGAGCAGATAGTTGATTTTGACCCTGCAAAGAACAAAGACCACTATCTGAAAGAGTCTAAAATTAAGGAAGTTGAGAGGAAAAAAGGATGGGATGAAGGTAAAATTGTATATTGGTGGAAGATGAGAGTGGAAATAGGTACAGACAAGGCTAGAGTGGGTCGATAGGCTGACAATGATTTTTTTGAGCTATATGAAAAATATATTAAGACCTGGAAGGCCAAAGATACCAAGAATTTGGTATTAAGTTACATGAGAGCTGAAACAAAGGAAAAGGAGAAAGTTCAAGCAACATCAGACTCTCTTTCCCCACCTTCCTAGGAAGAAATTTAGGAAGTGGAGACCAATGCTCCATTAACGATTGAAGAAGCCCCAAAAGCATTTGAACCTTCATAGGAGAAATTAAAGAAGTATTTTGTAGGGGCCCAGATTATGAGCAAAATGCATTATTCTAGTGATAAGGTAGTAAATACAGAAATCATCCAGATAGAAAATAGGCCTAAATACCTAGCCCTAGGTGGAGAACCTCCTATGACTGAGATAAATTGGAAAAATAAAGATGAGAGTTTTGTGTTCACTCCTATGAGTTTCACCACTACAGCTACAACTAAGCCAACTTCGACCACCAAAGTTGCATTACAGAAAGAACAATATGAGGAGGATACAAAGAGTGATAAGCCTATAATATTTAAAATTTTCAAGAGAAAGGTAAAATATTCAGTAGAGGAAGCTCAGAAAGAGGTCTACAAGAAGCTAAAAATGGATCAAGGGTAGAGTGTTGAACAAGTCCCTATTATAGTTGTAGAGCTATCAATACAATAAGCACAACACCAAAGTGTAGAGGAGATTCTCAAGCATCCTACTTCTATAGGTGAAGGTATTATTTCTATCCCTTCTTCTCCTTATCCTTCCCCAAAGGAATCCCCTTCCCATTCTCAAGAAAATTTAGAACAAAAGGTACCCTCTCCCCCTCATGACTCACCACCTAATCCATCAACTACCACAGAGGGTCAAACCAATCCATCTCCTCCACATTCATCTAAAATCCCAATCACATCATCCCCTAACATTTCATATTTGCCCTCAAATTTATTACCTTCAGTAACATCAGAAGGGCAAAATATTTCATCCCTTCCAACCCATTCCATGATTTCAACTTCCATCCCTATGTCTTCCCCAATTGCAACTCCTACAATCAGTACAGATTCAACTATTGTCACCACTACCCCATTCTCATCAGCTTTTGAGTCTATCCTCCCTTATCTTATAGCTTCCCCTCCCCTTACAAGTCATTCTACATTAGCTTATTTATAGAAAGGAAAGGAGGTTTCATAGAAGATTCAATATTTTTGGGCTGAGAAACTTTCTAAGCCTTCAAAGAAGATGGCTACAAAGAGAAAGACAATGATTGTTGATCCAGTGACAAGGAAAAGGACCAATAGATCCATCACACCTCTAGTGAGAAAACCTAAAGAAGATATGACTATACAATATTATCATCTGGAAGAGTATACAGAAGATATTGAGAAATTATCGATGGAGGATGAGTTGGTCATAGCAAAATCTCACCTTGAAACTTTCTATGTCAAGATCGACATCTATAAGGAGCAGGTTGGAAAGCTGGAAGAAAATATAGAAAAGTTAGAGAAGATAGTCAAAAATCAGAAGAAGGTGGAAAAGGTCATAAGAAATGAAGTCAAAAGCTAGTAGAATAGGTATCAAGAGGCTATTAAGCTCAAGGAACAAGTTGAAGAGCAGAAGAAAAAGAATGAAGACCAAGCTAAAGAAATACAAGATTTGAAGCATCAACTTCAGATTGAGAAGGCCAAAGCCTCAAGCTTCTCAAAAGGAGTAAAGAAGGTTAGGAAGGAGCTATGGTCTGAAATCCTTGAGAAGTGTTCAGGAATCTAGCTTGTAATCGACTACATGGATGATGCCAGCCATTTATTGCAAAATACCAAGGAAGACTTGGATAAATTCATGGAGGAACTACAACCTATGGTGATACCAGTAGAGCAGATATACAAGCTATCTGAGAGCAGATTTAGTAAAACTGCTAAGCCTATTCCCAATAAGGCATGGAGCACTTCTAGATTAGCTGCTAGGGTTGTGGTTGAGAAGAATAGATTGCTCTAGAAGGGTTGGTTATTATCAGATAAAATTGAAGACACAATTCAGGATATTGTGGATATCAATAATGAAATGACACAGTATGGTTTTGGGGGACTATGGATCGAAAGCAACACCTTGTTGTCAGAAGCAGAGATCAAAAAGAGTATAGCCTCAATCATTCAAGATGAATCTGAGATAGATAGCTGGGAGGATCCGATTGATCAAGAGCAGGTCTCTCAAATGATAAAATACTTAACTAGGCTCAAGGATCTAATGGAAGACCTAGTGAACAAAGGTAACTCTGTGACTTATGAGGAGACCTCCAAGTTGGAATATGTCCATAAGTGGCTTAAAGAAACCTCCAACCCTACTGAGGCTATTTGGAATCAAGCTTTGCAAACTCTAAAAATGATGGTCCAGTTGTTTGGGATAGATTCGAACCCCAAAGATAAGCACGAGACTTCTCAAGAAGAAGAAGAAGCTGAGGAAGATCATGAAGAACATAAACTTATATTGAGAGGGGGGTGAACAGTATAATATGCAACCATTTAAAAAAAATTACTTTAGATAGCAGTGGCATCACCATAACATTAACCATCATAGAAAGCAACACACAAATAAGAGCCATTTTAATGTGGTTCACCCAAGATGGGCTACATCCACATAAATATTTTCACTAAAAGATTTCTCAATCAAGTTCTTTGGAAAATCCTTTCCCTATTACAAATTTTATGAACTTCCTATCCAAAGGAGAATCCTTCCCCTCAACAAGTATTTATGAGCCTCCTGTCCAAAGGAGAATCCTTCCCCTCAACAAGTATTTATGAGCCTCCTGCCCAAAGGAGATGTCCTATCCCATCAACAAGTATTTATGAGCCTCATGCCCAAAGGAGATGTCCTATCCCCCAAAGCTCTAGAAATTATATTTTAGAATATCACTACCTCTTCTACTGCTAGCAGGTGGAACTCCTTTCCATAGAAGACGTCCTGTCCTCCTTGATATGGCTCTAGAGACTTCTGTCCTCACTGATCACCTCCATAGCTGCTCATCAAAATGTGTACTAAAAAAAGTTAGTCGGTCTAGCACAAGTCCTCTAAAACTTTAGCATAAATCTACACCAAAATCAGTCCTCTAATACAACACAAATATGCTCTCAAATCTCTGTCAGATTTGTCCTAAGCTTAAGGTAAAATCTTGAAAAAATCAATCACAAATTCTCATAAGTATTCACCATTCTCATAAGTATTCACCAAGACTTCATAAAATATGTCCACAAGTTATTCAACAAGAACCTGCCCAAATCGGTCCTAGAAAGATCACCAATATCTTGCCCAAATCAGCTCAAGCAAGTTTACCAAGAAACTTGCCCAATGTGAACACACAAAGAGAATTGTTAGAGACCCAATGTGTTTCATCCAATCATATCAAATCAATATCATAGAAGCATAAAGAGAATTTTTAGAGACTCAATATGTTCTATCCTTCAACTCTCAACAACCAAACAACTCAATTAGGGTTTCAACAACTTATAGCAATGGCATAAGTTTCTCACTCAAAAACCCTAAAGCAAACTTCAAATGCTTCCACTCTCATAAACCAGAATTATGCAATAACTCATAAACACATCATGATATCATAATGCATAATCAATACTTCCACTTTCAGAAAATAAGATCCACTCCAAATAAGGAAACTTAATTTAATCCTTTTCACTCCAAACTTATTTTCAGAAAACCATCAATCAATAATAACCATGGAAGAATGTGCCCATACCTTTACTTTGATGAAGAAGGAGAACTCAAAATATGTCACAACACTAAATCTCAATTTTCCACAAATTAGAGTTAGAAATAGATTTGTCTTCCACATAGACGTATGAAATTGAAACTTAAACATAGAGCAATAGGAAACTCGAAAATCATAGAGCAATCCAAAATCGAAGGTCATAGAGCAATACAAATTCGAAGGTAATTGCACAAATCGGAGGTGCATTGAACCTTAGGAATTAATGCCCTTTAATAGTCTTTTGCATCCCATGCAAGTTGACATCGATGCTGTAAGTATTCCACATGAGTGCCGCTAAGGGTTTAGAAACCCTTTCACTAATAATTATTAAATTAATAATTATTATTTTATTAATTATAAACTTAACTTAAAACCTTTTCAAAGGTTTGAGTTAATTTATTTATTAATAATTAAAAATGACTTTTAAGGTTTTTTCAAGGAGCAAAAACCTTTTCATTAAGCCAAGATGGTTTTAATAAAAACCCTTAATGATTCCAGATGGTTTTAAGAAAAACCTTTAACCTTATCACCATGGTTTTAATTAAAAACCCATAAACAAACATCATGGAACTTTTAATATCTTTTTGTCACCAAACTCTTTTTGACATCAGCACAAATTCCTTTTGACATCAACATAAACTCCTTTTGACATCAATGACAACTCACAAACATGAAGCTAGGCAACATACCCAAATTGCCAACAATCTCCCCCTTTGTCATTGATGGCAAACCACTACTGAAACCACTGATGAAAAAAAAACTTTCAAGCAACTGCCAACTGTCAAAACTAAAACCAATTGAAAACCATCATTTGAAGCTTTGCTCCCCCTGACTCAAAGCTCTCCCCCTTACTCAAATCTCTCCCCCTTTGTCATCAATGGCAAAATATCACCTTTGGGGCTCAAGGCTAAGAATGAGCCTCTTAGCTTAGCCCCTCCTCCACATCCTATTGAGGTGATTAATTATTGGGTGGGAGTAAAACTACTCCCAACTTCTTCCTTAAATACTCAAAAGTCTCTCTTGGAAGAGGTTTGGTGAAAATATCAACAATTTATTCCTTAGTAGGCACATATTCCAGCTTAACCTGCTCTCTTAGAAAGTGATATTTGATGGGAATATGCTTTGTTATTGAGTGCATTACTAGATTATTGGAGATACTTATGGCACTTGTATTATCACACAATATGGAAATGGGTTGATCATGCTTTATTTTAAAATCCTCCAAGGTAGTCTTCATCCATAAAACTTGTGTACAACAAGCTATTGTTGCTATGTATTCTGCCTCTGCTATAGACAAGGAAACTGAAGGTTTTTTCTTGCTTAACCAAGAAACTAAACAATTCCCCAAAAATAAAGATCCACCACTGGTGCTTTTTCTGTCATCAATATTTCCATCCCAATCTGCATCTGTAAAAGCTATGAGAGTGAACTTATCGCTTTTGGGATACCAAGCCCAAGATCCATAGTGCCTTTCAGATATCTGAGAATAATTTTTACTGCCATAACATGAGTTTCTTTTGGTGCAACCTGAAACCTTGCAACTAGTACCACTGCCTGCATGATGTTTGGTCTGGTAGCTATAACATAAAGCAAACTACCAATCATGGATCTATACAACCTTTGATTTGCCTCTGGAGATTCATCATCCTTGCTCAACTTACACCCTGTAATCATTGGAGTACTAACATGTTTGCTATCCTCCATACCAAACTTTTTCAGCATCTCTCTTATGTACTTGCCTTGTGAGAGAAATATTATTTCTTTTGATTGGGTAATCTAAAGTCCTAAGAAGAAGGAAAATTCCCCAATCATGGACATATCAAATTCACTCTGCATATTGTTAGAAAAATATTTACACATTTTGGTGTTATTACCTCCAAAAATGATATCATCAACATAAACAACCACAATTAAGATATTATTTCCATCATTTTTGATATACAAATTTCTATCTGCCATACATTTTCTAAAACCTTTTTTTTGAAGATACCTATCAAGCCTCGAATACCAAGCCCTAGGAGCTTGTTTCAAACCATACAATACCTTTTTCAATCTACACACAAAATCTGATTTTTTTGAAAGTAAGAACCCTTCTGGTTGTTCAATGTAGACTTCTTCTAACACACCATTTAGAAAAGCTGATTTGACATCCATCTAATAGACCTTGAAGTTTTTAAAACTTGAAAAAACCAAAAACATTCAGATAGCCTCAAGATGAGCAATTGGAGCAAAATTTTCTTCAAAATAAATTCCTTCTACTTGAGCATAACATTTGCAAACTAACCTTGCTTTATTTCTGAGTACCTGACCATCTTCATATAGCTTGTTTCTGAAGACCCACTTAGTGCCAATGACATTTTTATCTTTAGGTCTTGGAACAAGTTCCCAAGTCTCACTCTTCTCTATCTGTTCCAATTATTCTTTCATAGCATTTATCCGAAACTTATATGCACAGGCTTCACTGAGATATTTTGGCTCAATCTAAGATAACAATGAAACGTTTGTATAGGAATTTGAATATATGATTATTCTCCTTGTCTATCTAAATTATGGATTACCAATTATTTGATCCTTTGGATGGTGTTTCTTAACATATATGGATGGAGTTTTAGGAAGGAGTTGTTGTCTTTCTTCTTCTCCTTTATCTGAATCCTCCTTGAATTCTTCTTGGCAATCTTCATCATCAATCCTGAACTGGTTCTCTTATCCCTATTTTATCATCCACTGTAACATTTATGCTTTCCACAATAGTACATGTTCTTTTGTTGTAGCATCTATAGGCTTTGCTCTTGCTGGAGTACCCAAGAAAATACCCTCATCACATCTAGGATCAAACTTTCCTAAATTTTGATCTTCCCTTTTGATGTAACATTTACTACCAAAAACTCTGAAATATTTTACTGTGGCTGGTCTTCCTTTCCATAGCTCATAGGGAGTTTTGTGATGGTTGACTCTTAACTGAGCTCTGGTGATAATATACACTGTTGTACTAACTGCCTCTTTCTAAAAACCATCAAGAATATTTGACTCATTCAACATAGCTCTAGCCATATTTTCAATAGTTCTATATTTTCTTTCAAATACTCTATTTTGTTGAGGAGTTCTTGCTGCTGAAAATTCCCTATTAATCCCTTGTTGCTCACAATAATCCACAAATTAATTTGAAGTGAATTATCCTCCTCTATCTGATCTTAAGCATTTTATTCTTTTGTCTGTTTCATTCTCTATAATTTCTTTTAAGGCTTTAAACTTGTCAAGGGCTTCAGATTTTTCTTTCAGAAAGGTAACCCAAGTCATTCTAGAGAAATCATCTATGAAAAGCATAAAGTAAATCGCAAACTGTATACTCTGAGTTCTTATGGGGCCACAAAAATCAGTATGAATAATATCTAAAGGTTTGGATGACATGTATCCTTTAGACTTAAAGCTGGTTCTAGTTTGCTTTCCATGTTGACAAGGACAACAAATAGTATTTTGGGGCCTTTTCAATTTAGGTAAGTCTCTGACTGCTTTCTTATGGCTAATGTTGATAAGATTATCAAATCTCAAATGTCCCATTATTTTATGCCATAGTCAAATTTCATCCTCTTGAGACAAAAAACACTTTTCCATTTTTATCTCACTTAGCATGTAGAGGTTGTTAGGAGTTCGTATTGCATTAGCAATAATTTTTCCATTCTCTACTTTCCTTATCTCACATCTATCAGAATAGAAAGTCACTATATGACCCTGATCACAAAGTTGGCTAACACTTAAAATATTATGTCTCAATCCTTTTACATAAAGCACATCTTCAGTTCTGGTTTTTCCATCTAAACTTAGAGAACCCTTTCCACAAATTTTAGTTGATCTTTTATCTCCAAAGCTAACTGACCCTCTACTAGTTTCTTTGAGAACTATAAACTTTTCTTTTTCTCCAGTCATGTGCCTAGAACATCCACTATCAAGGTACCATTTTTCTTCCTTATCTTAAGCATGAAGAGCAGTTTGAACTATCATAGATATAATTTTATTTCCATTTGTTTTACTAACATTCATTTCACTAGATCTTTCCAATTTACACATTCTAGCTATATGCCCAAAATTATTGCATTTGTAACACATAATACTATCATCCATGAGTGGTGCAAAAGAATTAACATTTTTCTTAACATTGTCATTCACAATCCTAGTACAATGGATAATGACCATATTTATTGCAAGAAAAAAAATAGCCATGGAAATTATTATGTAACCTGTTTGGAAGCCTTTGATGAGTGTTCCTTATTTTATGATCAACTCTTATCCATTGCTCTCCTTTATTTTCTTCTTTTTTGGTATCCTTTGGTTTTTTAAATTTGACTTTATTTCTGCTGGATGTTCCTGCTTCTTGGATATGGAGATATTATTCTCTTTGCTTTCCAAGAAAATTATTTTGTTTAAGACTCATATTTTCAAGTCTAACTCTTAGAGAAACCACCTCTTCTTCAAGGCTCTCACATTCACCTTCCTTCCATTTCAAAACCTTTGTCAAAAACTGCTCAACTTTCTTTCCTTCTTCAGCTAGGATCTTTAAGTTTATGATATTTTGAAATAGTTCTATTTTGGCCATCTCTTCTTCTTGATTTTTTTTGTTTTAAAACAAAATTCTCTTCCCTGACTTTTTCCAGATTTCTTAGGGCCAAAAAGAATTTCCCTTTCAAATAAAATTCAATCTCGTCATCACTTTTTGTGCTTATATGATCTTCCAAGGGATCCTTCTCCAAGTTGTTAGGCTCTTCTTGGAGAGACCCGCTCTGATACCAATTGAAGAACATAGACTTATACTGATAGGGGGGTGAACAATATAAGATACAACCATTTAAAAAACTTTACTTTAGATAGCAGTGGCATCACCATAACATTAACCATCATAGAAAGCAACACACAAAGAAGAGCCATTTTAACGTGGTTCACCCAATATGGGCTACATCCACAATATTTTCACTAAAAGCTTTCTCAATCAAGTTCTTTGGAAAATCCTTTCCCTATTACAAATTTTATGAACTTCCTATCCAAAGGAGAATCCTTCCCCCCAACAAGTATTTATGAGGCTCCTGCCCAAAGGAGAATCCTTCCCCTCAACAAGTATTTATGAGCTTCCTACCCAAAGGAGATGTCCTATCTCCTCAACAAGTATTTATGAGCCTCCTTCCCAAAGGAGATGTACTATCCCCTAAAGCTCTGGAAATGATACTTCAGAAGATTACCGCCTCTTCTATCGCTAGCAGGTGGAACTCCTTTCCATAGAAGACGTCTTATCCTACTTGCTCTAGCTCTAGAGACTTCTATCCTCACTGATCATCTCCACAACTACTCATCAAAACCTATACTAAACACAGTCAGTCGGTCCAGCACAAGTCCTCTCAAACTCTGTCACAAATCTGCACCAAACTCGGTCCTCTGGGCCAACACAAATTTGCTCTCAAATCTCTGTCAGATCTATCCCAAGATTAAGCCAAAAGCTTGAACAAGTCAATCATAACTTCTTAGAAGTCTTCACCAAGACTTCATCAAATTTGTCCACAAGTTATTCAACAAGAACCTATCCAAATCAGTCCTAGCAAGGTCACCAAGAACTTGCCCAAATCAGCTCAAGCAAGTTTACCAAGAAACTTGCCCAATGTGAACACACAAAGAGAATTGTTAGAGACCCAATGTGTTTCATCCAATCATATCAAATCAATCTCATAGAAACATAAAGAGAATTTTTAGAGACTCAATATGTTCTATCCTTCAACTCTCAACAACCAAACAACTCAATTAGAGTTTCAAAAACTTATAGCAATGGCATAAGCTTCTCACTCAAAAAAACTAAAGCAAAATTCAAATGTTTCCACTCTCATAAACTAGAATTAAGCAATAACTCATAAACTCATCATGATATCATAATGCATAATCAATACTTCCACTTTCAGAAAATAAGATCCACTCCAAATAAGGAAACTTAATTTAATCATTTTCACTCCAAACTTATTTTTAGAAAACCATCAATCAGTAATAACCATGGAAGAATGTGCCCATACCTTTACTTTGATGAAGAAGGAGAACTCAAAATCTGTCACAACACTAACTCTTAATTTGCCATAATTTAGAGTTAGCAACAATGGAATAATGCACAATGATAATATTCCTAATAACACCTAATCACTCCAACTCATCAATAATCAAAACTCACAAATATACATATCAACAATATTCCTTTACACCTTATAACTCCTACTTAATATATCACAAAATAACTTCAACCTCAAAAATAATTACAAGAGAATATCCACTCAATAACTCCAAAGGATTTCTAACCCCAATATGACATTAAGCACAATTATTCCTTAAACACTTATAACTCCTAAAATACATTTAATTCTAAATGCATTTACCACATAAACATTAAACATCAATAATAACAATGTCAAAGCAATATTTCTATTTAACCTTATACCTCCATCCAATTACCAACAATAATTTGCCAAGTCAAATTAAATATTCCACATTATCAACAAAATATCTACCTTGACCAAAAATAAATTCTCCAACCTTAGGAGAAGTTTGGAGACACCAACATAAGTGCCAAAGCACTTCCTCCTCCAAACTCGTGGTCCAAGGCAACTGTTGTCCAATGTGCACAATAATCTGTGACCAAAAATAAAACACACCCAACGCAAATCGATCTTGACGCCTCTGCCTAGCGAGTGCCTTCGCTCCACTACCTCTATCATTGGAGCACAAGTGCCCAACAAAACTCTCAACTGCCACTCATCGTTTTACCTTCCCTTTGCTCGCAGATATTAAAGACAAATAGATTTATCTTCCTCATAGGCGTATGAAATCAGAACTTAAACATAGAGCAATATGAAACTCAAAAATCACAGAGCGATACAAAATTGAAGGTCAGAACAATTCAAATTCGAAGGTAATCACGCAAATCGAAGGTGCATTTAACCTTAGGAATTAACACCCTTTAATAGTATTTTGCATTCCATGCAAGATGACGTCGGCGGTGTAAGTCTTCCACATGAGCGTTGATAAGGGTTTAGAAACCCTTTCAATAATAATTATTAAATTAATAATTATTATTTTATTAATAATAAACTTAACTTAAAAAATTTTCAAAGGTTTGAGTTAATTTATTTATTAATAATAAAAATGAACTTTTAAGGTTTTTTCAAGGAGCAAAAACCTTTTCATTAAGCCAATATGGTTTTAATAAAAACCCTTAATGAGTCCAGATGGTTTTAAAAAAACCTTTAACCTTGTCACCATGGTTTTAATTAAAATCCCATAAACAAACATCATGGAACTTTCAAGATATTTTTGTCACAAAACTCTTTTTGACATCAGCACAAATTCCTTTTGACATCAACACAAACTCCTTTTGACATCAATGACAACTCACAAACATGAAGCTATGCAACATACCCAAAATTGCCAACATATCAGGCTTAAGAACAATCATAAAAGGATGTTGAGGACACAAAATAGATACAATATGAACAACTCAAGGAGCAGAGCCAAGAAGAGAATGAAAAAGAATAAGCAACATTGTGGTGAAAGTAAACTTTCACATTTTTGCACTCATGTATATAGTGTGTATTTTTTTTGGTTTTGATACTATCAGAAACAATAATAAAACATGAGGCCTATAGCATAAAATTGAAAATTCATGAGGATATTTTTATCAATCTAGCTAGGGCATAAAATGGGATATAAGTCCATATCGCCAGACTAAGGTTGTGCCCATGGCAAGATTTTTGAAGTATACTATTTCTAACATGGTTTCCATGTGAATCATTACTCTTTGAGTATCTTCACAAATGTTCTAGAGAGTAGAAGCTATTCTATGAAGCATGGTATGCTGACTCCATAATATTTGACTCCTAATGCCCAATCGATAAGAATCTGAGTTCTTAGTATTTGCAAGAAAAACCCCCCAAGAGGCACCATAATGTAGGCCCAAAATGGCCACATTCTTAGAAATGTTTTTGAAATATTTTCTAATGCAAAGAAGGATGTTCTAGCCCATGCAAGATCCAGTGTATTTTACAATGACACAGTGCAGGATGTCCTATCCCACGGTCAAAGTTGTAAAAGTTTACACCACCATTTTTGAAATTGTGGGTTATAACATATGTTTGATTAAGTCTAAAAGCCCAGTGGTTTGCAACATGTTCTAGTCTGCGTGACATCTGACATGGTTTCATTTTGTAGTCAAAGTAGTCAAATTTTGCACTTGGATACTTCCAAACCATGACACAATGCATATTTTCTAGCCTATGCAAGCTAAAGGCTATTTCAAGTTTGTTCTATCCCATGGAAGTTCAAGTTTATTATGTAGCGACATAGCACACATGCTCCAACCGGTGGTCAAAAGGTCAAACATTACAAAAGTTAATAAAGAAGTCATGAGCCAGATCAATATTTTATATGGTATAAGTGTTATGTTATATCCCACACGAGCCAGAGCAATGTTCTACCCCACAACCAGCCATAGTCAAACTTTGATGCATGAGTTTCAAGGTGTAGACCACAACATGTTTTAGATCTATTTCTAAATTGTGGATGTGAAGCAAGTTTTAAGCAAATTGAAAGATAAGTCAAGCAGGCTAGAGCAATATTCCACCCCACACACCTTGAAGTGTATTTTCACACTCAAGTCCCATATGATCTAGCTCATGATCAAAGTGGTCAAATGAATGTGATAAGTTGTTAAGAGGCACGAGCTACAACATGTTCTATGCCACAAAGCTATCAATGATTTTAAAGCATTAATCTTGGAAGTTCATGAGTAGATCAAAGGTTGGATCATTCTGATGATATATCAGGTACATAAAAGTAGAGCCTTTACGACATGAACTAGTTGAGAAAAGAGATCTAGCAAACAAAGCATCAATAAGACTAAGAACCAAGAAAATGTAGTCAGTTGTAGATCAACTACAAATAATGTCCACAAGAATGAGATATGGCTTGGATCATAGTTTAGAAAACTTGGAGCTAAACCGACATGAAGAACCAACAAGTTGTAGGAGCTGAGCTATAAAGGAGTGCAAGATCATGCAATTTCTTCTATTATCCAATGCAAATCAGAGGTTTTCACCTCAACATCTAGATGATATGGTATTTCATTTTCCTTGTAATGTTCTATTTCTTTTAATTTCTTTTCAAGCATGTAAAAACTATAAAAGTAGGTCGAACCCTCATTTTTTAGGGTTGGCTCTAGAATTTTTTCTTGCATTGCTATGTAATACTTTTCTACAAATAAATAGAAGGAACATTACTTGGATTTTTGCCTTAGATTGGTGTCTTATGTAATTTTGGAAAGACTCAAACTGTGAATTGTTGTTTTGCTACTGTTGCTATGGTTATTCTATTATTCTGATATTGGATTGCTAGCTTAGAGTAATTGAAAGCTTTTCATAATTGAATCTATGCTTGCAAGAAGTTATTTTATGTTAAATCCTCCAACAAGCTTCTCTTTGAAGTTTGCTTCAGTTCACTCTTCCAAAAATCTTTCTTCCTCCTTTCACATTTAAACATAAAAAATTATATCCACAACTTCCATCCAACTTTAAATTAGAAATATTGTCCTCCATATATTCAAACAACTATAAATAATTTGCTTCATCTCCCACATTCCATGTTCTTTTAGCCTTCACACGTCTCTCCTTTTTTTCATTTGTAATTCATGTTTTGTTGTAATCATCTAGTAATCTTCAATCTCTTTCAAATCAATCTTAAACAATTTTCTAATCCTTTAATAATATCCTCCAACAATATTTCTTCAATTCTAATATATTCTATCAATATCTTCTCTTCTTTCAATCTACTCTTCTTCTCCTCTCTTCTCCAATCAATCTTCTCTAATATTCTTCTCCATCGATTTCTTCTTCTTCAATAATCTTCTCTTCAACAATATCTCCTATTCAATATTTCTTCACAAAGTCTCTCACCAAGATAACTATGATAGATTCCACTGAATGTGGCTCTAATACCAATATTTGATATTTTTCCATATTATCTCATAGGTAAGTTTCTCTAGGATCAAATATCAATCATAAAATCACATTCACAAATAATACCAATATCTCACAAAAAAAATCTTTATTGATAATCCAAGAAATATATCAAAATTGGTTACATTGCATGGATATTTATCTCCAATATATAAATTTACAAATAACTCTTAAATATTATTGATTATTTTTCTCCTCAAACTCCCAAGAGATGCAACATTTCACATGCCTCACATTATGGCAAAACTTCTTATGAATTTTTACATCCATACTTGACACCTATCACCTATGAATCTTTACTTGCACTCTTGACACATATAACCTATGATTCTTCACTTGCATACTTGACATCTTGCACACTCAAACTTACACACTTGCACACTTTATTACATAACACATAATTATCTCCACACTTTGACACATACACTAGACAAATATAAAATACACTCCTAATCTAACATTTATAATAGTACTCCAAAGTACTTTAATGTTACCAAATAATATAATATCTTCAACAATGATCACACTATGAACACCTCACTAAGGGGTATTTTGGGTTTGTCATGGTGCTCATTTTTGTTGCCTAACATCAAAGTTTCTATAGGTTTTTAGGACCCTACAATACATCTATAATATTCATCAAAGTCGCTATTAGGGTCATTTTCTTCTTCTAAATTTAAATCTTTATCAGTCCAATCCTTAACCCTAGGTTCATCATCATGAGAAAGTGGAAAGCAATGGTTGAAGTAATTTTGAATAATAATGGAAGGAAAATCCTCTTCTATTTCTACTATTTTTGGAACAAGATTCTTCTTAGACCTAGTAGTCATTCCAATGCCACTGGATGAAGTTAGAGGATCCTTTAAGGTAAGTGGAAAATCTATTTAAGAGTAACTGGGATCTTACCAAAAAATATTCTACCCTTAAACAAATAAACTACAAAAACCTTTTTAGCAAATAAAATTATTTTTTTGGAAAATACCTAAGAGAAGGAGGAAAACTATGACAATTTTTATTTAGCATGTAGCAAAATTTATGGATAACAAAAATCCTATGGTAGATAACCAACCAAGCACTAGGGGATAAAAATAAAAAGAAAAACCTCAAAAGGTAATTTAACATTTGGTTCACAAAAATATTTGTGGGAAAATGGGGATATCTAATATAATTATTCAAGTTAATATCAGATAAACTAAGATGCTAAAATTAAGATATAAAAGTAGTGAATCAACATTAAATGCCAAAAGCTATCTTAATTCAAGCACAAATAAATTTAAAGCATTCAAGAATATTTGCACTAAAATAATCCACACAATTCTAACAAGCTAGGGTTAATCCTAATGTAGTAGAAATAATTAGTTGAAACCTATGGCATTAAGGACCAAATCATATCAAGTATGAAGCATTATGGGAATGCAAGATGACCTCCCACTCTCCACGAGATGGTCTCACTCCATTCCCCTGCTCCCCCTACCCTTCTCTAGTTTTATCCCAGATCCCTAGCACTTCATGGGACCTTCTCTACGCGATTTTGATGCTAGAGTAGATGACCTTTCCTTTTAGACAGGAGGTCCCGATCCATTTTTATGTTCATTTCCCTACCCATTTTGAGGGTTTCAGCTTTTTCTTGTGGTATGGTGCATCTTCAAGATCTTCTTGGGATTACCTAATGAGTTTTTTCGCTCTCAGGCTCTTCCTTGGACCTCTTTCGTGGTTTGTTGCTTTTTATTTTTGTTTTTTTCTTTGGATATGGTTTGGAGTGTTGAGGCTTATCCTGGTCGGGTGTTCATCTTTGATCCTCCACTTTGCATTATGGGAGTTCTTCACTACATTCCTTTTGATATTTGGGAGGACCACATGCTTTATTTGATGGAAATCTCTCATGGATGCCCTCATATCATTGGTGGTTCCTAGTTTTTGAGGCTTCCCGCATGATTTTAATTGCATATTTGTTGGTCCTAGGAAGACCTATGCTTATTATCTGTAATTGAAATGATCCCATGGTTACTTCAGATCTTGTTACATTTCATGCACTAGGCTAGTTATTTTCCTTTTGCCTAATATATCCTTTGTTGTGTGGGTGATTTTTGCAGCATCTTTCATGGTCTTTAAGAGGGACTTGTGACTATCACTCACAACTATGATGATCTCGTGATTGCCTTAGATCTAGGATTTCAAAATGAGCCCGCCTAATCTATTTTTTTGATGTGTGGGTGTTTTTTTGTAACTTTAATGGTCTTTGAGGGAGACCTATACCTATAACTCATAGCTAAGATGATCTCATAATTACTTCAGATCTGGGCTCCAATACCTAGTGTATTTTTTGAGCTTTATGGGTTCTTCTGGTTTCTTCAAGTACTCAAGAAATAAAATCCCATTTACAGGGGGATCTTGTGGCCTATGGAGATACCCAATTTTTGTTGTCCCTTCTTCCAGGCTATTGTCTATGTTTTCTAGGGATTGCCTTCTCGGGCCCTTCCTAGGTGGGAATATGAGTTAAATTTTAAATTATGGTTTTCCCATTGTCGACTGAGTGGTTGCTTTCTTGAGTTGTGTTGGGAAATCCTATTTTCAAATTTCTCTTTATGAGCAGGTTTCCAGCCAGGAAACTACATCCCTATTCTTCCTATCGGGTAGGATTCTAGGTTGTTCAACATTCATACTTCTCCTAGGTGCGAAATAATGAGTTAAATTTCATCCTACTGGTTTTCTCTACAAGATTGGTTATCTTGTTGAGTGGTTTCAGTTGCTTTAGGTTTTTGGGTTTTCATGACCCTCTTGAGTAGGATACCATAATTTAAATTTACTATCAATTTATCCTATCTCAGGCCCCTTGGGTGGGATTCTCCAATTTGAAGCTTTACCATCTATTTTGGCTATCTTGGGTCCATTTGGGTGGGATTTACTATTTAATTTTTTTTTGTTTATCTTATTCTGCTCAGGTTGTTCCCATGTCCCAATTTTGTTGAGTTTGAAGACAGTCCCATCGGGATTGTTTTATTGTGCATTTTTTTCTTCTCGAAGGTTTCCTCCCTTGGGGTTCCTTTCAAAACCCCATTGTAAATAAGTTTTTGGGACCCTTTAAAAACCCTTCCTCCAACCAATAAAAAAGGGACCAAATCATATCATTATAAGAATAATCAAATTATCACTATCATTCCCACTTGCTTACAACATCACCATAGTAAATAAGAAGAGATCACACCTTGGATGTTCATCAAGGGTTTGACCTACCTTGGAATTTTATCCTCAAATTATAATTAGTTACTTTTGGCCACAAAACTTGGTGGGGCATCCCATCCTCCTCCATGGAAGGTAGTGAACTAGCGGTTGTGTGTGTGTGTGTGTGAGAGAGAGAGAGAGAGAGAGAGAGATAAAAACAATAGTAATGATTTGGAGAGAGCTTTTGATGATTGGTGAAACAATTAGGAAGTGAAAGGGTTATTTAAAGTAGATGAAATAAAATAATTTTTCCTTTGGAGTTGACTACTAGATTTCATATTTTTAGGGTCATGAATTCATAACCATCGGTCCAAATGATATGTAGTTTAAACCCCATGTGTAAAAACATGCTAGAATCATGGTTGTACATAAAAAACCATAAAATTAATTGAATAACCAAGTTCACACTTAAATTGGCAGTATTGGTACCATCAATTTTTAATATGTATGCTTTTGGGAGATGCATTTCAAAACCTCCCTTAATCATGGCTCTGTTCTTATTTTAGAGTTTTGGGAAAGTAACAAGGTAAGAATGTCATAAAATTTGGTAGAATAGTGGAAATTGGATAAAAAAGAAACCCAAATCATTGACCTACATGGCTCACTATAATACTATCTAAGGACTAACAAAGTTATCTACTATTGTTCCATAAATAGGAGGAAGGGGGTCTCCACTACTTGAAAATTTAGTTTTTAATGCTCTTTTAACAAATACATAATCAATTTAAGGGGAATAAATTTCTAAAATAGATATAATCATTGGCATACTATAGGATGAATATGAACAAAAATCAAACAAGGAATTTGAAGAGACTGACCTAGGAAATTATTTGGTGCGAGAGGAGCCTACCAAAGTCCCAACTTTAACAAGCCAACAATTCCAAATGCTCAATCTGACATGGACTATATACTTTGATGGGATAAGAACGAGAAATAAGATAGTGTTAGAATTCAAATTATAAGGTAAACCAATAAACCATATATGTGGGATCCCATTCAATTATACAAATAATATAGCTAAGTATGAAGCTCTACGTACTAGGTTGACAAAATCCAAAAAACTAGGTGCCAAAAATTTAAAGGTTTTTGGTAATTAGATCTAGTCATAAGTCAAAAAAATTCAAATTATTCCACTAAGAGTTGATAGCTTGAAACTTATATGCTTTGAGGTTGGAACCTCTTGAATTTTTTTAAAACTTATGATATATTTTTTATTGTCGTGTTTCAAAAAATGACCTCATGAAGTATAATTGAGGGAATACCAATATAAATGAACACTAAAGTAGATGAGTTGGCTATATTAGCTATAAAGTTTTATCCTTAGACATGTGGAAAAATACCAAAGAGCTATAAGTAGTTGTCAAGTGCACAATTATAGATAATATATATGATTTTCAAGTGATTAATAATGATGAGCAAATCATTGAATTCTTTGTCAAGTGTAATATGTTAAATAAATAATTAGCACAAAGATAATGTTAAATAAGGGGTTATTTAGCTCAATACTAGCCATTTTCCTAATATATAAGTTATATTGTAAGGTGTGTTTAACCTAGATGATAGTTCTAAGAAATACAACATTAAATTAAAACCATCTTCTTATTAGCCTAATGAGGTTATCAAAGAAAATAATATTTTAATGGAAAGATAATACAATAAATAAGAGGTCCATGTGTTTAAATATTTGTGTGGTCAATATAATGATGTTATCACTTGGAATTAAGTAGATCTTAAGGTGTTTAATAGTAGAATTATTGAGCACATCATGAGCTAGAGCTCGGTGAAAACTATTTTAATAAAAAAATACCAAAGAACCTAAAAATTGAAGTCATGATGAAGAAATATTACTACAACCTAAGATCATCTTCCCAATAAAGTAGTCCACTTGGATTAGTAGTTCAATGATGAAGAAGAATGAAGACATCAGATTACGTGTTCATTTTAGGAACCTGAACAAAGCCTATTTAAAACACCATTAGCCACCACCCTCCCTTGATAAAATTTTCCAATAGGTGGTATGTTTGCAAATGTTGTCATTTTCTTGATGATTTTTCAATATTTAACTAGATTTGGGTGAAATATGATGAACATAAAACGACCATTACAAAAACATAGAGAACATTCACATATCAAAGGAGGTAATTTGAGCTATCAAATGTAGGTGCAACATTTCAAAGAGAAATGAGCATTATCTTTTGGGGTCTAATTGATGAAATAATCCTAATATACTTAGATTATGTCACGACCTTTTTGAAATAGATATTCAAGCATGTCAAACATCTAGAGGTAGTATTAAAGAGATGTTGTAAGTTTGTTATATACCTAAAATCTAATAAATCCATATTTTTTGCATTGGAAGGAAAGTTCTTGGGCCTTGTATTATTCAAATATGGGCTTACTATCAACCCTAACCATATGAAAGCCATATAAGGGTGGTATAAGATCCTAGATAGGTTAGATTCAATTTGTATCCTAATTAATCATAAATTTTGTGTAATTAGTCATATCTATCACTAAGATGTTTTAAAAATTTCTATTTTCACTTGGATCAAGGACATGAAAAAGAATTCCAATAAAACAAATAAGCTATTACAAAAGCACCAATTTTAAAGACTTTAGATTGTAAATATTTGGTTATATTGAAATTGTAGTTGTGGTATTGACACAAAAGGATGATAAAAATAAGGAAAATCCCATATCCTTTTTGAGTTAGGCACTCCACAAATATGAATAATGATATGGTTTCATAGAGAAATAAGCATTTTCTATGATAAAATCCTTGAGAAATTTTGATACTATATATCCCAAACCAAAACCACTATATTAGTTATACATTTTGATGTTAGATCTATAGTCTACATGGAAAATTGGAAGTAGGATGGATAAACAAAATAGAGGAGTTTGAAGTTGATATTAAACCCACCAAATTAGTGATAAGGTCCTTTTGCAACATCCTAGCCATGGTATGTTTAAGAGAGCATACAACGTTAATCAATTAGGTTGATTTAGGAGAATTGGTTGGATGGATGGGTGATATTAAGTGATATATACTGACAAGGAATATGCCTAGGGGATTAACAATAATACAAAGGGATAGATTTAGATGGAACATCATGAATTACATTTGTCTTGATAAAAATATCTTAAGAAATGGTTATGATGGGGTATTACTAAGATGTGTTGAGTAAGATACAGTTAAAGACATTATGAATAAATACCATAATGAAGGTAGCCATTATTCAACATAGATGAAAATCCATGAAATTTTGAGAGTTATGTATTATTGGATAACTATATTCATGAAATGCATTAAATGGATAAAAAAATATAAATCATAACATTTGTACATGGATTAAAGGAGGATATTCTCTATGCAATTGAAGTCAATTATAGTGACTAAACCTTTTCAACATTATAAACTAGACTTTAGTGGGAAGATAAATCCATTGTCTAATGTAGGACATAGTTGGGTCTTGAAAACTACTAATTATTTTACTAGATGGATAGGAGCTACCCTAATCAAAGTAAAAAATTGGGAGGCAACCATTCAACTATTGGAAGACATATAACTAGATTTTGAGAACCATTGGTAACAATCACTAATAATTCCACTCCATTCATAGGGGCAAATTTATTTCAATTTACACTAGAATATGATTCCTCAAATTATTACCCATAATTCAATGGTTTTGGTTGAACCCATAAATAAAAATATGATCAAAAACTTTAAAAGAATGAACTTTGAGTCAAAAAGAGATTGGAATACCAAATTAAAAAAGGTATTATGGGCTAGTAGGGTTACCCTAAAATTATTAATTAGATTTTTTCGTAACAAGTATTTGGAGAATAAGTATTACCCATACATATAGAACTTTCTTCACTCCCAATGATTCAATAACTAAAAATAGAGGATATTGATCTCACCCATGCAAGCTTATCTTAAATCATTGTTATAATTGAAAAAATAGGGAGAAATCCTTATAGTTATTTGTGCACCATCAATAAATCATCAATAAATAGTTTGATAAGTGGACTAGTGACATTTAGTTCAAAGAAGGATTTAGTAATGAAGTGTGATGGAGATAGGTCTAAACTCGGATGGCATGGGAAGTTCATAAAAAAATAACAAAGTGTAAGCCCTCAATGCATATATAATGATTATAATGGAAAGAAGAATCCTACCTATTTTAATTAATAGACAACACTTATGACTCCTATAAACATAAAAGAGAGAAAATAATTTTTATATATGTAAATATTACCTTCCTTTTATTCTTGATTACAAAACAAAAATATCTTACTACTAAGTGAAATTTCAAAAGATACACTTAGTTCCCCTCTTATTACTTCCTTACTATTAGGTATTAGCATGAGAAGTTGGCAAGAATAAAAAAAATTATCAAAATATTTGTAAGATTTTTATAAGGCAGAAGTTTGATGATTTTTTGGATTGTCCAACAATTCATTGGATTTTAAGGTTATATCATCCCAATGTCAATAATAATTCCATTATTAATTTTACCTATAATGAATTTGGTGATTTGTTAAGTTTTGATGATTCATCAAAGTTAAGTTGGTGCGAAAAAGTGTAAGCCCTAACCCCTCATAGGGCATTGATATGTTGGACAAAGGATAAAATTTGTCATCTATGTAACATCATACTAATGTGGGCCTAAAAGGGCCTATGCCTAGGAGATATAATAGAATATAATTTATGATATCACCCTAACATGAGCATTATTTATTAATGCAAAGGATAGAAAAGGAGTTTAATGATGTCAACGTAAGTAAGTACCATAATATCAACTTCAAAAGGAGAAAGGTTGAAGCTAATAATGAGGTCTTGATGACATAGTTCATTTTAGTTTGTTCCTCCAACAAGCTTCTCTCTGATTTTTGCTTCAGTCCACTCTTCCAATAATATTTCTTCCTCCTTTCACATTTAAAGATCAAAAAATCTATCCACAACTTTCATCCAACTTTAAATTAGAAATATTTTCCTCCATATATTCAAACAACTATCAATTATTTGCTTCGTCTCCCACATTCCATGTTCTTTTGGCCTTTGCACGTCTCTTTTTTTTTTTCATTTGTAATTCATGTTTTGTTGTAATCATCTAGTAATCTTCAATCTCTTTCAAATCAATCTTAAACAATTTTCTAATCCTTTAATAATATCCTCCAACAATATTTCTTCAATTCTAATATATTCTATCAATATCTTCTCTTCTTTCAATCTACTCTTCTTCTCCTCTCTTCTCCAATCAATCTTCTCTAATCTTCTTCTCCATCAATTTCTTCTTCTTCAATAATCTTCTCTTCAACATTTCTTCACAAATTCTCTCACTAATATAGCTATAATAGAGTCCATTGAATGTGGCTCTAATACCAATATTGGATATTTTTCCATATTATCTCATATATAAGTTTCTCTAGGATCAAATATCAATCATAAAATCACATTCACAAATAATACCAATATCTCACAAAACAAAGTTTTATTGATAATCCAAGAAATATATCAAAATTGGTTACATTGCATGGATATTTATCTCCAATATATAAATATACAAACAACTCTTCAATATTATTGATTATTTTTCTCCTCAAAATCCCAAGAGATGCAACCTTTCACATGCCTCACATTATGGCAAAAATCCTTATGAATTTTTACATCCATACTTGACACCTATCACCTATGACTCTTTACTTGCACTCTTGACACATATAACCTATGATTCTTCACTTGCATACTTGACATATTGCACACTCACACTTACACACTTGCACACTTTATTACATAACACATAATTTTCTCCACACTTTGGCACATACACTAGAAAAATATAAAATACACTCCTAATCTAACATTTATAATAGTACTCCAAAGTACTTTAATGTTACCAAATAATATAATATCTTCAACAATGATCACACTATGAACACCTCACTAAGGGGTATTTTGGGTTTGTCATGGTGCTCATTTTTGTTTCCTAACATCAAAGTTTCTATAGGTTTTTAGGACCCTACAATAGATCTATAATATTCATCAAAGTCAATATTAGGGTCATTTTCTTCTTCTAAATTTAAATATTTATCAGTCCAATCCTTAACCCTAGGTTCATCATCATGAGAAAGTGGAAAGCAATGGTTGAAGTAATTTTGAAGAATAATGGAAGGAAAATCATCTTCTATTTCTACTATTTTTGGAACAAGATTCTTCTTAGACCTAGCAGTCATTCCAATGCCACTGGATGAAGTTAGAGGATCCTTTAAGGTAAGTGGAAAATCTATTTAAAAGTAACTAGGATCTTACCAAAAAATATTCTACCCTTAAACAAATAAACTACAAAAACCTTTTTAGCAAATAAAATTATTTTTTTGGAAAAGACCTAAGATAAGGAGGAAAACTATGACAATTTTTATTTAGCATGTAGCTAAATTTATGGATAACAAAAATCCTATGGTAGATAACCAACCAAGCACTAGGGGATACAAATAAAAAGAAAAACCTCAAAAGGTAATTTAACATTTGGTTCACAAAAATATTTGTGGGAAAATGGGGATATCTAATGTAATTATTCAAGTTAATATCAGATAAACTAAGATGCTAAAATTAAGATATAAAAGTAGTGAATCAACATTAAATGCTAAAAGCTATCTTAATTCAAGCACAAATAAATTTAAAGCATTCAAGAATAATTGCACTAAAATAATCCACGCAATTCTAACAAGCTAGGGTTAATCCTAATGTAGTAGAAATAATTAGTTGACACCTATGGCATCAAGGACCAAATCATATCAAGTAGGAAGCATTAGGGGGATGCAATATGACCTCCCACTCTGCACAAGATGGTCTCACTCCATTACCCTACTCACCCTGCCCTTCTCTAGTTTTGCCCCAGATCCTTAGCACTTCATGGGACCTTCTCTACACGATTTTGATGTTAGAGTAGATGACCTTTCCTTCTAGGTAGGAGGTCCTCAATCCATTTTTATGCTCGTTTTCCTACCCATTTTGAGGGTTTCAACTTTTTCTTGTGATATGGTTAATCTTTAGGATCTTCTCGGGATCACCTAATGAGTTTTTTCGCTCTCGGGTTGTTCCTTGGGCCTCTTTAGTGGTTTGTTGCTTGCTATTTTTGTTGTTTTCTTTGGATATGATTTGGAATATTGAGGCTTATCCTGGTCGGGTGTTCATATTTGATCCTCTAATTTGCATTATGGAAGTTCTTCACTACATTCCTTTTGGTTTTTGGGAGGACCACATGCTTTCTTTGATGGAAATATCTCGTGGATGCCCTCATATCATTGGTGGTTCCTGGTTTTTGAGGCTTCCCACATGCTTGATCTGGTCTTAGCTACTTGGGGGATTTTCATTGCATCTTTCTTGGTCCTAGGAAGACCTATGCTTATTATCTATAATTGAAATGATCCTGTGGTTACTTCATATCTTGCTTGTTACAGTTCATGCACCAGGCTAGTTGTTTTCCTTTTGCCTAATATATCCTTTGTTGTGTGGGTGATTTATATTGCACCTTTCATGGTATTTAAGGGGGAGCTATGACTATCACTCGCAACTATGATGATCTCGTGACTGCCTTAGATCTAGGATTTCAAAATGAGCCTGCCTAATCTATTTTTTTGATGTGTGGGTGTTTTTGTTACAACTTTCATGGTCTTTGAGGGAGACCTATACATATCAGTCATAGCTAAGATGATCTCACGATTACTTCAAATCTGGGCTCCAATACCTAGTGTGTTTTTTGAGCTTTATGGGTTCTTTTGGTTTCTTCGAGTACTCAAGAAACACAATGCCATTTACAGGGGGATCTTGTGGCCTATGGGGATACCCAATTTTTGTTGTCCCATATTATGGGCTATTGGCTATGTTTTCTAGGGATTGCCTTCCTGGGCCCTTCCTAGGTTGGAATATGAGTTCAATTTTAAATTATGGTTTTCCCATTGTCGATTGAGTGGTTTCTTTCTTGAGTTGTGTTGGGAAAGACTATTTTCAAATTTCTCTTTATGAGCAGGTTTCCATCTAAGAAACTGTATCCCTGTTCTTCCTATTGAGTAGGATTCTAGGTTGTTCAACATTCATATTTCTCCTAGGTGGGAAATAATGAGTTAAATTTAATACTACTGGTTTTATCTACAATATTGGTTATCTTATTGAGTGGTTTCAGTTACTTTAGGTTTCTGGGTTCTCATGCCCCTCTTGAGTAGGATCCCATAATTTAAATTTACTATCAATTTATCCTATCTCGGGCCCCCTGGGTGGGATTCTCCAATTTGAAGCTTTACCATCTATTTTTGCTATCCTGGGTCCCTTTGGGTGGGATTTACCATTTAATTTTTTTTGTTTATCTTATTCTGCTCGGGTTGTTCCCATGTCCCAATTTTGTTGAGTTTGAAGACAGTCCCACCAAGATTGTTTTCTTGTGCACGTTTTTTCTTCTCGGAGGTTTCCTCCCTATTGTAAAAGGTTTGGGGTTCCTTTCAAAACCCCATTGTAAATAAGGTTTTGGGGCCCTTTCAAAACCCTTCCTCCAACCAATAAAAAAAAGGACCAAATCATATCATTATAAGAATAATCAAATTCTCACTATCATTCCCACTTGCTTACAACATCACCATAGTAAATAAGAAGAGATCACACCTTGTATGTTCATCAAGGGTTTGACCTACCTTGGAATCACACACACACAAAGAGAGAGAGAGAGAGAGAGAGAGAGAGAGAGAGAGAGAGAGAGAGAGAGAAATATAAAAATAATAGTAATGATTTGGAGAGAGCTTTTGATGATTGGTGAAACAATTAGGAAGTGAAAGGGTTATTTAAAGTAGATGAAATAAAATAATTTTTCCTTTGGAGTTGACTACTAAATTTCATATTTTTAGGGTCATGAAGTCATAACCATCGGTCCAAATGATATGTAGTTTAAACCCCATGTGTAAAAACATGCTAGAATCATGGTTGTACATAAAAAACCATAAAATTAATTGAATAACCAAGTTCACACTTAAAGTGGCAGTATTGGCACCATCAATTTTTAATATGTATGCTTTTGGGATATGCATTTCAAAACCTCCCTTAATCATGGCTTTGTTCTTATTTTAGATTTTTGGGAAAGTAACAAGGTAAGAATGTCATGAAATATGGTAGAATAGTAGAAATTGGATAAAGAAAAGAAACCCAAATCATTTACCTACATGGCTCACTAAAATACTACTTAAGGACTAACAAATTTTATCTACCATTGTTCCATAAATAGGAGGAAGGGGGTATCCACCACTTGAAAATTTAGTTTTTAATTCGCTTTTAACAAATACATAACCAATTTAAGGGGAACCAATTTCTAAAATAGATATAATCATTGGCATACTATAGGATGAATATGAACAAAAATCAAACAAGGAATTTGAAGAGACTAACCTAGGAAATTATTTGGTGCTAGAGGAGCCTACCAAAGTCCCAACTTTAACAAGCCAACAATTCCAAATGCCCAATCTGACATGGACTGTATACTTTGATGGGATAAGAACGAAAAATAAGATAGTGTTAGAATTAAAATTATTAAACCTCAATGCAAACCAATAAACCATATATGTGGGATCCCATTCAATTATACCAATAATATAGCTAAGTATGAAGCTTTACGCACTAGGTTGACAAAATCCAAAAAACTAGGTGCCAAAAATTTAAAAGTTTTTGGTAATTAGATCTAGTCATAATTCAAACAAATTCAACTTATGCGACTAAGAGTTGATAGCTTAAAACTTATATGCTTTGAGGTTGGAACCTCTTGAAATTTTTTAACACTTCTGATATTTTTTTTATTGTCGTGTTTCAAACTAATGACCTCATGAAGTATAATTGAGGGAATACCAATATAAATGAACACTAAAGTAGATGAGTTGGCTATATTAGCTATAAAGTTTGATCCTTACTTAGACATGTGGAACAATCCCAAAGAGCTAGAAGTAGTTGTCAAGTGCACAATTATAGATAATATATATGATTTTCAAGTGATTAATAATGATGAGCAAATCATTGAATTCTTTGTCAAGTGTAATATGTTAAATAAACAATTAGCACAAAGACAATGTTAAATAAGGGGTTATTTAGCTCAATACTAGCCATTTTCCTAATATATAAGTTATATTGTAAGGTGTGTTTAACCTAGATGATAGTGTTAAGAAATACAACATTAAAATCTTCTTATTAGCCTAATGAGGTTATCAAAGAAAATAATATTTTAATGGAAAGATAATACACTAAAGAAGAGGTCCATGTGTTTAAAGAGTTGTGTGGTATATATAATGATGTGATCACTTGGAATTAAGTAGATCTTAAGGTGTTTAATAGTAGAATTATTGAGCACATTATTGAGCTAGAGCTAGGGGAAAACTTTATTAATAAAATAATACCAAAGAACCTAAAAATTGAAGTCATGATGAAGAAAGAACTTGTTAGGACCCTCCTAACATATTGCAATTATAATTATCAGGGGTGCGTCTTTCCAATCGCACCCCATACTTCATATTTATGGCACATCACCATATGCATTTTAGACATCAATAAAAATCAATATATTTTATATACATATCAATATTGCAGGTTAACTCAATATTTCCAACTGTGATTCCATA
The DNA here is from genome assembly GCA_028583015.1 of Wollemia nobilis. Classification (NCBI taxonomy): domain Eukaryota; kingdom Viridiplantae; phylum Streptophyta; class Pinopsida; order Araucariales; family Araucariaceae; genus Wollemia; species Wollemia nobilis. The sequence continues at coordinate 23,807,357 of JAQPPZ010001195.1, forward strand.
GTTAAACAACGATTCTCTGCATTCCACTCTTAATTATTGTTGCAGGTACCTTACATCTGGTATAGAGCTAAAATTTTTTGGGACACCAACTACAATCACTGCATTCCATTGTCATACAACCTATAGCTGCCCTCCACTTCCCATCCACTCCACTAAACCCTGTGATTCCACCATCATATCATTGTTTTCACCTGTCGAACGTTCAGCCGATATAAAATCTTGGAGATTCACGATCAACTCACTACAAATACTTGCTATATTGGTGAAACACAAAGAAGAAAAATAAATAGAATAAACATACCTAGTGTATAACCATAAATCAAAATAATTCCAATCAGTCACAGACCAAATTACGTCGACAGCGCCACGAGTCTGGTTTTTTCGGCTAAATAAAAAACAAAAAAAATTCGACAAATAAATCGTAACACGGCAGAATTTTTATAAAGTAAAGGTGATAATATAAAGTTTTAAAATCGATCGATTTTTTTTTTCCGTCGTCGTGAACGTGCAGGGTGAAATTTTTTTTATCTCGCAGCAAGTTTTATCCCACATAGCGGGTACGGGAGTAGTCGCATTCTTCATAAGGTGAGTAGCACGCTGATTAAAGCGTGACTGCGGTCACGCCCTCCCATCGATCAATCCTCGCGCGTATCCATTTCCGCCTGTCGCCTTTGTCACTTGTCGCCTGTCACTGTCGGGTTGTGCCTGTGTCGTCCTTCTAGTTGCTGCCTGTCGTCCGCTGATTGTTCTAGCCGTCTGCCGTCCATCCTTGTCGGGCTATGCCTGATTGCCCCTATCTGCTATCCAATAAAAATTGTTGACTGCCTCTGTCTGTCATCCGCTGACTGTTCCAGCCATCTGTCGTCAAATAAAAATTGCTTACTGCCTTTGTCTGTCGTCTGCTGACTGTTCTAGCCGTCTATCGTCTGTCCCTGTCGAGCTGTGCCTGACTGCCCCTATCTGTAGTCCAATAAAAATTGTTGACTGCCTCTAGCCGCTGCTGACTGCCCCAGCCGTCTGTCGTGTTGTCCTTCCAGCCCGCAAACAGCTGTGCGCTCTCGGGGGGAGGGCCAAAATAAAAAATTGATAGGGCATTGCCCACCAATTTTTTTATAAATAAATAAATATATATATATATATATATATATATATATATATATATATATATTTAAATTTTAAATTTTTTGCTCACTTTGATCGTTACCTACACCAACCGCAATGGCCGACGGACGACGATCACTGGATTCCATCCACGAGAAACACGAAAGGCTCGTTGAAGAAGTTAAACAGGAAAGAGAGGAGAATTCCCGTAACACAAGAGAACTCTTCGAAAAAATATTTGCAATGGATGTGAAACTGGATGCCATCAGTCAAAAACAAGCAACAACACATGCAAACTCAACCAACAACGGGTCATCAAACCGAGCAATGTTAGGAGGTCCACAAACTTCCATTCTACCACGGACGACCAAATTAGACTTCCCAAAATTTGAAGGCGGAGACCCTACAAACTGGATCTACCGAGCAGAGCAATATTTCTCACTAAACCAAATTCCGGAAATACAAAAAGTGCATATCGCCTCCTTCCATTTGGAAAACGACGCCATCCAATGGTACCAATGGTTCGAGAAAACTAATGGCACTCCGACGTGGTCAACCTTTACACATAACCTATTAGTCCGATTCGGTCCTAGCAAGTTTCAAAGCTTTACAGGGGCCCTCACTAAATTATGCCAAACCACTTCAGTAAGCGAGTACCAAGCAGAATTTGAAAGGTTAGCTAATCGAACATCCGGATTAGACGCTGCCTTCTTTCAAGAATGTTTCGTTAGCGGATTAAAAGAAGAAATTCGAATTGAGGTACAAATGTACAACCCTACAAACATGTTAGAGACCATCGGCTTAGCGAAATTAGCGGAAGACAAAATCAAGGCACGAAATCGGTTCACAAAACCAACTTGGGGGAAACCATCAAGCACTTATACCAACCCCAAACCAATGCAAAATGGACGAACCCAAAACTCCTACACAACCCCCAAAATTAACCCCGCTCTACCAATTAAACGTCTGAGTTTCGAGGAAATGAAGGAAAGACAAGCTAAGGGTCTTTGCTACCATTGCGATGAGAAATTTGACAGAAATCATAAATGTGCCTCACGAAAATTATATATTCTAGATGCCACAGAGGAAGGAAATTCTATTGAAGAGGAACCTGAACTCGAAGTAGAGGTATTATCCAACACACTTGAAAGTGACGAAGAAAATACACCAAAGGTTTCCTTCAACGCTCTAGCCGGATTTTTTGCCCCTCAAACAATGCGAGTAAAAGGGTATTTTAAGAAACAAAACCTTACCGTGCTCCTAGATTCTGGTAGCACGCACAATTTTATCGATCCAAAGGTGGCTAAACAAGCAAATTGTTTTATATACCCTTGCAATAACTTCGAAGTGATGATTGGAAACGGCGGAAAAATTGCATGCAAAGGAAAATGCAGAAATATAAAACTAACTATGGGGGTTTATACCATGCAAAGCGACATGTATGTTCTACCCCTAGGGGGGTGCGACATTGTACTAGGCGTACAATGGTTAAGAACCTTGGGCGTAGTCCAATGGGAATTTGATGAACTATGGATGAAATTCACAGCAAAGAACCAAACCTATATTATCCAAGGCCTGAAATCAGGACCTTCTCAAATCGTCAACTCGCATAGAATGGAGAAAATTATCCGAAAAGGAAACAAAGGAATGGTCGCCCAATTATTTTCAATTCAACCTAGTCACAAAGAAGACGAGACACCAGAGTTACAAAAGATTCTAGACCACCATAAGGCAGTATTCAATGAACCAAAAGGACTACCTCCACAACGAAGTCACGATCACACTATTCCACTATTCCCAGGGCATCAACCTCCTAATATTAGGCCTTATCGTTATCCATACCTCCAAAAGACCGAAATAGAGAAATTAGTACAAGAACTTCTTACGGCAGGAGTCATTAGACCTAGTAGAAGCCCTTACTCCTCTCCAATTATTTTAGTTAGAAAAAAGGATGGTTCGTGGCGTTTATGTGTCGATTTTCGAGCACTTAATAAAATGACTATCAAAGATAAATTTCCTATTCCGGTCATAGACGAGCTATTAGATGAACTCCATGGGGCAGCTTATTTTTCCAAATTGGACTTACGGTCAGGCTACCACCAAATACGAGTCAATGAAAAGGATATTCCTAAGACGGCTTTTCGCACTCACGAAGGGCACTACGAATTCTTGGTGATGCCATTCGGCCTTACCAACGCTCCTTCTACCTTTCAAAGTCTAATGAATAAGGTATTTCACCCTTTCCTTCGTAAATTTATATTAGTTTTCTTTGATGACATTTTAATTTATAGCAAAACATGGGAAGAACATTTGGACCATGTTAGACAAGCGTTACAAATCTTGAAGGAAAATCAACTTTATGCAAAAAGATCAAAGTGTTCCTTTGGAAAACAAGAAATTGAATACTTAGGGCATATTGTCTCAAAGAACGGCGTGATGGTAGATCCTTCCAAAATCGAGGAAGTGAAAAATTGGCCTATTCCAAAAACCTTAAAAGCTCTACGTGGGTTTCTTGGACTAACGGGATATTATAGAAAATTTGTCCAAAATTATGGTAAAATCGCTGCTCCTCTAACAACATTACTTAAGAAAAATGCTTTCAAATGGTCGCCTAAAGCGGACGAGGCCTTTATCACCTTGAAAACTGCAATGTGTACCACCCTTGTTCTAGCCATGCCCAACTTTTCTAAACCGTTCGTCATTGAAAGTGATGCTTCAGGAATAGGAATGGGAGCCGTACTCATGCAAGATGAAAGACCTCTAGCTTTTATAAGCAAAGCATTTTCTCCTAAGAATTTAGCTCGCTCTACGTATGAAAAAGAGATGTTAGCGATCGTCCATGCTATTCAACATTGGAGGCCTTACCTTATTGGCCAACATTTCATTATACGCACCGACCATCATAGCTTGAAGTATTTCTTGGAACAAAGGACTAATACCCCGGAACAACAAAAATGGGTTACTAAACTTCTTGGCTATGATTATGAAATTACATATAAAAAGGGCAAGGACAACATGGCAGCCGATGCACTTTCTAGAAAATTTGAAGATATGCCTCAAGTCCATGCTCTTTCCTCCCTTATTCCTAAATGGGTAGATGAGGTGCATGAAGAATGGATAAATGATCCTGCTACCCACGCCTTAATTCAACAACTTCAACATAATCCTAGTAGCAAACCTCCATACACTTGGAAGGACAATATATTAAGATACAAAGGGAGGATGGTCCTCATCCCCAATTCAACTTATCGAAAAAAACTCCTTCACGAGTTACATACCTCACCCACTGCAGGCCACTCAGGGTTCTTAAAAACCTATAAAAGAGCCACTACCTCCTTCTATTGGGTAGGGATGAAAAATTACATCAAAAACTTTGTAAAAGAATGTGAAGTTTGCCAAAGACAAAAGGGGGAGACCCTCGCTACTCCAGGATTACTTCAACCTCTTCCTATACCCACCAAAACATGGGCAGATATTTCTATGGACTTTATTGAAGGATTACCAAAATCAGGCGGAAAAACAACCATTTTCGTAGTCGTTGATCGTTTATCTAAATATGCCCATTTTTGTCCAGTGGCTCATCCTTATACCACTAGCACTATAGCCCACCTCTTCCTCGATAACATCTTTAAATTACATGGTATGCCCTCCACAATTATTAGTGACCATGACCCAACTTTCACTAGCACCTTTTGGAAGGAATTATTCAAATTACAAGGTACTCAACTTCGTATGAGCTCCGCTTACCATCCTCAAACCGATGGCCAAACAGAAGTTGTAAATAAATGCTTGGAAACATACCTTCGATGTTTTGTTTCTACTCAACCACTCCATTGGGTAAAGTGGCTTTCACTAGCGGAATGGTGGTATAACACTTCATACCATACGTCCATCAAAATGACTCCTTATGAAGCACTATATGGTCAAAAACCACCATCCCTCACTTCCTATATTCCAGGGACTACAAAAGTCCATGCGGTGGAAACAGAACTTGCTACTCGAGATGACATACTACGGATCCTAAAAGAGAACCTACACACCGCCCAACATCGCATGAAGCAGCAAGCCGATCAACATAGAAGCGAACGTAGTTTCCACGAGGGTGATATGGTTTTCTTACGTCTCCAACCTTACCGGCAATCCTCTCTTAAACAAAAAGGTTCTCAGAAGTTAGCACCCAAATTTTACGGGCCGTATAAAATTCTCCAACGTATTGGGGCCGTTGCTTACAAACTTGAGCTTCCTCCCTCTTCCAAAATTCACCCCGTATTTCATGTATCTTGCCTTAAGCTCGCAGTCGAAACGCATATCATGACACAAACCACTCTTTCGGAATTCTCCGAGGATGGAGTACTTCTAGTCGAGCCAGAAGCTATCTTGGATCGCCGCTCTCGTCACCTTCGTACTCGCGATATCACGAAAGTTTTAATCCATTGGAAAGGTCTACCTTTAGAAGACGCGACGTGGGAAACTCTTCAAGATATCCAGCAACAATTTCCAAATTTCCAGCTTTGAGGACAAAGCTCCTTTAAGGGGGGTGGCATGTTAGGACCCTCCTAACATATTGTAATTATAATTATCAGGGGTGCGTCTTTCCAATCGCACCCCATCCTTCATATTTATGGCACATCACCATATTCATTTTAGACATCAATCAAATCAATACATTTTATATACATATCAATATTGCAGGTTAAACTCAATATTTCCAACTGCGATTCCATAGTTAAACAACGATTCTCTGCATTCCATTCTTAATTATTGTTGCAGGTACCTTACAGAACTCCTTAAATTACTACAAACTAAGATCATCTTCCCAATAAAGTAGTCCACTTGGATTAGTAGTTCAATGATGAAGAAGAATGAAGACATCAGATTATGTGTTCATTTTAGGAACCTGAACAAAGCCTATTTAAAACACCATTAGCCACTACCCTTTCTTGATAAACTTTTCCAATAGGTGGTAGGTTTGCAAATGTTGTCATTTGCTTGATGATTTTAAATATTTAACTAGATTTGGGTGAAAGATGATGAACATAAAACCACATTTACAAAAAAAAAAAGAACATTCACATATCAAATGAGGTAATTTGAACTATCAAATGTAGGTGCAACATTCCAAAGAGCAATGAGAATTATCTTTTGGGGTCTAATTGATGAAATAATCCTAATATACTTATATTATCTCACCATATTTTTTAAAGAGATATTCAAGCATGTCAAACCTTTAGAGGTAGTCTTAAAGAGATGTTGGAAGATTGCTATATACCTAAAATATAATAAATCCATGTTTTTTGCATTGGAAGGAAAGTTATTGGGCCTTGTATTATTCAAATATGGGCTTACTACCAACCCTAACCATATGAAATACATATAAGAAATACAACTACCATCTTCAGTTGGGGGTATAAGATCCTAGATAGGTTAGATTCAATTTGTATCCTAATTAATCATAAATTTTGTGTAATTAGTCAGATCTATCACTAAGATGTTTTAAAAATGCTATTTTCACTTGGATCAAGGACATGAAAAAGCATTCCAATAAAACAAATAAGCTATTACAAAAGCACCAATTTTAAAGACTTCAGATTGTAAATATTTGGTTATATTGAAATTGTAGTTGTGGTATTGACACAAACGGATGATAAAAATAAGGAACATTCCATATCCTTTTTGAGTTAGGCACTCCACAAATATGAATAATGATATGGTTTCATAGAGAAATAAGTATTTTCTATCCTTGAGAAATTTTGATACTATCTATCCCAAACCAAGACCACTATATTAGTTATACATTTGGATGTTAGGTCTATAGTCTACATGGAAAATTGGAAGTAGGATGGATAAACAAAATAGAGGAGTTTGAAGTTGATATTAAACCTACCAAATTAGTGATAATATAATTTTGGAACATCCTAGCCATGGTATGTTTAAGAGAGCATACAAAATTAATCAAAGAGGTTGATTTAGGAAAATTGATTGGATGGATGGGTGATATTAAGTGATATATACTGACAAGGAATATGCCTAGGGGATTAACAATAATACAAAGGGATAGATTTAGATGGAACATCATGAATTACACTTGGCTTGATAAAAATATCTTAAGAAATGGTTATGATGGGGTATTACTAAGATGTTTTTAGTAAGATATAGTTAAAGACATTATGACTAAATACCATAATGAAGGTGTCCATTATTTAACATAGATGAAAATCCATGAGATTTTTAGATTTAGGTATTATTGGATAACTATATTCATGAAATGCATTAAATGGATAAAAATTTATAAAGCATAATATTTGTACATGGATTAAATGAGGATATTCCCTATGCAATTGAAGTCAATTATAGTGACTAAACCTTTTCAACATTATACACTAGACTTTAATGGGAAGATAAATCCATTGTCTAGTGTAGGACAAGTTGAGTCTTGAAATCTACTAATTATTTTACTAGATGGATAGGAGCTACCCTAATAAAAGTAAAAAATTTAGAGGAAACCATTCAACTATCGAAAGACATATAACTAGATTTGGAGAACCATTGGTAACAATCACTAATAATTCCACTCCATTCATAGGGGCAAATTTACTTCAATTTACACTAGAATATGATTCCTCAAATTATTACCCATAATTCAATGGTTTTGGTTGAACCCATAAATAAAAATATGATCAAAAACTTTAAAAGAATGAACTTTGAGTCAAAAAGAGATTGGAATACCAAATTAAAAAAGGTATTATGGGCTAGTAGGGTTACCCTAAAATTATTAATTAGAATTTTCGTAACAAGTATTTGGAGAATAAGTATTACCCATCAATATAGAATTTCCTTCACTCCCAATGTATCAATAACTAAAAATAGAGGATATTTATCTCACCCATGCAAGCTTATCTTAAAATATTGTTATAATTGAAAAATAGGGATAAATCCTTATAGTTATTTGTGCACCATCAACAAATCATCAATAAAATAGTTTGATAAGTGGACTAGTGACATTTAGTTCAAAGAAGGATTTATTAATGAAGTGTGATGGAGATAGGTCTAAACTAGGATAGCATGGTAAGTTCATAAAAAATTAACAAAGTGAAAGCCCTCAATGCATATAGATTGATTATAATGGAAAGAATAATCCTACCTATATTAATTAATAGACAACACTTATGACTCCTATAAACATAAAAGAGGAAAACCATTTGTAAATATGTAAATATTACCTTCCTTTTCTTGTTGATTACAAAACAAAAATATCTTACTACTAAGTGAAATGTCAAAAGATACACTTATTTCCCCTCTTATTACTTCCTTTCTATTAGGTATTAGCATGGGAAGTTGGCAGGAATCAAAAAAATTATCAAAATATTTGTAAGCTTTTTATAAGGCAGAATTTTGATGATTTGTTGGATTGTCCAACAATTCATTGGATTTTAAGGTTATATCATCCCAATGTCAATAATTCCATTATGAAATTTACCTATAATGAATTTGGTGATTTGTTAAGTTTTGATGATTCATCAAAGTTAAGTTGGTGCAAAAAAGTGTAAGCCTTAACCCATCATAGGGCATTGATATGTTGGACAAAGGATACAATTTGTCATATATGTAACATCATACTAATGTGGGCCTAAAAGGGCCTATGCCTAGGACATATAATAGAATATAATTGATGATATCAGCCTAACATGAGCATTATTTATTAATGCAAAGGATAGAAAATGAGTTTAATGATGTCTACGTAAGTAAGTACCAAACTATCAAATTCAAAAGAAGAAAGGTTGAAGCTAATAATGAGGTCTTGATGACATCATCCAAAATTTTATTGATCTATCAAATTTAAAATAAAATAATCCAAAGGAGATAACGATGTCACAATTAAGTCATCAAAAATTTCATCGATCCATCAAGGAATTCACTTACTAATGTAAAAAATTAATAACAAACAAACTTAAGTTATAACTGTAAGGTAGTTTATTGAGAAGGTTATAAATATCAATGGGAGGACACTCATTTCAGTTCATTTTATTTTTGAATATATCAATCACCCTTGCAAAATACAACATAAAACACTTGCAACCAATTGATCCACCTATACATGATGAAGATTCATCGCATAATCATTGCAAACCCTATCAAACCTACTTTTTGGATAAAGATCTATAATTCATTGAGTGTCAGTGGATCCCTAGATCAAGAAGGTAAATAATAACAATTTTCCATATTTAATACATCAACCTAAGGAAAATACCTTACTCCACATTGCACTCACTATTATTAGGGAATATTATATCCCACATGCATTGCATCAATGCAACCCAAAAATGTCATTCCCCTCTGGTTTTCCTAGTGTCAGGTCAACCACATCACCATGGTTAGCCTCCATGATAATTCCTAGATAAACTTAGTGATATCCCAAGCTATTTTCCCCTTTGTTATGTTTATTTCATCCATGTTATCAAAAGTAAACCCTTATTTTACATTTCTTTTCATTGCCACTTTAAAATCCCTAAAAATTTTAAGTCTCAATCCTAATGATGCATCAAATTAGAGTCCATAGTAGCAAATAAATCAACCTCTATTACTAGAAAATTATACTAAGTCTCGAACATCCTAAATCACTAACCCTATTCATTGATATATCAAAAAATAGGACAAACTCAACTATTTTATAATATAAAAAAATTCTGGATTCCTAAACTTAGTGATTCATGATTCTTCCCCCTAAACCTCTATTGAATCCAAATATAACAATTCACTAGATTCCACCTCACACTTGTTAGAATAAATAATTATTCTCTTAAGTTCTACTAGGATAAACTTACTTGAGTTACCACTCTTCCATGAGTTAGGTGAACTCTCAATTTAGACTAGTGAGTTGTTGTAATCCAACGACTCTCAATGATCAACTTTGCTATTTATACAAAGTTGATCCATGGAATAAATCAATCAATTCTATTTGTCTCTTAAAATATTGTAATGCTTTGTAGTTCTACTCTTGGGAAATTCTAACATGGTACCAAAGATAGATTCTGCTAGGCATTCTCTCTTGAAGGCAGTTTCACAAACTGGTTCTTATCTTTTACCTTTTTTAAAAAGGAAGTTTTTTTCATATCTATTGTACACTGCTCATATTTCATCTACAATTTTTTTTGTGAAAAATCTATTTATGGTTCTATCTAATATTGTTTTACAAGTTTATTTTACCATAATAGATTCTCCTTTAATTTTAGAAGATATTGATATTTGCCTCACTATAGGAACAAGTATTTGAAATTTTTTTTGCCAAATTGCAAATGCAATATAGGCATATCATTTTTCCATTTGTTCCTGCCATTTTTTTCTTGTTCTCCATAGATCACAGTACAAGAACACACTGGTCCACCTCTCTTGACAATGCTTTTGCCTTGGCTCCTCCTTCACAATCACTGTGTCATCTTCGTGGAAAGTAAATTCGTGGGCGTACCTTTTTTTCATGGAGATCGTTCAGTTTTGTGGCCTCTTTTTATCTCATGAATATTTGTATTTTAATTAAAATCCAAAGTATATTTTCATGAGATATTTTAATATTTATAAAAGCACAATTTTTGCATCTCATCTCAAGAGACGTTGGGTCATTAATTTTAAATACCATAGTGCTTATACTTAATATTAAAATGTGGCAAGTTATCTCCAACATTGCCAATGTCTATATCTTGGAGCGCGACATTCTTTCTTCTCGTCTTCCTCAATGGGCATTTTGAAAGGATCTTAGAACTCGATGGAAGCTAAATCTTAAATGATTTTCCCTCTTCACTTTACTCTAAGCTTCACCTATTATCCATTCTCTGGCGCTGCAAGAAACATATTCAAATATTATAAATCTGAATGTGATGATTATTGCTCTCCCATCCTAGCTTTCAATCAACATCATTATTTTTTTTGAATGTGTATGGCTTTGTTATGTTGTGTGTTGCTTACCTTCTCTGATGTAGCGAGCAACATAGCCTTCCCTCTATGGTAATTTGGTAGATCAGCGAACGCTTGACAAACACCTTCGCATTCATTATCTTCTCTTCGCACTCCCTGATGTCTTTCGATCGCTTGATGAGCACCTTCCCTGGCATCTTTTGCATCACATTTTTAGGAAAGAGTAAACAAAGTATTATTAAATTTTTAATATTATTTGACATATTAATATCCTCTCAAAAATGTAGTGTAATCACAGGTAAACATTGACGTCCTTTTGGAGTGCATCCTCGAAAGTGCAGTGAACCTTCTCTCATTGTTCGTTGATGAAGTGCAGTGAAACACGAGAGTCATGCTCTTTTGAGCCTTTCAAAGACCCTTCTCTCACTGTTCATTGACAAAGTGTAGTGAAAAATGAGATTCGTGCTCTTTCGAGCCTTTCGAAGACCCTTCTCTCGCTGTTCGAAGACCCATATCTTTTTTTGGATGAACGTCCAATCCGGGTCAGGTAATATTGTATTTTTTTTATTATTTTTCTAATCCTCGAAAGTACAGTAAATATCGTAGGTAATCTAGCATCCTTGGAGTATAGTGAAGAATGAGAGTCATGCTCTTTCGAGCCCTTCGAAGACCCTTCTCTCGTTGTTCATTGACATCTCTTGTGGGGTTCGAGTCACCTATTAAAAATTTAGTGGGCTCTGTCAAAGCCCTAGAAGTGCTCTCTCGAGCCTTTTCATCCATTGAGAGGGTTAATTAATCAGATATTCTATTTAAAACTAGTTTTTTTTATTTTTATAATAACTAGTACTAAAATAAAGATCTACTCTTTGTATTTAAATATAACACCCTCTCATCAATTTGCTGTCATTTTTACTTCTTTAGTGCCTTTTTTTTTGCCACTAAAAGAAAAAAGTGACAAGTTTGTAACCTCATAAATAATAATAATTTTTTTTGGGGGGTTTAAAGGTGCCAACACTTGCACCTTTTTTCTAAGGCTTCAAGGGGGGTTGTTGTTATTATTGGTCATTGCTTCTTTCTTTTTTGCATCATTGACTTTGTTCTAATCCCTTTCTTAAAAGTTCATTACTCATAACAACAATAGGAGATATTTTTTGATGTGAAACTAAATGTGGGTTTTTCTTTTAGCCACTTGGTCATATGCTTTCATATCATTTCAGATCTTTTAAAAAGAAATAATTTTCATACAATATATGCTCCTTTTTTTCAAATCATATAAAACTTAAAATAAAGCAACAAAATAAAATATTTTCATAAAGGCACTTCAAAATTTATAATCACCTATGTTCCAAGTATTGGACTTCTCACTAACTTATAGTTTCCCTCACGTAAGGGTGGGTTATTGAGAAATACGATATATCGGTCTGGCTGGTTATCATTGCATCAAAAGCCTATGTTCCACGTATCAATTCTACTCATTACTTATAGTTTCCCTCACGTAAGGGCGGGTAATTGAGAAGAATAGGTATAAAGGCCTGGCCAATTTTTCTTGCTTCATTAGCCTATTTTAATATATCAAATATCCTCATTTACTTATAGTTTCCCTCACATTAGGGTGGGTAATTTGAGGATATTGGTATTACTATTAGGCTTTTGTTCCCTTCTTTAAAGCTCCATTGTATTCTCTAAAAACTTGAAGTTAAAGGGGGGAATTATTGGTTCACTTCAATTTTCTTTGGCAAAATGAATACAATGAATACAATTGATCCACTCACCCCTCATAACTATCATACATGGAAACCCAAAATATTAAATCTCATTTCTCAAAAAGGGCTCACACACCTGCTAGAAGAGAAGCAACCTAAATTTGAAAAGGAATATGAAATATTTGTTCATAAAGGGAAAATGTATGAAACAATGGGTATTATAAGCACTAATGTAAATGAAAGCTTATGGTTTCACATTACGGATTGTAAAAATCCATATGAAATTTGGTAGAAACTAAAGAACTTGTTTGGGAAAGTAGATCAAATAAGGTCAATGCAACTAAAAGGCAGAATTAATAACATTATCTCCTGAAGACTTCAACAATATTGTTGACTTTCTCACCAAATTTAAAGAAGTCCTCACTCAATACAAAGGCAGTGGCAAGAATAAAATAGAAGAAGAATGCATCTATCTAATTCTTTCTAAATTAAATGGTGTATTTCAAATTTTTGCAACCACCTTTCTATCTACAAAAGATGCTCTTGGTGCAAGTTTTAAAATGCCCTCCTTAGAGGAATTTTGTGATAGGCTAACTAGAGAAGAAACAAAACTTGCAAAGTATGAGATCTCTTCCTCTTCCTCAAAAGCCTTAGTAGCATCCACCTCTACTAAAGAAAAATTCAAAAAGAAAGAAAGGAGTCCCATAACTTGTACTCACTGCAAAAAGAATGGTCATTCTGTGAACAAATGTTGGAAAAGACTACAACAACTAGAGGCAGCAATGAAGGATCAAAATATAGACACTAAGAAGCAGATAGGAAAAGCCTTAAATGTTCAAGGCAAGACCATAAACACTTCATCAAAATACTGGGTTCTAGATTCAGGAGCAACTCATCACATGACTTCCTCAGATGAGTCATTCACTTCAATCTCCTCAAGTTCAACATGTAGCATAGAAGTTGGTGACTCATCCTTTATCCTAGTCAAAGGAAAAGGTGACATATCCATTGATGGTGGTTATATCAATAATGTTCTCTATGTACCAAACATTGCAACAAATATCCTCTTCGTCTATCAGATTTGTACTTTTGGAAAAGGCAAAATAGTTCTCTTCTCACCAATAGGAGTTGAGATAAGAGACTTTCAAGACCCAAAATCTCTCATAGAAAAAGGAGATATTGATCACAACACTCACCTATTTCACTTCAAAGGATTCAAAAATTCAGAAGGGGCCTCCTATTTTTTTGCACATGGAGATCTTGAAAGCAAAATTTGGCATGAAAGGTTTGGACATCTCAGTTATAACTACCTAAAGGAATTGAACACCCATGAAATGGTAACAGGATTACCTCAAGTCTCTTCTATTGATGGAGTATGTCCTGGATGTGCTCTTGGAAAGCAACATCAAGATCCTTTCCACCCAAGTGGTTCTCTAAAGGCCTCATCCCCTCTAGAGTTAATCCATAGTGACTTGATGGTCTTCCCAGAGCCTTCCTTCAAAGGAGAAAAATATGCTTTAACCTTCATTGATGATTTTTCTAGAAGAACTTGGGTCTACTTCCTAAAATACAAAAGTGATGTTCTATCCCACTTCAAAATCTTCAAAGCCTTAGTTGAAAATCAGGCCTCTTGCAAAATCAAGCAAATTCGTACAGATAATGGGGGGAATACTTCAGTAATGAGTTCTCAATTTTTCTATTCGGTCATGGCATAATTCATCAACATTATATCTCCCATAATCCACAGAAAAATGGCATTGCAGAGAGGAAAAACAAAACTTTAAAGGAAATGGCAAACTGTATGCTCCACTCAAGAGATCTTCCAAAAGTTTTTTGGGTAGAAGCAATTAACTATGCAAACTATATTCAAAACCGCACACCTCATAAAGCTCTTGGCCATTTGACTCCCGAGGAAGCATGGACTAGCTCAAAACTTGATGTCTCTTTCTTCAATATTTTTGGGTGTACTGCTTGGGTGCATATCCCAAAGAAGAAAAGGAAGGCTCTAGATAAGAAAAGCAAAAAACTCATCTTTGTTGGTTATTGTGAGGAAATGAAAGCATACAAGCTACTTGATCCCGCAACTCATGAGGTATTTTTTCATAGGAATGTTCAATTTGATGAAACATTCCCTCATAAATATCCTCAACCATCCTCTTCCACCATTGATTCTCTTGAGCCATCTCCAATGTTAGAGCCTCAATATAATGAAGAACCCACTTTAGAGATTAATGATCAAAATGACCAAGATGAGGATCCTATACTCCAAACTCCAACTCAAAGTCCTACCACTCCAATTACTCCTTCCACAATGCCTAAATGGGCCCGCATCATTGTTGAAGAAGCAACTCCATACATCCAAAATATTCCATCATCCAGATTAAGCAACTCCATAGGCTCTGGTCTTGTTTTTCAGTCCATTTCCATAGATCCTCAATCCTTCAAAGAAGCAACTGGTATTAAAGAATGGGATGATGCCATGGAAAATGAATTCTCTTCCTTAATCAAAAACAAAACTTGGGATTTAGTTCCTCTACCTAAAGGAAGGAAGTTAGTTCGTTGTAAATGGATTTACAGAATGAAATATGGACCTAATGGAGAAATTGACAAACACAAAGCTCGCCTGGTAGCCAAAGGTTTCTCTCAAATTGAAGGGATTGATTATTCTAAAACTTTTGCACCAGTTGCCAAAATGGATTCTGTTAGACTAGTACTTGCTCTAGCTGCTTCCCAAAAGTGGCCTATTTTTCAAATGGATGTAAAAAGTGCTTTCTTACATGGGGACTTAAAAGAGGAGATATTCATGGAACAACCTACTAGATTCACTCAAGACTCCTCCCTTGTTTGTAGACTACGAAAATCTCTCTATGGCCTCAAACAAGCTCCTAGAGCTTGGTATGAAAAAATGGACTCCTTCCTTCTTTCCTCAGGTTTTTCTCATTGTGAGTTTGATGCCACAGTCTACATTTGGAGAGATGAAGAGAAAATCACCTTACTTGTTCTCTATGTTGATGATCTACTACTCACTGGTAGTGACATTTCTCACATTCAGACTATCAAAGACTCTCTTTCTAAAAAATTTGAAATGGTTGATCTGGGTTTAGCTCATTACTTCCTTGGGATTCAAATAAATCAAACAGATGCAAGAATTTCATTGTGTCAATAGAAATACACTCTAGACCTTCTTCAACGGTTTAAGATGACTGATTGTAAGCCCTCTTCTACACCTTTTTAGTCTGGAGTCACTCTAAGTACTTCCTGCACATCCCCTCTATGTGATGCTACTTTGTATCGATAGCTAGTAGGGAGTCTGTTATACCTCACTCATACTCACCCAAATATTTCATATGTTGTTGGCTTGATATCTAGATTCTCACATCAACCTCATTTCAACCATTGGCAAGCAACAAAAATAATCCTACGCTACTTGCAAGGAACTACTCAATTTGGGCTCTTATATGAAGGAAAATCCATGGATATCATTGGTTACACAGATTCTGATTGGGCAGGTTCAATAGAAGATAGATGTTCAACTTCTGGCTATGTATTTTGTCTTGGTTCTTCACCAATTGCTTGGTCATGCAAAAAACAACAAGCAGTAGCACTATCATCTACAAAGGCAGAATACAGGGCAACAATTTTAGCAAGTTAGGAAGCTCTTTGGCTTCATCATATACTAAGAGAATTTGGTTTTTTCCATGACAAACCTATTACTCTTTGGTGTGATAATCAGAGCACAATTCATATTGCCCATAATCCAGTTGAGCATCAATGTACCAAGCACATTGAAATTCACATGCACTTCATTCGACAACATATTTAGAGAGGGGAAATACACTTGGACTATATTCCCATAGAAAATCAAATTGCAGACATCTTCACCAAATACTTTCCTTCTCCGTGTTACATTCAGTTGCAAGAGAAACTTGGAGTAAGGCAGATGCATTAGAAGGTACAAAAGAGGTTTTCACCTCTCCTTTCTTCTTATTGTTTCTTTTTCTTTGGAAGATGGTTTTTTCCCATGTGGTTTTTTTTACCATCTCTCCTATATGTAATAACATTGTACATGAGTACCTCATCAGGCCCAGTTGTCGGGACTCATTTCTTTTTTCAATGAGGACAATATTTGCCATCCGAAGACATGCCTCTTCATTTTTCTTTTTGATAGATGGTTTTTTCCCATGTGGTTTTTTTACCATCTCTCCTATATGTAATAACATTGTACATGAGTACCTCATCAGGCCCAGTTGTCGGGACTCATTTCTTTTTTCAATGAGGACAATCTTTGCCATCCGAAGACATGCCTCTTCATTTTTCTTTTTGATAGATGGTTTTTTCCCATGTGGTTTTTTTACCATCTCTTCAATAAGAATCATTGTAAATGAGTACCTCATCAGGAATTGTTATCGAGACTCATTTTTTACATTCACCCCTAGTATCACTTAAGGGGGGGTGTTAGAATAAATAATTATTCTCTTAAGTTCTACTAGGATAAACTTACTTGAGTTACCACTCTTCCATGAGTCAGGTGAACTCTCGGTTTAGACTAGTGAGTTGTTGTAATCCAACGACTCTCAATGATCAACTTTGCTATTTATACAAAGTTGATCCATGGAATAAATCAATCAGTTCTATTTGTCTCTTCAAATATTGTAATGCTTTGTAGTTCTACTCTTGGAAAATTCTAACAACACTTAGTGAAAACACTATCCCAATTCAATTGTAAAGACAAACACCAGTGGCTCACCATATATTCCTTATGATTCACCAAAGAAAATATATGAGAGCAAAATATAGTGAAACATTCATTGGTTTGCCAAAATTCTAGTAGATAGCTAAAAGGAACACTTAGAGAATTTTTTAAAAGACTTCTACATCCTCTTTATAAATGGATCCCATGAGGCTGAGTACTACCCCAACTAGGGATGTACAAATTAAGTCAAAGGAATAAGAATACTCCTTGATCTTCAAGATTCACTTCCATAATTTTTTCTAGATAAACCTTCTAGAATTGGTTGAGAACAAACATTGAAATCTGCCAAGAGGGAAAGGAAGAGAACTATCACACCCCATAATCAAAATAAGCCAAGAAGAATAAGGGAGTGGAGAAAAATATCCATACTCTCTATGATAGGACTAAGGATGGGTATTTGAGGCTTACCCCTAATGAGTCTAGGATAGAAGCATTAAGGAGATATAATTGAATCCTAGTATCTCTTGGATAGTTATGAGGATTTTAAGCTCAAGGGTAGGGCAGTTTTGGTGTCTTGAGTTTAGGTGTTCTTGGAGCTAATACATGTGTATACCAATATATATGATAGAAATGGCAAATCTATAGTACTACTATGACCGTATATGCCTTCCATTTTGTTCATATTGAAGGCCATTTGAAACATGATGTACGTAAATGATGATAATATTGGCTAGATATCATGGTCTCCCAAGGAACATACCTTATTATTTGATAAGAAACAAAAGAGTGCATGGGAGAAGTTTTTGGCGATGCAAATGAATAACCTTAGTGAGGCTAAGGGGTTCAAAGTGCCCCTATGTATTAAAATATTTGATGTGGAAAAGAGGAATTTATTATTTATAGTTATTGTGATTGGTAGTGGGTCTAATAGAATTATTCAAAAGGAGCATTTAGGGATGTACATGAAGTGATGGAGGTAGTCAAGTACCCTCAATTGCTAAACTATGCCACTTTCATATTAAAGAAATAAATAGAAAACTAGAGTGGCTTGAGGTTTCTAGGTAGTCATATTCTCTTCCCACCTTGTTTGGCTCATCATGCATTAGAGGAGAGTCTAGTTTAGGCACCATAAAATATACAATAAAAAACTTAGCATACCATCCTTTACATCCTTTTTTTAAGCAACATAGATCTCATGCATCTAATAAAAGTAGTTTTCTTATGACTTCAATATCAACATCTAAAAACTAATTTTGGAGGAAATAAACAATAGTCTTTTGAAATTGTCCCAAACATATAGGAAGATTGTATAGAAGAAATTTGAGGAGATAGGTTACTTATACCTAGGCTCCTAATTTTCATGTGTTTGATTGTATGTGTTCTCCAAGGAAGTTTTTTACTATTGGCCTTTGTCCTTGACTACATTTTTTGCATGCGTGGTAGTTAGGCAATTAGATATAATTGGAAATTATTTTAAAAATGGTTATAAGACCAATATATTTTATCATGGATAGAGTTACCTGATAGTCATCCCATTGGCCAAGGGGTGTATGGAGGAGATATCAAAGAGATTGCAAAAATGCTAGTTGGAAATATAAAGAGATAAATGAACCTATGATCTTAATGCCTAGTTTATTTTTAAAATAAGAGGAATCTCATTAAGGAGGAGGTTATCAAGTAAATAAATATAGAGGATATATACGAGGACAAGGTAAAATCCTTGAGGGACTAACCCTCCCCTTGGTTTCACTTTTATAGGGAAGTTTTAGAGTAGGAAAATAAAAACATCTACCCCAACTTTGAATTGAACATGTATATTAACCATAAAAAATTAAAGATGTTAACTAGGTCTAAGTACAACTAGATCTTGGAGAAGTTGATGGCATTTAATTGGATGAGGAATTCCATAGAAGACCCCAAATTGAAAAATAATCTAAGACTAATGAAGGGTTATTTTGATATGTTTTCTAGTATTTGTGATAAGCAACACCACAAGGAGGTGGAGAACCACAAGAAATAATAATAAATCCTAGATCTAATCATATCCCCATAGGTGTTGGAAATCCCAAATACATTGGTGATAGTGAGTAGAGATACATAGGCTATAATAGAAGAAGACTACATTAAGGGAGAAATAGAGAAAATAGAACCTTGTGCACTGCCTTGAAAAATGATAAAAGGGTAAAGTAGGTTTCAATATCCATGAGGTTATAGGCCATATGAGATGATCCTTATGGAGGATGTTGTTTAACAAATATATGGTTATCCAACCATACTTTGATTATCAAAGTATGGTGTACAACCCTACACCCTAGAGGATTCAAATATTGGACATATATTTAGAGTTTCAAAGTCTGTATTGTTAGGCCACTTAGGTTGTAAAAAGGGTTTATGTGGTAAAATATAATACCAAATAAGCCACCACATTAGCCACATATCCACTAAAACAATTCAAACTTCCTAAGTAAATTCATAAAGGATCAAACCTAGGTATCCCTAGAGCTAAACACCACATGCTAACCAAGAGGAAAAGACAAGATATTAGGGAAAAAGGTGTCAAGTCCCTAGTGATCACAAGCATGGGATATTTAGTGGTTATTAGATGTAACTAGGAAGAAGCAAAGGTAGGATAAATAACCACCAAAGAGGTCACCCTAGAAATTACATCTTTATCGATGAAGAAGTGGTACATGCAAAAGCTTCCACTTTTGAGGCTTGTAGAGCCTCAACAACCATCTTCTCTTTCATTTTGTTTTCTCTTCCATCCTCCATCTATTCTCTCTCTCTCCTAATATTTATTCTCACTTACCTCCTTCTACTTCCCCTTATTATACTACACCTTTATCTCCATATCACACAGGTTTAGCCACTTTCCTAGTTAAAACTCCCATGTTACCATCCACTAATATACATTCCACCATCAATATCTATATTTTCTCTACATAATCTCAACTACCTAAGGTTGGTCAATGAAAATAAAATATACATCAAGTAAAATAAAGAACTCAACATAGCACTATATTGACCAAGACAAAGATGCATCAAAGTAAGGAAAATAATAAGAATTTGAAGGATTGGTTGAAAACCATGGAAAAGGAGGGATATGAGTGGAAGAAACAAGTAGAGAAACTCAAACAAGAATAGTTTTAGTGATAGGCAGAAAATATTCAAACCTTGAGGTAGAAGGATGATGAGATCTCCCAACTAAAATAGATTGAGAAAATCCTAAAAGTAGAGGTTAAGTCTAGCATGTCTAAGGCATCAGTGACAAACATTATTAATGGCATTTGATATAAGATCTAAAATGAATTTGAGCATGTTAGATTTTATTGCAAAACATCTAAGCATGTGATACTTTATTATCAAATGTCCAATCTTCCATTAACAATATGGGTTCCAAACTTACCTCAAAGACCAACCATATGCAAATTATGAGACAACCCCACAAAGAAACCAACAACGTGCTATAATAATTAATACTTCCAACTAAGTAGGTCATTTAGGTGGAGCTTACAAATATACCATTGAAGCAAAAAATATTGACTACATGTAAATACTCCTATGATGACTTAAAGGGAGTTGCAAATAAGCTTATGGACTACATTGCCCAACTGTTCTAGGGAGGACTTATTGACTCTCTCTTGGATCAAGGGGCTATTGTATCCAAAGAGGAATAGTCCAAGCTAATTAAATAAAATAAGAAGGTAATTTCTCAAGCAAACAAAGATTCTCCTTTTTATGTAGCAATGAATATCCCTAACATCATTTCTCAACTCTAGGATCCATTGGTAGAGTGAAGGCTATCCCTAACTCTATAGAGGAGTTGCCTTAAGCATAGTTTGATGATATAATAGTAGTAATGGTCCAACTTTAGAGCATTAAGATCGTGTCTAGCATGGAATGAATTTCATTCCATAATTTGCCATCTAAGTAAATTCTTTGTTATAATTTTGAAGTTTTGATGACTCAATAGCCTAATGAATAAGGTATTCTAGGGTTCTTGGCTAATTTTGCTTGGCATTCTTAGAATACACCAAAAGTGTAGTACAAGGTAATTCCTTGGATCTATAACAGATGGCTTTATAGAAGTTGGTACAAGAAATGCGAAGTCTCAAGCAAAATAGAGAGGAGTCAACCATATTGGTTAGTACCAATTTTTTAACATCCACATAGTGATGCAGTATAAGGAGCCTGAAGAAGGATATAAATCAAGTAACCAATGATTCATCAATAATATGATCTATTGAACTAATTATATATTGGAATCCAATGATTTTACGATATCATGGCTAAAAAAGAGGATTAAGGACTAAAAATAGTAGTTTTGTATTCTTCTATAAAATATAATGATGAAATATTTTTACTTAGGGTTTAAGGAGGTTAATCCATTGTTATATTTTTACTTAGGGTTTAAGGAGGCTAATCCCTCACTATGAGTAAGAGCCTTGGGTTCATTTTAAACATATTGTGGTTATTTTGAGAAATACTATAACTATACTCTCCAACTATAATATTAAAACTTTAATTAATGAAAAATTATGCTTGATGATATTACAAGACTATGTCTTGATTGGTTGGACCTCTAATTATATGAATGTGTTTATTTTAATGCTCATATATTTATTTTTCAGTCCTATTTTTTATTTAATGTATGCATGAAATGAACTAGGATTCTTGTTCTTTAGTCTTCTTTGCATGACACAATTGATCACACATTAATATTGCTATGATTTTTAGCCATATTTTTCATTTCTTTGCATTTATTTTAATCTCTCATACTCTTACCTTATTTCTTCTTTATTTATTATATTATAATAGTCAAATTAGCCTAGGTTAGTAGAGAGTTAGCTCAAATATAGAATTTAGAAGGATTAAAACCCTTCTTTTTTTATGCTTTAGATGCAAGGTTGTGGGTGTGATCTTTGATAAATAAGCCCCATGGATCAACAATTCCCAATAAAGTTAATATAAAATATTTTTATAATTTTTGTTGAATAAGTGCTTTAACATTTTCTATATGTTAATTTTAAAAATTATGGAAAATATATTACAAATAATTCTAGATTGTGTTACTTTGGACAAACAAGGTGATTTGCTTCATGGTAAGCAAATACTTTATGGTATAATCATTGTATAATATACCATGTATTATCTTCATTTATTTAAAAACTAGGCATCCTTATATAATTAGACATGAACAAAGAATATATTAGGGTTTATTGAAGTTTTGTATTTTCTATTTTCAAAGAATTTGGTTTTGATACATATTTGGTATAATGGGATTATATGTTGTTATAATACTTTTAATATTCTATTTTCATAATGGATTCATCATTGGATACTCTAAATCATCCTAGTAAATCTCCCAAGGTGACCTAATATTCTTCTCTCTTCATCGTTCTAGCTAAATCATTAAAAATATCTATGAAAGGTAGAAGTGGAATGTAAAATCAAAGGTTTTTCAAGTTGTAATGAATGGTCCATTCAAAATATCAAATCTACTTTGTTGACAATATTTTACTTTTAGGTCATCCCTTGGCTAATCAAGTCATAGAATTTATATCAATATTATCATAACTATTAGAAAATTGTTGGATAACTAAAAAATGACATAGTTTAAGTTATTTACCATTGAAACATATATTTACAATGGATTATTATGATGATTTCATAATTTAAATTTGGAAATTACCATCAACATATCTAGGTATTATTTTTTCTAATAAAGAAAAATAAAGAGCTTAGGGACTCAATCTTGATAAAGTGAAATTTTCTTGGGTGGGTTGGAAAGGAAATTATAATGATTGGAATAATACAACTCCTAAAGGCCACATCACAATTTATCCATATATATAATGTCATTTTTTTATAAATATCTTAATTTAAAAAAATTTATTTTTTTAAAAGATGTGAGGAATGATGGCTTTTTAAGCCTTAATAAATATTAATTGCTCCAAATATATGCAATTTTTATTGATCTCCTTTATTTTAAAATATATATGAACTGTAATGATCATGATTGTATGTGATACTTCCTTATGGATTATTATCTCCATAATATAGCCATAGTACTGTGACTCTTTGGATACTTGACTATTCCTTTCCATATGCCAAGTCTCATGACTCTTGGCTTATCTACATGACACTTGCATACTTGAACACTTTTGCATTTCTTGCACATTACAACTTTACATGACACTTTTGCATTTCCTACGCATTCACACTTGTATTGAAGGGGAAACATAACTTGCACTTTAAACTATGACTCAACTCTAATCTATTATTTACCATGAGGGTACATTAGCATGTACCAAATAATGTAATATACTCCAACACCCCTTGTATTACATTATTTAGTTGTTGAAGACTTTAGTCTTCAATCATGGTCTTTTTATTGATCTTCAATATTCAAGTGACCTTGCATTATTCACAAACCTCTACTTGAGATCTATCAGGTTCATCTTCTTGGTTGAATTTGAGTTCAAAATTTGGCATTGATACTGGTTTTCTTCTAAATCTATTGTTGAAGAAGTTCATACCTTTCTTGTGCCCATATCTAAAATTTGAAAAATATTTTTGAGGAAATCCATTAAGAGTTTTTCTTGTCATTGTGTATATCCATTCAAAAATATTATTTTCTTTGTACCAACAATGTCTTTGAGAATGATTGGTACCTCCACAAATTTTGCAATGCTAAAGATACCAATATCTTTCTATCTTGTGTCCATGCCTACCACAATGTTCACATTTGTTTTCTAAATACTTGAATTATTCATTACAATGTTCTTTGTCATACACGCTATCTAGGGTTATGCACAGTGGCAAATATTCATAAATTGAGCGAATATTAGAATTTCCAAAATTGGAAATTGGTGAATATGAGGACCCTTGATGTCGGCCCATTCACCTAAAATTTTTGGAATCATTTTTTTCTTAGGGTCAATTCACCACAATATATTGCCAACCACAATATATTGCCAAACATAGGTACATTTGTACTCGTTGGAAAGCTCTTTTCGATCCTGATCTAATGGTGGTGTTGTATTAATGTTATAAGATGATTTAATAGGTCAAAATTTATCCCAAATATGACCTTAATTTTTAGGGCTTCAAATACCTCAAATTTTTGTGTGAAGATGATTGATTTGATTTGCTTAGAATTCACCTTGATTTCGATTAGGATTCACCATTTTTACAAGTACATTTTGAGTCCAACCCCTTATGCATAACCCTAACACTATCTACACACTCTTCATCTTCATGAACTATGTTCAAAGTATTTGTTATGAATTCCAAGTCAAAAGTATCATAGCTTGCATCACAATTTTATTTTATATTTTACTGAATATCACTAGTATCACAACATGCATTTGTTATAATAGGCCTTAAATCATTTGTATCACAACAAACATCTTTCATCATTGTTTTATTCCCTAATTCTTCAACCTTTTCTTGTTTTCTTATCTTGGAAATATTTAGAGTGATTATTCCTTTGTATATTATTTTCCATAGACTAATAGGTACAATAACAAAATTTTCATAACAATCATTAGCATCATTAAGAACACTTTGCATGCATTGTTGAAGTATTAAAAATTCTCCTTTTTTTTCTTCTTCAAGAATAGATTGTAAATATTCCATCACTTCATCTGACACATATTTTCATCTTTAGTAGCTTCTTGAGAGAAAACTTGTAAAAGATTTTTGACTATCTTTCTTTATTTTTTGTCTTTTATTGCCATGTTGCAATAATAAAATTTTATTGTAAAACACCTTATGACTCCCAAGTTTTAGAAACTAAAAAATGAAATTTTCAAATTTTTGTTTTTCCTAATCTTTGATGTTGAAAACCTTTTACCTCCTAAATATTTAAATTTGCAAAAATTCAATAATTTCCATTTTCTCAAAAAAACTTGAAAATAAATCTTCTATTAAAAATAACTTTAAAAAACTTCAAATACTTAAAATAACCAAATAAACTAAATTATGTAGAAATCCTTATCACTCCACACTTTTCAAAAAATTTAAAAAATTTAACTCCTAAACCTATTACTCCTAAATAATCCACCTTAAAAAAAGATTGCACTTAAAAAGGGTGCTTAAATAAATTCGATCCTTACCTTGAAAAAATATGTGTTGCTTTTATTTCACTAGACATGGCCTGAAATATTGCTATTCTCGAGATATTACCTGTAATTTCTAACTTGGTGATTTAAATATCTCTAAAATTATATATTTTCATGTGTTTGTCAACACTTGTCCAATTGAGTAGAACATGTCCAATTTTGGCAGGATACGTCAATATTTAATATAACTCCTACACCTTTATGTGTTTTGCTTCTAGTGATGCTTTATATATCTTGAGCCATAAAATAAATATTTAGATGCTCTAAAACTCCACTTGATTAGCACCATTATTAGATACGCTATAATATATTTTAGACTAATGTTCCAATATAACAATATTTCAAAAATATTTGTCACTCCTTTTTATAGGTATTACAAGATGTTTTCAAAACTCATTCCAAATGCTTAGGTGCTATTATATTTATCTTGATCAAATCTCCTTAGCCTATTTCTGATGTAAAGTTTAATTAGTGCCCTCCAAGATGCGGCTTTGGAATACAATCAATTCTAAGAGCACTTCTCCTTATTTCCAAATGCTTCAATCATCATTGCAATGTAATCCTTTTCTCAAACCAGAGGTTTCTTTTAGATATTTTTTAAACATCCTTAAATTCTTATTAGATTCCTATAGTACTTGTATTCATTACCTTTGCATTAAATAATATTCCAATGATACTTTCTACTTGGCACTTGTCTACTTGGATTCTAACATTACGATTTGGCTTAGTGCTCATTGTAGCTCTTCTAACTACTTGGATTGCACTGATTCAATATTCCAATTTCTGTGGTAATAGCTTGTACTCTGTGCCAATACTTCCCTTTGTTAGTCCTCCTTTATACCACATTCAAATGTTGGTTCTAACATTTTATATCTTCTTTACTTTATCGCTTTGTAGGTTTTTGAGTTTGCTAATGGATTTCGGTAATATATAATTTTTGACACTTAATATAGCAATAACTTAATATTCAATATACATATTCCTTCTGAATGTGTCACCTTGTTTTTCTAGCATGGACTATCTTGTTCTTTTAACACGGACTACCTCATTCTATGAAAATATATTACATTATTTGGTACATGCCAATGTACCACCTTGGGTACATCTCTAGATTAGGATTTTGATTAGTATTTACTTTATACAATGTAATAAATGCACAAGTATTGTTAGAATGTGCAAAGTACTTGATGATGTAAATGTGCATGTAGTCCATGTGTACATGAGTCATAGAATAGGAAGATGAAGATTCATAGGTAGGTGAAATGCCAAGAGATATATCTCATTATATATAGGCCTTTGATATATAAGAGTAAGAAGAGCATAGAGTATAGTAGATAATAGATAGGAGAGTAGAATACAGGTTAGACACAATGTAGAACTTGTATGAAGCATGGAGTATTTGAGATCTCCACATTTTGTATGAACATGCTATTTTCATGAGCTTTCATTAATGGTAGTCTTATGAGTTATAGCAAAAAATTATTATGAGATTTTCCTGCTTAGTATATTGTAATTATCATATATATAATATTGCATGCTCATTTTAGTTCTTGTGGT
The DNA here is from genome assembly GCA_028583015.1 of Wollemia nobilis. Taxonomy (NCBI): domain Eukaryota; kingdom Viridiplantae; phylum Streptophyta; class Pinopsida; order Araucariales; family Araucariaceae; genus Wollemia; species Wollemia nobilis. The sequence continues at coordinate 23,834,443 of JAQPPZ010001195.1, forward strand.
TACATTTCCTTAAATATATATTATCAAAAACTAATAGTGGTATTAGAGCATAAGGTATATTGATAGGAGATAGAGAGAGCCACAAGAAAGTTTGAGAAGAGATAGGGAGATTTCATTTCTAGAATTTTTGGAATTGCTATTTGGCTAGAGTATTTCCACAGGGTTGCAGGAAAACTCGTGAAGAATAGGACTCAACAAAAATCTCTTTTCTACTAAATTGAAGGATAACTAGTGGTGTTTATTGACTTATAAAGATCTAGATATTTGCATGGATTTACTTGCTAATGTCTAAGTATTTGTTGTAAAAAACGTAGATATAATATTAATGAGGTCCAATAAATAAGGCCCCATTGGAGATTGGAGGAAGAAGAAAGAAGAGACTCAAGAGAAGAAGTCCTCATTGAATATAGAAGACTCCAGATTAAAAATTTGAGAAGAGATAAAGGTCAAAAGAGCCCCATAGAAGATTGGAGATTGAAGATAGAGAAGGACTAGGAAAAGTCCTATTGAATATTTGTGAAGCTGCAAAATTTGAAGACCCAAGAGAAGAGATCTCAAACAAAATTAGAGGAGAAAGAAGCTAGAAGAGACCACCAGATTTAAGAGTTTTGAGGACAGTCATAAAATATTTGAAGGCTGATTTCAAAGGAGAAGAGTGCTAGTTTTTATAGTAGAAATTGAAGAGTCACAGGATAGCAAATTGAAGGTGACATAAAGCTATGATTTAGAGAATATTTGGTAATATTTTGGAGTGCCCTTGAACAACCAATTAAAGTAATTCTTGACAACAAAAGAAGGTATTGTAAGATTGACAAGTTTAGGGTAGAAAAGCATAAGGAATTAAAGCAAAAAAATTTATAAGGTTAAGGAAAAAATTGAGTAGAAAGGAGAATTACATAGTTTATATATTCGAGGCAACAAAAAGGTGAACCAAATCACCTAGAAGACTAGCTACAAAAAGGAGAAGAATAGGTATGCAATATTGGTGCTATAAAAGTTCATTATTCAAACATTCACATTAGTCTATTATTAAGTTTTTTAAAGAATCATATTGGAGTTATTAAAGGTATCATAAAGAGTTTAAGTTAAAGGTCTTCAAGCAAAAAAATGAGGTAGCATTTTCATCTTAGAACCTGCAAAATACAAGTAGCAAAAGATAGAGTTAAAATATTTCTTGAAATAGGAGTAATAAGGAGAAGAAGATATATAGTGAATGTTATTTTTGTAATCTAATGGAGTGAAGTATTATTAAAGAAAAAGAAGACAAGAGTAGGTCTTGGTAGCAAGATAAGCACAATGATAGCTATAAATTTGAGAAGTTTGAATAGCAAGTTCAAATAATGAAAAGACAAGAAGGCAAGCTACAAAAGGAGATAAAAAGGTCCAAAAATTTTGGTGCAATAAAGGTATTTTATATAAGTTAAAACTAACTCATTTCTAGTTTTAAAAACACCACATTTGATTTTTTTAAAAGTAGCAAAAATAAATGCAAGATTTAAAGTGTTTAAAGACACCAAAGGGGCATAAAAAGTTACAACCATTAGTGGTAGAATAACCAAGTGGAATAGGAGAAGCCATGGTGTGAAGAGGAAAGATCCAAATAAGTGCTCAAATATAGCATACGCAAGGTGTCTAAAGACACCAAGTAAGGGACTAAAAATCCAAGAAGGTAGTGCCCACATTGGATTAAAACCTAAAACAAAAAAAGAAGTTAAGGATAGAGCCAAATCAAGGATAAAGGTGCAAGTCTTATGGAAGAGAAATAAAGCAAAAATTAAAGTGTTTACCCAAGTAAAGAGACTTGTATATCTAGCAGAACAACATTGAGAAGCTATTAATCAAAGTGGTGAAACAACCACCAAGGAGAAAGTGTTGAAGTGCCACCAACGTAGAAGAGGAGCATCCATTGAAGGAGAAGAGTTACCACCAAATTTTAGAAATCAAGAAGTGCTAGTAAGCATTGAAGAATTAATACCAAGCATCTTGCAGTTGCAAAAGAAAGACCAACCAACATTCACTAAAAGAAAGAATCATTGGCAAAATATACTAAGAACGTTAAGGAAAGGAAATTAATATTGAGCACCAAATAAAGGTGAAGCATTACATGCAAGTATTGAGAGGATTGGAGCCACCACTTTTCATGTCAATTAGAAAAATCATATGCCACTTGGCATAGAAGAAAAGAGTTCCAAAAATCACTGAAAATGCTCTAAACCAGTGCTCATTGAGAAAGGAGAACACAGGTCATAAAGTAACACCTACTTTATCATAAAACCACCTAAATGGGCAAAGCAACAAGTAATACCTAAATAATACATTGATTTCCATGTAGCACATAAGAAAAATAATATAGTTAGGTTTGAAGAGCCCAAACCAACAACAAAGCACATTCAAGTTCAGAGAACATAGAGGAAGAATGAGGACAATCAAAGTTGAAGAAATTGTTATACACAAGGAAGAGCAATAAATGTAGTGAAATAACATCATGTAAGCATTGAAGACTGAGAGGAGAACAACACCTAATTAGAGCGCAATTTGTAGTCATAGTAGTAGACCAATACGTAGTGCCTCACCTGTAAGAAGGTATATTAATATTTAAATACTATTTGCATTTCATAAAGGTCAAGGAAGCATAAGGTGTATCGATACTAAGGTTAAGTTTAGTTATTAAAATAAATGGATATATAAGGAAATAAATTGGTATTTTACAACCTTAGATGATTTATTGATTGATTTGAAATACTATTGAAGTAAGGAGGATTTAACTTGAGGACCTTTTGAAATTGCATTATTTGAAATTCAAGTATTAAAATATTTGCAAATAATTTAACTAGGAGGAATAATATTTTATACATTGAAATTGAAACATTAAATTTGCAGATATCCTTTATTTTCTAAATTTCTAATTAGGGAGTTATAAGAATTTCAACACCAATTGAGGTTTTTGAAGTTTAGAAACCTTACTATTAAAAATTGAAGCATTACATAGAGTTGTTGAAAAGTTGGAAAACTACATTGAAATTAGTCTCTTGCTTAAATTAATGAGACATAAGGAATCCAACTCTAAAGTATTGAAGATAGACATTTTTATAAATTTAAAGTGCATCAAAATTATCTTTGGCTTTCTATTCACAAATAGGGAGAAATAAGGTGAAGAATATAAGTTAAACATTAGGGAGATAAAAGGGATTCAACTCAAAGAAAAACTAAGAAATCTAAGCACTTTATCAAGACCATAGTATACTAAAAACTATGGAGATATAAGGTAGTATACAAGTGTTATTATGACAACAAATAAATTCATAATTTTAGAATCCCAACTTCTTAAAGGACCTAATTACACTTCATGGAAAAACAAAGTGAGGGCAATATTGATAGTTGAAAGCTTTGGGATATTTGTAAAGGAGAAAAAATTAAACCTACTACAGAGGCTAGAGAGATTCAGAAGTTTGAATAATATGAAGCAAAATCACTCATGATAATAACAACTTCAGTAAAAACTTCTATAGAAGCTTGGAAAACTTTAGCCAAGATTTTTGAAGGAAGGAATAAAGCCACTATCTTAAATCTTGTTCAAGTAGCGCTAAGAGTACTTCTAGAAAGCTACAAGCAGCTAGTTACATATTTACAAATTCTAATTAAAGACACATAATTTGATGAGTTAGTCAATATACTACAAGAATATGAGGTAGAAAATTTAGTGAAATATGAAATGACTAACAATGCCTTAGTCTCAAAAGATAATCCACAAGGAAATGTTACCTCATTCTCAAAGGGTAGATCAATATGGAATAATATATATTGTCAAGTATGTAGAAAGAAATGACATAGTACCAATTATTGTAGGTTCAATCCAAGAAATCAATATCAAGAAAATCAAACAAATTTTGGAAGCCAATCAAATAGTGTTGAACGATGTGCAACAAAAGTATTGTCATTGTTGTCAACACAGACAGAAATTGAAGCAGTTGAAGCAATGGACAAGAATTATGAAGTCAGTCAGATCAAGTACAGTGAATTTGAAGGAAAACAGAAGTGACCCAGATTCAAAAATTTGCAAAAAAATCCAAGTAAGAAAACTGTCGAGATATTGCGACATGTTTTCTGTCGCGATATCGCGACAGGTTGAGAAGTCCGAAGGCAGAAAGAAATATGTCACGATTTCGCGACATAACGGAGGAGAGAGAAAATGCAAGCAAAATTGTCGCGATTTCGCGACATGGCCGAGGAGAGAGAAGGCGCAAGCAAAATTATCGCGATTTCGTGACATGGCCGAGGAGAGAGAAGGCGCAAGCAAAATTGTCACGATTTCACGACATGGCCGAGGAGAGAGAAGGCGCAAGCAAAATTGTCATGATTTCATGACATGGCCGAGGAGAGAGAAGGCGCAAGGCAAACTGTCACGATTTCATGACATGTTGGCAGAAAAGGAAGCAAGGTGAAAAGATGTCGCGATTTCGTGACATAAATGGAGGAAAGGAGATTGCAACGAAAAGTGTCGCGATATCACGACATGTCGGGTTTTCATGACCCGAAGAGGAGAGAGAATGCTCGGCAACAAAAGTGTAGCGATTTAGCTACATGTCGAAGTTTCGCGATCCAAAGCACAGCTGGAAATGCAAGGCACAAAGGTGTAGCGATTTCGCTACAAATCGAAGTGCATAAAGCAAAGGTGTAGCAATTTTGCTACGTGTCAAAACTGTTCAAAGCAAAGGTGTAGCGATTTCGCTACAAGTTGAAAAAGCACAACATGAAGGTGTAGCGATTTCGCTACAAGTCCAAAAGTGCACTATGCGAAGGTGTAGCGATTTCGCTACCATTCAAACTTGCAAAACTCAAAGATGTAGCAAGTCGAAAGCACAAGGCACAAAGTTGTAGCTATTTTGCTACTGCATGAAGCAAGGATTGTACGGAAGCCGGAAGCTTCGCGATTTCGCGACAAAGCTGAGGATGACATCAGCAAAATTGAAAGTGTCACGATTTTGTGACAGGGTGAAATAAAAGCCGCTGGAAGCCAGAAGCGTCGCGATTTTGCGACAACATTGAGGATGACGTCAGTAAAAGCTAAAAGTGTCACGATTTCGTGACAAGTTGCAAAAGAGACCTCAGGAAGCCGGAAGCATCGCGATTTCATGACAACATTGAGGATGACATCAGCAAAAGCTGAAAGTGTCACGATTTCGTGACAAGTTGCAAGAGAAGTCTCAGGAAGCCGAAAGCGTCACGATTTCACGATAACATTAAGGATGACGTCAACAAAAGTTCGAAGTGTCACGATTTCACGACATGAACGATGGGAAAGCTTCCAAAGGCCAAAATGGTCGCGATTTCACGACAGCAAGGGCATGAAGGCGTACGGCTACAAAAAGTGTCGCCATATCGTGACATGTTACTATTTCACGGTCAACAGCCTAGAAAAAGTCAACTGGGCAGAAATGTCGCGAATTCGTGACAGGTAACAGTTTGGCTGGAAAATGTCGAAGGAACATGAAAGGTGACATGTGTCGAAAAAGCATCATGCAACCAGTTATGTAAGAAGTAACTGAAGTCAGATTTGCAGTTACACATTGACAGGTTTTGGACATGCACCGGAACAGCTGTATATGCACGATTGGAAAAGCATTCGAAGAATCACAGATGGAGAATCGAAAAGCTTTCTAAAAGACGTATTTATAGCATTCAAAAAGGTGTATTTACAAAATTTGAACAGCCAAATTTTAAGGATCAAAAAGCTTTCGAAAAGACGTATATGAAGCATTCAAACTGTCGTACTTGCAAGGATTCGAACAGTCGCTTATGGAGAGTAGAAAAGAATTCGAACAGTTAGAGTATATCATTCGACTGCATGCAGGATTGAAAAGTTATAGAAGACGAAGAGTCCCGATGAGAAAAAGGGGTTATAAAAGGATAGTCATGCAGAGAATATGTTTGCTGCTGTAAGAGGGAAATTGCTATGAAAAGAGGGTTAAAAGAGAGCCAAGACAGAAATCAATAGAGCCGTGAGAGTGTGCAGAGTTTGTTTAATTGCAGACCAGTCAGGGTAGTGTAAGAAGTGAAGACATTTGTATGTCATTTTAAATTACTCAGAATTGCAGTCCAAGTTGGTGCTTGGTACTAGGGGTTGGTGCTTCTATCTGTTGCAGCAAAAAACTAAGGGGTTGGTGCTCCTTCTAGTAGATGTTGGTAAAGTGTTTGTAAAATTGGTATTTTACAAAGACTGGATTTGGATTGGAGTCCAAGCAGTCATTGTTGAGGAGTAGCCAACTTGGTGAACCTCGGTATATTGAGTGTTGTGGTGTGCTCTATTGTTCAATTTGATTTTCTGGTTTTCAAGTTCTCTTTGCTTCATTTTAAATGTTGTAGAATTGAATATTAATAGTTACACTGATTCACCCCCCCTCTTAGTGTCATTGTGTGAATATCAATTGGTATCAGAGCATAGGTTTCTTGAATAAGATTAATCAGCTAAGGTGATATTGAAATAAACAATGGTAGGCGGTGAAGGATTCTCATCCAACAAAGCTCCCTTGTTTGATGGAACAAATTACACTTTTTGAAAAATCAGGATGCAAACATATCTGAGTGTATTGGGATATGACATTTGGGATTCTGTAGATAGTGGATACACAGTACCCACTACTCCTCCAACAGATACTGCTGAGAAGAAAAAATTTGAGAACAACTCCAAAGCTAAGAATGCCATAATGTGTGGACTTGTAGACAGTGAATTGATAAGAGTCATGAGCTGCAAATCGGCAAAAGACATGTGGGATAAACTGAAGAGCATAATGAAGGAGATAGCAAGATCAAGGAAGCCAAGCTGTAAACTCATCGAGCTCAGTTTGAAGCATTACAAATGAAGGAAGATGAGAACATAGAGGCCTATATGTTGAGAGTCAATGGAATCATCAATGCAATCAGAGGAATCGATGAAGAAATGGATGATGCAGTTGTTGTGAAAAAGGATCTCAGAACCCTTCACAAATGGTTTAACTCCAAAGTTTCTACAATAGAAGAGGCAAAAGATCTAAACAATTTTAGCATGGATGAGCTGCATACGAAATGAGAATAGGACAAACTAAGCCTATAGACAGAGAAGCTGCTTTTAAAGCACACAAGAATATAAAAACTGAACATGAATCTGAGGATGAAGAGACATTGGATGAAACAGAAGCAAATTTTGTTCAAAAACTCACAAAGGGAAAAGGAAAATATAGAGGAAAGCTACCATTCAAGTGCTTCAATTGTGGAGGGGTCGGTCATTTTACAGCCAAATGCCCAATGCATGAGAAAACCAAAAATGGTGAAGGGTCACTCCAAGAAAAAGGTGACTGGAAGAAGAAATTTTTTTTTAGAAAGAACAACTTCAAGAAGAAAATATTCATATCCAAGAATGTTAGCTCTTCTGAAGAAAGCTCAGGTGAGGATTCGGAAGAAGAAACAGGTGAAGCTCTGTTCATGGCACTTGAAGAGGAAAGAACAGAAGAAAATCAGGAAGGTGATGAAAGCTTTAAAGATGAGGCTGAAGTTTATCCGGAAGGAGAATTAGTTGCTTGCACTTGAAGAGTTGAGTGTAGAAAGGAAAAAGAACAAAAAGTTTTCAAGAAAACTAGAGGATGCCACTGACATAATAAACAGTTTAAAAATACAGACAGAGGAATTCAAGAAAATGTCTGAAGTTCTTGATGAACAATTAACTATAAAGATAGTTGAATGCAGCAAGCTAGAGGAAGACATTGTTAAGTTAAGGATGCAGCTAGAGGAGATGAACAAAAAATTGAGTTGTTTTCATAAGTTTGAAGAAAGTATTGTAAAGCTGGATAAAATGTTAAATAACCAAAGGCCTTCCGACATCAAATTTGGTTTAGGCTTCGATGAAGGAGAATCATCAAAGGATTCAAAGGCCTTGAATGTAGAACCCATAAAGAAAGAAGGAAAGATCAGGGTTGACCTAGAAAAAACAAATCATGCCAAAGAAAGCAATAATGCCAGACTCAAGAAGAGTACTGACAAATATGGATTCACAAAAGTCACACATCCAAGAAGGAGAAGATTCATGGCTCCTACTTCAAATTGGCAAAGACCGAAACCCAGGTTTAATCATTCCTTTTCTGGTTATTGTTTTAAATGCAATGCTTATGGCCATAATATTTCAGATTGCAAGCATAATGTATCTCAAAGGAATTTCAGCAGTAGAAATGCTTTTTCTCCTTTAATGAATTATGCAGTTGAATGTTATAATTGTCATAATTTTGGACATATTGCTAGAAACTATAGAAGAACTTTTGCATCAAATAATTATCAGGGTAAAAAATCTCAACCAAGTGGGTTGAAACAAAACAAAAAATTTCCTAAAAAACAGGCACATGCTAATGAAAGGACAAAGGCAAAACAAGTAGCTAAATCTGTCATCAAACCAGAATGGAAAGAAAAAGAATCTTTGATTGTTCAGACTGCTTTTAAAGCACAAGAAAAATTTGCACCATGGATACTTGACAGTGGATGCTCCAGTCACATGACAGGTGATAAGCAAAAATTTGAGAATTTATAGAATTATGAAGGTGGTTTTGTGAAATTTGGAAATAATGATGGAGCAAAGATTGTTGGAAAGGGATCAGTCAAGATCAGTGATGGAAAGATAAAATCAAAACAAGTCTTGTTTGTGATTGGACTGAAGCATAACTTGCTGAGTGTAAGTCAAATCTGTGACAGAGGTCATGAAGTCATTTTTAAGAAGCAGGGCTGTGAAGTGAGAAAAGCACATAGTGGGAAGATGATAGCTACTAGATCTAGGACTTATGGTAATCTATATACTCTCTCAGAAACTGTAGAAGGAACATGTTTGATTGGATAGGAAGATGAAAATTGGCTATGGCACAAGAGGCTCGGTCATATTAGTTTTGACAATCTGGAAAAAATAAGTTCAAAAAGGGCAGTAAGAGATATACCAACCATTGGCAAACCAGTAAATAGCATCTGTGCTTCATGTCAAAAATGGAAGCAAACCAGATTCAATTTTAAATCAAAGGAATACTTCACCAGCAAACCTTTGGAGATAATTCATACTGATTTGTGTGGACCCATGAGAACACAGAGCATAAATGGTGACAAATACTTTATTTTGTTAATAGATGATTACTCCAGGATGACATGGATATTTTTTTTAAAGCTTAAATCAGATGCCTTTGAGATGTTTAATATTTTAAAAAAACAAGTTGAAAATCAAACTAGAAAAAGGATTAAATGCCTAAGATCAGACAGAGGAGGAGAGTTTATTTCAGAAGAATTTGCAGAATACTGTCAAAAATATGGGATAAGAAGACAATTTTTAGCAGCTAGGACACCTCAGCGAGAATGGTGTTGTAGAAAGGAAGAATAGAATAGTGCAAGAAATGGCACGGACAATGCTAGTTGAGAACAAAATAGCTGACAGATTTTGGAAAGAGGCAGTACATACTGCAGTTTACATTCAAAACAGGTGCATGCTAAGACCACATGAAAGCAAAACACCTTATGAGCTATGGTTTGGCAGAAAGGCAACAACAAGACATTTCAAAGTATTTGGCAGCAAGTGCTACATCAAACAAACTGAAGATAATCTCGGTAAATTTGAAGATAGAGCTGATGAAGGTATCTTTCTTGGTTACTCAACAAAAAGCAAAGCCTACACATGTTACAACAAGAGGCTAAACAAAATTGTTGAGAGTGCTGATGTGAAAGTTGATGAAGGTAGAGAACAAGAAATTACTTATCAAGAAAACTACCCTATTTATGAAGAAGTCATTGAAGGTGATGATGAAAAGGAAATAGATGAGAATCAGAAAATTGATCCAGATGTTGTAAAAACTAACTCAAAAGAAGAAGAAAACAGGAAATTTAAAACAGGCAACTGGCAGAAAAATCATCCCAGTGAACAGATTATTGGGGATCCCACAGATGGTATTCAGACAAGAAGAGCAGCAGTGTGGAACTATTATCTGTTATCTAGCATTGAACCTAAAAATGTTGTTGAAGCAAGCACAGATGAAAGTTGGATGAAGGCAATTAATGAAGAACTAGATCAGATTGAGAAAAACAATACCTAGAAATTAGTACCACGGCCAACAAATAAAAACATAATTGGCACTAAATGGATTTTTTGAAATAAATTAAATGAAGATGGACAGGTTGTTAGAAATAAGGCAAGATTGGTCTGTAAAGGCTATGCTCAGGTTGAAGGCATTGATTTTGAGGAAACCTTTGCACCGGTAGCTGGACTAGAGGCAATCAGAATGTTTCCGGCATTAGCGATTCATAAAAACTTCAAAGTATATCAAATGGATGTAAAATCAGAATTTTTGAATGGAAAAGCTGGAAGAAGAGGTTTACATTGAACAGACCGGATGGCTTCCAACTTGGTGACAATCCAGATTTTGTTTGCGAGTTAAAGAAAGCATTATATGGTTTGAAAGAGGCACCCAGAGCATGGTATGCAAGGTTTGGATAACTATCTAATTAAACAAGGGTTCAAGAAAGGTTTGGTGGACAACAATTTATATGTCAAAACAGAGAAGGGCCATATTATTGTTCTTGTTGTTTATGTAGATGATATAATATTTGGCAGTAGCATGGATGAATATTGCAAAGACATATCAACTAAAATGAAGAAAGAATTTGAGATGTCTATGATTGGTGAACTTTCTTATTTCCTAGGACTGCAGGTTAATCAAAATGAAAAGGGCATTTTTATTTCTCAAGTTAAATATGTAAAAGAAATGCTGAAAAAGTTCACAATGGAAGATAGTAAACCTGTTAGCACTCCCATGACAACAGGCTGCAAGTTGAGCAAGGATGATAAATCTCCAAATGTAGATCAAACAATGTACAGGTCTATGATTGGAAGCCTGTTGTATTTAACAGCCACTAGACTAGATATATTACAAGCAGTATGCATGGTTGTAAGATTTCAGGCTAGTCCCAAAGAAACTCATGTCACAGCTGTAAAGAGGATCTTCAAGTACCTCAAGGGTACTATGGATTATGGGTTGTGGTACCCAAAAGGTAAAGACTTCACTTTGATTGCATATTCTGATGCAGATTGGGCAGGATGTATTGATGACAGAAAGAGTACAAGTGGAGGAGCATTTTATCTTGGAGACATACTGGTAGCATGGCACAGCAAGAAACAAGAATCAGTCTCTCTATCCACTGTAGAGGCAGAATACATTGTAGCAACAACATGATGTACACAGATATTATGGATGAGACAAACGTTGAAAGATCTTGGTATTCATTTCAAAGAGCCAATTTCAATTAAATGTGATAACACTAGTGCTATCAACATATCCAAGAATCCAGTTATGCATTCAAGAACCAAACATATTGCAATCCGGTATCATTTCTTGAAGGATAAAGTTGTAGAAGGAGAGGTCAAATTGGATTTTGTTCCAACTACAAAGCAAGTAGTTGATATATTCACAAAACCATTGCCCAAGGATGTTTTTGAGTACCTTCGAAATAAGTTGGGAGTGGTCACAATTCCCAAGAACTGACTATCATTTGGGATCACATTCTCAAGGGGTGCATTTATGCCTATACTTATAGTTTTGCTTATACTTATGATTTTTGCTAACTATAACAACATTTGTCTGAGAATGGTGTGCAGAGACTCAGGGGGAGTCTGCAACAACCCTTTGGTATTATTGTCAAAGGGGGAGAAGAATTACAGGAGAGTGCATAAGTGTTGCCAACAATTCCAAAGGGGGAGATTGTTGAACAAGGTGCAGCAAAAGTATTGTCATTGTTGTCAACACAGACAGAAATTGAAGCAGTTGAAGCAATGGACAAGAATTCTGAAGTCAGTCAAATCAAGTACAGTGAATTTGAAGAAAAACAGAAGTGACCCAGATTCAAAAATTTGCAAAAAAAGCCAAGTAAGAAAACTATCGCAAAGTTCAAAGGCAGAAAGAAATATGTCATGATTTCGTGACATAACGGAGGAGAGAGAAAATGCAAGCAAAATTGTCGCAATTTCGCGACATGGCCGAGGAGAGAGAAGGCGCAAGCAAAATTGTCACGATTTCGTGACATGGCCGAGGAGAGAGAAGGCGCAAGCAAAATTGTCACGATTTCGTGACATGGTCGAGGAGAGAGAAGGCGCAAGCAAAATTGTCGTGATTTTGCGAGATGGTCGAGGAGAGAGAAGGCGCAAGGCAAACTATCATGATTTCATGACATGTTGGCAGAAAAGGAAGCAAGGTGAAAAGATGTTGCGATTTCGTGACATAAATGGAGGAAAGGAGATTGCAATGAAAAGTGTCACGATATCGCGACATGTCGGGTTTTCGTGACCCAAAGAGGAGAGATAATGATTGGCAACAAAAAGGTAGCTATTTAGCTACATGTCAAAGTTTCACGATCCAAAGCACAGCTGGAAATGCAAGGCACAAAGGTGTAGTGATTTTGCTACAAATCGGAAGTGCAGAAAGCAAAGGTGTAGCGATTTCACTACGTGTCAAAACTATTCAAAGCAAAGGTGTAGCGATTTCGCTACAAGTTGAAAAAGCACAACACGAAGGTGTAGTGATTTTGCTACAAGTCCAAAAGTGCACTATGCGAAGGTGTAGCGATTTTGCTACCAGTAAAACTTGCAAAATTCAAAGATGTAGCAAGTCGAAAGCACAAGGCATAAAGTTGTAGCGATTTCGCTACTGCATGAAGCAAGGATTGTACGGAAGCTAGAAGCATCGCGATTTTGCAACAAAGCTGAGGATGACGTCAAAAAAATTGAAAGTGTCGTGATTTCATGACAGGGTGAAAGAAAAGCCGCTGGAAGCCAGAAGCGTCGTGATTTCATGACAACATTAAGGATGACGTCAGCAAAAGCTGAAAGTGTCACGATTTCGTGACAAGTTGCAAAAGAGACCTCAGGAAGCCGAAAGCATCACAATTTCACGACAACATTGAGGATGACGTCAGCAAAAGCTAAAAGTGTCACGATTTCATGACATGTTGCAAGAGAAGTCTCAGGAAGCCAGAAGCATCGTGATTTTGCGACAACATTAAGGATGACGTCAGCAAAAGTTTGAAGTGTCGCGATTTCGTGACATGAACGGTGGGAAAGCTTTCAAAGGCCAAAATGGTCACGATTTCGTGACAACAAGGGCATGAAGGCGTATGGCTACAAAAAGTGTCGTGATATCGCGACATGTTACTATTTCACGGTCAACAGCCCAAAAAAAGTCAACTGGGCAGAAATGTCGCGAATTCACGACAGGTAATAGTTTGGCTGGAAAATGCCAAAGGAACATGCAAGGTGACACGTGTCAAAAAAGCATCATGCAGCCAGTTACGTAAGAAGTAACTGAATTCAGATCTGCAGTTACACATTGACAGGTGTTGGACATGCACCGGAACAACTGTATATGCATGATTGGAAAAGCATTCGAAGAATCACAGATGGAGAATCGAAAAGCTTTCTAAAAGACGTATTTGCAGCATTCAAAAATGTGTATTTATAGAATTCGAACAACCAAATATGAAGGATGGAAAAGCTTTCAAAAAGACGTATATGAAGCATTCGAACAGTCGTATTTGCAAGGATTCGAACAGCCGCTTATGGAGAGGAGAAAAGAATTCGAACAGTTAGAGTATGTCATTCGACTGCATGCAGGATTGAAAAGTTATAGAAGACGAAGAGTCCCAATGAGAAAAAGGAGTTATAAAAGGACAGTCGTGCAGAGAATATGTTTGCTGCTGTAAGAGGGAAATTGCTGTGAAAAGAGGGTTAGAAGAGAGCCAAGACAGAAATCAGCAGAGCCGTGAGAGTGTGCAGATTTTGTTTAATTGCAGACCAGTCAGAGTAGTGTAAGAAGTGAAGACATTTGTATGTCATTTTAAATTACTCAAAATTGCAGTCCAAGTTGGTGCTTGGTACTAGGGGTTGGTGCTCCTATCTGTTGTAGCAGAAAACTAAGGGGTTGGTGCTCCTTCCAGTAGATGTTGGTAAAGTGTTTGTAAAATTGGTATTTTGCAAAGACTGGATTTGGATTGGAGTCCAAGCAGTCATTTTTGAGGAGTAGCCAAATTGGTGAACCTCGGTATATTGAGTGTTGTGGTGTGCTCTATTGTTCAATTTGCTTTTCTAGTTTTCAAGTTCTCTTTGCTTCATTTTAAATGTTGTAGAATTGAATATTAATAGTTACACTGATTCACCCCCCCTCTCAGTGTCATTGTGTGAATATCAAATAGGTCATTCCAACTAAGACAATATCATAATCAATATGATTCACATCAACAAAAATTTTAGTGTCCATATACTTCTCAAAATCAATACAATCATCATCAACTCCAATAGAGAGAAGGAAAAAAAAAAGGATATTTAGTTCAAGAGATTCAAGAAATTTAGGAATTGGAAGAATCTACAGATGAACATGAAGCTAAGGCTCTTTTAGCTACAATAGTATTTTATGAAGATATTAATTATTTACTTGATCAGGATACAAATAGAGTACAATGAAGAAAGCAGAAAAGAAGAGCTCAAGTTTTAGAACCAGGATGAAGACCATATTGAAAACTAAAGTCTTCAATAACCAAATAATGTAATATAGGGGGTGTTGGAATATATTACATTATATGGTACATGCCAATGTACCACCTTGGGTACATATCTAGATCAGGAGTTTGATTAATATTTACTTTATGCAATGTAATAAATGCACATGTGTTGTTAGAACGTGCAAAGTACTTGATGATGTAAATGCGCATGTAGTTAATATGTACATGTGTCATAGAATAGGAATATGAAGAGTCATAGGTAGGTAATAGGCCAAGAGACATATCTCGTTATATATAGGCCTTTGATAGATAATATTGAGAAGAGCATAGAATATAGTAGAGAATAGATAGGAGAATAGAATACAAGTTAGACACAATGTAGAACTTGTATGAAGCATGGAGCATTTGAGATCTCCACATTTTGCATGAACATCCTATTTTCATGAGCTTTCATTAATGACAGTTTTATGAGTTATTGCAAAAGTTTATTATCAGTTTTTTCTGCTTAGTAAATTGTCATTATCTTATATTTAATATTGCATGCTCATTTTAGTCATTGTGGTTGCATTTCCTTAAATATATAGTATCAAAAGCTAACACGTTTATGGGCCTTTAGAAAATTTTGAAACTTTTATCTCTTGCTTATCTTCATATGCATGCCTCCCTTATCTTTTCTATTCACTGTATATGCCTCAGGCCTCTTCTTTGCTCTATTAACCGTATGTATTATCTTGGGTCTCTTATATAATCTATTCACTATATAAGCCTCTTCTATAATAGCCACTTTATTTCTTCTATACAAACCTCTATTATCTATATGAAATTCTTTCTTTGAAGGGTCTCTATTCTTCAATATTGACCTCTTGGACCTAAATATTCTATATCAGTTTCTTGAACCTGAATCTTCTCAATATCTTTGAGCTCTTATCAATGTAGATACTAGTCTAATGCTTGAAGCAATATAAAGTAAGCTACGTGCTTATTTATTCTTCTTCAAGAATGATATATCCTAATCTAATTCTTGAAGCAATATAAATTAATCTAGGTGCTTCTTTATCTTTATTCAAGATCAATTTTATAAAATCTTATGTTCTACTTTCTTTCTCTAATCTTAGAAAGCTTTGAATGTTTCTCAATCTACTGCTATACTTTCTTCTTTTCTTAGGAAGCTTTGAGTGCTTCTCAATTTTTTGCTATCTTTATTTCTTCTATATACTACAACTTTATCTTACAAGTTGAAACTCTCCTCTATATTCTGTAGGAAGCTTCTCACACTTCTATTGCTCAATATCTACTATAATTTTGAAGTCTTCAATGTCTTAGGTCTCACCTAAGAACTCAATATGATTCTTCTTTTTTGAAATCAATAATTTCTTTTCTATTAACTATATATACCTCAAGCCTACTCTTTACTTTGTTCACTATATGTGTCTCGGGCCTCTTATATACTCTATTCACTATATAAGCCTCTTCTATAATGGCCGCTTGCTTTCCTCTATATAAACCTCTATTGTCTATACGAACCTCTTTCCTTGAAGGGTCCCTATTCTTCAATATTGACCTATTGGACCTAAATCTTCTATATCAGTTTCTTGAACCTGAATCTTCTCAATATCTTATAGCTCTTATCAATGCATATACTAGTCTAATGCTTGAAGCAATATAAAGTAAGCTAGGTGCTTCTTTATCCTTCAAGAATGATATATCCCAATATAATTCTTGAAGCAATATAAAGTGATATAGGTGCTTCTTTATCCTTCTTCAAGATAATTCTTCTAAAATATTTTGTTCTACTTTCTTTATCTAATATTAGGAAGCTCTGAATGCTTCTCAATCTACTACTATACTTTCTTCTTTTCTTAGGAAGCTTTGAGTGCTTCTCAATTTTTTGCTATCTTTATTTCTTCTATATACTACAACTTTATCTTACAAGTTGAAACTCTTATCTATCCTCTATAGGAATCTTCTCCAACTTCTATTGCTCAATCTCTACTGTAATTTTGAAGTCTTCAATGTCTTAGGTCGCACCTAAGAACTCAATATGATTCTTCTCATTACTAGAGAATCCAATATCAATATCAGGATATCTCTTTCCTAAATGACCAACTTTCTTCTAAGTTGGTTCTCTTAATTCTTCAATATAGTTGAGCCTCTATTCTTCACTAGTTTTCCTTCAACCTAGTGGAATGACCCTAGCTTTTCTACTCAATATGACCTTAAAATAGAGTCTAAGTCTCACTATATTCAAAGTGGATAGACTCTTAACTGACTTTATCAATATACATTAAATCAATTTCTAATAGTGGCTAAAATGAACTCTTGTCAATCTAGATAGATTTTGGTGGTTGCTTTGATACCACTGATGGCTTTTAAGCCTTAATAAATATTAATTTCTCAAAATGTATGCAATCTTTATTTATCTCCTTTCTCTTACAATATGTATGAACTGTAATGATCATGACTTTATGTGACACTTCCTTATGATTATTGTCTCCATAATATATCCATAGTAGTGTGACTCTTTGGATACTTGACTATTCTTTTCCGTATGTAAAGTCTCATGACTCTTGGTTTATCTACTTAACATGCGTATTTGATGAACACTTGTGCATTTCCTGCACATTCACACTTACATAAAAGAGGAAATATATATCACACTCTAGACTATGACTTAATCTTAATCTATTATTTACAAATCTACCATGAATGTACCATGGGGATATATTAACATGTACCAAATAATTTAATATACTCCAACAAGGAAAATTTAGGTTTCCTCTTTACAAGTGGAATAGGGTGTGTAGAGGAAAGATTATTGGAGGAGAAGACTTACAAAGTTGTAAAATTATAATATGGTATTGGGGTAGACTTTGGCTAGATATTATTCAAAAATCAAGGAAAGAGTTCGAAAAAAAAATTACTTTAAAAATATATAATTTTTGGGTATAAAATAAATTTGTTAAGGAAATAAATCCTACCTTAGGGTTTGACAATATGGAACTTCATATCAAAGTGTTTTCAATTTATCAAGAACATAATAGATGGTTGATCTATGATGGATAATATATATATTTTTATGTGATGCTTGGTTGAATCCTTTCCATCTTATTTTTAATCCAAAATGACAATCATTAGCCTAAGCTTGTTTGGCTTGTAGAGGTTTATAGGTCAAAAATTACATCTATATAGATAACAGTTCTAAAAATTTACTTTCTATTAGAAATCTAGTTGAGGGAGAAACTTAAGATAACCATAAGATGAGTTCTAGAAGATGCTTCAAGAGTTTTATTTTCCCATTCGTGCACAAAAATATGAACTGGTTTGAAATCTATCAAAATATTATGAATTCTCAATCAAGTTTAGATATAAGAATTTGAAGCAATTAAGATTCCATACACCCAAGAATTTTTCTTGGAATAATTTTTGGTCACTTGAGGCACCTTGTATGGCATCAATATTCATTTTTTTAGTAGTCCAAAGCAAATTTTAGGTATTACTTGTCTAAGCATATCACCTACTTCTTTAGTGTTCCTTCACTTAAACCATCTAGGACAATTTAAAAAATGAGAATATAATTTATAACTCCATTAAATTAGAAGAGCTGATGGAATTATGGATTAATTATTTAAAATCTAAAGCATCATACATTTTATCAAGACTTAATGCTACTATTTTTTGTTGGAATCTACAACTTGAAAACAATAATAAAGTTTTCAAAAATAAATCGCAAAATCATATCCAAGTTTAGAACTATATTGTTTCCCCTTCTATAGAATGTTTACATGGATGGTGCTAGTCAATAGTCATTGGAAGTATCAAGTGCAAAAAAGGAGATGTATTTTTAGTTACAGAATTTGAATATACATACAAGAGTCATATATGATGATGGAGTTAACACATGTTCTGCATCAATCTATGGCTTCCAATAAAGGGTGCCTCAAGTAACCAAACAAGGTGCCAATATTAAGGCACTTAAGGCACAAATGTTTCCCCTTTTATTTATTTATTTTTTGGTTACATAAATTTATTTTAACTTCATCTTAAAAATCTTACTTTTTTATAAATATAGATTTATATATCTTTTTATTATTATGATATTTTATAAAAATCTTATTTAAAAAAACATAGGTCTAAGTTGAATCTAAATTATTATTTATAACTTTTAAAAATATTTTTAGAAATACTTTTAAATAAGCATATAGTATGTGAAAAATAATATAAAATATATCAACTATAATATTTTATTATCTTAACACAGTTTAAATTCAAATATTATATTATAATAACATATTTTTAATAACATAATTCATACATTTATGTTTATATATAATATTAATGCAATCTATTAAAAAATAAATAAACCTTTCAACTTTATTAAACATTAATAAAATAAAAAAATTAAATGATTTCAACATTTTTAAATATCACTTTTCAAATTTATCTTATTAGAAACACAACTAATGACACTCATTTTGTAGTAGCTTGTATGTTGTTAATATTTATATATTTAATTGTAAATATAATTGTTTTTCAAGTAATGTGAAGTATAATTAGTGATGAGGTCTCCTTCCCCATATTTTCCCCATGATTTTTATAAGTTATATTTGATTTGTATAAAAGGTGACTTTCATATCTATATATCTATATATATATTTATTTGTTACATAGGGGAATTAAAAAATACAAAATATTACTTCAGCAAGTTAATTAAATCAAATTTGATATACTTTCTATCAAAGATATTTTTCATTTGCCTTTCTATTAAATTTATCTTCCTCATTATTTTCTTGTGTAGCACAGTTGGTGAAAGTCTTGGGTGCTAGTAGAGGTCGACTTAGGTTCTAGACCTAGGTTCCATTCTCCCTGCATCCATACTACATATATACGATGTATATGGAATGTCCTATGTACTGGTAGAGGCCAATAAGGCTCCATTCCTTCTACATCCACCTTGTTTCTAAGGGTCCAAGCCCATCTAAAAATCTTGTGTTTACCCTAAACATTTATCTACTTATGTAGCGTAGTTATTAAAAGTCTTGGATGTTGGTAGAGGTTGACCCAGGTTCCATTCTTCCTGCCTCCATATTGCAAATATGCAACATATCTAGGAATGTCCTATGTGCTGGTAGAGGTTAAAAATGCTTCATTCCTCCTACACCCACCTTTTTTATAGGGGTCCAAACCCCTCTAAATATATTGTGTTTATCCTAAACAATTTTATATACTTGTGTAGCGCAATTGGTGAAAGTCTTGGGTGCTGGTAGAGGCCAACCCAGGTTCCATTCTCCCTACCTCCATACTATAGATATATGGTGTAGTTGGAAATGTCCTATGTGCTGGTAGAGGCTGATAGGGCTCCATTCCTCCTACACCCACCTTGTTGATAGGGGTCCAAGACCCTCTAAAAATCCTATGTTTATCCTAAACATTTGGTGATGGAACCATGGTGGTTATTGATAAGAATTTTTATTAAAACTTTACAGGCAATGGTAGAACCACGACAGTTGTTGACAAGGGTTTGATTAAAACTTTACAGGCAATGATAGAACCATGATAGTTGTTGACAAGGGTTTGATTAAAATTTTATAGACAAAAACATAACCATGATAGTTGTTGAAAAGTTTGATTAAAATTTTATAGGCAACAACAAAACCACAAAATTTGTTGGTAAGGGTTTTTATTAATATTTTATAGGTGATGGTTGTGATTAAAATTTTACAAGTGGTGATGGAACCATGGTGGTTGGTGATAAGAATTTTGATTAAAATTTTATAGGTAGCGACAAAACCATGACAGTTGTTGAAAAGGGTTTGATTAAAATTTTATAGGTGACAATAGAACCATGACAGTTGTTGGAAAGTATTTTTATTAATATTTTATAGGCAGTGGTTGTGATTAAAATTTTACAAGTGGTTATGAAACCATGGTGGTTGTTGATAAGGGTTTTGATTAAAATTTTATAGGCGTTAGTGTAACCACAACGACTAGTGGAAAGGGTTTCAATGACCTCTAGGGATAATAACCTTCAAGATGAGTAGGATCATACGAAGATATTTGAGGCCAGTAACCCTTAATGTGAGCGGGATCAGATGGAGATATTTGGGACCGATAACCCTCAAGACGAGCAGGATCATATGGATACCTCAAGGTTCAATATACCTCAAGGTGACACTTTGATAATGTCTAGTCATGGTGATAGTTGTGCTAATATGGACTCTTCCAAGTCTCCTTTAGATCTAATGAATTTCCTCTTAGGAGGTGTGTTGAAGGGTTCAGTCGACGAGCAAGGTAATTTAACTCCTGATATCCCTGTTTTGAGAGAGATAGTAAGTAAGAGTTGGGCAGATAAAGAGAAATACAATAAAACTCTCAACATTGCTAGATAGGAGAAGAAGATTTTTATACCTTCGGTAAGTGACAATAATGGTCTGGCCCTAAAAATTCTAGATAAGATTTTAGATAGAGCCAAAAATAGACTGAGTAATAGTCTAATTGGTAAATTTATTGGTTATAGACCATCTATAGATCATATTAAGAAATGGGCTAACCTCAGCTGGAAAGTTAAAGGGAATGTGGAATTTTTAGCTCTTCCAAGAGGTTTCTTTTTAGCCTCCTTTTATTCTATGGAAGACATGGATTCAATTTTTTGGGTGGTGTTGGAACAAAATCTGCCTATGGTTGTTATTTGCGCCTTGATTTTGTCAACATTGAGTAGACGGACTTGATCTTGGGATCTTCCGTCTAATCTCCAGAGGAGGTTGGTTCCTTAATGGTTTTTTATGGGAAAAGGGAAAAGAGCATTACTGAAAGAGAGGGAAATATAGCCGAGGCTAGAGCTTTCTTATGGTACAGATTAGACAACAACTAAGATGAATGTATATACTTTACTATTTAAGCATTTATTATATCTCCATGCAGAAATCATGGATTTCCCAATGTGATTTAGATGTCTATCTAACACATGCATATATCAAATTCCAACTCCAGCAATATGATTTATCTTATGTATAAGTCCATATTTTAGAACAAATACAATATATAACTCAATAATGTGAATAGAAGTAAAAAATGTTAATACATACACTTGCACACTATGAACCAGAAGCCAATAGAAGCATAATTTTATTGCTTGTATTCAAAGTACATACATCCAGTCTTGTAAATGCCTAAGAGCCGACCTCTTTTCAGGATGCGTTTACTATTATATATACCCTATGGTGAGTATATTTATAATTAGTACATTCTGACATAAAATCAATTACAAGCAATCAAACTACAATCATGCTTCCATATGTTTTGCATGGCTTCTAACAAACAAAATATGATAGCAAAAATCTAGGAATTGATATTTTCCACTATCTATCACTAGTTACTGACACGAGCTTTTGGAGGCATTTTATTTATTCCTAATTATATCTTCATTGGAAAAAACTCGTCATGTCATGAAATCATGACATTTCTTCATGCTTTGGCTCTTTAGGACTACTTGTCAATGAAAACTCATCATGTCACGAAATCGTGACATCTTCTTGTACTTTAGCCTTTTCGAGCTGCATACTGGTGAAAACCTGTCATGTCACGAAATCATGACATCTTCTCACTTTCTAGCTTCTTTGAGATGCTTACGTGAAAACCCATTATGTCATGAAATCGTGACTCTCTCCTTTTTCTCTTTATTTATAAAACTATTAAATCAATCTTCTCACTTTCTAGCTTCTTTTGACTATTCTCTTGCAAAAATCAGTGATGTCACAAAATCATACATTTTCATTCACTTCCTCTTCTTTCCTGATCTGGTGAAAACTCGTCACATCATGAAATCGTGACCTTCTTCATGCCTTAGTCATTTTTGTGCCTCATGTCTCAAAAATGAAACGTTGGTCTTTCTATGCAAAAATCTGCTATCTATCAAGGTAGTCTTTTTAGACTAACATTCTTGGTGCCTTCCGGGAATTTTTCTAGCAAAAATATTAGAATCCAGGACCTTCATCCATTGGGAAACGGAGTTAAAAAACAATACAAGAGAGGAGATTTTGGAAAAGAATATTCAAGAAGAAATGCATTTAGACAAATAAAGCATTACCTTTTCAGGATACCTTTTACAACTTATGGATGTTTTACTAAAAATACATTAACAACTCAAATAGTCTCAAACAGGTTTCATGGTTGGCTACTAGTCCCTCCTTCTGTCAGCTGCTTTTGGTTATCATGTTTGGATTTCTTCAGTTTTTCTATCATAGCAACCACTTCATTGTAAGTAAGGCAAACCTGCTTCCAGTCTTCATCTTCAAGGTCTGAAGAATCCATGAACAACTGATATATATATTGCAATTCTTCCACTTTATCATGGGACACTATCTTATTCCTTAGAATCAATTCCTGCAAGCAAGACTTAATCTGTGTGAGGTTCTGCACCATAGCGAATATTAGTGTTTCCTCTATAGGTTCTTCCCAATTCTCTATCTCTGACTCATCTTCCATGAAATCTTTTAGGGATAGTGTTAGTGCATCCTCACTTAAAACTTTTGAATTATCATCCCACAAATATGGAAGTCCACATTTGTTTGCCAGATTTAAATGCTTCACTAATCCCTTGGCCTCAACTTCTAATTCTTGAAGGAGTTTGTCACCTTGAGTTACAATTTTAAGCCTCCTAAAGAAACTCTTAGCTGCAATCTTGGCTTGAGACCATGCTTCACTACAAATTTTAGCAGCGACGCTCTCTAGCATTTTCTCTGATAAGACTTGAATCTTTGTTGCCGCATCTGATCTTTCTTGAAGGAAGTTTACTGAAGCTTTTAGTTCTTCACTGACTACTTCAATTACCTCTTTCACTTTGGCTAGGTACAATAACATAGGCCTTGCTCTAAGGCTTAATGTCAATATATCTTCGAGCATCTCTTTTCTCACTACTTTGGCTCTTTCTTTCGAGAGACCAGATGGGGCATTCTACTTTTCTATTATCTATTGCTGAAGTTGTTGAACCTGTAGATTTAGGGACTAAATTTGTGCATCTACCTCTTCCAATTTTTCTTTGTATTTGGCTACTTCATTAGCAGCTTCACCAAACTTATCTTCCCATTTCTTTACTTCTAGCTTCAAGGCCTTTTCTATCAATTTTTGTTCCTACAGGATTGACTCTAATTCTTTCCTAGCCTCTTGCTCTTTAACAAAATTTTCTTTAAAATATTCTCCATGTAAGTAAATAGTTCCAAAATGGGCTTGAGCCTTTCCCCACTCATCTGACATATGTAGCTGAGTAATGTCTTCAGCTGTATCTTCCGCTTGATAATCTTCAATGGTCATATCTCCTTTAGACTTCTTTGACACAGGTGTCAATTTTACTTTCTTCCTCTGCATTGTGGTGGGATCAAGAGAAATTATCTCTTGAATATGAGCTGGAGTTTTGGAATCTCCAGCAGAATGAGATGTCCACTAGTCTAAGGTATTTTTGTTTGCCTTCCTCAAATATTTTAATTTTGAAAGAGTGGGATGACTCTCAGCATCTGGAGTAGATATTGATTTAATGGTTGGAATGCAAATGCTAGGGAGAAATGGATTTGGAACTAACTCAACATTAACTTCAGATTGGAGCTGGGAGTATAATGTTGGTTCTGAGGAAGAAAACCATGAATTCAAAGGGAACATTATATCTTTCTTTGAACAAGAAATGGAAGGAAAATTATTTTGGGGATGAGTAGAGAGAAAAGAGTGAGAGAAAAGGGAAACCATACCTTTTTCTGTTTGAAGCGCTTGTTGATCCCCATCTTCTCCTTCATGATCTTGATTGCCTTCATTCATGATAGAATCTTGACCTTCATCCTGTGTAGGAACTTCTACATTTTCTCTGTTATCAACCCTATTTTCACCATCTATATCTTCTTCAAGATTTATAATTTCAACATTTTGGGGAATTTCCCCAGGCTATTTTCTTCTATGTTCAACATTTTCCTTTTTTACAATAATTTCTTTAAAAATAGATACATTTTGATCCTTTTGAGCAAGGTCATTTGGATCATCAATAGTCCCAATCTGGACATTTTCTTGTTCAGTAATCTCTGGATTTAGAACATTATTCTCACTATCCTGAACAATTTGCTCACCATCTGGAGCAGTTCCAATATTATTAACATCATCATCTTGAGCAATTTGCTCATGAACTGGGATTTCTTCAACATTTTGTTTCTCTTTTGTTTGAACTTTTGCTATAGACTTTAGCCTCTTCCTCTTAATACAAAGAGGTTCTTCGTCAGATTCTGTAGCTGAGTTTGAAGGGGGAACAAACTTAATAGTTTTAGAAGTTGCAGCTTTACCTCTTGATGAATCAGCTCCTAGGGCCAGGCGTTTTCCTCTTCTTTTAGCCTGTAAGGGTTCAGTGATCCCTTGTCCTTCTTTTCCTAGGCCTTTGCCTTCATATCCCATCTTTAACATCATTTGAGCAGCTTTCCCATATGCTTTTCCTTGCTCTTTTGTGAAGACTTCATCAATGGCCCTTTTCTTCGAAGTTCTAAGCCTGGTCTGTGCTTGAGCCAATGGTTGCTCAACTACAACTTTCTTACCTTTACCCTGGTCAACATTCTATTTTTTAGCAGCTTCAGGACTTGCTTCCTTGCTGCCGCCAATGCTAGGAGGTATCTTCACAGGAAAAACTCCTGACCAAGATTCTTGATAATGGTCATATCGTACTAAAAATTCAAGATCATTTTTTATAGGGTACCTTGAATCAATCATATTTATTTGCACTCTCATAGTCCACCATTCATGAATCTTCCCTATCGTCCAATCTGCACCTTTCTTTTGCATTCTAGAAATAGTGTTCTCATTTAACACATGTTTTAAATTATTCTTGGGGTCATAATACATCACATGTTCATAAAAATCATGCCAAGGAGGCAACGGTTGCATTCTTTCTACATGCCATTCTAGTGCATCATCTTCATTATTATTTCTATAGGCTTCAATATCCGGTCTGATGGATGCATGATAAATCTTCATTGGAATTCTATTTAAAATTGCCTATCTTTCTGCAAATCTATTTATAGGATCATATTTCCATCTCTGAGGGATTTCTACTAACCCCAAATCTCTCAGAGCTTGAGTAATTTGTTCATTTTGACCTCTTTTAGAAACAATAATACCTTCAAACTAAAAAGGCATAGTACAGGTACCAGTTTTACCTATACCTGTGCCATATTTTACATTAATTTGTTCAGTTTGTCTTACATACTCTAATGCAAACAATTTATCAGTAACATAATGAGGAAGTAAGAAGGGTTTTCCAGTAAACCCATATAACCTGATGACAACCCCTTGGGTGAGAATAAACTAGTCACCCTCTTCAGCATGTTTATTCTGTAAAACTTTTTCAGCTTTTAGGGTTAACCTTCTGATTTCTCCATACATTATTCTTAGAGCTGGACCCAGAAATTCCCTATTAAAATCATAATATGATTCAGTTTGTACAACACATTGGTCCACTCATACACTGGTAAGGTCCTCCCCTTTTCATCTTTATCATTAATAGAAATAAAAGCTAACTCCTTAGCCATAAAATAAAAGAATAGCCACACCAAGTATGAAGAAAAATGAAAAGAAAACTGAGACCCCTTCTTAATTGTAGATAACCCTTCATGGATTTCTCTAAACAGATACCCTGGCCAGTCAAAAAACAAAGGTCTAACACTCTTATCCATAACTACAGAGTCATAATTTTTTGGATTTGATAGGCAATTGACTAAAGCAATCTGCCACCCATGAACTTTCTCATCAGTCTTCAGTCCGACTACCATAGCTAATATAGAAAATAACTCTAGATTTTTGAACTCAGCTAGGGGAATGGGGGTTTCAGGCATTTTTCCTCCGATAGGTGGATTTTTCAACTGTGTATAGAGGAAATTCTTTATCTTTTCAGAAGGAACAAAATATTTTGCTTGATCTTCTAGGTTAAAAGCTTTAGGCTCAAGAGTAGGTACATATCTAGCAATGAAAGCAGAAATAAAAGCATCTATACTCAAAGTGAAAAGCAATCTCCCTCTCTGATTTCTAATAGTTCTTTTTTCATCATAAAAATTTATGATTGCTTTGACCAATTCAAGACAAGGGTGCACAGGAATATAAACATACCAGTATAGTAATGAATGGAAAGCATAAGTGGTAGGAGAAGATGCAGTAATCCCAGTAGCCATTCTATCTTCAATATCCTTTCGAATTCTTGTTGGGTCTTTCCATGTTACCACCGTATCACCGATTCTAGCATCCCGATCGATGAATTTTTCACTCATGTCTTCTCCACGTCTTGCTGCTGAAGGTGTAGAAGATGGACCCACCATTGTTGTTTTTTGAGTATTCTTTTTTGGAGCCATGAGAAATTTGTCACACTGAGCTTTTCTGAACTGAACTCGAACTAGGAAAAATAGGAATAGAAAGTGACGCAAAAGATTTTACTCGAGAGTAAAATTAGGGTTTTTACGTCAATTAGAATAGATGCATGATTTGCATTAATTGTGGTTGGTGGGCTAGATCTTCTTGAATCCCTTTATGCCTTGTTTCTACCACCTTTTTGAATGTTTCAAAAATCAAACCAATGATTATCCACTGCATACAAATAAATATTACGCTTACCAAAGCTTTTCCCATTTGCAAAGGTGGTTCCTTTCTTCCAATCATCGAAAAGCCACGTGGCAAATTTTGAATTTCTTTCGATAGCTGACCATCAACCTTATTTAATGAAAATAATGCTTATCAAGGCTCTTTCTAGAAAATAGTTTTCTCCCACCAATAATCGAAAAGCTACATGGCAATTTCAAATTTAAACCGTTATATCCGACAATATAGCACTTTTTGATTTTATCTCTTTCTTGCTGGTAAACTCTGGTTGGTTGTAGGATGATGACAAAAAACTTTCATAAACTAGAAATAACTTAGGAAATATTTACAAACTTATTATAATGTACATATTATACATAAAATATTTTCTTTTTTTTCTATTTGAAATAGAGCTTTAAGTGAAAAGCATTCACTATTATGGGTAAAGTCATACCCTGCTGATCTTTCAGTTGAAAAGAATTAAATTACCTTTCAACAACTATCTCAAAAGGGCCTTCCCAAAAAGCATCAAATTTATCATGGTTACCTAGTTTAGCCTTTTTCACATTCCATTTCAAAACTAGGTCCCCCACTTTAAATTTTCTGAAGGTAGTCTTTTTATTAAACCATCCTTCTATATCTGCCATATGTTTCTAGTGATGATTATAAGCCTGTTCTCTCTGTTCTTCCAGTTGTAGAAGTTGCATTAATCGGGCATCCATTGGTTGACCTCCTTCTTCATTCATCTGATTGAGTAACTTTAGTGTTGGTATTTCCATATGTATAGGCAAAATGGCCTCTTTACCATAGACTAAAGAATAGGGTGATGTATTAATAGATTTCTTAATTGAAATCCTATCAGCCCATAGTGCTTGATTGATCAAGGAATGCCAGCTCCTCTTGTTATCTTCCAGTGTTCTTTTCAGGATTCTGAGGAGATTTTTATTTGTAGACTCAGCTAGACCATTACCCTGTGGATAATAGTTGGAAGAAGTCTTCAAATATATGCCATATCTGCTAGTAAACTCAATCATTTTAGCTCCAATGAAAGTTGATCTATTATCTGTAATTAGTGAATCTGGTACACCAAACCTTGTAATCAAGCTTTCCACAAACTCAATTACCACTTCTTGATCAACCTTCTTAGTAGGGATGGCTTCAGCCCATTTAGTGAAATAGTCTGTGGTAGTAAGTATATACTTATGGCCAGTTGATGAATTGGGTTCTATTATCCCAACAAAATCTAACCCCCACTGTTGGAAAGGTTCTTCAACTTGGATAGGCTTTAAGGGCATAGGGGCATTTCT
Organism: Wollemia nobilis; assembly: GCA_028583015.1. Taxonomy (NCBI): domain Eukaryota; kingdom Viridiplantae; phylum Streptophyta; class Pinopsida; order Araucariales; family Araucariaceae; genus Wollemia; species Wollemia nobilis. The sequence continues at coordinate 23,862,870 of JAQPPZ010001195.1, forward strand.
GTTCCTCCCTACATATCTCTGACACTGCTCACAACTTTTAGTGACTTTGTAAGTGTCTAAAAAAATAGAAGGCCAGTAACAACCTGCTCGGAGTATTTTCAAAGCAGTGGATCTTCCTGAATAATGTCCTCCAAAGAGACCCCCATGAAATTCTTTTAACACTTTTTGTTTCTCATCTTCTCTTATGCACTTTAAAAGTACACCATCTATATTTTTTTGTACAACCCTTTTGATTGAAGGGTGTACTTCAATGCTTGTGCTCTATACCTTCTTCTTTGTGAAGCATTCAGATTATCAAGACACATTCCAGTCTGAAAGTACTTCACAAGATCATCAATCCAATCAGTATTTTTTGGACTTGGATCTGATTCTGTATTTGCCATTACACTTTGGTGCTCCACATGATCATTTGTAGCCTGCTTGGCTAATTCTTGACATAGGGCTCTACCTCTTACTATTTTTGTTGGATGTATTTCTACATCATATTCCTGTATCTTAGTCACCCAACCAACTCTTTTTTCACCAAGTTCTCCTTGTATTATAAAATTCTTGACATCAGGATGAATCACATAAACAATGATTCTACTTTGTGATAGAAAATGTTTGAATTTGTTCAAGGATTTCATGATAGCATACACTTGCTTCTCGATAAAGTTGTATCTCTCTTCATGATCATGCATGGTAGAACTCAGAAAGGCTATAGGTATTTCTTCATTGTCTACCCCCTTCTGTGTGAGGACTGCAACATAACTTTCTTGTTCACCAACAACATATAGGATAAAACCTTGGGAGTAGTCAGGGTTAATCAACATAGGTGCTTGAGCTATTTCTTCTAGGATCTTTTTGAAAGCATTCTTCCTTATATCTATCCATTTGAAAGGTGCATCTTTCTTCAATAATTCAATCATTGGCTTAACAATCTATGTGAAATCTACAATAAATTTTTGCACAAAATTTATTTGTCCAAAGAAATATTGTAAACCTTTCTTGTTAACTAGTAAGGGAAGCTCCAAAAGTGCTTTCACTCTATCAAGATCAATAGCTAATCCAGCTTTAGATATGACATGACCAAGTAGGATACCTTCTTCTACAGCGAATATGGATTTCTTTGGGTTCAAAGATATTCCAAATTCCTTGCATCTTTCAAATACCTGTTCAAGGTGTTTTATATGATCTTGCTTATGATGAGAAAATATAGTCATATCATCTAAATAGATGACTATAATTTTGTTAGCAAGTTCACCAAAAGCTACATCCATTGCTCTTTGGAAAGTTGCTCCAACGTTAGACAAGCCGAAAGGCATCCTTTGATAGGCAAATGTTCCCCATTTTGTGGTAAAGGTAGTCTTGTATTGATCTTCATCTCTGACCCATACCTGATTATACCCCGAAAAACCATCTAGTAAAGAGAACCTTTCTACCCCTACAACTGTGTGTAAAATTTGGTCAATCTGAGGGAGGGGATAATGATCCTTGAGTGAAGCTCTATTCAAATTCCTAAAATCCACACATAATCTAATGTCTCCATTCTTCTTCCTAACTAGAACCAAGTTTGCCACCCAGGTAGAATGTTTAATAGGATACACTATTTTAGCTTGAAGAAGTTTTAACAATTCTTGCTTCATCAAAGCTTCTATATTTGGATTTATCGGTCTTTGCTTTTGCCTAAAAGGCTTGGCTCCTTCCTCTAATTCAATGGTGTGTTGGATAATCTCTTTCTTATACACTTTTAGATCATTGTACACCCAAGCTATAATATCAAGAAATTTCTTGCATAATTCCCTGATTTGGTTCAACTCTTCCTCTGTACAACTAACTCCGACTTTAATCATTTTTCCTGGTTCTAACTCCACTTCTTTATACCGATGCTTATCAAATTTTATTTTATGGCCTATTGCCCTATCATTATTATCAAAAAGACTTTCAAGGGTGATAAGTCCCTTGGGGATATGATTATTTTTCAATTGAATCACATCTTCTTCTTCTTCATCTTGCAGTGTCCTACCGCTCGAGCAGTTCATTTCATAGATTAAAAAATCTAATATTTGCTCATCATTTTCAAAAACTTGCCAGAAGATATTCTTGTCTAGCACTGAGGGTCTATATATGAGTCTAACCATCTTGGATTTCTGGATGACATTGCTAATAGGACATAAATTAGCTCCCATTGATGCCAATAAATCTGCATGGGTATTTTGTTCTCTAGGGATAGACTTCATATTTAGAGCCTCAAAGGCTTCTAAAAGGTCCCATACTTTATTTCTATAAGCCTTTAAATAATGTTGTTTACTGATACATTTTCTCATGACTTGATTCACGATAAGTTCTGAATCTCCATAAATTAGTAGTTGTTTAACCCCAAATTTCTCAGCTTTCCTCAATCCCAAGCAAAGTGCTTCATACTCTACCACATTATTGGTGCAACTCCATGTCAACCTATAAGAGAAAATTCTTTCCTTCCCTATGGGGGAAATCAAAACTATCCCAGCACCAACTCCATTCTTACACCTAGCTCCATCGAAGAATAACTTCCAAAGCTGACTAGTAGAATTATCTTCTTCAGGAGCAGGTGTCAATTGCTTTTTTGGTTTTTCAATGGAATAACTTCCCATTTCTATTTCTATCATGGCATTGAAATCTTTTAGAGAAAACTGATCTTCTACTTGAAGATCTTCTAAGGTCTCTTCCATTAGATCCACTTCTCCAATTTCTTCAATCATCATATTCACGGTGTCAGCCTCTCCTATCTTTTCTACATGAAAAGTAGATGGTTTCTCATTAAATATCTTAATCCTCCTACCTTTGAAAGGTATTTCTAAATGTGAGTAATCCAGGGATAGGTATCCTCCTATTTTTGTTGTGAATTCTCTAGATAAGCACATACCAAAGTATGGTGCTAAATCTACCACTACTACTTCTTGTATGACCACCATTTGGGGCATCCTATGGAGTTGTATGGGAATGTCTTTAATTACCCCTACAGTTTTAACTGGAGTACCATCCAACTGTAGGACTCCTGGATTGCTCCTAGTGTACTCCATCCCCATAATATCACATACTGCTTTGGGTATCACGGTAGTAGCAACACCTGAATCTATCATGCAGTTGTGTACAACCCACCCTTCCATTTGAAGAGATAAATAGAAAGGAGGTGGTCTATTTTTTCCAGTGGTAGATGTTAGATTTTCCTAGACTGTATTTGAAGAGGATATGTTTTTACCTTTATTTTTCATCGTCTTTAGAGATTCCTGTAGGAGATCAATCTGACCAGGGAACTGAAGAGCATCATACATACTTGCCTTTGAGGGAGTCTTTTTCATTTCTTCAACTATGTTAAATGCAGGTGATTCAACAATTTTTTCTCTTTCCTTGGTGAAAGTATCATACCTATTTTTGTATCCCTGAGTCGCTTCAGTTCTTTGTCTCTTAGTCAATGAAGGAAATCTTAGCCTCTCCTTAGCTTGGTCTTGAGTCTCAGTTTCCTTCCATGGAGTGAACTCTTTACGTATTTTTGGCCCTTGGCTTTGGGCTGGAACCTGAGGTCTTTTCTCATAGGATGAATCTCCTTTGGGTGTTGCTTTGGGAGCTGGAGGAAAACTTAGAGGTTGAAGCTCTTGAGGATCTACTTGCAGAGGTTTTTTACCTGATCTGGTTAAAACCGCAACTTGTTCTACTATAGGCATCATAAAATTGTGGTCAGTTTCTCTAATCATATTTACATGACCTTTCATGTTTTTCTCTGCTTTCTCAATAGCTACATTCTGTACATAATGTTGATGGATCATACATGAACTCTCTCCATGTGGATCATTACATGTGGTACACCAGTAATCAGAATTCATAGAAGGAACTACAACCTCCTCTATTTCATTTGCATAAACGACATTTGATCTTTCCTACCCTCTATTACTTGACTGCGCCACATCTCTTATTATTTGAGGAAACCTTCTTGGTTGAAATTTTCTCTCAACTTCTCTTTTCTTCATTGAAGTCATATCATTTTCTAGATTCTTCATCGTATCTAGTATAATAGTGAGCTGATTTTTGGGGACTAGCTGAGGAGGTGGTGCAGGTAATGTGGGAATAGTAGGAATAGGAGGTAATGCCAGAGGATTATGAGGTATCTGTATTGTAGGGATGGAAGGTGGCCCATTCCATTTTGGGAGATCTATGCTCAAAAAATGGGAAGAGCTGGAAGAACTAGCATTGGGAGCTTGAGGGATATCAGGAAAAATAGGCATTATTGCTTTTGGTGGATATCTCCCGGTAGCAATAAGATCTCTTTCTGCTTTAGATGCTTCTTGATAAATAGTAGGGAAAGTGAATATTCATGATTTTCATATTATCATGTTGATATCTATATCAAAAGCTCTTAAATAATAATATATTGCTTGCTCTGTGGTTGGTTTTAATCCAAGTGGGCACTCTTTCCTAGGTGCGGCTGAATCGAATATTAAAATCAACAATTTCCTCTTGAGGATGTTTTCTGATAATGTTGAACTGGCTGAGTAGGGAGAATGGATCTGCATGTTGATTGAACTCGTCTACCAGCCTGCCAACGAGTTCTGCCCAAGTTGCAATGGATTGAGGAGGAAGTGCTCTGTACCAATAGAGCATTTTTCCTTTCAATGAGATAACCAACAACCTGATCATCACATCTTCTTGAGTGATATTGTAAATTGCTGCCAAGGCTGCAACATCTAAGCAATGTTCATACGTTGTTTTACCTGTCCCATCATATGAAGGCAATGCCTTCAAAGCTGCCATAGGAATCGGGTTCTGGGCCACCAGGTTCAGTGGACCCGTGTGGTTCCATGTAAGATAAGTTGGTGGAGGAGCGGCCATTGTAGCAACTGTACTTGCCTAAACTATAGAACTATTGGTAGTCATAGTTGAAGATGTATTGACAATAGGACTAGGCAAAATAGTAGGTACAAGGGTAGTAATACTGGTAGCAGGTGGGTTTGATCTAGCAGATAAAACTGGATGCACTCTTAGGCTACCAAGATGTAACTCGAAGAACTCAATGGGTTCTTCAGAGTTTCTTGCTTTAGATCTGGTTATCATATAGGTAAATAATCATAAGTTTTAACCAGATAAATAGATAAGGTATTTCTTAGGTCTATACCTTCGGACGGAGTCGCCAGGTGATTTGATTTAGATTTAAAAAGATCAAAGACAAACACCAAACCTTATAGAATACTGTGGGATTTAGGGTCCCACCGAGCATGCCAAAAACTGTTGGAACAAAATCTGCCTATGGTTGTTATTTGCACCTTGATTTTGTCAACATTGAGTAGACGGACTTGATCTTGGGATCTTCCATCTAATCTCCAGAGGAGGCTGGTTCCTTAATGGTTTTTTATGGGAAAAGGGAAAAGAGCATTACTGAAAGAGAGGGAAATATAGTCGAGGCTAGAGCTTTCTTATGGTACAGATTAGACAACAACTAAGATGAATGTATATACTTTACTATTTAAGCATTTATTATATCTCCATGCAAAAATCATAGATTTCTCAATGTGATTTAGATGTCTATCTAACACATGCATATATCGAATTCCAACTCCAGCAATATGATTTATCTTATGTATAAGTCCAGATTTTAGAACAAATACAATATATAACTCAATAATGTGAATAGAAGTGAAGAATGTTAATACATACACTTGCACACTGTGAACCAGAAGCCAATAGAAGCGTAATTTTATTGCTTGTATTCAGAGTACATACATCCAGTCTTGTAAACGCCTAAGAGCCGACCCCTTTTCAGGATGCGTTTACTCCTATATATACCCTATGGTGAGTATCTTTATAATTAGTACATTATGACATAAAATCAATTACAAGCAATCAGGCTACAATCATGCTCCAATATGTTTTACATGGCTTCTAATAATAAACAAAATCTGATAGCAAAAATCTAGGATTTGATATTTTCCATTGTCCATCATCAGTCACTGACACAAGATTTTGGAGGTATGTTTATTTATTCCTAATTATGTCTTTGCTGGTGAAAACCCGTCATGTCACGAAATCGTGACATTTCTTCATGCTCTAGCTCTTTGGGACTACTTGTCAGTGAAAACTCATCATGTCATGAAATCGTGACATCTTCTTGTACTTTAGCCTTTTCGAGCTGCATGCTGGCGAAAACCTGTCATGTCACGAAATCACGTTCCTCCAACATGTCACGAAATCATGATGTCTTCTCACTTTATGGCTCCTTTGAGCTGCTTATGGGTGAAAACCCGTTATGTCGTGAAATCATGACGTCTTCTCACTTTCTGGCCTCTTCGGACTATTCTCTTGCGAAAATCAGTAATGTCGCGAAATCATGATATTTTGGCATTGCAGCTTCCTCTTCTTCCCTGATCTGGTGAAAACTCGTCATGTCGTGAAATCATGACCTTCCTCATGCCTTAGTCATTTTTTGTGCCTCATGTCTCAAAAATGAAACACTGGTCTTTTTTATGCAAAACTCTGCTATCTATCAAGGTAGTCTTTTTAGACTAATAGGTGTCCCATGGTTTATGGGATGATCTGGACTTTTCCTAAGGAAATGGGCTCCTAGGTTCAATCCAACATCTAAAAACACTAAGGTTGCTCCCATTTAGGTTAAAATTCCAATGTTACCCCTTGAGTTCTGGGAAAATGAAATTTTTGAAGCTATTGGCAACTGCATTGGTAGCTTTCTATTCTTGTATTTTGCTACTAAGGAGAGGAGGAAGATGGTCTTTGCTAGACTTTGTGTGCTAGTTGGAGTAGATAAATCTTTGCCTAGCTTTGTTAAACTGACCTCAAGTAAAGGTACTTGGACACAAGAGATTTATTATGAAAATAATCCTTTTGGATGTTGGAGATGTAGCAAAATAGATCACCTGACCAAAAACTATCGCCTTACCAAAATTATGGAATTAGTCCAAAGGAGCAAGGAAGGAAGGGTAAGGCCATTTGGAAAGTGAAATATAATAACAAAATTTTTGAGAACATTGAAGAAACCCCCAAGTTAAACCATAGAAATCCCTTGAGTGTGCAATAAAATTAGATTTATCTTATATTTTAGTATTTCATGAGGTAGAAGCAAACCAAAAGGTCATGGAGCAGTTGGGTAAAAGCCCCCTAGAATGTAACGAAGCTATAGAGGATGTGGAGATTATCCCTTCTACATTGCCATAGCTACTAGAGAAAGATAATGTGAATATGGTGAAGGTAGGGCAGGAAGGGCAAGGTAGGGCAGGAAGGGCAAATTTGCCCTCAAGTGAAAGAAGATATGAATATGGTGAAGGGAAAGCAAAAAGGACCTAAATGTTCCCCTGAAGGACCAATTTGTTCCCATGTGAATATGGAGACTATCCTTTCCACTTTGCCATTGGTGATTATGGTGAAGACTGGGCAATAAGGTCCATATTATTCCTATGATAAATATAAATTCCTATGATAAATATAAATTAGGTATTGATAATCATGAGACTGTAGAGGACCAGACTGTTGAGAAAGGTTCATTCAATGTTACTTCAAATGTAAGAATTACTAGGAGTTCTCGTAAATCCCATGACCTAGGACAAGAAGAGTCTAGAAAAGTAGACAGAAATTCTCTCAAGGAGAAAAGGTACAAGAAAGTAGAATAAGAGAAAGCTATGGGATCTCAACCTACTATTAAGAAAATTCTTGCAGGTATGAAAAATCTTGCACCCTGGAAGTAATGAAACCCCTAGCAAACATAGATTGCTAAGGATCTTGCCTGCTATTACCAACCAAATTTCTTGCTTCTCCAAGAAACTAAATTGAATATTACAAATTGGCTAAAATTTTAGAAAGGTATTTGGCAAAATGCTGATAGCTTTCAAGAGGAAGCTAAAGGGGCCTCTAGAGGGATTATATCTCTTTGGAATTCCAATATTTATGAGTGAGACCTGCTAGCTAAAAGTGAATATTAGGTCACAATACTTCTCACAACTAAATATTCTAAAGTTTTCTTTGTGATTACCAATATCTATTCCCCCAACTCAAGTAAATCTCGTAGAGAACTATGGATTACTTTAGGGAAATGGGTAAGTAGTTTAAAGGCTTAAAATAGATTGTAGCAGGATATTTTAACACCCCCTTATCTCTAGATGAGAAGCAGGGGAAGTGGCTTGATGAGCACCAAAAATGCTCATTTTATATACACTATTAAGTGGCATTATCACTGATTTAATTAGCATGTGAGATGTATTTTTATATAACTTATGCATATAATTGATAGAAAATCCAGTATTATGCTTGATTGGTGTTTTTAGTGGAAACTATGTATAAATGCAGGTGTTGGTACTAATTTGGTGTTTTCTAGTCTACATCCACTTGGACCTGGCATACTTCTGCTTTTAGAGACTAAGGCATGAGAGTAGGCACCTTCCTGATGGAGAAGGCACCCAACAGAAGTAGGCGCCTTCCTGATGGAGAAGGTGCCCAGCAGAAGTAGGCACCTTCCTGATGGAGAAGGCGCCCAACAAAAGTAGGCGCCTTCCTTATAAAGAAGACACCCAACAAAAGTAGGTGCCTTCTTGATGGAGAATGCACCCAAAAGAAGTAGGCACCTTCCTTATGAAGAAGGCACCCAAAAAAAGTAGGCACCTTCCTCATGAATAAGGCACCTCCACGCCTCCATAGTTTGCAAATATTGACAAAGCAGGCAAGTGGGACCATGTCGACCGTTGACTCCACTTCATATGCACCAAATTGGGATAGCCACCAAAACACATGAAGACAAAGGAGATATTTTATTCTATGCATTTAAATAAGATACTTCTATTATTAATAGATCAACTAGATAACTTTGTAAGGTGAGCATTTCTCACGCTCACGAATCAATAGAAGCAACGATTTACCTGTAAAATGATATGCGTAATAGATAGCATGAAGAATCAGATCCATTAGTGACTAAGGAGGACAACCATCCAAATGGATTCATTATTTCTGAACATATTCTATTCTGATAAAAACATAATACGCCTGATTTATCCTACGGATAAAATTAGTGCATGATTGTTATTATTAGTGCATGATTGTTAGGATTGATTGGTTGTCCTATTTTCTGCATATCTGCTGTAACTACAAGTCTGAAATAGACTTGCCTAAAAATGTAATAGAGGAAGGTTGTACATTGTATAAATGCATAGGTCTTCCCTAAGAGAAAGGACGATGATTAATTTTAATAGAAGAACTATTTTATTTTACTTGTCAAATTTATCAAGAGTGCAATTCCTCTTACCTGAACAAGCTCTACACAACTAGGACTATCTACGGGAGCTTGGGCCCACTCCTTGTAGTAGTCCTCCCCTATTTATTTTTGTTCTTTATTTTCTGTAGATTAGTTTATTGCTTTAGTTCTTGCTTTATTTAATTTAGGTGTGTGTTTCTTTTTCACGCATTTAATTTCCTTTACATTTCTTTCCAACATTTCATTTACAGTATTTAATTAATTAGTTTATTTATTTCGCACTTAGTTTATTTAGTTTGGCTGAAATGAAAATGCACAAACATACCCCACCAAACTAAATAAGGTACAACCGGATTCATTCCCCAACACTACAGGCATATACTGTGTGTGACACTCATAAGTTTACGGACTTACCGGATTGATAATTTATGGAAGAGAAATGAATGTTTTTTGAGACATGAATTTTTGCTCACCATTTTGGCACCGTTGTCGAGGAGTGTCAAACTATAGTGTTAGGATTTACGGGTCAATTAAAAAGATTATTTGAAATCACCTGTAAATATTTTATCTGAGAAGCATGAGTCCACCAAGGGTCCTTTTACAGGGCCAAAACAGTTGGTAAAATCAGAGCCAAATTCTATAAGCAACTGTTAAATGTACCAGCCTCTTAGGTAAATTCAGGAATGAATCTGATGTACCATATTAAGTGTAGAAGTAGAAATAAAATGTGTTGTTGAAAAAAATTAGAAAAATTTGGCATTGAAGGATTTCCATCATATTTTCAATGGTTTCAAGAAATCAATGAAATAACACAACCTAGGACTGATAGTTGAAAATATTTAGGGAAGTGTTTCTACGTAGAAACCATTGGAAAATTATGCCTAGTTCTAACGATAAAAAAAAATTACAGGCTTGAAATTTTTGCAACGTATTGGTAAATGTTTTTAATGATGAAATTAATAGCAGGAAAAATGACAGAGCAAAATTTTTAAAGAACATCTTGTTATGAAGTATGCTCTTCACTTGCGCTTAAGGCAACTTGGTGAATCAGAAACTAGCATGTGTTTTTAAATACTGCTATGCCATGTTTTCTCCAAGTTTCCAACCCGCAGATAGTCATTTTCTAACCTGTGTATTTTACCATTATGTTGAAAAAAATTGGTTTTGAGGTCAAAGGGGAAAATTTCTCTTCTCATGCTACAACACATCAAACTAGTTGATAATGAAATTGATGATTTTTTAAAAGACTAGTTCAGATGTAGGCATGGGGGAGACCCCACCTTCATTATTGCCACCAATAGAACAATGAAAACTATTTACAGTGTTCATGAAAAAGAGAAAAAATATCTTCTATTGAAAAGGGCTCCAAGATAAAATGGAGATAAAAAAAAATAGAAGCCTTATTTTTGTTACTTGTTAGAAGAAAGTATCCTCTTTCCCTAGGACCAGGTTGGTCCAGAAGGGAAATGAGAAATCTCCAACCGATCGCTAAATAAAGCAAGGGAGGAGCCTGGAAATAATTAGAAGATAAAAATAAATAAAAAATTATATATATATATATATATAATGAAAAATAAAAATTAAAAATTAAAAAACAAAAATAGTTAGAATTTTATTTAAATGCCTTTAGTTTAGATTTTTCTTTTATGTTTTGCAAGACAGCATGAAGTGCGATGTATAAAAATAAGGAGGTGTCTGTGAAGATTTTGTGAATTGAGATTTATACATGGAGTTCGTAATAGCACTATACGAACTATCTCGTGTACCTGATCGTGTAGCATCCAATCTAATAGGTTAAAACTAGCAGAGTTTTTCCTTGGAAACATTGGCACTTGAAGGCAGGCTAAGTAACTTTGATCAAGCGAAAGGCTTCCAGTCCAAGGTGCTTATGAAACTTTGGGAAATTTTTGTTGCAAGGTGTGTGACTGTTACAACCTGAATAAATTATGAGCGAAGTCAAAGATGCTACACCACGTACAAAGTAGAGTGCCAAGACAATGTTCGAGTAATGGTCAATGAGGTCCATTAACAATCACCTCACATTTGTGAGAGTGGATCAGACATCGGCATGGGGGAGACCCCATACCATACCAGTATCTTGGACAAATGTTAAATCATTCGTTTAAAAAAAAAAAAGAAAAAAAAAGAGAAAGAAAAGAGAAAAAAAAGGAAAGAGAAAAAAAGAGAGGAGGATACATGAAAAAAAAATGATGAAGTGAAATACGTCTTGATCATCAAGAAGGCACCTTTCGCATGAAGAAGGCGCCATACAATGAAGGCGCCTTCTGCATTAAGAAGGCGTCATACATTGGAGGTGCCTTTCGCATAAAGAAGGCATCATACATTGGAGGCCCCTTCTGCATCAAGAAGGTGCCATACATTAGAGGCGTCTTTTGCATCAATAAGGTGCCATACATTGGAGGCACCTTTCGCATCAAGAAGGCACCATACATTGAAGGTGCCTTCCATAGCAAGCAGGTGCCTTGACATCGAGGGTGCCTTGATCCATTTATCGCACCTGGGTGGTTCGATGGCACAAGGGACAGAAAAAAAAAAGAGGAATAAGTGACGAGACGCCTTGATGGCATACAATAGAGGTGCCTTCATAAAAAAAAAAATCATGCGAATCCTCCCAAGGAAAAAAAATGCATAGAACATGTCCTGCTTAGCATAAAAATTGCTTTCTTATTACTTTGCAGGAAATCATGAACCGAGTGCAAGCTGCAGGTATCCTGAGAGGCAGGGCCTAACAGGAACGGAGTCCTAACTCTTGTTTTCCTACTTTCGTGTGTTTTTACAAGTAATCATGCCCTCTAAATGCAATCTGAAGGCATCCTAAGAGTTAGGGCCTCAGGAACATGCATGATTCCTATTTTCCAATTTTTGTGTGTATAGTTTCATAGGATGTAACCATGAGTATGATCTGTAGGTGGAGTCGGCTTAAACTGGGCCTGATAGATGTGAAATTTTGTGCCCTGCAATTAGGAGTGCGACAAAGTGGAAAATGCACTTACTTCCCACTAGGAAGAGAGTGCCTACAATCAGCATAGGATAGTAGTGTCTTTTTCCACTTGGAGGAAGGCACAAATAAGAGATTTGCTTCTCCCTTGGATGGGGGTGCTTGTTGTTTACTATTGGACCTGATGTTTGGAAGGTTGTAGACTTGTTGCGCAAAGGGACCTGTTGCTAGCGACGATGTTAGCATATCATATTGATATCTTTATCTATTTCATTATTTAGGTTTATTTAGGCGTATTGTTATTTTCTATAACAATCTCTATTTTTACCTCGGGTGGTTCCACAACCTCCGGGTTTATTTTAGAGCTGAAATGTATTATTTAAATGAGTTATTCTTAATGGAATTATGTTCGTTCCGTCAACATGGCATCAGAGCCAGAAGGGTGAGAGAGAGAGGAGGCGACAAATTTTTTTGTAGAGCTGGTCTTGCCTGGAGAAAGCGGAAGCTATTTTTTTTGGAGGAAGCGGAAGATTGCTGGAAGATAAAAACATTGTTTTTTTCCAGCGCTGGTCTGAGAAATTTTTTTTCTCTGTGCGTGTTTTTTTTGTGCACGCATTTCAAAAAAAAATCATACCCCCCCCAACCCCCACCCGCGCTGCACAACTCCTATGCATGATTTTTTTCACGCAGCCCCCCCCGGTGACATCGCGCATGATTTTTTTTCATCACGCTCGCGCCCCCCACCCCCCCAGCGACGTCACGCATGATTTTTTTCATCGCGTGTGCCCCCCCGACGTCACGCATGACACATGACGTAGGCGACATGCGCCACCTGCTGCAGCCGCGACCACCTACAACACCTGTCGCCGTGGCAACCTATTGCAGCCACATCGGCTACCTGCTGTGGGTATCCTACCGCTGCCACCAACCACGGAGGAAGCCGCAGCCAGGCGACCGCGCAAGGGAAGGGGTTACGGGACCCTCCTCAAATAGGAGGGGGTCCCTGATCCTTTCGTATCAGCTTGCTAGTCCACCTGGTGGTGGATTGTGCGGTAAGGCTCAGGGAGCCTACAGGTCGGGGGTTCAAATCCCGCCGACCCCCCCTTGGAAAGAAAAAAGGTTTAAAAAAAAATTCTAAAGTTTTTTTTTAATTATTATTATTTTTAGTTAAATTAAAAATTTTAATTTTAATTTATTTTTCAATAGTTTTTAAACTATATAAATTAAAATTTGATTTTAATTTATTTTTTAATAGTTTTTAAACTATATAAATTAAAAAAAAAAAAATTAACTTTAAAACTATATAATAATTATAAAAAAATGCTTTGTTAAGAGATTTTTTTTAAGGGGGTATTTTTTTTTCCAAAAATCAAAGGGGGAAAGTGAGTAATTTTTTGAAAAGCAAATTTGGCATTATTGTAAAGGTGCATTTTCGGCTGCGCCCGACACCTAGTGGGTCATTCCTGTGGGCACTTTTTATGTTGTAGGGTGCATTTTTTTCTGTTTTGCACTACTTCATTAAAAAGTTAAAAAAAATCAAATTCACTCCCTAAGTCCCTGGAATAATTAAAACCCATCCGTGCAATTTATTGCACTGCAACGTTCGGTATTTGTGATACCTCTGGCCAGCACTTATAGGTAAAGTTGTCGTGATTGCGCTACTGTATCCGTCACCTAATATAGCTACCAAAACGACGTCTGAGCTTGTTCTCTATAAATCGTCGGGGAGAGATAAGTTTGCCATTTTGCATTTTTTTACTCCATCCATTACCCTAATAGTTCTTGTGTTTAGGCGTAAATCCTGACGAAAGTTCTGAAATCCAAAGTGTTTAGGGGAAGTTACGCCCCATGCATGAGGATTGCAAAATTTCTATGGTAGGTGCCATCAACAAGACTATTCCCTTTCAGTATTGCTTAAGTACCACGTATCGTATGATCTCTAAAAATTACCTATAGTTTCCCTCATGTAAGGGCGGGTGATTTTTTTTATCTTTCTAAATACCTATAGTTTCCCTCAAGTAAGGGCGGGTATTTTGTACGGTATAATGGCCTAGCAAAAGGTATATAGAAAGGGGGACCAATTGGTGTTATAAGGAACCTTCACCATGTCTGCAAAATTAATGACTCATTCTCATCAGTTGTTGAAAGGTCCTAATTACACACCATGGAAAAACAAGATGAAGGCTATCCTAGTCATGGATGACTTATGGGATGTTGTATCTAGAGCAACAACAAGACCTTCATCTATTGTCAGTGCTATAGCTCCATCTACTGCTCAAAAAGACTTTGACAAGCTAGACAACAAAGCAAAGGTGCTCATTTTGCTCATTGTGGTCGATGAAGTTCAACCCCATATTATTGATCGTGAAAATAGTAAAGAGGCATGGGATGCCCTTAATACTATATATGAGGGAAAGAATGATTCCACTATTCTATTTCTTCAATCTCAATTACATAGTCTAAGCATGAAGCAGGGGGAGACAGTTGAATTTTTTCTTTGTAGAGTGTCTGAATTGAAAGCAAAGTTGAATTCTTTAGGAGAACCAGCTTGATGACAAGCTCCTTACCTCAATTGTATTGAGAGCTTTACCTGATTCTTATCGGGTGTTGATCACTTCCCTTCAGGTATCGCAACGAAAAGTTATTTTTGTAGAATTGGTTAATATGCTTCAAGAGGAGGAGGCACGCCAACTACAACGAGATGATTCTTCTAACACTGCCCTCTACATCAACAAGAAAGGGTAGAACTAGAAGAAGGGTAATTTTTAGAAGGGAGGGAATTCACAAAAGGATTCAAAAGGGAAACAAACTCAACAACCTCAACAAAAAAAGTGATATTGCAAGATCTGTGACAAAGAAGGTCATGATACAAATAGATGTTGGCATAAGAATAAATAATCAAAACAGAAAGGCCGAAACAAACCACAAAAGAACAAACAACAAGTGAATGTTGTTGTTGAAGAATCTGACACGGATTCTGAGAGAGCCCACAAAGTTCTCATGACTACCACAGTGTCCAAGCAAATGGATCCTATCTGGTATGTTGATTCTGGAGCCAGTAAGCACATGACTGGTGATAAATCGTGGTTTGAGTCTTTTGAGGCCAAAGAGGGCAAACCTGTCACTATTGCTGATGATAAAACCTACAAGGTTCAGGGAGAAGGTACTATTTCAGTCACTCTTCCTGATGGCAAGTGTCAGATTGACAAAGTTCTCTATGTTCCAGGATTGGCAAACAATTTGTTGTCAATCACACAAATTTTGGACAAAGATATGGTTGTGAACTTTAGTGTTGAGGGAGGTAAGAAGTGTTGTTCTATTACCAGGAGGGGTAAGAACATTTCAATCGCTTCATATAAGCATGGCTTATTTGCCTTAGATGCTATCTCTACTCCACATGTAGCCATGACAGTCTCTACAAAGGAGGCAACTTCCCTATGGCACAAGAGATATGGACATTTGAGTTTTGGTTACTTACTTGAGTTAAGTAAGTATGAAATGGTAAAAGGTCTTCCTTCCCTTTCTACCACTTTACCAGTTTGCTCTGATTGCTTGGCAGGAAAGCAGCATAAAGTGCCTTTTGAAAGGAGATCTACAAGAGCAAAGAAACCTCTGGAGTTGATTCACACCGATCCGTGCGGTCCCTTCACTCCCAACAGTTGTGGGGGTAAGAGGTATTTTCAGTTATTCGTAGATGATTACTCACGAAAGATGTGGGTATTCTTTCTTCAACTAAAATTTGAAGCATTTGGCTTCTTTTAGCAATTCAAGAAATTTGTTGAAAAGGAGTCAGGTACATCTATAAAGACCCTCCACTCAGATCGAGGGGGGGATTTCACCTCTAAATAATTCTCTGAGTTCTTGAAAGAAAATGGGATCACACGACAATTAACTACTGCATATACTCCTCAAGAAAATGGAGTTGCTGAAAGGAGGAATCGTTCCATCATGGAAATGGTTCGTTGCATGCTCACAGGAGCTAGTCTTGAGCAACTATATTGGGCAAAAGTTGTCACCACAATAGTATATCTATTGAATAGGGCACCCACAAAGGCTCTACAAGGAATGAATCCACAAGAAGCATGGAGTGGTAGGAAACCCTCCATTTCTCATCTACGTATTTTTGGATGTAAAGCTTTCATGCACATACCAAAAGAGAAAAGGAAGAAGCTAGATGAGAAGACATTGAAGTGTATTCTTCTTTGGTATGATGAGCACTCTAAGGGTTATCGTTTGATTGATCCCTTGACCAAGAAGATACACATCAGTAGAGATGTAGTTTTTGATGAGGCTTTCACATCAAAAAACACATCAGATGTATACCTAGACCTTGTGGAAACTAAGGTTGATAAATCTCCTTCATCAAAAGTTGGAGGTCCGTCTTCATCTTCTTCAACACCTCAGAAGAAGAATCCAAAGTGGTATACAAATACAATCAAAGACTCTAAGCTATCCACTCCACCAGATTTGACATTGGATAGGCCTCGTACTTGCAGCATGGCTCGACAGGAGAATGCTGCAATAGAGAATACCGAGGTTGATGAGCTGTGTCAATATTTTGAGGAAATTTTTGTAGATCCATAGAGAGATATAGAAGATATGGATATTGATAGTGATAGGGTGTTTATGTCTTCCATAGATGATCTTGAACCCACATCAGTGCAAGTTGCTCTTGGTGAGCCTCAGTGGAAGGTCGCTATGGATGCAGAGTATAAGTCTTTGATGAAAAACAAAACTTGGAAGCTTGTCGATCTGCCATACGAAAAGAAGCCCATAGGCTACAAATGGGTGTATAAAGTTAAGTATAAGGTAGATGGTACAATAGATAAGCATAAGGCCCGACTTGTTGCAAAGGGCTATGCTCAAAGAGAAGGCATTGACTACGAGGAAAATTTTGCACCTACTGCTCGGATGACAACCATTCGAGTTCTTTGTGCTATGGCAGCACAATATGGGTGGAAAGTACACCAAATGGATGTCAAGAGTGCTTTTATAAATGGTGATCTCCAAGAAGAAGTCTACATGACTCAATCGAAAGGATTTGAAGTGGAAGGCCAACAGCAGAAAGTTTGCATATTGGTAAAATCCTTATATGGTTTGAAACAAGCCCCTCGGGCTTGGTATATAAAAATGGATCATCACCTTTTGCAACATGGTTTTAAGAGATTTCCGTCAGATGCAAACCTCTATTTTAAGAAACAAGGTTCTGAAATAGTGTTGCTTGTACTCTATGTTGATGATTTGCTCATTACAGGGAGTTCAAAAACAATGATTTCTACTATCAAAAGAGACTTGTGTCAATATTTTGAGATGTCAGATCTTGGACTTCTCCATTATTGTCTTGGTCTGGAAGTCATCCAGAAGGAGCACTACATCAAAGTGTCTAAGCAAAAATATGCCAAGACCCTATTGGAAAAATATCGCATGACTGATTGCAAGCCAATGTCAACTCCGATGGAAACAGGAATTCAGTTATCATGATATGATGATTCACCTCATGTAGATGGTACTCTCTATCGCCAGTTGATTGGGAGTCTCATATATCTGACCAACACTAGGCCAGATATCGTATTTGTTGTCAACTATCTTTCGAGGTTCATGCAGGAGCCTAAGACTACACACTGGAAAGCAAAAAAGCGCGTTCTTCACTATGTCCGTGGCACAATGGAATATGGCCTAGAATATAAGAGGAACAACAAATTCTTCTTACAGGGATACACGAACTCCGACTATGCCGGATCATATGATGACCGTAAATCAACTTCAGGATATTTGTTTCATCTTGGATTTGGTCCTATCTCTTGACACAGCAAGAAGCAACAGGTGGTTGCTATTTCATCAACAGAGGCAGAATATCATGCCGCACGTGAAGCTGTGTGCGAAGTGATATGGTTACGTCACATCCTAACAAGTATGGGTCTTCCATCAAAATCTCCAATACACTTGTTCTACGACAACATGGGTGTTTTGAATCTTGTCAAGAATCCAATACATCATGAAAGAACCAAGCACATTGACACACAATGTCACTTCATTCGAGACGAAGTTCCAAGGCACCGAATTCAGCTTCAGCACATTCCCACCAATGCTCAAGTTGCAAACATTTTCACTAAGGCACTTGCACGTGTCAAATTTGAATTGTTTCGCAGCTCTCTTTGTATTACCAAATGATGTAATCAGGGGGGATATTAGTAGTTCTTCAATTACATAAATAATGTAATAAGGGGGGATGTTAGCATATCATATTGATATCTTTATTTATTTCATTATTTAGGTTTATTTAGGCGTATTGTTATTTTCTATAACAATCTCTATTTTTACCTCGGGTGGTTCCACAACCTCCGGGTTTATTTTAGAGTTGAAATGTATTATTTAAATGATTTATTCTTAATGGAATTTTGTTCATTCCGTCAACATACGAGGGCGTCACCAATTTAAGTGGGGGAGAATACAAAAAGAAAAAAATATTTTGCTGAAACAACTCCATGTTGAAATGCAAATCAGAAGTAGAGTTTTATTTTTGCTACCCGTTGGAAGAGAGTATCCTCTTTCCCGAGGACCAGCCTGGTCCCAAAGGGAAATGAGAAACCTCCAACTGGTAGCTAAATAAAATGGGGGAGGAGTTTGAAAAAAAAAAATAGATGTCAAATATCTGCAAGAGCCAGGAACAACACATACATCTCAACAATGCACCTGACAGATACCGCGAATGATGAAAAAAATATTGTTTTTCCTCACTCCAGAAAAAAGAGGATCATAGTGTTGTTCCGATTATGCATGCGAAGGAAATAATTCAAAGAAGAAGATCAGTTGATTTGGGCACATGCATATAAAGTTTAATCAATTAGAGGAGCACACGATGAAAAAGAAAAAAATAATAATAGTGATGCACAAAGGAGAGATACGTCAGGGCAAGATTCTTTTTTATATGTTGTTGATGATGAGCTGGGTGCTTCAATGTTTGGAACTGATGGCTATTGGCTGCCATCAATCATCTAATGGGGGTGTATAAGATGTAAAATTTCCTACGCAGCCTCCACTCATTAGAAGCACAATGCTAATATTACAGACTTTTCTGGTGGTATTTTTAATATATGTGGAAAATAAATTATAGAGCAGAGATGGAATTCCACTACGGTGGAGGAAAATGCCACATTTTTAAAATCACCAGCTCAGTTGTTGCGGATTGACTCTGTTCCTTGATGCAGAGGATGAAAAAAAAAACGAGAGATTCAAGATCTATTTTGTTCATAGAAGAACAGATAAATAAATAAATAAATATAATATATATATATATATATATATATATATATATATATATATATATATATATATATAATATCTAGGAGCACCAATGTACAGGTAGCATGGAAACATTTCGCACCACCAACATCATCCACATCGAAATCTATGAAATTCACCCAGGTATATACTGTTATTTTTTGTTAATTATGTGTATAGTTATTTTAAAAATCATTTTCATGCTAATATCAGTAGATGCCCTTGTAAAATATTTTTGTTGAATTCTCCAAGCCACATGATGTCGGATCAAAAGAAAAAAAAAATTATTACCCCAAGAGCAATTAAAAAAAAGCTATGGCATATGCGCGAATAGATTTGGCCTTGCTCCATTGTTGCATCATGAGAAATCTATATGGTAGAGTGCAAAAGACAACAATGAACCAAAAAATATTTTACGCGGCTGGCTTCAACACTTTGACGTCAACAAATTTGCAATCCATCGGTTTTAATAATTACACGGTAGCATGGTAATCTGGTCTTGGTGTTTTCCCGTAGTTTGATGGTCAGCCATGGTGTATTTTTATTTTTGTTGATGCAACAGTGCTCAAGGGAAGAAAAATAACAACGCTCACTAAAAAAAAAATACATAGCAGCGCTCCATGGATGAAAAACAGAGATGCTGAAGGCCATTGAAAAAAAAAGAAAAAAATATATATGTATTATTATCCCGAGGGTTGTTGTCATGAGGACATGACAATATTTAGGCATGGTCAGCTTGTGCGAGGGATAACTTCAGTTTTTGGTGCCATGAGGATGTGGCACATGTTAGGCATGGGGGGATGATGAGCACCAGAAATGCTCATTTTATATACACTATTAAGGGGCATTATCACTGATTTAATTAGCATGTGAGATGTATTTTTATATAACTTATGCATATAATTGATAGAAAATCTAGTATTATGCTTGATTGGTTTTTTTAGTGGAAACTGTGTATAAATGCAGGTGTTGGTACTAATCTAGTGTTTTCTAGTCTACATCCACTTGGACCTGGCATACTTCTACTTTCATAGACTAAGGCATGAGATTAGGCACCTTCCTGATGGAGAAGGGGCCCAGTAGAAGTAGGTGCCTTCTTGATGGAGAAGACACCCAATAGAAGTAGGCACCTTCCTTATAAAGAAAGCGTCCAACAGAAGTAGGTGCCTTCCTAATGGAGAAGGCGCCCAATAGAAGTAGGTGCCTTCATTATGAAGAAGGCACCCAACAAAAGTAGGCACCTTCCTCATGAAGAAGGTGCCTCCACGCCTCCATACTTTGCAAAGATTGACCAAGTAGGAAAGTGGGACCATGTTGACCGTTGACTCTACGTCATATGCACCAAGTTGAGGTAGCCACAAAAACACATGAAGATAAAGGAGACATTTTACTCTATGCATTTAAATATGACACTTCTATTATTAATCGATCAATCGGATAACTTTGTAAGGTGAGCATTTCTCCTCATGCTCACAAATCAATCGAAGCAATGATTTATTGGTAAAATGATATGCGTAACATACAACGTGAAGAATCAGATATATTAGAGAGTAAGGAGGACAACCATCCAAATGGATTCATTTATTATGAACATGTTCTATTCTGATAAAAATAGAATACGCCTGATTTATCCTACGGATAAAATTAGTGCATGACTGTTATTATTAGTGCATGATTGTTAGGATTGATTGGTTGTCCTGTTTTTTGTATATCTACTGTAACTGCAAGTCTAAAATAGACTTGCCTAAAAATGTAATAAAGGAAGGTTGTACATTGTATAAATGCACAGGTCTTCCCTAAGATAAAGGACAATGATTAATTTTAATAGAACTATTTTATTTTACTTCTTGTCAAATTTATCAAGAGTGCAATTCCTCTTACCTGAGCAAGCTCTATGTAGCTAGCTGGGCGGACTATCTACGAGAGCTTGGGCCCACTCCTTGTAGTAGTCCTCCCCTATTTATTTATGTTCTTTATTTTTTGTAGATTAGTTTATTGCTTTAGTTCTTACTTTATTTAATTTAGGTGTGTGTTTATTTTCCACACATTTAATTTCCTATACATTTCTTTCTAGCATTTCATTTCTAGTATTTAATTAATTAGTTTATTTATTCCACACTTAGTTTATTTAGTTTGTCTAAAATGAAGACGCACAAACATACCACACAAAACTAAATAAGGTACAACCAGATTTATTCCCCAACACTACAGGAATATACTGTGCATGACACTCATAAGTTTACGGACTTAGCGGATTGATAATTTATGGAAGAGAAATGAATGTTTTTTGGGACATGAATTTCTGCTCACCATGGTTGAGGTCTCAAACAACATGCAGGATCTAGGGAAGCTTTTAGTTGATGGTGGTCTATTTGATGTGGATTTAGATGGTAACAAGTTTACTTGGACAAAAAAATGCTTTGGTAGTAACTTAATTCAGGTTCAGTTGGACAAAGTCCTTTTAGAGGATTGGTTTCAAAATAACAACATGTTTAATATGAAATCTCTTCCTAAATCTAGATCTGATCACAATCCTTTGCTCTTTTGGTGTAGTGTGGAAGATGAGAAGCATAAAGGCTCTTTCAAGTTTGAATTTATGTGGCTGCAACACCCAAATTTTTATAAAAAAAATGGAAAATGGTGGAGTAATCCTTCCCAAGGTACTAAGATTCAAATGATCACAAACAAGCTTAAAATATGAAGAAAGAAGTCAAGAAGTGAAATAGGGAGGTCTTTGGAAATATATTTCAAAATCAGAAAGCTATTCGGTTAGAGTTGGATATTTTAGAAGAAGAGATTAACAGGTTGGGTATGAACCAAACCTAATTCCAAAGAGAAAATGATCTTAATGCTGAAATGCACACCATAATAGCTAAGGAAGAAACCTATTGGATGCAAAAGTCCAGGATCCAATGGTTGCAGGAAGGTGACAGGAATTCCAAGTTTTTCCATGTCTCCACTATCAAAGATAAGTTTTTCTTGCATTGATGAAATTATAAAGTACAGTGGCCAAGTTATTAGAAAGAGTGAAGAAATTAAGCATGAGGCTGTGGAATTCTATCAAAATATTCTAGCTAGAGATATGGAAGAGGATGAAACTACGATTAAGGAGATGACTAATCACATTCCTAGGTTGATATCCAAGGATATAAATGCTCAGATTCTAAAGGAGATTGAGGAAGAGGAGGTAATAATAGCCACTTTCTCCCTCAATAGAGATAAATCTCTAGGCCTGGATGGGTTCCAAGCAGGTTTTTTCCTAACCTTCTGGGATATAGTTAAAGTTGATGTTATTGAAGCAATGAAGGAATCTTTAAAGTCGGGTCAGATCCTAAAGGAGTTTAACAATACCTTCCTTGTTCTAGTTCCTAAGAAGAAAGGGTTAAAAATCTTCAAATATTTCAGACCTTTAAGTCTTTGCAACTATTTATAAGATTATCTCTAAAGTGATAGCCCTCAGATTGAAAATCTTCCTCCCCTCCATTATCTCCAATGAGCAAAGAGGATTTGTTAAGGGTAAACAAATTTTGGATGGGATTATATCCCTTCATGAATCCATGCATTCTATTGATACTGGTTATTGAAGTTAGACATGAGCAAGGCTTATGATAGAGTTTCATGGAGTTTTTTGGATAAAGTTTTGGCTGCCTTTGGTTTTTTTAGATAGTGGAGAAGATGGGTTGGAAGTTGTTATAAGACTACAAGGTACTCTATTTTGATCCATAATAAACCAACAAGTTTTTTTAATAGTAGTAGAGGAATGAGACAAGGTGACCCCATATCTCCTTATCTTTTCATTATTATGGTTGAAACACTCGAAAGATACATCTACCAAGGCTTCTGGTCAGATAAGGGGTCTTAAACCAGCTCATAATATTGAGGGTATTACTCATTTACAATTTGTGGATGATACCATTTTACTTGGTAATCCTACTATGGTAGAGGCAATTGAATTTAAAAGAATGTTCGACCTCTATGAACGTGCCTCTCACAAAAAGATAAATTTGAACAAGAGCAAGATCTTCATTAACATTAAAGTAGCTCTCTAGAGAAGGGTGGCTAGAGCGATAGGGTGTCTTGTGTCAACCCTACTTTATTATTATCTTGGTATGCCTATGTTCGTGTGAACTTATAAGGCACCTCTTTGGAATGGTTTTGTTGACAGGTTTCAATCCAAACTTGTAGGATGGAAAGGTAATCTCTTGTCTCAAGCATGTAAAGTGTTGCTAGTTAAGAGTGTTTTGCAGGCTATCCCCATTTATCTTATCTACCTTTTAAATATCCTTGCTAAAGTTTTAAAAATCATAGAAGGAATTCAAAATTGTTCTTATGGTCAAGATCTATAGAGAGGAGGATTTATCTTGTAGCTTGGGAAAAAGTATGCCATCAAAAAAAGCATGGTGGTCTTGGTATGAGGAGACTCAACCTAGTTAATAGTGCTCTGGTAGCTAAGGTGGGATGGAGAGTTCTAAGGTATGGGTAGACTCTTTGGGAAAGGATTATTAAAGAAAAATATCTTGACAACTAGGAGGATACCAAATTTCTCATAATTCAGGACCCTTGTCTTGGCTCTTCTTTATGGAACCACTTGGTGGAGGCTAGGGAGGCCTTGTGGAAGGGTGTGAAATGGCATGTTGGATATGGGGCCTCTATAATTTTTTGGGAATATTCCTCGTTAGATGACAACCCTTTAGCCAAAAGTGACAATTTATCTAATCTGAAAGAGGATCTAGAATATAGATATGGTAAAAAGGTTTGTGATTACATGACTTTATTGGATAACCAGTTGAGCTGGAAATTTTTAGAGGTAGACCCTGAGAATTTGGAGGCTTTAAATCTACTTAAAGCTAAAATAAATGCTTATTACTTAGGTGTTGTTAGGTATAGAGACTCAGTGGTTTGGAGCAGAACTAAGAATGGAGAATTCAGCGTGAAGACAACCTATGATCTTTTAGATTCTGCTATAGATAATGGTTTTCCTTGGAATAGAATTTGGGATAAGAAAACTATTCCTAAACTGGAGATTTTTCTTTGAGAAGGAGTCCAGAATAAGATCCTAATGATGGATAATATTAGGAAGAGAGGTTTTCAATTTCCTAATAGATGCAATTTATGTGAAAAGGCATAAGAATCAATGGAACACATCTTCTTGGAATGTCTCTATGCTCTAAATATTTTCCAGCTTCTCACCAACAAGATGGGCATTTCTTGGGTGATGCCTTCTAATATGGTTTTGTGGTTACGACAATGGAAGAAACCCTTTTTCAATCCTCGTATTAATATAATTTGGAACCTTATTACATTTCATTTTGTGTGGGGATTTTGGTTAGAGAGGAACAAGAGAATTTTTAGAGGGGAAAAAAGGTTTGCAATGAGAAGTTTTAGAAGTATCACCCACTTTTTAGAGGAGAATGTTAAATCTATCAAGTACCATATCAAGCCAGAGAATACTGAAGAGACTATGATAGCTAAGGCATGGAATTTGGAACCTATTAGTGGTGGAGAGGCAAATGTTCAAGTTATAACTAATGTAAAATGGTAACCACCTCGAGATAACTGGTTGAAGTTAAATTTTTATGGGGCATCCAAAGGTAACCCAGGTAATGCTGCAGCAGGAGCAATTTTGAGGGACAATAAGGGTAGATTGGTGTGGGCAGCTTGCAATTGTTTGGGAATTAGTACTAGTCATAAAGCTAAAGTTAATGCTTTGCATTTTGGTGTAAAGCTAGCCAAGGATCTAGGTGCTAAAAAGTTATCTTTGAAGGAGACTCCTTGAATATCATCAATATTTTGAAAAATGAGGAGAAGCTAACTGGAAAATTGATTACATTTTGCAAGATATTAGAGAGATTGTAAAGCATTTTGAAGAAGTTGACTTTGTTCATGTCTATAGAGAAGCTAACAAACCAGAAGAATGGTTGGCAAAATTTGGTACCATTAAAAAAAAGGATACGAGATGGATCCCCCTTGGGGTGGTCCATGAGGACTTAGAAAATTTCACAACGGAGGAATGTAGCTAATTGGGTTCTCGGATGTAACTATTTGTCTTACGTCTAGGGGATATCTGGATATTTGCCCTTGGCAGTTGTGTAATTGATGGGCTGAATTTGTGTTGTAAAATGGTTCGGGCCCTTTCAAAATCTCATTTTTACCCTAATAAAAAAAAGTTATTTTCCTCAAATTGCTAAGTTCCACACACAACTCTTTTACATCATTTTTTAAGAGAGATAATATTTTTTATTGATAAGAGGGTTTTGAAAGGACCCTAACCTTTTACATCAAAAAATAGTGGGAAAACCACCAAGAGAGAGCATAAGAGAAGACTCTCCTCAAACGAAACAAACAAGGAAAAATAAGAAACGAAATCTGTAGAAGCAAAGGGGAACCAATCCCAGGAACAAACCCCATAGGGAAAACATGACCAAACACACCTCAGAGAAGGAACAACACTCCATAACATCAAGACATCATAACATATTTACAAAAAGGATTTACGAAGACAAAACCTTCCAAAAACATAAACCAAGGCCAGAAGCCCACAAAACATAAATTTGGACAAAACTGGAAATGAGACACACCATTCAGTCTTCATCAGCCTCCGTGGTTGTTTCCAAATCCGCTTCTTCATTCATATATATCCTTCCAAAATTTAAATTTTGTCAATATGAAATTCAACATTGCTAATGGCTACAAAGTTTCTATTTCTATAAATATCTTGTCTATAACAACCTAACAATTTCTTAATATTTTTTTTGTTTTTTTGGGGTTTAGCCCCACTTCTTGTTAACACATGATATTCATTTTTATTTTTCAATATTAATATCCTTTTGGGTTTCCTTTTCTCTTTGTTTTTGTTTCTTGGGTATTTTTCTTTTCATTCCCACAATACTTTCATCTTCTTCTCACAATACTCATAGTAAGACTTATCATCTTTAGGTTTGTCTTTTTATGAAAGATCTGAAGTGCAAGGAATAACCTCAAAAACACATTTTTTTATGTTGCCATCAAAACCTTAAAAATGCAAGGATGCTCTTTCATAACAATTACTTTCTTATTCTACCGTAAAAACCCTAAATTGTTATATATTTCGTCCATCATCATTTCTCTATTATGCTGCTCTTAAAACCATTAAGTGTAAGGGATAACCACTACACCACGTTCCTTTTATTAACATAAGAGGATTATTATACAGTTTGAAGAAAATGAAGGTGATTTACATGGAATAAACTTGAGCTCTTCTATCATCTTTGTTTTATGATTTTCCTCCGCATCTTCCTTTGCACCTTTAATTCCTTATCAACTTGAACTTACACATTGTACTTTCTCATTCCTTATATCCTTCTTTGTTTCTTCTAATGGTTGATCCAAGTGAGCTATGTTGGCCTCTACTATCTATATTCCATTATTGTTTGTGTCCCTTGCTTCATCTTGAAGTTTATCTCATGACCAACATTTTCTCTCTTTCTTCATAGTTTTCACTTTGCAAACTTGTTAGTTGTGGCATCAATATGCAATATTTTCATAATCCACTTGTTGCTCTCATTATCTTGATCCAAATTTAATCTTAATGGATTCTGATAAAGATTTTGAAATGTCCATAGCAAAATGTATTAAAGTATTTCCTTGATAAATTCTCTTAGACTATTCCAAAACATTTTTCCAACCTAGAAGCTCCTTAATGGTTTTTGTCTCAAACAAATTTTTAATATTTCATAATCTTAAATAAAAGATATCTCTTCCCTTAAACCATGGGTCATTGTCCGCTGTTTTATCCCTAAAAAAACTTTTTTAAAAAAAGTATAAAAGTAATTTAAATTCAATCCCCATAAACCCTCTACAAATCTATAAAATTTAAATATTATCTCTTTACTTTTATAAACTATTATATCATGCACTTCATCATCTCATTCACTTCTAAAAAAGACAAAGAATTGGATCCAGTCCATTTCTTCTGGAGTTACCCTAGTTTCTTCTGGAGTTTTTTCAGTCTCTGGAGTTGGTGGTTTTATTTCGTCTTCTAGGAGCTTTTCAGAAATCCTAGAAGTTTCCACTCTCAAATAAAGAGAAACATCTGGTTTGAACCACGGTAATTTGATATCGGATTTCTCATAAGCTTTTTTGATAAAATTCCCTGCGGGGGGGCCCAGCCGCTCTAAAGAAACATTTAGTCTATGTAAATGGCGTCTGATATTGTTTATCTTATCGTGATTTTTCACTTGCTTCGCCTTCTCTTTACATAATTCGGAGTAATATGCGTTGAGATCGTATAAATATTGATCCATAGGCAAATACATTTGACAATACTCAATAAGGGGAGCAAGCTCGGAACGAATAATTTGAATTACCTGCGAAAGTTCTAGATTTTCTGCGAATATTGGAAAAAACCAATAGGGTTTTAAGAATCCGTAACCATCTAATTCACTTCTAATGTAATATCTGCTACTCGCTATTCTTCCTCCTATCTCAAACCTATCTTTAACTTTGGCCTTTATACTTCGTTAAAGTATCTAGACTCCTATTAAAACCTTCATATATAACTTTCCCATACTAGCAAACAATATTCAACTTATTTTTAATTAAAAGTTTGAAGCATTAATACACGTTGGATTAATGGGTTAAATCTAGTTTCATTTAGTCTGCTATTTACAGCCATCCGACCTATGCCAATTCTACTCCTCTTCCTCATTCCCTTCCTCTTTAATTAATATGATTGTTTTTTAGTTTGTTTTTTTGTTTTCCTCTACATGCGAAAAGGCTTATAGAGCAGCTATGTTTTAAAAAAATAATAACAGAAAATATTTTATTTATATATATATATATATATATATATATATATTTTTTTTTTTCAAAGGTTAGCGGGCTGGGTGGTGGCTTCCACCGCCATGATTAATATTTGCACGGAAAAGAAAAGGTCTTTTAAAGCAGGAGATCTTTGACTTTAAATAATAATAATTGATACAGCTTCCCACAAAGTCCACCTATTTTCTTAGGTATTATACTTTCCAATTCCAATTTATTTTTCATAGGAATATATGTAGGATGAAAAGAATTCAAAGTGGTTGGAGAGTACTGTATGCACTTTAAAATAGGTGTAGAAATGTCGAGTTGTGGGACTGGAACACCACCAAGGTCTTATTTGGCCTACTTATTACACCAGTTCTATTGTATGATTTTGAGGTGTGGGCTAGTGGCACAACAAATACAAAATGGAGGCAAATAGAAATGATTCAAAAATATTTAATCACAAACTTTCTCAAAATTAAGACAACCCCTTATGAAATTATTCTAGCTGAAACTAGAATGTTCTCTTTAGAAGCAATTGCTATGACCAAGTTGTTATTATGTTACTTAAAAAAAAACAGAAAACATGACAAATGATAGATGGCCTAGGGCAGCTAGGGACGAAGAGTTGCATAGGCAAAAGAATACATGGATGAAACAAAATAAAAAATGGATGAAACTTTAGGAAATCAACATAAATGAATGTCCAAATGTCAACAAAGACATAAAAAATTATGTGAATGAAAAGTTCAGAAGTGGAATGTGGAAAAATGCAAGCAGGAAAAGACAATATTATATTGCGAATTTTAACCCAACGTATGACCACAAGGAAAAAACATATATACTGAAATCAAGTGGAAGGAAAAAATACTCATTGCTCAGATAAAGACTAGTTCTCATAGGCTTAGATGTGAAACAGGGAGATGAACAACGCCCAAAGAACAATGGGAAGAAAGGATATGTACTCTATGCAGCACAAGGGTAGTAGAGACGCAGTAGAGACAAAGGAACACTTCATCTATAAATGTCCGAGTTTTTCAGATATCCATGACAAATACAAAGAAACACTTGGGAATGAGTTTATGGTAGATTTATTTGAAGACAATAAAATAAAAAAAGTTGGGGAATTGCTAACACAAATCAGCAGGAGAAGGAACAACCTTCTCAAAGATATTAAAGATCATATGATATGATTTGAGTAATTGTACTTCCATATTTAAGGTCCCATAAACCATATTTGGGTCTCGCGGACGCAATTAAAATCTTTCATTTCATTTCATAGGTTTTACTACCTTAAGGTCATCATACAAATACGAATGATGTTACATTTATCACTTTTTGACTTACAAAATTTATAACAAATAAAAAATAATTATGGAATATTATGTATATTATTTAAGATTTCTTTCGTTTTAAATAGGATCTTAGGCTTTTAGTTTTACTTTAAAAAAAACTTTAATTTAAAATATTATTATTTATAATTTTTTAATTTTAAAAATATTAAATTATATATAAATAAATAATGTAATTGTGAAATGTTATAATTGATGTTTTTATGCTAAATTTAAATTTAAAGTTATTTAAAATATTTTTCTAAGTTTTATATAATTCTTAATTCTTATGCTAAATATTTTGGCATCCACCTTTATAGACCCCATTTTATCATTGAAATTATTATAGAAATAATATGATTATTTTAAAGATTTAATGAAATTATAAGCATGAATTCCTATTTTGGCATTCACGTGAAGGTTTATTTTGAACCATTATCTCATTAAAGTTAATAAAAATGATATGTTTATTTCTAAGATTTAATAAAATTATAATCATTACTTCTTAGTTAGGTTGGATTAGGGCAATTTCCTCAAAATCTAGTAAGGTTTTCTTAAGCATTGTAATTTGTTGTACATACAATGAGCTAACTATTAGGATATGTTCTATGTTCTCCTATGCTCCCTTACTTGGAAATTGAGATGTATAAATACCCTAGGATTAAAGTCTTAACCTAGGGAAGGGTCATAATAGGAATTAATTTTAATGTTATTAAAAATGTAAGAATTATTTTATATTCTTTTAATTGACCAGGTGAGATTGAAACATGTTATTGTGTGTCTCCCTTGAGATCCTTCATTTTTAAAAAATTTGAGATAACGTCATTTAATTAACCATTATATATCTATCTTAATTTAGATATAAATAAATTTTAAAAAATGGTTTTTGTAAAATATATATTGTTATAAATATGAAGAAATAAGATTAAAATTTAGTGAGGATGATGTTTTAACCTTAGAAAGATTAGGCCAAACTAGATACTTTATCCAACCTAAATATTGATATTAGTTAGCATTAATACTAGACATAATCACATCAAAAGGGTGGCAGGGAATTTGGTGCTTATAAGACATTGTAGGGACTTGACTACATTTTTTCAAATGGGTTATATAAGATTGAAATGATCCCATCCACATTAAATCATGTCCTCACTACCAAGTAATTTTATTTGACCTCATATTTAGTTTATGTTCTTTTGATATTCATGCTAAATAAGAAAGAGTTAGGAGTCAATGGAAGGATTTAACAAGGACTATCAATTCCCCTATGCTACCCCATATTCTATGCTAAAATTGGAAGGGAAAGGGCAGTTTTGTGCATGAAAATTTCTTGAGGTACATTTTTGAGATCTTGACCAAGGATAATAGCACAAGACTTTTAGAGTACACAATGAAGGTGATATACCCCTAAGCAAATTAGTTTGTACAAAATGTAACATCTTCTACATTCAGGTGTTCAAGGGGGTGAGTATGTTTGTGGTACTTCCCATTAGTGCTATCGATGAGCTCATTCTTAGGAACTTTTTCCAATTATACCTCCCATTTTATTGGAGGACTATTAGTAAGGACCTTAACAACCTAGTAAAATTTAATTTATTCATTTATTATTATACCTTTGACTCAACCAAAGACCTAAGTAGCATGGATGCATAGATTCAATAATTTGACTTCCTACCTATGTATAAAAGAGATAATTATGACAAAAAAGGAGTGATTGTA
The DNA here is from genome assembly GCA_028583015.1 of Wollemia nobilis. Lineage (NCBI taxonomy): Eukaryota > Viridiplantae > Streptophyta > Pinopsida > Araucariales > Araucariaceae > Wollemia > Wollemia nobilis. The sequence goes on from JAQPPZ010001195.1 coordinate 23,894,143, forward strand.
GCATCTTCCTCAAAGAGAATATATTTTTTCTTTAAGTATCAATAAAATGAAGAAGATTTTTGGGCCAATTGTTATGAAAACCAAGCCATTCATGAAAGTATTAATGGGAACTTAAGTATCCCACTATGTATCATGCTTCATAATGACTAAGAAGTAATTAGAAAATCCAAGAATTTTCAAGTATTATCTCAAGGATAAATCACCAAATAAGACCCTAAAGGGATTTTTTCTATTGGATTTGTAGAGGAAAATTCACATGCCCTTGAGGGTAAGAAGATCATATTCATAGAATATACTCCTATACATAAATCTTCATTTTATGAGAAAGTATTTTTTAATATGGAGGTTAGAATATCAAAGGTTTGTACTACTAGGTTAGTTTCTCCCAATGGATCACCTGTTGTATTATCCACACCAAGAAATAAATAAGTGGCTCGAGTGCCAACTAGTTCCCCTAATAAATAGTAATCCCACAACAATATTCCTCGAAGATAGGTTTCGAAGATGATCCTACAAGTTCATTATAGAGACAAAGCTCTATCAGAGGAGAGATAAGATTGTTGGTGGTGGTAGTGTAGAGGGAGATGACAATGATGATAATGATGAATAACTTAAAATAAAAAGAATATGCTATAGGAAAATAAGTTGCCATGGAAAGGAGACCCCAATGATGTTTTCCAACCTATAGACCAAAAAGTGGGGAAAGCAATTAAGGGGGACATAGAAGAAAATGCCTTGGCCTTAGAAGAACAAAAGGTAAAAGATAATGAGGACTTCCTCATGTAAATGTTAGAAGAATACCAAGACTTGGATAAAATATGGAAGTACATTAATCTATGCAATTTATTTGATGATGTTCTAACAACTCCAGAGTCAAAAGGGGTTAAATAAAGCACAACATACAATAGAGGGAGGAAATTTTTTTACATTAAAGTAGGTTGGCATAAATTCTAACACTTCATATAGCAAAAAATTAATGAATGAATGTTTCATGTTGTTGTACATGATTTAACCACCTTAGATATTTATGGCATATAAAGCTACTCAAATCATCATTTGAAATCATAGAGGACACTTTTAGTTATATTATCACCAAAAATTTCAAGCTAAACGTAAAACAAGAGCATATGAAGAAGCTCTTTGATAAGTTAGGATGATAAATATTAGAAAGGATGATATTAGGTATTTCAATTCTAAAGTGCTACAACCTGAGGAAGGTATCAAATGGATTGACCCCACCAAGAAAATCATAAAGGCCATCAAAAGGGAAAAAAATCCTAGTGGTGCAAGAAGAGTAGGTTGAAAAATTGCAATAAACATTAAAAGGATATGCAATATTGCCATGATTGTGAGAGTTCTACTTGACATGACTGATAACCTACATAATAAAATCAAAGAGATGATAGAGAAGGCTTGACCAATGTATATAGAGAATACTCAAATGCTAGCTAATTTGTAGACTCATGATGATGTAGCTTGTGGATATATTAAGACATACAAGACATGTTGGCAACCACTAACAACATTATGCAATGCTAAGGTGAAAGAGTACGTAAATACAAGGATTGGTTATCCAAGGTAACATGGTAACCTTTTTTTGTGGATAGCCCAAAAAAATATAAGGAATGATATTTTACACTAATCCATTGAGGACTCTACCAAGCTAATAAAAAAGCTAACCAACCAAGTTAACAAAATGGATGGATCTCATCAAGGAATAGGAATTGGTGTTAACTTAATCATAGAGCAAGTGATTAAGAAAACCAAAGGTGCAACTCTCACAAATTTGATCCATAATGGAGTCAAGTGTTCCTAATGTTTGAGAAACTTAATGAGGCAATTATGGGTAAGTTTGAGGGGTTGTTCTCAATTAGGATCTAGGTGGCTAAATTGAACAATACCATGGATATCAATAGTGAATAAACAAAGTACAAGAAGAAGATGGTTGATACTAGGTCAAAAGTGTGAAGAAGACTGATTTCAAGTTTCACAATGTACAACTCAAGACTAAGATAAAGCATCAACAAAATATCCACAAAGAAAAATGATTGAAGAAATCAATCATAGTGAGCTCATGGACTACCCTTTCTTCCCCTTACAAAAATCTATTTTCAAAATTTTCATTAATAATGAGGTCATTTGGTGGGCTAGGTATGCCCTTTGTACAAAATATGATTAGTTTTCATAAAAAATATCTAAGTTAAATGTTGATTACTAAGTGTCATTTAGTTAAATCTAGTTGAGTTGGTTATCCCATGTAAAAAACTATTTATATATATATATATATATATATATAGGATGAAATAAAAGAACCATTAGTATGAATCCAAAATTTGTAAGAGGTTATTGTAATTTGGTATCTCATGATAGTAATTGAATAAATGTAATACTTTTATTCTCAAATTATTTGTAACATTTTTGTGGCAAGAGTATTTCTTTATTTTAAACTATTATTAACGGTTATTATTTTCTATATTGAGGTGCACACATGATTTATGATCTAAATTATTATTTATTATGGCGGTTTTCTTAGAATATTAAATGTTAAGTAATAATCCATTAAAGGAATTTTGATTGAAGTTTTTTTCCTTTAAGCCATTTCATATTTTTATTTTGGCATCCTATAATCCTAAAAAATAAATCTTATTTATTATGAAGAGACCACAGTTCAACAAAATTGTTGAAAAATTCAACCATTATTTTATTAGGAGTTATTACATCATATTCCATATGAAATGACATGTGGTATAGCCACCCATCACAAGCTCTATGCATGCACTATAGGACAAGGGTAGTTGCAAGTTTGGTTAGTAGTTTGTTATACCATTTTTGGGAATCTATTGTATTTAAATGCCTATAATTGCATAATGGAAATCATTGAATCATTGAGTTCTAACATGTGGAATAGATCAAGTAGAAGAAAAGTCCATATCTCCTCCAAATCCTTCTCTTGCTTTGATCTAGAGAAGCTCAGAAAGCACTTTATTAAAAAAAGTTTCAAGGGTAAATAACCATGTTGAAGATTATATAAGGTTAATCCCGTATAAACCATCCCTTCCTCCTCCTGAGACCTTTAGCCCTGCTAAAATCTCAAATCTATTAACGTCCTCAGGCTCTGTAGTTGAGCAAATAGTCCCATCCAAATTTAGTCCTAAGCACACTCGTAGCTCCAAAAAATCACCAATTGATTGTGGAAGTGATAAAAAAAGAGGACGACCTTCTGCAAGTGAACAATGGAAAAATAGAATTCAGGATGACATTGATAATGGCATCCAAAATACTTTATTTCCCCTTGTTGGGTCTCAGGCTAAGGATGAACCAAAAAGCACCAAACCTCCCCAACCGACTGGTAAGGGAGGTAAGAAATCTTCCAAGGTTTCCAAATGAAGCTCCTCTCATGGAATGTGAGAGGGTTGAATGGGTTAACCAAGTAGAGGGTGGTTAACTCATTAAGAAAACAAATAAATCCTACTATTTTAATCCTTCAAGAAACAAAACTTGATCCAAATAACTCTACTTCAACTGCTCTCAAAATTTGGAGTAGAGGAAAACTTGTTTTTAATCCTGCTAGAGGTGCTTCAGGTGGACTCATTTGTTTGTGGGACCCAAGGAAGGTGGATGGAGAGTTGATTCAGTCTAGTGAAAGGATTATTAGTGTCAAATTTCAAGAATGAGATTCAAATATTTCCTGGATCCTATCAAATATCTATGCTCCAAACTCTATTTCTGAGAGAGCCCTTTTTTGGGATATGCTTAGTAGCCTTAAAGACTCCTTCAATAATGCTCCTTGGATTGTTTCTGGAGATTTCAACACACCACTCTACCCTTTAGATAAATTTGGGGGTTTAGGAGGTCCTAAAAAGAGTATGGAGGATTTTTTGGATTTCGTCAACACTAACAATCTGATGGATGTTAAGCTCAAAAATGCAAAATTCACATGGAGCAATAGAAGATCAGGAAATCAACTCATCCAAGTAAAACTAGATAGAATTTTCCTATCCCATGAAGTTGTCCAAATATTTGGGGATGCCAACCTTCTTGCTCTCCCAAAAGTTGGATCTGATCATAGTCCACTCCTTTTGGATATTTTCAAGGATAACCCTTTTAGAAGACCTTTCATATTTGAATCAATGTGGATTCAACATCCTGAGTTGAGACTTAGGATCTCCCAATGGTGGCAACAAGTTGGCCAAGGTTGTCCTTCCTTTTGCCTTGCACAAAAATTAAAGCATGTAAAGGAAAATCTCAAAATCTGGAACAAAGAGGTGTTTGGAAATTTGTTTGAGTTCAAACAATCTCTTCAAGATAGACTTCTTTCCATTGAAAGCAAAATTCAAGTAGGTCTTTGTGATGATCAATTACATGCTGAAGAAAGGGAGACCTTGGCTGATTATCACAACATTCTTGCTCATGAAGAAATTTTTTGGAAACAGAAATCTAGAGCTTTGTGGCTTAAAGAAGGAGATTTAAACACTAGGTTTTTTCATGCTTCCACCATGAGAAACAGAAGCCACAATAGAATCAAAGAACTGATAAATATAGATGGGTCTACTACTTCTGACATTCAAGAAATCAGGAATGAGGTTGTCTCTTATTTCACAAATCTTCTTGGGGAATCTAAGTCACCCTCCAATATTGCTCTTGATTCTATGCTTTATCATATTCCTAAGTTGGTTTCTATTGATGCTAATTCCAAACTGCTAGCCCCATTTTCTGATGAGGAGATCCACTCAACCCTATTTTCAATGCATCCTGACAAAGCCCCCGACCCTGATGGATTTCCTCCTCATTTTTTCAAACCTTTTGGGATATAGTGGGCAATGATATTTGTTCTACCATTAGAGAGTTTCAATCTGCAAAAACCATTCCTCATGGATTTAACTCAACCTTTATTGCCCTCATTCCAAAGAATTCAAATGCTAAATCTATGACTGATTTTAGACCTATTAGTTTGTGTAATGTAGTCTACAAAATCCTCACAAAGGCCATTGCTAATAGAATGAGAGACATCCTTCCTTCCATTATTGATCCATGCCAGGGAAGCTCTGTTCATGGTAGATCCATTCTTGACGGAGTCATAACTATCCATGAAGCTCTTCATTCTATTCAAATGTCAAAAACACCAGCCTTTGTTTTGAAATTGGATATGAATAAAGCCTATGATAGACTAAACTGGGATTTCCTTGTATCAATCCTCTTGAAATTTGGTTTTCACTCTGACTGGGTTGAGTTAATTAAAGGGTGTATTTCCACCCCATGGTTCTCAGTTCTTATCAATGGTTCCACTACTGGTTATTTTCTGAGCAATAGAGGCATCCATCAAGGTGATCCCATATCTCCCCTGTTGTTTATAATTGTCGTTGAAGCTTTGGGAAGAACAATAAAAGCAACTTGTAACCTCAAGCTCATCTCAGGTATAAAAGTTACCTCTCAGACTAGGCCCATTTCTCATCAACAATTTGTGGATGACACCATCATTTCATCTAAAGTGTCTATCCTTGAAGCTAAAGTTATCAAGCATATTCTATTGCTATATGAAGAAGCAGTTGGGCAAAAAATCAATTTTCACAAGAGTAAAATCTATTTCCTAAATACACCCATTCAATGACAACACAAAATTTCTACCATTCTTGAATGCCAAAGTGCTCCTTTACCTGCTACATACCTAGGACTTCCTTTGTTCTTAGGATAACCTGATGCTTCAATGTGGAGTGGTGTGATTGAAAGGCTACAAAAGAAACTAGCAGGTTGGAAAGGCAATCTCTTGTCTCAAGCTGGTAAAATTACCCTGACACAGGCTTCACTTCAAAGTATTCCCATTTACTTCATGTCTATTTTTAAAGTTCCTAGTAGGGGTTTATCATAAACTAGAACAAATTCAAAAAAAAATTCTATGGTCAGGATCTGAAAACAAAAATCGGTTTCACCTTGTTGCTTGGGATAAAGTTTGCAAGCCGAAGCAATCTGGCGGGGTAGGCATAAGAAGGATTCACCTCTTCAATTTAGCCCTTCTTGCTAAGTAGGCTTGGAGGTTAATTTCAAAGGATGGCCTTGATTGGATCATAATTATCCATCGAAAATACTTATAGGGTACTGACTTCTTCAGTGTTGGTGTGTCCCCAAGAGGGTCTTGTTTCTGGAAATCCATTTTGCAAGTCAGAACCCTTGTCAAATAGGGCCTTCGATGGAGATTAGGTGATGGGCATCAAATTGACTTTTGGCAAGATAAATGGCTCCTCAATGAACCACTCATAAACATTCCTAGATTGGCTATCCTCAGAAACTATACAGATAATATTTGTGGATCAAGAGTCTCTGATTTCATCTATTCCCAGGAGGCCAAGAAATCTTGGAAGCAATTATTCATACCTACTCATCCTGAGGAAGTCAGAGAATTGCAGTTTCTCCTAAACAACTCAATCATCCCCTCTGGGAATCCTAAAGATCATCTGTTGTGGGAGCTTACTGATTCTGGAGATTTTACTATTAAATCTGCTTACCAACTTCTCTTACCACCTGAGGAATCCGTAATCCCTTTCAATCTTGTGTGGACCAAGCTGCTAATTCCTAAAATTGCCTCCTTTGCTTGGGTGGCTATTCAGGAGAAAATCCTTACTATTGATAACTTATTGAAAAGAGGGTTACCTATTCCCAATAGATGTTTTTTATGTTGCTCTGATTGGGAATCACCTCATCACCTTTTCATTGGTTGTCCTTATGCTACTTCTATCCTTAATAGCCTTTTTGCTTGCTTCCACATTTCTTGGGTTATACCTTACTCTATATCTGATCTATTCACTCAATGGCCCAACCCTTTTAGGAATCCTCATCTCAAGATGTTATGGCAGTTCTGTCTTCATCACTTCTTATGGCAGATTTGGTTGGAGAGAAACCGAAGAGTGTTTTCTAATATTAGTCAAAATACTGAATCTATCTTCAATAAGATCCTCTCATTTGCTATTGAAAATGTTGCCCTTTGCCCATTACCTTCTCAGCCTACTTCCAATTTTGAAGCCTCTTTAGGGCAGGCTTTGAAGTTCCCTATTGTTAAAAATTCTGATCCACATCCCACTTCCAATAGAGCTCAGTCTTCTTGGATCCCTCCTCCACCAGGATGGATTAAATTGAATTTTGATGGTGCTGCAAAGGGCAACCCTGGTCGATCAGGAGCGGGTGGTATCCTCAGAGACAATAAAGGTAAGGTAATCCTTGCTTTTGCTGAGTTTTTAGGAATCCAGTCAAACCAAAATGCTGAAGCCAGGGCTCTTTGGTGTGGTCTGGTGTTGGCCAAAGATATTTCTGACAGGATTCTTGTTGAGGGTGACTCCCTTACTATCATTAATTACTTAAAAAATTCCAAAATTCCTTCATGGAAAATAAGGAACTGTATTGAAGAAGCCAAAAATCTCAGTAAAAAATTTCAAGATATCATTTTCCAGCACACATTCAGAGAGAAAAAACAAAGCTGTTGATGCTTTAGCAAATTTTGGTACCCGTATCACTGACTTGATGTGTTGGACCACTAACATTCCTCAGTTTTTGGCCCAAGTCATTGATCAAGAAAATTTGACTTCAAGCATCATTCCTGTTGACGTGGAGCAAGTCGGCCATCCTCCTCATGATCCCCATGCCAACGTGTCCTAATTTTCTCACCAATCGCTCCCTTGCATTTTTGGGCTATGGGCTTCACGTGATTTTTAGTCTTGTCAACCTGGGAAGTCGATTTTACATTTTTCAAAGAAATATTTTTGGTGTCCTCCCTCATCTCGAAAAGGGATGTCGATCCTTTCTCCAAAGCATTATCCTTGTTGTCCTTACCTATTTCAAATGTCACCAATCCATTGTCGTTACCCCTGTCCATCCTCTCACTTTGTCCTTCCATGTCATCATCCTTCCGCGTGTCTATCCTCGTTTTTTGATGTACCTCTTTGATATTACCCATTTGTGGGATTTTGTTTATGATTCTCACATGATCTCCTATTGCAATAAAAATTATAGCATACACCGAGAGGGATTTGAAGTGTGCAGTTTTTATTTTTACCTCCCTAGGTGGCACTCACGCCGATATTGCCGAAGGTCCATTGCTGGTCTGTCTGTCTCAGCTTTTTCCTTTTATATTGCCCAAATTTTAAACTTCCTTCATTGTTCTATCATTCAGTTGTTTATCCAAAATCATTCCCATATCTGTGAGGTCATCATGGATTTCGTTGAACCTTCTAAGCTTTGTCTGGATTCCATTGCTGAGGGAATCCTTGCTGGTAAAGGGTTTCTCCCATTCTTCCACAAGTTTGAAGGTGAAGACCCTAAAGTTACAATGGCATTCATGGAGACATGGGACAATGGTAAGGTTACCATCCATGGCAAGACCTATGTCCTGGATATCAAAATGCTTGTTGAATTGATTGGACAACAACCAAAAGGAAGATCAATTAAAAGAGAGAAGCACAATTGGGATGTTGAATTGAAGGATGTCAGGGATAAGGAGCTCTGTAGAAGGGCTCATCTTGGCATGCGGTGTGATGAGTTACCTTTTCCATGGGGGAGTGTTCTCAAACCGATCATGGAGTATGTGACTGTGGATGATCCTAACAAGCCATTGCATAGCTTTCACTTCTCCTTTTACAACCATTTTCGTGATGTAAGTGTAGTCAATATACCTCAATTTATTTATAATTCTATCAATTACACCATTGAACATTGTAGGGAACACAATGGGTTAGAACTTCATATCCACTATGGCTTTTTCAATGTTTTGTTCAAACATTGGCTACTTCACTATCCTGAGGGTATTGTTGTTACTCCTCCCCCCATACCCAAACAGAGTCCTCTGAAACCTAGTTCATCCCAAACCACACCTCAATCCTCTTGTACTCCAAGGTTATCCACCAAAAAGCAAAAAATTGTTGAAAGTGTTTGAGAATTAAGAAAGAGACCAAGAAGTGCTTCACCTGAACCTGAGAGTGAGCCTGAGCCTAAACAAAAACCCTTGCGCTCCTCTGCTCATCTGAAGAACAAAGCTAAACAGAAAGAGTCACTGGTCATTGAGTCTGATGATGAAGACAAGGATAGCCCTGATCACTGCATGCAGATGTTCATAATCCAGTCTGTAACAAATTGCATTATCCATTTGGTTGATTTATGTAATGCTCTTAACTTATGGTTTTTTAAGAAGTATTTTACTAAAAGCATGGAAGAAGCTCCTACTAAAAAGCTGAGGAAGGTGACTATCAAAACTGAGGACATCCCTGCCAAGGATAACACTACTGAGATGGATGCACTAAATTTTGGAACCCAAGATGCTGAGGTCAATCTTGATCCTGATAATTAAGGGTGCCCACTCTAGTTTGGAGGGTTGTTGTTCAAAGTTTGATGTTTTTTGGTTCATGTATCAGCTTTATCTGAAATTTTGGTTCCTGGTGCTGGCTGAGGATAGCCTTTCTTTTTGTTCCTCTCTGGTTGTTCCATTTTGTTCTTCTCTAGTCCTCTGGATGAGGATGGCTTTTTGTATTCAGGTTTTGGGGCCCTGTCAAAACCCATTTGATATATAAATTTTTAATCTATTTAACCGATCAAAAAAGATTAATCTTAAAAGTATTAGCTTTTGATGCTATATATTTAATGAAAAACTACCACAAGATCTAAAAATAAGCATGCAATATTAAATATAAGATGATGGCAATATACTAAGCATGTAAAACTCATAAAAACTTCTGCAACTACTCATAAAACTGCCATTAATGAAAACTCACGAAAATAGTACATTGATATAAAATGGAGATCTCTAACTCTCCATATTTCATACATGCTCTACATTATATCTACTAAAATATCTCTACCATCTACCATCTCTTTAATGAGCCATATACCAACTCTCTAATATATCATATATATAATGAGATGTGACTCTTGGCTTTCCATCTTCCTATGACTCTTCATCTTCCTATTCTATGGACTCATGTGCACATGGACAACATGCACATTTACATCATTAAGTACTTTGCACATTCTAACAATACTTGTGCATTTATTACATTGCATAAAGTAAATACTCAAACCCTAATCTAAGACACACTCCTAATCTAAAGATGTACCCATGGTGGTACATTAGCATGTACCAAATAATGTAATATATTCCAACACCCCTTGTATTACATTATTTGGTTATTGAAGACTTTAGTCTTCAATATGGATCTTCATATTTCATATGTTCTTCAACTGGATCAGGTTCCTGTTCTTCTTTTGGTTCAGTCTTCACCTTGTTCTTGGAACTCATGTTGTATTTTCTTGTTTTCTTCATTTTTTTGCTTGTCTATGTTTCAAAGTCTTTGATATGATCTTCATCCTTGAATTTTTCAAAGTAGCCTTGATGAACAAGAGATCTCATTATATTACAATTCATGAGTAGATAAAAATTAATCCATTTTTTTCCTTTGGTTGTTCTTCAAAAACTTTAAACTCAAACTCATTGTTAGTAGATGCTTCAAAAATAAGAACTTGAAAGAGACAATCTAGTCTGAATATTAATATCTCTTCAAATATTTTGTAGTACATATCTTTATAGTAGCAAAAAAAGAATGAGTGAGATTTTCCTCCACAATATTTACATGGATGGAGATTCCAACAATTTGCTTTCTCATGACCAATTTTATTGCAATAAGTACATCATGAAGATATCTCTACTTCTTTGTTACTTGTCTTTGAAATTTTGAGTTCATCCATTTCCTTGATAAAATAGTAAAACCATTTGTGTACTACTAAAGCTATTCTATCTTTACTTCTTTTATAAATATGTAAGTCATATTTTTTATCAATATTCTTTGCTACTTTTTGAGAGTGGTTTTTGAGTTTATTCTCCATATTTCCATTAATATGATTGTCATCAATTTCTTCTATCATGTTGTTAGAGGATGTCATTATAGATTCTACTCTTGCCAAACTATCAGTTTGTGACTTTCCAAAAAAACTTTCTAAGCCATATTGGTTCTTCTCTTTTGCTTTTCATATTGTCATTCCTTGAATTAAGTATATCTCTAAACCATTTTGATTCCTTGAATCTTGTATACTTAATAAGTTCTTCCATTGTTCTTCTAAGGTAAATTTTTCTTGTAACTCCTTAGTTTTGATGTAGAAAACTCTACACCTTTGAGATTGACTACCTTATGTCTCCCTAGTTTTTGAGTATAATATGGCTTTGATAAAATACTTAGCTTTCTAAGTTACCTATGAGTTGAATCCCTTTTGTCTCCCTATATAGATAATTTTGATACAATTTCAATTTTTATAAGATTCTCTATTTTTCAAGAACTATAAGTTGGATTCCTTATGTCTCATTAATTTGAGCAAGAGACTAATACCAAATGTAATTTTCCAACTTTTCAACAACTCTATGTTGTATTTCTTATAGCTTTCAATTTTCAATAATATAGTTTCTAAATTTCAAAAACTTAAATTGGTGTTGAATTCCTTATAACTCCCTAATTGGAAATTTAGAAAACTAAGGTATTTGCAAATTTAATATTTCTATTTCTATGTAGAAATCCTTATTTCTCCAAGTTAAACTATTTGCAAATATTTCTATGCAATTTGAATTTCAAATAGGATAAAGTAATTTCAAATGCTTTCAAATTAAATTCTCCTTGCTTCAAAAATCTTCTATATCATTCAATATATCTTCTAAGGTTTTAATTCAGTAATTCATTACCTTATAACTCCATTTATCCAAATAACCTTGAGTATAAAAGAGTAATTAATCTTAATCTCAATAATATGCCTTATACCTCCTTTAATATTTGCAAAGGTTATAAATTAAATCAGATATTTCATACCTCCTTGTATATGGTGTGCTAAACTTGACTTACCTCTTGTGACTCTACAACTTGCGCTCTTAAGATGCTCTTCCTTCACTACAATGCATTTAATGCTCCTTGACGCTCATTAAACTTAGTCTTCAAGAGTTTGATTCTTCAATGCATCCTCTGCCCTTCTTTGACCAACAATGTGTTTAATACATATTCAAGAAATGTTTGGGCTCCTTTAATGTTCCTCTTCTCACGTGCCACATGACACTCAATATCTTTGCACAATGATTCATATTCTTTAGGTATTTACATTACTCTCTACAATGAGCATGCACAAATCATGATCAGTGGTGGTTGATCTTCTCCTTGATGTTCGTTCCTTCCTTGAAACTCTCCTTTGCTACAATGCTCATTCAAAACTCTCTTTACCGCTTCTTGGATATACTAAGTTTGGTCTTACTCCATGCAATCAATATATGTAAGAAGATGTTTCACCTTGCTTGCATGATGGTTGGCGCTCCTCCTTCTATGATGACATGTGGCACATAGATTCTTCACATGCTTCTAAATGGTGCTCCTTCCTCCTGGGCATTATGGTTTTGATTCTTTTCACCTAGAAAATGGTTTCTTGCCAACGCTTGAATGATGGCACTCCTTCCAAGATGTTTCAAGCCTTAGATAAATAATTTCCTCTTGATATTTTCACTTGCCCTAGCATTGCATGGTTGTAGAAGCTACGTTACTCTATTCCTTTCATCTTCCCTTAAGTAACTCTTCAATGGCTGAAGATAAATGACTCTTGGTACATTTGCAATGACTCTTGAGCTTCCAAATGTTCCTTATGGTGGTGCTTTGGTGGTTCTTCCTTGCACATAGGTGGCTCTTCCTGAACCTCGGTGGTGTTCCTTTTGATCCACCTTCTATGGCTCCTTCTCGGTAGTTTCTTCTTTAGCTCTAATGTGGTTTGTTATTTCCACACCTAGGCTGGAACAACTGTACCTTTTGCTATCTTTCAATCTCCTTTTGTTCTCTTTGCTTTGCTCAATTAGATAATAACTTCTTCTATACCAAAATTTCTGAAATTTGGTTATGCTCCTTAGTGTCTTTTGACACTTTAAATCTTGCTCTATCTTGGGCCCTTATTTGATCTCCTATTCTTTCAATAAATCTCCCTTTTTGCAAGTTTGTAAAATGATATTTGTTATCAATATATTTTTCTCCTTATTTCTCCTTTTTGAGAAACTTCTAACTCTATATTTTGTTGATGTATTTTGTAGGTTTTGAAACAATCAAAATACCTTTTGAAGACTTGTATTTCAAAACCATGTATTGAGCACAATATTCTGAGTGCTTCTCTTTGTATTTGAAGCTCCTTAGCTTGCTAATGATTGCTTTCTTAATAGCATACAAATATTAATGAACCAACTCCTTTATGCTATATTAACTCACTAATTTGCAAGCTTCTAAAAATCCTTCTTTAACTGGGAGATAATAAACTTAGAGTTCTTCCTTCTCCTGATTTGAACTCTCTAATATATGGTGCCAAATAAACTTAAATTAAATCAACTTTTCATAAAACTAAAATACTCTTTTAAGCACCTAATTCCAAACCTCTTTGGTTGTCTTTTGTAGCTTGTCTCCTCTCCTTTCTTGCTACTTGAACTTGTTGTTCTATACCTTCAAATTTGTAGCCTTAGCTTGCTGCCCAAAATCAGCTTGTATGTTGTCCCAAATTTGTAAAATTTGCAGCTTTAGTTTGCTGCCCAAATTTCTTGATTTTTGTTGCTTCAATTATCCTCCAAATTCATTCTCTCAAATTCTAAAATTTGTAGCTATTAGTGATTCCCTCTTGCTGTCCAAAACTCTACATTTTTTTAGCTTCAAATGTTGTTGATTCCTCATTTTTGTTGTCCAAAACTTTCTCAAATCTGCCCCAAAGTTCTCCAAAACATAGCTCTCTTTTCTCCTTCTAATGCTGCCCAATTTTGCAGTCCAAATCTCTTAATTTTCTGCTCCAAAATTCTGATTTCTTATCCTTTATATTGTTGTCCAAAAATAACATTCAATTCCTCCAAATTGTTGCCTTCTTTTTCTATCAAGCCTTCTTTCAATTGGTTGTTCAAAGGCACTTTAGAATCTGCCCAAATCTTCTTTAATTTGCAACACTATGTCACCTTCAACTTGCTGTCCTGTGACTCTTCAACTTCTGCTGCAATAATCAGCAATCTTCTTCTCCATAATGGTAGTCTTCAAATTTCTCAAATCGATGGTCTCTTCTATCTTCTTTCTCCTCCTTAGATCTTGTTGGATTATATCTTCCAATATGACCTCTATTGTTGGTCTCTTCCTCAAGAATCTGAATATCTTGAGATCTTCAAGAATCCTTTCTAAAATTTGACAAACTTCTTACCAAATCCTTTTTCCTTTTGGGCTTGTTGTTGGATGGTGATAATTGTCCCAAATTATTATTTTCTAGAAGCTACTCCTTGCAATATTCTACCTTGAGCTTTCTTCAAATATCCTCCAATGGCCACTTCTTAACTTCTTCAATAGGGATTTTTCTAGCCTTCTTCTTATTTCTCCTTCCAAGTTTACTTGAGACCTCTTCTCTTGGGTCTTCAAATTCTGTAGCTTCTCAAATATTCAATAGGACTTTTTCTAGTCCTCCTCTATCTTCAATATTTAATCTTCTATCTTCCAAATCTGGAAGTTCTTCAATGGGACCTCTTTCTTGGGTATCCTCCTTCTCAATCTGCAATAAAGTTACTTTCTTCTTTCTTCAATCTAGAGTCTTCAATATTCAAGCTTCTATGGGGACCTCCTTCTTGGGTCTCCTCAATATTCTACCTTCAATCTCCAATGGGGCCTTATTTCTTGGACCTCCTTAATATTCAATGTCTACTCTTTTGCTGCAACAAAGAACTAATCCCTACACGAGGAAAGCACATAGAATTTTAGGTAATCGAAGATGAAATTCTTCTCTATCCATTGTAGGAAGCTTCTCAACTTTTGAGAACTAATTTTTTGCAACAAAAAACTTAGACAACAACAACCAAATTCATATAAATATCTAGATCTCTAAAAATCAATAAACTTCACTAGTTATCCTTCAATCTAGTGGAAAGAGATCTATGTTGAGTCCTAGTCTTCACGAGTTTTCCTGCAACCCTATGGAAAGACTCTAGCCAAAAATCAATTTAAAATTTTTGAAAATGATATTTCCCTATCTCATCTCAATATCTCTTGTGGCTCTCCCTATCTCCTATCAATCTCCCTTGTGGCTCTGATACCATTGTTAGCTTTTGATGCTATATATTTAATGAAAAGCTACCACAAGGTCTAAAAATAAGCATGCAATATTAAATATAAGATGATGGCAATATACTAAGCATGTAAAACTCATAAAAAAATCTGCAACTACTCATAAAACTACCATTAATGAAAACTCATGAAAATAGTACATTGATATAAAATGGAGATCTCTAACTCTCCATATTTCATACATGATCTACATTGTATCTACTACAATGTCTCTACCATCTACCATATCTTTAATGAGCCATATACCAACTCTCTAATATGCCAATATATATAATGAGATGTGACTCTTGGATTTCCATCTTCCTATGACTCTTCATCTTCCTATTCTATGGACTCATGTGCACATGGACAACATGCACATTTACATCATTAAGTACTTTGCACATTCTAACAATACTTGTGCATTTATTACATTGCATAAAGTAAATACTCAAACCCTAATCTAAGACACACTCCTAATCTAAAGATGTACCCATGGTGGTACATTAGCATGTACCAAATAATGTAATATATTCCAAAAAATAAGAGGTAATCATCTTCTCCATGAAGCAATTCCATAAAATAAAATCAAAATACTTTAACAAACCTTAAAATAAGAGGTAACTATCTTCTCCATGAAACAATTCCATGGAGGAAAATAAAAATACTTGGAAAAAACTCAAAGGAGAGGTAATCATCTATGTGAAGCAATTCTACAAAAGAAAATCAAAATTCTTGGGAAAACATTGAAAGAGAGGTAATCATCTCTATGAAGAAAATTCCATGGAAGACTCAAAATTTTAGATAAGTTCTAGACATTGCCCAAACAAGAATTAGGATCTAAAAATGAAGATTTTGATATTACATCTATAGGATATTATCACAAGAATGTGAGGAAGCAACAAGAAGGTAGACAATCTAGAAGAATGTGAAGATATCAACCCACAATATTCTAAAAATCCATAAGGTGAAATGAACTAGATTTGGTCAAAATAAACTTGTGTATATTTGGTGAAAGATAGGAACAATGAAGAGAGCAAGGAGCCCCTGTGAATCCATGTTGAAGAGAGCAACAAGCCCATGCAAATCCATGTTGAAGAGAATAACCGACCCATTCAAATTCACATTGAGGAGAATGATGATACCATGTGAATTCATGTTGAGAAAATTGACAAGCTTGTGTTGATTAAATTGAGATCTACAAGGCACACATAAACTAACAAGAAAGAACTGGTACACGCTACATTAATTTAACCAAAATTAGCATGTTCTAATGTCAAAATTATTCTCAAGCAATCCATGATTTAATAGTTTGCAAGCACAAAGATGATTTATAGACATAAATATCTCAATAGAAGGAGAAAGGAGCCTAGATATTTCTCTTAATAGTGACCACCTAGATGTCAAAGAAATACAAAGTAAAATACTAGAACACATATCAAAGGATATCACACTTGAAATTTGATGAAGAGGCCAATTAGTAGGGCATGCCTCAACATTAAAAAAAACAATGCCAAAAAACTTACAAAAGTCTAACACCAAATAATATAACAGAAATATGGCATAAAAAAATAGCAAAAGTTTGATGTCGAAGAACATAACAAAATTCTAAAAGGAGTAATGTAGAAGCACAAAAGAACTTCAAAAATAAATTAACTTTTGGAAGCTTTTTTCATCTAAACATTATCAACTAACCAAGGCAATCTCAAAATAATGTTTTGCTAGCCAGGAATCTACACATGGACAAGGAAAAAAGTGGACATATGAATGTCTCAAAGCAAAGTTGCACCATCAAATCCGGCTTTGAAGTATTTGGAAAAGGTTAGATTTTAAAAGTTTCTAATATCCCACATTGAAAATGGGAAGGCTAGTTAAAGCTAATATATTACTATTCTTCCTTTTTGTTTAATACAAACAAAAGAAGAAAAAAAATATAAATTTATGGGAAAATTGAAATATTCCAAAGAATATTCCCTAGAGGAAGAGTATCACCTCTATTTTTTTTTTTCTCAACAAAACACTATTTTCTTGCAATTTCAGGCATCAATTAAAACATGAGTTTGTGTGTGTGTATATATAAATATATATTCATTGAAAAGTATTTTTCAAGGCTAATTCAATAAAAGAAAATTATTCAAATTTTGTGAAAATTTACTATGGCTGGAAAAGCATCAAAGTTTATATTGCTTGATTCTCAACTATTAAGGGGGAATAATTATGCTTTTTGGAAGACCAAGCTCAGAACATAGTTTGAGCTTGAATAAGTATGTCAATTTGTAGATGGAACCATTACCCATCCTATTATAGAAGGTAAATATTAGAAATTTTTTGACAAAGCAGATAGAAAGACAAGAATAATCATTAAGATCAAAGTAGCAAATGAAGCACAAGTATACATATGGGATTCAACCACAACCAATTACAAACAATTTTTGAAGCAAAGAATTAGAACCAAATACTATTTTCATAGAGCTAATTGCATTGCTTTAAGATGAATAATGGAGGACTTCAATCATTCATAAGGAGAATTATTGAACTATGATCATCACTACAAGCTTTGGGATAAATTGTATTTGATAAACCTCTTGTTCCTATTATTTTAATATCTCTCCATTCTCAAGAGAATGTATTTGTGATAGCATTAATAATCACTAAACATACACCAAGCTTTAAAAATATGGTGAGCCTACTTTAGAAAGTAAAGACCTCATATTCAAGATAGGAAGAAGAATAATTGATGATTACAAATCAAAAGGAGAAGCAACCATTTAGAAGGGGTATAAGACCTCAAAAATGATTCCAACAAAGAAATAATTCTCAAGGATATCATAATTAGAGAAATTAATCTTAAATAAATATTTTTCACACATAAAATATGTGTGAATTTTGTGGTAAAAACAACCACACAATGAAGGAATATCGGTATAATCGATTCAAAAATACATCTCCTTCATGATATATGAACCAAAAACAAGATATATCATCATCAAATAAAAAAAACTAAATTTGGAGAAAGGCACAACAAAATAATGTAGCCAAAGAGAACCAATTTAAAGAAGAATAAAAAGATCAAGTAGTAGTAGTAGTAGAACAAGAACATGTTTTTTTTGTACAAGCACGAATAAAATAGCACAATAATATTTGATACAACTTTGAAGCAACCAAAGAAATGACAGGTCAAGAAAATTGAATCCATTCAAATCATCCAAATTGTTGTATAGGAAATATTGCATCAATTAGTCATTTCAACCCACTAGAGAATCAACAAGAATACATAAAATAGAAGAGAACACTACCAAGATACAAAGACAACCATAGAAAGTACAAACTATAGGATACCTCTAATTCCAAGAAGTTCAATACATTCTAGAATGAAAATAGTATGTTCAAACATAATTATTTTTCCAATATTTTTCCTAGATACAGAGAAAAATATTTGCAAGATGAATGGACTATTGTGAGAAGAGTTTTTAAGAAGTATGGTATAGCTTGTAAATTTGATCTTGTTAAGAGAAGATTATCTATTTTTGCAACTCATAAAACAAGAGATCCATACATCATTATCAAAACCTAGGATCTCATAAAACTCTTGTCAAGGAGTGTACAAACACTACAAGCAATCAAGATACTAAATGATAAGATGCATTGTGATATCATCAAAATTGGCAACATAATGTGAAGGGATATTTTTTAAACAACATCAATAGTTTTTGGGACCTAAAGGTTCAACTCTAAATACTATTGATCACTTGAAAAATTGTTACATTTGTGTTCAAGGAAAAACTATGGTAGCTATGAGATCATTCAAGGGATTGAAACATGTATGCATAAATGCTAAATATTGTATTGAAAACATACATCTTATGTATCATATCAAATAACTTATGATAAAAAAATAATGAGTAAAACTTGATCACATTAGAAGAAATGAAAAGTAGAAGGTGAAGAAACCATACACAACTTTATTTCCATCACATGCAAGACAAAAATTGATGACCAATAAATTCAATGGTCGACATAGGATTCATTGTGGTGAAGGAGGCACATATTTAATGCATTTATATGTAATATATATGAAAATAATTATTTGTAATAAGTATATATTTTTGGAATGCATGATTAGGAGAACCCAACACTCCTAAGTATCATTGTAGAAATTCTACATTGAGGGGTTGATTTCTCTCTCAAATCTATAGATTCTAGAATCACCCTAGAAATTTTTTTTGGTCATAAGCTAAATATAGAGCTATGAATATGATGCAATAAGGGGGGTATGTTAAGATTTATTAAATCATAGCCCATGTGAAATGGTATGTGGTATAACCAACCATAATAAGGTCTATAAATGCACTATAGAAAAAGGGTAGTTGTAAGTTTGGTTAGTAGTTTTCTATGCCATATTTGGGCATCTATTGTATTTAAATATCTATCATTGCATAATGGAAATCATCAAACCATTGAGTTCTAACATATTCCATACATTTTTCATGAAGTTCAATATGTAGTCTAATGACTGGATTTTAGACCAATAATCACATGTATTAATTTTGATGTGTTTAGTCTAGTAATGCTCCTTGGATCATGGATAATTTAAATAGTAATTTTATTTCATAAAGTAGAATAATAGGATTGTTTTAAGAAAAAAATATTAAAGAATCATCAACACCAATAAAAAATACTTTTAGAGTCTCATAGCAATACAATATTTTGCTTTTGTGAAAGTAAAGATATAGTCAACTACCATTTGGAACACCAAGAAATGGGCCACAAACATAATAAAAAACCAAAACTAGTAGTGGACGTGTGCTCATCAAGACCTACAACATAGTTTGAATTGAGAAATTCACTACAACACAATATGGTTCTTAGTAGAATAACGAATTCTCATCTAAAGAGTTCTCTTGATATAGCATAGAATCTACTTGGACTCCTTCCAATGACTTTTATAAGATACCTATATGTATCTAGAATAATAACTAAAAGGAAATGTGAGATTGTATGAGTAAGGTAAAGAAGGCTTCCCACTAAATAGTAATAAATAAAAACATCAAATAATAAAGTGGAGCAGCTAGCTTGAGGATTTATTATGGAGATGGAAATGCAATATTTTTTTTTTTGGTAAGTAGTAGTTTGATTATCAGGGTTTTAACTGGGTCCTAGTCCCAGATATACAAAAACCCTTACCAGGGTGGTGGATATTGATATTGCAGAAACCTTGTAACGGTAAATAGAAGCCAAAGGCCTAGTAGAATCCCTCTCAGGGGATAAGCATGACAACAGTCCCACGCAAGGGATTAAGACCTTAACATCTACGGTCGAATAGCCCAACCAGGGGCATTCCTTTCTAGCATAAAACCCTACCCAGAAATGGTGACAGAGCCCCAAGGGATTTCCAAAAAAAAAAACTTGAAGTAATAAAAAAGGACCAACATAACAAAAACAAGCCAGGGAAACCAAAAAGGAATGCCTAAGGGTCGACCTCCGTGAGGTTCTCCTTTGCATCC
Organism: Wollemia nobilis; assembly: GCA_028583015.1. Classification (NCBI taxonomy): domain Eukaryota; kingdom Viridiplantae; phylum Streptophyta; class Pinopsida; order Araucariales; family Araucariaceae; genus Wollemia; species Wollemia nobilis. Next base: position 23,914,745 of record JAQPPZ010001195.1, read on the forward strand.
GTAGTGAGATCCTCCAAGAAGCGCTTCATAGCCTTGGTGGTACTTTCAAACGTAGAAATAAAATATTTAATAAACATTCTTGTCATGCGCTTTGATGTTTCAAGGGCGGGGTTCGAGTCCTCGCTGTTATCATCAGGGACATTAACAGGGGAGTTCTGGCTTGACTCCGTTTTGATATTCTTGGTCCTCGATGATCTACGGATCATAGGAACATCCTCAATTATGATTCTACACTTTCCCAATTCCACCTTCATGGAGTATGGGATGGGCTTATACTGGGTGGAATTCTTGGGGGGGTCTTATTGGATTTAGGGGTTTGATACTCAGGATCTGTCTCATTGACCAAGGGCTCGCTGGAAAATGAGTGAGTTGGGGAAGATGCAGGGGGGAACGGGAGGGCTAGATTGGAGGGGAGTGGATTCCAGGGGAGGATTGGCAGCAACATGGCGGAAGAGAACAACGAAAAGGCCTTGGTGGGTGGGAGGGGAGTGTTTCTTACGAGCAACAAAAAATGATAAGCGAACGGAGCAGTGGAGGAAAGCAAGAATGTTCATGGCATTGTAACCATAGAAGTGGTTGACAAGAGCCAGATGGAAGCTGGAAATTGATTTAGTGGGATTGTCAGAGGCCAAATACTGGATCAGGGGAATAGCGACAGCGGACTAAGGGGAGGGAAGGGAGGTGCATTCAAGAGAAACACCTATCCATTTGAACTCTTGGTAGTTGGGGAACCCCTCCAGCTCAGGCTCCCAACTGTGCTTGTCATGGTGGACATGGTGACTAGACAGGGGAAGGCTAGACACCTCAGCCATCAACTCGGGGGTAACCTTGAAACGAACACTGTAGATTACAACAAATCCATTCTTCCATGTTTGGACGAAGTCAGCAAAAATATCAGCTTTGGGTCCCTAGAATTTACTCAGGAAGGACTTTAGATTAAAGGTGTTGATAAAGGGTTTCGTTAGAGGGTCAAGCTAGAGGGAGCTAGGTTCGATGTATGCCATAGTGCTAGGAGGAAAGGACAAGGGAAGAGATAGCGACCAGGGCAAAGGGTGACGAACGATAAAAGGAAGGACAAGGGGACTGTTTAAAAAAGCCAGTAAGGGATGATTAAGCATACTAATCTGATCAAGGAGGGGACAGGTGGACAAAGGCTAGGTAGGGTGGGGATTGGTGATAGTTCTTGGGCCTGAGTTGATACGGAGAAACAGGGATATCCAGAGTTTCTTGGATTCGGTGAGGATGGATAGGGAATCGGATTGGATAGGGGCACCGAGGGTGGCGTTGGGGCATCTCAAACCATATTGGGGAGCATAATTAAAGAGACCAATCATCCACATGGGAAATTTATGACTGGCAGTACTAGCAATGATGCAAATCATGAGCTAGTGGTGAAGGAGGAGCTTCCTAGAGAAGATACTCCTAGGAACAGCTGCAAAATTGAAAAAGAAACACATTGGTTAGCGAGGAGGGGGTGACACGAACCTACCTTGCCTATCAGCATCTACTACATGGGAGACACCTAATATATTAGAATTGCACCACACCATCAGTGGAGATTGAATGAGACCCATGTTGGCAAGCTGGTCAGCGAGTTTGTTTGCTTCACAAAATACATGGAAAACTGCCACCTGGCATTGTTGACCAATGATAACTTTGATTTCCTGGATCAGCAAGCTAATGTTCCAAGGGGGATTTTTATCATTTTTTATGTAATGGATGATTTTCATAGAATCCCCTTCGATGTGAAGACGGATACGAGAGTCTTTAATCAGGTTCAAACTATGCCAGAGAGCCCAAGCTTCAGCAAAATTATTTGTCTAGTGATAAGGTTCTCAGAAAAGGTGAGAACGATCACCCCTTTGAGGTCTCAGATGACCCTTCCAGCTCTTGATAGTCTCGGGTTCCCTTTGGATGCCCCATCAAAATTTAGCTTTAAAAAACCTGCGAGAGGGGGATTCCACAGGGCCAACCATCTAGGATGGGGAATGGGGTGACGACGGTCGAGGATAGGGATGTTGAGGGATTGGAAAATCTCCCCTTCAACCTTGCCAATCGGGGACTTAGACGAAGGGAGTAATTGGAGGTTTTCAGAGGCATAGGCGATGGATTTGGTGGTCGTAGATATGACATCGTTAGAAAGGGTGGAAAACACTCTACGATTGCGCTCTAGCCAAATCTGCCAAATAAGGTTGTGGAGGCAGATCCTCCAAATAAAGGCAACATTGGGATTCTAAAAAGGGGTAGGCCATTGGATAAAGAGATCCCGAAGAGTGCGGGGTTGGGCCCATTGGATTTGGAATAGGGATAACAAGTGGTTAAAACTCCCTTGGGTGAAATCACAATGTAAAAAGAGGTGGTTGACCAATTCCCCATTAGACAGGCAAAGATGAAATCTATTAGGGATAGGGATGCCTCTTTTCATCAGGTTGTCAGTGGTGAGCACTTTGTTTTGAACAACAGTCCAGGAGAAAAACCTAACCTTAGTGACTAGGCACTTGATCCAAACCGACCCAAATGGGAAGGCAAAAACTTGGTGGTTCAACAGGAGAAAATGAGCCGACTTGACTGAGAAAACCCCGTTGTCTATCCCTGACCAGATCGGAGAATCTGGAGTGGTTGTAGTAGGAATAATGGTGGTTCTAAGAACTCGAGACAAGGAAGCGTCTGCTTGGGTTATCTAGGCACTAGCACTACCAATGGGAATTTGCTTCCATTCCTGTTGATCATTGAAATAATCCCTAAATCTGTTGCCCCAACTATGCTCAAGAAAGGATCTGAGAGCAGACATACCTGGGATAACTGTGAGGGGCTGGTCGTTCAACCAAATGTCATCCCAAAACTTGATATCAGAGCCACTGCCAAGTTTCCAATGAGATCCTTTAGTGATAAGAGGTCTGGATTGACTTATCGCTTTTCAAAAAGTAGATCCAGAGGAAGGGAGTTATTCATTAATGAAGGACAATCGAGGGAAGTAGTTGCTCTTGACAATCGCCACCCATTCTGATTTAACATTGGTGTAGAGTTTCCACGCCTGCTTGGTGAGGAGGGCAAGGTTCAAATTGGAAGACCTTCTCAAACCCAGGTCCCCTTGGGATTTAGGTTGACAAACTCTGTCCCAGTTAACAAGGTGGATTCTACTTTTTTCTTCAGGACCTAACCACAGGAATTTTTTTTAGATTTGCTCAATCTTGGCATGAACAGACGTTGGGGCTCTGAATACAGACATGAAGTAGACTGGAATGCTTTGGAGGACCGCCATAGTGAGGGTAGACTTAGCTGCTTGGGATAGGAGGGCACCCTTCCAGCCTGCAAGTTTGCGTTTGAACCTTTCGATGAAATTATCCCACATGGACTTTCGGGCTCTTAATGAAAAGAGGAAGGCCCAGGTAAGAGGTGGGTAAGCTTGAGATTCTACACTACAGGATACGAGCGAGCTTGTGTTGTCTACTATCTAGAGTGTTAAGGAAGAAACACTCACTTTTGGTGTAATTAATTTCTTGGCCTGCTACTCTAGCATAGGTGTCAAGGATAGATTTGATGGACTTAGATTGAATGACTGATGATGAAGAAGCAATAATGGTATCATCAACAAACTGCTGGTGAGAAATGGGGGCATGGTGGATGAAGCTTTGATCCCTTTCACATGCCCAGAAGCATAGGCAGAATTTAAAGCTCTTCCCAGAGATTTTTCCAGGATGATAAAGAGAAAAGGGGATAGGGAGTCACCCTGCCTTATGCCTTTATGAGTCAGGAAATAACCTGTAGCTGAACCATTAACAAGCACAAAGAACCATTGCATCGAGATACAACCTTTGATGAGCTTTATCCATTCTCTATGAAACCCAAACCTAGCAAGGACTTTTAGAAGGAAATCCCTATTGACTCTGTCAAAAGCTTTGTTGATATCTAGCTTAAGAAACATGGTTGCCTTGCGGTTGCAGTGAGTAGAATGGAGAGTTTCATGAAGGGATATGATGTTTTCTATGATAGATCTACCTTCCATGGAGTTGCCTTGACAAGGATCGATGATAGCAGGGAGAATATTCTTTAGCCTCAATGCTAGGGATTTGGTTAAGATCTTGTAGATAATGTTACAGAGACTAATAGGCTTGAAATATGCCATAGTATTACAAGGGTGGGTTTTGGGGATCAGAGTAATGAAAGTTGAGTTAGTCCCTTTTGGAATGGACTTAGTCGATTGGATTTCAATGATGGCTTTGCAAATTTCTTCCTTCATAATGTCCCAAAAGGTTTGAAAAAATTGAGGGGGAAAGCCATCTAGACTAGGGGCCTTCTCAGCTTGCATGGAGAAGAGAGTAGTCTCGATCTCTTTCGGAGAGAGGGTCTAAATCAGGGTAGCATTCATCTCTGGAGTAACCATGGGGGGAATGTTCTGAAGAAGGGATTCTTGGGCTGCCAAGTGGGAGGGAGAGGGATTTCCCATCATATTATTGAAGTAAGCAGACGCTTTTGATCTAATCTCAAAAATGTCTTGGGAGACAGAGCCATCAGATAAGGTGAGTTCTTTGATTTTGCTGGAGCTGTAGTTTCGCATCATGGAAGCATGAAAAAATATGGTATTGGCATCCCCATATTTGAGCCAAAGGGTTCAGGATTTTTGCCACCAGAAGGTTTCTTCTCTAGCCAATATGTTGTGATACTCAGACAACAACTGACTCTCCTCATTCCTTAGTTGAGGAGTCCATTGGTCATGATGGATTTGCTCCTCCAAAGTCTTAAGTTTATCAATAATGAGCTGCTTGTTCTCAAAGATGTTTCCAAAAACTTCCCTATTCCAAATTTTGATGTTTTCTTTCACTGATTTGAGTTTACGGGAAACTTGGTCAATGTCAGATTCTGAACATGGAAGATTCCACCATTCAATTTTTTTTTTTTTGAGGTCTGGGTGGTGAATCCACATGTTTTCAAACCCAAAAGGTGTTTTGAAGGATAGGGCCTTGTTGGATTCTAGGAGGAGAGGTGAATGGTCAGACCCAATTCTGGGGAGGGATGTGAGGAGAGTATCGCCAAAGAGAGGGATTGCTTGCTAAGATAAGAAAAATCGGTCCAGCTTGACTTGAATGTGATCTTGCCCTGCTCTTTTGTTGCTCCAAGTAAAACAACAACCTCTGATCTGAATGTCCATAAGCTCATTACTCAACAGAAAATCTTGGAAATTAGTTATGCTTTTGGAGGGAGTGGATAAGCTACCTTATTTGTTGGAAGCAAACAGAGGAGAGTTAAAATCCCTAGCTAACATCCATGGGAGGGCAAAAAAAGTAGTCTTGAGAAGGGACAAGGAAACCCACAACTGGTGCCTTTCCAAGGGATTGTTGGGGGTATAGATATTGGAGAGGACCCATGTGAACTGGTTGGTCTTGCAATGGAAAACCATGTTAAGGGTTCTATTTGTGAAGGATACCACCCTTCCCTCAACTTGGATAGGATCCCAAAGGTAAAGAAGGCCCCTATCCAATCCCTTGCTGGGGAGGAAGCCCACTGGCAGTCTTTCCAAACTAATTTGACGATGTTCAAGGTTCTCACTACATCAGCTTTGGTTTCTTGTAACATGATGATGGTGGGTTTGGAATCCTTTCTGATGGTTCTGACTAGTATCTGCTTGCCTGAGTTGTTAAGCCCTTTGATGTTCCAAGAGAGGATCTTCATTTGGATACTTTGGAAGGTTTCTTATCGCCCTTGGTGGGTACGGGAGGGGGTTTGGGATTCTTGGGATCGTCCAAGGGCTGGCCGAACAGATCAAGGAAGAGGGTTGTTTGAACCTTGTTTGTGACTTGATCCTTAGTGTCTTTCTTAAGTTGGTCGGACATAGACGGTATGCCTCTCTTTTTGTCACCTCCTGTATCCATTGGCCCTTTCTTACTTCTAGTGATGATGGAGCTAGAATTCAAGTGGTTGCAGAAAGGATTGGATGCCTCCTCAAGGGAGTCAAAAACTGACTTGGTTGGAGACAAAGGTTTGGCTAAAGAAGTGGTGGGAAAGCCCTCCTTGAGGGGAAGTGGGGAAAGGGATTTAGGAGAGGTGGGAGAGAGTGGAAAGCAGAGAGTGGTGCGGCCGGAGAGGGGCCAGGTAGGGAAAGGGAGGGGAGGGGAGGGAGTGGAGGCAAGGGGGAAGGAGAAGGGGGGGAAATGGACTCGGGAAAGAGGACATCATCATCAACACTAGAGAGAGGACCAAACTTGTTGGGAAAGGCAAAAAGTGACAATACCTGGTTGGAACTTGACGAAGCTTGGTGGGAGAAGGATTTTTGGAAGGGGACTTGTTTCCCTTTGTCATTTTTCCCTCGAAAAGGGCCACCAGTAGCCTTGGATCCCGGGTGGGTGACCGAACGTTGAGCAAGGGAGAGCTAGGGTCGAGGAACCTCTTTGGTAGCTTTCAATGAGGGCATTGGGATTTGAGGTGTCCCTAAGCCTGGCATTCGATGCAGAATGTCGGTTTATTCTCATACTCAATAGCTTGGCATCACTGGAAGTCCCCATAGATGAGATTGATGTGAGTGGGAAGCTGGGACTCCAGGTTCGTAGACATGCAGATTCTGGCAAAGGCCATTCTAGATCGGGCTTTTATTGTCGGGTCAAAGGCAACCAGGTCTCTGATGTATCCTCTAATCCCTTGAAGGATGTCTTCATGAAAAAATTGGATTGGCAGGTTCGAAAGACGAACCCAAATGGGGGCGACATTGATGTCCTGAGTTTGGGGTTGAAATCCTATTCCCATTTCTTAAGGAATAGACTTTTCTTGCCAAAGAACCATGGTCCTTCAATGAGGATTCTTGCATAATAATTTTGGTTGTTCAACTGAATTAGAAAGAAACCCCTGGAAAGTGCAACTAGCTGAAAACTTCCCTCTATTTGCCATTTGAAATTGGCCCATATTCTGATAGACTCCATGTTAGGTTAGCCTCCAATGAATTTCCCAACCAGGGATAGGGATTCGAGGGAAAGTTTTGGAGCCATGCGATAAATTGGGATAACTATATTTTCCTCAGATGTGACCAGGGGGAAGAGAGACCACTTCATATGGTTTGGGAGAAGGGGATCCCGATACCATCGCGTTGAACGATAGACCGACCGAGGGAGGGGATTTAGAATGAGGAAAGGGGGGAATGAAACCTTTTGCCCAAGGTCTCTGCATTCCACTCAGATCCAGATCGAGGGCATCAGGATCATCTGTGAGATCGACAGGGATCTCGCCTAGTTCCAAATCCTCGAGGAGGGTTTGGGAAACCTTGCCAAGGAAATCCAGGGTAGCTGCGATCGAAGTTGATGCTAATGATGTGGGAACCATTGTAGAGGGAGCCATTGCTGTTGAAGCCATCATCGTCTCCCAAACTCTTGTAAATCTTGCATTGCATAGTATTAAATATTGTCCACAAATGCAATATGTGTTGGGTTAAAATCCTCCATTTAAAATGCTACAAAAGATCAAAAGTATAATGGGATTATAATAAAGACATCCTTGAAGAATGCACAATTTGAATTCCCAAGAGATAATAAAGTAGGTCCATATTTTTTTACTTCAAAAGGGTTTAGCAACCATAACTTGATCTCTCAAATCATAGAATATAAGCTTGGATAATTACAACCAGATCATAAATACAATACAATGGTGAAAACTTGACCATTATGATATTTAATGTAAATACCATTATCTACCTTATGTCCATGAAAATCATGATTGAGAAATAATGAATAAATCCTCTCATACTAAGCATTTATTTACATAGACTATTAAGGTGTACCAATAATATCTCAAAATCTATCCTCACCAATACCCACATTTGATATATTATCCACATCTCTCCCACTAGTCTATTTTAAATGGGTATGATCTTATTATCCTTTTCTAAATTTCTTTATTTATTGATTATCTATGATGGGGAACAAGGGTGGACCGAGTACCACCACTTTAGTTTATTCATAGATATCTTCTCTAAATCCAAAATAAGTGGACTAAGACAAATTTCCACCAAGTTATTTCTAGTCAACTAGGTGGACTAAGTGCCACCATTTTAGTTTGTAATGATTAGCTATTATTTTTATAGAAAGGGACACTACATTAGTAGTTCATTTGTAGCCTTTCTTTTTTAAATTCTGTTGAGCAAATGTTTTAACTATTTATGTATGAGAAAGGCTTATTTATATGAGGTTTTAATTTTGAGCCAAGAATTTGGCTATATGTGGGGTAATATGTGGTGTTAACAATTAATCGAAAAAAACTCCTACATTATATACCTTTGAGGATCCATAGATTCAAGGCATGATTAGGATATTTTATAGCAAACCCTCCTTGATATTCTCTTATATGAATAAACTCTTATATGACTTTGGTTACCTCTCTTACAACTTCAAGTGAGGGTCTCCTTTCACTTTTTGTAGTTTTCAAAAGGAGATATACAATATTTTCCTATATATGTTTAAGAAAAGATTCAAATTGGACCTTGTTTGGATCTATTGCAAACTCTAGCCCCTTCTTTAGAGGGTGGATAATACTTTTATTTAAAATTAAATTTGAAAGATTTACCACATGGTCAAATTTAGGTTATCATTTTCCAATCTTCAGATACGCTTGAAATTTATATTTTGGTAGCTTTTCAAAATGGATCCCTATTATTTTATTAAGATATGCATGTAGATATAATATAAGTTTCTCCTATAATATAAGGGAGGTCCCAGGCTTTATCTAGAAGGCAACTAGGTTAGATCAATTATTTTATTTTTTTAAACCAATTTGTTATTCTTTCCTTTAATTAACCAAATTGAATCATCAGAATGTTAGGATTGGGTTCTTAAGAGTATGCTTGCTAATTTTCTATTAGGTAATCTACCAAGACCAAACATCTTAGATGGGACCAACAAAAATAATTCAAATAGATTTTGACACGTGTATCATTAGATAATTCTATTTGATAAATTCACATATATAAACACATATATTAGGCATATCCATATTACATAAATTTTTGAACTTTGATTTAATCTCTCAAATTGAACACCACCATACTTTAGCCTTGATATGATCTACTACGCAATGCTAAAAATTGGTGTCAATCTTGATTGTTCATCCATCCAAGTAAAATATTGATTGGTGGTGGTCTTTGATGATTCCAAGCTGCAATTGTGCCACTTGAATATCCATAACTACTCTATTGGCTCAATGAATTTGTTGCTCTGCTTTGATATTTTAAATTTTGAATCTTCTTATTTCCTAGTGTTGTTACACCACTTTGAAATCCTGAATGAGTATGCTTTTTTTGCTAAACATTTCTATACTTAATGCCTTTCTGACTCCATGTAGATCCATAATCATATTGATGCCCTGATCCATACCTCAAAGATTATTTCCGCTCAAGGTGGTGTAAGTGGCAATATACTACAACCTTAACTTGATGTTCTATTTCCTTTAGTTCTTCAACATTTTAATTTTCCCTTTAAAATTCTTCCTCATGCTCTTCTCTCATGTGCTCTTATTTTGGTGCATCCTTGTTTACTTCCAACAGATTTTTCATGGACTTTGCTATCACTTATTCCATTGAATCTGCCATGATGGATTTTTAAGCCTTAATATTAATATAAAATTCATAGGATAAATTTCACAAGATCAAATATAAGATAGCCATAGTATAGTAAGATCAATATAATGATGTAAGTAAAATAATATGAGAAAATTAATATGTATATCAAGGCTTATAATATATCAACTAACATTCATTAATAAGCATCAATATGAATGTAATAGCCTGAATCATACATGAATAAAACATGTAGCACAACTTACAATATTAATTGCTCAAAATGTATGTAATATTTATTACTCCACTTCCTCTTACAAATATAACACTTGATGATGAATATGCATGTGCTTCTCTCCTTATGATCCTCTATGGATTATTATATAGTCATAGTAGAATGACTCTTTGGCTACTTGACTATTCCTTTACATATGCCAAGTCTCATGACTCTTGACTTATCTACTTGACACTTGCATACACACGACTCTATCTTGTATGCACACCTAGACATGACTTTTCACTTTATACACTCTAATCTAAGGATACTTGTGCACATAAACTCACATTACACTTGCACACTCACTCACATGATACTTGTACATTTCTTGCACATACACACTTACATAACACTTGTGGATTTCCTGCACATTACAACATTACATAAAATATTACCCACACTCTAAACTAAGACTTCACCCTAATCTAATATGTACAAGATGTACCATGAAGGTACCATGGGGGTACATTAGCATGTACCAAATAATGTAATATATTCCAACACCCCCTTGTATTACATTATTTGGTTATTAAAGACTTTAGTCTTTAATCATGGTCTTCATCTTGATCTTCAATATACAAGTGGCCTTGTAATGCATGTGATCTTTTGTTGTCCTTGCATATTTTTCATCATCCTAAACATTGGGTTCACCCAATGTCTTTTATGGTTGAAAGGTTCCTAATTCTCATTTCCTATGCTTTGTATCTTAGAATATTCAACAATGTTATCTTAAAATAAGATAAGTTCTTGAGAAAAACCAATTGAATCTAAAACACTTATCCCATTTTTAATTAATCTTGTAGCCTTTGTTATATTTTAATTTTTTACAATACATTTATTGTTCTCATTTATGTATTTAAACTCAATTTATCTTCCACTTTCAACCAATTTAGTCACTGAAATGAGATTTATTGTCAATCCTAGAATATACATAACAACATTCAATACAAATTCTAAAAAAGGTGCACTAGGTGTTAGACTACCACTTTCATGAACTTGGTACCTCTTATCATCAACAATCTATAAATAGAAGTTATATTTGACCTCTAAACAATAAAACCATTGCAAATTACTAGTCATATGATGACTAGCACCTGAGTCTATATACCAAAGATATTTTTCTATTTGATTCACTTGATTGGACTTACTTGAAACTATTTTGCATTGTTGATAAGAGTTTTGAAGAATATGATATTTCTCATTAAATGAACCTTGTTCTTGAACTTTTCCTTTTGAAGAATATGGTTTTATACTTTGATAATGTCTTCTATGTTGAAAATTTCCTCTTGATAACTTATCCATTTTGTAACCTTTTTAAAAACTTATAATTCCCTAGACTTTAAAATACAAGTTTCTAATTTAAAACCTACAAAGTAGAAATCCTTGTCTCCCAAATATTAGAAACTAGGAAAATAATAATTTTACAAATTTAATTTTTCCTAAATTTAAAGTAGAACTCCTTTAGACTCGTAAATTAATTAATTTGCAAATATTCAATAATCTTCTAATCTACAAAACTGTCAAATAAATTTCAAATCTAGAAATTTATGAAAACCTTATAACTCCAAATTTATGAGAAAAAAGATAATCTACTAAACAACTCTTATTAACTCTAATTCTCTTATCACTCCTAATTCAATCTTAATAAAAGAACTTTAATAAATAACTCTCTACCTTATTACTCCTAAAATTAATAAAACTTTATAATCACTTCTTATCTCTCCAACTAAATTAATTATTTATTTAACTATCACCTTATAACTCCTAATGTTAATGAAACTTTATAAAACCCTAAAATTTTGAAATACCTTAGTCAATATTTCACGTGCTCACGACTAGGTTCTACGAAAAACTCTGATGCAAATGCCTCTTCTAGTGCATGCAAATTTTCTTAATGATCTTGGGTGAACTACCGCGTATATCTCAAATGAATTGAGATAAAACATTTTAGCTTCAGGCATGTAGATGAGACGTTACAAGCTAGGATGATGTTCTCATTTTTATCGTGTCATTCTATGCTTAGGAGTGTTACAATACTTATCACTTGAGTCCATTTAGATGTTAATGCTTCACCAATAAACTAATGTTTTAGTAATTACATTTTATTCTAACACATTGTCTTCTCATGCATACCAAACACTTCACTTCCCTATCATGTTTCAATCTAGAATGATGTTGCCTCATGTTGCTACTTATCACTTAACACTGAGAAATACTTATTGATTTTTTTTCCTTGTCTAGGGTTGTCAATACCTTGAGCTCTTATTAGGATCTTGTTATCAAGCTCTTTTGAATTCAAAAAAAACTTAGAAACACTAACACTGCTTGGTGTTTAGATGTTGAATTTTTAGTGTTGATTGTAGTCGGTGTGTTGTTATAGTCCAAGTGCAAACTAATGTATAGGCATTGTTCAAAGTTTGTGCACTAGCCTAGTATCTAGACGTTGTCCAAACATTACTATTCAATGTTACATATACCCACCATGCAATACTTCCTTGGTGTTGCTTCAAAATAATGCTACAGGGCATTGTTCTATGTGCTTTGTAACTCTTTATGCACCACCTTTAATCTTGTTGATGCTTTGAGTCAAAGGGATTTGGATTTTTAATCTACATTGCCTTGAGTCGTATGAATCATTTCTTTCTTACATGTATTAGAGTTGAACATTAATTTTTTTCTTTACTATTCTACCTTTAGATTCTTATAAAGGACTACTTATTTTACATGTATGACCTTGGGCCTTTCTCTATTCTAAAATTTGGTTTCTTAGATTCAATGCTTGCATAGTTTTCTTTGTAAACTTGTTTCTTAGATTTTCCTCTAATTAAAACTTTAAATGTTGGCTACTTATGCTTTATACTTTGGTGCTCAACCTCTTCATCTTCTATATTGATTGCACTCATCCAATTGTATTTTTATTTTTTGCAATTTAGTAACTTCTTCATTGAATGCCAATGTCAAGCCTATTATCAAGGTCAATATCTAATGACCTGATTCTTCCTAAAACTTTATCAAGGTCTCTATTCCAAATAACATTTTAGAATAGGTAACCTCTATATTTTTTGCTCTTCTATCTCTGTCAAGGTCTATAACTTGATACTTGTTGAAAATTTTGATATGTCAATGTATGTCTTCAAGACTTGAAATATTAATATTATGCAACTTAAATTAATATCTACTTGATGAAAGCTTACATTTAGATAGATATATCAGTCCTTGATATATCCTTTTCCTTTTCTGCTTACTCTTACATTGGAATATGAAATTATTCTCTATCTATTGTAGGAATCTTCTCACTCTTCTGATGATCAATATTTTCTATAGAAATGTTTTAGATCACACCTCATATAATGATGTCAAGGTGACTCAAATTTCCCTAATGCCTCAATCAAATTAGGATGACTTTATTGTATCAAATCCTTCAAATTCATTGTGAGTTGATAGAAATCCATGTCAAGGATTATCTATGTCTTTGAAAAACTTATGATATCAAGGGTTGGCTATTTCCCTAAATGATCAAATATCTTAAATTTGATTCACCCTCCAATAGTTGAGTTCTTTTCTTCACTGATTATAACCATGAAAAGACCCTATAGACGAGTCCTAGTCTTCACTAGTTATTCTAAAACTATGAAAAGAGTCTATAGTTGAGTCCTAGTCTTCACTAGTTGTTTCTACAACTATGAAAATACCCTAGCCTTTCTATTTAATTTGATCTTACAATAGAGTCTAGGTCTAAATCCATTTAAAGTAGATAGACTCTAAACCAATTTCATCAAACTAGACAAAATTGATTTTATATGCAACTAAATAAATTCAACTTGTGCAAGAAACTACTTGTTGTAGCTTTGATACCATTGATGGATTTTGAAGCCTTAATATTAATATAAAACTCACAAGATAAATTTCACAGGATCAAATATAAAATAGCCACAATATAGTAAGATCAATATAATGACTCTTAGCTTCTCTATTTAACACTTGCATACACATGAATCTATCTTGTATGCACACCTATACATGACTTTTCACTTTGCACACTAAGGAAATTTGTGCACACTTACATATAAGACACATGTGCACTAAACTCATATTACACTTTCACATTCACTCACATGACACTTGTGCATTTCTTGAAAATACACACTTACATAATACTTGTGTATTTCTTGCACATTATAACATCACATAAAATATTACTCACACTCTAAACTAAGACTTAACCCTAATATAATATTTACTAGATGTAAGGTACTATGGGGGTACATTAGGATGTACCAAATAATGTAATATACTCTAACATGCTACTATTTCTACTATAGATTTGGATTTTAATTCTTCCATTGGTTCCTTAACTTGTTTTCCTACCAAAATTATTTTTTTGTTGCTCTTTGGATCCTTGCTCCTTAAGCTAAGAAATATCTTTTAGTGTTATCTTATTTTTCCTATACCATTACTTCATAAAATTATTTTGCACATTAAAGTTGATAGTACCTAAATAATCCAACCAAGGATAACCCAAAATAATATCCACCTCACCCATCTCAATAGCGTAAAAGTCTAAATGTAAAACATATTTATCCATGGTGATCTTCAAACCTTCAAAAACTTGAATACTCCCACTCTCAATTTGTATGTTCTTAATTTTTGTTACTTAAACTTGCAACCTCTTAGCTAAGGCAATAATCATAAAACTATATCTACTACTAGGGTTAATGGTAACATTTTCCTTTTGAATACATCCATGAACCTGCAAAATATAATTTTTAGATGAATTTAGATCTTTTTTATCCTTCTCTTACTTTTTTAAATCCAAATATGTGGCTTCTACATTCTTCTCATTGTATTACTTAACATTTTAATATTTCTCCTTGTGTAATTTTATTTCTTCTTCAGAGTCTTCATTCTATTTCTTGAAACAATTCCATCCTCTTTTTTTTCCTTTTGTTCTTTCTTAAGCATATTTATTTCTTCTTCATGTCTCTTGATGGTGACCTTCAAACTAGCTATCTTTTTATATGAATACCATTGACTCAAGAATGTGTTCTCCATTTCATCCCAAGTGTTTACATAATTTCTTTTAGTAGAAAAATTTACCCACCAAGACTAAGCTTCCTCTTTAAAATTTATGCAAAGGAAGAATTGCCAAAAAATATTATAAATATATAGAGACCTAAATTTTATCCACTATTCTCTAGCATCACTATCATCCTATCCAAAAAAAATTGCATCTCCATAAGTTCACACCCCAAGTTAATGTAAACTAGGGTTTCATAAAAATATAAGTTTCCCTACTAATTTGAAGCTAAATTTCCACATAAACAATTAGATCTATATATTTTCTTCAAAAAAAATAAATTGTAATTTATTTGCTTGTCATAACTGATATATATATGCAATTTTATTGTTTGGAAACAATGAGACTTGAAAAATCATCATTACCCTTGTTCTAGATGACTGACTTCACAGGGTCATATCTCCTTTCCATGTCATTAACAAAAGGAAAATAAGTGGATAATGAAGATTTTATCCTAGTGCAGCTTTAAAAAGTAATCATATTGTCTATTCGTCGCTGTAGGAAAGTTATTTTCTTCAAAATTACTGAACAGTTTTCGTAAAACATATAATTTATAAACATATAGATATTTCATTTTCAAATATTAGCTACCTGGCTTGGTGGATGGCTCCCAACGTCGTTCACACGACATAATAGTATTGAATATTTTAATTTTTGATAATACATTTATTGTTCTCATTTATGCATTTGAACTCAATTTATCTTCTACTTTCAACCAATTTAGTAACTGAAATGAGATTTGTTGTCAATACTGGAACATACATAACACCTTCCAATACAAATTCTGAAAAAGGTGCATTAGGTGTTAGACTACAACTTCCATGTACTTGAACTCAACGATGTATATTTTAATTTTTTATAATACATTTATTGTTCTCATTTATACATTTGAACTCAATTGATCTTCCACTTTCAACCAATTTAGTAACTAAAATGAGATTTATTGTCAATCCTGGAACATACATAACACCTTCCAATACAAAATCTGAAAAAGGTGCACTAGGTGTTACACTACCACTTCCATGAACTTGGTACCTCTTATCATCAAAAATATTTAAATAGAAATTATCTTTGACCTCTAAACAATCAAACCATTACAAATTACCAGTCATATGATGACTAGCACCCGAGTCTATATACCAAAGATCTTTTTCTATTTGATTCACTTGATTGGACTTACTTGAAACTATTTTGCATTGTTGACAAGAGTTTTGAAGAATATGATATTTTCCATTAAATGAATCTTGTTCTTGAACATTTACTTTTGAAGAATATGGTTGTATACTTTGACAATGTATTCTATGTTGAAAAATTCCTCTTGATAACTTATTCTTTGTTGTACCCTTTTTAAAAACTTATAATTTCCTAGACTTTAAAAATACAAGTTTCTAATTTAAAACCTACGAAGTAGAAATCCTTGTCTCCCAAATATTAGAAAATGGGAAAATAAGAATTTTAAATTTTTTAATTTTTCCTAGATTTAAAGTAGAACTCCTTTAGACTCGCAAATTAATTAATTTGCAAATATTAAATAATCTTCTAATTTACAAAACTATTAAATAAATTTCAAATCTAGAAATTTATGAAAACCTTATAACTCCAACTTTATGAGAAAAATATAATATACTAAATAACTCTTATTACCTCTAATTCTCTTATCACTCCAAATTCAATCTTAATAAAAGAACTTTAATAAATAACTCTCTACCATAATAAATGATCTAGAATATTTGTTTGTTGTATTTTTTCTAGGGGTATAGCAAGATTTTCAATGGCTTTTAAAAGTAAATTAGTTTATCCTAGATGTAATACTATGATTGAAACTCATCTAACAAATTCATTTGGGTATAAGATGATTTGATATTGTGGTTGAAATTCAAATTAGAAAGTTGATAAGGAAGTCAAATTTTATATGAGATTGTGGAATGTATCATGGGTCAATATGAATTTAGGAGTTGCATAGGTGGGTTTATTTGGTTTTGAGTGGATTTTAGGTTTTCAGATGTCATTTGAATGAAGGGGTTGATAAGGAGGTAAAGATTTTGATTGGGTTTGTAGAATTCAATCATAGGTCTATTTAAAAAGAGGGATTTGATATTTGATCTTATTTGGTTGTTAGTGTTTTCAATTTCTTTTTGAATAATTTTTTAAATATTATTGATAAGGAGGTGAGGATTTTGATGGGTATGAGGTCATTTGATCACATAACAATGCATGATAATAGAGGATTACATTGTAGGTAGTGGAGGCTCTAGTATGATGATTTAATTTAACGTATTATCTTAGGCTTAAATTCTAGAAGGAGAATGTAAGAAGTTGGATTATTTTTACTATGGAGAGGAGAAAGTAATATTTTATGATTCTCATAGGTCCATTGATCTCAAATGTGTCTTTTGACATAAAGTGTGATAAGGAAGGAAGAACCATATTCAAATCTAATGTTTTGGAATTTAACATCGTAAAATAAGTGTTAAAATATTAGTTTCTTGATCAAAAACCATCTCTTTAATGTTTGCTTTTGAAATATCCATATGAAAATAAATTTGTTCAAATTAGTGTATTGAGCATAAATGTTATTATTTCATATTTTATTTTGGATATAATAAAGAAATGCAACACTCATATACTCATATTATTCATGTTGGGATGCATATCTAAGTGGCTATCAATATATCCTTATATTTTTGTAACCCAAGATCTCTCTCTAGCTTTTTAAAAATATGACTTTTGGACTTTATCTAATTATATTTTCAAGGAGTTTCCTCATCCAATAGGTCTAAATATTTGACTATCCATTACTATTTCCTATTACCTTGCTAAAAAAAATTTTATACTAGGGATTCAAACTCAAGGAACCTAATAAGCAATGGATAACATTTTTCCTCCAAGACTCCCCAATTTAAATAATAATAAAATAATATGTCAAACAACTTAAACAATATTTATGATGGCTTGGATCTATGTCTTAGTCACTCTTGCCCATATTAGCCCACGAGGTGAAATGATGATTCACAATGCGAAGGAACAATATAGAGAAGATAAATAGGGAGGCTAGTTGAACCTAGTGCAACCCTTATTGATAAACCAATGCATGAATAAGGTTGGTCTTTTTTGTTATTCTTATCCTTATTTTTTATTTTTTGCGGTCTTTACAAATACAGTTCTAATCAAATTAAGATTATCCCATACATGGATAATTTAT
This sequence comes from Wollemia nobilis, assembly GCA_028583015.1. Taxonomy (NCBI): domain Eukaryota; kingdom Viridiplantae; phylum Streptophyta; class Pinopsida; order Araucariales; family Araucariaceae; genus Wollemia; species Wollemia nobilis. The sequence goes on from JAQPPZ010001195.1 coordinate 23,932,833, forward strand.
TTTCATTATATATATATGCTAATTAATGGTTTGTTTTTTAATATTTGAATTGTTGATTGTACTTTCCATTATTCCTTCTTTTTAAGTAGTCAATCATTGCCTTATTTTTTTATTTTGCTCGATTGGTGTTTAAATCCATAAATTTTTTTACTATAGTTAGTGTGGAAATTATGTTGATGTAAATTTTGTGAGGTTAGTACGAATTAATCTTCTTTTTATTCAGAGAAAATGTTAATACATTACATTATAGACATGACTATAGAATTTTATTCTCAATTGTTTTCTTCATAATATGTCCAAATTCTTCATTGATTTTTTTTTGAATTTATAATGCACAAAAATCTTAGCTATTAAATCAGAGATCTTTCATACAAGGGAAGATTCCCTTTGATGTCCTTAGCCTTTGATGACCATTTTATTTCTTTATATAATCTACATCTTACAAGGATACAATTTATTCCCCACAAAAAAATCAAGATTGTTGTTCCTTTTTTATTGGGAGCAAACAAAAATTGTTATGTTGATTTCTATCATTTGTATTTATGACTAATTTTTAACCTAGAGAAACTAGGAGCAATTGTCATTGGTTTTATTAGTATTATTATTTTATGAGTCATCTATTTTCAACTAAAAAATTTATTACCTAAATAAAATTCAAGTCAATCTCTCACCATTCATATATTTAGAATTTCATTTTAAAAAGACGTGGTGTTAAATTGTAATCCTTTCCAATCATTTTAGTCAATTAAGGAGAGTTCTTAAGATTTTTCTTTTGGTCCCAAAGACTAGAATTCATTGTTGCCAGGATCCTATCCTTTGCCAACGATAATGTGAATCTTATCCCTTTTGATAGTCGTAAGCCTCATCTACAGGAGACCACGATTGCTCAATATTTAAGCTTAACCTTATTAGATGAGTCTATGCCTAGGGTAGTCAACCCCAGAGCCAATGTTAAGTGGTCCCCACGTCCTACGGGTTAGTTTAAGCTTAATTTTGATGGAGTGGCTAAGGACAATCCTGGCAAAGTAGGCGCTGACGACATTGTGCAAGATCATAATAGGAATATGATGCTTGCATTTTTTGAATATTTGGAAACAAGGACGAACAACGAATCTGAAGATAGAGCTATGTGGAGAGGTCTTCAAATGACTCAAGACTTAGAAGGCAATTTGATCGTAGAAGGAGACTCTATGCATGTTATAAATATCCTCAATAATTGGAAAACACCTCCTTGGAGGATTAAAACAATTTTTGAAGAGGCTAGGATCCTTTTCCAGGGAAGACATGATAGAAAAGTCCAACATGTCTTTCGGGAAGCTAAAAAAGTTGTTGATAAGCTGGCCAATTTGGGTGTCGATGGTGACAAACTTTTCAAATGGGAACACGGTGTTTCGAGCGAAGTAAAGGAGCTTATTCAACAACAATGCCAAGAATGATAGTCGAATTTACTAACATGGAAGACACTATAAGTTCAAAGGCTATGAGTATTCCCGTCTCTTTTTTGAAATGGACTCACAATAAAAATTATTTGAGCTGTCAATCTTGGTGGATGTTGCTTGGAAATACCACAAAGACTAATGGGGACAGTCACGTGTCAGATAACATAGCTCCTAGTCATCTTAGTAATTTGAGGTTGGTTGATAATCACAAGGAAGGAAAGAAACGACAATATAAGACTTCGAACCAGAGCCACGTGGACCACCAGATAGCCACCGTCATAAATCTAGCCAACAGGTTCACTTCTCCAAGGTTGATTGGCCAAGACGGGATATGGTCCCAAAGCATGTCATATACAAAAGAAAGTAATTACCAAAGAATCATTAAGAGTAACTGTCAATACAGAGCTTGTGGGAATTTTTTTCAGTGCTCTGCTATGTGTGTCTGCAGCTTTTTGTTCCTCCACTGTTTCAAGAAAGGAATCTGTGTCTGTTTCTTTTTTTGTAATTATGATGCAGGTGTGTTTTCTTAGGGTATACCCAAAATGTTGTATGGGAAGCTTTTTTTTTATAACCTATGTGCTTTACCGGATGCAATGGCTTTGGCGACATGTAGATTTTACATATATAGGATCCTTAGTAAGGACATGTTCATCAACATCCCTGGGTTGATTTGTGTAAAAGGTTTTGGGTCAACCTGTAAAACCCAATATTAATGCTATAGTATCTTATCTACCAAAAAAAAAAGAACTCATTTATTATTTATTGATTTCAATTAAGAAAACTTGTATGTTGATTATGCTAGTAGATTTATTGAAACTTTTGGAATACACATTATTGTAGGGATTGAATTTGGAGGCCAAGACATAGTGTTTGTTAGGTCTAGTTATTCCTCTCACATTCCACCCTTGAATTCAAGATACTTGAAAAATCTTGGAGATCAATTATTTTTAAGTGTTTACATTTTTTCACCTCAAATTAATGTCCCTCTATTCTTGGTGTTGCTTAATGCATTACAAGTCTATTAGCAAGTTTTTATAAGTAAATTGGAAAGTGAGTTCATTTCCATGGCACTGAGTATGGAATTTTGATTAAGTACCCAAATCCACAAGTACAAGGTTTATGTTTGATTCTCCTCCTAACATCTTTTCTTTTTAAACAATTTATATGTTAATGATTTGTGTTGTAGAGGTCTTCAACAAGATTTTATAGTATACAAATCTTAAGCATCTAGGTAACTTTTCTTCTTCATCTTAAAAAATGGTAACTAATTCTATTTATGTATTACAGTATTTCTTTCTTAAGAATCTTGGCATCTAAGCAACTTTTCTTCCTTAATTAATATAAATGTAATCACCCCATTTTCTTTACAACTCTATATTCTTATTCTTGCTACTACAATACATTATAATTTAATCCTATTTAATTAATAATGATTTTTAGCTTGCTTCAAATCTTCTAAAAAAAATTACTTTCCAAGATTAAAATATTTTTTTATTAGTTTTACAATTAATTTTTATTTTAATATTCTAATATTTTTTTCAATTTAACTAATTTAATTTTATCTTCAAAATTTTAATTTAATAAATTATTTAACTGAAACAAACAAAATGGACAAAGATGAAATTTTATTGATAAGATTATAAAATATAAACTTGTGAATAGTTTCTTCTTAGATTTAAAACCCTTTATACCAAAACATCTATGTCTATGTAAATGTGCTATCAAAATTTATTCATATTATATATATATATAGAAGCAATGGTTACAATCATGATTTTTAGTAACTACTAAAGCACAGCTGGAGCTGGTAGGGTTCAAACTATCTGCGAAGGCTCCCATGACTTCCACCGTAACTAATTCTATTTATGTATTACAGTATTTCTTTCTTAAGAATCTTGGTATCTAAGCAACTTTTCTTCTATAAATGTAATCACCCCATTTTCTTTACAACTCTATATTCTTATTCTTGCTACTACAATACATTATAATTTAATACTATTTAATTAATAATGATTTTTAGCTTGCTTCAAATCTTCTAAAAAAAAATTACTTTCCAAGATTAAAATATTTTTTTATTAGTATTACAATTAATTTTTATTTTAATATTCTAATATTTTTTTCAATTTAACTAATTTAATTTTATCTTCAAAATTTTAATTTAATAAATTATTTAACTGAAACAAACAAAATGGACAAAGATGATAAAATATAAACTTGTGAATAGTTTCTTCTTAGATTTAAAACCCTTTATACCAAAACATCTATGTCTATGTAAAGGTGCTATCAAAATTTATTCATATTATATTATATTATATTATATTATATATATATATATATATATATATATATATATATATATATATATATATATATATAAAAGCAATGGTTACAATCATGATTTTTAGTAACTACCAGCACAGCTGGTAGGGTTCAAACTATCTGCGAAGGCTCCCATGACTTCCACTGTCGTCCCAACTTACCAATCCACCTAAACCCACAGGCTCATATTAGGTACATTTTACCAATGTTACTACTAGTGATTTAAAAATAAAACAAAAGAATTTATCATCCCTAAGGGCATAGCTAACAATAGTTTCAGACTTGCATTAAACGACACTGTCACCTTCACTTATACTCCTATTAAAAAAATATATGGATTTTGACAAGCATTATGGAAGATCGTATTATTATTTTTTGCAGTGTCATCCACCAAATTATTGGCAGAGCTCTCATTTGTAACTGCCAAGCATCATAGTTAATGGCATGTGGATTCCTTTTGGCCACTTCAAAATATACATAAGAGTCCATATGGGATAATGAATCGAGTTAAAACAGCCTTAAGCAGAGACTTAGTGACGGACGTTCATGGTGGTTTTATTTCCCGTTATATTGATAATGACTGGTCTTTCCTCTCTAGTTATAGTTGTTTTCAAAAGCATGTATTACTTGGAATTAAATTTTATTGTACAAATATGCTATAAAAAACTATTATAACAAATTACTGTCAATTATTTTTATAAGTATTAATGTTAGTACTAACAAATCTTGCATATGTAAGACATAAACTTGCTACCTACTAAGATTAACTATATAATGAGATCATCTATACAATGTATAGTTGTGGACAATGGTTTATCCTTATTGGACACTTAAATGTGGGTCATTGGGCATAATTTTTGGTCTGTTGTTTTCCAAACTTATCAGAAAAAAACGGTAATCAATGTTGAATGCAAATGGCAGAGAACCTCTCTACAGATTAAGTTTTTGGATGGCAATGAAGACTGTAATTTATCTTGGAGTTTATCTTCATAGTTAGAGTTGCTTGTGGAAACCATGAACGTCTCTTAGCCATAGAAAAGCTTTCACATCTACATTGCAGTTTTCAAACCAACATTATTGTTAACAATACATTTATTTGTTGCAGTTGGCTTTCCCAACTAGATCAAACAAAGGAATGAATTCCGTCTCCTTTCCATGTCATTAACAAAAGGAAAAAAATAGATAATGAAGATTTTATCCCATGGCAGCTTTAAAATGTGATCATATTGTCTGTCCGTCGCTGTAGGAAAGTCATTTTCTTCAAAACTTCTCAACAGTTTTTGTCAAACATATAATTTATAAACATAAGATATTTCGTTTTCAAAGATGAGCTAGGTGGATGGCTCCCAACGTCGTTCACACGGCATAATAATATTGAATAGAAAAGGCTTTTAAAAGCCGGAGATCTTTAATCGATAAAGCTTCTTTTTATGTACTCAGACAAAGTCCACTTAATCCTTAAATTATTATCCTTCATAATAATATTGTACTCAGAATGACGATAGATTTGTGCCTAAAATCCATTGGTTTGGGCTTTTTTTTTTTTTTTTTATATTAGTCAATGAAATCATAAAAAAAAAATTAACTTCCTTTACTTTAAATCTAAACAAAATAAAATTCCGGTGGGGCTCGAGAAAGCAGAATCTGAAGTTGATGGCAAGGATAAATCTAAGGATGAGGATGAGGATGAGGATGATAAGGAGCCAGATGAGGACTATAAGGAAGACTGATTGTTTGGCCTTCTGTGGGATGTTTGTTTCACTATATTCTGCTATTTTTTGTATGGGCACAAGTAACCCTGAGTGGCGCAACGCTTGCATGATGAGTTTTTCTCATTGTTAGTTCTGTTTTGTGTTTTTCTTTTCTGATGGCTATAATATTAGGCTTCCATATGTTAGTTCTGTTTTGCATTTTTCTTTTCTGATGGCTATAATATTAGGCTTCCATAGTTTAGTTTGGTTGATTCAGATGGAAAAGTAGGGCTTGGCCCTTGTTGTTGTCAGATTAAATTTGTAGGGTTTGGCCCTTGTTGTTGTCAGATTAAATTTGTAGGGCTTGGCCCTTGTCCAATTGATCGGTAAACCCTTTGTAAAATGGTTTTGGGTCTACCAATTAAAACCTGATGTTAATTATAATAGTCTCTTAATTACCAAAAAAAATTCAAACAAAATAACTTGTTTTTCAATTATAAAATACATTTTATAAATAAAATTATTTTTTCAATTATAAATTATTACTTTCAAATAATTTTTATATTTGAATATAAATTATACATTTAATATAAATTAAATTAAATTTTAATTTTTATATTTATATTTTTTAATAAAATAATTAATAAGTTATAATTTTATACAAAGTATTCTTACCTCTAAAGTTTATTTCAAATTTTTCTTTTAAAACAATCATAAATTATGTTTTATAAGTTTTAAAACCTTTTAAATGTTTTTGCATGCACTAAGTTTAGGTTGGGTATAAGATCAAAGGAGAGGAATAAATAAATAAATATATAGCACTCGTTCATATTTATTTCTTTAGTTTTTATATTTATAAAATATAAAATCTCTTTAAAGTGTCAATTTTCTTGAGTTTAATATGTATATGTATGTATATATATAAGAAGTATTTACTCAATAAAAAAAATATAAAATCTCTTGAGAAGTTTTTAATTTGAAAAAATTTTGTATGAGGTTTTATATTAAGAACTCACATTTGCTTATGCTACTTAATATTAAAAAAAAAAATTATTGAAAATGTTTTAATAATAAATTAGTAAAAATTTAAAGAAATGATTACATTGATATAGTGGTTTATTATTTTATATTTATATTTTTTAAAATTATTTTATAATTTAATTAAATTAAATAATAATAATATACAAATTTTACATAATTTTATAATTAATATAATTTAATTTAAATTTTTGTTTTGGATTATTATAATTTTCAATTATATAATGTTTTATATAAGGAAAGAATCCATAAAGATAAAATTAAAAAGTTTCTTAATTTTTTTCACACGGAATCATTGCTTAGGACATTAGGGTTTATTGATTTTAACTTCAATTATGCATATAATTTATGTGGCTCATCCAACTTCACTTAAGTATGCCTTTTGAAATTGATTTATTATATTTAGAACTTTTAATCACCAAACATTTTTTAATGAAACCTCCCATTACAAACTTTACCTAAAGAGATTCATGCAAATATTTATGTGATCAAATGAATGTGTAGAATATAAAAATTTATTGAATTGCAAAAATGTATGACTTCTTATGCATCTACAACTATGTTGCACCAAAGTTGGATGGAAGCAACAATGCCTCTTCTAACCTCTAACTAAAATGGAATTAAATATGGGGAATTAAAATAAAGAAAGTAAATAAAGGAAATTAAAATGCATGAAAAGTAAATCATGAAGTTTAGGGTGCAAGAGATTCAAAGAAAATATCATTGCATCCATATCAAGGAGAGTCTTCAAACAATCAACACATGAGGAAATTGAATAGCAACAATATCTTTCCATTCATGTGAAATAAAATTTTGAAAGGAATGACAAGATGGATGAAATTCTAGTGCCACAATATTCATACATTTTGCAATCCAAGAGGACAGTGCCATTGATGGAAAGCAAAAGACTTATCAAATTTCCATCAATATTAAGCAAAAAGAGCACAATGTGGGTCTCATAGAGTGTATGTCTAACTTTTTCAAGGATAAAAGATGTTTACAATGGAGTCCATGAATTGTATTTATAGGAAGAATTCACCCAAGTTACCTTGGGTGAGAAATTATTACTTATAGTAAAAGTAAATATTTGGGTACATCTCTAACAAAATGATGCTCCTATAAATGTTACATACTTGTAAACACTCCTAAATGAGTTAATAGACCTCTAAAATGCTTGGTGGTGTAACTACATGCCAAAATACCACTTTCCAAAAATATTCCTCAAGATCTACATATTTTCTTTTGCCCCTTTGTCTATTTATGAGCGATTTGCTCTAGGATGTCAGCAAATTGCTTCAATTTGCTAGCACTTCACTCCTGTGTACCAACACTTTGATATTTTGAGATGATAACTCCATCATGCTAATAGATAGATTTTGTAAGCCAATAGATTCCTTTTAAGGAAATTATCCTCTCACACTTAGCAAATTTACGGGTTTTGGAGGTTTCAATTGATTATTTTTAAGGTTTTGTAGGCCTCAAAAATGATAAAAATCCTTAGTGACCTATCACTATATTTTTTGATACTTCAGAGGATCCAAAGCTCAATTTGTCAAAGATCCCATAACCTACCTTCATATTTGGGCATAAAGTATTCAAAATTGGGATCCCTTGCTACAAAACTCCAAAGTTGTTGGTTGTTCTTATCTCGTCTTATGGTAGTAATACCAACAACCTTTTTCATTCCTCATTCCTACGTAGTCAAATGCCTAAAAGGTCGTCTACATCTCCTACTAAGTCCCCATAAGGTTTTTAGATAACTTATCTTATTTTTAACCATTTCTTGTAGTTTGACGAGCAATATCTCCAATTATTTTACTTGCTATGTTGTTATTTTAGCTCCATCCTTTGCCTTATTGTCTTTGATAATCAAAATTTTTTTGAGGATCAAATACATTAGGAAACCTTGTAGTGAGAAGCCCCTAAATTTTATTTTTTGTTTTATGTATTGGAGCTTCTAGATAGGCCATTACATCCTTACACGTTTAGAGGTCTCTTTAGGCATTAGGGATTTTCTTCAACTTTCTAATGAGGTCTTTCTTGTATATTCTCATTTGTTGTGCTTGAGATATCATCATCATGCTAGTTGCTTAAGTACATATTAGTACCTATCCTTTATAGTCAATTTCTCCTTGATTTGCTTAATGATCCTTGCTAGCTAATTGAGGTTTTTTTTATGTTGGATACAGATATAAAATACCTCTTGGGACTTATCATCTTGGTCTTAATTTCAACCCATAGGGATTTCACTTTTTAACTTTTGACACATGCCCTTGGTCAATCGTTACCCCTTCTTTCAATTTGGCAATCTCTTCTTGGAGCTCAAATATTTGAAGATAATTTTTTTTCTAGGATACCTATAGATGTTTCAATTGGTCCTATAGCTATGATTTTTTTGTTCCATTTTTTTCCTTATGCAAGTTATTGTGAAAGATATTATAATTATTGTTTTTGCATATTAACTTCAACAAGGTGGGATTTGAGGTCCTCAACCAACTATTGCAACTTATCTTTCTCCATGACATCCTTCTTGAGGATCTCATTATTTTATTGAAGTTGTATCTTTTCTACTCTCAACTAAGCCACTAATACTTCCATGTCTACTACTTTCCTATTTGTTATATTATTTTTTGTTTCTATATAACTAAATTGTATGGCTATATCAATAAAGATTTTATTTATGAGTTAGATCATCTTATAAGGATCTATTCTAGTTAGATCTAGCTTTCGTACTTAGGTGGTGAAATTAAAAAATATTATGGTGGGTCTAGAAGGATCATTGGAAACCGCTTTCACAATGAGGATCTTCTACCTCCATATGCTAGCTAGGAATAGATACTAACTAGTGCTTGAGAGGTTTTATCCTTTAGTTATTTGTACTCCTTTAGGACCTTTCTCTTTTTTTTTTGGAGGGATTCTAATACCTCTTGTATATTGGTCTCCTCTCATTCATTGGATATGCCCCAAATGAAGTCTTGGATAGGCCTTATGGTTGTGCTTAATTTTGAGGTTGTTGCAAGCTCAATCATACAAGCACATGTGGGTGATGTCATTTTTTAAAGTAGGAGTTGGTTTTTCTAAGAGGTGGGATGTAAATATGGATGAAATTACATGGTAAGTAGAGTAAATTGTATGAAAATAGAGGTAAATAGAGATACAAAAGTGGATACCCTAGTTATCAATTGATCCAATCATTTAGCTAGTGAGGATATTATTCATGAGGGAGATAGGCTTGCAGTTTATGATATCAATGGTTGTCATATGATGATGGAGGGTAAGGGGAATGAAGTGGTGGAAGTGGTACCACTAACTTGGTCTAAGGTAGGAAGTATATTTCCTCTAGGAGAATCAATGGTTTCACTTATGGATATGGAGGGGAGTATAATAGAAGAAGGTATGGGAGAAGCAGAATAAGTATGAAAATAAGAAAAAGAGAGGGAAAATGAAGCAATAGCAATACAAAAAAAAGGGAAGTGGTGGTGGAACAGGTAGTGGCAAAGCTTGAACTAATTATTCCTAACTCAAGAAGAGTTTCTCCTTGAGGGATATCCCTCTCCTTGATCTAGGGTGATATTTGTTGCTCTACTATAGATTATTGCCATGTTCCTACAATTTCAATTTTCTTAACATTGACCCATGTGGATCGCCTTTATGCTTTTGCATATTCTCTCTTTTCATCTCTTGAAGTGTAATTCTTATAATTTCTAATATTTTTGGAACTATAGATATAGTAATTTTATGTACAATGGAAAGAGGTGGACATGGATGACTTTAAGGGTATTTTCATACTCTTCTTAACCTTTTTGTACTCCTATATTTTTTATCCTAGATAGCTAAAAAATGTTCATCAAAGGGAGTACTACATACTAGCCTTTTGGTGGTTCTAGTCTCTTAGCTCATCTTTTGCTAAGCAAGAATATTCTTCCTCAAGTATCTCAAGTTTTATAGGGCCTTCAATACCTAATTATTGGGTTTTATATCTAGATAAAAGTTATATTTGACCTTTGCATCTATATAGAATACAAACCACTTTACGGAGTTGGCATACCATTGTTGGATTAAGTACTTGTATCCTGATCTAGTCCCTAAATGCAACAACCCAATTCTAACCAACTAGGGGAATCTATTTTTATTTTTTAATATAAACAAAAGTAAAGTTCACCATATATTCTAGATAGATTCAATAGAATATTTATACCACATTCCAAGTTTGAGATGCTACAACATCCCTTGAGTGGACTGGAGTGGCCACACTCCTGCATCAACTCTGAGGATTCACCTTGTACACTACTCATATAACTTAAATAATACCTTCACATGGTCTTCCTATTTTCTTACTTTCCTTTGAAGGACAATTTAACCATGGCATAGGGATTAACTCTATCTTGTCTTTTCAAGAAGGGATGCCAATTTCCCCTACTAATTTAATTTGATTTCCACTAGTACCTAGGTGTAAAGCTTATTATAGTTTTACCCACTACAATATATGTAAAACTATTATGCTCAATTAATCCATCACCCTGATAGATTAATTGATGCGATTATCACCCATGTGACATATCTCACTTGGATGCCCAAACAATCAATCAGGGTTTCTAGTGGCTATCACACCAAATGATATGCCTTATAATATTTCCCATAGTTAATCGAGTACTTATGACTATCATTCGCATGACATCACTCACATGGATACCTCATAGTCTGTCGGGGTTCCATCATATAAACCTAGTTACAATAGGATCTAGGCTTATCCCGCCTTTAGGTCTCACTTTGGTGGTTCATCATCGACGTGCCCATTATAACCCTAAGGGATTGCTACACCATAATTCCCTTAGTTATGATACCATCCTTTAGGATCTAGCTAAGTTGGTTTCCTATGGATAATCCCTCTTGAGGAAAAAATCTCAAACCCCAAAATAAACTAAGTTCTAGCTTATATTTCTCTCCCACTCTCTCTTCCTTTTTTTTATTACATTTAGATAGACCTTCCTCTATTGCAAGTATAAAATAAATGCTTGTCATTCATCTTACTATACAAAAGCACAATTACTTTTGATTGTAAGCATAACAAAGTTAAGTATACAAATCCATTATCTCTTCATGTGCATTCAAGTAAACAATTAGATACTTACATGCATATAATAATTCCGTAGAAATATCCATAGATGATACACATATAACACATCATATATCCTAGGAAACCCTTACAGTAAAAACTCAGCCTCAAAACATCCATTTGTTTATTTGCATAAGTCTAACAATCATTGATACAACTATGTAAAAGAATCCTTATTTATTTTTCCAACATATCAAAGCCATCACATAAGAACCTCATACTTCTTATGTCCCAAAAAAAATGAATAACATTAAATTCACTTTTACAAAAATAATAAAGGAACCCCATAATTCCCTTGAATGAAATCCACATTCACTCTCCAAATCATAAATACGTAAGAACCCCTCCTTAAGCATTTTCTAAAATATAATATTGAAACCCCCATAAGTCCCAATATCACTATTGGACATTACATCCAATTACCTAAATATATCTTTCATCTTTCAAAGAACGTTAGCATAATCCTATAACAGAAATAATAAATCACCAATTAATTTAAAGGTTCAAAAGCTAAAAAACATACCCTATTATCTTGGATTAATAAATCATCAATCATCAAATCACTTTCCCAAGGGTTTAGCCTACTATTAGACTTTAACAAATGGCAATACAAAACAACTTCCTTAATCCTTCTAAGGATTAATAAAAATACATATTAACATATAACTTATTTCTTCTTTTGATTTCAAAAACTAAAACCATAAAGCAAATGAATTATTTCTAATCCAATTAAAATAGATTAGATTTCCATTGAGACAATATAATGCATCATGTATATCTCTAATAATCCAACAATATTTTCATAATCCATGCAAAAACAAATCCTTCTTGTATCATAAGAAAACATTAATTTTCTTTACTCAAAAATATAGAGTAATTTCTTCCATAGTTTATTCTAATATATAAATTTATAAATTCAACAACTGATATTAATTTACTTAGGCTTTCATAAAAAGTTGCTTTAAGTGGGTGAAATCCTATAACAAAAAGCACCCCCCTTATTGATTTTTTTAAAGCCAATTTTTCATATAAAAAGACAAAGCCACCATGGCATAAATCGTGGGTGCCTTTATTGCATGCCCAAATTAGAGAATTAAATTTTAATTTATTCCCAAACATTTAGGAGGACCCCACATCTATTGTCCATTTTAATTTGTAATAATATTAACAAAATACATTATCCACTCCTGAGGTGGTGACACAAAATCCCAAAACCTTAAAACCCTTACGCACGCTTGTGACATGAATGCCTCTAGAATTGGGCATGCTTATGCAGGTTTAAAATCTGCCACAGGTGGATCTTCAAATTCGAGGTGATCAACATTGTGTGGCAACATCCTCAAGCATGCTAGAATAAATTTTTGGCATTATATTTGCTTGGCTTTAAAAACATAGAGCCTTTAAATATTTTAAGGTAAAAACCCTAAATATTAATTCAAGCCTACAACACTCTCTATTGCTTAGGCCATGTTACATTGCAATCAATATGACATGTACCCGAGTGTAGATTTGGTGCCTTCGAACTAGGCCTAAGAGCAATCCAAAACCACATATAAGCTTAAGGAGAAATACAACATTTTTTAAAGCAAAAGGGTTTATTTTATTTTTCACATAGGAAATGGAGATCTCTTATAAAACAGAGAATCAGAACGCTTTTCAATCAAATATCACCTTTCAATTTGCAGTGGAAAATAAGAAACCATTTATTTTCTGAAAGGAAATGCATATATACATAATACCTTATATATTTGGCAGACTAGTTTGGAGAAGACCAAAGTGCACTCCAAATGAAAGATCCCTTGTTGCTTCCGCTCCTCCAAATCTTCCAAATCCCTCTCTATTTTGCACATTCTTGGTTGAGAAACAAAAACTTATTTCTTTTTTTTAGAAGATCTCTCTCTTCCTTATGAAAAAGGTTTCTAAAAGAAGATAGAGAAGATTTCATTCATGGAACAAACTCAATAACTACCCCATAAGCCATTTTATTTTATTTGGGTAAAAATCTAATTAATGTAAGGTCATTTGCTATTATTTTCTAACATTCAAAACATCAATTTCATTCTTATTTATTAATAAATATTTTTATTAATAATTAATTAGATATCCCCTTTTTAAAAACCAAACACTCGGGATATTAATAAGAGAGACTTATTAATATAAGTTGTCATAGGTAAATTAATATTGCAAGAGGGACTAATAACATAGAATACTAATCATTCCTTCCTACTACCATTTTTGAAGGTAAACATCAAACATTCTAAGTTACTTTATATCTTTCTAAAGTAAATCAAACCACAAGGAGATCTAGGAATGATATCAAGCACTCAAATGTAGAAATGATTAATGCAAAATGGAAAGACATGAGCTAGGTCTAAATATGAATATCCTGTGTCAGATCAAGTGTTTTGCTTAGCGGTGAATATTCACAAATTAGGTGAATATTAGCATTTTCAAAAATTCCAATTTACGATTTTGGGGGACCCTGGATGTCGGCCATTTCACCCGAAATTTTTGGGTAAAACAATTTTGAAGTGTCGATTTATCGTGCATTGATAATATTATTGTAGACACCTAAAACATGTCATGTTTAGTAAACCACTCATATGAGCACATCTAAAGACCATATGTCCAATTTTGGATCTTTCCAAGAGCAAGCAGTGGTTCTAACCACTCAATATGGCAGTTTTAGCCCATTTAAGCTTAGCAGCTATAGGCTAGAGCGGCCAGCAAAGCAACCAATTTAGCAGCTATAAACTAGAGTGGCCAACAAATCTTAGCCATTGTAGGCTAGAGCGGCCAGTAGAGCAACCATTTTAGTAGCTATAGACTAGAACGACCAGTAAATCTTAGCTGTTGTAGGCTAGAGCGGCCAGTTGAGCAGCCAGTTTAGCCGTTGTAGGCTAGAGCAGCCACAACTAGTCACTACAAACGATAGTGGCTAAGCCCTAAATATGTTATTTGTCAATAAATAGGCCCAATCAGGGGCGGAAGTGGTAGTTTGCATGCAATAAAGTGAGTGGGGATAACTTTGCATTCCTCCTCACAACCAGTTCACATGGGATACTTGAGACCAAAGTTAGAATTTAGTTAACTAGCCTTCAAACATAGACAAATGACAAAACTTTCTCATTTTAACAACTAGTTGGCATAGGAGACTCAAGTGGGTAGTTATATTTCAGATAACTGGCTTCCAAATATAGAAAAGACAAAAAGCTTCTCATGCTAACTCTTACTACGCATGAGAAATTCATTCCTAGGGCTTGGACATAGACCTAGGGTTTCACACTATAAAAGGTGTAAGCCTGAGAGCATCAAGAAATCCATAATCATCCATCCATGATCAAATATCAATTCTGAGACCAAGGATGATATTTTAGCAGACTTCTTTGAGAGAGCTTTTTCTTGGAGAGCATACACAACAAATCCCTATCAGATTGGAGATCAAATATGAGCACCCTTGAGGAGCAACAAAGTGATATCCAACTGAGAGGTAATCATCCATACACATATGGTAATTATTTAACATTAGTAGTAACTTAAGCCCATAGTATTTTGGTCAATAGAGAGGGATTTCATCTTAGTAGCCACTATCCTGGATAGTGGCCCGCAAACCTAGTCTAGGGTTTAGGTGTTAGTTTCTCTTATTCTGCTTTATTTATATTTCACATCATTAGCATAAGATCCATTTTGCTTCATTTATTTGCTTTTATAGCACTAGTTTCATTGCATTTATTATCATTGAGCATATTTCCTTTTATTTTTAGATTTACTGCTAACAACCTCATCCGAGGAGGCAATCTCGGATAGCTAAGCGTGTGTTGTTTTTTTCATGATCATAGGACCATAGGTACATCAAACGAAGTTTGCAACATACAAGAGCAAAAGGGATCCCTATAGGAAACAGACCTAGAGAAGGAGGCATCTGTAAGCCCTCATACATTTCCATGTGTGAAATCGGGAAGCTTTTATAAGCGCACCACCTCTTCGCGAAAGGGGCACTCCTTGCCTATTTGTAACTTATAGTATCAAAATGGGTATCCCTAAGAGGTACCGACATGTAACCGAGCTTCAATATCATTAAATAGATTCATCTTTGTTATTTCGTGTTATATGCTTTTTCTTCTTGTCTTCCATTACATCTTGGGTTTTTAAATAACATTGCAAGTAGGGTTAAAAAGGGACTGGTGTGTGCATTCTCGGGATCGCTACAGATGGCGATCATGATGGGACCTCCACTGATTTTTTATTTTTTTCCTGAATACTAGCTTATTTTTGTGTGCAATTTTTGCCACTCTGAGCTACAACGGCCAGAGATCAGTCGTCGACAACCTTAGCTGCTCCTACTAACAGTGACCATAAATTAGCCGCTCTAGTCGATAGCGACCAACACTGGAGTGCAAAAGAGGGTAGAATTTTTGTCATCTGAGCGGGATTCAAGGTTGGTACCCCTTCCCTATATTTATTTGATTTTTTGTTTGCATTTGATTTCCAGAAATAGCAAGCATAAACATAGATTAATTAGGGAAAATGAAAGAAAAATAAATAAAAACTGCATTTTGCATTTCCTAGGTTTCTTTTAGATTTCCTCTAGGCACTGCTAGGAACAACGGACCTCTTCCTGTAAGGTCTGCCCTAGTCTCCAGTGTGCTAGGCCATTGTGTTTTTGTTTGCTTGCATGTGGCCTAATTAGTGGCTATTTTCATCACAAAATAAGAGAGTGCATTAAAATCATATAGACTAGTTATAGATGCATTTGTCTGAAAATGAAACGTTCTTTTTAGGCATTGTAGAAAAATAGTCATGAATGCTAGTTGATGCATTGCTTTCTATTTCATAATATAAAAAGAATCACACACATTCACACGTATCATTTTAAACATTGAGGAGTTGGATTTCATCACCAACCCCCAATTCAGTCCGATGACGTTGGAATTCACCTTCTTCCACCGGCTTGCCCCCTAGATATCCTAGAATAGATTAAGGCACTTACTCATAGTGGTACTAGTTACTTATGTTCAAACTATCTCCCACTATTAGAACAATCATTGGTTCAGATTGGAAGAGCTATGCAAACCCTCCACTGGGATTTAAGCAGTGTACCCTAGTCTCTTTTTGAGAAAATCATGTTTGGCATTGGTGTTCTTGGTTCCCACTATGGATGAGTCCCCTCTTTCTAAATCCAAAGCAAGAGCAAGAAAGCAAAAGCAACAACATACCTGAACACACTGGAACCATTTTTACAACACATTTAATCCTTAAAAGAGATAATCATATTGTTTGCTTTGTGTGTTTCTTCATTTCTGGGGTAATCAACCTAACCCTTATTTTTCAAAGAAATATATGACACCCGCAACCTTTTTCGGAAGTCAAAAAAAATTATAATAAAAATTATGGCTAGGAGACCTCCCATGGTGAGTAAGACCTCCGATCTAGAGAGGGAATCAAGTTTTATACCCTCCATATATCATTACACTAAGAGTTGAAATCAACCCAATGAGGGGTAAGATAGAGGGAAGAGAGTTGCTAACCTTGTTGCACAATTCAAAATAGGCAAGAACCCTTGGACGGAGTTGAAGATTCATAGACCCAACACAACAAACCAATCAAATCAATCACATGGGTCACATGCAATTCATAGAGAACAAATGCTCCAAGATCAATTGGATGAGTGGGATCGAATTTATTTGAGACCGAATTCTAGAACCATAGCCACAGAATATTCTACATATAGAAGTGTAGACACCTAAAATGCGTCATGTCGAGGGCGACTACTCATATGGACATGCTACAAAACCATATGGAGGATCTTGGATAGACTCCAAGATAGAGCAGTGGTTCTAACCACTCAATTTAGGCATTTTGGCCTAATCAGGTTGAACCGTAGCCAAGATCTACGGTCTCCATTCTAAACCATGGCTGATACCTGCGGTCTGCAGTCTGGACCGCAACTGTGACCTGCGGTCTTAACTGAAGTTCAGTTAGGCCTTCCATCCGAGCCAAATTGGTTGGAATGGCCAAAAGATCTAGAAGCAGGCAGTTGAAGGACGAAAGATTCTAGAGGCTTCCATCCCAACTGTCCTAACCAACCTTCTTGGTCTTGGCTTCTCCATGAAGCTACCCCTAGCCCTAGGGACATGCTATAAATACCCCCTCCAAATGGGGTGAAGATATAGAGAGTTAATTGATCAAGAGAGCAGCGAAGCCCTATCAAATTGCATACTGAATCTGTGCATTTGAGAGCCCCTTTGCTATTCACCTAAAGACCAATTAGCCATGGATGCCCTAGGTGCCTAGGAGATTCAAGAAGCACAAATCCGGGCAAACGAAGGCCCGTCATAGCGATTTGACCACCAAATCTATCAGAGGACAACAAAGGTGATCCTTGAACATCAATTTGGACAAGGAGGTCAAGCCCACTGCCCCTAATTCTGAGGGTAAACCTATCGGGAGGTCAAACCGTGGTTGTCAGCCATGGTTCACAGTGTAGACCGCCCACCATAGCTACGGTTTGCAATAGGTGACTGATCACCTTACTTGCTTTGCTTTTGACCGCATAGATTAGTTATATTAGTCTTTTTATAGGTTTAATTGCACTTTAGAGAAACTCTGACCGTAGGAATTAGTTATTTCATGCATTGTATTAAGTAGGATTATATTGGATATTTTATGCACTTTATTGCTCCTAACTTGATATTTGATCCATGCATCATTTGCTTATTCATGTCCGTCATGTTATAGTATAATTCTTGATCTAATTAGAATAGTTTAAAGTCTTTCTTTATGATTTCTTGTTTTACTAGTTTAATGGCATTTGCATACATATTTCCTTAAAGGGCCTCATCACGAGAGGCTATCAATATTTTTAATCATGTGTTGTTGTTTCTTGTTCGCAGGGAGACAGGTGCAAGAGGAGCTTACATCATAATCCTTCCACATCGTGAAGAAGGGGGTCAACTCCACCCCAAGGCAGTTTGTGACTAATCAATAGAGCACTATAAGTGTGCCTACCCTATTGAGGGCATTGGCAATTGTAATATCGATATCATCTTTCAAGTGACCCTAAGAGGGCATTTTTGTAATCAAAGCTCATTCAAAGATTAATACAAGAAACCTTACTTTTTTGTTCAATTTATGTACTTGTGTCAATATTTGTGCTTTCATGATGGTATAGATCAATACAGTAGCTAGGTGCATGCTCCATGATTAAGTCAGAAGGCGATCACGGTGGGACACCATAATTTTAGCCCTGAGTTCTGACTTTTCTTGGCTTTTTCTTATCTCAGGCGCTAACCGCAGCTTTCAGCTATGGTTATTTTTTGGCCCATGGTTGTAACCTGCGTTCACTACTGCATCCCATAGCTCGGACCTATGGTTAACAGAGGAAAAAGTAGACAACAAGAAACTCAGTGGGCAGCAGAGCAGGAGCTAAGGTAGGCCCCAATTTCACTATCTATTTTAAATTTTTTGCTCTGTGTTTTTCCAGAAAGCATTGAACTGTTGCAAACTAGGAACTTAAATAAAAAGGTCAATGAACAAGTCTTAGTTTGTTTCCATTTTCCTTTCATTAGAAAGGCATTGTTGGGAACAACGGACCTCTGAGTGCAGTCCGCCCCTAAATACAATGACCTTGATAGAGATTGTGTGTCGTTTGCATGCTTGAGGCCCAATTAGTGGCCATGTCATTGTAATTGCATCATCAAAATATCATATAGGACATTAGCATGCATTCTTTCTGAATTTGAAATGTTCCTTTCTTTTCATGCATATCATGTAGGAATGATCATTATGCTCTTTTATGCATTTGTCATTTTTGCAAAGTAAAAGGAACCACACACACCACTTGGCACTTAAACGCTAGTGAGTTGGGCTTCATCTCCAACCACTAGTAGGGTTCAATGACGGTGGGCGTAATTTCCATCCGTTGGCCCAAATCCCATGTACCTTGTGTTACTAGACCATACCGGGTCCAAGATCCTTTCGTACCCTAAAAAATTTGCATATACTCCTCTTCGGAGGGTATGACGCTGATCGAGGGAAAATGGGTGAGGAACTGGGAGGACCTGTGCCCCCTGACCATGTGTGGGCTTCACTTCCACACATTATAGGTTGGTTTACGTGACTTGGGTTTCATCTCCAAGTTATCGAGCTACGGGTATACAGGTGAAAGCCAATTCAACTGAGTATAAAATCCAACAATCTTTCAAAACATGCGAGAGTTTCTAACACTGATACAACACATCTGAAAACAACATCAAACAGTTTAGGGCTCACAATAAAAATTTAAAAGAAGATAATCATCATTTGTATACCTTGTTTGCATAATAAAACACATCTAGACGTTAGGTACACAAATGGTGAACACACGGGGTGATCGGCAAAGGTCTAGGACCGATGCCCATGATCAACCCCCAACTGATTCACAACAGCATGTGTCGAGTCCTCACACACATGAGCGAACCGAACGATGTTCGATGAGCATTAGAGGTGACAACTCGACACGGGGAGATCCCATTGAGTGGACCCCCGATAGAGGAGCTTCAGTACACTCCTCTAGGCATAGGACTGAGTGCGAAGCTTCTCAGCATGAGGATGCTCTACTCCAAAGCCATTATCGAGACCGCACTGCACGTGCATCCATGGGATCGGTCGAGGAATATGTTGTGCAGGGGACCAAGTTGGTTCCCATACGTACTAGGTCCACAGGAGGTTCTAACCCTCCATAGTCAGAGTATAGATGGACCAGAGATCCACCCATTCAGGGGCAAGAGGATAGGCTCACTTTCGAGCATAGGTCCACCCATACTCCCATGCGTGGCCCACCATGCAAGATCACCATTGATATATCAAAGGTGGGAGCTAATGGAACACCACCGCATGAGTGGTGGAGGTCTAGATAGTTAGATGGTCTAGGTAGTGTTCTTGAGTAGCTAGGCTGCAAGCCTATAGCTCCGCCCACTCGTGCTTCGAGTGAGCATAGCGATAGTTGTATCAAGATCACTAGAGAGCATGGAGAGGCTTCTAAGCACCCTCATGTCACACGTCCGCCATCCACACATGGTGGTTCATAGTTTAGAGCACAACAGGATGTCGATGCCATCTTCATAGATAGAGGTAAAGGTGCAACACATTTGTCTGATGGGTACAGAACCCATAAGGTAGCTCGCATAGAGCATACACACCAGAGGCCTCCCACGGCCGACCAGATCGATAGATCACATAGACTGGTGTCTGAGCAAAGATGTCAACTCCTCCAAGATCAATTGGAGGATGCTCGCCTAGAGAGGCAACATATTGAAGATGAAAATATTCAAGCGCAAAGGCTCCTACGATAGAGGTTATATGAGCAGTGCATGCATGAGGAGCGTATTCTAGCTCAGAAGGAGCGCATAGAGCAGGAGGATCGGCTAGCTAGGGCTGGCCTATACCCTCCCGAGGAGCATAGAGAGCATGTGCATAGGAGGGTTGTGTCCCTAGCCGATATGCATGAGGAGCACAGAGATGCTCGTACTCATGTCAGTGCCCAATAGAGGGAGCGACTGTCATCGCTCAATGATCTTAGACAGAGGTAGCATGAGCATGTAGATGTAGATGGATACGATCAGGAGTATCCTGAGAGTTACCGAGTTGAGGAGGAGGAAGAGCCACTTCCTCCACCTCCCTCGAAGAAGACATTACCTCCTAGACCACCTCCACGTCAGCTTAGGGAGGAGGACTTTTTGTCTTCTGAGGCATACAAGGTTTTGGCCGATAAGGTCAAAGCAATAGAGAGGCAAGGC
The DNA here is from genome assembly GCA_028583015.1 of Wollemia nobilis. Lineage (NCBI taxonomy): Eukaryota > Viridiplantae > Streptophyta > Pinopsida > Araucariales > Araucariaceae > Wollemia > Wollemia nobilis. Next base: position 23,954,212 of record JAQPPZ010001195.1, read on the forward strand.
ACGGCTATTCAAAAGTTGACACTGAGGAAGATACACAATGAACCTCTAGACCCCTCGGTGCCTACGCCTCCATATCCTAAGCATTTTGATATGCCCAGGTTAGAAAAATTCAAGGGTGATGAGGATGCCCAAGAGCATGTTACGAGTTTTCTGGATGCTTGTTTCCAGATAGAGAGTCATGATGCCTTGTTGTTGCGCACCTTCATTACGACACTCTCTGACTCAGCCCGAGAGTGGTTCAACCAGTTGAAGAAACATAGTATTACTAGTTTTGAGTAGTTAGCTGATGCATTTCTTGAACGCTATTCATTTGGCATCAAGAAATAGGCCAACCTTTTTGATTTGGCTATGCTAGCTCAACGCGACGATGAGCCCATCGAGCAATATGAAAAGAGATGGCATAGAATAATGGCAAAGCTGCCATTCCCTATTCCTACAGTAGAACTGACCCGAATGTTTACAAAGAGTTGTGCCAAGCACATCTCACTACTATTGTAGCTACAGTAGTACGCTACATTCGAGGAAGCTTTGGCGCAAGCCAAGGTGATCGAGGACATCAAGTTGCAAGAAGGCAACTTGAAGCTCAAGACCAGGAAAGAGGGGTTTAAAAAGAGTACTACGAAGCAACAGGGCAAGCAGGCCCACGTGAATCAAGTAGTACTAAATCTTGGAGGAGAGGACAAGGGACAGCAAAAGCCTAATTATCAGGCCCAACCTCCTCCTACGCATTATGAGACGTGCAAAAACAATTATAAGGGCAAAAATAGAGAAGAGCGCCCACCTCGCCAGTTCACACCTCTGACGGAATCGATGACTTTGATTTTCCATCAACTGTGCGAGGCCAAGGCCATACGATTGCTCGAGGTCAAATTAGTAGATCCGAATGTGCCAAAGTCGAAGTGGCATCAAGACGATCTATTTTGCATATTCCATAGAGTGAAGGGCCATGACATCGAGACATGTTGGTCCTTCAAACACATTGTGTAGAACATGATAGAAAAAGGAGAGCTTGTAGTACCAGGCAATCCATAGGCGCCCGACAATAGAAACATGGGGATTTTCAAGAATCCACTACCTAATCATGAGGTGCCTCGTAACAATGCTGACCAGAGTCAATCAAGTGAGAGTCGAACCACCTACCCAGGGGTTCGTAGGCATGGTCAATGTTGTTACTAGACATGGGAGGTACGATCAACCGAATCAACCTCATGCTCCCATTAGAATACAAGCTACGTCGGATCAACGGCCAGCTCAGAACATTCCAGGCCCACCAACTAGACCGGTGGTGACCATAAGGAGCAGAGTTAGTTCAGAACCTACAGACAACTCCTACGAAGTTGTCAATATATGAGCTTATTCAGTAGTCCCCTAGACACAGGGAGACTCTTATGGACATTCTGAGGTCCATTGAGGTACTAGTCCCAAGATGCGCATGCATTTACAAATTTTGTGGGACATGTACAACAATGTCAAGAACCCATGATACAATTTTACGATCATGAAGTGAAGATGGTTCCTACTATTATGGCTGACCCACCGCTGCATATTATCATGTGTGTTAACCACATGCCTTTCAAAAGGGTCTTGATCGACACTGGGTCCTCGATCAATATAATTACGACCAAGGCATTGAGCCATCTCAAGTTGCCCAAATCACACATTGTGCCTACCACCTTTACATTGAGAGCATTTAACGATGCACTATGCTCGATGGTTGGTACAATTGTTCTACCTATTCAGGTGGGACTCAAGACCATCTCTGTGATGTGTCACATGATAGAGGGTGCCATGCAGTACAACATTCTACTCGAAAGGCCTTGGATTCATGAAATGCATTGCATCCCCTCGATCTTGCATCAATGCATGAAGTACATTCATGAGGGACAGGTTCACGTAGTGTCCTCGGATGAAGAACCATTCAAGTTCGTGAACCTAGCAGATTTGCCTAGGGGTTTTGTACTCCCATCGATGCACTTGGATATTCGGCCTGCTTCATTGGTTAAGATTCCAAGAGGTAAACCAGTAGCCCGTGCTCAACCATCGACATCTGTGTCACACAGATCTGAGCATACGACTACAACTTCTCTAAAATTGACTGCATCGGCAATGAATCGGCAAGACGAGAAGCTAAAGGTGAAATTGGGTGAGAAAGTAGAAGATCATATGCCCGGACCAGTCACCAATGAGACTCCCACTCCCATGGATGTGGAAGAACCTCAAGACAAAGCCGAGGAGGCACCTCAGCCTGCTTTACCTGCATCTTCAATAGGGTCATCTGCACCGTAGGTGACCGTTCATCTAGCTAGCATAGGGTTAGGTGAGTATCTTGTGCAAAATGTTACTTTTGGACCTATCCTAAAGACTGCACAAGAGATGGGCCGACCACACGCCCATCGATTTTTGATTGGATCTGTAGTGTCATTGGGTGAGCCACCCAACCAAACAAACTTCATCTACATAGGGCTAGATCAAGCGCCCACCAGAATGTCCATAGATGAGGATGATGATGAGCCATTCACTGTGAATGTGCACTATCTATCCAACCCAAAATATGCCATGCACATTTTTGAGTCGTATCATTGGCATGGACACGACCTTGGTCTTTTTGAACAAGGACGTAGGACTCCGCTCGAACCTCATTATCAGTTAGCTACTGATAGGTTTGGGTTAGGGTTATAGGTACAGGATCATGATGATTTGCTTGCTACATCCTTAGATCGCATGTACCTGAGTCTAGGGGATGATGTGGATTTTAATCCATATCACCCTAATCCTTCCAGATTTTGGAGGACTCGCTAGATGGTATCATTTGTTACCATAGGGCCACCCGATTCATATCATGATGGGCCCTTAGAGGACAACCCCGGAGGCAACCTGGGTAACCAAATCTGTAATGCTATCGATGACACTGGTATGCAGGGGCATAACCCCACTACTGTAGGTGATCTCGAGTTAGGAGATCTTTGTGATGATGATGGAGAGGAGTCCACCTCCAAAATAAGTGGACCTAGTTATGATGCAGATGATGAGTCCTCAAATGATGATCAATCTGAGGAGGAAATCGAGCCGACCTTTCTAGGTCCGGTGTTTATATGCCATCTGCTGCCTATGGAACAAGTGGAAGAGATGAATGAGCGCTTCATAGTCGATAGTGATTATGAATATGAGACAGAGGAGGCCTACTTAAGGCCTCGCCCAACTAATCTCCCACTGTTCATAGACACAATAGAGTGGTCCATCCATGGTAGTGACCACAGTGATGTAGATGAGAGGACCGATTCTAGGCTTGTGTATCCACAATATCTATTGCCTAGGGAATCGAAGCATGTTATGGAGGAAGTCCCTCCCAACACTGAGCGCTCTGAGGAAGAAGCAGTACCAGTTTACATGGCAGTATCATATATACGATCGTTCTATCGGATTTATCCGGATAGTGATGATAGTGACCGTAGAATCAGATACATGGGGCCACATCTGGCAGATCGCCCCTTAGAAGAGGGGGGAAGTGACGGATTGTATTTGTACAATGATGATGAGGATTCATTGGAGATGGCCTATTTGGGACCTCATCACCTACGTAATAGGCCTCCACCTCGAGGTCCCCCACCTATTACAGCTGCAGGTTTGCATCGGGAGATTAATCTCCATCGTAGCCTGAGGGAAAGAAGAGAGCTCGAAGAGAGGTATCAGGAACTCTTTCCCCATCCGCCTACGTACGTGGAGCTCCTTGAGCCGAGAGATCCCATTTTGTAGCTAGTGCACCGGGAGGATCCAGTTATACGGGCATCCCACAGAGAGGATCCATTTGTGCCCGTACCATCCGAGCCAGATCTTGGGTACAGAAGCTACACTTCAGATATAGAGTTTTGTCCATGTGGTTCTGGAGATCAATTCCATTCCATCAATATGGTCTCCATTGATTTGACCACTCCACTCCATAATCCAGTAGATCCATCCAAACCGCTGCATCTAAACATGGATGCTATCGATTGGGATCGCGTTGACTCATCGGTCCAGCCTGAATATTTCTTCCCTAATGAAGAAATGTTGCAACCATTTCATTTTGTGCTAGGTTGTGCTTATGATGTTTATCACGCTGAGGGTGCTTCCCACGAGGAACATGTGAACCCGGTTGATGACATCCATCTGATTCCTATGCCTCACCAGCTTGAGGAGGGATCACATATGTCAATAGAGAAAACCTTCGATGTGGATATCAGTAAAGATCCCACCAATCCAAAGAAGGTTAGATTTGGAGAGAGTCTCACTCCGGATGAGCATGATAGCATCATCCCTCTACTGAAAGAGAGACCTGATCTCTTTGCTTGGACTTACAAAGACATGCCGGGTCTAGATCCAAAATTGGTTACTCATAACCTTTCGCTAGATCTATCGAAGAAGCCAATCAAGCAAAAACTCAGAAAAATGCATCCAACAGTAGCCTTAATGGTGAAATACGAGTTGCAAAAGCTGTTGGACGTAGATTTTGTCATCTCCATCGACTATCCAGAATGGGTGTCCAATATGGTGCCCGTAGGAAAGCCAGATGGAAGGATCCGTATTTGTATAGATTTTAGAGATCTCAATAAGGCAACACCCAAAGATTCATTTCTGTTGCCAAATATCGATGCTCTGGTAGATGCTACTGTAGGTCACGAAATGCTCTCCCTTATGGATGGTTTTTTTGGATACAATCAGATTCGGATTAAACCCGAAGATCAGCATAAAACCGTGTTTATAACGCCATGGGGGACATTTTGCTACAAAGTTATGCCATTCGGTCTTAAAAATGTTGGTGCCACATATCAGCGGGCTATGACATATATCTTTCATGACTACATGCATAAAATCTTAGAATATTATATCGATGACTTACTAGCTAAGTCGTTGCTACGAGCAGAGCATGCGGAGGTCTTAAGGAAGGTCTTCGATCGCCTGATAGAGCATAATGTCAGGTTGAATCCTAAGAAGTGCGTATTTGGTGTAACTTCAGGTAAACTCTTGGGATTCATCATTTCTAAATGAGGCATCGAAGTAGACCCAACAAAGGTCAAGGCTATTCTAGAGATGCATCCTCCCACTAATATCAAAGAACTAAGAAGCCTTCAGGGCAAAGTAGCATCCATAAAGTGATTCATCGCTCAATTATCGGATAAATGTCGACCCATGAATCGACTGCTACACAAGGGGGTCCCATTTGATTGGGACGAGGACTGCCAAGCAGCCTTTGCTGAGATTAAGCAATACCTGGCAACGCCACCAGTACTAGCTCCACCAAGGCCAGATGTGCCTTTTCTGCTATATATATCGGCAACCAACTTTGCATTAGGGACCATGTTAGCCCAAAAGAACGTGCAAGGCAAAGAGCAAGCCATATATTACATCAGTCGCACCTTGGTGAGTTATGAGTCAGGATATGCATATGTGGAGAAGCTTTGTTTAGCAATGGTGTTCGCTACCAAGAAATTGTGGCATTACATGCTAATTCATACGACATATGTTATATCAAAATAGAATCCTTTGCAGTATATGATGAGCAAGACATATCATAACACACGTACTACAAAGTGGATCATGCTATTGATAGAATTTGATTTGGAATTCATCAGCCAAAAGTCCATCAAGGGACAAGTCATAGCTGATCAACTGGCTGAGGCACCATTGTCCAACAATAGGCCTCTAACCATTGAGCTTCCAGATGATGCGGTCTTCATAATATCTGAAGCTCCCGAACCCGAAGAACCAGAGAATAATGTTGATATGACATTGTTCTTCGATGGTTCGAAGTGTGAGCAAGGGGGTGGTGCAGGAATAGTGTTTTTCATGCCACAAGGAGCTCCAATGCCCTTGTCATTCAAGTTAGACTTTTCGTGCACCAACAATAATGCTGAGTACGAAGCCCTACTTTTGGGCCTCCACACAGCCATCGCCATGGGTATTAAAATATTGAACATTTTTGGTGATTCTCTGCTCATAGTTAACCAAGTTAAGGGGCTCTTTCAGTGTCGATGTCCCATACTGAAAGCCTACAAAGATCTTGTTGCCACTTATCTGGCTAAATTTGAATGGTATGACATCGAGGCAATCCCTCGTTCGTCAAATAGGTTCATAGACACCATGGCATATTTGGGGTCCTTGATCCCTCAGAATCCATCTACCGATTTTACTACCATCCATGTTAGAACGCTCTCGCACCCAACAGTGGAGCGTGCAGCCTTTGATAACAAAGAGTCAGTCAACATGATTGTTGTGGAACCAACAGCTGATTGGTTCCATAGAGCGGAAGACTTTCTTAAGCAGGCACCCTGGGAGTCATTGACTTCTCAGAGTCCTACGGGGAGTGGTACTACCATTCACCATAAGGTTGTTTCCCAGTCTGCATTTACAAAGTTAAATACGTAGGGGGAGCAAGTCATCTTAGCAATCGAAGCTGAGGCTTGTCAAAGCTGGATGTTGCAAATCCAAGACTTCTTAAAACTTGGTATGATCCCAGAGGGATTGTCGCGTGCCGCAAGATGCACATTCAAATAGAAAGTGACTAAGTATGTCTTGATAGGAGATATTTTGTACCGACACAGCTACGAAGGAGTTCTCCTTCGATGTCTTGAGCCCCAAGAGTCATCTTGGGCAATTTTAGAAGCTCACGATGGTACGTGCGGTGGCCATTTCAGCAGCATGGCTATCATCAAACGCATCCTTCGCATGGGTTATTATTGGCCCACTATGGAGAAGGATTGCAATGTGTATGTCAAGAAATGCGTTAAATGTCAGCATCATGCTAATCTTACGCACTTGCCATCACAGGCCTTATAGCCCATTCAGGCGGCTTGGCCATTTGCTCAGTGGGGACTAGATCTTATTGGCAAGATTTCTCCTCCATCGTCAAGCCGACATACATTCATTATCATGGCTACTGAGTATTTTACAAAGTGGGTGGAAGCCATTCCCCTTACAACGACCACTGGAGCTCGCATCGCAGAATTTATTCTCGAGCATATCATATGTCATTTTGGGATACCATCCAAAATAATTTTGGATAATGGAACTTCTTTTAAGAACAAAATTGTGCGGGCTTTAACGTCTAAATACCGCATTAAACACAGTTTTGCAACTCCATACTATCCGCAAGCAAACGGGCAAGCTGAGGCCTCAAACAAGACTATGGTAGCCATCTTGAAAAAGACAGTGCAAGAACACCACAAGGATTGGCATATACAATTGCCCCTTGCATTATGGGCTTACAGGACTAGCATTCGGATGCCCATTGGGGCAACGCCATTTTCACTAGTATATGGCACTGAGGCCATTATGCCCTTAGAGTTGGAAATTCCAATGCTGTGCATCGCATTGAAAGAGTTCATCGATGATGACACCGCATGGCAAGCTCACCTCGATCAATTGACGTTGCTCGATGAACATCGCGTGAATGCCCTCGAGCATCTCTATGTTTATCAAGAGTGATTAAAATGAGCTTACAATGTCAAAGTCCACCAGAGAGACTTTGAAGTTGGGGATCTTGTGCTGAAAGAGAACCAACAGAACTCGAATTTGCTACCTGATATGCGAGACAAATTCATGGCTAATTGGCTAGGGCCTTACATCATATCTAAAAATATTGGTCTAGGTACCTATCGCCTAACATCGCTAGAGGGTGTGGAAGAGCTTGAGCCTCTCAATATCATCCATCTTAAGGTGTTCTATGCTTGAGAGTGTAGTAAAGGCACCAAAGGCATCTGTAAGCCCTTTGGTCAACCCAAAAGCTCCGAGGGTTTGTCCACAACCGCTCGGTCATCCCAAAAGGCTTCGAGTTCTCGAATTGAGAAGCTTGGTCAAGTAAATGCACCAAAGGCATCTGTAAGCCCTTTGGTCAACCCAAAAGCTTCGAGGGTTTTGTCTCAACCGCTCGGTCATCCCAAAATGCCCCAAGCTCTCTGTTGAGTAGCTTGGTCAAGTAAAAGCTCCAAAGGCAGTTCCTCGCCATTTGGTCATCCTTAAAAGCTCCAAGGACATGTACTCATCGTTTGGTCAAATATGGAAGCTCAAAATCCATAAAAATCAAGAAAAATATATAAAATTCCAAAAAAAAAACTGGAAAAGCTTAAAATTCAAAAACATTTGCTTTTGCATTTCGCATTTTCATTTGCATTCACGCATTGCATATAGGCATTTGTCATCCATTGCATTCCATACAAGAATGGATAGTGTGTGTCAAAATCTTACAAATGACACCACGTTTGTGTTTCAATCATGCACCCTTGCATTATATCATCTATCATCTATCACAGTGAGTAAATGTGTTTTTCAACACAACCCATCCTGTTGCTATGAAGAATATGCTAGAGTTTTTCGGTCATTCAAACATACCTAGTGGTCTTCTCAGGAGTTGGTAAGAAATCATGTTTTGCTTTTGACGGTTGAGGTCGAGTTAGTATAGCCCTTAGCATATCAAAATCTTGTCACTAATGAACAAATTAAAAAGAGTCTTAATAAGGACTAGGGGAAGATGAAGCCGCGAAGCAGGACCGGGTATCCTGAAGCGAAAAGAATTATTCTTGCTTATCCCTCTGTGTGGATGGTACGAGAAATGTGGGTAATTGGCAAAAGGACAGGTTCATTTCCTACCCATAAATCCCTTGCTTATGATAAAATGAGCAATATCCCCTAAGTGATATCCCACATCAATCCTCAAGATTGATACCCTTCATCGATATCATAAATCGACATCCCAGATTGATATCCTACATTGATATCATACGATCGGTATCACAGATCGACACTGCAGATTGATGTCCTCCAGATTGATGTCACATATCGATACTCTAGAATCGATATTACAAAAGTAGTTCCCCTCAAAGTTAAATCCACAAAGGACATTTTTGAAGCTCATAAATCCAGAAACAAAGATCAAATGAAGATCGAGAATAAAAGAAAAAAATTTCCAGAGATCAAATGAAGATCAAATATAAAGATCCAATGAAGATCAAAAAATCAAAGGCACGACAAGGTCAAATGAAGATCACAAGATAGTGCAAAAATGAAGATGAAGACAAACCCCTTGCTTAAGAATCAGAAACAGAATAGCACAAAGCTAACATTAGTGATTCTTATCAGTTTGTACAAGCAAGTATCCCGATCATACACAGAGAAGGAAGGAGTGGGCCTGAATCCCTAGAATTGCTCGCACTACTGTACCTTACACACGATGATATGTCTGATGCATTAGCATTTTTCTTATGTACAGACCAATGTTTGAATGTGGATGAGCTAGCTTCAGGTGTCCTGCATCGCTTAGCGGTATGAGTCCAACTGAAATCTAAAACTAAGATTGGGTAAGACATTTGTGGATCCCCTATCTTAGCAATGGGCTAAAAGAATCTCGCCTGACATCGGGGTATGCTTATGTCTTACCAAAGTTATGCACTTGCACACATAAAGGTAATGAACAGTTTTGGCCTATCTTAACAAAAGCCTCACGGTTCAGAAGTCTAACATGGTGAGTATACAACTTCTGATTAGACAACTAGGGTATTTGAGTCTCATGGAAAACCTCAAAAGTTCCCAAAATAGCAACAGGATGGCAAAAACCGCAAGCCATCAAAAATAATAAAGTCATTCAATCAATCAAACTGCAAAGTATCTATCCATGATACATTATTATATTGAGCACAATCAAAGATATAGGATAGATACCGGATGAATATCAGAAATGATGTTTAGACGGCCACTGACTATATAGTGCAAGGAATGAATATCGAATGACATATCAAATCATTTACATTATACCAATCCATCTCATCTCATTTCATATATGGGTGATTAATTGATTAAGATCTTGTAATGAGAATGATCAATTATTTTGCATGATTGTTATACATTCTGTGGTGTCATATTTTAAAAATTGATATACACAGTTTACATTCATTCCTTATGTTTTAAGTGATTAAAGCATACAGGTTCATTTCCATTAGATTATGATTATGTACATAATGCATTACCATACATTGCATAGCATACCATAAACCGCATAAAAATAAATGCTTGCCCACAAAGCAAAAATAAATATGCGTTTAAAAATAAACATCGCATCTAGAGGAGGGTGACCCTAATGTTTAGCTCATGTATCTGGTCTTGCGCCTCAGTCAAGCATCGCTCCCTGTCAGCCACTTTCGCCTCCATAGTGGCAATGGTAGTGTATCTCTCTAGCTGTTGTGTATGAAACCATCCGAGCTAACTCTGCAAGTCAGCCACCTGAGCTAGCAACCATCCCTCTACACTGTCAGGAGGGACCTCACCCTCCTTTGGAATATCCTCCTCAGGTTCAATCTCAGGTATATCCTCGATGGGCCTCTTCGGTGGCCTCACAAAGTGTGACTACTAAACAACCTTGGGATGCTTCAAAGTGACCCCACAAATCTCATACAAAGTCTGATCATAGAGAAACTTATAAATACACTGAACAAGTTACACTAGCTAGCCAAAGCAGAGAAACAACATAAACCTCTTCAAGGAATCTGTGAATCATAACTACAAGAATGAATTCATATAAGCATGAGTCTTCTATGACCGTGCAATTTAACCACATGTTACGGTTATAAAATACTTTACACAAAGAGCGAGAGATTGTAGAAGCTCTCAAACATGATAAACAGAGAGAACGGTTGTTGCACCAACATGAGCAATGTTTAAGGGAGCAAGCTGAGCAGCTAGCTCATAGCAACCAACAAGCAAATAGAAATTATTATAAAAGAGATAAATGCAATGACTTATCAAGAGAAGGGCGCACTAGACAAGAAGAAAGCCCACAATGAAACCACCATTTAAACCATGAACAAAATCAACTTGGTGGTGAAAGGGTAAACATGATAAATAAATATCAGACACATCTTGAATCCCCTTGTAGGAGGGAGGAGCATAGAACAAGAAAAATGGATAGAGGACTACCTCAATTAGCGTGAGTGGGTCTACAAGAAGAGGAACTCCTTGCCTCAAAGGCATTCCAATAACTTGTTGAAAATATGAACTCCTTTGAGAAACAAGAGATGGTTGGGAACCAACCAACATTAAGCAAAATATACAACCAACCATTGTGTCCATAAGTTCCTAGCCCTGCGTATCCTAAGCATTTTGAGATGCCTAGGTTGGATAAGTTTAAGGTTGAATAGGATGCATAAGAACATGTCACCAACTTTATCAATACATGCTTTCATCTAGAATATAGCGATGCCCTTCTGAGAACCTTCATTATGAAATTTTTTGGGGCTACCACCAAATGGTTCAACCAGCTTCCCAAGCATAGCATATCCAGTTTTGAACAACTAGTGAATGCATTCTTAAAAAAATCTCTTTTGGTGTTAAGAAGAAGGTGAACCTCTTAGACCTGACCAACCTAAATCAGTATGATGATGAGCCAGTCATGGATTATGGGTATAGATGGAGAAAAATCATGGTAAAGTTATCATTTTCTGTCTCGATGGAAGAGTTAATCTGAATATTCACAAAAATCTATGCCAAACACATCTCATTACTATTACAACTATAGCAGTATGATACATTCAAATAAGCCTTGGCTCAAGCCAAGCTTATTGAAGATATTAAGGTTGAAGAAGGATACCTAAAGCTCTGTAGTGAGAAAGAATGGAATGAGAGCACACAACATCAACCACAACAGGCCCAACCTACAGATGTCAACCATATCATGTTAAGCATTCCAAAAATAGCACAGAGCCAACAACAAGAAAACTATCAGGCTCAACCTCCTACTATGTATTACAACCAGTGCAACAAGAATCAAGGCAAGGGCAAAAAGAAACAACCCCCTCACAACTATACACCATTGCCTGAATCCTTAGCATCAATTTTCAATTGCCTTTGTGAGGCCAGGGTTTTTAAATTGCCTAAGGAGTGCATCCTAGATCCTAATTTCCCCAAACCTAAGGGGTATAGGGAATATCTCTATTGTTTTTACCATCGGAAAAATGGCCATGATATCTAGGATTGTGTTGCATTTAAGAATATAGTGCAGGATATGTTGGATAAGAATGAATTGCAAAACATCAACATATTCAAAAATATTCTCCCCAATCATGGGGCCAACAAAAATCAAGTTGAGCACGCCAATTAAATGTGCATAGCCCCTCCCGAGGAGGGTTTTATTGGTATGATCAAAACTACAATAAGAAGCAAAATATGCTTTGATCAGCCCAACATACCAAAAAATTCAACTAAAGTTGATAATCTATCACAATCCACACCAACAATAAGTTCAATGCACTTACAAAAGGACCCTGTGATTGCCTTTCATAGGCAAGAGATTAAGACAATCTCTCAGGATGAACCTGATCCTCCGCTCCACATCATAGTAAGAATCAATAAAATTTCGTACAAGAGAGTCTTGATTGAAACTGGGTCATCCATCAACATCATCATAGTTGCAGCTTTGAAGTATTTAAATCTGCCACCTTCACGCATTAAGGCCACAACATTTACATTAAGGGCCTTCAATGATGCTACTTCCCCAACAATTGGCATAATAATCCTACCTATACAGGTTGGGATAAAGATGATACCTACATTGTGCCATATCTTGGAAGGTGAGAGACAGTATAACATATTGCTAGGCAAACCATGGATGAGAGATATGGAATTCATACCTTCCATAGTGCACCAAAACATAAAATTCATACATCAAGGACAAGTCTATGTGGTCCCCCATGATCTTAAGCCATTCAAGTATTACAAGAAATTTTATGAGACACAAGAAAAAGTGCCTTCTCAAGAGTTTGTGGCAATGGTCAATAGCGAGATAGAGGACCAAGTGACTCTAAAGCAGATAAAACAAGATGTGGTGCAATCAGATGTTGCTTCCCCATTGAAGGGATCAAGACCATTGGCATTAGTCACCCCTAACTCACTTCTCATGGTGCCTCCTCAAGAACAAGAACAATTGTTCCTCCCACATCATATAGGAGGTATCAAAGCTAGTACAATGCAACACTACAAAGTGAAATAGAAACATGAACTAAGTCATAAAAATGAGAATGTGGATACCACTAACAAAGTGGATCATCATGTAGCATCCACATCAACTCAAATAAAGGAAATGGGTGAGTTACAGTTACCTAGTGTATCTTTAGCACCTACTTTATCACCTCCTTCAATAGACAATGGTATTTCAAACCAATCGCTAGAAATACACATGAAAGTCATATCGGTCTTGGATCATATGCAAAATCACCTCTATAATATAGAGGTACAAATGGAGAAACAAAATGAGGCATTGAAATTTATCATGAACCAACTTGAGAGATAGAAGCAACCTTTATCTAAGGTCAAATTATCTCTTGGGCAGCCACAAGAGAAGCCTCAACAAGAGCCCCCTGAGCCAACAAGTGACATACCTAGGGCTCAACCTGGTCCTCATACTAGGCCTAAGCATGCTAAACAATAAAAGTAGCAGCAATGTATTTGGACTCCTTTAAATGAGTCTATATCGGATATTTTTCAAAAGCTACAGGAAGCTAAGGTCATCACCTTACCTGACATAAAGCCTCTATACCCAAATAGAGCTAAACCCAAGGGTTATAGGGAGGACAATTACTACATATATCATAGAATAGAGGGGCATGACATTTATAATTGCAAATTATTCATACGTGTAGTTCAAGACCTCATAGACAGTGGGGCATTTCCCATAGATGGTTCATTCATTTCATCTCATCAAGACAGAGGCACCCTGTAGAGGTTTGTGCCCCAATTGGGAGAGCTAATTTTTGTCACTCTTCCTAAGCAAGATGACTACATTACAGTAGGCAACATGCACACTGGGGGCACCTAAGGTATCATACCTTCCCCCTGTAACACCAGAAAAATATCAAAAACATTTAGATAACTTCAAAATATACAAAAACAATATAAAACATAAAAATACAAACAAATCAAAAAATAGTAAAATAAAAAATAAAAGGCACCAGGGGCATCTCTAAGCTGCTTGGTCAAATCTCACCAAAAATGCTCCAAGGGTATCTTTATACCGCTTGGTCAAATTCACATTAATAAAAACTGCTCCAAGGGTATATTTATGCTGCTTGGTCAAATTCAAATTAACCAAAAATGCTCCAAGGGTATCTTTATGCCACTTGGTCAAATTCACATTAATCAAAACTGCTCCAAGGGTATCTTTATGTTGCTTGGTCAAATTCAAATTAATAAAAAATGCTCCAAGGGTATCTTTATGCCGCTTGGTCAAATTCAAATTAATAAAAAAATGCTCCAAGGGTATCTTTATGTCGCTTGGTCAAATTCACATTAATCAAAACTGATCCAAGGGTGTCTTTATGCTGCTTGGTCAAATTCAAATTAATAAAAAGGCCCCAAAGGCATCTTAAAGTCCTCTGGTCAAATCAAATTACAAAAGGCCCCAAAGGCATCTCAAAGCCCTTTGGTCTAATCAAATCACAAAAGGCCCCAAAGGCATCTCAAAGCCCTTTGGTCAAATCAAATCACAAAAGGCTCCAAAGGTATTTTAAAGCCCTTTGGTCAAAAGCAAAAATAATACAATAATCAAAAAGTAAAAAAACAATGCAAAAATAAAAAATACAAAAATATTTGCATCTCACATCTGCATTCACATAGTTGCATTACATCTATTTCATTTGCATATGTTATGATCACAGTCTTGCAAACAATGCCATAGTTTGTATCACAATCACAATATTCAAGTCCATCTTCATCCATGTGTGTAATTGTGTTTTTCAACACAACCATTTCGTGTTGCTATAAGAAATATACTAAGGTTTCCTATTCATTCAACCATATCTAGTGGTATTATCAGATTTTGTAGAAAGCCACCTTGATTAGTAGAGGGCAAGGTCCAGTTGTGATAGTACCTTGGATATTCAGGATCCCATCACTAATTGAAACACTAAAATCCTAGCTGGTACCAAGGAAAGGTGAAAGCTACAAAAGTTGTCTAGGTTGCCTTAAGCAAAAAGGATCTTCTTTGCTTATCCCCCTGTGTGACCGATTCAAAGGTGCTGAGAATTGGCAAAAGGACAAGCTCTGTCGTACCCAATTAAATCCCTTACTTTAATCAAAATGAGCAAAAATCTTGAGTCAAAACAAATTTTAAATTCCAAAATTCATTGTTCAAAGTATCAAAAGCACAAAAACAAAGTGAATAGTGATTATCATCACTACAAGAATCCCTTGCTCAAAGAAAAAAACAAAAACAAAAAAATCAATCAAAAATAAACAGTGATTCTCATCACTAAGCATGAGCAAGTATCCCAAATAAAATGAAGAAAAGAAGGGAATGGAGCTTGAATCCCTAGAATTCTCAGTATTATATAAAATTGGAAGGATATATCCTTACGCATGATGATATGTCTATCACAATAGCTTTGGCATTTGTATAGACCAATGTTTGCATGTGGATGAGCTAGCTTTAGGTACCCCAATACTGCCTAGTGGTATAGTCCAACTAAGTCCAACATAAGGATGATATGAACACTTGAGGATCCCTGATCTTAGCAATGGGCTGAAAGAATCCCGCCTGACATTGGAGGAAATGCTCGAGTTCTATCTAAATATATATTCATTTGCACACATAGATATAATGAATATCTAGATACAGAGTGAAATCCTTGCTTTTCAAAAGTCTTGTATGGTCATTACATAGTTGTTGATAGGGTAATTAGAGTGTTTGAAGTCTCAGGAAAAACCTCAAAAATTCCTACATAGCAAAAAATCATTCCATCAAATCATACATACATATCACCTCATCTCACCCCACATTTTATTTTTAAATGATTAAGTCTTATTATAATAATTATTGTTTATTCATGATTTTTATACATTCTGTGGTGTCACCCATTAGATTGTTAAACTCATATCACATGCATACCTTATATTTTAAGTAATTAAATCATACAGGTTCATGTACATTAGAACACCATCATAATGTATTTCACACATTTCATTTATCATATCATAACAATACAAGTTAATATGTGTACAATTAAATCAAAATTAAACATACATTTAACAATAAGCACTGCATCCATAAATGCATACATCATAAGTAGTCCATCTACATCTAAGTCATACCATCTAAAGCATATGTCCATCATCTAGCTAGCACATGTCACCAATACATTGCATACATATAGCATAATCAAATCATTATCTAGGCATAGCATCCATCATTGCATCCATAGCATAAAATCAAAACAAAAACATTTCTAAACATCAACTGGGGTAATATTGGTATCATACCTCCCCTAGTCAAAAAAATTAAATAGTTAAGCAATCAATGTACAAATGCCCCAAAGGATGCAAGCCCTTTGGTCAACTTAACAAATGCCCCAAAGGACACAAGTCCTTTGGTCAACTTAAAAAATACCCCAAAGGACACAAGCCCTTTGGTCAACTTAACAAATGCCCCAAAGGACGCAATCCCTTTGGTCAACTTAACAAATGCCCTAGAGAGCATAAGCCCTTTGGTCAACTTAACAAATGCCCTAGAGAGCATAAGCCCTTTGGTCAACTTAACAAATGCCCCAAAGGACACAAGCCCTTTGGTCAACTTAAAAAATGCCCCAAAGAGCATAAGCCCTTTGGTCAACTTAAAAAATGCCCCAAAGAGCATAAGCCCTTTGGTCAACTTAACAAATGCCCCAGAGAGCATAAGCCCTTTGGTCAACTTAACAAATGCCCCAAAGGATACAAGCCCTTTGGTCAACTTAACAAATGCCCCAAAGGATGCAAGCCCTTTGGTCAACTTAACAAATGCCCCAAAGGACACAAGCCCTTTGGTCAACTTAACAAAATCCCCAGAGAGCATAAGCCCTTTGGTCAACTTAACAAATGCCCCAAAGGACACAAGCCCTTTGGTCAACTTAACACATGACCCAAAGGATGCAAGCCCTTTTTTCAACTTAATAAATACCCCAAAGGACACAAGCCCTTTGTTCAACTTAACAAAAGCCCCAGAGAGCACAAGCCCTTTGGTCAACTTAAAAAATGCCCCAAAGGACACAAGCCCTTTGGTCAACTTAACAAATGCCCCAAAGGATGCAATCCCTTTGGTCAAATTAATAAATACCCCAAAGGACGCAAGCCCTTTGGTCAACTTAAAAAAATCCCCATAGAGCACAAGCCCTTTGGTCAACTTAATAAATACCCCAAATGACGAAAGCCCATTGGTCAACTTAAAAAAATCCCCAGAGAGCATAAGCCCTTTGGTCAACTTAACAAATGCCCCAAAGGAATCACAAACCCTTTGGTCAAATCACCCCACAAACATAGCAATCTACGTTTTTGCTCAGCATTATTTTTTTCCACATAGCACATCACAAAAAGGGGCATCTGTAGACACCTAAAATGTGTCATGTTTAGTAAACCACTCATATGAGCACATCTAAAGACCATATGTCCAATTTTGGATCTTTCCAAGAGCAAGTAGTGGTTCTAACCACTCAAAATGGCAGTTTTAGCCCATTTAAGCTTAGCAACTATAGACTAGAGTGGCCAACAAAGCAACCAGTTTAACAACTATAGACTAGAGCAACCATTAAATATTAGCCATTGTAGGCTAGAGCGGCTAGCAGAGAAACTAGTTTAGCAGCTATAGACTAGAGCGGCCAGCAAATCTTAGCTGTTGTAGACTAGAGCGGCCAGCTGAGTAGCTAGTTTAGCCGTTGTAGGCTAGAGCAGCCACAACTAGTCATTGCAGATGATAGTGGCTATGCCCTAAGCCCTAAATATACAATTTATCGACAAATAGGCCTAATCAGGGGTGAAAGTGGCAGTTTGCATGTAATAAAGTGAGCGGGACAACTTTGCATTCCCCCTCACAACCAGTTCATATGGGAGACTTTAGTCCAAAGTTAGACTTTAGTTAACTAGACTTCAAACATAGACAAATGACAAAAATTTCTCATGCTAACAACCAATTTGCATAGGAGACTCAAGTGGGCAGTTATATTTCATATAATTGGCTTCCAAACATAGAAAAGACAAAAATATTCTCATGCTAACTCTCACTATGCATGAGAAATTTATTCCTAGGGCTTGTACATAGACCTAGGGTTTCACACTATAAAAGGTGCAATCCTGAGAGCATCAAGAAATCTATAATCATCCATCCATGATTAGATATCAATTTTGAAACCAAGGATGATCTTTTAGCAGACTTCTTTGAGAGAGATTTTTCTTGGAGAGCATACACAACGAAGCCCTATCGGATTGGAGAGCAGATCTAAGCACCCTTGAGGAGCAACGAAGTTCTATCCAACTGAGAGGTAATCATCCATACACATATGGTAACTATTTAACATTAGTAGTAACTTAAGCCCATAGTATTTGGGTCAATAGAGAGGGATTTCATCTTAGCGGCCACTGTCCTAGATAGTGGCCCACAAACCTAGTCTAGGGTTTAGGTGTTAGTTTCTCTTATTATGCTTTCTTTATATTTCACATCATTAGCATAAGATCCATTTTGCTTCATTTCTTTGCTTTCATAGCACTAGTTTCATTGCATTTATTATCATTGAGTATATTTCCTTTTATTTTTAGATTTACTGCTAACAACCTCATTCGAGGAGGCAATCTCGGATAGCTAAGCGTGTGTTGTTGTTTTCATGATCACAGGACCACAGGTACATCGAACGAAGTTTGCAACATATGAGAGCAAAAGGGATCCCTCTAGGAAACAGACCTAGAGAAGGAGGCATCTTTAAGACCTCATACATTTTCGTGTGCGAAATCGGGAAGCTTTTATAAGCGCACCACCTCTTCATTGAAGGGGCACTCCTTGCCTATTTGTAACTTATAGTATCGAAATGGGTATCCCTAAGAGGGACCGACATGTAACCGAGCTTCAATATCAATAAAGAGATTCATCTTTGTTATTTCATGTTATATGCTTTTTCTTCTTGTCTTACATTTCATCTTGGGTTTTTAAATAACATTGTAAGTAGGGTTAAAAGGGACTGGTGCGTGCGTTCCCGGGGTTGCTACAAGTATTAGGTATTTTTTTTAAATTCGCCGACACTCCCGCCTAAGTCGTGGAGCATTTTTGCCACTATTTTTTAAATTTTTAAATTATCCCACCAAATTCGCTAACTATACCACTATATATAAGTAACAAGCCAGAGATAGTTTTCATTTATAACATTCAAAAAGTAAAACTCTAAAGCGAAAAGATGAACTGAAACATTCGATCTATTGTAGATTCCATCGAACTTTAGTTGCAAACCCAAAACTTCAAAGTTCTATACATGGATCGACACGACATAGTTCTCCACCCGACACGATGACCGGATGTTATATCCACCCGGATCGGTAGTCGGTCTACTTGTTCCACCCGAATAGCTAGTTCCAACCGGGTCATCTGTCAGATTGCATATTCCACCCAGACCGTTAGCCGGTGAGCTTCTTCCACCTGGATCAGTTGCTGAACTTCCTATTAATCACAATTCAATGATCGACATATAATTTCTACTCAGATCAAATACCGGTCTTCTAGTTCCACCCGGACCGCAAGCCGGATCGACCGTTCACCTAGACCGACCACCCATTTCTTGCACGAACCGCCCGATGGGTCTCTTTTTAGATGGACATTTTCCTACAACAAGTACTCTATTTCTCTTTAGACATTTGAATCTGTGATCCTATATTTTTTGGTTTTACAGAGAATAATAGTTGTAGCACTTGTAATAATAAGATCTATTTTTTTATCATCTAATTTTTGGTTTTTCTTTAGCTGTGTTTTTATCATTTACTGAAAATAAATCAATGCTCTGTTCTCCATTTTTCCTCCTATTTTCTATCTATATTAAAACTCTTTGATTCTCTATTTCCATTAAGATCCCATTTTCTATTACAAGATTTTTAAATAGGTAAATATTGTGGTTCTCTATGGACAAAGTGATGCTCTACTTCTTGTCCACTTTGTACTAGAATTTTATATTTTTCAACATTTTGTATCTCTGATTAAATTGTATTTCAAATTTATATTGATTGGTTTTTTGCTCTTATTAGTTATAGGTACTATCTCCAAAAAATAGAGTATTTGAATACCCTAAAAAAATCACAATAAAGAATGACTGGAAACAGGTATTTATTTTCTTCCAACCATCTATACGTTTATTCTAATTACAATATTATCTTAAGGCTTCACAGAAGTAAGATGTCTTCAACATTTTATTACTTTTCTAAATTGAAAAATATTTTCTTTACAAGTAAAATGTCACCTACTGGCGATGCAAAGAAGGGGGCCAAATCTGAAAAGAGTCTCCTGAATTATTTTAGCCATACGTTGAAATCGAGTGAGCCATCGACATCTGTGCAAATTCAAGGTACAAATGATTTTTGACTACTTAACAGTTAGGTGTATTTGTTAGTTTAAATAATGCTTTCTTCCTCAAATGGTTAGGGTGCCTCTAGCCATATTGCATGATGATATAAACCATATTTTTGTTTGTTAGTTTATTTTGTTAAATTAAAAAATAATTAAGAATAGTATTGTATGCTACTATGCAGAATACCATGTGGACCCTGATATGCATCCGCTTGAAGATATTCATCACCAAGAGATGACTTCTAATGAAAATTCTCTTAACAATGACATCCAACAAGCACTTGAAGATAATCCTCAAAATAACATAGTTGAAAATGAAAGCGATAAATCAAATACATTACAAACTTCTTTTGAATCTACAAGCGAGAAAAATAAAAAGTGGAAGGCATCTAACTGGGCTATTGGAAGGGCATTTAAGAATGAATGGGCAGAAAAATTTCCATGGATAGAGCCTATCCTAACTAATGACAACCAAGTCGATGATAAAGTATGTAGATGCAAAATTTGTAGTTGGAAACTGGGCAAGGAGCATAGGTTGCAAAATAAGATAGATACAATAGAAAAACATGTTGGCAAAGTTTATGTAAAATTTAAAGGAAGTGATGGTGAAATTATTAAAATAGTTAGGTGGAAGGATGCATCAGAATGTATGCATGTCAGATATGCAATAGAATATGACAATCACTTAAAGGAACAACAATCTCTTGTTGAGAAAGGTGCAACAATTGAAGCCCATTTTCAAAAAATGAAAAAGATCACCTTAGGGGTAAAAGGTTTATAGTTTGTTGTTGTACTTAGTATTCTCAAGAAGGGTAGACCCATGTCCGATTTTATTGATTATAAGCACCTATTTCAGTTGGTTGGTTTGCAAAAAATTCTGAGTTGCCATTGGTCTGATCGAAGTGGTTGGAAAATGGTAAAATGTCTATCATTAGTAGAGAAGGAGGACCTGAGGGAGAGAGTAAAACTTTCTAGATTCATTTCACTATCTATTGATGAGGTGATGGTTGTGGACAACACATCTTGGATTTGTATGCATGTGTATACTTTTCAAAATAATGTCAGGCAACCTAGTTTGCTAGGATTACATAAGATGGTTGAAAATTCAAATGCAGAAAATATTTATAATGTTGTTGTGACTAGTTTAAAAGATATTGTGGGAATGAATGACATAGACATAGCCTCAAAGTTAATATGTGTTGGAGTTGATGGAGCTGCTATAATGCAAGGGCATAGGAGTGGTCTCTGTGTTCGACTACAAACCACAATTGCACCATATATGATACCCATTCATTGCATGGCTCATAGAGTGAATCTTGCATATAAAATCGTGAGCACTTTTGAAAATGTTGTGAGAGTGGAAGACCTCATTCATGAAATACATTCTTATTTTTCTTGCAGTCCAAAAAGGTTTTCAGAGTTTCAACAGTTTGCACTAGGAGTTACAGAAGGAAAAAAATGTTAAAATATGTAGATACAAGGTGGATTTCATTGTATCAACCTGCACACAGAGTTTTTATAGAATATCAGTCATTAACAGGGTTTATGTATGCAAGTAGTCGAGGAGTTGATAAGGCAAAATATTTGTTGTTTCGTTTGACTAACTTTGAAACCCTGCTGACGTTATGTGGTATTCTTCCAATGTTACAAGAAATGAGTAGATTGATAAAATTTGCACAAGAGAGATCCATCTATATCATTGATTTCATAAGGATGAGAAAACAAATATGTGTTGTTATTGAAAATTTATGTGTTCAAAGCAGATTTTAAAGATCCCTTGTTTCATAGTTGGAATACATTGACAAACGTGAACGATCCAGAAAGCTATTTGAAGTTTGACATCAATGATCATATTTGTATTAACAATCATGGAAAGTTGATACCTCTTTATTATTTTGAAAGGCAATCAAGTATAGGTGTGGATGGTGTTGAACAAGTTCTTGTAACACACAATAGATTTCATGTTGTATTATAGAAAACTAGAACAAATTTGTCCAATATAGCAAAATATTTGACAAGTGAGATAAGAGATCGGTTTCAGAGAGATGAGTTGCTTGAGGCCATGGGTGTGGTTAACCCCATGTTTTGGGGTTCTAATAGTGACTTCAATTCGACAAATGAGTTGTTTGTTAAATATATGATGAAACTTATTGAGCATTTTAGTAAAATTGTGGAAATGAATGGTGTTACAATCAATGGTATACTCAACAAAAATATTTTGAAAGAATAGTCAACACATTTTGGAAGAACAATGCTTGGGCAAACATCACTTTTGAGTAACATCCATGAGACTGGTTCCATTGCACGTTTGTGGCAAAAATTGTATCCAAGTACTATCCTACAAGATACTATAAGTGAATACTTCTATTTATATGAATTATGTCAAACAATGATTTTGGGATCAGTGGAAGACGAGAGGGTTTTCAGTGCACTATCTTTTGTGAAATCTAAGCTTCACAATAGGTTGGACAAAAATTTAGAAAATTGTTTGAGAATATATGTATCATCCTATCAGTTGGAAAATTTTCCCTATGATAGAGCAATTGCATTGTGGAATTCCCTTGCAGGCAGAAGGAGTGTGTTGAATATGACCGATATGGAAGATGATGATGCTTTCAGTGATCAGAATGTGGAGACACAAATATCCACTATGCTTCATAGTGATGTAGAACAAGCAGAAAACTATTTGTTCAAGCTACCTGATTTGTGATTTTTTTAGTATTACAATTTTTCAAGTATTTCACAATTTGAATTCATTTGACATCAGATTTCACAATAGAGATTCTGGACAAGCTGAGCATTGTTTGTTTCAGCTACTTAATTTGTGATTTATCCAGTATTGTGATTTTTCCAGTATTTCACAATATATTGGAATTGATTTGATATCAGATTTCACAAAATTTGATTATTAAGAAGTTTTCATGTTCTGCTCTTTGTTGTTTTTGAAATAGGTTTAATTGCCTTTATATCATAGTATTTGTTTGTTTCCATGACCTGAATTGTAATTTTTTACAAGTATTTACAACATTGATTAATATGAATTTGTTAGTTATCATTTTCATCTATAAATTTTTTACAAGTATTTACAACATTGATCAATATGAATTTGTTAGTTATCATTTTCATTTTCAATATGAATTTGTGTTTATTTGTTATCACAAGATTGTTTCATCTATCTTAATTGTAACTATGATTTATAACACAACATTGTCATTCAAATTATATGTTTTATGATTTATAACATAGCATTGTCTTTCATAATTGATTATAAATGTATGAGTATTATTGTTTTTGAAATGATTTCAACTGCATTCATATTGATATTGAGATTATAAATAGTTAAAATCATTTCAAAAACAAGAAGAGCATTCATATTGATTTTATCTGACATAAGTAGAGCATTCATATTGACACAAGAAGAGCATTCATATTTATCATTTTGGACAAGAAGAGCATTCATATAGATTTTAACTGCATTCATATTGATTTCAACTACATTCATATTGATTTTATGACACAAGAAGAGCATTCATATTGATTTTATGACACAAAAAGAGCATTCATATTTATCATTTTGGACAAGAAGAGCATTCATATTGATTTTAACTACATTCATATTGATTTCAACTGCATTCATATTGATATTGAGATTATAAACAATTAAAATCATTTCAAAAACAAGAAGAGCATTCATATTGACACAAGAAGAGCATTCATATTTATCATTTTGGAAAAGAAGAGCATTCATATTGATTTTAACTACATTCACATTCATATTGAGATTATAAACAGTTAAAATCATTTCAAAAACAACAATATTCATATTCATATTCATATTGCCATAGACGAAAAATGCATCAAAATATTATAAACAGGAAGAACAAAAAAATTAAAGAGGATACAAAATTTGTAAATTGAATTTTTCATATATAGATTTAAAATATATTATAATGTCTTTAATTGTTCTGAAAAACAACACAATTTTCATGCAACATGCAAATTTTTCAAACTACTTTTGACATTCTGGATTCTCTACCAATGTTTTTCCTAGACCTGAGGTTTCTCCTGGACCTACCTATTCTATTACTTTTTCTACATCTTCTACACCAGGCATTGACAGTGTCTCAGATCTGACTAAACTTTCTTGTCCTTTCTTAAAATTTTCCAACAACCCAACTTCTTCTTTGGCGAGATCTTGAAGCACTTTCAAACCAAGATTTTTCTCCAGTCCTTCCCTTATCAAGAGATCTGGATCCACTTTAAGTTTCTCCCACAAATATTTTTTGAGAATGTTATTATCTCTTACTTTCTTTTGGGTTGTTCTCTTCATAATAATGGTAGTTTCCAAAAATTTCTTTGCAGCCTCTATGTTGACTTGCATGCTCTGAACCTGTAATTTCAAATTTTCAAGATTTGATTACAAAAGAAAAAAACATAAGTTAGTAGAGTTATATGACATAATTTAAGCAACTTCAACAGGTTTATGACATAAGTTAGTAGATTTAGAAAAAGAAAAATATGCATCTAAATTCTCACCTCGACCACATCTCTTGCAACTAAAGCAACTTCAACAGTTTTCTTGTTGAAAGCCCATTGGTTATAGTACGCTTGGGCTTCAACATTGATGTTCTCAATTCTATTCAACATGATTTTTAAAACTTCATCATCGGATGAAGTCCTACACGTCACTAATCCTGAACTGGCCTACTGTAGCAGACCACTAAGCTTCTCTGGTTCATTCTCATAACGAGAAAAAAGAGTCTCCCTTCTATTAAAGTTTTTATAATGGGTATTTATTTGCTTAATAAGCACTTTAGCCCGAATTTCCCACTATTTCATAAATTGTAAATCTTTAAGCACCCTCTCTTGGAGGGTTGCTTCAATACCATCACTCATAGAAGACTGAATATCAAATTTAACTTTGTCATCCTCGGATTGAGGATGACAGTGGGCTTCCATTGCAGGAGTGGATACTATTTGCTCAGCTATTGTGGGTGCTTGTTCTTCTACCTCTGCATGTGGATCTTCAAGCACATCTATCACCTGAAAGCCCTCAATGTTTCCTTGCAAAAAAATTCATCATCAAGTGGAATATTATCTAATCCAACATTTGTGGTTGACACCTCTGGTACTTGACTTGTGTTAAATGAAAAAGTGGGGAAAACACCCTATGATCTTGGTTGCATAAGTATTTTACCCCTTCCATGGGCCATATGGATTTGCCCTCTCATTTGTTGCACCTGTGGTTGTTGTGGTGCTAGTGGTGGCCTCATGACTTGTTGCTCCTGGCTTCTCACGATTTGATCTTGAGAGCCACCTGACATTCAAATACGAAATTGCCAAAATTATTTTCATAAAACAAAAAAATAATTTCAAGAAAAGAGAATGATTTACCGGATGACGATTGGATCTCATGTACAATGTTGCGGCCGAGGGTTGTGCGCAATTCTAAAAACATGAAAATTTTAATAAAACTTATTATAATTTTATGTAACACACTAAGTAATATACTGATAAAATATTGAAAGTGAAACTTACGTGTAGGATGGTTGATCTGACTAGATTCAGGTTGAGGTCGATGAGAAGGAGTAACCTGCCATGTACGTTTTGTTGGCCTCGACAATGGTGATGATTCTGATTCATTATCTTTAGAATCACCACATACCTCATGCATGTGACCCCTTACACCAACATCCTATTTTTTAGTTTTGGTCACTGACTTTCTCTGCAATCATGTGCAAAAAAAATGAAAACTGAAAACAGAGCTAAAATATATTAAAAATTGGATTTGAAACATGGACTTACCCTCAATTCCTCTGAACTCATACCCAAGTTCAGCAGTGTGGGATGCAATGTTGTTGGTACTTCAGTTTTTTTAAATCATAAAAACTTTCATAAAAAAGAACTAAAATAAAGTTAACGGTCGCCACCATTTTGACTTCTTCTGTTCCGACGTCATGCAACTCTATTCTGATGCATTCTGAAATGTACGTGCACCAGTCGAACTGCGCGCCTTGAACAGTGTGAATGATATAGGTCAATGCCCATAATGGAAGTTCTGTTCTTCCAAGCAAAAATAGTCTTGCTTGGAAGAACTCAATAATGGCCTTCAGATTTTTATTTTCAATGCAGCTATAAGTTAAGCCTCTCTTAGACTTAGCCACGAAAGTTGCATCAAAAAAAATTAGATGAAAAAAAATGTTAAATTTTGAACAATAATAGAAATAATTGATGGGAATTATACCTTCAACCACTTTCCAGGAAAGATCGTATTCATCCTCCAAGTATTTTTTGTCATGCTTAGCCATAGAGAACCTCGGAGACACGACAGGGAAACTCTTGTGTGGAAGTTCTATTAACCTCTGGATGTTCGAAGGTGTGATGGTGAATGACACTTGTTTATTCTGAAATATGACATTCACTATTGCACGGTCATGGTCGTAACCATCAATGATACTCTGCAAAAGGTGCTTGTCGGTCTTGAGCTATGACATTGTTAGCAAGTGTTGCAAACCTGATGTAGAGAGCCACGTATTGTCATAACCAGGGGTGGTTGACAAATCTATCATGGTGGTGCAAGTAGCATTCTTGAAAACCAAATTTCCAATGGCAGTTTGAGTAGAGGTGGTAGGATTGGCCATTGTTCGATAAAGTAAAAGGAGAAAGTGGATTGCAAAGAGTGTGGGGTGATGGTGTATCGAAAGGAGTTCGAGAGCAATCATAGAAATGTAACAAAAAAATGACTTCCCGATGTCTATTTATAGATAGAAATGATAGGATTTGGACACATGGTAGAATGTCATTTGGCATGCACTGAGGCTGACAGATAGACTGACACGTGGTAGAGTAAACATTGGTCCAGTGATGGATCTTTTCCACCCGATCGGTATGTCAGACTTTGTTTTCACCCGGTCCATTTGTCGAACCTCAAAAATCACCCGGTCCATCAACCGGACTATGGTTTCCATCCGGTCATTATCGGTCTATGATTTACATCCGGTCCGCTATCCGGACCTCTATTTTCACCCGACTCGTTAGTCGGTTCTCGAATTCCACCCAGGCCATTGGCCGGTCGAGGATTTCCATCCGAGTCGTTACCCATCCTCGATTTCCACCCGAGCCATTGGTCATACTTTGATTTTCACCCGGCCCGTATCACCATTTCTTGCTTTCCACTCGATCGGTCACCGATCTATGTTTTGCACCTGGTCCATTTCCTGACTTTGTATATTACCCGATACGAAATCGGGTTGTGTTTTCACAGTCCGATCCATTCCTGGTCTATGTTTTCCCTCTATTCGCCAATTTTTTCCAATTTTTTTCAAAAATTAAGATAATTCGCCATGTCCTCCGACATGAGGTTGACCTGGATTCGCCAGGGATTCGCAATGGATTCACAATTTTTTTACAAGGACATTTTGGGTCCGACCCCTTATGCATAACCTTGGTCAGATCATTTTGACTATTTTTGCCATTAGTCCTTAGCTCACCCATGAGGATCCCTATTCTTGCAATCGCACAAATCTATTAGTAGCATCCTATTCATCATCAAATCATCATAAAGCCATATAATCTATCAGGTAAAATGTTATATAGTTTTATAAGTCCAAAATATGAAAACATTCGCTAGGGGAGGGTCATGACATACTACCTCCCTTGGACTAAACATAGTCCTCTATGTTTCATCAATTTCCTGTAATTAAAACAAAATTATATTTTATTTTAAAATAAGTATTGAGAATGTCTTTGCATATCAACCACTTTCTCCCAAATAACATTCTTTTCAGAATATCAATCCCAGTGGACCTTACATTGTTCTAGAGTCTGGTTCGACTATCTGCAAATTAGAAACATTACATACATGGTCAAGATCAGCAACATATATCCTAAGTAGGGAAACATGGAAAGTATCATGGATCTTGAATAGTTTGGGTGGTAAGGCAAGACGATAGGAAATTGGACTTATCTTCTCAATGATATCAAAGGGTACAACATATATGAGATCCAACTTGGTAGATTTGATGGCACTTTTTATGGTCTTTACTCTTAAGAATACTTTGTCCCTCATAAATAATTCTCTAGGTGATCTCTTTCTATCAGCATAACTCTTTTGACAATCAGAGGTTTTCTTAAACCATTTTATGATTGTCTTAAGCCACTCCTCCATCTCTCAAACCATGTTCAGTATAATGGCAAATTGGTCCTCTAGATTATCCTATGATAGAGGCATTATGCATTCTTCCATACAATACTTTGAAAGGAGCCATTTCCAAATAAATATGATGACCATTATTGTAAGCAAACTCAACTAGGTGCAAAAAGTCTTACCACTTAGACTTTTGATCCATGTAGTACATGCAAAGCATGTCTTCCAAAACTTGGTTGACTCTTTTGGTTTGAGCATCGATCTCTAGATGGTAAGAAGAACTGATATTTAACTTCATGCCTATTGCACAATGTGGATCTTACCAGAATATAAAAGTGAATTTAGAATTTCTATCATAAATAATGACTTTAAGAAACCCATGTAACCTGAATATCTCTTTGGCAAATTTGTTAACCACCATAATTGCATCATCCTTTTTAATCTCTAGTATGAAGTGCACAACCTTGGTTAGTTTATCCACCACAACAAGGATTGTGTCATGCTATAATCTATTTTTGGGTAGTTCCACAATGAAATCCATAGATATTACTTTCCATTTTTGTATAGGTATATCATGTGGGTATAGATATCCTTATGGGTGCATGTGTTCAACTTTCACTTTTTGGAACTCCATGCATCTAGAGATAAAAATCGTTGATATCTTTCTTCATTCCTGACTAATATAAAATATTCTTCATATTCTCCCTCATATTAGCTCCTTCAATGTGAGCAAAATAAGGAGACTTATGCGCCTCTTGCATGATCAATCTCCTTAAGTTACCATTTTGGTATGACAATATTATCCTTAAAGCATAAGAGCCCATCCTTAATGCTATAATATCTACTATCTTCAAGATTATGCATCGCTACAAACTGAGAAGTTCCCTTGTGGATCTAAAATTTTTAGGATAGGTGTTGTAATGAGGTTCTATTTAAGCAACTGAAAAGCTACCTCACACTTATCCAACCATTTAAATTCCTTTCCCTTCCTTTGCAGATTGGTTATCGGGTAGGTGATATTAAAGTAGTTTTTCACAAATCATCTATAATAACCTATGATACCCACAAAAATTCATACTTCGAACATGTTGGTGGGTTGTGGCCAACTCAAAATGGCCTCAATATTCCTAGGATCTACTACAATTTCATCCATAGATATGATATGTCCGAGATATTGTACCTTAGGGACATTAAATTCACATTTTTATAGGTTACCATAGAGTTGATTTTCCCTTAACAACTCAAGAACTATCCTCAAGTGCTTGTCATGCTCTTCCTTACTTCTAAAATATATTAGAATATCATCTAGAAAAATCAATATGAATCGATCTAACTGCTTCCCTAAATACACTATTCATCAGGTTCATGAATACCATCGAAACATTAGTTAGCCCAAACAGTAGTACTGTGAACTCATAGTGTCCATACCGAGTCTTGAAGGTAGTTTTATGAGTATCTTCCTCATGAATTCTTAATTGATGATATATTCAATTCAATTCAATTTTAGAAAATATGGTTGCTCCCTTCAATTGGTCAAGCAAATCCTCAATTCTAGGCAAGGGGTACCTATTTTTGATAGTTGCCTTATTCAACATTCTATAATCAATACACATTCTGAGTGATCCATATTTATTTTTAACAAAGAGGATAGGTGCACCCCATGGAGACACACTAGGTGTTATCAACCCCTTCTCTAACAATCCTTGAAGTTGTACTTTAAACTCTTACAGTTCTATATGATTCATCATATAGGGATTTTTATAAATATGTTCAGTTCCTAGCATCATTTCAATGGTGAAATCGAACTCTCAATTTGGTGAAATACCAAAAAGGTATTTGGGAAACACATCCTTAATTTTTTGCAAGATTGGGTGTTTTTCAAACACCTCTTCATTTTTATCTTTGTCAATCTTGCTAAGCTTAACCATGAAAACCATTCCTCCTTTTCTCATGGTCTTATTCAATTGCATAAATAAAAGAAACTAAGGTCGAAAGGATCCTTGCTTATTGATAATTTGTTGTCTTTGTTTATATTTATCAATGTAATCAATCCATCTATCATGGAAATTGATCACAACCTCATGGGCCTTCAACAAGTCCATCCCTAAAATAATATCGTAGGTATGCAGGGGAGCTATGTACAAGTGTCATTATGTGGAACCGTTGGGTAGGATGATTTGAATGTTAGGACAACATTGATCCACGAAGTAGGTTTTTCCAGAATCATACTCTACTTTTCACCCTTTTGCTAGAAATCTTGGTCTTTTTGGAATATCCCTAACTATACTAGATGAAATAAAGCTATTTGTTGCTCCACTATCTATCAATATTTTAACATCCTTATTAAAAATAATACCTTTGAGGAGTAGTGGAGTATCCTATTCATCCAGATTCTGATTTATTGTGACTGCATAAATCTTGTGATTAGGTTCTTCTAGTCATTTTTTGGGTCCCGCTTTATGTGGATATTTATTGGCATAATGAGGACCTCCATAGGTATAACATCTTATCTTAGAAAAATGGTTTCTTGCATTTCCCTCCTCACAACCCCCATATCTAGAGTATCCTTACTCAGTAATGATTTTCAATATCAATTGATGCTAGTCTATTTGATTTCACAGTGACCTCACTAGGGACTCTATCTGTGTTATTTTTCTATGCAATTGCTAGAGTAGGGGTACCTCATAGGTCATGCTATCATCAAGATTTTTGTTGGATTCATATACCATCTCAAAAGGTCAAGAATATCTTTATCTCCCTCTTCATGCTCTTGGTGCCATAATTTCTTACCACACAAATGACTTAAGTTAGGTACTATTCCATGTAACTCCAACTACTTAGTTGTATCATTCATATAAACTATCAACCAATATTAGTAGTAATTCAAGAGTATCATCGGTCACACTTACTTCATGTAATGTTCCCTACTAAGAGTATTATTAGTCCTTTGATTAATGGTCAGGTTTTCTCCCTATAAACCGCCATCCCCATGGGAATATTCTTTTCTTCCTAAGATGCACATCAAAACTGGTCATAACTAGGATCTCTCTACAAAAGCTTCTAGTCCTACGACCATGCTCTAATACCAACTGTAACAACCCAATATTAACCAACCCATGAGAGTTATTTAAAAAATAAATAAACACAAGCAAGGTTCACCATAGACGTTCGAGATAGATTCAACATAATATTTATACCACATTTTGCATTCCAAATACTGCAGCATCCCTTGGGTGGACAAGAGTGGCCAAACTCTTGCATTGACTCTGGGGATTTACCTTGTACACTACCTATACATATTAAATGATGGCTTCTCATGGTCTCCCCATTTTCTTACCTTCCTTTGAAGGATAATTTGACCATGAAATAGGGATTAACCCTATACCATATTTTTAATAAGGGATGACAATTCACCCTACTAGTCTCATTCAATTTCCACTAGTACCTAGGTGTAAAGCTTCTTATAGTTTTATCCACTACACCATGTGTAAAACTATTGTGCTTAATTAATCTATCCCCCTGATATATTAATTGAGGCAACTATCACCCATGTGACATCTCTCACCTAGATTCCCAAATAGTCAATCAAATTTTTTAGTGACTATCACACCAAATGATATCCCTCATAGGGTTTCCCATAGTTAATCGAGTACCTATGACTATCATTCATATGACATCACTCACATGGATACCTCACGATCCATACAGGTTCCATCACACAAACCTAGTTACAATTGAATCCATTATCCCACCCTTAGGTCTCACTTCAGTGGTTCATCATCGATGTGCCCAGTGTAATCCTAAGGGATTGCTACACCACAATTAATTATTTTTGGTACCATACTTTAGGTTCTAGCTAATTTTATTTCTTATGGATAATCCCTCCTAAGGAAAAAATACCAAATCCAAAAAATAAACCAAGTTCTTACTTCTCTTTCTCTTCCACTCTTTCTTCCTTTTTCTTATTACATTGACATAGATTACTCTATTGAAGGTATAAAAGAAATGTTTCTCATTCATCTTACTATACAAAAGATGATATGGAAACCCTAGAGTGAAGTTGGCATTTCTATTATGCATGCTAAATATATAATACATGAAAGAGAATCAAGGAGGTTATGAGGGTTATAACAACCTACAACAACATGCTAAGCAGGGATAACCAACTGTAACCAACTAGATACAAAAAACCAACTAACTACTAGAAGACAAGGAGATCTCTAACAACATAACCATGCATCCTAAAAACTAACTGAAACATATCCAATGTGGGCATACTATACCTCACATAATACAATGCAAGAAATAAGATATCTTAGGCTTAGGGATAAGCCTAAGGTATGTTGATGTCCTCATCATTCCTCCCAACTATAGAAGCATTGGACTCCAATGCTTTTACAAGAAAGTGGGAGCGAACATGGGAGTGTACAAGTGCACAAAATATAGTCTTCAAAATAATGAATAAAATAAAGACCCTTTGAAAGGCTTTGCTTGCCACCAAGGAATCACTACCACTCTTGCAAAGGGAGTACCCAAAGGAAACTATGTTCCAGGGCTAGGAATTTTCTTCTTTCTCAAAATTTTTCTTGCTCCTTACATCATGCATGCTTCAAAAACAATGGTGATACAAGTTGTCTTGAAACAAAAACCAATATATCACCTAGCATGCACTTCAACTAGCAGCTTCTGCCCTCTTTTCATGTAGGCAACTGAGTATTGTGGTTGATTTATTGTGGGGAAAATTGCAACAAGAGAATAATAAGGGCACAAATCCTCCAAGTGTCCTTATGGTAATCTACTCATCTTACCGGATTGTATGGATAACTAGTCGCTACACCAACCAAGTGTTAGAGTAGATTACTAGTTACAAGGTTCACTTGTATTAAGGAGTGTCGGGTACCACCGCTCATGCACTCCATATTACAATATATAAAGGACAAGAGCTTACAAGGCTTTATTAAGCACCTGATTACAAAGGTTTCAAAACCCTAAGTTGGAAAGTAAAAAATATAAGGTAAGGGTTACCTCATGCACAATTTTACCTTTTTACCTTCCAAATTACAAAAAAGGAGACTAATTATAGTGTTTTTTCAAATTACATCAATGGATGCAAATTACAAAAATTACCCTTCAATTTGAAGTGGTAAAAATAAAATTAGCACTAAATTCAAGAAAATTAGCCCTTAAAAATTGCAAAAAAATCAACTTATTAGAGGCAAAAATAAAATAATTTAGGAAAAAATAAATTTCACCTTCTTGTGCCAAAATTTGAATTTGATTTTTTTTTTTAAATTGGGTGGCAAAAGTCATCTTTGGTAGAAAAAAATTGAAATTTGAGTGGTCAACGTATGTTGGTTAGCAAAGGTCAATGTCTGAGATTTAACTGTCAATTTAAATTTCCAACAGCCCATCCTTGGGCGCCAAGCAGGCACGCATAAGAGAGTGCGGCCTAGAAGTGAACAACTCATCACCTCCCTTTGTGCACAATATGGATTTTAAGCAATAAAAAACCTCCCACACATTATATGTGGGATAATTCCCACTAATAAAAATAAAACTCTTGCCTTCTTTCCATTGTAGGAGCTTGTGATCGGTTGAAAATTAGTCTTGTCCACTAAAAATGATTAAAACATACTGAAAAACTAAAATGTGTGTCAAAAAATGCTAGAGAATGATAAAAAATTATTGAGAATCAAATTTTTATCCCAGTAACTCAAGAAGGTAACCGAAAATAGGATTTTCACGTCAAAAATGCTAGAAGGATGCCAAAAGTAGGTTTTTATTCGCCAAAAACATGGCTATGGATGCCAAAACCTATCGATCACATACCGAAAAACTAGAGGACAAATTTCCCGCTGCATGGCATGTTGTGAATGGGCAGAGAGATTCTCAAGACTTGATTCACTTTTCAACACATGGCACATCATGATAGAAGATGTTTTAAAGTTAAATATTGCTTTGGATTGGTCTATTTTTAGACCTTAGGTTTTGATTTTATTTTCACCTACAAACGTCTTTCATCTACATCTTCAATTTCTTATGTCTTTTCGCTTGTGCTGTGATCTGCGACTTGTTGTCTTTGTAATCTACCTCACTATTTTTCAATGCAGAACACCATCTAGGTATGGAAAAACTGATGGCATCAGGCCCAAGAACTATTTTCTTTCGATGAATGATGCACGACCAAGAAATGGCTTATGACTATGTTTATTTTTCTCAATGGTGCTTTGATACCAATGTTATTGAATCCCCAAAGTGAAGCTGGAATTTCTATTATGTATACTAAATATATAATACATGAAATGGAATCAAGGAGGTTATGAGGGTTATAACAACCTGCAACAACATGCTAAGCAGGGATAACCAATTGTAACCAACTGGATGCAAACAACCAACTAACTTCTAGAAGACAAGGAGATCTCTAATAGCATAACCATGCATCCTAACAACTAACCAAAACATATCCAATGTGGGTATACTATACCTCACGTAATACAATGCAAGAAATAAGATATCTTAGGCTTAGTGATAAACCTAAGGTATGTTGATGTCCTCATCAAAAGCACAATTACTTTTTACTGTAAGCATAACAAAATTAAGTATACAAATCCATGATCTCTTCATGTGCAATTCAAGTAAACAACTAGATACTTACATGTATATAATAATTCCATAGCAAGATCCATAGATGATACACATATAACACATCATATCTCCTAGGAAACCCTTATGGAAAAAACCCAACCTCAAAACATCCATTTTTTTATTTGCATAAGTCTAAAAATCATTGATACAAATATGTAAAGGAATCTCTTATTCCTTTTTCCAACATATCAAAGTCGTCACATAAGAACCCCATACTTCTTATGTTCCCAAAAACATGAATAACATTATATTCACTTTACAAAAACAATAAGGGAACCTCATCATTCCCTTGAATGAAATCCACATTCATTTTCCCAATCATAAATACTTAAGAACCCCTTCTTAAGCATTTTTCAAAATATAATATTGAAACCCCCATAAGTCCCAATCTCACTATTGGACTTTACACCCAATTACCTAAACATATCTTTCATATTTCAAAGAACATTAGCATAATCCTATAACATAAATAATAAATCACCAATTAATTTAAAGGTTTAAAAGCTAAAAACCATACCCCATTATCTTGGATTAATAAATTATCAATAATCAAATCACTTTCCCAAGGGTTTAACCTACCATTAGACTTTATCAAATGGTAATACAAAACAACTTCCTTAATCCTTCTAAGGATTAATAAAAATACATATTAACATATAACTTATTTCTTCTTTTGATTTAAAAAACTAAAACCAAAAAGCAAATGAATTATTTCTAATCCAATTAGAACATATTATATTTCCATTGAGATAATATAATGCATCATGTAAACCTCTAATAATCCAACAAGAGTTTTCATAATCCATACAAAAGCAAATCTTTCTTTTATCATAAGAAAAAATTAATTTCTTTACTAAAAAATATAGAGTATTTTCTTCCATAGTTTATTCTAATTTATAAAAGTATAAATTCAACAACTAACCTTAATTCACTTAGCCTTTCATAAAAAAGCTACTTTAAGTGGGTGAAATCCTATAACAAAAAGCACTATCCCTTATTTATTGTTTTAAAGGTAATTTCTCATATAAAAAGACAAAGCCACCACGACGTATATCACAGGTGCATTTATTACATGCCCAAATCAAAGAATTAAATTTTCATTTATTCCCAAACCTTTAGGAGGGTCCCACATCTATTGTCCATTTTATTTTACAATAATATTAACAAAATACATTACCCACTCCTAATGTGGTGATGCAAAATACCCAAAATATTAAAATCCTTATGCACGCTCATGACACGAATGCTTATGCAGGTTTAAAATCTGCCATTGGTGGATCTTTGAATTCGGGGCGATCAACCTTGCATGGAAACATCCTCAAGCATGCTAGAATAAGGTTTTGACATTATATTTGCTTAGCTTTAAATACTTAGAGCCTTCAAATATTTTAAGGTAAAAACCCTATATTTTAATTCGAGCACATAACACTCTCTATGCTTAGGCCAAACTACATTGCCATCAATGCAACATGTACCCGAGTGCAGATTTAGTGCCTTCGAGCCAGGTTCGAGAGCAAATTAAAACCACATATAAGCTTAAGGAGAAATAAAACATTTTTTTTAAGCAAAAGGGTTTCTTTTATTTTCCACACAAGCAATGGAGACCTCTTTGAACATAGATAATCAGATCGCTTTTCAATCAAATATCACCATTCAATTTGTAGTGCAAAACAAACAACCATTTATTTTTCGAAAGGCAATGCATATATACAAAATACCTTATATATTTGGTAGACTAGTTTGGAGAAGACCAAAGTGCACTCCAAAGGAAAGATCCCTTGTTGCTTTCGCTCCTCCAAATCTTCCAAATCCCTCTCTATTTTGCACGTTCTTGGTTGAAAAACAAAAACTTCTTTCTTTTTTTTAGAAGATCTCCCTCTTCCTTATGAAAAAGGTTTCTAAAAGAATACAAAGAAGATTTCATTCATCGAATGAACTCAACAACTACCCCATATACCATTTCATTTCATTTGGGTAAAAAGTTGATTAATGTAAGGTCATTTGCTATTATTTTCTAACGTTTAGAACATCAATTTCATTCTTATTTATTAATGAATCTTTTTATTAATAATTAATTAGATATTCCCTATTCAAAATTCAAACACTGGATATTAATAAGAGAGATGTATTTATTAGTTGGGTAGTCGAAGATATTTCTGGTTATTGTGGAT
Organism: Wollemia nobilis; assembly: GCA_028583015.1. Taxonomy (NCBI): domain Eukaryota; kingdom Viridiplantae; phylum Streptophyta; class Pinopsida; order Araucariales; family Araucariaceae; genus Wollemia; species Wollemia nobilis. Next base: position 23,991,533 of record JAQPPZ010001195.1, read on the forward strand.
TTGAAGACAAGATTGCTGCCCCAGGAGGGTCCAATGGGGACACCTCCGGATCCTCTTCTAGAGAGACATAGTTCTTTTGCAAATTTTTTAAAGGATAAATCTCCATCAAAGACTGAAGAAGCACAAAAAAATGCATTAAAAATAGTCTTTATGACTGCTGGAAATAGATCAACATCTCAACAAGTTAATGGATGCTTGCCATAGTCAGAATCAAGGCCAAATATTGTCATTGAGCAAAGGATGGTTGAAGAAATAGTTTTATATAGAGCCAATCATGATTTGATCTATAAATTCATGGGTATACGCCCTACCCTAAATTTTTTGCATTCCTAGGTCCGACAAAAATGGGAGCCTCTTGGTGAGTATTCTTTATGGTTTATTAGCAATGGATATTTTATTGTTAGTTTTTCTTCACTTGCCGATAAAAATAGGGCTTTCGAATCAGAAAAGAGGAAGCATGGTCCAGTAGGATTATTTGTTCAACCCTGGAGAGTGGGATTTGATCCTTAAATTGAACCCACTATTGTCCTGGTTTGGATCTGTTTGTATGCACTTCCAATGGAGTTTTGGAGTGAGCAGGTATTGGAAATTATCGATAATTCCCTTGGAAGACATTTGGGTGTTTCCAAAGACACAATAGAAGGAAACACAATTGTTTATGCAATATTATGTGTGGAAATGGATCTTAGCCGACCTCTATCGACAGAGATGGAACTTGAACTTGCAGTACTATCTTGGATTCAACAACTGGATTATGAGGCATTGCCCTTCAGATGCAGAGTTTGCCACAAATATGGGCATTTGGCCCGATCTTGCCCAAATAATATGAACATAAAAATGGAGGCTCCTCTATGAATATCAAATATTTCTAAGGAGGGTAATTCAATAATCAAAAAAGAACCAACGAATATTTCTCAGGGTAAAGAAGCACAGGGAGATGGTTTTGAACAGCCCAAAAGAAGGAGAAGACAAAAGAAAAAAGATGGTAAAGAGAAAACCCAACTCAAGCCCTCCAATAGGTATGAGATATTTAAGACACTAATGGACCAAGAAGAACAATTCATGGAAGGAGTGGATGGGAATAATGAAAATAATAACATCCATGTTCAAGCTCCTCCTTCATCTCCCCCCATCATAGAGTAGGTAATTGATTACAATGAGTTATCGCAGTCAGAGAGTGCAGGGGCATTGATAGTGCATAACCAAGAGCAACCAATAATTAAGGATGTCATCATGGGCATAGCAGAAAAGAACAGATAAAGGCCAAATTTAGGGATAACTCAGGTGGAAAAGAGATCAAAAAATAGCAACTCTCAAGGAGTGGGTAGAAAATCAAATAAGGAATTGATAGCAGTTCAAGGAGACAAGCTGATCATCTGGAGGATCGGTGAGGCCAATAAATTTTTATCGCTCTCAAGGTAACCAATGATTATACAATCATGGAATGTTAGGGGTTTAAACAGTAGAACCCATCAATCTATTGTTCGAAGACTCTTAGAAAAATGTAAAACATATTTTTTGCTTATCCAGGAGACAAAAATGTCGTTAGATCTTATGTGTAAAACAGTTAACAAAATTTGGAGGGGTACTAGTCATATGGAAGTGGCTACCCAAGGTGCCTCAGGGGGGATAGTTACTCTTTGGAACTCTCTTGAATGGACTGCAATAGAACATATAGCTTAGAGGGGTGTTCTTAAATCACATTTTAGAAATAATATCACAGCTAAACATGTTTTAATCACAATTTTTTATGGGGCTCAAAACCTAGATGGTCAGATGCATCAATGGAAAGTTGTGCATAACATGAGAGTCTCAAGGAAAGATTTAGACTGGATTATTTTTGGGGATTTTAATGCTAAATTATCCTCTAGATATCAGGAAGGGGGAACCCTAATTTTGGACCCAAGGGATCGACTTATGATTGCCCAAGTCCAGGCATTACACTTGGTGGATATTAAATGCCCTGGAACCAACTATACTTAGACTAATAAGAGGAGGGAGCCACATAGCAGGAAGGTGAAGTTAGACCATTTTTTGGTTTTAGAGGAGGCATTTGTAAAATGGAATATAAAATTTTAGATTTTGGAGGGTCCAGTTTCAGATCACTTTCCCATTTTGTTGGAAGGAGGGATCAAGACAATGCAGCATCACAAACCATTTAAATTTGAAAACTTTTGGTTACAAAAAGAGGAACTTCGAAAGAAAATTCCACAGTGGTGGGAAGAAGGTTGCCCAACATATGGGACAACAATGTTTAGATTTCACAAACAACTTCATTATATCAAAGATCAACTGTAACAATGGAGGCGAGCTAACAAGACAGACTTCCAGGTCCAAAGAGCTCCATTGGTGGCCAGATGGGATGAGGTTTAAAAACACTTTAGGGAAGGAACAATTATTGAGCAGCTCAAAGAAGAGGATGATGCATTGCGTAAAGCGGTTGAGGACATTGACAACCAAGAGGAGACCTACTAGAAACAGAGAGCAAGAACCACTTGGTTATTAAAAGGTGATAAAAATACCAAATTTTTCCATCGGACTGCTTGTTCTAGGAGACAGATGAACAACATGGAAGCTCTTCAAGATGAGAACGGACACTCCTTTGATACAATTCCAAGTATGCATTTCCATTCAATGGATTATTTTTCTAAACTATTTAAGGAAATTATGGTGCAAGATGAAGAGGCTCAAAAAGAAGTTATTGATGTCATACCCTCTATTATCTCTAAAGAAGAAAATCAGACCCTACTTAAACCCATTGATAGAGAGGAACTGAAGAATGTAGTCTTTGGAATGAGCACCAGAAAAACACTAGGTCCAGATGGCTTTCCATTGAGTTTTTTCAGGCCTTTTGGGATAACTTGGAGGAGGATATAATGGTTGTTATAGAGGAGTCCAAAGGTAGTAAAAGAATGCTTAAAGCATTAAATCATACTTTCATTACCTTAATTCCAAAAGGGGAGGAGGGGGTACATATTTCAGATTATAGACCTATTGCCTTATGCAATGTCATATATAAAATAATCACAAAGGTAATGGCTGAGCGACTAAAACCTCTTCTATATAACATTATCTCCTTAGAGAAAGGGGGTTTTGTAGAGGGTAGGCAGATCTTGGATGGTGTGGTTCTAGCTCGGGAGGCAATCCATTCAATGCAAACATCTGGTAATAGAAGAATGTTCATAAAATTAGATATGTCAAAGGCTTATGATAGGGTGGAGTGGAGCTTCTTGTCAAAGATGATGGCAGCCTTTGGTTTCTCTTAGGATTGGATAGAATGGGTCATGAGTTGTGTTTCTACTCCGACATACTCAGTGTTAATCAAGGGTCTTCCCTCGCAACCGTTTGGAGCTACTCGAGGCCTTCGTCAAGGATATCCTTGATCTCCCCATCTTTTTCTCATATTGGCTGAAGGATTGGGTAGACTCATCTTGAGGAGAAGACAACAAGGTTTGCTAACAGATATCAAGGTGGGTGAGGAAGTTTTGACTCACCTGCAGTTTGTGGATGACACAGGATTGGTGGGAGTGGCCAGCATCAGGGAAGCAAGAATGATTAGAGATACACTTAATATCTACCTTAGGGCTACAAACCAAGTCATCAATGATAAAAAATCCAAAGTGGTCTTTTTCAATCTTGATCAAAGGCTTCAGGATAGAATTTTAGAGATCTTGGGATTCACAAGGACTTATCTCCCAGTGGTATACTTGGGGGTCCCTTTGCATTTTAAAAAACATAAAATAGATATCTGGAGGAATCTTTTGGATTGTATCAAGGACAGAATTAATCATTGGTCTCACAAATGGTTAAGCTATGGGGGTAGATTAACTTTTTTATAGTCAGTCATTTAGGCCATGCCAATTTATAAATTTTCTATCCTTGCTACCCCACATACCATATGGAAAGAGTTGGACAAGATGGCTAGAAAATTTTTATGGGAAGGAGTAAAAGGAGAGAGGAAATGGGCCTTAGTAGGTTGGGATAAAGTAAGCCAGCCCAAGGTAAAAGGAGGTTTGGGACTAAGAAGATCAAAGTTAAATATAAAGCTTTGGCTGGAAAGCTTTACTGGAGGTGGATTTCCCAACCAACTTCTTTAGCATGCACTTCAACTAGCAGCTTCTGCCCTCTTTTCATGTAGGCACCTGAGTATTGTGGTTGATTTATTGTGGGGAAAATTGCAACAAGAGAATAATAAGGGCACAAATCCTCCAAGTGTCCTTATGGTAATCTACTCATCTTACCGGATTGTATGGATAACTAGTCGCTACACCAACCAAGTGTTAGAGTAGATTACTAGTTACAAGGTTCACTTGTATTAAGGAGTGTCGGGTACCAGCGCTCATGCACTCCATATTACAATATATAAAGGACAAGAGCTTACAAGGCTTTATTAAGCACCTGATTACAAAGGTTTCAAAACCCTAAGTTGAAAAGTAAAAAATATAAGGTAAGGGTTACCTAATGCACAATTTTACCTTTTTACCTTCCAAATTACAAAAAAGGAGACTAATTATAGTGCTTTTTCAAATTACATCAATGGATAAAAATTACAAAAATTACCCTTCAATTTTAAGTGGTAAAAATAAAATTAGAACTAAATTCAAGAAAATTAGCCTTAAAAATTGCAAAAAAATCAACTTATTAGAGGCAAAAATAAAATAATTTAGGAAAAAATAAATTTCACCTTCTTGTGCCAAAATTTGAATTTGATTTTTTTTTTAAATTGGGTGGCAAAAGTAATCTTTGGTAGAAAAAAATTGAAATTTGAGTGGTCAACGTATGTTGGTCAGCAAAGGTCAATGTCTGAGATTTAACTGTCAATTTAAATTTCCAACAGCCCATCCTTGGGCGCCAAGCAGGCACGCATAAGAGAGTGCGGCCTAGAGGTGAACAACTCATCACCTCCCTTTGTGCACAAGATGGATTTTAAGCAATAAAAAACCTCCCACACATTATATGTGGGATAATTCCCACTAATACAAATAAAACTCTTGCCTTCTTTCCATTGTAGGAGCTTATGATCGGTTGAAAATTAGTCTTGTCCACTGAAAATGATTAAAACATACCGAAAAACTAAAATGTGTGTCAAAAAATGCTAGAGAATGATAAAAAATTATTGAGAATCAAATTTTTATCCCAGTAACTCAAGAAGGTAACCGAAAATAGGATTTTCACGTCAAAAACTCTAGAAGGATGCCAAAAGTAGGTTTTTATTTGCCAAAAACATGGCTACGGATGCCAAAACCTATCGATCACATACCGAAAAACTAGAGGACAAATTTCCCGTTGCATGGCATGTTGTGAATGGGCGGAGAGATTCTCAAGACTTGATTCGCTTTTCAACACATGGCACATCAGGATAGAAGATGTTTTAAAGTTAAATATTGCTTTGGATTGGTCTATTTTTAGACCTTAGGTTTTGATTTTATTTTCACCTGCAAACGTCTTTCATCTACATCTTCGATTTCTTATGTCTTTTTGCTTGTGCTGTGATCTGCGACTTGTTGTCTTTGTAATCTGCCTCACTATTTTTCAATGCAGAACACCATCTAGGTATGGAAAAACCGATGGCATCAGGGCCAAGAACTATTTGCTTTCGATGAATGATGCACGACCAAGAAATGGCTTATGACTATGTTTATTTTTCTCAATGGTGCTTTGATACCAGTGTTATTGAATCCCCAAAATGAAGCTGGAATTTCTATTATGTATACTAAATATATTATACATGAAATGGAATCAAGGAGATTATGAGGGTTATAACAATCTGCAACAACATGCTAAGCATGGATAACCAATTGTAACCAACTGGATGCAAACAACCAACTAAATTCTAGAAGACAAGGAGATCTCTAAAAGCATAACCATGCATCCTAACAACTAACCAAAACATATCCAATGTGGGTATACTATACCTCACGTAATACAATGCAAGAAATAAGATATCTTAGGCTTAGTGATAAACCTAAGGTATGTTGATGTCCTCATCAAAAGCATAATTACTTTTTACTGTAAGCATAACAAAGTTAAGTATACAAATCCATGATCTCTTCATGTGCAATTCAAGTAAACAACTAGATACTTACATGTATATAATAATTCCATAGCAAGATCCATAGATGATACACATATAACACATCATATCTCCTAGGAAACCCTTATGGAAAAAACCCAACCTCAAAACATCCATTTTTTTATTTGCATAAGTCTAAAAATCATTGATACAAATATGTAAAGGAATCTCTTATTCCTTTTTCCAACATATCAAAGCCGTCACATAAGAACCCCATACTTCTTATGTCCCCAAAAACATGAATAACATTATATTCACTTTACAAAAACAATAAGGGAACCTCATAATTCCCTTGAATGAAATCCACATTCATTTTCCCAATCATAAATACTTAAGAACCCCTTCTTAAGCATTTTTCAAAATATAATATTGAAATCCCCATAAGTCCCAATCTCACTATTGGACTTTACACCCAATTACCTAAACATATCTTTCATATTTCAAAGAACATTAGCATAATCCTATAACATAAATAATAAATCACCAATTAATTTAAAGGTTTAAAAGCTAAAAACCATACCCCATTATCTTGGATTAATAAATTATCAATAATCAAATCACTTTCCCAAGGGTTTAACCTACTATTAGACTTTATAAAATGGCAATACAAAACAACTTCTTTAGTCCTTCTAGGGATTAATAAAAATACATATTAACATATAACTTATTTCTTCTTTTGATTTAAAAAACTAAAACCAAAAAGCAAATGAATTATTTCTAATCCAATTAGAACATATTAGATTTCCATTGAGATAATATAATGCATCATGTAAATCTCTAATAATCCAACAAGAGTTTTCATAATCCATACAAAAGCAAATCTTTCTTTTATCATAAGAAAAAATTAATTTCTTTACTAAAAAAAATAGAGTATTTTCTTCCATAGTTTATTCTAATATATAAAAGTATAAATTCAACAACTAACCTTAATTCACTTAGCCTTTCATAAAAAAGCTACTTTAAGTGGGTGAAATCCTATAACGAAAAGCACTATCCCTTATTGATTGTTTTAAAGGTAATTTCTCATATAAAAAGACAAAGCCACCACGACATATATCGTGGGCGCATTTATTACATGCCCAAATCAAAGAATTAAATTTTCATTTATTCCCAAACTTTTAGGAGAGTCCCACATCTATTGTCCATTTTATTTTATAATAATATTAACAAAATACATTACCCACTCCTAATGTGGTGATGCAAAATACCCAAAATATTAAAATCCTTACGCACGCTCATGACACGAATGCTTATGCAGGTTTAAAATCTACCATTGGTGGATCTTTGAATTCGGGGCGATCAACCTTGCATGGAAACATCCTCAAGCATGCTAGAATAAGGTTTTGACATTATATTTGCTTAGCTTTAAATACTTAGAGCCTTCAAATATTTTAAGGTAAAAACCCTATATTTTAATTCGAGCACATAACACTCTCTATGCTTAGGCTAAACTACATTGCCATCAATGCAACATGTACCCGAGTGCATATTTAGTGCCTTCGAGCCAGGTTCGAGAGAAAATTAAAACCACATATAAGCTTAAGGAGAAATAAAACATTTTTTTTAAGCAAAAGGGTTTCTTTTATTTTCCACACAAGCAATGGAGACCTCTTTGAACATAGATAATCAGATCGCTTTTCAATCAAATATCACCATTCAATTTGTAGTGGAAAACAAACAACCATTTATTTTTCGAAAGGCAATGCATATATATAAAATACCTTATTTATTTGGTAGACTAGTTTGGAGAAGACCAAAGTGCACTCCGAAGGAAAGATCCCTTATTGCTTTCGCTCCTCCAAATCTTCCAAATCCCTCTCTATTTTGCACGTTCTTGGTTGAAAAACAAAAACTTCTTTCTTTTTTTTAGAAGATCTCCCTCTTCCTTATGAAAAAGGTTTCTAAAAGAATACAAAGAAGATTTCATTCATCGAATGAACTCAACAACTACCCCATATACCATTTCATTTCATTTGGGTAAAAAGTTGATTAATGTAAGGTCATTTGCTATTATTTTCTAACGTTCAGAACATCAATTTCATTCTTATTTATTAATGAATATTTTTATTAATAATTAATTAGATATTCCCTTTTCAAAATTCAAACACTCTGGATATTAATAAGAGAGATGTATTTATCAATTGGGTAGTCGAAGATATTTCTGGTTATTGTGGATTTGAAGACAAGATTGCTGCCCCAGGAGGGTCCAATGGGGACACCTCCGGATCCTCTTCTAGAGAGACATAGTTCTTTTGCAAATTTGTTAAAGGATAAATCTCCATCAAATACTGAAGAAGCACAAAAAATTGCATTAAAAATACTCTTTACGACTGCTGGAAATAGATCAACATCTCAACAAGTTAATGGATGCTTGCCATAGTCAGAATCAAGGCCAAATATTGTCATTGAGCAAAGGATGGTTGAAGAAATAGTTTTATATAGAGCCAATCATTATTTGATCTGTAAATTCATGGGTATTCACCCTACCTTGAATTTTTTGCATTGCTGGGTCCGACAAAACTGGGAGCCTCTTGGTGAGTATTCTTTATGGTTTATTAGCAATGGATATTTTATTGTTAGTTTTTCTTCACTTGCCGATAGAAATAGGGCTTTCAAATTAGAAAAGAGGAATCATGGTCCGGTAGGATTATTTGTTCAACCCTGGAGAGTGGGATTTGATCCTTGAATTGAACCCACTATTGTCCTGGTTTGGATCTGTTTGTATGCACTTCCAATGGAGTTTTGGAGTGAGCAGGTATTGGAAATTATCGATAATTCCCTTGGAAGACATTTGGGTGTTTCCAAAGACACAATAGAAGGAAACACAACTATTTATGCAAGAATATGTGTGGAAATGTATCTTAGCCAGCCTCTATCGGCAAAGATGGAACTTGAACTTGCAGGACTATCTTGGATTCAACAACTGGATTATGAGGCATTGCCCTTCAGATGCAGAGTTTGCCACAAATATGGGCATTTGGCCCGATCTTGCCCAAATAATATGAACATAAAAATGGAGGCCCCTCTAGGAATATCAAATATTTCTAAGGAGGGTAATTCAACAATCAACAAAGAACCAACGAATATTTCTTAGGGTAAAGAAGCACAGGGAGATGGTTTTGAACAGCCCAAAAGAAGGAGAAGGCAAAAGAAAAAATATGGTAAAGAGAAAACCCAACTCAAGCCCTCCAATAGGTATGAGATATTTAAGACACTAATGGACCAAGAAGAACAATTCATGGAAGGAGTGGATGGGAATAATGAAAATAATAACATCCATGTTCAATCTCCTCTTTCATCTCCCCCCATCATAGAGTAGGTAATTGAGTACAGTGAGTTACCGCAGTCAGAGAGTGCAGGGGCATTGATAGTGCATAACCAAGAGCAACCAATAATTAAGGATGTCAGCATGGGCATAGCAGAAAAGAACAGATAAAGGCCAAATTTAGGGATAACTCAGGTGGAAAAGAGATCAAAAAATGGCAACTCTCAAAGAGTGGGTAGAAAATCAAATAAGGAATTGATAGCAGTTCAAGGAGACAAACTAATCACTGGAGGATCGATGAGGCCAATACATTTTTATTGCTCTCAAGGTAACCAATGATTATACAATCATGGAATGTTAGGGGTTTAAATAGTAGAACCCATCAATCTGTTGTTCGAAGACTCTTAGAAAAATGTAAAACATATTTTTTGCTTATCCAGGAGACAAAAATGTCGTTAGATCTTATGTGTAAAACAGTTAACAAAATTTGGAGGGGTACTAGTCATATGGAAGTGGCTACCCAAGGTGCCTCAGGGGGGATAGTTACTCTTTGGAACTCTCTTGAATGGACTGCAATAGAACATATAGCTTAGAGGGGTGTTCTCACATCACATTTTAGAAATAATATCACAGTTGAACATGTTTTAATCACAAATTTTTATGGGGCTCAAAACCTAGATAGTCAGATGCATCAATGTAAAGTTGTGCATAACATGAGAGTCTCAAGGAAAGATTTAGACTGGATTATTTTTGGGGATTTTAATGCTAAATTATCCTCTAGAGATCAGGAAGGGGGAACCCCAATTTTGGACCCAAGGGATCAACTTATGATTGCCCAAGTCCAGGCATTACACTTGGTGGATATTAAATGCCCTGGAACCAACTATACTTAGACTAATAAGAGGAGGGAGCCACATAGCAGGAAGGTGAAGTTAGACCATTTTTTGGTTTCAGAGGAGGCATTTGTAAAATGGAATATAAAATTTTAGATTTTGGAGGGTCCGATTTCAAATCACTTTCCCATTTTGTTGGAAGGAGGGATCAAGACAATGCAGCATCACAAACCATTTAAATTTGAAAACTTTTGGTTACAAAAAGATGAACTTCGAAAGAAAATTCCACAGTTGTGGGAAGAAGGTCGCCCAACATATGGGACAACAATGTTTAGATTCCACAAACAACTTCATTATATCAAAGATCAACTGAAACAATGGAAGCGAGCTAACAAGACAGACTTCCAGGTCCAAAGAGCTCCATTGGTGGCCAGATGGGATGAGGTTCAAAAACACTTTAGGGAAGGAACAATTATAGAGCAGCTCAAAGAAGAGGATGATGCATTGCGTAAAGCGGTTGAGGACATTGACAACCAAGAGGAGACCTACTGGAAACAGAGATCAAGAACCACTTGGTTATTAGAAGGTGATAAAAATACCAAATTTTTCCATCGGACTACTTGTGCTAGGAGACAGATGAACAACATAGAAGCTCTTCAAGATGAGAATGGACACTCCTTTGATACAATTCCAGGTATGTATTTCCATTCAATGGATTATTTTTCTAAACTATTTAATGAAATTATGGTGCAAGATGAAGAGGCTCAAAAAGAAGTTATTGATGTCATACCCTCTATTATCTCTGAAGAAGAAAATCAGACCCTACTTAAACCCATTGATAGAGAGGAACTGAAGATTGTAGTCTTTGGAATGAGCACCAGAAAAACACTAGGTCCAGATGGCTTTCCATTGAGTTTTTTTAGGCCTTTTGGGATAACTTGGAGGAGGATATAATGGTTGTTATAGAGGAGTCCAAAGGTAGTAAAAGAATGCTTAAAGCATTAAATCATACTTTCATTACCTTAATTCCAAAAGGGGAGGAGGGGGTACATATTTCAGATTATAGACCTATTGCCTTATGCAATGTCATATATAAAATAATCACAAAGGTAATGGTTGAGCGACTAAAACCTCTTCTATATAACATTATCTCCTTAGAGCAAGGGGGTTTTGTAGAGGGTAGGCAGATCTTGGATGGTGTGGTTCTAGCTCAAGAGGCAATCCATTCAATGCAAACATCCGGTAATAGAAGAATGTTCATAAAATTAGATATGTCAAAGGCTTATGATAGGGTGGAGTGGAGCTTCTTGTCAAAGATGATGGCAGCCTTTGGTTTCTCTTAGGATTGGATAGAATGGGTCATGAGTTGTGTTTCTACTCCGACATACTCATTGTTAATCAAGGGTCTTCCCTCGCAACCGTTTGGAGCTACTCGAGGCCTTCATCAAGGATATCCTTGCTCTCTCTATCTTTTTCTCATATTGGCTAAAGAATTGGGTAGACTCATCTTGAGGAGAAGACAATAAGGTTTGCTAACAGATATCAAGGTGGGTGAGGAAGTTTTGACTCACCTGCAGTTTGTGGATGACACAGGATTGGTGGGAGTGGCCAGCTTCAGGGAAACAAGAATGATTAGAGATACACTTAATATCTACCTTAGGGCTACAAACCAAGTCATCAATGATAAAAAAATCCAAAGTGGTCTTTTTCAATCTTGATCAAAGGCTTCAGGATAGAATTTTAGAGATATTGGGATTCACAAGGACTTATCTCCCAGTGGTATACTTGGGGGTCCCTTTGCATTTTAAAAAACATAAAATAGATATCTGGAGGAATCTTTTGGATTGTATCAAGGACAGAATTAATCATTGGTCTCACAAATGGTTAAGCTATGGGGGTAGATTAACTTTTTTACAATCAGTCATTTAGGCCATGCCAATTTATAAATTTTCTATTCTTGCTACCCCACATACCATATGGAAAGAGTTGGACAAGATGGCTAGAAAATTTTTATGGGAAGGAGTAAAAGGAGAGAGGAAATGGGCCTTAGTAGGTTGGGATAAAGTAAGCCAGCCCAAGGTAAAAGGATGTTTGGGACTAAGAAGATCAAAGTTAAATAATAAAGCTTTGGTGGAAAGCTTTACTAGAGGTGGATTTCCCAACCAACTTCTTTATTCAGTAGAATCTTAACTAGTAAATATTTGGGACATGTAAACCCAAATGAGGTGGTTCATTTCCCTTTGGATGGTAATGGATCCTTAGTGTGGCAGGCTCTCAAGTTAGGATCTCAGGTAGTAAAAGATAGATTATTTTGGAAAGTGGGGAGAGGGGAGAAGGCACAATTTTGGATAGATTCATGGGATCAATATCCACCTATCATTGTTGATTTTCCTGAATTACAACCAATAAAAATAGCCATAGAAACCAAGGTATGGATCCAAATTGAAAGTTATTTCAATACTAGTCAGTTGGGGGATTATAATTTTAAGCAGTTTAAGAAGTTGGATGAGTGGCCAATTTCAATCCCTCCGGATTTGACACCCATCATGACTAAAATCTTGGCAGAAATATTTCTCATAGGTAGAGACAAGGAGGATGAATTAGCTTGGGGATATGGGAGCCTTTGGTGTCTACACAGTGAAGGATGGATATGATAAGATCCTTCCAGAGCCTCCTCCTCATACATATCAGGTTGAGGATTGGAGAAATATTTTGCAGTCTAAGGGTTGGCCGAAAGTAAACTTTTTTGCCTGGCAGTTCATGCATAATGGAATTCTTATTTTTGATAATCTCAGATGCAGGGGAATCATTGGTCCATCTCAATGTGTTTTATGCTACAAGAGCGAGGAAACAATTGATCACTTGATGTTTGAGTGCCCATTCACGTGCTAGATTTGGGAGAGATGGTTTTTATATTATAAAATTCAAGTTAATGGTGATTTGAATCGTATTAATATTTGGGAAAGATGGAAGAGGGGTAGATTTAAATCTAAAGCTCTTTGTATTGGTTGGGATCTTGGATTAAACTTTATTTGGTGGCAAGTGTGGTTGGAGAGAAATGCTAGAATTTTTAGAGAAACTTTTTCTTCTTTAGATGGAGTTTGGCAGGTCATTTGGAGCAAAGTCACGAAACGGTGGCAGTCTATGCTAAAGAGGAAACTCAGGTTGTTATTGGGGCAATGGAGAAGGAAGTTGAAGTGCAAGAGGGACAGGACAGAGCTAGTTGAAAACCACCCCTAGAAGGTTGGATTAAAATTAATACTGATGGAGCTACAAAAGGCAATCCGGGTAGAGTTGGAATTGGAGTGGTTTACCGGAATCATGTTGGAACAATGCTCTATTGGGAACTGCAAGGCTTGGGAAGAGCCACAAACAATGAAGTAGAAGCCTTAGCTATCAAATCGCTTCTATTTGGGCAATAAAACAAGGTCATAAGAGGATAATCCTAGAATCAGATTCTCAAATAATGGTTGGAGCTCTAGATTGCATGAGGAACTTTGCTTTGAAAACATGGAGGTTGAGGATTCTTGTCACTCAAATTAAGGAATTATGGAGGGAATTAGATGATGTGATTCCAGTTTATGTAAGTAGAGATATAAATAAAGTGGCAGACTTCCTAGCTAAGATGGGTACCGAGAAGGAGGTAGGGGTTCAGTGGCATAGTGACATGGCTATTGAGGATGAGATGATTAGGCAGGTTGGTGAGCAAATCCAGTGCTTAGCTAATTTGGATAACCATTCCAAAAATACTGTTTAAGAGATTTATGTTTCAATGTAGATCTTCTTTTATAGTTGTAAAAAGGTGAACAATCATTGTAGAAATATGGTTTAAGAGATTTGGATCCAATGCAAATCTTCTTTTACTGTTGTAAACATGTGTTCTCTCTAACTAAGGCTGGTAAAAGTCTCATCCCAAATTGTAAATGATCTTTGTTTTAATACAATTTTTTTCAAATTATTTTTCAAAAAATAAGAGAGATGTATTAATATAAGTTGTCATAGGTAAATCAATATTGAAAGAGAAACTAATAACATAGAATACTAATCATTCCTTCCTACTACCAATTTTGAAGGTAAACATCAAATATTCTAAGTTACTTTATATATTTCTAAAGTAAATCAAACCAAAAGGAGATCTAGGAATGATATTAAGCACTCAAACACAAAAATGATTAATGTAAAATAGAAAGGCATGAGCTAGGTCTAAATATGAATATCCTATGTCAGATCATTTTGACTATTATATCCATCAGTCCTCAGCTCACCCATGAGGATCCATATTCCTACAATCACACAAATCCATTAGTAGCATCATATTTACCATTAAATCATCATAAAGCCATATAATCTATTAGTTAAAATGTCATATAAATTCATAAGTCCATTAAAAAAATTTTGCCAAGGGAGGATCATGACACTAAAGTAGCTTGGACTACTTCCTCATATGGATTTACCTCCATAATTATGTATCTTTTCTTGTGTGTAAATATGGTGTACAAACCCTTGTCTATGTTGGGCATTACTTGGTGTTAACAATTGATCGAAAAGAAACTCCTACATTATATGCCTCTAAGGATCCATATACTCAAGGTATGATTAGGACATTTCATAATAGTCCCTTCTTGATATTGTCTTAAATAAACAAACTCTTACATGGATTTGGTTACCTCTCTTACAACTTCAAGTGAGGGTTTCCTTTCACTTTTTGTTGTTGTCATAAGGGGATATATAATCTTTTCCTATGCATTTTTCATAAAAGATTAAAATAGGACCTTGTTTGGAGCTATTGCAACCTTTAGCTCCTTCTTTACAAGGTCGATAACGCTTTTATTTAAAATTCAAATTCAAATATTTACCACATTGTCAAATTTAGGCTATCATTTTTCAACCTTCACATTCACGTGAAACTTGTATTTTGGTGACTTTTCAAAATGGACCCCTATTATTTTCTTAAGTAATGCATGTAGATATAATATAATTTTATCCTATAATACAAAGGAGGTCCCAATATTGAGCTAGGATGCAACTAGTTTAGATGAATTATTTTATTTTTTTAATTAATTTGTTATTCTTTCCTTTAAGTGGGCAACTCGAATAATAAGAATTTTAGGGTTAGATTCTTAAGAGTATGCTTACTAATTTACCATGAAGCAATCTACCATGACCACACATCTTATGTGGGGCCAAAAATAAATAAAATTATTTAAATGCAATTTGACACATATATCATTAGATAAATCTATTTGACAAATTCATATCTCTAAACAAATCTATTAGGCATATCCATATTACATTAACTCATGGTTGTTGTATGACTAGATTTAGGATTCTAGGCAAAAATGTTAGTCAAGATTTTGATAAGAATTTTTTTTTTGAAAAAATGGATTGAGGTGGTAGGATAAGATAGTGGTTTGATTGGAAATTGGGAGTTGGATCATTGGTTGATTTGAATTTTGGTACTTGAATATGTTACTTCATTAGGTTGTGAGTGGATTTTAGTGTATTTTCTAAAAATTAGAATTGATAGATTGAGGAGGTGAATGTTTTGTATCTGCTTGAGTGATTTGATTCATGGGTTTTGAGATTTACCTTTTTATTTATTTGTGGTTCGCATTCAAATCATGGCCTAGATTTTGAAGTGGGTTTGATATTTTTTGCTTTATTTTATTTAGTCTTTTGGGTTATGTTATTATGGATTTGATTCTTTTTTTATTTTAATCTATGGATTTATAGGTCTTCTTTGAAAAATTTGTTAGTTATTTTTGCATGGGTTGTATGGTTGGATCTATGAAAAACTAAAGCCTTTTTTTGTTGTATTTTTCTACAAAGGTATAGTAAGTTTTTCACTAGCATTTCTAAGTAGATTAGTTTATCCTAGATGTAATCCTAGGGTTGAATCTCATCTAACATACGCATTTGGGTATGATAGGATTTGATATTTTGGTTGAAATTCGAATGAGGGGGTTGATAAGGAAGTGAAATTTTGTGTGATATTGTGGAATGTATCATGGTTCAATATGAATTTAGGAGTTGCATAGATGTGTTCATTTGGTTATGAGTGGATTTTAGGTTTTTGGATGTCATTTAAATGAAGGGGTTGATTTAAATGAAGGGGTTGATTAGGAGGTAAATATTTTGATTGGGGTTGTAGAATTCAATCATGGGTCTATTTAAAAAAGGGATTTGATATTTGATCTTATTTGGATGTGAGTATTTTTTATTTTTTTTGTATTTACATGGTGGAATCGGTAGCCGCCACGAATCCGGGCAGTTGTCCAGCTTTTATGGCCGCCACAGTATTCTGCGTTGTCCGCCCCAGAAGCCGCCACATAGATCTTCGTGCAGTCCGCCCCTATAACCACCATGCCACAATCATTTTAAACCTTTTACGCCGCTGAAAGCACCATGCCACAGATCTTCGAGTATTTTTTATTTTTTTGGATAACTTTTTGAATATTGTTGATAAGTAGGTCATAATTTTGATGAGTGTGAGGTGACTTGATCATGGAACAATGCATGGTGATAGGGGGTTACATTGTAAGAAGTGGAGGCTTTGGAATCATGGTTTGATTTAACCTATTATCTTAGGCATAAATTCTACAAGGAGAATGTAAGGAGTTGGCGTATTTTTATTAATGTGAGGGGAAAGTAATTTTTTTAATTCTTATAAGCTCATTGATCTTAAATGTGTTTTCTACATCAATTTTGACAAGACAAAAAGAACTATATTCAAATCAAAAGTTTTATAATTTAACAAGGTAAAATAAATTGCTAAGATATTAGTTTCTTGATCATGAAACTTTGCTTTCATGTTTGCTTTTGAAAGATCCATTTGAAAATAAATTTATTCAAATTAATGTATTAAATATAAATGCTAGTTTATCATATTTTATTTTGAATATAATAAAGAAATTAATTATTCAAATACTTAGATTCTTCATGTTGGGATGCATATATAAATGACTATCAATCTATCCTTTGGCTTTTATAGCCCAAGTTCGAGAATTTTGGTTTTTATCTAATTAGAGTTTCAAAGAGATTCTTCAGCCAAGAGTTATAAATATTTCTATTACTAATTGATTTCTATCTTTCACATTTATAAGTAATTGTTTTCTATCTTTCACACATGAAAGAACTAACAATAATGATCATTAATTTTATTATTATTATTATTATTATATGACTCGTTTATTTTCATCTTAAAAACTATATTGCCTAAATAAAAATCATGTCAATCTCTCATCGTGTATATATATATATATAATTATAATTTCCATGGTGTTAAATTGTAATTCTTTGCAAACATATTAGTCAATCAAGGAGTGTTCTTAAGATTTTTCTTTTGGTCCCAAAGAATGAAATTCATAGTTGTTAATTTCAATAAGGGAAATATACAGAATTTTCTTAAATAAAACTCATTTATTATTTATTGATTTCAATTAAGAAAAATGCTGGATTCCAATCTTGGTGTTTGATGAGGCGTTGGAGTATTATCGCATTTTAGAAACTGATAGGAAGCTAACAGTATGTTCAGACTTGCATGAAACGACACTGTCACCTCCACTTATACTCCTATCACAAAATTGGATTTTCACAAGCATTATGGAAGATCGTATTATTATTTTTGGTAGTGTCACCCACTACATTATTGGCAGAGCTCTCCTTTGTTCCTGCCAAGCATTATAGTTATTCGCATGTGGATTCCTTTTGGTCACTTCAAAATACACATCAGAGTTCATATGGGATACTGGAATCGAGTTAAAACAGCCTTCCGCAGAGACTTAATGATGGGCTTTTATGGCAGCTTCCATTTTTGTTTTATTTCCCGTTATATTGGGAATGATTGGTCTTTCCTCTCTGGTTATAGTTGTTTCCAGAACCATGTATTAAAATTGAAAATAGTTGAAGTTGCTGATGGAAACCATGAACATCTGGAAAGCTTTCTCAAATCAATTGTATTATTAGTTGGTTACAACTTACAACCAATAAACCCAAAATTTGGCTCCCAACGTCCTTCACATGGCATAAAAATATTGAATAGAAAAGGCGTGTAAAAGCCGGAGATCTTTGACTCAAGAATCGACAAAGCTTCGTAATGACTAAAATTATTATGGTTGGATATTTTTTAAGACCCAGATTTAAAAAAGTTAACCTTTTGCAAAATTAATAGTAGTCTGTTCTTAATTTTCTCACGATATTATAAACCTTATTCACATCGAGTCCCTATGGTTTTAACCTTACACTTATGCTACACTTATGCTAATCAGTTACTAAAAATAATAATTATGACTAACTCCCCTAAATCTCTTGTATTCAGATGCTCCTTGTTTTTTTTTTAAGGACTTATCCATGTGTTACAATAGAATGACGGTAGATTTGAGCGTCAAATCCGTTTTTGTTATACTAGTCCATGAAATCATAAAAAGTTAACTTCCTTTACTTTAATTTAAACAATATAACTTGTCTTGTTTCGTGCTTTTTTTAAAAGAATATGAAAAAATTTATTAAAACAAGATTATTTATAGGTGGTGAGATTTTTTTCAGTTTTAGTCATTAAGAATATTTATTTCTTTTTAATTTTTCAACAAAATTTTATAATTTTAAAGTCTGAGATTTTAAGAATTAAACATTTTTGGTTACAACAATAAAAGTAAATCTATATTGAATTCAAATCTCTTAAACTATGTATCTTTAATGAGCGTCCAAATTAACCAAATGTTGGATTTGCTCATCAACTTGCTTAAACCTCTCATCCTCAATAGCCAGTGTGTCACTGAATCCCTACCTTCTTTGCGGTACATGTCTTAGCTAAGAAGTTTGCCATTGTACTTAGAGCTCCACCCACATAAACCAGGATCACATCATCCAATTTCCTCCACATCTCCTTGATTTGGGTGACAAGATTCCTCTACCTCCACGTCTCCAAAGCAAATTTCTTCATGCAATCTAAAGCCCCTACCTAGATTTGGAAACCTAATTATATGATTATCCTCCTATAATCTTGTGTTACTGCCCAGACAAAAGCAGATTTGGTAGCTAAGGCTTCTACTTCATTGTTTGTGGCCTTGCCCAAACTTTGCAATTCCCAATAGATCATTGTCCCAACACGATTCCTGAAAACCACTCCAATTCTAGCTCTATCTAGATTGCTTTTGTAGCTCCATTAGTATCAATTTTAATCCAACCTTCTAGGGGTATTTTCCAACTAGCTATATCCTGCCTCTCTTGCACTTCAACTTCCTTCTCCATTGTCCCTATATCAACCTATGTTTCCTCTTTAGGATACACTGCCATAGTTTCCATGACTTTGCTTCAAATGACCAGTAAGATACCATCCAAGTATGAAAAGTATTCTGTAAAAAAAAATATTTCTCTCCAACCACAATTGCCACAAAATAAAATTTAAACCAAACTTCCACCCAATATGAAGAGCTCTATAATTAAATTTGCCCCTCTTCCATATTTCCCAAATATTAATCCAATTTAGATCACCATTTGACTCAGATTTTAAAAGCTAAAAACCATCCCTCCTAGACCTGGTGTGTGAATGGGCACTCAAACATTAGGTGGTCAGATGTTTCCTCACTTTTGTAGCATAAAACACACTAATATGGGCCAACTATTCCCCTACGCCTCAAATTATCAAAAGTAAGAATTCCATTGTGCATGGATTGCTAGGCAAAGAAGTTTACTTTTGGCCAACTCTTTGACTACCAAATCTTCCTCCATTCCTCAACCTAATATGCATGAGGAGGAGGTAATGAAAGGATATTTTCATATCCATCCTTCACCGTGTAGACTCCAAGGCATCCATAGCCCCAAGCTAATTCATCCTCCTCATCCCTACTTATGAAAAATATTTCTGCCAATATTTTAGTCATGATGGGTGCCAATTTTGTAGGGATTAAAATTGGCCACTCATCCAACTTCTTAAACGTATAATTCCCCAGCTAACTAATATTAAAATACCTTTAAATATTGATCCAACCCTTGCTTTCCATGGTTGTTTTTATTGGTTGTAATTTTGAAAATTCAACAATGATGTAGGTATTGGTCCCATGAATCTATCTAAAATTGTGCCTTATCCCTCCTTCACACTTTCCAAAATAATCCATTCCTCACTACTTGAGATCCTAGCTTTAGAACATGCCACACTAGGGACTCAATACCATCCAAAGGGAAATGACTCACCTCATTCGAATTCACCTATCCCAAATATTTACTAGTTAAAATTGTGTTGAATAAAGAAGTTGGCTAGGAGATCCACCTCCAATAAAGAGTTATTGCCAAAGCTTTATTATTTAGCTTTGATATCCTTAAGCCCAAAACTCCTTTTGTCTTGTGTTGGCTTTCTTTCTCCCAGTATACTAATACCTATTTCCTCTCTCCTTTTGCTCCTCCCCATAAAAAATTTCTAGCCATTTTTTCCAGCTCTTTCCATATGGTATGTCGGGCAATAATGATAGAAAATTTGTAGATTGACATGGCTTGAAATGACTGACTATAAAAGAGTTAATCTACCTACAAAGGTTAACCATTTATGAGACCAATTGTTAATTCGTTCTTTGATATGGTCCAAAATATTCCTCTAGACAACTATCTTTAGTTTTTTTAAATTCAGAGGGATCCCCAAATAGACCACTGGGAGAGAACTCCTTGTGAATCCCAAGATCTCTAAAATTATCTAGAAGCCTTCACTCAAGATTGAAGAAGACCACTTTGGATTTCTTATCATTGATGACTTGGTTTGTGGCCTTAAGATAAACATTAAGAGTATCTTTGATAATTCTTGCTTCCTTGAGGTTGACCACTCTCATCAATCATATGTCATCCACAAATTGTGGGTGAGTCAAAACCTCCTCACCCACCTTGATACCTATGAGCAAACCCTATCGTCTTCTCCTTAAGATAATTTTGATTAAGCCTTTAGCCAATATGAGAAAATATAAGGAGAACAAGGATCTCCTTGATGAAGGCCTCTGGTGGCTCCAAACGGTTACGAAGGAAGACCTTTGATTAGCGCTGAGTATGTCAAAATAGAGACACAACTCATGGCCTACTCTATCCAATCTTGAGAAAATCCAAAGCCTGCCATCATCCTTGACAAGAAGCTCCACTCCACCCTATCATAAGCCTTTGACATATCCAATTCTATGAACATTCCTCTATTGTCATATTTTTCATTGAATGGATTTTCTCTTGAGCTAGACCACACCATCCAAGATTTACCTACCCTCTATAAAAGCCCCTTGTTGAGAGGAGATAATGGTGTATAACAGAGGTTCTAGTTGCTCAACCATTACCTTCACGATTGTTTTATATATGATATTGCATAAGGCAATAGGTCTGTAGTCTAATATATGTACCCCTCCTCCCCTTTTGAAATTAAGGCAATGAATATCTAATTTAATGCTTTAAGCATTCTTTTACTACCTCTAGACTCCGCTATAACATTACATCCTCCTCCAAGTTGTCCTAGAAGGTCTAATTTTTGTATTGGGAGTTCATATGGACTTAGTGTTTTTTCCTTACTCATTCAAAATATTACCTTCTTCAGCTCCTCTTTATCAATGGGTTTAAGCAAGGTCTAGTTTTTTTTTGTAGAGATAATAAAGGGTATGGCAACAAAAAATTCTTTCTAAGTCTCTTCTTCTTGCAAAATCCCTTAAAAAATTTAGAAAAATAATCCATTGAATGGACATGCATACCTAGAATTGTTTATAAGGAGAGCCTATTCTCTTCCTGAAGAGGTTCCATCTTGTTCGTTTGTGTCCTAGCCTGATGGGAAAATTTGGTGTTTTTATCGCCTTCCAGTAACCAAGTGGTTCTTGCTCTTTATTTCTAGTAGATCTCCTCTTATATTTCAATATCCTCAATTACTTTATGCAACTCATCATCCTATTCTTTGAGTTGCTTTGTAATTGTTCCTTACCTGAGGAGTTTTTGCACCTCATCCAATTGTAACCACCAATGGAGCTCTTGGGACCTGGAAGTCCAACTTCTTAGATCACCTTCATCATTCTAGTTAATCCTTGACATAATGAAGTTATTTTTGGAATCTAAATATTATTGTCCCATATGTTGGACATCACTCTTCCCATCAATTCTTTTGAAGTTCCTCCTTTTGTAACCAAAAGTTTTTAAATTTGAGCAACTTTCGGTGTTGCCTTGCCTTAGTCCCCCCTCCAACAGATTGGAAAAGTGATTTGAGATTGGACCCTCCAAAATCTAAAATTTTAGAATCTATTTCACAAATTCCTCCTCTGAAACAAAAAAAAAGATCTAACTTTACCTTCCTGCTATGTGGATCCCTCCTCTTATTAGTCCAAGTATAGTTGGTTCCAGGATATTTAATATCCATCAAATGTAATGTGTGGACCTAGGCAATCATAAGCCAAGCCCATGATTCCAAAATTGGAGTTTCCCTTTCTTGATCTTTGGATGATAATTTAACATTAAAATCTCCATCAATAATCCAATCTAACTCCTCCCTCAAGACTCTCATATTATGCATTGTTTTCCTTTGATGAGTTTGACCTTCTAGGTTTTGAGCCCCATAAAAATTTGTGATTAAAACCTTCTTAGTTTTCATATTATTCCTAAAATGGGATGTGATAACACCCATACAAGCTATATGTTCTATTGTTATCCATTTAAGAGAGTTTCAAAAGGTAACTATCCCCCTAAGGCCCCTTAGGAATCCACTTCCATATGATCATCATCCTTTCAAATTCTATTTATTGTTTTATACATGAGGTCCAACAACATTTAGGTCTCCTTGATAAGCAAAAAATTTGATTTACTTTTCTCTAAGATTCTTCAAACAACATATTGATGGATCTTATTGTTTAAACCCCTAATTTTCCATGATTATATAATCATTGGTTACCATGAGACCAATAAGAGTCTATTATCCTCACTAATCCCCCAATGACCAATTTGTCTCCTTGAGATGCTATTTATTCTTTATTTGATTTTCTACCCACTCCCTAAGATTTAATTTTCTTTGATCTCTTCTCCACCTAGCTGATCCCCAAAATTGACTTCTCTCTATTATTTTCTACCACACTCATGATGAAATCCTTTACTATTGGCTACTCTTGTTTATGCACTCCTAATTCCTCTACCATATTTGATTGTGGTAACTCACTGTACTCTACTACCTACCCTAGATAGGTGCAATCAAAAGAGGGGCTTGAACATGACTGTTATTATTTTCATCATTCCCATTCACTCCTTCCATGAGTTATTCTTCCTGCTACACTAATGTCTTGAAGATATCATACCTATTTGAGGGCTTGGGGTGGGTTAGATCTTTGCCATATATTTTATTTTACCTTTTTTTTTTGGGTTGTTCAAAACCATCTCCTTCTCCTTCCTAAGTGTTGGTAGCTTCTTTAGTGACTATAGATTTATCCTTAGGAATATCTAACATTCCTAGAGGAGCCTCTTTTTTCATGATCATATTTTTTGGAAAGGACCAAGACAAATACCCATATTTGTGGTAAAATCTACACCTAAAGGGCATCGTCTCATAATCTAGTTTTTGAATCCAAGATAGTCTTACAAGTTTGAGTTCCATCTTTATCTAAAGAGGTTGGCTAAGATCCATTTCAATGCATAATCTAGCATAAACAATTGTGTTTCCTTCTATTGTGTCTCTATAGATACCCAAATATCTTTCAAAGAAGTTATTGATGATTTCCAATACCCGCTCACTCCAAAACACCATTGGAAGTGCATACAATTGGATCCATACTAGGACAACAATGCATTCAATTCAAGGATCAAATCTCACTCTTCAAGGTTGAACAAATAATCGTGTTGTATCATAATTCATATTTTCTAATTCAAAAACCCTATTTCTATCGACTAGTGGGGAAAACTAATAATAGAATATACATTAATAATAACCCACAAAGAATACTCACCAAGAGGCTCCTAGTTTTACTAAACCCACAAATACAAAAAATTAGGGTAGGGCGAATACCCATGAATTTATATATCAGGTCGTGATTGGCTCTACATAAGACCATTTCTTCTACTATACTCTACCTAATGACAATATTTGGTTTTGATTTACTCTATGGCAAGCATCCATTGACTCTATGAGGTGTTGATCTTTTTTCAACAGCCACAAAGAGCATTTTTAGCATAGTTTTTTGTGCTTCTTCAATCTCTGTTTGAGATTTCTCTTTCAATAAATTTGTAAATAAATTTTTTTAATCTAATAGAGAATGTGGAGGCATCCCCATTGGGTCCTCTTAGGACAACATTCTCGCATTTTATTTTACAATAACTATAAAGTGCTTTGTCTACCCGACCTATGCCCTAGAAATAAATTATGTTATTACAGGGTATCCTTACCCTCACCTTCAACCTTTCGATAAATTATTTCATGCTTATAAAAATGTATTTTATAAGTAAAAAAATTAAATAATATTTTTTTATTATTAGGGTAAAAACAATATTTTGAAAGGCTCCAATCCCTTTTACAACACAAAGTTAGCTCATCAACTGCACATTTTCCAAGGACAAGTAGCCAAAAATCCCCTGGATAAAAGATAAACAATATCTATATTGGATCCCAATTAGTTGCAGTCCTCCCTCGTGAACTTTTCTAAGTCCTCATGGACCTCCCTAGGAGGATTTTTCTCCTATCCTCTTCTTTAATGGCACCAAAGTTTTTCGTCCAATCTACTGGTTTGTTACCTTCTCTAAAGACATGAACAAAGTTAACTTCTTCAAAATCCTTTACAATCTCTCTAATATCTTGCACAATGTAATCAATTTTCCAATTAGCCTCTCCTTCCTTTTTTAAAATATTGATAATATTGAAGGATTCTCATTCAAATATAACTTTTTAAGCACCTAGACCCTTAGCTAGCTCTACACCCAGATGTAAAGTAGTAACTTCAGCTTTATGACTAGTAGTAATTTCCAAAAACTTGTAGGTTATCCCCATCAATCTACCCTAACTATCCTTCAAATTTGGTCTTGCTTCGACCTTACCTGAGCATTCATCTCGGGGTGTTTGCCATTTTACATCAATTCTAACCTGAGAATTTTCCTCTCCACTAGTAGTGGATTCCAAATGCCATGCCTTAGCTATCATAGTCTCTTTAGTATTCTATGGGTTGATAGGGTACTTGATATATTTAACATTATCCTCTAAAATATGGATGATACTTCCAAAAATTCTCACTACTGACCTTTTTTCTCTAAAAATTCTCCCGTTCCTCTCTAACCATACTCCCTATACAAAATGAAACAAAATTAGGTTCATTTTTTAAATTAATATGAGGACTGAAAAAGGGGTTCTACTTTTTTAACCATAGAACCATATTAGAAGGCATCACCCAAGAAATGCCCATCCTGTTGATGAGGAGCTAGAAATTTTTTAGAGCGTAGGGACATTCCAAGATGTGTTCCACTAATTATTCTACCTTTTCACATATACTGCATCTATTAGGTAACTGAAAACCTCTCTTCTTAATATTATTCACTATTAGGATCTTATTCTGGACTGCTTTCCAAAGAAAAAACTCCAATTTAGGAATAGCTCTCTTACCCCAAATTCTATTCCAAGGGAAACCATTATCTACAGCAAGATCCAAAATATCATAGGTTGTCTTCACACTGAATTCAACATTTTTAGTTTTACTCCAAACCATAGTCTCTTTTCCTGAAAAAACCAAGTAATAAGCCTTTACTTTAGCTTTAAGGGGGTTTAAAGCCTCCAAATTCTTAGGGCCTGCCTCTAGATATTTCCAACTCAATTGGTTATCCAATAAATTCATGTAGTCACAAACCTATTTACCATATATTTCTTCTAGATCCCATTTTAGATTAGAGAAAATATCATTGTTGGCTAAAGGGTTGTCATCTAACCAGGCATCATGGATTTGAACTTCCTCCCTAGACTACAAAAATATCTTGGCTTTCGATATCAAATTCAAAATGTTCCAATTTGTAGCTTGAGATACTTTAATCAAATTAATTAAGTTTAGGAAATCCCCATCAGTGATCACCTTACATTTCAAAGGATCAATCAAAACCAGAACCTGGTAAAGAGCTCTAGCCTCTATGAAGTGGGAATTTTGGATATTAAAAAACTCAACAAAGGCCAACACAAATTGCCCCCTCTCATTTCCTAACACACCTCCAACACTAGCTAAACTAGGATTGCCTTTTTAATCCCCATCAAATATAAGCTTAAACCAACCAACAAGAGGAGGGTCCCATTTAACAAACACTCTAGGACTAGATGATGGAGCCCCAACCAGTCTATGTAAGGAAAAAAATGCCAAGTTTCAATTCTAGATCTATCTCATCCAAACTTCCAGTAGCCACTTCCAACTGAATATAGGATGCATTCTCAACTGCACTTGAGATCACCCTGGAACAAATAGCAACAATATCCCTTTTAATGTTTTTGAAAGCTCTATTAGTTCTTTCCCATCAAATGCACCAAAAGAGGTGGGGTAACATTAACCACCAAAATAAATTGGATTTGGGGGATGAAAAGGGAGGGAACCACTAAGAACACACATCAGACAAGATATTTGGAGCGACCCAATAAACATCCAAAGAACATAGCAAAGCAAGAAAAACCTCAAAATAGAAGGATCACTAAAAAATAGATGGTTTAAGAATTTATCATAGGACCCACACACAAGTAGCACATATTCAATAGAATCATCCATTTCTTTCTCAAATTTTCTAATATTAGAATCTTATTTTGGATAGACAACCATAATTTTCTAACGTAAGAAATTTTTTATTTGTTAGTCTTCTAGTTTCATTGTTTCAAGAGTGTTTGACTTATTTTCAAAATTCTTGGGAGCATTTCCTAATAAAGTTATCAGTTGTTGTTGCACTTGCACAACACACCCCAGTCTACATAGATTGGGAATCTACTTTTATATTGATCCTAGTGATTTTCTTTTGTTTTCTTGGGCTTGTGCATAATAGTCAACCATCTAAAAAACTTAGGTTCTTAGTTGAAAGTTTCTAGTTATGGATTCCCAATTTATGCATACCCTAATTTTGTGATGGTGCTTATTTCTATAGTTGTGTACATTAATATCTCCAAAATGGTGAATAACCTCTCTCATTAGAACAGGCTCAAAAAAGGCTTTCCAACAATTACCAATATGCCTATATTCCCATAATCGTAACACCCCAAACCTATTTAAATTTAGACACGACAAAACTAGCAATACCCTTGGTAACATGGATGGGATCACTTTCAAGGCCTATATATCCTTCATGAAACAACCTTTATTAGATGTGGCTTAAAAGAGCTTTTCAACAAATATAAATTTACCTATTTTATAAGGAGGTTTGAGGCCCAAAATTACTTGTTTTATAGGTTGTCCAAGCTGCCATGCCCAAAACCCTACCAATCATCCAATCTTGAAAAATTAGTGGCTCACAAATATTGGAATAAAATATAAATGATGAAAAATTAAAAAATAGGTCCATTTATCCAATCTCAAATATCAATGATTCTCTCAAATTGGAGGAGGTTTTAAATAATAGAGCACTGAAAAGCCCCACCAGTTGTTCGGTTTAAAAATGATCAATGTCTCACGTGAATTGGAGGGAGTTTTACATAATAGAACATTGAAAATCCCTTCCAATCGTCCAATCTAAAAATGATCAACAACTCACACAAATTGGAGGTACTTTTAAATAAAAAAGCATTAAAAAACCTTGCCAATTGTATAATATTGAAAAATCAATGGCCCGTAGGCATTGTACGGAGGTTTAAATAATAAAATTTAAAAAAAAATCTCACCAACCATCTAATCTAAAAAAATCGATGATCCATAGGGATTGCAAACCCCTACCAACTATTTGATCTTTGAAAATCAATGGCCCATGGGGATTGCAATGAGGTTTCAATGATAAAACATTTAAAAAAACCTACCAACCATCCAATCCCATAAATTCAACAACCCACAAGGATTGCAAGGAGGTTTAAGTAATAAAACATTAAAAAAACCACTAGTTGTTTGATCTCAAAAAATCAATGGATCATGCAAATCTAGAGAAAAATATAGAGCGAAAGGCATTTAAAATCCCACCAACCATCCAATATCAACAATCAATGACTCATGGAGAACTAGAGAGATATATAGAAGGTAAAACATTTGAAGCTTGCCAACCATACGATCTCAATGATCAATGGCTCATAGAGATTTGGAGAGAAATATAGAGGTAAAATATTTGAATCCTTCCAACCATTCGATCTCAATAATCAATGGCTTATAGATATTTTGAGAGAAATATAGAGGGAAAATCATTTGAAATCCTTCCAACCATTTGATATCAACAATTAACATATCACAGAGAAATATAGAGGTACATTTGAAAGCCTACCAATCGTTCGATCTCAAAAAATCAACAACCCATGGGGATTACAAGGAGATTTAAAAGGTAATACTTTAAAAAGATCATGTCAATCATCTGATCTAAAAAAATCAACTATCCACGGGGATTGCAAGGAGGTTTAAATGATAAAACATCAAAAAACTATACCAATTTTTCAGCCTCAAAAAATCAATGGCCCATGGAGATTGTAAGGAGATATAAATGATAAAACATTAAAAAAACCTTGCCAACCATCCAATCTCATAAAATCAATGGCTCATAGATATTTGGAAAGAAATATAGAGGGTAAAGAATTTGAAAGACTACCAATAATTCAACCTCAATGATCAACAACTCTTGGAGATTTTGAGAGAAACATAGAGGGTAAAACATTTGAAAGCCCACCAACTGTCTGGTCTCAATGATCAATGGCTCAGAGATTTGGAGATAAAAATAGAGGGTAAAATAGTTGAAAGCCTATCAACCATCTGATCTCAATGATCAACTTAGGGAATTGGAGGAAAATAAAATATTTTAGTGCAGCCAATAAAATTAAAGACACAAAAAGAGCCAAAAATACAAAAAAGAGTCAGGAAACATATAAAATAGTCAAAAATATGTAGAGAAGTGCCAGAAAACATAAAAAATGATCAAAAAATGTATTAATTTTTTGGAACGTGCAAAATATGGTCGAAAAATGTCAGATGTGAGAAAGTGTAAAATGTTGGAAAATATAGAGAACTACTATAAAACATATAATGTTACTAGAATGGTGCAAGGAGAGAAAATTTGGAAGAGATACAATAGAGGGAAAAGTACAAAAGTGATAAATAAATAAATGAACAACTAATAATAATAAAAAAAAAATAATAAAAATATATGAAGCCCCTATAATTTTTTACTTTGCCTCACAATTTTCTCTTTTAGGTTATCTAAATTAATTGCTCGAGGAAAAATACATGGTGATATTAATATTGTCTAAGCATTTATAGAACACAAAAACAACAAAACGTAATGTTTAACCCAATTGTTGTGGCTAACAAAGCATGAATTTAATCATTTAACAAGTAATATCCAAATTTTGCAAAAGTTAAAATTTAATGAGGCATGGTCAAGAGGTGATCTTGACGAATGTGTGTCATGAATGAGAAAAAACGATGAGTGCAAAATTTTTTATACTGACCAAAAGGACACAAATTTGTAGAACATGAAAGCAACAAAAACTAATGCTCAACTCACTTGTTGAGGATGGTGGATATAATGACTTCAGCAATGCTCAAATGGTGTCATAATACAAAAGATGTCAAAATTTAGTGGAGTTAATACTTAGCCCACTTACTTGGATTGGTAGATCAATTGTCAGACTATTTAACCAATCAGATACTAGTGATCCGAGATTTCATGTGAATTATAGTTTAATAAAAATAATCAAAGAGTCATCCCAAGAAGACTAAATTTCAAACAGATCGAAGTTAAAATCCAAGATTTGATACATCCCATGGGAAGGAATATAATAGTAATTAAAAACTTTTAAAAGTTGGGCTATATGAAGAGACAATTTTTTTTTATAAATACGAGCCCACTTAGTTTGTTCCTTGTTTATTTCTTGTTTTAGTTGTATGAGATTTCTAAACCCAACCTCATGCTACTCTTAAGCTCTATTCTTGTAAATCATTAAAGTGAGTGAATCTGAGGACATATGTGTTTCATGATACATATTTTATAATATAAGGCTTTGAAATTCTATGTTTAATCTATGCATGATGGTGATGGTTACACTTAGTTTATTTTATAGTCTATTTTCCCTCTATAGGTAGCACCATTTTGGACCTTAGGCTATGTGAATACTGGTTTAGCCAATATTGGTTTTAAATCAAAATTATCAAATTGTTGAGTCAACATCAAATTTGGAATAGCATGGGCTTGTTTATTTTTTGTTATTTCTCTCTTACCTTTAAACCTTTGACTTTCTTTAGAACTTTTTTAAATTAGGAATAGATTAGTTTTAGTTTAAAATAATTAAATTGACCTTCTATTGTACATGGTTTAAATTTTTGTATAGTTGTAAGTTAGTCTTTTATTATTGTATGGGATAATAATATGAATGCAATAAATTTTAATTGGGTAATTATGGTTTACACAGTTTAAACCTACGTCTTTTCTGCACAATTTAAAATTCCACACAATAGTAAGTTTATTGTTTAAGCTTATTCTCTATTTTGTAGAGTTGCAATTATTTGATAAAAGTTAATCATTGGAATTCTTACATAAGCTATAATATCAATACAATGGAATTATTTCATAAATATTTTTGCATTTAAGGTTAAGACCATGTGCTTAGAAAGCATGTCTCTTAGAGTCATACCAGTAAAGACTCCTTAAAGGAATAATTACCATTGACCTCTAGGTTTGTCCCTACTGGTCAAGACCTAGCCATATAAAAAGGAACAAGATTTGTTCCAAGTAAGTTGGCTTACCCTTGAAACACCAATATTTTGGCTTCTGCCTTTTCATACCCAAAAAATGGTACTAAGAAAAAATCAGATTGTGTCATTTGCACACTTAACAAGTTCTTACAAACCACCTGGACATCCAGAAGAATCTATAAATGTTGGTGGTGGATCTTTCATCCTTTGTCTTATTTTCCTTCTTTCCTTAGAGTCAATCTACTAGTCTTCATTACTTCCTTATTGCACTTGAGGAATTGATTGAGGTTCTTGCATACTCCATATAACTCGTTTCTTGAGTCTCGTACTTGAACTATCATTATTGGTCTTTATATAAATTGCATATTATGGAAGATATACTTTTTATGTCTATTCTCCAATTCCTTCCCTCTTTTTCTAGAGATGCGAGTGTTTCAAAGATGTCTCTCCACAATATCTAACTGAAATCTTGTCTTCTTTGTATTTTGTTCTATAATTCATCACTCAATCGTACTACACCTTGGTCAATCTATCCTCATAATTCTATATTTAGCTTTTATAACCTTTCATATTCTTTTTTATATTGTTTCATCTCTCTACAAATTCTTTGTTGCTCAAAGCCTATGCATTTTAGAAAACTTATATCTTCAATTTATTCATTCAAGGGTTCATATATTGGTGGCTCTTCTCCATTTTGCAATGTCACCCCTTGTTATTGTAATATGTTGGTTTTTCTTATATTCAAAAATCTTACATGCACCTCTAATTTTCTCTATTTTGTTGGAGGTTCCAACTCTTCTTGCTCAATAATAGGCTACTCCTCGTTCTTAATTTTGAACCACCAATCCAAATTCAAGTAAGTTTCTACTCCTTGTATTGCATAATCTAATTTTTTGGCCCTACTTGGTTCTCTATGTTCATAGACCATTGTACCTTCAAACTATTCTAACGACTGATTTAGTGCTACACCCATCCTTCCTATACTCTTCTTATCTTGTTC
This sequence comes from Wollemia nobilis, assembly GCA_028583015.1. Taxonomy (NCBI): domain Eukaryota; kingdom Viridiplantae; phylum Streptophyta; class Pinopsida; order Araucariales; family Araucariaceae; genus Wollemia; species Wollemia nobilis. The sequence continues at coordinate 24,023,508 of JAQPPZ010001195.1, forward strand.
TAGATCTAAATCAACCATGTTTACCTATGCTTTCACTTTATATGAGTTTAATTTTGAGTTATTGTTCTTCTCAAGACACTGTATCCCATCCAACTTCTACAATTTTGCTACACCAACCATAGGTTCTTCAACTTCCATCACTTTATTTCATGTTTTCTATTAAATTTCAACACCAAGTCACCTAGTTTTAACTTCAATTTCCTCAGGTGCTTATCATGCCATAAGTTCCTTCGTCATCGAGCAATATTTGCTACTCATTGAGCATTCACCCATTTCTCATATAGTTATATGAGTGTTGCAAGCCTCTCCTCTAAGCTCTCCTAGTCACCTAGATGGTTATTTACCACCACCCTCAAACTAGGTATCAAAAACTCTTTTGGAACTATCACCTCTTGTTCATACATCAACTAGAATAGTGTTTGTTTTGTTGTTGACTTAAATGTTATCATGTATACCTATATAATATTTGGTAATATCTCCTCCTAGTTGGATCCTTCCACACCACAAGTTTTATAAATAATTGAGACCAAGACTTCGTTTATCACCTCTACCTACCCATTTTTTTGGGATAATATGGACTCAATAAGGAATGCGAGATTCTAAACTTTGTGGTTAAGTTTTGAATCGTCTCATTGATAAAATATCCTTTGTCACTTGTCAACTACAAGAGAATTCCAAATATCGTAATCACATGTTCATACAAAAATACTCCTTGTAGAACTATCTAACCATATTTATACCTTTATTCTATTTTTCAAGTAATCAATCACCACCACAATGACACTTCCTTCTTTGGATTATTTTCAATGATCCAACAAAATCAATTCCCCTTTATTCAAAAAACTCCTATAGCTATGATAGATGCAATGGCATAAAATCTCTCTTCAATGGCTTCTTAACTTGTTGGCACATATCGTATGCTTTCACATACTCCCTAGCACTGTGATAAAGGGTGGGCCACCATAGCCTTGCTAGAAGCACTTTCCTTGCTATCACATTTGTTCCCATGTATCCTCCTGCAATTCCTTCATGATCCTCTTTCAACACTGTATTCATTTTGCCATCCATAACACATCTCTACATGACACCATTAGGTCCAATATTTTTTATAACAAGCTTACTACCAACTGGAATGGTGTTGACTTGATAATGATGTATTTTCTTTATGTTGTAGTCATCTCCTTTGGAAGCTCTCACTTTGACAAGTATTCTCTACTATGCTTGTACCATGATGATACTCCACTTCCCACAAACAAATGAGCATCAACAAATTTAACTAATACTCCCCTTCAATAGGTTCTCTACAGAAAATACTTGATAATCGATTTGCCATTACATGCTTCTTCTTGGGTCTCACCATTACCCAAAACACAAAATCTTATAATGTGATAAGCCACCTACTAACTTGTCCATGAATTGTTAGGTATTAATCAAATACAACAATGCTTAATGATCTACATAGAAAGCAAATGGAATGGAAAGCATGTAATTTTTGAATTTTTGTACTGCATATACCATACCTAAGGCTTCTCTCTCCATGGTGTTGTAATTATTCTCTACTCATGAAAACATTTGACTCAAAAAATAAATGGGTTGATCTAGCCCAAACAACCCCTCTTGGACCAACCTGCATATAATTACAAAATTAGATGCATCTACATAGACATAGAATTCTTTATCCTAATCCAAAAATACTATAATGGGCATGCATACCAATTTTTCATAAACTCCTCAAAGAGATTTTGTTCCTCCATCCACTTGAAAGAAATATTCTTGTGCATTAAATAATCCAATGGGTAGGACACTTGTGTAAAATGATTGATTAATTAGTGATAATACCTAACATATCCTAAGGACTTCACTAAAATTACATCATATATATCCTTCATGCTCACCACGACTCGTATCTTGTTGGGGTCTATCTTCAAAAATTCCTTACAAATGATATGTCCTAGTAACTTCCCATAAGGAACCAATGATTTATACTTATTAGGGTTTAATGTTAGACAAGCCTTCCAATACAAACTCATGCATTCCTCCATTGCATTTAAATGCTCATATTTTCTTCCATATAGTGACCAATTGTCTAAGAAGACCTTAAACTTCCTAGTGGATATTTGTTTAAAGATATGCAATACTATCCTTTGAAATGTACCTAGAGCATTACATAAACAAAATGACATCTATTTATACACATATATTGCATTCTCTACTACAAGTTAGTCTTCATCTTATCTTCCTTGGCTATACTGGTCTAGTTTTAACTCAAGAATCCATCTAAAAATGAATAGATCTCATGCCTTATTCCTTCTAGTATTGAATTAGTCAAAGGAATAGGAAAGGGATCCTTTATTGTTATAGAATTCAAACTCCATAAGTCCACACATATGCAAATATGACTTATCTCCTCCTTTAATGTAATTACAATTGACAACACCCACTTATTGATTGTCACCTTGACGATTATACCTAAATCTAACATTTTTGTATCTTTGTGTTCACTAGGGCTCCATACTTCAAGTTCATCTAGTTTGGCCTTCTCCTTATTGGTTGTGCACCTAGAATCAATGGTATTTAGTGTACACACAACTCTGTTTGGATCCCCTTCAAATTCTTACATCCATGTGAAAATATTTTATATTGCCAAAAATATTTAAAAGCAGTGACTTTCAATACTAGATCCCAATCATCATCACATTGGATGATCTTTTCTTCATCTTGTTTGTTGAGGTTTAACTGCACCATATTAAAACCTTCACAGTGAATGATGTTAGGTTAATTTGATGCCTTCAGTACATCAACCAGGTGGGCTAGTTTCTCATCAATCATCGCATCATTGATAGTTTACTCTGCAAAGTTCTTAGGAAATTTCCATTTCTATTTTTCTTCTTCCTTTTGTGCAAATTTCTTCTAGCTTGACTCATTGACCTCATACACAATATGTCCTTTTTCATCATGGTCATCTTCTTTTGCTTGAATGCATAAACAATGTGGAAGAAAACTTCATAATCCTCCATCTTTCAATGGAGGAGTCCATTATCTAAATCTTCATCATCTTTTGTGCATTCCTAAAGTTCAACACTCCCTCTTCAACTAGCTAGTGTCCACTATCATTATTTGATGATGAACTCCTTGAATCATTAGATATCACATTATTTTTATTTACAGACTGATTTTTCATATTTGTCATATACTTGTGTTGTCCCTTCTTAAATATTACGTGGACTTTCTCCTAGATCTGGTTCACCTTTGCCATCTATAGACATATACATCCTAACAATGCATCATTTGTTCAATGTTTTCATGGTGATTACTATATAATCCATGATGAATTACTGGTCAACAATAATTTTTTTATTTATCAATACTCCATCTCTATACTTTATTGATTTACACTGTATAGTCAAAAGTTTGAACACCACAATAATGGTTCTCTAATGTCTTTCCAAGTCTTCTCCAATATTACATTCACACTAGACCCTCCATTAATGATCATTTGTGTCAACTTATAATTCAACAACTCCATATGAATTTTTTGGTTTCTTCCTCGTTTCAATCATCAATATTATTGGATTGATGAACTCATCCCTCCTTATCAGTGGCACTTCTTGATATCATGGATTCACAACCTTTATTGTTTCATGTCATCTCCCTTACCTTCACATAAAACTCAAGTATTGTATAAAGTAGACTAGACATCTTCACCTCAATTATCATGTTCAATACTTGCACTACTAATTGCTCTATTGAAGATTTTTTCTCTAGAACTTCCTCTAAAGTGATCAACTTTTTTAGCTTTTTCTCTTAAATAATCCTCTATTGTTTTACCTTCTAGTTTTCTTCTTCTATCAAACATGTGATTTCGACCATCTCTCCTCCTTGGAAGGATTTGGATATAGTTCAACTTCCTTTTTCTAAGCCCTTGTCACTGCTAGCACTTGTTTATCCTTATTCAATTGGGTTCCTACAGGTTCTCCTTTGATAATAAAATTGACATTTTTTTATTGGAACTAGCTTTCTTCAAGCAATTCATCTCCATGTTATTTCCTAGTCCACACCACCTATACATAATTTTGCTATTACTATTTTCAATGTTGCCTCCTACTAGTGTGTTTTTGCAATTACTTGCAAAATGTCCCCACTCTTGGCATCTTCTACATTGAATTATTGGTATTTTATCTGAGTCAATTGTAATTGACTCTACCCTCCTTATTGTCAATTACTTTACTAGGGTTTGCTTCCTCCACAATGGTTATTCTTGTAACTATCGCTTGTTGCTCCTTGTTCATTCTTGGAGGTGCTAGGTTTTACATATTTCTTTCTTTTTACATTGTCATTTTTTAATGCCTCACACTCCTTACATTAAATGGACATTATGTTATTACATGCCCCAAAACTTCACAAATATTATAATGTGTATTCGTTGGATAAATCACATTCTTGTGTCATTTTGTTTTTGCAATATGAGCACAAAATTTATTTTTTCTTCATTTTTTTTCCTTTACCTTATTGATCATTTTATTAAAGTCCATTTTCATAGCTTGGATTGCTACAAGCAAATCCTCTCTATCACAATTAGAATCTTCACTTCTAAAATGACTTAACCCTATATGTTTTACTTTGCTTTTCAAATTCCAATCTCTTTCATATGCTTCTTGATACGAGGTAGGTGCACCTTCATATTCTTCTTATACCTAGGCAACAACCCATCAAGGAACCACTACTTCTACAAACTATTTGTTTGTTGCACTTCCATTTTATCAATTAATTTCTTGAAGTTTCTATTAAAGGACTTCACACCTTCATCTTTCTCCTGCTTAGTCAAATATATTTCTTCAATACATTCTCTTAATAACTTGAATTCTTTCTTGAATTCATCTCTCAAATATTGCCATGTGGTGAAGGGATTTTGTCTTTCTCTCTTAAATTTCGATCCATTATGATTCCTCACAATGTGGTCAGAAACAACCTTAAACATGAATCTTCATCATCTACTTCATTGGCATGTTATATTGTTACATTAGTTGCTATATGATGGTATCCTCATTACCATATCTCAAAAAATGTGGTTATTTTTGTCTTCCTGTTGCAATGGAAATATTTTCCATTGGTGTGTTATTCTCTTTTCCTGACTCTTCCCCATTCAACGATGGCTCATTCAATAGTTATTCTCTTGGTGCTTCTTCAACAACAAACAATCTGTGATCGAATTTTGATTATTCAAAAATCTAAAACCTATTTCATGAATACACAATCACTGGATTTGGTCTCCTTACCCATGCACTCTCCTATAATTTCCTTAGTGCCTAACTCCTATCTTTTACACCTCTTGGAAAAATACCCTGCTCTTGTGTTGGTGTTACTAGTTGTTTAGCCTCATCTCTCTATATAGTATCCACATCGGTGTTTTAATTTATGCAAATATCTCCTTTGGTTCATGCTTCGTTTTATTTATACATCTCACCTCACACCTCATCCTCCATTGTTAAAAATAATGTATGCCACCTTCTACCTTCATCATTGGAACTATCCTCCTCCTGAGGATTCCAAACACATTCCATCTCTGTTGTTCAAGTTTTGATTTTCTTGACTACAATTATTGGTTTAAAAACATTTGTCTTTGTCTTATAGGTTGGTCTTGACTTCTCTTGTGGTTACATCTTCAATCTTCATGTATGCTAGGTTCGAACTTCAAATGACAACAACATCAAATGTAGCACAATAATGAGTCTTATGATGGTTGGAGAAATAATTGGAATAACAAATCTTAAGATCCAACTAAGACTACAATTATTATTGGTTCAAAATTAGACATTCTTCAGACTTGTACAAAAAATCCATATGTATGAAAAGGTACCAACTTACACTTGTATGATGCTATTAGCATACACTTGAATGATAAGTGTTTGTACGATAAACACTTGTATGGCATAGTCACAATCCAATTTGATGACAATATTCCCTTGGCTTCACTCTTGTCAAAAATATATTTGTACGAAAACAACTCCATCACCTTCTTCATATGATAACCTTCCTTGTACGATACTTGTGACATCCTTTCTACGATAGTCCAACTGCAATGCTTGTACAACTTTTATTCAGTTATTCTGAATTGTAACTTCTTATAACTTGCACACACAAAACTTGGCAAATAAAATCCAACAACAATAGTCTCACACAAAGATGCACACACAAATGGAAATAGAATGCTATTGCATTATAATTGCCTTATGACATTGGTATTACAAGTATGTTTACACTTACAATACACAAATCACACAAATATTTTCATTTCACAAGACAAGCTTAATTTGTCGTACAATACAAATGCAATATATAAGGATGACGTTAGCACCCTTAACACTACATGACAAATTTGACTTCGCATTTCATTTCACACTCGTTTCCCTTACATTTTATTTACATCTAGTGCACATTGCACTTTATTTCCAACTCTATACACTACTTTGTCTAAGGTCCAAAATCAGTGCCTACACCAATTAACGTATACCACCATATCATATTTAATATTTCATTAATTTTAGAGATACTTATTCATCATAATGAGAATTTATTACAGTAAGTTTATAGTTGCATCCTCTCTTTTTATTTAAGGATAGTGGAGATGTCCTTATTAAAATGTAATGATTAAACATGTTTCCATGTTTCTCGCTAATATTTTGGGAGCTATAATCCTGCATTTTAAGAATAGAAAGGAAGGTCAACTCCCAAATGATGGCACTACCTTATTGAAACTTACTTCTAATAAGTTGCTCTATGTTTATGGGAATTTTTCCCACCATTGTAGCTAAATCATGTTATTTATTTTTATTTTAAGGTTGTTTTTCAAATGACTATAGAGAGAAATGAAATTAACCCTACTAGAGGTTGTGAATAGAAAACTCTAGAAATCAATATGACTTTAACTACAATTTTATATTTTCAAGTTCCATAATCTTCATATGAATTTTAAAGATAAATGGTTTGAATAGGCAAGTAGTATGCCTTATAATTGAGATGGAAAAAACATGCACTAGCAAAGCTATAAGAAAAACCACAACATGAGACAACATGAAAAAATGAAATATTTGAAAAAACCATTGATCACACAAAATAATCAACATGAATGAAGAAAATATAGATGAATATACTTACATATAACATAATAAAGGGTAGTTTTTTAATGTTTCTTTTTTCATTGAACACAATTGAGAAAACTTTATAGAAAACTTACATTTCATCAATTCTTGAACAAACTACATATTTAAAGTTAACCTCTTTGGATTCCACACATTTTATAAACTTCTATAATTAGGTATATCTAGCTATCAACTACATATAAAACCTAAATTATTTTAAGATAAAAGTCTTTGCAACATAGGTTTCCTTTATTGCTTTTGCTACATTTAATTCTCTAGAGAATATTGATATTCCTTTGTTATTTCCATTAATAGTTAAAAATTCTCCAATTAATGAATGATTATTCTTATAAACATTTTACATTGCTTTTTTATTTCAGTTCTCATGTTGATTCGCTCTAGCTATCAAATAATCATCTAATGAGATTGACATAGTTTGTGTGGTTATGTTATTGACATTATAATTATAACCAAATATGGTTGTGCCTACAATTGTTGTTCAAAATTTTGTTGATTAAAATAAATTTGATTCTCATGTTCTAGATTGTTTGTAATGAAACTTCAACATGTTTTTCTTTGATGGGGTAGTTACTATTATAGTAAAACCATCGATATTTTATGAAATGGAATTAAAACCATATTTTCCTTTGGTTGCATTGTGTTGATTCCTTTCATTCATGAAAATTACCTAAAAATGCATCTAGAATAAATCACAAAGCATGATTCCTTGGTCATCCAATGACCTTTAACTACATAGAAAAGCTTTCTAGGAAGAGATGAGAAAATATATCCAACCCAAAAGAGAAAAAACTAATGTGAGGGGTAACAATTTTTGCAACCCTCTTTATATACTAAAATCTATTAATGGAGTAGCCAGTAAGCTAACAAATGAATGTTGCAATTAAGATGTGAACCTCTTGGATACACTTCCACAATTATTATATATATATATATAAAAGTTTCATTTCAACTATAAGATGCAAATCCCACACTAACACAAAGAGTCCTTAAAGGAAATATAAATCCAAAAGAATTAGAAATCAAACACCCATCAAACTTTAAATATAAGAATTATCACTTATAATATTAGAAAAATATCAAATGCCAATATAAGGCTATAAATTTAAATGACAACCAAAATAAGATAAGACTATTTCCATGTAAAACAATTCTAGCTAGAAAATATTACATAAAAACCTAAAAAGCTAGCCCGTGATGAAATAAAAAGTAGTGTTATTTGAGAGGAAGAGTTCAAAAGATACCATTATGACACTTTAAATTTTGATCAAGAATCTGAATGAAACGTTTCATAGCAAAATTAAAGTCTTGGGGACACATGTACAAGGGAGGGAATGATAAGAATGGAAGAAACAAGAAAAATTCCAAAAATAATGAAAGGGGAATTGAAAATCCACCCATGAATTATAAAAAACATTTATTTACAAAGACAAAATAAAAATAGTTTTTTCCTCTCAAAAAATAAAAATAGATGACACGTCTATTATAATGAAAAAACACAAACATTTTGTCTAGATAAAACCCTTGTTCCACTTCATTAAAAGAACCTTAAAGAAACTAGATTCTAAACTTTTTCTTTGTATACCAAATGAGATGCAATCCCACTATGTTTCAACCTAATATATAATTACAAATATTTTGGTCTCTCTTACCCAAGTATCACTAATATTTGCTTACAATTTAGCTAGAAAACTATGATACCTTCTTTACATCTTATTTTCTATAAAAATTTAAATATACGTACCATCTTCCACCTTTTTTTTTAAATTGTAGCTAAGAGATGAGTTTTCTTTCATTGTCTTGAATAAGAAGTAGCCTCCAATTTTAAATTTTTAAATGACTTCTTCTAATTCTATCTTCATCCCTTCTAACATTGTTTCACCCCATGTAATAGTGTTAGTTAATAATCCTATGCTAAATATGGTTTATTTGATTGCTTATTTTATTATCTTTCATTATGCATCCTTCACCCAAGGGTTGTGGTAAATTAAATATCACAACCTCATGTTAGGGTTGTGGCTTTTCACTTATTGTCACTCTATCATTGCTAGCTTTTTTTTCATGTTGTCAATGTTAGCAATCCAATAATATTTCCACAAGGTCTTACAGTAAAAGCACAAAGCATTCACAGTATGTAATCCATAACAATTAACAAAGAACAACAACTCTCTAAATATTATTAATAAATGTCTACTTGCATAAAATACAACGCTTATTCAATAACAATTACAATACTTTATCTTCAATATATACACATTGGAAAATTGGATAAAAGCCCTAATTTTTTCGATACGAAGCTGAGCAATATTGGATTTGAGGGAGAAGGGATACTAGGGGAGAAGATGTCGGAGGGCGGGAAGTCCTCTGTGGGAGCGCACGGGAGCGGCAACGGCTCGAACCAAGGGCACAGCGGAGCAGACGGAGGGCAACCGGGTTTCGGGGATACTGAGGCATCCTTGCCAACTGAAGGAGTTCGAAATGATGTCGATGGCAGTCAAGGTAAGGAACCGCCAGACAAATGGGGAGGTGGGCCTCAGAAGTCGTATGCCCAGGCAGCGGCTTCAGAAACCCTAAGCGGTCACTTCACCAAGGAGCTATTTTCGGTTGGGGATGAGTTGGACATCCCGATGGAAGTCCTCTCAAGCTTCGTGGAGTACGAGAAATATACTCTCATTGGTAAGTTCATTGGTGGTCGACCCGACATGGAGACCATTCGCAAATGGGCGACAAGCAAATGGAGGACCTCTGGGCACATGGAGTTGGCGGCCCTAACCCGGGGCTTTTTCGCTATTAGACTGAACAACAAGGAGGACTACTGCAAAATCTTGGCTGGAGGTCCATGGTTCCTGGGCCGTAGAAGCCTGTTTCTTAGGAAGTGGGGCATGGACTTCAATCCTGACACCCAGAACATCAACATTGCTCCAATATGGGTTAGGCTCCCGAGTCTCCCCCTCTTCGGATGGCATGAAAATGTAATAAGAGGCATTGCCCGCTCTATAGGGGAGTTGGTCACCATTGACCCTCCCACCCGAGCTCGAACAAGGTTCGTCCAAGCCCGTTTTTGCGTTTTGACGGATCTGGAGGCGGACCTCCCATCCTCCATCACCCTCCGGTCTGGAGGCACCATCCTCCACAAACAAGCTATTGTCTATGAGAACAGACCAACTTTCTACCCCAATGTCGTTCTCAAGGACACCTTCAGTCCAATTGTCCTCTTCAAAAATCGGGTAAGAAGAAGCGGGAGACCTGTAACCCCCTGGAACATGGTGAAGGCCAGGCGAAACAACCAAATCTTCCAAATGCGGAGGGCCATGGTTCTCCAGGCCCCTCCAGGGACCATGACGAAATCTCCCAGCCAGAGGAGGATACCACCCACCATCCGGACTCAGAGCAGTTTAGAGCGAACACCCAGCAAGGTGCAAACTCCCACCTGGAGAGTCATCCACAGGAGGAGAAGGAACGGTCCCCCCCAAAACACCACTCAGTCAGATTCACCCAAGATCCAGGACCAGGGCCCTCCCGATTTCAACCATTCCCAAACCTTGCTAGAAGATTACCTCCTAGGAAGGAGGGGTGAACAGTCCGGTCATATTAGCCCTCGAAATACGAGGAGCCGAAAGCAAAGCATGGATTATGGTAGTGAGAGGAAGCAGGGCCGACCTCCCAACAAAGACAGAAGAGACAAAGAGACGGCGGAAGACGTCGCGAATGGCACCCAACGTCTGCTATTTTTGGATGACTTCGATACTCAGACGGGCGAAACGCATGTACCAAAACCTCCCCTCCAACAAGGAAAGGGAGGCAAGAAGAACCTCAAACTGTCCAGATGAAAGTTCTCTCATGGAATGTGAGAGGACTGAACGAAGCAACCAAACGGAGGTTAGTGGCTGATCTCCGAAAGAGGACCAACCCCTCCATCCTAATTTTGCAAGAGACCAAGACCGATGCTATCTCCTCTGATAAAGCTGCTAAGGCCATTTGGGCCAAGGCAAAATTTATTTCCAGTCCTACAGTGGGAACAACGGGTGGTCTCATGGTTCTTTGGGATCCAGAGAGTGTCGAGGGTAGCTTGCTATCAACCTCCAATAGGATTATCAACGTGTTGTTCCATTCCAAAACCATCAATTTTTCCTGGATTCTGTCCAATGTTTATGCTTCGAATTCTGCCACGGAGAGAGCAGAAATGTGGAAAGCTATTTCCCAGATGAGGGAAAATTTTAGTAATTTTCCCTGGGTCTTAGGGGGAGATTTCAACTGTCCTCTTCACCCATCTGAAAAGAAAGGAGGCTCCGACCATTCCAACCGCAGCCTGGAGGACTTCAGAGATTTTGTCTCTACTAACAGCTTGCTTGACATCGAACTCAAAGGGGCATCTTTCACATGGAGCAACAGGAGGATCGGGAGCAGCCTTATTCAAGTCAAGCTCGACAGATTTTTCATATCCCAAGAAGCTATTCCCATCCTTGGTGGTGCAACTCTCTCGACCCTACCAAGGATTGGTTCTGATCACAACCCTATTTTTTTGGAGATGAACGACGGGCCTGCCTTTAAGACCCCCTTCAAATTTGAATCCATGTGGACTTCTCATAAAGACTTCAAAGGATTGGTTTCAACGTGGTGGCAACAGGAGGTGGGAGGATCCGCTTCAAAGAGAGTGGCTATAAAACTCAAGATGGTCAAAGAGAAGTTGAAAATATGGAATAAAGAGGTTTTCGGCAACATTTTCGAGTCCAAAAGGTCCATCTCGGAGAACCTAAAAATTTTGGAGGAGAGAATGGAGCTCGAAGGTTACACCGAGGCCCTCAGGGAGGAAGAACGAAGCCTCTTGGTGGACTTCCATTCTATTCTTGCAAGGGAGGAAACCTTCTGGCGCCAGAAATCTAGAGACCTTTGGTTGAAGAATGGAGACTCCAACACGAGGTTCTTCCATGCGTCAACCATGAGGCACAGAGGGGCCAACAAGATCAGGGAAGTGTCTTGCAAGGATGGGCGCATAACTAGGGAGATAGAGGAAATCAGAAACGAAGCGGTTGACTTTTTTTAGGACTTGCTTGGCGTTCCTCCCGACAGTGACCTCCAGGTCCAGAAATCTTTGCTTGCCAACTTTTCGACTAAAGTCCCCCACGAGGTAAGCATCAAGCTACTGGAACCTTTTTCCCCATTCGATATTAAAGAAGCTTTGTTCTCCATGCAACCAGACAAGGCCCCTGGCCCTGATGGTTTTCCCCCCATTTTTTTCAAGTCATGTGGGATGTTGTGGGTTCGGATGTGTGCGAAGCTATTCGGGATATTCAAGCTTCCAGATCCATTCACCCGAAACTCAATTCCACCTTTCTTGCTCTCATTCCTAAGTCTCCCACCTGCAAAAGCTTCTCTGATTACCGGCCCATCAGCCTGTGCAATATTTTTTACAAGATCCTCACCAAGTCTATAGCCAACAGACTGAGGCCCGTTCTCCCTCTCCTGATTGATCCTTGCCAGGGTAGCACTGTTAAAGGCAGAAACATTCTTGATGGTGTCATCACTGTCCATGAAACTCTTCACTCTGCTTACCGCTCCAAGAATGCTGCACTCTTTCTAAAGCTAGACATGAACAAAGCCTTTGACAGAGTTGATAGAAGGTTCTTGTGTGCAGTTCTCCTCAAGTTCGGCTTCCATCCTCACTGGATCGACCTTGTCTGTAGCTGCATATCCACTCCCTTCTTCTCCGTCCTGATCAACGGGTCCCCTGCTGGGTATTTCCAAAGCGCCAGAGGCCTCAGACAAGGCGACCCTTTGTCACCCATCCTCTTCATCCTCCTGGCGGAGGTTCTGAGCTGGTCTTTGAAAGAGGCTCTTCGTCAGAACAAGATTTCTGGCATTCTGCCCACTACTAGAGTTGAACCCATCACTCACCAGCAATTCATGGATGACACCCTCATCTCCACTGGGGCATCTGTTGCCCAAGCCAAATCCCTCAAGCGGATCCTCTCCCGTTATGAGCAGGCTGTCGGGAAAAAGGTCAATTATATTAAGAGCAAAATCTACTTTATTAACACTCCCCTGCGAAGGCAACTCCGGATTGCCAAAATTTTAGAGTGCACCATTGACTCCCTGCCTACTTCTTATCTGGGGTTGCCCCTGTCTTGCAATGGCCGTGTCAGCGAAAGTATGTGGAACATGATCCTGGAACGCCTTCACAAGAAACTAGGCACTTGGAAAGGCAAACTCCTGTCACAAGCCGGGAAAGCCACCCTTACCAAAGCTTGTCTTCAGGGGATCCCAACTTACTTTATGTCTGTGTTCATGCTTCCAGTTTCTGTCCACTCCAAAATTGAGAAGATCCAGAGGACCTTTCTGTGGTCTGGCAATGAAGAAAAATTTAGAATCCCTCTCGTTGCCTGGGATAAGGTTTGCTCGCGGAAAGACCAAGGCGGCATGGGGATGAGGAGATCAGGGCTTATGAACACAGCTTTGATCGCTAAGCATGCATGGAGGATCCTAACAAATGACCCGGTTGAGTGGGTCAAGCTGGTCAAAAGGAAATATCTAGGCTCCAATTCTTTCCTCGAAGCTGGGGCTCCCTCCGAAGCGTCGACTTTTTGGAAATCTGTGCTCCAAGCCCGTCATTTGATCAGCTTGGGAGCCCGTTGGATTTTGGGTGATGGCAATTTCATCCTCTTTTGGAAGGATAGGTGGGCTTCTGAAGAGGCCCTTGGTTTGAGGGCGGACCTTGCTGGCCTGAGAGCTCAGACCGACCCAAATTCCCAACTCAAGGTGGTGGATTTCATAGACCGGAGTACCCTTCCCCCTCGATGGAAGCTACCAGTCATGGACGGGTTTAATAATGAAGTGACCTTTCTGTCAAACATCCTCCAATCGGTTTTAATCCCATCTGTTAGGAGGACTGACAGAATCATTTGGCGAGGCACGGAGGATGGTCTTTTCTCTGTCAAATCTGCCTATGATTTTCTAACTAGCGAGACTACCCTGGATTATCGGTGGAAAGTTGTTTGGAGGAAAGGGGTCATCCCTAAAGTGAATTTCTTTGCTTGGATTGCTTTCCACAACAAAGCTTTAACCATTGACAACCTTCACAAGAGGGGCTTTGCCTTCCCCAATAGGTGCTATATGTGCTTAGCTGAGTGCGAGACGATGGATCATTTATTCCTGCACTGCCCCTTTTCCCACTCGGTCCTCAGCATTGTCCTATCCTCCTTCCAAATCCTCTGGTGCTCTCCCCGTTCCCTCAGAGATGCTTTCCATCAATGGCCCAATCCTTTCAAGAATCCTAAACTCCGCTTCCTTTTTGAGGCCTCCTTCCACCACTCCATCTGGAAAATCTGGTTAGAAAGGAATGCCAGAGTCTTTGGCAGAGCCCCAAAAGTGCCTCCTTGTGTCGCTCAAAGGGCCTTATCCTACGCCATCGAGAACTCTAAAGCTATTCCCAGTCCCCGTCCCCACCTTTCGAGCGAAGAAGTGATTTTCAAAAGGATGGATCTCTGCCCGTCTCCGAAAGCTGTTACAGGTCCCTGTCGAAGAAGTGTCATTTGGACCAAGCCCCCAGGGGGTGGATTAAATTGAATTTTGATGGAGCGGCAAAGGGTAATCCTGGGCCCACTGGATCAGGTGGAGTTGTTAGAGATCATGATGGGAACCTTGTGGTGGCCTACTGTGAAGAGTTGGGCTCCCAGATGAATCACTATGCCGAAGCCAGAGGCGTCCTGAGAGGAATCCAGATCCTCTCAGAGGATCCTCGACCTCTAATAATTGAAGGAGATTCGCTCAACATCGTGAACTACCTTCTAGGCACCAAAGACCCATCCTGGAGGGTCTTTAACATCGTTCTTGAGGCAAGAATGCTCCTTTCCCAACGTGGCAGGTGGAAAGCGGGTCATATCCTCAGAGAAGGCAATCGCGTGGCAGACCATATGGCCAACAAAGGGCTCGCGACCACGTGTCCGGTCGTGTGGCGATCTCGCTTCCCATCCGAGGTGGAAAGGTTAGCCAGAGCGGATATCCCTTCATGATGTTTTCTCCGCGCAGATTTTGAAAGGTCCTTCCCGATGAGTATCGGGTTGGGGTGGCAGCTCTATCCAATCCCCTGTGCGATAGCGCCCGCACGAGTCACGCGAAGTGCAGTCCTTTCTCCAAAGCTTGTTGCTTTCAAGGTTCCAAGGCGCACCAGACTTGGTGCCCTGGTGGTCATCAGCGCACCCCTCTCCACCAAGGCGGTCTAGCTATTTTTTCCCGCACTTTACAGTTTCCCCTTTTGTTCGGTGATGGAAGTTCAAAGTACCCCTTCCCAATGGTGTCCACGCGTGGCTGGGACAATGGCGAAGTGTGGGAATGTTTGGGCTTGGATCACGCCAAATCCTTGCCTCGGATTTGGCATGCTCTCTTCAGTCCTTCTTTTGTTCGGTGCCTCTATCGGACTGTCTCCCATGCATGGAAGGATGACGGAGGCTTTATGGCTAGGCGTATGGAGAGGCAACGTGGCACCTTCAGGCTGAGGATGGGCGAGCTCGTGATCTGCGTGCCACCTTCCCTATTTGGCCCTAGGCTTGCGGCGCTGGCTCCGGGTCGATCGTGGGTGGCGGCTCACGGTCAGGTCTATCCTCCCCCTTCCTTCTTATTTATTTTGGTGATTTGTTCCAACCTCTATCTCTGGAGCATTCTGCAGGTAGTTTTAACCATGGTTGTTCCCTTCATCGAGCCCTCTACTCTTTCCCTTTGCGATGAGGCGTGAATGTTTATGAAAGCCAAGAAGTTGTTGCCCTTTCTGGAAAAGTTTGTTGGTCCCGACCAGGAAATCATGTAGGGCTTCGTTGATACTTGGACCCAGGGCGATGTGGTCGTAAAAGGGATTAATATTCGTGTGTCTGTTGATTTCATGGCGGCGGTCTCTGGTCTGCCTTCCCTTGGGCGGATCATCAGAAGAGATAGCCACAATTGGGCCGAGGAGCTGGAGCAGTTCCCTGATAAAGGGAAAAACCTCGGATGGGACAAGTCGTGCCTCCTCCGGTCAGCCCTCCCTGAACCATACAGGTCCGCCATGATTCCCATCATGCAATATATAACTTGTGATGATCCCGAGAAGCCACTCCGCAGCTTCCACATTAGTTTTTACAATCACCTCCGCGATGCCAAGCAAGTGAGCTTTCCTGATTACCTAACGTATTCCCTTGCCCTTGCCATTGAGAAGAGTAGGAAATCGTCATCCCCACCCACCCATCAAGGCCTCATGGCAGTCATTTACAGGCATGCCCTGGCCATGCGCCCTCCTCCTCAGGTTGTCAATCCGTTAAATTCCCAGGCCCCTGGCAATGTGTCCTCCCCTGCGGAGGGCCAAGCTTCCAGTCCCTTCAGAACTAGCCCTCCCAGCGCTGACAGGCCTTCCCCTTACAGCAACACCTTTCGAACTCGGCCAAAACGGAGCATTGGCGGTAAGTCCTCCACCCCCGGCAGATCCTCCCAGCGCCTGAAGAAAATCAGAAAGGAGGAGAAGGACGTCCTCCCGCAGCAGATTTCGTCGGACACTGAGAGTGACAGGGAGATCCCTCCTGATAAATCCCTCCTGGGCCTGGCATCTACCATTCTCACTTCTGTCAACTCCATGATTAAAATTCTGAAGCAGACCCAGAAGCGTCAGAACTCGGAGGATCAGGAGGATCCGCAGTAGCTATTTTTGTCTGGTGATTGGCTGTTTTGCTTTTGCTCTCCAATGTTTCAGTTTCTTCGGCTATTACATTTCGTTACCTCGGTTAATTTTCGGTTTGGTTTCTGGTTAATCAGGCATAAATGCCTTTTTTGTAGCCTCCGGGCAATTAGTCTAGGTTTTGCTATCTCTGCAATCAGGCTTATATATCCAACCAGGAGGCATGATGCATCATTAGAAGTAAGGCTGATTTTGTACATAAGGTTTTGGGATCCTCTATAAAAACCCACTGTTAATCTACTAAATTTACCAAAAAAATATATATATACACATTGGATAGGGGGCTCTTTGTATTTACAAGACTTTTGACCTTTACACTTACACAAGCCTTTCATCTTTTCAAACACAAGAGACATAACACTTCATATTTCTCATATGACAAAGACTCTTATAATTGCACTTCATATTTCTCATATGACAAAGACTCTTATAATTGCACATACTGCATGATAAACTCTTACACAACTCATGACTCAACATGATACCTCATAAAACTCACACTTATTTACATTACACACTATATCCTCAAATATTAAACTTACACTCTAGACTAAATTGTTTATATGATTATTATAAAGTACCAAATAATGTAATACTTCAACAACCCTTATTTTATATTATTATTTGATATAAAGGTTCATGATTTTTTTTGGATTGTTACCTCTCCTCAATCACCTTGTTTCCCACAAATAAAAATTGTTACTACCTTTGAGTTTGCACACATTTCCATGTATAGCATTAAATCCTTAGTTGTTCCAACTCTTTCTCCCTCACAAATCCAACCTTGCCTAACTTATCTGGTGTCATTTCCTAAAACCTTGCCTAACTTATCTGGTGTCAATTCCTAAAACCTCTGAACTATTCCCCAACCTGTTATGATTGCAATCAACTCCAGTTCCACTCCTCCAACCCATAGCACTCTTTGCAAACGACGGTTCATTAGTAAATGATTGGCCTCATCATTAAAACCCCACTGGCAGATTACAAGAGTTGCACCAACATCCTTGCATCGTTGTACCATCTTACAGAAACATTGTCGTTCATGATCATGTAAAGCTTCAAATTTCTCCACTAGGTTAATATCAACCTTATGCTCAATTCTCTTAGGCATTTGTGGACGACTCATATCTTTGTCAATACAATACTGTAAACAAGTTTTGTATCTTCCAGCTTTCCTCCAACTTTTCCGTCAACTTTAATCAAACCGAGGTTGACATCTTTTCTCTCTAAATCTGCAACAGCAGGCACTACCTTTACCGCAATCTCAGCTAGCATCTGTTTACATTGTTTAACAATCTTTGAAGAGAGTGTAGTCATGCATGTCTGCACAAGAGGTTCCACATCATTCATATTAAACTCATACTTCTGTGCAATTCGATCCAAATGTTCCACCGTAATTGGGAAGCTAGTTCATAACCTCTGCAATTCTTATGGGATGAATTCCCCAATCTAAAAGTTGCTTTGCCTGACCCCTAATAACAGTGGAAGTAACTATTTTATCACCACAGAAGTATGTTTTTGAGAGACAAGCATACTACTCGAGAATTTTCCTTATAATGTCAATGATCTTTTCATAAGGCTCCACTTTAGCTCGGATTTGCACTCAAAATTTCTTCAGTTTCTTGGTAATTGATGACGACATAAATGGAATCGTCTACTCACCATTGTCATAAAAAAATTAACCTTATCCAATGAGTGTGGTCTACCGGCAAGGACCCCACTAACATACCGGCAAGGACCCCACTAACATTATCGGTGATGTGACCCGGGTTCAATCTCCATGATGGATGTGTATAAGAAGTATATTACTCACCCAAAAAAAAAAAACTAACTAACTTGAGAGGTACACCTGAATAGAACAGGCTTATGAAACAGAAAGTCCTGGCCGGTTTTCCTTAACAAAGGTTTTGGCTGCCCCAAGGGCTAGGTGGAGTGGTTAAGTGGATTGGTACGGGCTTGTACCAAGAAGACACTTGGGTTCAAACCTTGAGGTGCCATTTAGTAAAAGTAGTAGTCTGATGTGAATCCTCCCCCTCTAAGTGGTCTTCATCTCAGTCAACTGGTCTCCATCTCTTACCAATAAAGACAGCCCAAAAATTTAAACCCTAAGAAAAGGCTTGGATGTAACTCATTCCCCTATATTAAAAATAAAAAATTATAAAACACCTTAGTAATATTTGCCAACCAGAATATTGCGCTGCTCTTTTCTCCTTCATTTTCTCCTGTACACGCTGGATACTATACAAGCTATATTGTAATATTCTCTCTTTTCGTACACCTTAACGCGACGTTTCCACTCATACAGGCTTGCATGTCTCACATTTCACTCCAGTTGTTCGTGTTTCTCAGATATTTTCGCATGCACACGTTTTTGTTTCTCCTTCTGTAAATTCTGCTTGTCTGTAATAACGTTCTCTCCTAAAATAAACACGTTTTCATTTACGTCAACCATTTTCATGCTTTCACCTTATTTCTTTCAACATGGGCAATTCTTATTTGACTATCGTCTGCAATTTCGGGCTCGGTTAGTGCATCTTAGGTTTATGTCTTTGTTTCCCAAGCTAACTCCTCTATTCTTCATTGCTTTTCTCCTCCTTCTCCAACGTCCTCTTCAACGCTCTCTACTCAACATTCCACCTCAAGTACTTAAAGACTGTTGTCTGCTTTGACTTCTTCTCCGACGATTTCTTGAGGGGCCTCAGCCTTCTTCTTTTTTTTAACTAAATTTCTTTTCTCAGATATAATCCTTTTCAAATAATTCTTTCCTTATTTCCTTTGTTTAATTTTTTCCAATTTCAATTTAATAATCTTCTTCTCAATAATCTTTCAATTATTTTTTCAAATCAACTTTAATATTTAACCCAAAAAATATATATATATATTCTTTAATCAATAATTTTCTTCTTCAAATAATTAACTTTGGGTTACCTTGGCATTTTTTCTTCAATCTTTTGCAATTTCCAGCACTCTATTCAACTGGTTATCTTCTCACAAATTCTTCACTGAATTTAAGCGATATTTTCAACCTTGAACTTTATCTTTGGGTGATCTATTCAACCCCACTTCTCTCAATCCTTGGATGCACTTATCAACCCGGCTTCTCTCAATCTTCGAGTACACTTATCAACCCAACTTCTCTCAATCTTCGTGTGTACTTATCAACCCGACTTCTCTCAATTTTCGGGTGTACTTATCAACCCGGGTATCTTTCCACAAGATCTCGCAAAATAAACTCAAAACATTTACAAGATTTAATCCATAAATAAACAAAGAACAATAACTCACTTATTGATAAATATACACTTTAAACAATGCATAAAATTCAATGTTTATTTGATAACAATTACATTGTTTTGTCTTCAATATATACACATTAGATATGCAACTCTTCATATTCACAAGACTCGTGATCTTTGCACTTACACAAATCTTTCATCTCCTCAAACACACAGGAGATATAACACTTACATTTATCAAGTGAAAAATATCACATAATAATACATATTAACTCCACATATCCACATATGATAGAGACTCATGATTGCACATACTACAATATAGACTCTTACACAACTCATGACTCCACACTTATTAACGTGACACCTCACTTACACAATTCACACTTATTTTACATGACACATACTATATACTCAAATTCTAAACTCGCACTCTAGACTAAACTGTTTACATGACTAAAATATTTAAATGGTTATTGTAAGGAACCAAATAATGTAATACTTTCAACAATCAAAACAAAACATTGTTCTATCACCATGTCTTTTTGGTGTTAGCATGTACCTTAGCTTCTTCCAAAGGAATGCTTCACTAGACCACAGGGAAATCAGACCACTTTGTTATGGTCCTTACACCATTTTGCACATAACAAGAGAAAATGTCTTTATTTTCAACTTGCCTTGCTACTTATACGGGATTGAAAGGGCTTCACCTATATTATATGATCACTATGTTACCATTATCTTTCAACAATCCACATGTAGTGATATTATATTGCATGGCAAGATTTGACTTAGGTCTCCTCATTGGCAACCCACATTTTCAACCACTCAAGCTAACATCATTTAATGGAACGTAGCCAATCTTTAACATGAAGCTTGTCAAGTTTTTCCACCTCTTTTATAACCAATAGTTGTGCAACATCAATTAGACCTTAGATCCAAAATAATTAAGGCCAACAACATCGAATCAATTGATAGACTTTAATTTTATTTAAGTACGCCTACTAGAGAACACATCATTCTTTACAAAGTTGTGAAAGTTGGTCAATTTTCAACTTGGTCAAAGTGGTAAACACTCAAGTCACGTGTTAGTTTCTTTGGTGTTAGACCCAATATAAGCCATTGCTCAAGAGCAAAAAAATGATCGACTTTGATCCTAAACTAATACTAGTGCAAAGACAAACCTTTGCATTCAAGCACCAAATCTCAATAGGATGTCAAAGCCTAACACCATTCCATGCCAACCATTCATCTAGGCTCAAGCCTTGGATAATGGATATTAGTCTTGTATTAGGATAGTGTACAAGCACCAATGCCAAAGACTACCATTCAAGTATCAATAGCAGACACTGGTACTCATGCATCTAACTAGTGCAAGGCATCGAGCCAAAAAACGTGTCAACCACAAATCCTTGGTGTCAATCATGGACAAAAGCCTGTAGCACCAATATTGACATGTGTTTAATGCCAAAATATTAATGCTAGCTTAAAATACATGTTGTTAGTCAATACTTGACCTAGTGTAATGTCTCTTTTAGCATTAGCCTTCACTTAACAAAAATTAAAATTACTAAGAAAAAATTGAAACAAACTAGGCAATATTTTTCCTTTTTATACATATAAGGAACAAAAAGTTAAAGTGCAAAATTACAACTTAACACACATTGGATGACTTCAATAGAATTCCATATTTTTTAACCACATAATAAACTTCTAAAGTGCACAACCTTATGTTAAATCAATCATTGAGTCATAGCCCACCCCTTTCTCATGATTCACACATAGCATCGTCAAACCCACTTTATTTAACTTCTTCCCCAAATTAGGTGTACCCAAGGGTTTTCATTTCTCAATTTAGAAGAATACATCCTTCACATGCGTATAAATATGTTGAATGGAATTAAATACTACAATATAAATCTAGAATACCCCTATCTATCTCCAAATAACCTCTTTATGACTTAAAACCTTATGAGGAACCAAGGGCAATCATAAGGAGAACCTGGAAGTTACTCATAGCACCATCTCTCCAAGATGGGTTGCACAAGTTGCTATGTATGGTCATGCACTACCCAACCCTTAGTCTCATACACCTTAATGGAGAAACATGGACAAACTAATAAAGGTCTTCAGCCTTGACAGAGGATCCACCCATTTTTTGTCAAATTTGTGGCATATCTTATTAAATTTGGAGAAAAAATCCTCCAAATTTACCTAGGATCCTTTATAATACATAATATTGATCACCCTTTATTACAAGTAATCATACAAGGGGATTCAATCCTAATCCTCAATGTGACTACCTAGCTAAGTAAAAAAAAATCGGCTTGAATCGAGTTTTTTTGTAGATTTTCTCAATGTGACTACCAGACAATTGTTGTCGTATGAGATTGTCGTACAAGACTATACAAGACTTTGTTGTATGAGATTGTGCCATAAGCGACTCTACATGTGCATATTGTACAATTGCTACTATATAAGTGAGATTGTACTGTCTCAAGACAATGCCACCGTACAACTGTGAAGATAGTCTTATAATTCCAGTCTTGATTGGTTCCTAAATCTATCATTCTACCATTCCATTGTTGGAATATCACCACACATAAAACATATATCATAGCATCATTTTGAAAATCAATATGCACATATGCAAAATACAAAACCATAGCATAATGAAGTCCATTTTTCTTTTAACCTTTGACCTCAAATTACCTTACAACTAATAATATATTTTCCATTAGAACTATTAGATATACAAAATACTAAATATGCTACCCATAATAATACCTTAGACCCTAACTAAGTACATATTAATATGCAAGAATAAGATACATGCAAAAAATAAACAAATGCATAATTAAAAACCTTCATTTAATTTCACTTCCCTTGCCAAAACATTCAACCATACAATCTAATGAATGTCAAAATGTAAATGGGGTGAAACCCCATCTTCAATAGCTACAATAATAGTAGACCTACAATAATGTCCCTTTAGTACAACAACTCTCATTTCCTTCCCATAGTTGCTCTTCCTTTTATCCCTTAAATAAAAAAGAATTGAGTTCTCCCTTTTTTATTTCAACTTCTATATGTACTTTTTTAACTGAAAGAGTCCTTTGAAGGGACTTGACATGTGTCCCTTTGGTGCTCTTTTTAGAGAGGAAAAAGAGCAACCTCATTCATCATTAAAAACCTAATATTAATCAATCTAAATTATTAATTTAAGTAACTTCATTAACTGATATTTTTTTAATAACCAAGTCATGGTCATAATTAATCAATGTTATTAACTAGTTAAACATCTCAATGTTAAAGAAAAAATGGAAATGAAGATTGTTTTACCACAGCTGTGATATATTTTTAAAAATTAATCATAATAATCCACATTATATGAAAAAATATTATTCACTTTAGTTTCCAAAGATAAAATCACATGCAAAGTAATTAAATATCCTAATTAAAAGCCATGTGACATCATTATATGTAAAATGTAAGGTTCAATTTGCATAGCATAATACTTATCTAATGTCTAAAGCAAGGATATGCAAATGCACATATCAACTATAGTCACAATCCAAGGAGTATCTACCCCAAAAGGTGGCAAAAGCAGCATGATTGAAGAAAACGTCGAAGCAATTTGATCATATTGATTGATATCCATATAAAGGTTACAATGCATGCAGTTATTAGTTGGTTTATCTAACCAACCTGGTGGTTAATCAACCAACCTAGAGAGCACCTACGAGCGCTACCATTTTGCCAAGTTGTAATACAATGACATATATGCTAACATCCCCCTTATTACATTATTGGCAAATTCCAATAGTATCTCGAAAATTTTCATATTTGATATGCCCAAGAGCTTTGGTAAAAATATCTGCAACTTGCGCATCAGTAGGAATGTATTGAAGTTGTATATGGTGCTTGGGAACTGCATCTCGAATGAAATGACATCTGGTATCAACATGTTTGGTACGTTCATGAAAATTTTGATTTTTGACAAGATTCAAAACACCTTGATTGTCACAAACCAAATGAAGAGGAAGATTCTTTGGGAGACCCATGTTTGTAAGAATGCGACTTAACCACATTATCTCGCAGACTGCTTCACTTGTTGCGCGATATTCTGCTTCTGTAGAAGATAAAGCAACCACTTGCTGCTTCTTATTGTGCCAGGAAACAGGTCCAGATCCAAGATGAAAAACATATCTAGAAGTGGATTTACGATCATCAAGGGATCCAAGATAATCCGAGTCCGTGTAACCTAGTAGGAAAAACTTATTATTCTTTTTGTATTCCAGACCATAATTTGTACTGCCATGAACATAATGAAGAACTCTTTTTGCTGCTTTCCAGTGACTCATCATAGGCTCTTGCATGAATCTTGAAAGATATCCCATAGCAAAACTGAGATCTGGCCTGGTATTTGTCAAATATAGGAGACTCCTAATCAACTAGCGATAGAGAGTACCATCTACCTGAGGTGATTCATCATATCGGGATAACTTAAGTCCTTGCTCCATTGGAGTTGCTTTTGACTTACAGTTAGTCATCCGATATTTTTCTACTAAAGTCTTGGCATATTTCTTTTGTGTTACTCTGATATGAAATCTTTGCTGAGTAACTTCTAAACCAAGACAATAGTGCAGAAGTCCTAGATCTGTCATTTCAAATGAATGCTTCAAATCATTTTTTACTAAGTCAATCATTCTTTCCAAGCTTCCGGTTATGATCAGATCGTCTACATAAAGTACAAGGATCACTATATCAGAACCATTTTTCTTAATATAGAGATTTGCATCTGAAGGACTTCTTTTGAATCCATGTTGCACAAGGTGACTGTCTATCTTGATATACCAAGCTCGAGGAGCTTGTTTGAGCCCATACAAGGATTTGATCAACTTGCATACTTTTTGTTCTTGCCCCTCGACTATGAATCCTTCTGGTTGAGTCATGTATACTTCTTCCTGTAAGTCACCATTCAAGAAGGCACTTTTAACATCCATCTGATACAACTTGCACCCAAACTGAGCTCCCATGGCACAAAGTACTCGAATGGTAGTCATTTTTGCAGTAGGGGCAAAAGTCTCTTCATAGTCTATACCTTCTTTTTGAGCATAACCCTTTGCAACAAGTCGGGCTTTATGCTTATCAAGAGATCCATCTGCCTTAAACTTTACTTTGAACACCCATTTGCAGCCTATGGGTTTCTTTCCTGTTGGCAGATCGACTAACTTCCAAGTTTTATTTTTTATGAGAGAATTATGTTCGACATCCATGGCCTTTTTCCATTGTGGTTTATCAAGTGCAGATTGAACCGTTGTGGGTTCATTTTCATTCAATGTAGACATAAATTTTTTCGTCATCCTCATCTTCTTCTCAAGCATTTTCTGTACCCACTAACAAATCATCAAAGTGTTGACAAAGTTCGTCAACCTCTGAAGTAGATTCCTCTGCTCTCATTTGCTGAGTCATACTGCGAGTACATGGCCTATCTAGATATAGATCTAGAAGAGAGTTCAACTTAGCATCTCTCAAAGTGCTAGTGTACCATTTTGGAAATTTCTGTTGTTGTTGTGGAAGTTGATCCTCCTTCTTAGATTCTTCTTCATCTAGATATACAGTTGTGGATGTGTCTTTTGATGTGAAAGCTTCATCAAATATAACATCTCTACTCACGTGTGTCTTCTTGGTCTTAGTATCAATCAATCGATACCCTTTTGAATACTCATCATAGCCAAGAAAGATACACTGCAGGGTTTTCTCATCCAATTTCCTCCTTTTCTGTTTTGGAATGTGCATGAATGCTTTACATCCAAACACCCTTAGATGAGAAATGGAAGGTTTCTTACCACTCCAAGCTTCTTGTGGTGTTTTCCCTTGTAGAGCTTTAGTGGGTGCTCTATTTAGGAGGTATAATGTTGTGTTTATCGCTTCGCCCAATATTGATCCTCAAGATGTGCTCCCTTTAGCATACATCGAACCATTTCCATAATGGAACGATTTCTCCTTTTTGCAACTCCATTCTGCTGAGGTGTATAGGTTGTAGTCAGTTGTCTTTTGATCCCATGCTTCTTAAGAAATTCTGAAAACTCTTCAGAGGTGTATTCCCCCCCCCCCGATTTGAGCGAAGAGTTTTTATCAAACAACCTGACTCTTTCTCAACAAGTCTCTTGAACTGTTGAAAGTAGAGGAATGCTTCTGATTTCAATTGAAGAAAGAAAACCCACATCTTTCGTGAGCAATCGTCAACAAATAGTTGAAAATACTTCTCCCCACCATAGTTGGATGGCATAGGACCACACAGATCGGTATGTACCAGCGCTAAAGGTTGTGTAGCTCGAGAGGAGCTTGCTTCAAAAGGTACTCGGTGTTGCTTCCCTGTTAGGCAATCCGAGCAAACTGGTAATATAGACGAGAGTGGGGGTAGACCAATCACCATCCCATATTTGTATAATTCAAGCAAATATCCAGAACTGAGGTGCCCATAACGTCTATGCCAGAGAGAGGTGGCCTCCTTTGTAGTTGCAACCAGAGCAACATGAGGAGTTGAAAGGGCATCGAGAATGAACAAACCATGTTTGTAGGATCCGATTGCAACATGTTTACCATAGTGAGTGATAAAACATCTCTTCTTGCCTTTGATAACTCGAAACATGAAAATCATATTTCTATCCAACATTTGTGTGACTGAAAGGAGATTATTGGCTAAACCTGGAACATAGAGTACTTTCTCAATTTTACAATCACCATCAGGAAGAGACACAGAAATATCTCCTTCTCCCTTTACTTGATAGACTTGATTGTCAGCAATGGTGACTGGCTTACCCTCTTTCTCCACCGAAGTATTAAACCATGATTTGTCTCCAGTCATGTGTTTGTTGGCTCCTGAATCAATATACCATACAACATCGATATGGGAAGATGAAGTATGGGTCATGAGCACCTTGTGTGCTCTTTCAGAGTCAGAATGTGAATCAGACCCAGGAGAATCGGAGTCTGAATTGGAGTCAGCATAAGCAACATGGCCTTTAAATTGCTTATGTTTGTTGTATTTCTGTTTGTTTTTCCCCTTCTTCTGAGGACCTCTATCATTTTGTTGCTTGTTTTTGAACCAACACCTGTAGGTGTCATGGTTATTCGTATCACAAATCTTGCAATAATTTGTATCCTTTTGTTGATTTTGCTTCCCTTTGCCTTTGGAAGAAGGACCCCCTTTTTGAAACTGTCCTTGTTTTCTACCACTTTGTTGTGTGGAAAGAGCATTATCTGGTACATCATCTTTCTAGATCTGAGTTGCCTCCTCGGTCTGAAGCAAATTTACCAGCTCCACAAATGATACTTGTCTACCAAAAACATTGAGAGAAGTGATCAACATCTTGTAGGAATTTGGTAACGCTCTCAAGATAACAGAGTTCAAGACATCATCATCTACAGGTTTTCCCATAGCATTCAATTTGGCTTTCAAGTCAGCCACTCGGCAAAGGAATATATCAACTGTTTCCCCAGAATTCATACCGAGATTATGTAGTTGAGTTTGAAGATGAAGAATAGTGGATTGATTATTTCCTTCATATACTGTGATCAAGGCATCCCAAGCTATCTTACTAGTTTTTGCATCACAAATATGAGGCTGCACCTCATCCGTAGTAGCAAGCAAGATAAACACAAGGCTCTTCTTATCTTTCTTATCCCAAGCATCTTGATCTGCTTCTCGTTGTCTGAGGGCGTTTTGCAGTGCCAGTCACTACATCCCATAGATCTTCCAACTAAAGAATAGCTTTCATCTTTGTCTTCCATGGAACAAAATTAGGACCTTTCAAAAATTGTGAATCTGAAAGATGCTTATGAATTGTGGCCATTATGAAGGTTCCTTATATCACCGATTGGTCTCCCTTTCTATATACCTGCCAAATCTTTATATCGTAACCATTCAGTATATACCTGCCCTTACGTGAGGGAGACTATAGGTATATAAGAACAGTATACTACTCAATATGTACTCACCCTTACGTGAGGGAGACTATAAGTACATATGAGAAGCACAATATATCGAACATAGGCAATACTGAAAGGGCATCATGTTGTTAATGACACCTACCATAGAAAATTTTATTCCTCATGCGTGGGGCGTAACTTCCCCTAAACACTTTGGAAAAAACTTTTGTCAGGATTTACGCCTAACAACAATCACGATGTGGGTATGAAATGGGAAAAAAAACTGGTTTGCCTTATTTCTCCCCGACGATTAATAGAGAACAAGCTCAGACGTCGTTGTTGCAGCTATATTAGGCGGCGAATACAGTAGTCCAAAGCACGACAGCATTAGTTGTAAGTGTGGACCAGAGGTATCTCAAATACCGAACGTTGCTTGTGCAATAAATTGCACAAATAGGGTATAAATTTGGGGTCTTATATTTTTTTGTAATTTATGATTGTTAATGCACAAAAAAAAGATATTTAAATGCAAAAGAAACAATCACAAATGCCCACAAATTTGAACACCTATTACAAATTTAGCAATTATTCTGCCAAATGATTGTTTTTCCCCCCTTTATCTTATAATTTTGCAAAATGAAACATGTGAAGACCTGAGATCTCTCCCTCGTCAAGTTGCAAAATAGAAAAGGAGTGGGAAAAAATGGTACCTAAACACCCAAAAAAAAAATTTGGAGCCGTCAAGGCGTCATTTTGACTGCACAAGCGTAAAAAAAACCATGTCTGGGCGTCAAACGGGCATTTCGGGCATCAAATCAGCGACCCGTCGTCAACAATCAAGCGATCCGCCGTCAAAACACCGCAGGGCGTCAAAAAAATGCACCCGCCGTCAAAAAAAATGCACCCGCCATCAAAAAAATGCACCCGTCGTCACAGCGCACGCAGAGGGAATGGAAACCGTGACCTACCGCCAAACAACCACCACACTTACCACGGGAGCCAGAGGGCCCGATGTGAACATAGAGGAACTAGGCCAATGTTAACAGCATCGGGGCCGGAGAAGAGGGAAAAAAAGATAATCCCACATGGCCTGTGCTGCCACTGTGGGGATCTTTAAAGGTGCGGAAAGTAACTGTATCTTTCGGTTGCCTTTGGGCAACCACCCCGCCCTTTTGCCTCCGTAACCGTGCACCGATCCGCCCTGGCTTTGCCTCACGTGTCCTCGGTTTGTGTTGTGTGCCTCTGTCGGTTTGCGTTGCGTGCCTCTGTGTTTCGTCCTCTGTCTGCGTTCGTTAGCCTCTGTGTGCCTCACGTGTCCTGTTGGCGGGGTTAGTCCGTCCGGTCAGTCTGTCGTCCGTCCTCTGTCTTCTGCGTCCTCAGTCTGCCGTTCGTCCACTGTCTGCGTCCGATCAGTCTGCGTCAGTCTGCCATCCGTCCTCTGTCTGCATCTGATCAGTCTGCGTCAGTTTGCCGTCCGTCCTCTGTCTGCGTCCGGTCAGTCTGCGTCAGTCTGCCATCCGTCCTCAGTCTGCCGTCCGGCTCGCGTCAGTCTGCCATCCGTAGTCTATCTGCGTCCGTAGCTCTGATACCATGAAGAAAACGTCGAAGCAATTTGATCATATTGATTGATATCCATATAAAGGTTACAATGCATGCAGTTATTAGTTGGTTTATCTAACCAACCTGGTGGTTAATCAACCAACCTAGAGAGCGCCTACGAGCGCTACCATTTTGCCAAGTTGTAATACAATGACATATATGCTAACAACGATACCTAGCAGTAAAGAAGATATCTAGAGAACCATTGCATAAGTCACCATAGTTGTTTTTCTTTAATTGTCGAAATCTTAACCATCTCTACCTCCTTAGGATTCTTATAGAAGATATCTAGAGAACCATTGCATAAGTCACCATAATTTTTTTTCTTTAATTGTCAAAATCTCAACCATCTCTACCTCAGGATTCTTATAGCTATATTATGTATTCTACAATCTCTTGCCTCCTTAGCTATAAGAATCCTAAGAAGGTAGAGATGGTTGAGATTTCGACAATTAAAGAAAAACAATTATGGTGACTTATGCAATGGTTCTCTAGAAATCTTCTTTATGCTAGGTGTCAGATTGCATTTGCATATATATATACATATAGGATAGTTATTTATAAATGTCTGTCTTGGTAGCTCATCAGTTTGTGGCACTAAGAATAGTTAATTGGTAAGGATTATAAATACTAGTAAAAGATTATCTACCCCAAAGGGTCATGAATGAAGCATGACAACTAGCACCAAAGAAGATATCTAGGGAACCATTGCATAAATTACCATAATTGTTTTTCTTTAATTGTCAAAATCTCAACCATCTCTACTTCTTAGGATTCATATAGCTATATTCTACAAAATATATATTTATATATAGAGAGGATAGTTATTTATTATGGATGACTCTATCAGTAGCTCGTTAGAGTCTATAGAACTAAGAATAGTTCATTGGTAGGGATTACAAAAGCTAGTATGAATCTAAGGAACTTCAGCCTCCCGAGATGCTCAAAATGGGTGCATATTGTAGCCTAAGCTTTGGTGTTATAGCCACCTGGCTATAT
This sequence comes from Wollemia nobilis, assembly GCA_028583015.1. Classification (NCBI taxonomy): domain Eukaryota; kingdom Viridiplantae; phylum Streptophyta; class Pinopsida; order Araucariales; family Araucariaceae; genus Wollemia; species Wollemia nobilis. The sequence continues at coordinate 24,054,134 of JAQPPZ010001195.1, forward strand.
GAGAGTCTTGTGTTTACACTTTGTTTACTTTTGCACCATCTGTAAATAAACCTTTCCCTTTATTTATGTAGTTTCTAATTTTTTTGCATTTCCAAATCAACATTCTTTCTTTGCTATTTCTTTTTTCCTCTGAGTTGTCTTCTACAAGTAGTCATGGTGTCTTGTTTTAACGTGTAACTCTGAAACATAACTTATCTGGCCTCACCAACTAAACTAGAGAGTTGTCCACAGTACCGTCATCCTGGGCCTTGCAAGCACAGATCAGTAAGACTTGCTATGATTCTTGATGGATGGCAGCAGCACGTATCCAGAGTGATGACTTGTGTGGAGGCAAATGTCCTAATGTTTCTCCCATAAAAAAAAATTAAGCATCATATATAAAGATACCAGGCTTATCTCATAGTCTCCATTTCATGCACATGCCTTCCCCATGTATATTTCAGCCAGCTCTCCAAACAAAACTTTTGCTCAGTCTTGACAATGGTAGATGCGCTCTGATATTTAATAGAGACCACATCAAACAGGAGGAGAGAGTGGTGAGAGGCCAATGATCTGCTGCTCTCTGTGAAGAGGACAGATGGGATACATCATGCCTTTCAAGTGGCAAGCCATTTTAACTTTTGTTACCACTGCGCTAGTGTATTCTTCCAGAATGTAGATCCACATATTCCAGAGTGTCTAAGTCCCACCAGTTCATAGCAAACATGTGTATATCTTTGCTAAGTAAAAATAAGTGGTTTCAATGCAATTAGAACATTAGAAGAAAAAACAATTGAAGCCAGATTAAGAAATCATCAGTCTGTAGTCCAAAAGTAGATTGGAAGATAATTTCATTGCAGAAATTGATTTCAACAGACAAAGAGGATGCCTCTATGCTGTTGAGGCCATGCATAGTAGCAGTACAGTGGTGGAATGCAAAGATCTTAGGTCTTTTCTGTTGACTAAACCCAGTATTTTACACACATGGCATTTAAAATGGTTGGTGCATTAAAAGAAATTAACATGAACGAACACTTGGATGACATTTTGAGGATTTTGGCATGAGACAAAAACATTATGGTGAACAAATCGGTGGGGCATTCCTACCCACAAAAAATCGCCTATAGGCAAATAAACTTCCTTATTAAATACTGTCCACCACCCAACCAATGACATTTCCAAGTGTAGTCGAATTCTTTAATACCCAGAATTGAGAAAAATCATAACAAATTGAAAATTCTAATGCTTGCATTTGTTCCTCTTTGATCCTTGCATCTGGTTGAGTGCAGTGTATCCAAATCAATATCCATCCCATGTGACTGAAATTTGGTGAAAGGGGTAGCACTGATGTAGAAGAGAAGCTGTAACTTCATGGTTTGCCTGGCCATATGCTTGTGAGAAGCCATAAACATGTATAACCTTCTGTTCAGGGTAATGCTCCATTCGTCCTCCACCCAACGGTTCAACCTGCCAACAAAGAGGAAAACTATTAGCATCTATATAATTCTATGCTGTAAATTTCTAATCATGCTGCCACCACTAATAGATTAAGTAATCATTAGTAAATGTAGTCACAACATAGAGGTAGATAACTTATCTAGCAATCACAAAGTGTGGAATAGCAAAAGAGTATGCAACATATATATTTTTTTTTATTAGGTGGAAAGAAGGGGTTTTGAAAGGATCCGCAAACCTTTTACAACCATATACAAGCTGTAGAGATAGGACAAAAAGAGAAGCACAGAAAAGAAACACCGGAAAGATCAATAAGGATCCAGCCACCAAAAGGGGATCCTAACAGGAAAAAGACAAGAACACAAATGCAAACGTCGGCCAGAACAGGAAGAAACGCCTTGGGGGAGATCCATGTAGGATCCCAACAAGACATTCTCCTCTTCAGGGTCAACCATCAAAGATCTGAGGATTTAATTTTTTTCTCATAGAATCTAACAGTCTGAGTTTAGCTTGGCAATTGAGGCCACTTACAATCCATGAAAGAATCTTCATTTACACAATTTGGCCATTGAGTATGCAACATATATGGAAGCATGTGGTATTTGAAATTTATGCAATATGGTCATGAAGTTGAATGATCTGTATTACTCTTGGCATGATGAGATTTACTTAGCATATTTCATAATATTCTTGTTGAAGATGGTCTTTGGTATATTCAAATGAACATTTGTAATTATATGCAATTAGGACCAAGTTGATTTCTAATGGGTTATGGATGATGCAATTATCCTCTGCTATAAAGGGGGCTTTCTCAATGTGTCAGTCATCATCAGTTATTGTGGGACATGCTACACAGAAGAACTAACAATCCACACTATGAAATAAGGAATCTGAAAAGGGCAAATAGCTTGGGGGTAGAGCAGCTTGTCAGCTAGAAGGTGTTCCTGTGTTCAATTCCTATCCTGATTATCATCAAATACTTTGTACATATATACTCTTACAAACTTTATGTTTATCAGCAGCATATTTTTGTAGGATTTGCTTTTGCTTATCCTCTTCTACTATCACCTATGACCATGTTCGTCTAGACCTGGAACATAAGAATTTATCCTCAAATTATGGCAATATAACTGATCTTCTAGAAGACTACTGCCCCCACTGCATTGGCTTGTGGATCTCTCTCCACAAAAGACCTCTGTCCTCACTCAGAAGACCTCTGTCCTCACTGCCCTGGCTAATGGATCTCTATCCACTGTAGACTACTGTCTTCGACCCTGTCACCTCCAAAGCTTGCTCTCAACTCTGTATCGGATCTGCATCAAACTCTGTCCCAAGTGTAGTACAAATCTGCTCTAACTATGTCTCATGTCTAGTACTAATCTGCTCTCAAATCTGCACCAAACTCTGTCTTCAAATCTGTTCTCAAGCCTTAACACAAAGCTTTATCCAATCACAAATCAACTTTGCTTAGATTTGCCCCAAGCCTTAACACAAAGCTTGAATAAATCAATCAATTAACTCTGCTCTCAAGTCTTCACAAAGACTTGCCTCAAATCTTCCCTCAAGTCCCTTCAAGAACTTGCTCAATCTGTTCTCAAGTCTTCACAAAGACTTGTCTCAAATCTGCCCTCAAGTCTGTTAGGAGGTGAAGTCAATATCCAGATCTCCAATGTTCTTCAGCAGAGAGGTGCATGGTGGTGCAGCTTATAAAGAGGAAACAAACAGTATTCTGTAGTCTTCCTTTGGGAGAGGAAACAAACAGTTTTTGGAGTCTTCCTTTGGAAGAGGAAACAAACAGTTTTTTGGACTCTTCCTTTGGAAGAGGAAACGAACAATTTTTGGACTCTTCCTTTGGAAGAGGAAACAAACAGTTTTTGTTTTTTCTATAAAAGGGGAATGACCCCTTGCATGTAAATGTATGATTGAATGTAATTCTGCCAAAATAAGATCAAGCTATCATTGCCCCGTGGTTTTTCCTGCACATTGCAGGTTTTCCACGTAAAATCTGTGTTACTGTTTTTTCCTGTGTTATTGTGTTTTTCTGCTTACACATGATTTTGCTATATTTTCTAACATCTGGTATCAGAGCCTAGGGTTTTGTGCGAGTGGGAGCTGCAACAATGACTGGAAGTGTAACCAAGTTTGAGATTGAAAAGTTTGATGGCAGGAACTTCGCCCTATAGAAGATGAAGGTGGATGATTTGTTGGTTCAAAATGACCAAGCCCTAGCCCTGAAAGGGGTCGCGAGTAAACCAAGCAGCATGAAATATGAGGAGTGGGCAACGCTGGATAGGAAGGCGGTTTCTACAATCCGTCTATGCCTAGTGGACTCCGTCTTGTTCAATGTTGTTGAAGAAAAGACTGCGGAAGCCCTTTGGAAGAAGCTTGAAAAGTTGTATGAGACGAAATCTGCAACAAATAAGGTTTTTCGGAAAAACAGCTTTACAACCCAAGGATGAAGGAGGGTTCATCCGTGGCGGATCACTTGAATGAGTTTAATACCCTTATCGCAAATCTGGTTTCAGTTAATGTGAAGATGGAGGATGAGGACAGAGCTATCACCCTACTTTGTTCTCTCCCGGAGACTTGGGATCATTTGGTGATGACCATCAGCAATTCATCATCAGGAGCTCTAACTTTTGATGACGTGGTAGCCACTTTGTTAGCAGAAGAGGCGGAAAACGTCTTTGGAACCCTCAACCAATGAAGCCCTAGCTGTGAGAGGTCGATCTTTCGAGAAGAGTCAGCAAAGTAGATCACAATCCAGATCTAAGTCTAAAGGACGCAAGCCGAAAGGGAAATGTTGGCATTGCAGGAAGCCAGGGCATTCAAAGGACTGTTGGCAGTTAAAAAAGGAAAAAAATGGTGAAAAGCAATTTCAGCCTTCAGTTGAGGCCAAGACAAGTAAATTCTAGAGAGACGGTAACATGTGAGGCTTTCTGTATCAGCAACAGCAGATCTGTTTTATATACCTGGGTTTTGGACTCGGGTGCATCTTTCCACATGTCTCCTCACAGAGACTGGTTTGACAAATATCAACCATATAGTGGTGGGAAGGTCTACTTGGGTGATGATCACCCTTTAGAAATTGTGGGAAGAGGGGACATAAGGATCAGACTGGACGATGGTAGAGAAAGGATGTTATGTGATGTGCGACATTGCCAGATTTGCTGAAGAATTTGCTCTCAATAAAGATGATGGATAAGCTAGGGTATTTTGTCACTTTTAGTAACAACTATTGCAAAATTACCAGAGGTGCTATTGTAGTAGCAAAGGGATAATCTTATGGGACCCTATATCGTTTATGCGGTAATACGGTGACAAACCATGCAGCAGCAGCAACTTCAGTTCAGGATGCAATAATGCTATGGCATCAACGCCTAGGCCATATGAGTGAAAAAGGTCTGAAAATTCTGCATGACAGAGGTATGCTTTCTGGGATTAAGTCTTGCAATTTAGACTTGTGTGAGCACTGTATTTTTGGTAAACAAAAGAGGGTTCGGTTTACTGCAAGCCCTGGTAAGAGTTCTGATTTTCTGCAACTTATACATTCGGATATATTTGGACCAGTCCCCACTCGGTCCTTAAATGGTACCATCTATTTTCTGACATTTATAGACAATTATTCTAGGAGAGTGTGCGTTTATTTTTTGAAGAAGTCAGAAGCTTTGCAAAAATTTAAAGAGTTCAAAACTCGAGTAGAGAAAAGTTTGGGCAAGCCTGTTTTATGTCTTAGGTCAGATAATGGGGGTGAATATTGCTCCAAGGAATTTGATAAATTTTGTATGCGGGAAGGAATTAAGCACCGGAAGACTGTACCATATACTCCACAACAAAATGGTGTGGCTGAGCGGATGAATCGCACAATCATGGAACGTGCAAGAAGCATGCTCAGCGCATCCATGTTGGATAAAAGGTTCTAGGCAGAGGCTGTTAATACAACTGTTTACCTCATTAACAGGTCACCTACAGTTGCGTTGGATGGACAGATTCTAGAGGAGGTTTGGTGTGGTAAGCCATTTGATTACTCTCATTTGCGTACCTTTGGTTGTGATGCATTTTCCCATGTGCCTAAAGAAAAAAGGTCTAAACTTGACCCGAAGTCAAGCAAATGTGTTTTTCTCGGCTATGGAGATGCAGTAAAGGGGTATAGACTGTGGGATCCTACTGCCCACAAGGTAATTATTAGCCGAGATGTTATTTTTGATGAGAAATCCATGCAAAGCAAGGAGGTACAGCAAACACCTAATGTTGTACCAGTTGAAGTAGACATGAACGAAGATGAAAATGAAAATCAGCATGCTGAAATTTTTGACCAGCATGCAGAACAGCATGCTAAACAGCAACAACAGTCATAACACCAAGAGCCACAATAAACAAATCATTGGGTTAAAAGATCTACACGTCCACAAAAGTGTCCGGAAAGGTACTCTCATGTTTATCAGTCCTCTTTTGCTTTGCTAACTGATGATGGTGAGCCTAGTTCATTTCAGGAAGCTAGAGAATCTGAGAGTGCAGAAAAGTGGAGGAAATCCATGGAGGAGGAAATCGACGCACTTCGCAGGAATAAAACGTGGGAACTTGTGGATCTCCCACCTAGAAGAAAGACTGTTGGAAACAAGTGGGTGTACAAAGTGAAGAAGAACAGTGATGGGCTTTGGGAAGGCTATAAAGCTCGCTTGGTGACAAAAGGCTATGTGCAGAAGTCAAGTATTGACTTTAATGAAATTTTCTCTCCAGTTATGAAGATGACAACTATTAGAGTTCTACTTGCACTTGTAGCTGCACAGGATTTAGAACTGGAGCAGCTTGATGTAAATACTGCTTTCTTGCATGGTGATCTTGAGGAGGAGATTTATATGGATCAGCCTCGAGGGCTATGAGGAAAGAGGCAAAGAGCATCTGGTTTGCAGACCGAAGAAATCTCCGTACGGGTTGAAACGGGCGCCAAGGATGTGGTACAGAAATTTGACACCTTCATGAAGAGCCAAGGTTTCAGCAGGAGTGAAGCTGACCATTGTGGATGCTATAAGAGGTTTGATGATGGCAGTTTTATTATTTTGTTGTTGTATGTTGATGATATGTTGGTTGCAGGTCCCAACATGAAGAAAATCATCGATCTTAAGGCTCGGTTGGCTAGGACATTTGAAATGAAGGATTTAGGAGCAGCAAACCAAATTTTAGGGATGAAGATACACAGGGACAGAAAAGGAAGAAAGATCCGGTTAAGTCAAAATTCATATATAGAAAAGATTCTGCAGCGCTTCAATATGCAGAATGCAAAACCAGTTAGTACCCCACTTCTTTCACACTTAAAATTGTCTTCCAACCAGTGTCCTAGAACGAAGCAGAGAAGACAAGCATGTCTCGTGTACCGTATTCATTAGCAGTAGGAAGCCTCGTGTATGCCATGGTGAGCACCAGACCAGATATTGCCCAAGCAGTGGTAGTTAGCCGATACATGGCAAATACTGGTAAGGAGCATTGGAATGCGGTGAAGTGGATATTTAGATATTTAAGAGGCACTTCAGATGCTGCAATTTACTACGGATCAGATAATTTGCAAGTTAAAGGTTTTGTGGATTCTGATTATGGTGGAGATAGAGAAGGGAGAAAGTACACTAGATATACTTTCACTCTTGCTGGTGGAGCTGTGAGTTGGGCTTCTAAGTTGCAGTCTGTGGTGGCTTTATCAACCACTGAATCAAAATATATTGCAACGACTCATGCCAGCAAAGAGGAAATTTGGCTAGAGCGACTGTTGGGTGAATTCAAGGTAATGCAGGGGAAAATTACGTTGCATTGTGATAGCCAAAGTGCTATTCAGCTAGTGAAGAACCCAACATTCCATGATCGCACGAAACACATTGATGTCAAGTACCACTTTATAAGAAATGTGGTGGAAGAAGGTAGGATCCTATTGCAAAAAATCGACACTGAAGTGAATCCTGCACATATGCTTACTAAACCGGTCAAGACAGAGAAGTTTGAGTGGTGCAGAACTTCTCTGGGCTTGCTGAAAATGTGATAAGAGCAGCATTGGGAAATTGGCACTTGGATGGAAAAAACATAGGCAAAGAATTCTTGTATATCGACTTCAAGTGGGAGAATGTTAGGAGGTGAAGTCAATATCCAGATCTCCAATGTTTTTCAGCAGAGAGGTGCATGGTGGTGCATCTTGTAAAGAGGAAACAAACAGTATTCTGTAGTATTCCTTTGGGAGAGGAAACAAACAGTTTTTTGGACTCTTCCTTTGGAAGAGGAAATGAACAGTTTTTTGGACTCTTCCTTTGGAAGAGGAAACGAACAGTTTTTGGACTCTTCCTTTGGAAAAGGAAACGAATAGTTTTTGTTTTTTTCTATAAAAGGGGAATGATCCCTTGCATGTAAATGTATGATTGAATGTAATTCTGCCGAAATCAATAAAAGATCAAGCTGCCATTGCCCCGTGGTTTTTCCTGCACATTGCAGGTTTTCCACGTAAAATCTGTGTTACTGTTTTTTCCTGTGTTATTGTGTTTTTCTGTTTACACATAATTTTGCTATATTTCTAACAAAGTCCTCTCAAGAACTTGCTCAATCTGCTCTCAAGTCTTCACAAAGACTTGCTCAAATCTGCTCTCAAGTCTTCACCAAGACTTGCTCAAATTTGCCTACAAGTATTCACCAAGACTTGCCCAAATCTGCCTACAAGCTTTCACAAAAGCTTGCTTCAACTCTGTCCTTAAGCTTTCACAAAAGCTTACTCAAAGTTGTCCTTAAGCTTTAACAAAAGCTTACTCAAATCTGCTCAAACACATGCTCAATACAGCTCAAAAGATATGCTCAATCAATCTCAAATCTTGCACACAATGCTATCTCAATTGCTTTGTCTAGTCTTCAAAGTAATTCCTTTAACTTGAAGCAGTTTAGACATATTTTATCCAAAATTCGTTTAACCTCTGGAACATATAGAGAATGATGTATTCTATCAAAAACTCAATATGTTCTACTCAATCATTAAGTCCGTCGCTTTCACAAATCTGATTTTTAATGTTTGCACATTCACTTTCAATATCACTCAAATCCAATGCTCAAGAATTTCACTCAATCATTCAACCAATGAAACATTACTTGCTCACAAACCCTAAACAAGTGTTTTCATACTTCTTTAACCAAAGAGCACAATGTGGGTCTCAAACCCTAACTCAAATAATTTTCAATCTCTATCTCCAATGTTCTCTAAACATTCACCAATCATGCATATAAAAACTCACTCAAATATTTCCAACAATACTATCAAACAATCCTTTTCACCCCACATTATATTTCACAACATTCAATCCAACAACACTTCAATCAAAAGATGATGTGCCCATACCTTTTTGTTTTGATGGAGAGATGTCTTCAAAACCTGTTTTACTCTCAACAAAACCTTTTTGCCAATGCTAGGTTATATAGCAACAGTCTATCTCTAAATCTCCACAAGAATATTTTACCTCAACAAATATTTCACCATACAAGAATTACAATAAAATGTCAAGACTCAAATACACCTTATTACTCTTTTAAAAAATAAATCCCCAATCAATAGATCATTCACTCACTCAAGCAAAACAACTATAATGAGAAAATGTCGTGCCAAAGGAGAAAAAGTGTCGCGATATCGCGACAATTTGCAACATCGCGGCCAAGGAGAAAAGATGTCGCGATATCGCGACATGTTGCAACGCCGTGGCCGAAGGAGAAAAAGTGTCGCGATATCGCGACAAGTTGCATTGCCGCGGCCAGATGAGGAAAAAGTGTCGCGAAATCGCGACAAGTTGCATTATCGCGGCCAAAGAGAAAAGATGTCGCGATATCGCGACATGTAGTAGCGTCGTAGCCGAAGGAGAAAAGATGTCGCGATATTGCGACAAGTTGCATTATCGCGACCAAAGAGGAAAAGTGTCGCGATATCGCGACATGTTGCATTATCGCGACCAAAGAGGAAAAGTGTCGCGATATCGCGACATGTTGCATTATCGCGACCAAAGAGGAAAAGTGTCGCGATATCGCGACATGTTGCATTATCACGGCCAAAGAGAAAAAGTGTCGCGATATCGCGACATGTTGCATTATCGCGGTCAGAGAAAAGTGTCGCGATATTGCGACATGTTGCATTATTGCGGCCAAAGAAAAGTGTCGCGATATCGCGACATGTTGCAACATCCCGGCCGAAAGAGAAAAAGTGTCGCGATATCGCGACATGTTGCAGCGCCATGGCCGAAGAGAAAAAGTGTCGCGATATCGCGATATGTTGCATTATCACGGCCGAAGAGAAAAAGTGTCGCAATATCGCGACATGTTGCATTATCACGGCCGAAGAGAAAAAGTGTCGCGATATTGCGACATATCGCGACATGTTGCATTATCACGGCCGAAGAGAAAAAGTGTCGCGATATCGCGACATGAAGCAGCGACGTGGCCGAAGAGAAAAAGTGTCGCGGTATCGCGACATGTTGCATTATCGCGGCCGAAGAGAAAAAGTGTCGTGATATCGCGACATGTTGCATTATCGCGGCCAAAGAGAAAAAGTGTCGCGATATCGTGACATGTTGCATTATCGCGGTCAGAGAAAAGTGTCGCGATATCGCGACATGTTGCATTATTGCGGCCAAAGAAAAGTGTCGCGATATCGCGACATGTTGCAACATCGCGGCCAAAGAGAAAAGATGTCGCGATATCACGACATGTTGCAACATCGCGGCCAAAGAGAAAAGATGTCGCGATATCGCGACATGTAGCAGCGCCGTGGCCGAATGAGAAAAAGTGTCGCGATATCGCGACATGATGTAACGCCACGACCAAAGGAGAAAAAGTGTCGCGATATCGCGACATGATGTAACGCCACGACCAAAGGAGAAAAAAGTGTCAAGATATCGCGACATGTTGCAACATCCCGGCCGAAAGAGAAAAAGTGTCGCGATATCGCGACATGATGTAACACCGCGACCAAAGGAGAAAAAAGTGTCGCGATATCGCGACAAGTTGCAACGTTGCGCCCACAGGAGAAAAAAGTGTCGCGATATCGCGACAAGTTGCAACGTTGCGCCCACAGGAGAAAAAAGTGTCGCGATATCGCGACATGTTGCATTTTTGCAGCCAAAGGTGAAAAGTGTCACGATATCGCGAAATGTTGCATTTTCGCTGCCGAAGGAGGAGAAGGAAAGGGTGTCGCGATATCGTGACAAGTTTCAACAGCATACCAAACCAATCCCCTGGCAACAACTCACATTGTGCAAACATTGAAACTTGTAGGATCGTTCCTTAGGCCGATGGGGAAGGAGTCTCTCCACACTTGAATGTCAGATTCGCCGACTCCCTTGTTTGCAAGCCAGTCTGCAGCTTTGTTTCCTTCCCGGTATTGATGCTTAATGGTTAATTCTGAGTAATTGCCAATTAGGGCCTTGCAATCTTGGAAAATCGAAGCAAGGGCCCAAGGAGGCTTAGCGGTACCATTGATCCAGTTAATGCAGTGCAACGAGTCTCCTTCGATGATGAGTTTATTGATGGTCAGCCCTTCCATGAGGGTCAAACTTTGGAACAGGGCCCGCGCCTCTGCCATATTGTTGGATTGAAATCCCAAGTTCTGGGCAAAGGCCAAAATTATTTCTCCTCTGTGATTTTTGAGGATTCCCCCTCCACCAGCCGCTCCTGGGTTGCCTTTAGCCGCACCATCGAAATTGAGCTTGTGCCACCCAGTAGGTGGTAAGACCCACTTGATGACGGACCTGTCAACAGAAATACGGGGCAAGACAGAGATGTTAGACAGATTGAAATGTTTGGTTAGGTCCGATTTTAAGCCAGGAGGGGGGGGTTTTGAAGACGAAACAAGAGAGACATTCTCCGCCGCAAGGGTCATGATTTTGACAGCTATAATCTTCATATCAGTGACTTGATTTTTGAAAATTCTAACGTTTCTCTCGAGCCATATCTGCCACAGGTAAAGGTGGAGGCAAGCTTGCCACATGAATTTTAGTCGGTTGCTCTTGAAAGGCCGGGGCCATTGCTTAAAAAGGAGGGGAATGGACTGCGGGAGGACTGTGGAGATGTCAAAGGTGTTATGGACCTGGTTGAGAACTGCAAGAGAAAAGGGGCATTCCAAAAAAACATGCGAAGTAGACTCACAGGCGTTTTTGCACAGGATACACCAATTGGGAATGAGTAACCCTCTGATTATCAAGTTGTCAATGGTGAGGATTCTGTTTTGGATGGCCAACCAGGAAAAGAATTTGACCTTGGGAATGATCTTGGGGATCCAAACCTGATTTGATAAGTCCCAACCATCTGTGGGAGTTTCTTGACTGTAGTAGGCTGATTTGACAGTGAAATTTCCAGATTCTTCAAGGTTCCAGACCATGGAATCGTCTTTGTGAGAGTTCGGGATGATGCAAGTCCTCAACAAGTTTTGTAATCGCCTGAGAGCCTCGGTGATATGCCTGGGCCCATTAAGAGCTAGGTGTTTCCATTCATGTCTTGCAGGACCTTGGTTAATGAAGTGGCACACCTTATCTCCAAAGGTGGCTTCGGTAGTCGCCTTGAGAACTGCAAGATGCGGATCTTGGCTGAGAGGTTTATCACGGATCCACGGGTCATCCCAGAAACGGATGGTCATTCCAGTTCCTAGACACCACCTTAAGCCTTCCATGATGATTTTCCTTGTTTTGATTACGCCATTCCAGAAATGGGATCCGATAGGGAGGTTGTGCTCTCCAAGAAAGGACGACTGGTGGAGGTACTTAGCTTTAATGATATCAATCCAAGTGACTTTTTCATTGATGGTTAGTCTCCAGGCCTGCTTCGCAATGAGGGCCAAGTTCATCCGCTTGATGTCTCTGAATCCGAGTCCTCCATCCTTTTTCTTGGAGCAAACCCTGTCCCAAGCGACTAGCGAAAATTATAATTAATTTATGAACAACCTTAGGTTTTTCTTTTAACTCTTAATATTATAATAATAAATATTATAATATTATTTCCTTTGGGCCTAGGTGTCTTCCTTTTTAACCTTAGGCCTTATCTTAACACCTTTAATATTATAATAATATATGTTATAATATTATTTCCTTTAGGCCTAGGTATCTCCTTCCTTCAAGGTATTTAGCCAACCTTTGACCAATCATGTGAAGCTTTAAACCAAATCTCTTGGGCTTAAAATATAAATATTTTAAGCCTCCTTTTGTCAATCCCTTGCACTGACTTTGATATCACTGACACTGACTCTTGACATCAATGACAACACAACTACTCAAAATTTCCAATGTGATTTTCTTCGAACATTTGAGTAGTGTAAAATGTTTGATAATAACCAAGTAGCTCATTCATTTTATTGTCAAAGTCCTATACTAATGCCCCTATTCAATCATGTAAATAATACAAAAGCATTTAAAGAGTTGTCATCTGGTCGATATCAGTTAGTGGATGCTACTTCTGTTTGTTCCATGTTTGAGTAGATTTTTGACATCCATTTCCAATCATTGTCTAAAAGTCATTCCACCATTAATCGCCAAAGTAATCTTATTTTTGTTATCAATATCAAAAGATTTAAAATAGAATTTCAGTGCTTTTATCTATGCTTAAGTGTTTGAAGGGTGTGTAAAATTGATTTTTGCTTGATAATGTTCTCATCATAGTGGTTTATTTCATAGTTGAGAAAATCGGAATCGGATCAAAATTGGCATGGAAAGGAATAGGGAAAAATTGGGAATCGGCAAAAAAATGGGGAAAAAATTGGCAAATTTTCATTGAAAAAACTGAAGAAAATGCAATTTTCATTGAAAAAAAAAAAATTCATGCATTGGCTTTTTTCATTGAAAATTTTTTGTTTCAAACGATTTTTGCGCCTGCGGAGGCTATAGAGGGCAGTGAGCGCATAGTTGTGGTTGTGTGGGTGCGCAGCCCAAGTGGCAGCCTAGCCGTGGCTAAGGCGCTAGGCAAGCGGTGAACGTGAGTTTGATTCGCATGGAGTGCATAATAGTGTTTGAGGCGCGCGAAATTATTTTTTATTAAAGTGGCTAAGGTATGATTAAAATTATTATTTTTGCTATATGTTGGATTAAGAATTGGAGATTATAAGGTGTGTGCAAGGAATTTTATTGGTATAATTTGGTATGTATGTTGGGTTAAGAATTGGAGAGTATAAGGTGTATTCAAAGGAATTTATTATTTTAATTTGAAATTTATTTTGAGTTAGAATATTAAAGTGTTTGGAAGGTTGAAATTTGGATTGAAATATTCTATGTTGAGTTGGAGTTAAAAGGAGTTATAGGGATATTGTCATTATAGTTGTTTTGCTTGAGTGAGTGAATGATCTATTGACTGGGGATTTATTTTTAAAGGAGTAATAAGGTGTATTTGAGTCTTGACATTTTATTGTAATTCTTGTATAGTGAAATATTTGTTGAGGTAAAATATTCTTGTGGAGATTTAAAGATAGACTGTTGTTATATAACCTAGCATTGACAAAAAGGTTTTGTTGAGAGTAAAACAGGTTTTGAAGACATATCTCCATCAAAACAAAAAGGTATGGGCACATCATCTTTTGATTGAAGTGTTGTTGGATTGAATGTTGTGAAATATAATGTGGAGTGAAAGGGATTGTTTGATAGTATTGTTGGAAATATTTGAGTGAGTTTTTATATGCATGATTGGTGAATGTTTAGAGAACATTGGAGATAGAGATTGAAGATTATTTGAGTTAGGGTTTGAGACCCACATTGTGCTCTTTGGTTAAAGAAGTATGAAAACACTTGTTTAGGGTTTGTGAGCAAGTTATGTTTCATTGGTTGAATGATTGAGTGAAATTCTTGAGCATTGGATTTGAGTGATATTGAAAGTGAATGTGCAAAAATTAAAAATCAGATTTGTGAAAGCGACGGACTTGATGATTGAGTAGAACATATTGAGTTTTTGATAGAATACATCATTCTCTATATGTTCCAGAGGTTAAACGAATTTTGGATAAAATACGTCTAAACTGCTTCAAGTTAAAGGAATTACTTTGAAGATTAGACAAAGCAATTGATAGCATTGTGTGCAAGATTTGAGATTGATTGAGCATATCTTGTGAGCTGTATTGAGAATGTGTTTGAGCAGATTTGAGTAAGTTTTTGTTAAAGCTTAAGGACAGCTTTGAGTAAGCTTTTGTGAAAGCTTAAGGACAGAGTTGAAGCAAGCTTTTGTGAAAGCTTGTAGGCAGATTTGGGCAAGTCTTGGTGAAGACTTGTAGGCAGATTTGAGCAAGTCTTGGTGAAGACTTGAGAGCAGATTGAGCAAGTTCTTGAGAGGACTTGAGGGCAAATTTAAGACAAGTCTTGCTGAAGACTTGAGAACAGATTGAGCAAGTTCTTGAAAGGACTTGAGGGCAGATTTGAGACAAGTCTTGGTGAAGACTTGAGAACAGATTGAGCAAGTTCTTGAAAGGACTTGAGGGCAGATTTGAGGCAAGTCTTTGTGAAGACTTGAGAGTAGAGTTGATTGATTGATTTGTTCAAGCTTTGTGTTAAGGCTTGGAGCAAATCTAAGCAGAGTTGATTTGTGATTGGATAAAGCTTTGTGTTAAGGCTTGAGAACAGATTTGAGGATAGAGTTTGGTGCAGATTTGAGAGCAGATTTGTACTAGACCTGAGACAGAGTTAGAGCAGATTTGTACTACACTTGGGATAGAGTTTGGTGCAAATCCGAGACAGAGTTGAGAGCAAGCTTTGGAGGTGATAGAGCAGAGGACAGTAGTCTCCAATGGATAGATATCCATTAGCCAGGGCAGTGAGGACAAATGTCTTCTGAGTGAGGACAGAGGTCTTCTGTGGAGAGAGATCCACAAGCCAATGCAATGGGGGCAGTAGTCTTCTAGAATTTATCTTCTAGCATAGGGGAAAGAGTTCTCCTGTGGATAGAGATCCACGAACCAGAGCAAGGGGAAAGAGTTCTCCTGTGAATAGAGATCCACGAACCAGAGCAAGGGGAAAGAGTTCTCCTGTGGAGTGTGATCCGTGAACCAGCTGGGAAGATAGAGTTTTTCTGTAGACAGAGATCCACAAACCAATTGAGGAGAAAGAGTTCTCCTGGGTCAAGTTCCACGAACCAGAGAAAAGGGGAAAGGTTTCTCTTGTGGAGAGAGATCCACAAATCAGAGCATTAGGGGATTGGTGTCTCCTTTGGAAAGAGGTCCATAAACATTGTAATAGGGAAGTGATTCCCAAGAGATTAGTTGAGAAAATTTAGTAGAAAGATTTTCTCCATGGAGTAGCCCACATTGGGTGAACCACGTTAAATTGGTGTCTCTATTGTGTGTGATAATATGTGCATTGCTTTGATTATTGTTGTTGATATTGCCATTGATTATATTGGATAATATTGTTTGGGAAAGAAAAGTAAAAGTTGGTCTTATACTGTTCACCCCCCTCTTAGTATAAGCTTGTGTTCTTGAATAAGTGGGTGAACCAACAAGCATTCTTCAACATATTAAACAATGACTAAAATTCAAAATTGTAAGTGACAACTCTTCTGTATACTCATACAACGAATGGTGCATAGGAAGTGCACAATTTAACAATGTTAAAAGAATAATGTGGTAATCTTAAAATTCAAATAAAGTCCAGTCCACCTAATGGGTATTATGTGTCATTTCACACTTGCTTAAATAAATCACAAGTGGGTGAACCAACAAGCATTCTTCACAATATAATAAACAATGACGAAAATTCAAAACTATAAGTGACAACTCTCCTGTATACTCGTACAACAAATAGTGCATAGAAAGTGCACAGGTTAAGAATATTAGAAGAATAATGTGGTCATCTTAAAATTCAAATAAAATCCAATCCACCTAATGGGTACTATGTGTCATTTCACATTTGCTTAAATATTTCTAAATCCTATCCAAAAGTAAATCAGCTCAAGTGAAAAAGAAAGCATCCCAGAATTTATAAGGTTAAGGAATGGACATACTTGAAATCCAAATGTTCCAATCTTGTCTTGTGTGTGTTTTAAGATATCAGCATGATATGCAAAAGCAGAATTTCCTCGCACTAGCTGATATGCATAGCACAACAGTCAAACAAAGACAAATTAGTAACTACGATCCCATTGATCTGTTTGTAAACGTCTAGCAGAATATTACAAAATAAAAGAATAGCAACACTTCATGTTTAACAAGCTTAAAAGACTTTTATTCTAGCCAGTACTATTGTTAATGAGTTGATGAGTTACATATCATGTAGTGCATAATATCTTGGCACTGATGTCTTATTTCTGAAAGGCTAAAGCATGCTAAAAAGTGGTCAAAAAGACTCTCATGCATTTATGACAGAAAGGCAAGGATTAAGTGCTCTAGCGGTAAAAGGGTTTTGGTCACTTGTAAGTGAGACAAGTTCAAGTCAAATCTTCGACAGTTAACATGTAAAATGATTGCCCACCAACCCATAAAAGCGGTCAAATTTAATAATGGAAAATGAAAATGACAGAAGTCTACGGCATATTGGTGCCACTTTTCTAGCAATGTAGTTCATGCAGAAAGTAAGTAGAAGTTTTTTTTTAAATCTTTAAGAAAATTACTGAATGTAATCAAAATAATTTGAAAAAATAGGTAAAGATATTATCACTTGTGCTATTTCATTCTCTGTAGAAAGTTTCTTATGAAGAAATCTTGGAGTAGGGCATTATTTATTTTTCTCTTTTTTGTTTGAGATTAATATAAATCAGAATATTGATCCAAAATTTAAAAATCATTATGCATAACATATGTCGATGCTTATAAAACATAAATTTAAGGGAACAAAATCCAAAAAAAAACATAAGTTATGTATGTGTTTTGAGGGGTGAGACTTTATCCTATCACCATGAAATTGTAAAAAATGATGCGAGTCTTATTTTAAAACACAAAAAAGCGGAATTAATAGGTTGTTATAGTCCTGATGGGTATGGATTCTTTCAAAAAGATCTGGAAGACAAGGGATCATCTAGCAGTTTCTACAACGGGAATTTCAGGAGGTATTGCAACTGTTGCGGACAATAACAAATGGGATGGAGAATTCTAGATGCAATAAGTAATTGGGTTGCTGGTCCATTTTGTCAAAAAGGGGAAATATAAGAACTGGAGTTAAAAAAGTATATGCTCCATATATTGTTACTTTTCAAGATAGATGCTGCAAGGACCGAATTTTGTTCATGTTAAATTCAAAGATGAGTCACAACTGTGAACTTCGGATTCTTGGAAGGACTTTAACATAGTTTTGTCCCCTTTGGACAAGAGTAAACAAATTAGCATTAGACATTCTATGGAGGATTGGTCCTACTGTTATTTATTGAAATCATTAGCTTCAAACAAACAATGGAATCTTCAAATAGAAATCTTGGAATCAAATCCAAGTTTGGATTCGTATTGTTGCCTCTCATGCACAGTGTTTGGAAGAATGGTGTTCATCATGGGAAGTATTGGTGTGGAAAAAGATGCGTTGGCCTGCTAGTGACAGTATTTGAATATACATGTGAAGGTAATCTACATAATTGAGTTAGAGCAAAAGGATTGCATTCATCGATGGTAAGATGGAAATGTCCGAAAGTAGGGTTCATCAAACTAAATTTCGATAATGCGTCCTCAAGAAATCCACGGAAAATTAGCAGAGGGGGTGTTTTTTTCATAATGATGAAGGCAAGGTTCTCCTCGCCTATTTATAATTGTATGAAACTTCAAAAAACAACCATGTGAAGGATAGGTCACTTCTTACAAGGATCAGAATGTCCATTAATTATTAATAGAGGCAATTCATTGGAACTGTCAGCATATCTATAGAGAAGGAAATAGGGTGGCAGATAATTTAAGCAATGTGGTGATCTCTGACTTGGTGAAATTCAAACTCTAGAAGGAAACTGGCTAAGAGAGATTCGTTATCTCAATGAAAATGATATCAAGCATTTGATTGAGGAAAAGTAGCAGCTACAGAAGAAGAGGATATTAGAAAATATTTTTAATAGACAGGCAAGCTAGGAACAGTTCATTAAAGTTTTTCTTGGATATGGTCTACTTGAGCTAATAGGATTTGTAATGTTTTGATATTTTGATAGGAGTGGCCCCCAACAAAAACCACATATAACTTTAAAAAATAAAAATAAATAAGTGGACAAAATATTTTGTCATGCAACAAACAATATATCATTAGATTTTAAAATCAAACTATAACACTTCATCTACTTACAAATTTTATGATTCTAAACAGATCTCAAACTATTGACTATGCAAAGTTAGCCTACTGTTGGTTTTCAAAAATATGTATCACCGAAACCTGGGCAGAAAGTGCAGTCATTCATTTTCTTTCTTGCCATGCAATCATCTAACACAAACAGCAGCTTGTCAATAACAATCAATCTGAGTTCAACTAAAAATCCATGATATTTTTTTTTTTTTCAACGAGTTTACACAGGTTTTTATGAGGGGTCCTGGTTATACTGAGTGAGGTTTGAACCTTGAACCTCCTAAAAGAGGCCACAGCCCTTACCACTACAGTAAGCTTGCAGCTCCTAAAATCCATGATATTTTATACATAAGACTCTGACTCATTATGGCTAAAATCCAGAAGATGGGCAACATTTTGACAAATGCTCATGTTGTAATAATTATCTAGAAAATATCAAATGACATGATCTCAACTGGTTAAATATGTGGAGTTTCAACATGGAGACCCACGTTCAAATCTTGTCAGGCGATACATGCAGAATTGCCAAAATACAACTATGTTGTTTGTTGAAATACTGTGGTTGATCAGTCATTATATAATACAGGTAGGGTCGTTTCAATCCCATATAAACCATAAGTAATAACAATTATTATTATTATTAAATTAATAACCATTATAAATTTTTATTATATGCAACAAACATTGAACATTGTAAATAATCAAATAGAAACAAAATTTTCCTAAATTTATGAAACATAGGCGACAAAATCTACCACAAGTTTTAATATATAAAATAAATAAATAAATATTTTTCCAAGAAAGCCTACCAATTTGCACCTCTTTTGCCCACAGTAAAATAGTATAGTTGAAATCGTTTTTGCAACTAACAAACATGACAAGCATATTTACCACTGACTTTCTTCAAAATGCATTATGTCTTATAATGTCTCACTACTTCTATGTTAAAAGTTTTAATATTTGGGTTGTCTGACTCACCAGTTTCTCATGTCCTTTGTTATCATGTACAAGAATAAGTACATACTTGAACACTCCTGTCACAGAAAACCAGAACATAGGATCTCAATAAGAAGGGGTGAAGGAAAAAAATTGTTTACACATAGGAAATATCAACAATCTTTCATAAAATGCCAACTAATATTTGATATTGAATTTCTGAAAACAAACATATGCATTAATAAGGTCGTCTGATATTTTGGGGGAATACGTATTTTATCAAATTAACCAAATATCAACATAATGAGGACCAATATCATGGTATCTAAGCATGTATTACCAAAAACATGCATGAAAGATTATGTAACTTTGATTTTTAAATTAATCCTTAATACATTTAAAATGGAAAACATGATCAACGTATCAGACTTGTAAAATCACCAAAATATCATGAAAATGGTGGAAATTGCAATTTATCTCAACCTAACGACTTCTAGTCAAAAAAGGTGAATATCAAGGAAAGACAGGAAAATTACAAAAAAAAAAAAAAGATAAAAAAGAAACAAGAATCACAAAAATCTCAAAAAACTGGGGTGGGACGGGGAGAAAACTGATGCTACTTCCCCCCAAAAAAATGTTATTTTAATTATTTTATAAAAATTCCTGATTAATTGTTGATCCATTTTTTCCAGGCCTTATGAATGAATTGCCAATCACAATTTTTCTAACTATGCAATATATTACCTAATAGATAGTATTGCTGAGCATTACTAAGATATTATAGAAAATTCAAGGGCTTTATAGATTAGGTAATTCCTCCCCCAGTCGCTGCCTACCCCAAATATAGTGATTCCAGCACCAACTTTCCCTTGGAAAAAAAAAAAAAAGATAAAAAAGAAACAAGAATCACAGAAATCTCAAAAAAATTGGGGTGGGACGGGAGAAAAGTGATGCTACTTCCCCCCAGAAAAATTGTTATTTTAATTATTTTAAAAAAAATCCTGATTAATTGTTGATCCATTTTTTTTAGGCCTTATGAATGAATTGCCAATCACAATTTTTCTAACTATGCAATATATACCTGATAGATAGTATTGCTGAGCATTACTAAGATATTATAGAAAATTCAAGGGCTTTATAGATTAGGTAATTCCTCCCCCACTCCCTGCCTACCCCCAAATATAGCGATTCCAGCACCAACTTTCCCTTTGAAAATTAGAAAAATAAAAAAAATAAAAAAAACAAAAATCACAAAAATCTCAAAAAAATGGGGTGGGACAGGGGGAGAAAATTGATGCTACTTCCCCCCCCAAAAAAAATTGTAATTTTAATTATTTAAAAAAAATCCTGATTAATTGTTGATCCATTTTTTCAGGCCTTATAAATGAATTGCCAATCACAATTTTTCTAACTATGCAATATATTACCTGATAGATAGTATTGCTGAGCATTACTAATATATTATAGAAATTCAAGGGCTTTATAGATTAGGTAATTCCTCCCCCAGTCCCTGCCTACCCCCAAATATAGTGATTCCAGCACCGACTTTCCCTTGAATCTTGAAGCACCTACCTCCAACCTCCCTTCTTGAGATTAACACAGTCTAACTGTCTTCCCGCAGCAAAGTCCAGATTTAATCTCAAAGTTGACAAGTCAAATGCTAAGAATCAAGCTTGAGTTTATATCTGCCTCATCCCTCATTTAATGGCTTACAACCAGCAATGCAATGCAAAATCTTCACGACTGGGTCTGCTGAAATAAGGAACTGAAAACTAAGGTGACAGTTTCACTATTAGTTGTGGTTTTATTAAGATTCCAGATTATTCCTAATAATCTGGACACCTGCTATCAATGCATCCAAGGAATCTCCTTCAAAATTGCAATTTTGGTTTGTTTATATCATAGTAAAGAAACTTGGACTCGACACGGACTCAGCAAGGCCAATTTTTGACTCAGACTTGGACTAGGCAAAAAAACTCAGAAAAACTTGGCAAGTCTTTTTGTTGTCATTTAACGTGCTGTTTATTTGTAATTATTTCTTCCAGATGAATATGTAGGGTTTGCTAATATTTCATATTGAGTCAAACTCCAAAGAGAGTACATAAGGCCGGTACATATCCCTTCTAATTTCTATGGTTCTCGTATTGGCCGTACTAGGGGATGCCTCACATAGACGAATGGTTATATATGGACTAGTGGCTACTGTTAAAAAATTCTTCAGGTCATGTTATCTCCCATTTTGGTTTTGTGGCCATATACAGATGCAATGCTCAAATCAACACTGAATATGGTTGATGCTATTCTCTGGCAGAGTATGGATAGTATATTATCCTTCAAAGGGTATAACTACATATCACAATTATTAGTCAACTTGTCTTCCTTAGAAAGAAATCTCAAGGACATTTTGTGCTTCTTCAAATGGCCTCTTGTTATTTTATGTGCATCTTATAAATCTCACTGCAATTGTGAGAGGGCCCAAGCAGTGTACTGTTCCAAGCTTTCATGTCTGATTCTTGATGCCTTTGAGTTGCCTCAAACATGGTGAATGTTTCCTATGTTGGTTAGGATTTTGGAAGCATTTGTTTGTTCCTAGGCCCAATGGTTAGATGAATGTTCTAGGGAATGTATATTACAAGGAAGTGCAAAGAAATTTTGCTCTTGATTATTGAAGGTGTTACACTTTGCATGGGATGGGACATATTGCCATGGAACTCCATATAAGATTGGTTTAGATTCCTCTTAATGTTGTCTACCCTTTTGGTCTCAACTTCCATTGTTGATCTTATTTGACCTCCTCCCCATACTCTGCTAACTAATTTTTCTTTTCCTTTCGTCTTTGGTTCTTTGTAATCAGGTAGGCCTTGTGGCATTAGCCTTCCTTTGGTTCTTGTTTTTTTACCTCAAATGTAACTGTTGGGTGGTTGTTAGATATAGAAATGAAATATAACATACTACAACACAATTCCATTACCACTTAAATGAACAAAATATACAATGCAAATATCTTACAATTACAATGCATACACTATGCACACAACATATATCAGACTGCCTTGTTCACTGCTTCAAACATCTTCTACAACTAGCATCACTTCAAACAATTGCCAACAACACATAGTTATTTGATTGCTCACTCCACTTTCTACAATCAGTAGCATCATGAACATGATCATCATGACCAACATGTCCAACATGAACAACATGACAGGCAACGCCCACTGCCACCTTTGTCAAGGGTTAAGGGGGCGGGATCCCCCTTGCAAGGTCAAGGGACAATGCCCCTTGTGAGATCGAGGGGCAACATCTTAAAATATAAATGACGAAACCATTGATAACCTCAGTATCTGAACTGAATTTTCTCTCCTCGTCTACATTTTGGTAGCCTTCGGTAGATTCTTGAAAACTAGGAAAAATTTGGGTTTAGGATGCAAATGAGTGATTTTTGGGTCTAATTTGACCTTCTCTCTGCTCTCTGCAAGTGGAAACAACAAAAATGAGGTCAACTTAGAAAAAAAAAAAAAATTGATGTCAATTTTCTATATTTTTGTTGTCATAGCCAATGTTTTTCCTTGAATCCGCGAGTTAAAATAAAAACTCAATGAGTCTAGAAAAACTCGTCAAGCCGAGTCCAAAAAACCCGAGAGGGTCTACCTAGGAATGGACTCGACAAGTTTAGAAAAGAAACGCGGACTTGGTAAGGCTAGTTTTTGAATCGGACTTGAACTCGGCAAAAAAAACTGGAAAAACTTGGCAAATAAAAAAAAACAAAGAAAATGAAAATTTTCATTGGAAAAAAGCTTTTTTTCATGCATTTCACAATTAATTAGCATTAGACATTTCCAAAATTAATATTGTAAGCAATACAACCTTAAACTACACATGAAAGTGACAAATCACATATCAATTAAAGAAATTTTAATGCCAAGTAATATTTTTGTATTGATTATCATATAAAAGGATACAAAATGTGTCAAAATGCCTCATAGGCCCACTACAATAGTCAATTAATCTATATAGCATCTCACAATGCCTTTGACCATTGCCCTAGCTGAAGCTCTAGTCCCCTCTATTTCTGCCCATGCCTCTTCCTCTACCTTTGCCACCAACTCCACCATACTTTCAAAATCATCCATTGAAAAGAGAGCTCTTGTTGCTCCTTTGGCTCTGTGATCTATTCAGATGCAATCTCATCTAAATCAATTGCTTCATAATTTGACCCCACAATTTTTTTGTGGAGGCAAAGGTTGTAATGAACAAATACAAGCTCTTTCAACTTTTGTCATGTAGTCTATAGCGCTTCTTGGAGTGAACGTGGTCAAACATACTCCAATTGCACTCACAACTTGAAGCACCGCATGGTTGACATAAAATTTTGATAGCAATGTGTTGAAGATTGGGCATATAGGCACCAAAGTCCTCCCACCATAAATCGAGAAAATGCCAAGAGGAATTTAATAATTTATGTAAGATTGTAAATTGAGATTACTCTTTAAAAAAAAATCAAAATATGGAATCAATAATAATTTGATTCATCAAATAGCATTAGCTCAACTAGTTAGGTTCCTCAACATTCAAGGAGGAAACCCAAATTCAAATATTGCCAAACGATACATGGATAATATCCAAGCTATTGTAATACCACTATGTGGTGATGATGTAACATGGGTGGGACCCATTTCAATCCCATATAACTAATTAAAAAATAATAATAATTTGATTCACAAGGGTTACTTGGGCTCTAAGTTTTTCGTCCCTGAATGCACTATGAGGTTGTGAAAAGGTAGCCCTCACATTTCTTGTAATCTTGCAACTCATCCTGTATCATATTGCAAGTATTCTCATCTGGCACCATCTGGGTAAGGCATTGTTGAAGGCCTAACATCACCTCATAGTCAACCTCAAATGAATCATCATAAAAGAATTTGGGGTTGAGGTGGTACCTCGTTGCATGTAGTAGGTTATGGACCTAATAAGTCCATTTTCGATCAATCAATTTCCAAATGGGATTGTATTTGGGCTTGGAATAATCATAAAATGAGGCAATTGCCTCTTTGGCCCTATCCATGGCCTCATATAGGTATTCGTTTAGCAATCTTTCTCCGTATACAAGATGGATAACCCTCACCAAAGGCTCTAACACTTTAAGTCAAATGAGAGATTTTAGTTATTGTTGATTTATTAGCAACTTAGTTATTTGAAATTTGGATTACACTTTAAAATTTGCAAATGGAAAAAATTTTAAAATTATAGAAGAGAAAAGAAAAAAACAAACTTAAGTCTTGTACCTTAATTACCTCATTCATAGTTGTCCAAAAGGGCTCCTCAAACACATAATTGTACACCTTTTGGCCCTTATTGGAGAGTCGATATTTAGCAATAGCTTCTCCATTCCACTCCTCGCTCACAAACATCCTCTTCAATGCCCCCTTTGCATCAAAGAGATTCTACCACGTAATGAAGTTTGTGAAAAATCGTGTGACTCCAGCTCACATAAGCTCCCTTCCATTAGTGAAATGCCTCATTAATTGGAGAACTCACGTATGGTTGTAGGTGAATTTTGTAATACATTTGGCTTTATTTACAACCTAAGACACCCAAGGTAATTTCCCAATGTCTTTGAGAAGCAAATCGAGACAATGGACTGCATATAGTGTCCAAAAAATCATGGGAATCTCTCCAAAATCCTTCCAGCTGCCACATACGTTGATGTATTGTCCATGATAACTTAGACAACATTCTCCTCCCCTACCTCCAACACAACCTCCTCCAACAGCCTAGCAAGCATTTCAGTACTTTTAACTTGTGCCAATGCATTCACTAACTTGATGAATGCAATTCTTCCTATAGAAGCAACTAAAAAATTAGTCCAATTCCAATTCTTCCCATCGGTCCACCCATCGAACATGATCGTGCAACCCCTTTTCCTCCATTTGTTGCATTGTTCTTTAACCAAAAATTGGATATCCTCCACGGATTCCTTAAATCATCATAAGTGGGTGCCTTAAATCCGGGGTCGCAAACTATGAGGGCATCTACCATTCCTCACCAATATGGAGATCTCACCACATTGAAGGGAATGTCAAAAAATACCAAAAGCTTGCAAAAGCCTTCGTCACGACCTTATGCCTCTTCTAGTTCCATGTAGTCATACCCCCAAGCATGGTGTATGACCTTGGACTGGAATGTTCTACAAAAAATGACTCCTTTGTCCCACTCTTTTGGTATGCCACTACTGTACTTGATCCAATGTGATGCTGCTGAAAATGGCTCAAGATGTTGCCGCTACCCTCTGTAAGAGGCCAAGGAGTAGCCATTGCTTCACTTGTTCTTTTTTTCAGTTCTTTCTTCTCACTATAATCTGTTAGGAGGGCATTGCATTCCCTCATGACCTCAGGCTCCACACCTTGACATGGCTTGACATCATGGCCAGGTATCCTCGCCAAGTGGTATTTGAGGTGGTTTATGCCTCCAAAAACTTTTCTCTCACAATAATTGTAGTAGATTTCCACCTTCTTTGCACTATCCCTCTCATACTTCCAAGTTGGGTCTCTTTTTCCCATCATTTTATTTCAATGTGGCTGCACATGGAAACAATCATCAAACGAAAGAAAAAAGAAAAAAATTATGGTTTAAGCATTGACAGTTGAAACTTTTTCCTTTTTACCTCAAATGTAACTGATGGGTGGTTGTTAGATTCTTGAAAATTAGAAAACAATTGTGTTTAGGATGCAAATGTGTGTTTTTTTGGATCTGACTTCACCTCTCTATACTCTCTCTCCAAGTGGAAACAACAAAATTGAGGGCAATTTGGAAAAAAAAAACTTTCAATGTAATTTTTGTGCTTTGGCCTAGTTTTTTTGTCGGACTCGAGAGTTTAGAAGAAAAACTCGCTTGTAAAAAAAAAAGCTTGCCGATTCCAAAAAAACTCACCTAGTTGGTTCAAAAAAATGCAGGAAGGCCACCTCAGGCGCAGACTCTGAGCTTTTCAAAATCTCACCGAGTTCCATAACTTAGTTTATGTGACCTCCCATTTGAATATTGGCACATGGACATCTATGGAAGACATTGAAACCATGAGTGCTTCATCTCTTTGGCCAAGGCTAACCTGTCAAAATCTTTAAGCACATATTAGATAATCTGTCAAAATCAATACCAGCAAAACCCTTGCAAAATACCACTCTAAGACAGAAGAATATAATTAGGCACAGCAGCTTGATTTGAATGCCTCCTGTCCTGATGTCAGGCTTGCCATACATATGGTCACCTAAGAAGTGACTGGCCCTCTGCAACACCCCCTTGCCAGAAAATTCAATGGACAATGCCCACTCAAAATAAAAGGTGCACAAGGAACTTGTTTAAAGGACAAAAATAGAAAGAGGTGTACAAGGAAGCCTAAAAAATCTCCAATGGGTTTGCAAGAACTGGGCAGCCTAGGAACCTCACCACCTCCAATTCCTCTAAAAAATACTTCCCTTGAGGTTGGATTTGTGTTCATTTTTCTTAGAATGCTCTAAGGAAGGTTCAAGTAGAGGTCATACAAGGCTCTTATCAAGAAGAAAACTACACTAATGAACCCCCAACAAAAGATGAACAGGAAAAGCGAAGGGCACTTAGGAAGAGCACCATACCATTGAATTCCAAACAAAAGATAAGCAAGATACAAAAGTGGCCAATTTAGCAGGCACATCAACCACTTTAATACAATCATTAAATCCTAAGAAGAGTCCAATTATGGAAAGTAAAAGGAAAGGGCAGCACATGGAGCCAAAAAGCTTGCAAATGAAGCTGAACAAGCTATTGGTGGAAGAAGCAAAATAACTGTTCTTATAAAATATGGGAGAGGCAGGTGCTGGCACCCCCTCTCCCCAAGGGAAAACGAGTTTCCACTCATGGAATGTTAGAGGCATAAATATCCCTAACAAACAAAGATTGCTAAATGTGTAACTTCTATGTTGCATGGAAACGGATACAGTTTTTGACACAAATACAGCAAATTTTCAAGACCTAATATGGATACAGTCGGATATGCCATTATAAAAAACATGTACTTTTAATTTATTAAAACAAAAAAGATGTAACACAAACATGTTTACACATAAGTTTTGAATAGGATATTTTCATTAATTAAGAAGATGATTGTCATTGATTTTTTTATTTGTAACTTTTTTAATTTTTTTTTTTAAATTGCATATTCTTCTTCTCATCTCACGTATTTAATACAACTCTAGATGTTCCTAGGCCTTACTGGGATATATTCCATATGGACCAAAGAGGGGTAGTAATAAAATACATCTTTATATGGTACCCGTGTATTCAGGTAAAAAGTTAAGTAACTTTTAAGGTCCAAGAGCATTACACATATCAGAGGGCCTTGTATTCCACGGGTCCATTATGTGTGGAAGGAGGCACTCATGTTGTGATATCTTCCTAGAGGGTGTACATACCTTACCCCCTTTGGATTCAAACCTTGAACCTCCTATTTGGAGTACCCAAGCCTTCACCGTTAGGCTCACTGAGGTTGGATTGGAATACGTCTAGATATGGTACCTATTTATTTGTATGCGTGTGGATATGGCACCCATATGTTTGGATATATCTAATGATATCCAAAAATTATCGTATCTATATTTGTATCTGATACACAGATATGGGTATCCAAGCAAGAGAATTGCCATATATGGTAACTATGGGTAACTTCCTCTCTATCTGCTGATCTCTGTTTCATCAATGTATCAAAACTAATCCCAGAGCTAGACTTAATGAAGAGAAAACATTGAAAGCACCTCCACTTCTTGAAATCCAATGCTTGTCATCAATCTAGGTATCTTCTCACTATTTGAAACCCCTATAGAGTTATTTTACAGTCCTACTGGAAGCTGCAACAATATCCGGCAGTCTTTGCAGTTGTCCACTATTTATTTTCTTTATGGAAGGTATACTACAAAGTAACCCTTAGGAGACACAACATTGTTTGGCTTAGGAGATTTGAATTTGTGATCTGTAATTGTACAACTCTTTGTTGATGACACCTACTAATACAGATTTAAGCGTTAAATCAGATGTAGGTTTATGACTAACACAAATAACAATTTTGCTCTCAATCTTACGGAATTTGCAACCAATTGACAAGCATACAATCAATCTGCATCCCAAAACTAAATGAACAACATGTCAAAGGAAATGATAGAAAACAACTACATTTGTGACACCATATTTACATGGCAAAATGCTCTACAGGAAGAAAAATCCACTGCAAAACAGAAAACTTTATTTGAACTTATCAAATGGAAGAAACAAAAAGATGAGTGACCTATTCCCAATAACTGAGTCTTCTCACATGCTCACCAAAAATCGCTTTCTTTGGGTCAATGTATGTATTTATGAAGTGTCTTTTGAGTTCATCACATTCACCTTCCATTATGACTGCTCCTATCCCCGGATCATGTCCCTTCATCATTCTCTCCCCATGGTACCCCACCAATTCATTAGTCATTTTCGAAGGATTTAACAAGGTAACCCTGTCTACTTATAAAGGGGACCCTAACAATAGGGCAACCAGTGCAGTTTTAATCCCATTTCACCCCAAGCTCCCCTTATAAGGAGATGGCAGGGTGTCACAAAATAACCCCACCTCACCCCCAGGAAACCCCTATTGTTTGCTTCGTAGTGCCCACTAGTTGCAAGGGTGAGGTGGTCTCCAGTTCATTGTTTTAGTTCTTAACCATGTAGAGTTTAGCATTTGTCTTTGGATACTTATAGATCAAGTTTTTTAATCAAGATTTGGCTATGCTCATGAAAGCTAATTTTGATTTATTACAAAAAAAGATGTTGAGTCTGCCCAGTGAAACTAAAGCCCATGTGCTTTTGTTCCTTTGCTTTCGTAGGGAGAAACTTTCCTTGTTATGCTAGTGCACAGTTGCTATAAATTTATGGTTTCATGACATAATATATGATGCATATCTTTTAATATAGAAGTTCCTACATCCTTTTAGATCTGGGAACACAACTCCATCTCTAACAAATTCTTCAAAAAGACTACTCTCCCCACAATTGAATCAGATTATGCATACAGGGCACAATTAGAAGACTCAAGTACCATTGAAAAATAGGATACCTGCATACCAATGCCAGAATATAAGACTAGTAATATACCAATCAACTAGATTTAGAAATGTTGCAAGTACATATGAAGCTATCTTAAGATATAAATAGATTTTCAAAAACATTATTCTAGTATATGAAAGAGACCATGCCCTCGCAACACAAAGGGCATAAAATATTAAACTATATAGAGAATAAGTCCAATGCAATAACAATCAAATAGCATTAGCTCAATTGGTTATGTTCCTCAACTTTCAAGGAGGAGACCTAGGTTCGAATCTTGCCAAGCAATACATGCATAATTGTCATACTGTTGTAATACCACTGTGATAATGACATAATATGGGTAGGGCCCATTTCAATCCCATATAACCAGTCTGAATAAAAAATTTAAAAAAAAAAGGAAAATATGAAAAACAATGCAACAACACCTTTAGTTTCAGATATTCAATTAAGGAAATTTTAATGGATGAAAAGACCACAAAATTTTCAAATCTCTTAAAAGGCATCAATAGCACCAATGACATTAGCCAAGGCAGAAAATCTGTTCACACCCATACTACCAAATTAAAGCTATAGTTGTAATTCTATCACACAAATGTCATGTAATAGCCTACAAAAATGAGGAAATAAATGACAGTGAACAAAGCTATCCTAAATTTGATCATTACTACTAGCAGTTATGTCTTCAAAACTTGGAAACACTATTTCAAAATACGTATTTTGAAACATACATATTCCACAAAACATGTGAAGTGCAATGGATTGGCATTTCTCCAGCTATTACACATGTTCAGCCACATGTGAAACAGTTTTTTAAACCTCATTACGATCTTGTCCCTAATTGGCAAAACAGTTTTGCTGTAATTAATAGTCACCTCAATCCAAAACATGGAGATATAAAATTATACACAAGAATCTCACCATGATGTCCCTAATTGACAAAATCGTGTTGCTGCCACTAGTAGTTGATATCAATAGAAAACATCAAGATATAAAATTATAAATGAGAATCTCAAAAGCTCTAAATCCTCATAAAATATCATCCTGCAGCAATCTCACATCCCTAAGAATATACAATAGATAATTGATTTCTTTATATTTGCCCATGACACAACTTAGTAGTTTAAACTTTATCTTAATCCAAAACATCAAGATATATAATTATACACAAAAATCTCAAAAGATTTAAATAGTTATAAATGTTATCCTGTGAGAACTTCAAATCATTAAGAATTTACAACAGAAAATTTAATTTGTTTATATTTCTTCATGATGCTTCAAATGCTTCATCTATATCATTTAATAGTCCCCACACTTCTAACATCCTAGCCTCCTATGATATCAAAGATTTTGTAAATGATGTCATTGAAGTTTATCACCTATGCCATGAAGCCAAGTGTTGTACCATGTCATCCTTGTCTCATCCATGCTTCAGCATGCACATTAATTCTCCCATTGCAGTCCACATATGGTATAAATAAATTTGTTCAAGACACTGAAGTACAAATTTTCTAGGATATCCTGTTATTGCTTATATCTAGAAAGATGCTTGTTAACCATGTGATCAAAGCTAGCCCCAGCAAATAACAGCTACATCTCTTCTTCTCAATGTCATAAAGTGTGCATGCCATCAAAAGTTCATGCTACTGGTCAATACATGTTGACAAATTGAATTTCAAGCAACTCCTTGGCTAAATGAACTATTTTGCCCACAAAAGCAGTATCCTCCTTGGCTAATTGCCAGACTTATTTGACACAAAAGAAATATCCTACCTCTCAAAAATGCTTCTTCATGATCATCTTACCTTGTCCTACATCCCATCAAGGACGTTCTACCTCCAGGAAGGAAATATTATACTGTAAAAAACCCTGCCTTTTTAGTTTCTTTTATTTTTTACATGTTCAATTATGGTTTTATATTTTGTGCAAAGATTTTATGGGAAAGTATTTAGTGTTTTAAATGGATATTTACAAACATTGTGGTTCATTTTACAAGAAAGAGTAAAATAGTCATGAGAGATTTTAAGGCCTTTATAAAAGACACCCCAAAAAGATAGGGGGATATATTATTCCTAAGGAAACTACAGAAGCTAGGTAAATCACAGTAAATGTATGGAATTCTTATCTCAATATGCTTTATGTATCTTCTCAGGTAGTGGAATGTGCTTAAATAATTCGCACAAGCTTTGTTTTACAATGACATCAGGGATAAAATGTTTAGCCAAGATAGATACACTCAAAGCTATCAAGTACAAATTCAAAATGTAGGAAGTCCGTTCTCATGCCTCGTTAAAAGTTAAAACTATCTTTTTAAATGAGTTTTAAGCAAGATTTCTCAAAAAGTAGACTCTGTTGATTTTTTCTATTTTCAAAGTCACAATTCAAAATTACCCCTACAATTAAAGGACAATCATGATTAACTTCCATTTATAGCCTTTATTTTTTAACAGAGGATAAGTCTATACATGGGAGATAGGAACATGTGTGCAAGGGGCAACTGGTTTTCAAAACTAACAGTCAACTTAACAGAAATAATCTAAGGCAAAACAAAAATGAACTTTCTTTATTTTCACCACACATTTACAAGCATGCATAGATCATATAAATGTGAAGCTATCTTCAGTTAGGAAGCTACAGTTTCATTTATCTTTGTTTCAAACAAGTACTTGGTTTACTAAAGTAGACTTTATCTATTTATGATTATCAACATTCCCCCTTAATCATAAATGAATTTTGGTAGCTCCAAATGGATTTCAAAATTTACAAAAAATTATTTTTCCCAAAGATTTTGCAAGTACATCTACTGCTTGTTGGGTTGTAGAACAGTGTTTTAAACTCCACAATTTGGTCTGTCAGTAGCTGCCAAATGTAGTGATTTCTGGAGTGAAATACTAAAATCTTCACAATTTTCATGAAACTCTGGTATCTATTAGCAAAATTGTTAGTTATTTCTGAGGAAAACCAATATTAGTAAGCAATTTTCTCAGCCACACTATCTGTCTACTTTCATGAAAAGCTGTAATTTATTCTGCTTTTGTGAAGGAAACTGCTATGAATTCTTGATTTTTACACAGCTGCTAAACCAAGGTGCAATGCATAGCTTGAAGCAGATTTTTTGTCATCAATATTTCCACCAAAGTCTGCATTTGCATATCCATCCAAATGAAACTGATCTGATTTGTTATAATCACATCTAAAATATGTAGAGCCTCTGATATACCTCAAAATATTTTTGGCTGCATTCCAATGACTTGTTCATGGCTTATTCCAAACCCTGGATAATCATACCCCAGAAAGGAAATGTCTAATCTGGTGGTGGTCATGCAAATAAGGCTATCAATCAACTGTCTATATCTCTGTTGTCAGACTCATCCCGAGTCCGAGTGGACTCAGCTGTGTCGAGTCCGCTCGAACTCTTTTTTTTCCTGGACTCAACCAAGTTCGGGCCGAGTCCAAGTCCGGCCAGGACTCCCGAGTCCTGACATCGAGACTCGGCTGACCCAAGAAGAAATTAAAATTAAAATTTCCGCGTATTATAACTTATAAGTTTAGGCCCAGGAAAAAATTAAAATTTAAAATTTAAAATCCCTTCGCACGCTAAAGCTTTATACTATTATGGAGTCCACGTATTATAAGTTTATAAGCTTACTCCTATTTCGTGACTCGTCCATCCCCTTCTGAACTAAAAAATATTACCGAAACATGAATCGGCGGTGGGCGCATTGCTCTCACAGAGTCCCAATACTGGAAAATTTGTTCCGAGAGCTAAGGAGGTTGCAGAAAAAGCTGGGGGTGTTGTGACGGTGGTCGTTTGGGCGTCCATACTCCATAGACCAGGTTTGACTTTGATCTGACGGTTATACCATGCTTAAGTTTAACTGTGCACACGTTCTTTCAGTTGTTTGCATCCAAAGTTGTGCACACGATCATACAAAATCTTATATATGGCCCTGAATGCTAAATCACAAACCCTTCATGACAACAAAGGTCATTTGACCCCAATGCCACTCCCCAGAAAAGGAGGCATCACAATGCTCTCAGCTTTATATTACATCTATTATTTCCATTTGCAATCAATTGAATATTTACAGCAAGGTAACTGAGTTAACTCCTAAGTCTCATTTTTCATGATGAATTGCACTACTGCCTAGTAACAATTCATTAGACACTTGGGTTTTTATTTTTTTAAATTGAGAAAACCTTCTTTTCTTCGTTTTGTTTTGTTTATAACAGGCTTCTCAACGTGTTTATAATATTCATATATAATTAATTATATAAGATTTAAATAGATTAAAGAGTTTTTTTTTATGCATAGAAAAACCGGTAACCATTGGATGTTGTCTCTATAAAGTTATAAACCCTAACCCGTGGAGTAAAACACTAGAAATCGGTAACCATTGGATGTCTAAAAAAATAAATAAAGTTTTTATATAAAAATTTAATATGTTCAATTTAAATTTAATTTTTAAAAATAAATTTATTGAAATTTTATGTATTTCTCTTGTTAATTTCTTATTTGTATAATGTTGAATGTTGAGTAAGTGTGTTAGAAGATACTAATAAGTAATATGCATGAAAAAGCTTATTTTTTCAATGAAAATTTGTATTTTTTTTTCATTTTTTCTTTTTGCCGAGTTTTTGCCAAGTTTGGTCAAGTTTGTTTTGAAGTCTCAAGTCCGAGCCCTGAGTCGACTTCGCCGAGTTTGAGTCGAGTCCGAGTTTTACTACTATGGTCTATATATAATGGCACCAACAAAAGAGCCACCTTCATGTTGTGACAACTTTAAATTTTCTTCCATAGGTGTGAGGCATGCAATAGACTACTCCATTTGGAATTTCTTTAGAATGCTTGTCATGTATTTCACTTGTGACGTGACAACCTTGTCTTCTGCCTTCCATATTTCTATTAGGAGATAACAGAGCTACCGTATTTGGCAATCGTCTTTCTTGGATACCCATATCTGCATATCAGATAAGGAAACAAATACAGATAAGATGCTTCTTGGATTGCATATCCAAATACATGGATATCATATGCAAATGTATCTGAAAAATGCCCCTATTTGGTCTTGTGGAATACGAAAACTGTCTGATACAATTTGCACCCATGAAACTACAATTAAACAAATGGATGAGGAGTTACTCTTCTCAACCTCCAAATTATAGTCAGCTCCCTTTAATCTAACTGAGAATAAAGTAAATCTAAACAAAGCAAATCTAGGAAAAGGGATGCAAGAAAGTATGCAAAGTTTATAAATAAATACGGCCGAAACCAAAGCGAGATTAGCATGGTCCAATAATAATCTCATGTAGGGGCCAAATAAATTCAGTGAACCAGATCCAAAGAATACCTGCAATAAACAAACGAAAGGAGACTAACAGGCAATGAGAGAGCAGAGCCACTAACACTGAAAATCCATGAATGAAGAGGTTACACGACATAGTTGTCCAAGGAGCACCATGCTCATTTTCTCAACAATTGAAGAGTTTGATTACATAGTAGCAGCTGGTCACAAAGAGTAGCTCTGGCGTTCTTGTACATTCCAAAGGACCCTTACAATGAGTATGAGAGTCTTATTTATACTTCTAACTACAATAAAAATTTAACTTTGAGTTACATCATATTTGACACTAGAAGACATCAAATGGCATTAGTTCAACAAATTAGATTCCTAAACTTTCAAGGAGGAGACCGAGGTTCGAATCTTGCCAAGCGATACATGAATAATTGCCAAGTTGTTGTAATACCACTATGTAGTCATGATGTAATACTAGTGGGGCCAGTTTCAATCCCATATAATCCATTGAAAAATATATATATTTGACACTAGAAGACAAAATGTTGTTGTCATTTTTAAATGGCAAAGTGCATTCATGACTTTGGAGCGGAGCACAAATCAGTCTCAAAGCGGGGCACACATCAATCTTGGAGCGGGGTGCACATCAGTCTTGGAGTGGGGTGCACATCAGTCTCAAAGTAGGGCACATTTTTCTCAAAGCAGGGTGCACTATTTTCTCAAAGCAAGGTGCACTTTTGTCAAAGCAAGGTGCACTCATGCCTCATATCCAAGCACACTCATCCTTCAGAGAGAGGCGCACATTTGACTTGTGCACTCATGACTTAAAGGAAAGCACACATCTTACATAGCGAGCACTTGTTTTGCTTTGAGTCCCTCAGTATCTATCTTTACATCTTCTCCTCGCTGGTGTGATGAACTCTAGTTCACAGTGCAATGGTAGTAGTAGACTACTACAATTATGGTGGTTCACAAGGACATCAGTCTTGATTGATAGAAGACTTCAGATCATGCCTTATTCTTTGAGCACAGAGTCTGCAAATCGGGGTCAGTCAAAAAAGATTTTTCTCAAAATTTTGAGGCCCTGCCCTGCTTACTTATGTATCATTTTGGCAATGCTAAGGTAAGTAGACTCTCCTAGTTAGTCTCTGAAGGAATGTGGAACTCATCCAACATTGAGATGTCAGAATCCAAGTCATCATATTGATCTGTTGTGAGATATTTTGCTCTGCCTGCAACCTGTTTGGCCTTGTTTATCAACTCTTCAAGCTTGTTAGTTATTTTATGTAGCTGATCTGACTAGGCATCCCTTATTTTCCTTTCTTCAATTGCATTGGCCAATTGATCTAACACAAGGATTTCTCCCTGGTCTAAAAAAGGATTTGGTAATCTATCACTCACTAATTGTTGGACCTCCTTTTGCATCTCCTACCTCTTCCGGAGAAGTAAGCATTCTTTGCAAATCTCAAACCTTTACTGTTTATTAGGAATGTTCTTTAATTAAGTGATTTCCATTCTATCGACTAGGACAAGTTGCTTCAATTGATCACTGATCATCTTTCGTATTTGTCATGGCACATATGTTTCCTTGGCCTCCAACTGAGTCCTTTCTTGCTCAATCCTACAGGTAGTCTAACTGATCAACACCTTGCACTCCTTGACGTAAGTTTTCGTCTACACACTCTACCTTGGCATATATCTGATCCCAAAGAAACATTACAAGATCTGTTGTAGATGTTTGAGACTCCATCTCTTCTGCCTTTCTCTTCATGGCAGCCCATGCTGGCCTAAGCACAGTGATCTCCTCATTCTTTTTGAGTGCCATTTCCCATGCACTGGCTCTGAGTTGCTCTATTTGTCTCTACAATTCTAGCCCCTCTCATATTCCTGCTTTATTTAGCCCTTCTCCCTTTCTAGTTGCTCCTCTAAGGCTTGGATTTCTTGCTCCATCTCCTGCTTCAAGCCATGTTTTTCTTTCTTGAGATGTTTCCTCAAATCCTCCTTCTCCTGCTCAAGTTAACTAACAAGTTCTTCCTATTTCTCTCAACTCTGCTTCTCTCATTCTAGTTACGCCTTAAAATCATTGTCTCCAGGTCTCTTTACAAATGGGCAATCTGGTCCTCTTTGGTTTTGAGGCCCTTCCACAGCTCATTTAGTGTCTTCGTCTTCTCTTGGACTTGACTCTTATAACCCCTTTCTTCTTAATCCGCTTGCATGAATTTCATCTTCAAGGCTTGCTATACCTAGCCCTCCATATTTAAGAGATGCAAGAGTGTGGCTTGGTTAACATCCAAGAGCCTAGTGGGAAACCTACAATACAAGAGAGTGAAGATTGAAAGATGGATCAGTGCCAATCTAATGAGTCACCAGGAGTAGGATATGGGAGTTGGATGGTTCTAAGGATGAGATGGACGATGGAATGGACTGCATAGTGATGTGTGAGGTGACTATTGAAGAGATGGTGTTTGACTAGACAATGACTATGATAGTTTGTGTTGCTATAGGGTTGGTGGCTACTGTTGGGTTGGTAGTAGTAGATGCAGGTTGGGGTGAGATGGACAGTGCAAATGATGACTGAGCAGCAGGTGAGGGTCTGTATTCAGATGGCAAAACACATCCAGGAGTTTGAATGTCACCGTTGTAGTGTTGGTAGTCCCAATCGCTTCCTAAAAACACAACTTTCAAGAGGCAAAGTGCATTTGTCAAGCAAACTTTATGATTTTAATTTTTAAAAAATTGAAAATTTTGGGTTATCATGAAAACAGAGTTGCCATTGCACAAAACATTGCTAATCTAAAAGGATCTAATGAAAGAAGTATCGCAATTCATAAATTTTGATGCAAAATGATCAGATCTAAAGACAAATGGACAAATCTGATCAACTCTAGCTTTACCAAAAATGCCAAAGGACCCTTACAACGAGTATGAAACTCTTAATAATAGAAAAAGTCTAGCCTACTCTACTTCTAACTGCAGTAAAAAGTTAACTCTAAGTTACATCATATTTGGCACTAGAAGACAATCTCATTGTCATCTTTGAATGGCGGAGAAGATTATTCTTTTAAGAGGGGCGCATTCATGAATTTGAAGCACAACACACATCAGTCTCGAAGTAGGGCGCACTCCAATCTCGGAGCAGGGCGCATTCATGAGTTGGGAGCACAGTGCAATCAGTCTCGGAGTAGGGCAGACTTCAATCTCGGAGCAGGGTGCACTTCAGTCTCACAGTAGGGCACATATCAGTCTCGAAGTGGTGCGCACTTTAGTCTCAAAGCAGGGCACACTCATGCCTCAAAGCGAGGCAAATTGTTGTCTCCGATCGAGGCACACTTCTCTCAGAGCAAGGTGCACTCATACCTTAAAGTTGGGTGCACTTATACTTCAAAGCGAGGCACATATCTAACTTCCAATGAGGCAGACTCATGACTTAGAGTGACGTGCACATCCAACCATCCGACTTAGTGAGGCACTTATTCAGCTCTGAGTCCCTTTGATATCTATTTTTACATTCTCTCCTCACTTGTGTGATGAACTCTCATTCTCAGCACAATATTAGTAGTAGACTACTACAAGTCCATATCTAATACATCTCATCAGGCCTAGCCACATATAGAGTTTATCCATGACATGGGATTAAGAGATGAATACACATTTTTTTTTAAATATAATTAAATTTGAAAAACAATGACAATCCTCTTCTTAATTAATGAATTATCTTATTTAAAACTTATAATTGTGTAAACATTTCTGTGTTATGAGGTCTTTCTTTTTTCTTTCAAAATGTAAACTGCATATGCTTTTTTTTATGTTGTATCCAGCCCTATAAATATTTGAGGGTCTTGAAAATTTGGCATATCTGTATCCAATACCATATCCCATATCCACTGCCATCCAATATAGCAAGATAGTAATGAAGAACCCCCAATATGTCAAGTCAAAACCCTTCAAGTATTTGTTTGTATTATTTATTTTATTAAGTCATCATGATTGCCCTTGATTATCAAATCATCTATGTATAGTCTAATTGTGACATTATGATTTTCATGAATTTTAACCAGGGTTATGTGGGCATGCATCCCTGGGCCTGGACACGTGTACCTGTCGGGGAAGGGATGTCTCTGCATCTCCTTAGGTGGCTCATCCTTTCAAAAAATAAATAAGAAGAAGAAGAAGAAAGTAAAAAACTAAACACAAAATAAAATTAAAACCTAATGTGTACCTTCCTCGACAACAAACTCTTTAAAATCCTGCCTCCAAAGGATGCTGCACAAATTAATGTGGAGGACCATGCAGAGGGACACACAGGGTTTGGTTGGAGTTCCATTGGATATTGTTTTTTATATTTCTGTGTTTTAATTTTTAAAGTTTTTCTATTGTGCCCCCCTCCCCGTCGCCTTTTTTACCAAAATTAGCAGATGTCTAGTAGCCACCCCTTTTTGAATCTCTTCAACTCCTGCAACATTTCTTGAGCTGTTAACAGTTTGAATGACTCAGTGTGGGCTGAAATTGGAATGGAGAAACCTTTACCGCTGCATTCTTCTTCAGATTTAAATTACTTCTTCCTATAACTATTTGCAAGTATTTCTTTGACTTTTCTCTTCTTGGCAAAACAAAAAGGTGATGTTTACATTGACTTCAAGCTCAAAAAAATATACTGGTGTTAACACAAGCTACTTTGTTATGTATCCTAGGGTTTTCCAAATCTTAAACTGCTTCAAACAACAGTGACTTCCCTCCGAGAAGAATATATTCTTCAAGGACAATGAAAAGTTCTGGTTATTCTACTTCTTCATTGAAGCAGTGCTTGAGCGTCATCTTTTTCAAAATCTTGTCACATCTCATGCAGAGGGAATAAACTTAATTTCTTGTGGAGGACACAAGATATTTCGGATTTTAACTATTCCTCAAACATGCATGTAATATATGTGATTTATTTTGTCTTTAACTTCAGTACTTATCTTCTGGTGTCCAGATGTTTTGATTAGGATGTCAATTTTGCCCTTGCCTTGGGCTGTAAATCTCAAACTGAAATTGCAAATATCTCAAATTTGGAATGGATGTTTGTCTACCTCATAAAGCACCCCTTACTCCCTGGATCGTGGTCTCAGATCACTAATGTCTAGCTCAGGTACCAGATAAAAGAAATGAAATAAGGCAAAAAAAAAATGAAACAAAAATGAACTTTCTTTAGTTTCAACATACATTTACAAACTTACACGGCTTCTATAACAGTGGTGCTACTTTCGGTTAGAAAGTTACATGTTTGTTTTTGTTCATTCAAATAGGAAATTGGCTGATTAAAGTTTTTTTTTTTTTTAATAGGTTATATGTTGTTTTTATTGGGGGCCACTACCATTAAAATACCAAAATATTACATTTCCTGTAGCATACATTTTTATCATGGATTTTTCATTTCTTTTTTCTCTTAAATATATTCTTCGACTTCCTCGAAGTGCTATGTTTCCACAATCAACTCCTTGACATCATTTTGATTAAGATATAAAATCTCACTTGACCAGTTGCCTTCTAAAATTTGAATTTCACCGGGATGAAGATCAACACCATAATTCGCTAATTTATCTGCTACTCGATTTCTACCAAGAGATTGCCTCTAGTAATAGATGATGAACATCAGCAATAATATTATTTTTTATCCAGTCTCCACATCCATTTTTGTTAATAGCATTGATGATAATTTGTGTCCCCCTCAATTGAAATATTTTTCCATCCTTTTTCTGTTACAATTTTAATCCCTGTAAGAAGTGCCCTAGACTCTACATAGTTGTTAGTTGAAGTTCCATATGATTCTGAATAAGTGAGGAGAATTTTTCCTTCACTATTTCTAAAAACACCACCTCCACCAGCTTTTCCTCGATTTCCTTTAGAAGCACCATCAAAATTAATTTTGATAAACCCAATTTCTGGATATTTCCATTTTACCATAGATCAAAGTAGATCCTTTGTTTTAATTCCGTTGTTGCAGATGACTCTTCCATATATGTTCAAATCCTGTAGACAAATTATTAGCACCTCTTTTTCAGCAATTGAGATTTACCATGATGAGCACCATATTTGTAGACATTCTGCAAGAGAGGCACTAATACGGTTCCAAACTTGGGTATGATTTTGATATTTATTTTTAAAAATTCTATTATTCCTTTCAAGCCATAAATTCCAACAAACAATGGCACAGCCAATCCTCCAAAGAATACATAATGCTTTAGCTTTGAAATAATTTATCCAACATTTTATCAACTCTTTCAATGTTGATGGAGCTACCCAATATAATTTCATATTTTTTAAAAAATGACCCCAAATGGTGTGAGCAAATGGACAATGAAGAAGTAAATGGTCTAACATTTCTAAATCCTTCTCACACAAGGCACATTTGAAGGGTCTATAATATCCTCTTCTTTTTAGACTCTCTCCCGTAAGAATCTTACTTTGAACTACTAACCAAAGAAATGTTGAGGCCTTAGGGAGAGCCTCTAATCACCAAACGTTCTTCCAAGGAAAATCTTTGGAAGAAGGAAGTTTTGATTGTTCTAAATCCTCATATCCCAACTTAACCAAGTATCCACCATCCTCTGATAAATTCCAAACCAACTCATCCTTCCGTGTAAAAATTGGCAAATAAAACTCTCGAAGCATCTTTTGAAGTTCATCTGCAATTTGTTTGAGTTCCTCTCCTTCAACCAGGTTACTAAAAGAAATCCATGATCTGGAGTTTTTGCTCATAATAATATAATCTTTGACCTTTGGACCTTTACATGCTAGGCACGCTTGAGCCAATGGTTTCCATTTTGAGTCATAGATAAGAGGATAAGGCTTCAACCAAGCATCAGACCATAAATTTGCATAACTCCCCTCATTGACTACCCATCTAATATGTTTCTTTATCAATTGCAAACTCTCTGATATGAAGTTCCATGTTGACGATCCTTTGGGTAGAGTTCTTTTCCTAAACAATTTCATTGCATCAAGAAAACCTATATATTTTTGAAGTAATATTTTTGCCCAATTCTTTCCTTAATCTTTGAATAATCTCCACCCAAGCTTTGCTCCTAATGCCAAATTCATAAGTCTGCAATTCCGCAAGCCTGTTCCTCCAATATTCTTTCCTTTGCAAACCCTACCCCACTTACAAAGAGGAAACCTAAATTTTTCCTCACAACCTTTCCATAGAAAGTCTCTTTGAATTTTATCAATTTCTGATGCAATACCTATTGGCAGTCTTGAAAGTGACATCATATAAATAGGAATGGATTGTAAAGTAGTCTTTATGAGCCTTCCTGCCATGGTTAAAAACTTACCTTTCCAACCTGCCAAGCAAGCTTTCATTCTATTCGGAAAAGATATCCAAAGCTCCTTTTTATTTCCTTTATCAGACAAAGGAATACCCAAGTAGGTTGATCGAAATTTTTCAATTTTAAACCCTAAAATATTCACAATAATTTGTTGTAAATCTAGGGCAATATTATTGAAAAAAATCCTAGATTTTGAAGTATTTACCAACTGTCCAGCAGCCTTCTCATAACATGATAAAATTGATTTATACTCTATGGCCTCACTGACTGAGGGATGGCCCAAAAGAAAAGTATCATCAACAAATTGGAGATGAGATTCAAAGGGACCATTTTTTGCAACTTGAATACCCTTGATTTTTCCTTCCATTTTTGCCTTTGAAAAGGCTCTCCCTAATGCTTCTTCCAGAATAATGAATAGATAAGGAGAAAGAGGATCACCTTGACGAAGTCCACAAGATGACTTGAAGTAACCACCAGGGGAACCATTGATCAAAATAGAAAATTTTGCAGTGCTATAACAACATTTAATCCACTCACACCAACTATAATCAAAGCCAAACTTTCTGAGAATAACATGTAGAAAATTCCAGGAAACCCTATCATATGCTTTGTTCATATCTAATTTCAAAAGCATACTTGGTTTTTTCATGGAATGAAGAGAATGTATGGCCTCTTGTGCAATAATTATACCATCAAGAATTTGTTTACCCTGAAAAAAGCCATCTTGTTCCTCTGAGATAAGACACCCTAGAATGCCCTTCAACCTATTTGCCATAATTTTTGAAATGATCTTATAAATCATATTACAAAGGCTTCTTGGACGAAAATTATCAAAATATTGTGTCGCCTTTCTTGGGAACCAAAGGTAATAGAAGTAGGCATTGATCTTACTTCTTATAGCCTTCCTTTTTCAAGCCTCTTCAACCGCATCTAACATATCACTCTTCAATAAATCCAAAAAAAATTGAAATAAAATTGCAGGATATCCGTCGGGGCCAGGTGCCTCGGTAGGATGGAAAGAGAAAACTGCTTCATGGAGCTCCTCCATAGATATCTTCTTCATCAAGCTTTCATTTTGTCCCTAAGTGATAATTGATGGAATATTTTGCAGAAGTTTTTCTTGTGCCTCCTTATCTTGCCTAGAATCTGACAAAATATTTTTTAAATAATTTATTGCTTCCTTCCTCATATCTTCTTCATCCTCAATATTTCTTCCATTTGGAGTTCTAATATTTTATATATGATGAACAAAAAATTTTGTTTTTGCTGTAGCATGAAAAAAAATTGTATCTCTATCTCCTTCCTTGAGCCATTTCTCTCTATATTTTTGGAACCAAATGCATTATGATAATCAGAAAGTAATTGCTTTTCTATCACATAAGAATCTTGGTCCATTCCATTAATTTCTACTATCTCTTGTAAATTTTTGAGCTTGGATTCAATTTTTTTCTCTTTAAAAATGTTACCAAAAGATTTGACATTCCATATCTTTATTTGCTCCTTTAAATATTTCAACTTTTGAACAAACTTGTACATACATGATCCTTCAAATTTTGATTCATCCCACCATAACATAACCATCTGGAAAAAATCAGGGTCTTGGAGCTGTTGGTTACGAATCTGCCATGAGGAAAGGATTTGTTGTTATTGCGCCCAGATTCGCCCACCAGATTGAAAGGCCGGAAGGAAGGAATGCCTTCCGTGCCAATCTCCGGAGAAGGCCGGCTCCTATGGGGGTTAGGTTAAGATAAGAGTGCAGGAAAGAGATAAAAATGCGGAAAGAGATAAAAGTGCAGAAAGGGATTCCAAATGTGATTGGAGTTGGGTGGGGGGAATAAGCAGCACGGCGACGAATCAATCACCACTACTAACAGCATTCATCTACAAACATATATTGAAACTGCAGCTATCAGCGATCCCATGTATCCTCTATCTATGCATTCCGGGAATACCGGCCTCCAAATCTCTGGAGTCCGGAGTTCAGTACA
The DNA here is from genome assembly GCA_028583015.1 of Wollemia nobilis. Classification (NCBI taxonomy): domain Eukaryota; kingdom Viridiplantae; phylum Streptophyta; class Pinopsida; order Araucariales; family Araucariaceae; genus Wollemia; species Wollemia nobilis. The sequence continues at coordinate 24,098,410 of JAQPPZ010001195.1, forward strand.
ACAGCAAGCAATGACACAAGAAACACGAGGCCTTAATGACAAGGAGAGGCAGCATGCAAGATAAAAGACAGTAAGCAGAGACAAGTATATGTCTGTATTTGAGGCAAACGCACAGCTACAATTGTCCCCTAGCAATATATTCCCCTTCCACCACCTTACAATGGAAAAGTGGTGGGTATTTATAGCCCAATTTCCCGCCGATTACATTCATGGGCACGAAGTCCCAGACTAGACATTAGCTGACACAAGCGGCTGAAGAGCCGCTGATGCTGACTTCTGTCGGTGAGGACTGTACTTGCGGCATGGTTTCCCTGAAGGCTGTACAGCTACGTGGCAGCGCGTTGGGTCAAATATTTGGTCAGCAGGAATGCGGGTAGGTGCGGCAGATGGCACTTCACATCGGCTTTAAATGGTGATAGTTGGCGTCGGTAGTGTAGCCCATGCTTTGTCCTTGCGCGGTCAAGTCTTGGCTCGAATCCCGAAGATGGATACTTTTCGGATGCTGACGTATGACACATGTCTGCCTTGAAAGGCAATTTATCCAACTTCGCTCAGGATTCGGGCGCTATCGGGTTGCGCAGGGAGAGAACAACGCAGTTGGAAGGTCTTTTTGCCTAACGTTTTCTGAGTTAGCTTTACCCAACTGCGCATCGGAAAAGGGGCGCACCCCGACTTCGCTGCGAAGTCGGGTGTCACACCGGTGCTTGCTATCTTCTTCCGCTGCTCGGACTGCGCACTGGAAAAGGGGCGCACCCCGACTTCGCTGCGAAGTCGGGTGTCACCCCAGCAATTGACTGATTATCTGCTAGACCGCTCCTTAGTGCGCCCAGGAAGAAGGGCGCACCCTGACTTCGCTGCGAAGTCGGGTGTCGCCCCTGACACTTAGTCAAATTTTTGGTTTGTTCCTGCTCGATTGCACACTTCGGGCTCCCTATCGCGCTCCAAGCGAGGGCGCACTCCGACTTCGCTGCGAAGTCGGGTGTCGCCCCAACACTTAGAATTTTCAGGGAACATCTCTGTTCTGAAAACTTACTGGGGGAAGAAAGGGAAAAGAAGAAGGAGGAATGAAATTGCAAGGAAGAGGGAGAAAGGGAGAAACGGAGAAATGGGAAATGAGGAGAAGGAAAGGAAAAGAGCAGCCCACATGCAAAAACCAAAAACATGGCACCCTGTGCAAAGTGTGGCAACAGGAGCCACATAGATTGGAAGCAAAATGGTTTTGGATGACCATTGTTAGGTGACTCACAAGTCAAAAGAATGGGTTTGTGATCTGATCCTTCTCGCAATAAAATATCTTAAGAGATTGTATACTTTGTTTGCAACCATTATTGGATAACAAGAATCTATCCAGTCTTTCTGCTATATGATTTTTCCCAATGCGTCTGTTATCCCATGTATATTGAAAGCTTGAGGGACTAACATCCCGAAGGTCATTTGAATTGACAAATGAAGCAAAATCTTGCATTGATTTAGACCATCCTAGAATGCCACCCTTCTTTTCCAAAGGAGATATAACAATATTAAAATCACCCCCAAGAATCCATAGATCACAATGAATTATCATTGTATTTGACAAAAATATGCTGAAGTCCTTCCAACATCTTTCATGAGGAGTAACTATAGTTGGAGCATATACATTTATAACCCCAACTTTGATGTTTTCCTCTTTCCTGCAAAATAATCCAGCAACCCAATTGCTTTTTGCTTCTAATAGTTGTCCATCCCATTTGCATTTGTCCCATATTATTGCAATACCGCCTGAAGTTCCTGTAGAAGAAACTGCTAAACAATCACCTGTCTTCCAAGTCTTCTTAAAAGCATCCTTACATTCCTCACTGCTTAATTCTGTTTCTTGTATTAAAATAAACTTAGGGTTATAACAACATATTTATTCCTTAATTACTCTTTTTTGGGGGTTTTTTCATACCCCTAATATTCCATGATATCATTTTCATCATCAACACATTATTTTATTAGTGGGCTTAGCCCCACTTCTTGTTAACACCTGTGATATTTTTATTTGGCTTCCCAGATCAATATCCTTTTGAGTTTCTTTTTCTCTTAATTCCTACTTTGATGGTCTTCCTCTCCTTCTTTCATTCCTGCCAACACTCTCATCTTCATCAATCTCTTCCATTTTTACAAATTGTTCAAAATGAGACTTGTCTTCTAAAGATTTATGTTGCCCTAAAAAGTCAAAAGTGCAAGGAATAGCCTCATTAGCATTTTCTTCTTTAAGTTACTTGAAAACTCTAAATTGCATAGATGATCCTCCATAGTCATCACTTTCTTATGTTGACCTGAAAACCCTAAATTTCCTTGGATATCCTCCATAAGATTTTCTTTACTATACTACTCTTGAAAACCTAAAGTGCAAGGAATACACTCCGTACTACTTTCATTTTTATTGTAAGGAGAATATTTTAAGCTACTTGAGGATAATAAAGGTGATTTACCTGGATTAAGCTTGACCTCCTTCACCTCATTTGCTTTAAAATTCGTCTCCCCATCTTCCTTTGTATTAAAATTTGCCTTCCCCTCTTCCTTCACACATTTAACTCCTATATTTGAACTTGCACATTGTACTTCCTCATCCACCATATCATTTTTTTCTTCTAATGGCTGATTCGAGTGAACTGTAATGGCCTTTGCCCTCTGATGATGTAGAGGGATTTTTCTAGCCACTTTCTTAGGAGTGGAAAATCCTTGATTTGACCTAGCTTCTCCTGTGATATGGTCTCCTTGTTTCAAATTGACGCTACCCTCATGCCCAAAAAATTCCATCTCTTCCTCCATTTTCACTTTGCAGTCTCTTGCCATATGCCTAGTTTCATGACATTTGCGACATCGGAATGCAATGTTTTTATAATCCACTTGTTGATCCCATTCTCTTGATTCAGATTTAATCCTAATCGACTGCAATAAAGGTTTGGAAATATCCATGGCAACACATATTCGAGTGTATACAGCATGCCTTCTCTCCTTAGTAGTTGGTCCCTCCTAGATGAATTCACCTAGAGTATTACAAATATTCTTCAAAACCTCCTTATTGATGAGTTAATAAAGAAGTCCAAAAAGCCTAATCCATACCGAAAGCCTCTTAATAGTTTTTGTGTCCAGAGAAAAATTCTCACTCCAAGGTCTTAAATATAATGCATCTTTACCCCTAAACCACGAGCCTCCATCCATTATTTTATCCCTTATTTCTGAACTAGAGAAAATAATAAGGAAAAATCCTTTTGGAAGAAAATTCATGGAGTAATTTGAATTCAATAGCCGATATCCATGAAACTTACAAATTAACCCTTTGGTTTTAAGAATCATAATATCATGCTCAATCATCTCATCCTTGATAATCACTTCTGGTGTAGAATCTGCTAACTGGACTGGGTTTGCCATAGATTCCCTCTTCCTCTTAATGCTAGCTAGGGCATCCAAACTTCCAACTTGGCCATTCATACTTTCAGCAAGGACTTTCACAAGTGACTTTCTTTCCATGTTACCTAGATTTTTTTCAAATAAATCCTTTAAATTCTTTTAAGATCTGGAACAAGAAGTGGCACTTGTTACTTGATCACACTTTGCTTTCTACTTTCTACTTTCCTACTCACACTTCCTCCTCACTCCCAGCTTGCGCTCGCACTTGCTTTTGGCTGCACTCACTCCCGGCTCTCGCTCGCACTCGCTTTTGGCTGCACTCACTCACGGCTCTCGCTCGCACTCGCTTTTGGCTGCACTCACTCCCGGCTCTCACTTGCACTCACCACTGGATGCACTCACTCCCGGTTTGCACTCGCACTCTTGTTTCTAGCTGCACTCGCTCCCGGCTCGTGCTCGCACTCGCTCCCGGCTCGTGCTCGATTAAAGTTTAATTTTACTTATAATTACCAATATCACTTATGACCACTGCATTATGGTTAAGAATCTTCCCATAGGATTAGAGAAACAACAAAATATCTCATTTGTTGTTTTGCAGACTTTTAGGACTTCGACACCATTTCCACTAAAAAAAAATGTAGAGAAGCTATGAGGAACTTGGCATACAGGTCAAGTTCAAAGTCATTGCGATTAGACTATATGATGTCATTTGCCAAGCTGAAGTGCAATAGCAAATGATCTGAAGAAATAAATTTTGTGATTGATGTTAAGCAATGTTGCCCTCTTTTTCCTACTTTATTTTATATTTGCATTGATTAGATCAAGTAATACTTAGAGGAAGAAAGGTGTTTTGGAACTAAGTTAGGGGGGTTCATTATCATTCTCCTTGCTTGTTCCAACAATACCTTTCTTCTTTAAAAAATACCAATAAACTCCAAAAGCAGCTGATGGTCGTCAGACTTTTCTTTCAAAAATATAAGTTTCTCATTGTTATTGATAAGACTATAATAATGATAATTTTAAATCGAAAAATCTCATCCCTTAATTACTTATGGGATTAACAATCTTGACGAAGTTCAATTCTTAATTACTTATGGTATTAACAACCTTGACGATGTTCAATTCTACAATACCCAGCTATTAAACTAACTGTAAATAGAAAGGGAACCATGTTTGTGAACGATTAATGAGGATTATAAAGATTTCTCTGGTCCTTAAAATAATGTAAGGACGTATAATTATGTTATTGGGAAAAAAAATAATAATAATACTCTTAAATACTTTTGCTATCCTAGTTATTCTTATGGATATGAAGTTTGGCCTATATCATCCTTAATCGAACATGGGGAAGAATTAAGTTAAAACCTTTTCAAACTGTAAAGTAACATTCCTTATCCTATATCAAATGGCATTAGCTCAACCAGTTAGATTCCTCAATTTCTAAGGAGGAGACCAAGGTTCAAATATTGCCAAACGATACATGCATAATTGCCAAACTGTTGTAATACCACTATGTGGTCATGATGTAATACAGGTGGGGCCCATTTCAATTCCATATAACCCATAAAAAAAATAAAAATAAAAAAAACATCCCTTATCCTATGCTTTTTATTCAAAAATAATGCACCACAGTTGAATCTAAAATGTGTATCACTATGTAAAATGTAACGATAAACTCACTAATATGGTGAAATATAGACTCATGATTTATTACTTTTACCATAAGTATTAACCAGTCTAGACTAAAGGGTTGTGCTAAGGAATCTCAAATTTGGCTTAAACCATAGTTGAGAAAATTGGAATCGGCAAAGAATCGGCATTTTTAAAAATCGGCAAAAATCAAGAATCGGCAAAAAATCGGGGAAAGAATTGGCCAAAAAAAAAAACCGAAGAAAACGAAATTTTTCATTGAAAAACAGTTTTTCATGCATATTACAATGAATTAATATTATGCAAATCAAATATTGCAATAAAAGCAATAATTCATTTCAAGACATCATACAAGGCTCAAGCTTTAAGTACGCATGAAAATGACAAAACACATCTTGTATTGCTTATAATATGAAAAGGTGCAAAGTTACAAGTAACAACAAAGAAAAAAAGGTTTCATTTTTTATATGCTACACATGGCAACAAGTAGCAACAAAGTTACAATCACTTGAAAAAAATAAAAAAATAAAAACTAAACCTTAAACCAAAAGGCTAGGGTTTAGGGTTTAAAATTGAAACATTGACAGCTGAAAAATGGGCTTGCATATATAGTTATCAGACAACAATATTTACTTAAGAGAGGAGGAAAAAAAAAACTAAACCCAAAACCCTAGGGCCTAGACTAGGGTTTACGGTTTAAACTTCAAGTTCAAAGTTCAAAGTTTCAAATTCAAACATTAACAGCTGAAAAAAGGGTTTGCTTACATAGTTACAAGGAAGCAATATTTACTTTAAAAGAGGAGGAAAAAAAAGGAACCCTAAACCCAAAACCCTAGGGCCTAGGGTTTAAACTTCAAAGTTCAAAGTTTCAAACATTAACATCTGAAAAATGGGCTTGCATACATAGTTATTAGGCAGCAATATTTACTTAAAAAGAGGAGGAAAAAAAACCCGAAACCCTAGACTAGGGTTTCGGGTTTAGGGTTTAAACTTTAAACTTCGAAGTTTAAACATTAACAGCTGAAAATTGGCTTGCATAAAAAAAGCCCTAAATAGACCACAGCCTAAAAAAAAATTGCAGATTTTTTGAAAAAATCGGCAAAAAATTGGGGCTACAGATTTTTTTAAAAAATCGGCAAAAAATCTTTAGAAAATCTTTGCATCACCGATATTTTGCAGATTGCATCGACATTTTAAAAAATAGGCAAAAGACAGATTCTGCAGATGTTTTGCAGATTTTCTCAACTATGGCTTAAACACTAGGGCAGAAGAAAAGATGATCAAATTAATCATATATAGAATGCTAACACTTATTCTTACAAAACTCAAAGAAAAGACTGTAAGCACCAGTGAAAGTGCCATTAAGAAAAAGTGGAGGTATAAAGTAGTTAATAACCTTTATTTGTTACAACAAACTATTTCTCACATATTGCTAGCGCAAAAAAAAAAAAATTGAATGAGAATTGAAAAATTGATTAAGGTAAACCAATCACTGGACAAAATCTAAATTGTCTTGGGAAAAGCAAATGATTGCAATGGCAGCACAATACAAGGACTGCCTTGACACACACTGGAGCCAACCAAATTTCTTTTTGTTTCCTCTGTTCCCTTCTGGGGTCAAGGAGCAGCTACTTGAACCCCCATCCCCCTCTTCCAAACTTTGGAGACAGATTTGTGTATGAGTACAAAAGCATTTCCCCACATAGTACCAGGCTTCAAACTATAATTGCACGAACCCAGCACCAATGAACTGAGACTGCTGCTAAATCTTTTACCATTGGAAGTTGTCTTTTTCCATCTTCTGCATATTTATTCATTTATGGTTTTACATAGTTTGTATAAAGAAGCATTGCACGAGTGGGGAGACAGATTGTCATAGCTTTACATGTATTCTCATAGATTGGCATTATTGTAGAAAGTTACAATATGAATAAAATCCTGATTCAGTTCTTGTTTCCAACACTGTTCTTTCTCTGTGCATTAATGGTCTCATGCCATTTTGTTTTGCATATTTCTACATGTTCAAAAATATTACAATGAATTCCATTCTGTTATAATGCATTAGATTCAACAATCTATGCATCCTCCATTGGGTTGAATTTGAAATCCAGATCAATATTCTGTAAGCTTTATGACACAAAGGAAAAATGATTTGTTTTCCCCTTAATTTGGTATGCTTTATTTGATATCAAGAGCATCTTTACAAATTTTCATAACATCGGTACTTTGCAGAAATTACCAACTTATGAGAAAAGCTTGGTGATTTTATTTTCAATATGCTCAAATATAGGAACATCTACTTATAAAATTAAAATGCATGTAATTAACTGTTTTGTTTGTCTGACAAGCTAGGGAATCACAGAGCATAAAAAAAACATCACCATCATAAAAAAATTTCTAGGTGCTTGCAAGTATGTGTTTTTTCCCCTTCCCTTCCTGTTAATCTTTGTTAGATCTCGCCTTAAGATTAAATGAGTAAATCTCTTAGGAACTGACCGAGGGAATGCTCCATGATGTTTGCTGTGAGTTTCTAATGCATGTCATCTTTTCCTAGACAATGTTGTTAACTACATATATAGCCTTGGGATAAGTCAATGGCATGTGCATACTGAGAAGTTAAAGCTTGTTTAGGTTTACAACCTTACCCTTTGAAAATCATGCCTCTGTAATGCTTCATACCAAAAGAACTGGAACATTCAAACTGTTAATTCAATAAAGACTGTGTTCCACCAAGTGTGCAAAATGAAGATTAGATACAATAGTTAGGCATCATCCAAAAGACTACGACCTAATTCACTTTTATGGTATATTTTTGTGACTGTAACTTCTGAAATAACTTGGTGACTGGCAACACATTAAGGGCTAGACTTTGCCAATCTATTCATTTTTTTTATTTTTCAAAAAAAGATTTGCAAATTGGTAAAAAATTCTTCAAAACATTGAGAAAAGCATCATTGCTGTTTGGAAACTGGCTATAACTTTTTTGGATTCAAATTTAAAGCAAGAAGCCATAATTCACATCAAACCACTTAATTTCAACATATATGCAATAGATAATGTCACCAGGAACAAACCAGGAAATGTAAAATTACCTTCATCAATCTCAACACTTCCTATATCTTCTCCTGCCCATTCCTCACATCTTGTTTCAGTTATCCATTTTTCCATCAAGTGATGAGCTATTGCATGCTTCCCTGGCACCTGAAACTCCACACCAGCAGGAAGAACATCTCCCAAAAGCACTGCTCTAAGAAAATCCTTATGTATCCATCTTGCATCCTGTGGGTATGCAATGAAACATAGCTGTTACTGATGGGAATATGCAACATAATAATTCCACTTAGTTTGTATGTATTTTTCCCACTCAAATAATGATGCATTAAAGAAACTTAATAGCTAGTAAAGTAGAAACATGCAGCAATAAGGAATAATCTAAGAGTAAAGACAAATAGAGTTGAGATATGTGGACAGAGTTCAGAAACAGCAATTAATCTTCAAGTCAAATCATGGCCTATTTCCATGCTCAGTTTTAGGTATCATCATTCCACTAATACATCAATTCAATGATACCCAAGATTGTGTGCGGACGTGGGGATACATGGGGTGAGAGTATGGAACACCTGGTGTGGACCTCCAAAACTTGGGTACACTATACAGGAGTGCAAGGATATGCAAGGTGTGAGGGCAAGAAACTTGGGTATGCTGTGATGAAACTGTAAAGACTTAATAAAGTAAAATACATCAAAGTAAAATGCATTATTCAAAAGTAATGAATGATTCCAAAAATCAAAACATTATTAATATTTAATCAAAATATGTCATCAAGCATGCTATATAATATCAAGAGTGATAATAACAAATCAAACAGGTCACATAGTGCCATATATGATATAATATCTGCATATTACAAAATTTCAAAATCTTAAATCATTGACAAAATGTCGTATGTATTATAAAAGCAATGACTTAGACTAGGATGCTATGTTGGAGCAAGATCTTCAGAATCTAAGGTGGAGAGATCCTTGTCCATATCACGATCATCATGCAACAACTACTCAATAAAATGCTCAATATCAAAGTCTATAGTGGCAAGTGGATCAAGATCGTCAATTATCAACTCTGATAGCCCATCTGCAACATCCTCTTCCTCTACATGAATGTCCTTAAGTTCCACACCCCATTGCCTAGAAGGACCTTCCTTATAACCCTTATCTTGTCATGATATCAATCAAAGGCTACTATCATGAAGACTAATTTTTCTGCCCTCTTTTGTTCTAACTGGTTTCTCTTCACATTGTGAATAAACCATATGTACAAAAGTTTCTCTCACAAGCAAAGGAACTTGGTATCTGGTAAAGCAAGTGTGTGGTAAATGCCAATAGCTCTCTGGATTGAATGACAGAGTGTACATCAATCAGTGGGATCTCTCATACTCAATCGAGCCTTTGCATCTATTGATGCAAACTCACTAGGTCCATGAACAAAGAGGGCAAACTGTGCTTTAATTTCTTATGCTTCTTCTCCATGCCCAAAAATAAAGTAATTCTCACACTACATGGAACTGCATGTTACTTCTACATCTGCAAACGGAGGCCTCTTCCTTGTTTTTCTCTGTATCATACTATTTAGGATTTAGTGCATATGCAATCATATGTAAAGGTATATTAAGGTTATTCCTCCATGTAAGAATTTTTTCCTCCATTTGTTTGTAATAGTCAAGGCTCCTCCTGTCTGCAATTTTCTTGATTTGCTCACACACAGAATCTACTGTCTCATAAATTTCTTCTAAGCAAGGAGAATCTATGTCTACATAGCAAATGACATGTACCAAGGGCTGCAAAACATAGGTAATATATGTGACTTTAAGCCAATATGCACAATCTAGAATTAATGCCTTCACTTCCTTGGAATAGTCATAGAATTGTCATAATGTGAAAGCATCCAATTAAACCACGTCAATAATAACCATGGTGCTTAGTGCACCAAGCACTTCAAGCAATCGCTAAAGAGAATGAAAAAGCTAGCAAAACATTTATCATAATGTTTGAGAAGCTCCACCTTAATTGTTGAAGAGAATGAAAAATTTTAGTGCATAAGATCTTTGAATACCTGCAACATAAAATAAAAAAGGAGGACTAATAGGGAAAAGGAGGGCAAAGCCATTGATTTCACACATTCATAAGACAAAAGGTAAGAAACAATTGAATATTGCCACGCACAACTCTTTATTGATTTTGCAATTTGAATGTTTTTACAATCTTACTCCGAAGAGTAGCTTTAGTATTGCTTCAAAGGCCAAAATACCATTACAATGAGCGTTCAGCTCTTATTTATACTTTAACGGTTAAACCTATAGCCATAAAATGGACTACATACAGTTTACCCTAGTGATAATTACAAGGTGGCACATCATCCTTATCCCATTGCTAAAAAAAAACATAGAGTGAGGCGCTCCAGAAGTTGGGCACTTTGCTGAGAGGAGCACTCTGAGTGGGATGTGCCTGAAGCGAAGCATCTATTAAGTCTCGACCTGGTACCTTTGCATCTTCCATCCTATTTTGCATCACAAAACTCATTCTAGAAGCAATGGTAGTAGTCAACTACTACATGACCTCGATGGTGGGAGACAGAATGAGGTAATGAGTGTGGTGCCAAGAGTTTGACTGATTGTAGAGTGGAGTGCCTCACGGAGAACTAGTGGCTGCATTTATTGAAGGGAGTGCAGTAGAAGTAGGGGAGTCTGTGTAGTGAGAATAGAAGATGTGGGGAGAGAAGAAGCGGGAATAGAAGTGGATGGGATCTAAAAGGGAGGGAAGGGGATTCCTCTTAAGTTGAAACAATGGCTGGTTCAGTGGCAATTACCTCTAGAATTGCCCTTTAAACCTGTTCCTTCTCCCTTTTATGGATCAGTGGAGGCCCTTATGAATGCTAGGTCCTAGCTCCTCCTTAGTTTGTGAGCATCATAAAGCACTTTGAGCTATGCATCGCTTATGCTTTGGGCTATGGTATACATTACCCTCCATTGTTCTAGAGTTATCTCCAACTTCAAACATGGCCTTTTTGAATGAATTTCCGCTTCTTCAAGTGGGACAATTCTTGGCTCAGGCCGATGCCTAGTGTTGCCTCAGTTTGTATGGTCATCTTCTCCAAAATTGACCTGTGGAGATCCGTTTGATGCTTTTCTAGTTACTCATTGACCGTCCCTTGCACTATGTTGTTGATCATGGCCAAGGCTAACAACGTAGCTGAAATGGCAATTTAGGGGGCGATAGTGGGAGATCATTGTAGCACGGCAATGAGTATTCCGAAAATTGGAGGAACAGTTGGTATAATAGATTTTAGGAACCAACTACAATTGTAGTCATTGCTGGTCCAAACACTATTGACATAGGCAATTATACAACTACTCTATTTGTACAGCAAAATCTCCACATGCACTTGTACGACAAGTGTTTGTACGGCACAGTCACAATCCACTCAAACGGCAAACTCCAACAACTCACACCTGTCGGCAATGACTTGTACGACAACAACTTCGTCAACACTCCTTGTACATCATACTTCCTCGTATGGCACTTCGTGATGACCCTTGTATGGCACTCCAATGGCAATACTTGTACGACAACTCTGGTACAATTATACTATACTGCAATTTCCGTTTGCAAGTTCGCACACACAACCTAACAATCTACTATAACAATAGCATCACAAAAACATATACATCAGTGGAAATGGAATGTCATTGCAATGTGCATTGTAACTATATGTATGACACTTACATTATAGATATGCCCGCACTTGCAATACACAAACCATACAAATGCTCTAATGTCACAATGCACTCTTGGAATCTTTATACTTTCCAATGCATAATGCTCTCTCTCGTACTATCATTATTGGACAAATGAGTTGGGGGAGGGGGGGGGGGGGGGGTCCTTTTATGCTTGTGAGTTAGGTGTTAACATTCCTGTTATGCAACCATTACATTAAGCGCACATATTACAAAATCAAATAATCAATCTTATAACATCATGTTTGTTCACGTCAACTAACAAAATGTCATTTCACTTTCATGTACATTTCATTTACATTACAATTTTGTGCATATTTGCACTTATTTCCTATGTACAACATTCACTTCGGCTGCTATCCAAAACTAGCTCCTACAATCTTTCAACATCAAGGCTAGCAACAAGGGATTCTTGAACTATCCTTGGCCTTTTAGATGATTTCTTGTGCTTTCGTTTCTAGATGGCCAAAAAATGGTCATCAAAGGGTCCCTAGCGAACCGGCCTTTTTAAAATGTTAGTCTTGCATCTCATCCTTTGCCAAGTGAGGATCTTCCTTTTTATGTACTCAAGCTTTTCAAGGGAACTTCTCATTTGATGATTGATCTTATGATTTGGATTGAAGTCATGTTTGACCTTGGCATCCACATAGAAAGTGAACTATTTTGGGGGATGTGTGTGCCATTGCTAGAGTTCATACTCATACACGTGGCTCCCCCAATTTGGCCAAGGCTACTTCTTTTGATAAGTTGGTTCCTTTTTCAATCCTATACCTCCTTCAATAGACATAGAAGGTATGTAGTACTTCTTTTGATAAGTTGGTTCCTTTTTCAATCCTATACCTCCTTCAATAGACATAGAAGGTATGTAGCCCCTTAGCCTCCAACTTCTTTCTAAAGTAACCTTTAGGGTCAAATGACCAAAAGTCCTTCAGTTGCTCTAGTCCAATGCTCCTTAGTTCTCCCTCTATGATAGTGGAGAATTCCTGTAACTTCAATGTAATGGCCATAATGTTTGAGAGGGTAGAAAGTTGCCTTCTTCTGGCCCTTAACATATTTGAGGTCTATATAGTCCAACTGCCACACATACTCCAAGTTGGACAAGTTATCCGACATGAAGGCAAGTAGCTCAAATGGCATTGCAAAGAAGCCAAGAATATGGATGAAAGATCATCACTCCCATAGCTAGATATCACCGTTTGGCCATTTATCTCAGCTTAGCAATCCTCAGGCTTCTTCTGATAGCCTCGACAAAATGCAATTTGACGCCAAAATTGAAGAAATTTGACAAAAAAATTTAGTACTTCCAATGCCACTTTGGAAAAAGTTTAGAAATATGATGAAGTTTGAAATGGAATCGCCATTCGCAAAGCACTTGCAAAATTGCACACAAAAACAAAAGATATGCAAAATTAGGTTTCCCAAAGGACTAGGCTTGATTTCAATGTGGAAATCAAGCACTTCATCCCACTAGGCATGCCAAAACTGTTGAACTGTGGAAAGGTCAAACTTCTTATGCATCCACAATTTCATTTCAACAATTGGAAGGGAGATTGTGCCCCCTTTGACCTCTGGATTTAGGCTGGCCCCCCACTATCCTCGCTAAATTAATCTAATCTAAGTACAAAACTGTAAATATAGAAATTTAATGCATAAATGTAAAAATTTGAAGGTTAGGGTACGAGAGATTAAAGCAAATTGCATGAAATTATAGCAAGGAGAGTATGTGATCAATCAACGCATGATAAAATCCAATAACAATGTATCTTGCACATATGAAATGGAATTAACAAGGAATACCAAGAGGACAAAAGGGCAGTGCCACAATCGTCACACATTCCACAATCCAAAAGGACAATGCCACAATTGGAAAACTAAAAGTCTTGCACAATCTCTTCATATTTTCAAAATGAGAGCAGTTACAGTGTGTGGCTCATAGAGTGTAACTCTAATTCTCTCAAGGCCGAAAGATGTTTACAATGGAGCCCATGGATCCTATTTATAGAAGGAATTCACCCCTAAGTTACCTTGGGTGAGAAATTTCTACTTCTAGTAAAAGTAATGATTTGGGGGCATCTTTAGCAAAATGATGCACCTCCAAATATTACATGCCTCTAAATGCACTCCTAAATGACTTAAAAGCCTTCTAAGATGGTTAGTGGCACCACTATTAGACAAAATGTCACTTTCCAAAGATCTTCCTTGAGATTTGCGCTCTTGCTCTGCTTGGCCTGTCAATAAGCAATCCACATTGAGATGTGACGTGAATCACTCCTGCCTTGGTGAGTGACTTGCTCTTGTTGAGCCAATCTCACCTCTTAAGCAAGTCGCATATCAGGATACAACTTTGCAAAATTGGCTTCTAGGAGGCTCCAATTGATCAATTCCTTTGATTTGCACATCTCAAAAATGTCAAGAACCCCAAGGTAGTAACTACTGAACACGGAAATCGGCAAGTGCAATTTGCGCTTATGATTGCAGTTCAACAAATAGATGGGGAGGGTCCCAACAGGGACACAACAATGGCAAAAGGCATTGGGCTCTCCTAGCGGAGACCCAAGTTCAATTCATGGGGAGGGTGGCCCCTGATGTGCCTCCGCTTTTCAACCTCTTCAAAAAAAAAACAAATGGATGGGGCGGGTTTTACTCTCCCCACCTCTAGATCTTGGATCGTTTCCCTTCCAACTGAGCTGAAAACTAAAGGAAGAAACTGATCTAAGTATACAGAAACCAAATCTGATCTACTTTGTTTGATAGAAAAGAGTGCAAGAGAAAAAAAAAAGTATACATTATGGCCAAAGTCTTAGCAAATTTTCAGAATTGGTGTGATTGGTGTCTTCAATAGTGACCGAATAAATTTATTGTGTAAGATATAAGAATAACTTGCAACAAAAATCAAAGAGGACTAATAGGGGAAAGGAGGGCAGAAGCACCAATTTTACACATTCATAAAACACAAGGTCAGAGACAATTGAATTGGAATGCCACACACAACTCTTTATTTATCATGCAATTTTGAAGTGATCGGTCCAATCTACTCCAAAGAGTAGCTCTAGATGGTTGAAGGCAAAAACGGATTCCATTACATTGAGAATCATGATCTTATTTATACTTGAAAATGCAACCAAAAATAGACTACATGCATATATCACGGTGAAAAATACGAGGTGATAGATCATCCTTATCCATTTGCCAAAAATAGACATGGAGTGAGATGCATGGATCAAGAGCAAGGCACATCAACAACGCAAGGAGCTTCCAAGTCGGGCACTGTAGAGCGGGGCACTTCCACTTCCAAAGACTTAGTCAATTCTTGCTGATTTCTACCTTGCTCTGTCTTCTACCTCAACTTGTGCGATGGATCTCCGTTTGGGGCATGTTGGTAGGAGCGAGCTACTACAATTCTGGAGACTCATAGGGATGTCAATCTTGATTAAAGGAAGATCCCAGATTATGCCTTATTATTGGGCATGAAATCAAAATTGAGGTAGTCTCGTAACAAAACTAATGCTTTTGGAGGGAAGAATGTTAGTGTACCTATGACCCGTGGACCAATGAGGGTGAGGATACTAATCTGATGCAACAACATAGACAATGGCACGAATAGGGTGATGATGGGTGATGAGAAGGGTTGAGATGAGGACACATGAGGCGACACAACAGACCAAAGGAAGCCTAGAGGATGATGGAATAGTCCATGATGGTGGTATTAATGATGGTGTAGCAAACTGATATGCAATGTTGTAAGTTGGTAATGGCGAAGGGTATGGCCCTAAGACTAGAGCGGGCAAGCCTATTGATGACCTTCGGACTAAGGTTGCACTTATTAGAGGTGAGATTGACGTAGAAAGAGGGGAATTTGAGAAGCAGGAACAAAAGAAATAATAGGGGAAGAGAGAACAATTACAGTAGAAGAAACAAAGGAGGTGGAGGTGAAGTGATCATGAGGTAGATGGTGAAAAAAAGAATGAGAAGTAGAAACCTATGTGTCTCTTTCGAGAATTTCGTTTAGACAAGCCAGTTGTTTTTTTGCTAAGTTGGGCGTTTCATACACGCAGGGCGCTCCCAAACTTGTTTGCTTATTTGTTTGATTGTTTGTTTGAATTAGAATGAGTCACTTTTCACAAATTCGTTGGCGGCTATTCTCATTGAGCAGGTCACTTCCATTAAATGGCTCTGAAAAGTAGTTGCCCTTTCTCTTGACACCAACATTCCAAGTCAGAATCTTCCAACACCTATGCAAACAAAGTATGTCAAATGGTGCCAAAAAGTCTTCTTTGATTCAGAACTTCATGTATGCCCTCTAGCGAACAATATAACCCCATTAGAGTGGGCAGATCTGAAAACAAAAATCAAAGCCTTGGAATCTAAGACAGTTTTTGCCCTTTTAATCCCTCCCTAATCTAAGGTTTGATACCAAACGTATAGCGAAGAATATTCCTTTTCAATCCTGAAGTGCTTGGTAGCAAGGGCAAATGCATGAACTCTTATGACTAGGACTTTTTTCTTACTCCCCATCTCGTCCCATGGTGGGCTTTGGTGTTGGTGACTACTCTAGGCCTTTGTTCTTGTGTGATCAAATGACAAATTGTTGCTCAATAACGGCAATCCCTCTTGATGTCATTCTTCAACAAACATACTATTATTCTTCATAACATCAAACTATTGGAATGTGAGCCTTACCTCATCTTTGATCCCCAAAATCGTGAGAAACCGCATTATTATTAGAATTATGATCGCTCTATTGCTGAGCACGATTCCTTCATATGAACTCTTTTGGACACTTTGTGGACTTGCAAGTGGATCCCTACCTATTGGTCGAACAGTGTCTTTTTTCAAGATTTCTTCCTTAGGGAGAGAATTTTTCTACAATAGGCCCTTTTTCTGTAAACTCTATGAGACTTGAAGATTCTTTCCCCTCTAGGAAAAAATTGAATGTTTCATCCTCCGAAGGAAAATCTGCTTCCGTTGCTCCTATAGGCTCTTCCTTTTTTAGTGAAAACATGCATGCCACATATTATGCTTTGACTTCTAGATACTCCTTCACCAAACCGGCCATTGTTCTCCATAGCATCAAACTGTTGGAACATGAGCCTTACCTCATCTTTACTCCCCAAAATCATGGGAAACTGCATCATTCTTAGAATTATGATCTCTCTATTGCTTAGCATGGTTCCTTCATATGAACTCTTCTAGACACTTCGGGGACTTGGAACTGGATCCATACCTATTGGTCAAACAATGCCTTTGGTCGAGATTTCTTCCTTAGAGAGAATTTTTCTACAATAGGTCCTTTTGTTGTAAACTCTTTTGAGACTTGAAGATTCTTTCTTCTTAGGTAAAATTGAATGTTTCATCCTCTGAAGGAAAATCTGCTTCCAATGCTCCTATAGGCTCTTCTTCTTCTAGTTAAAACACGCATGCCACATATTCTGCTTTGACCTCTAGTTCCCCATCCACCAAATCTTCACTCTCCACTTTGGGTTCCCCTTATGGTTCACAAGATGTTCTGAAAAATTGGTAGCCTTCTTTTGGGATTTCTGCTACAAGTAAGATAAACACTTCCACCAATAGGGACTCATCCAATGACTTCCAATCTCTCTAGTTTTCCTTCCTTTTGTATCATTTCAATAGGGCCCAGTATAACAGTCTCATGTTCTGGTTGTGGATTCACCTCCATCACTTCTACAAATTCTCCTCTTCTATCAAAGAGGACAAATACTTCACACTCATCTATCAGTTTTGACCCTTCATCTTCAGAATTTTCATTTACTATCTCAAGCTCTATTACTGGTGAAGGGAACAATGACTCTTGATGCTCAAACGGGGAATCTCCTACAAGAATTATCAACCTGTAAGAGTGGTTATTGAATGTGACAATACCTTGGGAAAATGAACAATTTCTTCCCATTAAGGATGTTTCAAGTATCACATGGGCTTACATTGTGTCATCGTGTGGTACAAACACTTAACTCATCACTGGTTGATCCATCATCGGTTGATAAGTCATTGGTTGACTGAATACGATTTCACCATAGAGTTTTATGCCTGATTAGTGATTTGAAAATATTCCTGTATAGAGTGACTGAAGAGTTCATGGTCGGGTATAGAGTGAATGAAGAGTTGAAACCATATACTTGAGTTCGTTTAGTTTCATTTGCAATTCTTGTTGGTCCTGAGAGACACATTAGCATATATGTCATATATGTCATTGTATTACATCTTGGCAAAATGGTAGCGCTCGTAGGCGCTCTCTAGGTTGGTTGATTAACCACCAGGTTGGTTAGATAAACCAACTAATAACTGCATGCATTGTAACCTTTATATGGATATCAATCAATATGATCAAACTGCTTCGTCGTTTTCTTCATGGCATCAGAGCTACGGATGCAGACAGACTACGGATCCTGACGGACGCGAGCCGGACGCAGACAAGCCTGACCGGACGCAGACAGACTACGGATCCTGACGGCAGACTGACGCAGACTGACGAACGCAGACAAAGGACGGATGGCAGACTAACCGGACACAGACAGAGGACGGACTAACCCCGCCAACAGGACACGTGAGGCACACAGAGGCTAACGAACGCAGACAGAGGACGGCACACAGAGGCACGCAACGCAAACCGACAGAGGCACGCAACGCAAACCGAGGACACGTGAGGCAAAGACAGGGCGGATCGGGCACGTGGGTCGACGGTGCACGATTACGGAGGCAAAAGGGCGGGGTGGTTGCCCGAAGGCAACCGAAAGATATAGTTACTTTTCGCACCTTTAAAGATCCCCACAGTGGCAGCACATGCCATGTGGGATTATATTTTTTTTTCCTCTTCTCCGGCCCCGATGCTGTTAACACTGGCCTAGTTCCTCTTTGTTCACATCGGGCCCTCTGGCTCCTGTGGTAAGTGCGGTGGTTGTTTGGCGGTAGGTCACGGTTTCCATTCCCTCTGCGTGCGCTGTGACGGCGGGTGCAATTTTTTGACGGCAGGTGCATTTTTTTTGACGCCCTGCGGTTTTTTGACGGCGGATCGCTTGATTGTTGACGGCGGGTCGCTTATTTGACGCCCGAAATGCCAGTTTGACGCCCAGACATGGTTTTTTGACGCCTGTGCAGTCAAAATGACGCCTTGACGGCTCCAAAAAAAAATTTTGGGTGTTCAGGTACCATTTTTTTCCCACTCCTTTTCTATTTTGCAACTTGACGGGGGAGAGATCTCAGGTCTTCACATGTTTCATTTGCAAAATTGTAAGATAAAGGGGGGAAAACCAATCATTTGGCAGAATAATTGCTAAATTTGTAATAGGTGTTTAAATTTGTGGGCATTTGTGATTGTTTCTTTTGCATTTAAATATCTTTTTTCTTGCATTAACAATCATAAATTACAAAAAATATAAGACCCCAAATTTATACCCTATTTGTGCAATTTATTGCACAAGCAGCGTTCGGTATTTGAGATACCTCTGGTCCACACTTACAAGTAATGTTGTCGTGCTTTGGACTACTGTATTCGCCGCCTAATATAGCTGCAACAACGACGTCCGAGCTTGTTCTCTATTAATCGTCGGGGAGAAATAAGGCAAACCAGTTTTTTTTCCCATTTCATACCCACATCGTGATTGTTGTTAGGCGTAAATCCTGACGAAAGTTTTTTCCAAAGTGTTTAGGGGAAGTTACGCCCCACGCATGAGGAATAAAATTTTCTATGGTAGGTGTCATTAACAACACGATGCCCTTTCAGTATCGCCTATGTTCGATATATTGTGCTTCTCATATGTACTTATAGTCTCCCTCACGTAAGGGCGGGTACATATTGAGTAGTATACTTGTTCCTATATACCTATAGTCTCCCTCATGTAAGGGCAGGTATGTACTGAATGGTTACGATATAAAGATCTCGGCAGGTATAAAGAAAGGGAGACCAATCGGTGATATAAGGAACCTTCATAATGGCCACAATTCATAAGTATCTTTCGGATTCACAATTGTTGAAAGGTCCTAATTTTGTTCCATGGAAGACAAAGATGAAAGCTATTCTTCAGCTGGAAGATCTATGGGATGTAGTGACTGGCACTCGCAAAACGCCCTCAGACAACAAGAACAGATCAAGATGCTTGGGATAAGAAAGATAAGAAGAGCCTTGTGTTTATCTTGCTTGCTACTACAGATGAGGTGCAACCTCATATTTGTGATGCAAAAACTAGTAAGATAGCTTGGGATGCCTTGATCACAGTATATGAAGGAAAGAATCAATCCACTATTCTTCATCTTCAAACTCAACTACATAATCTCAGTATGAATTCTGGGGAAACAGCTTGATATATTCCTTTGCCGAGTGGCTGACTTGAAAGCCAAATTGAATGCTATGGGAAAACCTCGTGGATGATGATGTCTTGAACTCTGTTATCTTGAGAGCATTACCAAATTCCTACAAGATGTTGATCACTTCTCTCAATGTTTCTGGTAGACAAGTATCATTTGTGGAGCTGGTAAATTTGCTTCAGACTGAGGAGGCAACTCAGATCCAGAAAGATGATGTACCAGATAATGCTCTTTCCACACAACAAAGTGGTAGAAAACAAGGACAGTTTCAAAAAGGGGGTCCTTATTCCAAAGGCAAAGGGAAGCAAAATCAATAGAAGGATACAAAATATTGCAAGATTTGTGATATGAATAACCATGACACCAACAGGTGTTGGTTCAAAAACAAGCAACAAAATGATAGAGGTCCTCAAAAGAAGGGCAAAAACAAACAGAAATACAACAAACATAAGCAATCTAAAGGCCATGTTGCTTATGCTGACTCCAATTCAGACTCCGATTCTCCCGGGTCCGATTCACATTCTCGAATCTGAAAGAGCACACAAGGTGCTCATGACCCATACTTCGTCTTCCCATATTGATGCTGTATGGTATATTGATTCAGGAGCCAGCAAACACATGACTCGGAGACAAATCATGGTTTGATACTTTTGTGGAGAAAGAGGGTAAGCTAGCCACCATTGCTGACAATCAAGTCTATCAAGTAAAGGGAGAAGGGGATATTTCTGTGTCTCTTCCTGATGGTGATTGTAAAATTGAGAAAGTACTCTATGTTCCAGGTTTAGCCAATAATCTACTTTCAGTCACACAAATGTTGGATAGAAATATGGCTGTCATGTTTCGAGTTATCAAAGGCAAGAAGAGATGTTTTATCACCCACTGTGGTAAACATGTTGCAACCGGATCCTACAAACATGGTTTGTTCATTCTCGATGCCCTTTCAACTCCTCATGTTGCTCGGCTACAACTACAAAAGAGGCCACCTCTCTCTGGCATAGACGTTATGGGCACCTCAGTTCTGGATATTTGCTTGAATTATACAAATATGGGATGGTGATCGGTCTACCCCCACTCTCATCTATCTTACCAGTTTGCTCGGATTGCTTAGCAGGGAAGCAACACCGAGTACCTTTTGAAGCAAGCTCCTCTCGAGCTACACAACCTTTAGAGCTGGTACATACCGATCTGTGTGGTCCTATGCCATCCAGCTATGGTGGGAAGAAGTATTTTCAACTATTTGTTGACGATTACTCACGAAAGATGTGGGTTTTCTTTCTTCAGTTGAAATCAGAAGCATTCCTCTACTTTCAACAGTTCAAGAGACTTGTTGAGAAAGAGTCAGGTTGTTTGATAAAAACTCTCCGCTCAGATCGGGGGGGAATACACCTCTGAAGAGTTTTCAGAATTTCTTAAGAAGCATGGGATCAAAAGACAACTGACTACAGCCTATACACCTCAGAAGAATGGAGTTGCAGAAAGGAGAAATCGTTCCATTATGGAAATGGTTCGATGTATGCTAAAGGGAGCACATCTTGAGGATCAATATTGGGCAGAAGCAGTAAACACAACATTATACCTCCTAAATAGAGCACCCACTAAAGCTCTACAAGGGAAAACACCACAAGAAGCTTGGAGTGGTAAGAAACCTTCCATTTCTCATCTAAGGGTGTTTGGATGTAAAGCATTCATGCACATTCCAAAACAGAAAAGGAGGAAATTGGATGAGAAAACCCTGCAGTGTATCTTTCTTGGCTATGATGAGTATTCAAAAGGGTATCGATTGATTGATACTAAGACCAAGAAGACACACGTGAGTAGAGATGTTATATTTGATGAAGCTTTCACATCAAAAGACACATCCACAACTGTATATCTAGATGAAGAAGAATCTAAGAAGGAGGATCAACTTCCACAACAACAACAGAAAGTTCCAAAATGGTACACTAGCACTTTGAGAGATGCTAAGTTGAACTCTCTTCCGGATCTATCTCTAGATAGGCCATGTACTCGCAGTGATGACTCAGCAAATGAGAGCAAGAGGAATCTACTTCAGAGGTTGACGAACTTTGTCAACACTTTGATGATTTGTCAATGGGTACAGAAAATGCTAGAGAAGAAGATGAGGATGACGAAAAGATTTATATGTCTACATTGAATGAAAATGAACCCACAACGGTTCAATCTGCACTTGATAAACCACAATGGAAAAAGGCCATGGATGTAGAACATAATTCTCTCATAAAAAATAAAACTTGGAAGTTAGTCGATCTGCCAACAGGAAAGAAACCCATAGGCTGCAAATGGGTGTTCAAAGTAAAGTATAAGGCAGATGGATCTCTTGATAAGCATAAAGCCCGACTTGTTGCAAAGGGTTATGCTCGTAAAGAAGGTATAGACTATGAAGAGACTTTTGCCCCTACTGCAAAAATGACTACCATTCGAGTACTTTGTGCCATGGGAGCTCAGTTTGGGTGGAAGTTGCATCAGATGGATGTTAAAAGTGCCTTCTTGAATGGTGACTTACAGGAAGAAGTATACATGACTCAACCAGAAGGATTCATAGTCGAGGGGCAAGAACAAAAAGTATGCAAGTTGATCAAATCCTTGTATGGGCTCAAACAAGCTCCTCGAGCTTGGTATATCAAGATAGACAGTCACCTTGTGCAAGCATGGATTCAAAAGAAGTCCTTCTGATGCAAATCTCTATATTAAGAAAAATGGTTCTGATATAGTGATCCTTGTACTTTATGTAGACGATCTGATCATAACAGGAAGCTCGGAAAGAATGATTGGCTTAGTAAAAAATGATTTGAAGCATTCATTTGAAATGACAGATCTAGGACTTCTGCACTATTGTCTTGGTTTAGAAGTTACTCAGCAACGATTTCATATCAGAGTAACACAAAAGAAATATGCCAAGACTTTAGTAGAAAAATATCGGATGACTAACTCTAAGTCAAAAGCAACTCCAATGGAGCAAGGACTTAAGTTATCCCGATATGATGAATCACCTCGGGTAGATGGTACTCTCTATCGCCGATTGATTGGGAGTCTCCTATATCTGACAAATACCAGGCCAGATCTCAGTTTTGTTGTGGGATATCTTTCAAGATTCATGCAAGAGCCTAAGATGAGTCACTGGAAAGCAGCAAAAAGAGTTCTTCATTATGTTCATGGCAGTACAAATTATGGTCTGGAATACAAAAAGAATAATAAGTTTTTCCTACTAGGTTACACGGACTCAGATTATGCTGGATCCCTTGATGATCGTAAATCCACTTCTGGATATGTTTTTCATCTTGGATCTGGACCTGTTTCCTGGCACAGTAAGAAGCAGCAAGTGGTTGCTTTATCTTCTACAGAAGCAGAATATCGCGCAGCAAGTGAAGCAGTCTGTGAGATAATGTGGTTAAGTCGCATTCTTACAAACATGGGTCTCCCAAAGAATCTTCCTCTTCATTTGTTTTGCGACAATCAAGGTGTTTTGAATCTTGTCAAAAATCCAATTTTTCATGAACGTACCAAACATGTTGATACCAGATGTCATTTCATTCGAGATGCAATTCCCAAGCACCATATACAACTTCAATACATTCCTACTGATGCACAAGTTGCGGATATTTTTACCAAAGCTCTTGGGCGTATCAAATATGAAAAGTTTCGAGATACTATTGGAATTTGCCAATAATGTAATAAGGGGGGATGTTAGCATATATGTCATATATGTCATTGTATTACATCTTGGCAAAATGGTAGCGCTCGTAGGCGCTCTCTAGGTTGGTTGATTAACCACCAGGTTGGTTAGATAAACCAACTAATAACTGCATGCATTGTAACCTTTATATGGATATCAATCAATATGATCAAACTGCTTCGTCGTTTTCTTCATAGTTGACATTGGGGATTTTAGGGAAACAATAGATGATATTGAGGCAACTGTTGTGGGGAAGGGCATTGGAACTATGTGATGGGCGTTTGGGTCGTATGGATACAATATTCTTGTTGAGGGAATATCACAAAGTTTTGTTGGTGAATAAATGGGTACGGTTTAGGTGCTTTCCCATGTTGTATAGGTTGGCCATACTGCCTTGCTCATGCAAAACTTGGTATATAGGTGGTCCTGAAGGATTTTATTGAAATTGTGTTGAATATTTTCCATGTTATTCAGGTGCGGTTAACTCTGAGAGGACTGGACACTCTGTTCCTATACTCGCCAAGGTTCAAGGTCGGGCCGGGCCCTGAACGGGGGTAAGGGGCAGCAGCCCCTGTTCGGGGGTTTGAGGGCGGTAGCCCCCAGGAAATTGTTTTTTGTGGTTTAAGCTATTTTTTAGACCCATATGGGTGGTTTTGGGTTAATGTATAGTCGGCCCATGGTTTTGCGCCCATGGTATTGTGATTCGTCTTCTTGTGTTGTTTGTATATAAAACAAAACTTGAATGAGGATTTGATAAGTGGAATGCGTAAGCAATGTAATCGCAAGCGAAAGCAAGTGAAACATGTATAAGGATAATATTGTATTGGAGACTGTCATGTTTATAAAATAAGGAAATATTCTTGCTGGGATATTTTCCTGAAAGATTTTCCAAAGATAAATTCTTGTGTAATGTGTTTCTTCTTCTCTATTTTTCCTTTGATTTTACACTTATTGCTTTTCTAGATTTCTTTATCGGGGTATTATTTCTCTTCATTTGGTATCAGAGCTAGGTTTTAGCTTTGTTCGAGGAGTGACGGTTTCAACCCTAGGATAAATAGATTCTTGAGTGGAAGCAGTGCGCGAAAGAATTTGGGCAAAGGAAAAATGACGGGAAGCACACGGGTAGAGATCGAAAAATTTAATGGACAGAAATTTGAGCTATGGAAACTCAAGATGGAGGATCTGTCGGTGGATATAGATCAATGTGTTGCAGTCTCGAGAGTAAAACCAACAGGAACGACATATGAGTAGCTAAATATCGATAAGAAGGCAAGGAGCTCTATAAGATTGTGCTTATTCGATTCAGTATTGTTGAATGTATCAACAGAGACCACGACAAAGTTGTTATGGGAAAAGTTGGGAGCGTTGTATCAGACAAAGTCGATGGTAAATAAACTCTTTCTCCAGAAAACGCTATATTAGCTTCAGATGAATGATGTTGACTCTGTGGTTGAACATTTGAATGCTTTTAACACTGTGGTAAGTTAATTAAACTCTGTAGATGTAAAAATGGATGAAGAGGAAAAGTGTATTACTTTACTTTGTTCATTACCTGATTCTTGGGATAACTTAGTTATGGCTATCACCAATACTACCTCTATATTGAAAGTAGAAGATATAGTAGGAACATTGCTTTCTGAGAAAATGAGATGAAAATCATTTGAGGATTATCATTCGAAAGATGCCTTGGTTGTGAGAGGTCAATTTCAAGAAAGAAGTAAAAAGAAAACAGGAGAAAGGAAATCAAAATCTAGGGGAAAATTTGTTGTTCCAAACAAAAGGAAATGTTGGAAGTGTGGTAAAACAAGGCATTATAAAAGAGACTGCAGATCTAAAAAGGCTAATAATAGTTGTTCATCTGATGAAGGAACGTCTACAAAAATGAAGACCAAAAATGAAGATTTAGGGGACCTATTCGTAGCTGCAGCATGCTCAAGTGAACACCATGACTCATGGCTAATTGACTCAGGTGCTTCTTTTTATATGACTCCTCATAGGAAGGGGTTCTGTGAATATGAAAAGATAAATG
Source organism: Wollemia nobilis (assembly GCA_028583015.1). Classification (NCBI taxonomy): domain Eukaryota; kingdom Viridiplantae; phylum Streptophyta; class Pinopsida; order Araucariales; family Araucariaceae; genus Wollemia; species Wollemia nobilis. The sequence continues at coordinate 24,124,270 of JAQPPZ010001195.1, forward strand.
GAGGTGAAGTCTTCTTGGGAGACAATTCAACACAAAATAATAGGTCGAGGAAGATTCAAGTTGAGGTTATAAAATGGAAGAATTAAAACCCTTCCTGGAGTGCTACATATTCCAATTTTGGCAAAGAATTTGATATCTGTTAGTAACATGAATGGCACGGGTGTGACTGTGATATTCAATAAGGACAGTTGCAAGATGGTTCATGGATGTTTAGCGTTGGCAAGAGGAGTGCGTACAAGAACTCTGTTCAAACTTGAGGCTAGCACTGTAAGTATTGATTGCAATAACTCTTCAATTGTAGAGGAAATTAATATGGTAGAAGAAGCTCCAAGTATTCCTGTAGCGAAGACAATGTTGTGGCATCAATGCATGGGGCACATTGGTGAGAAAGGACTTCGAACATTAAAAATGAAAGGTATGGTTGAAGGAATTTTTGATTGCCCATTATATTTTGATTTTTGTGAGCACTGTGTTTTTGGAAAGCAAACCCGATTCAAGTTTCCCAGTACTGCCACAAGATTTGAAGGAATTTAGAATCTAGATCACAATGATGTGTTTGGACCTACAAAAGTATCGTCATTAGGTAAATCTATCTATTTTGTTACATTTATAGATGACTTCTCAAGAAAGACTTGGGTATATTTTTTACAGTATAAATTTGATGTTTTCAAAAAATTTAAAGAGTTCAAGGTTGTTGTAGAAAATCAAACTGAGAAACAGATAAAGGTTTTGAGAAGTGACAATGGTGGTGTGTATTCCTCTAATGAATTTGAGCAATTTTGCAAGGACTATGGACTAGAAAGGCAGAGAACAACTCCATATACTCCACGACAAAATGGAGCTGCAGAACGGATGAACAGAACATTGATGGATAAGGCCAGAAGTATGCTAAACGGTGCAGGGTTAGAAAAGAAATTCTAGGCAGAAGTCGTGTTAACTGCTTGTTACCTCATCAATAGATCTCCTACCTTAGCTTTGGTGGACAAAACTCCATAGGAAGTGTGGACTAGTAAGAAACCCTCTCTCAGTCATATAAGGGTTTTTGGTTGCGAAGCATATATGTATGTCCCAAAAGAGAAAAGGACTAAGTTAGACTATAAATCTAAGAAATGCATATGTGTGGGTTATAGTACTGGTGTTAAAGGATATAACTTGTGGAATCCAGAAACATAGAAGATTGCTTAAATTCATAATGTTATCTTTAGAAATGAAATGAAATGAAATATTATTAATGTCCATGGTGGGCCAAAATAAGACCCAAGGAACTATAAGAAGGACAATAATTACTGCCAGCTAGCAAGCTAAAAAGCCCTAAAAAGAAAAGAACTAAGATAAATACAAGACAAAACCAAACAACTAGGTCAAAGAGAAAGGGAAAAGAAAAGGAAGAGAAGACGGGGGGAGGGCTGCAGTCCAGAAGAGAGGAGTGCACGCCAAGAAGAACGGAGAGAGAGGAGGGGGTAGGGAGCAGCCTAGGAGGGGCAAGCTCCAAGAAACCCCAGAAACTATTCTCTCTTTACAGTCGAGGCCAAAGTACTGGAGCTGAAGAAGTCCATGATGTCTCTAACCAACACTACTTCGAAACCCTAACAAACTATGGGTGTGTTGTCTAGTGACCCTGCTTCTATTCGGACTAGATGATGTGGGGTGTTTCCGACCGGAGTCACCTGGTCCGTCGAAGCTAGTGAAGTATGTTGTCATGAGCCGATGTTGAGGAGGGTGAGATCCATCTAGAGGAGAACTTTTATGTCCTCAAAATTGAGTTATCTCCCTAAGAAAGAGTGTGAGACACTGTTGGTACGGGTGTCTGAAGAAGGTAGAAACAGATCGAGAGTTGTCCCTGAAAAGGCAATGGAATCTACCCCGGATCTCATAATAAATGGGACAACAAAAAATAAAGTGATGAAGGGTTTCAACTTCACCCAAGGGGCAAAACAAGCAAATCTGCTCTTCCGTCAAAAGATGGTGATCTGACTCAATCCGGTGTTGGTGAGAACTCACCTTGAGTTGCCAAATAGTGATCCGAAGACTATCCATTGTGTGCTGCTGAAGGTATTGTGGAGGAACTATTCTGCCCTCCTGTATCTATAAGAAGTGCTCATGGTAAAAAGACAACTTGGGGGGAAGAGGGGCAACAGGAGAGATCCAAGTGCATATGGTGTATTGGAGACTAACATCCTTCCAAATCTCATGGAGCATCCTCTCCTTACTAAGCCGAGAGGGGGGGAGAACACCCAAAGAATAAGGGGGAAGCCTGTTTATCTGTATCTGAATGTTGGCCAGGAGGTTAGAAACTTGAAAATACAAGCTCGTCCGACCTCCCCGAGAACTCGGAGAGAGTTCCATCGAGGAGCGAAGGGCGAGGTAAGGGTACCACCTGCAACCCTTAGGGGTATCTCCTAAAGTACGGATCCTGTGAAGATAACCGATAATCAAGAAGATAATCTCAAGCTAGAGAGGAGAAGCCCTAAACTCTGCTAGAATAATAGAGCGGGGGACTGTGCCCTTGCAACAAATGAATCGTCGAAGAAAAAGTGTTTGGACTTGTTCAACTCGTGACCACTCAGTCAAGCCAACACTAGGACCCAAAACCACTGACCCATAAGTAATAGTTGGCTTGACCAAGGCATCAAAAATCCTCATCTTCACCGGTATATCCTGAAAATGTGCTTTGAAACAATTCCTCTCTAGGAAAGACAGAGTTGCATATCCCTTACACACCCGAGCCTAGGCGGCGGGTTTTATACTAAAAGTGGGACTGGTGAAAAGAACCCCCAAGTACACATAAGAAGTGGTGATCTCGACCTCTCGACCTTGGAAAGAGAAGAGATGAGATAGAGCCTCTTTGGTAGTATTGAATACCATAACCTTGGTCTTAGAAAGATTCACCGTCAACAGTCTCGAGTCACAAAAAGCGGCAAGCTTGTCCAGATGGCACTGAAGCCCCTCAAGGGAAGAGGCCAAAAGAACATCATCAACAACGAGGAGAATAGAAATCAGCACATAGCGAAGAAGGCAACCATCCTCTGAGTGAGCGTTCTCCTTAATAAAAGTCTCAAGCTCGTCGAGGAAGATCCCAAAAAGTGTCGGGGAAAGAGGGCACCCCTGTTTCACTCCTATGATGCTAAGAAGACCTTTCACAGTCTCATATAACCGTGTAAATGCTATCAAAAGTTGCCCAGAGATGCCAACTGACCAAAGTCTCTCAAGAAGTAAATGTCGAGGCATCGTGTCAAAGACTTTCTTGAAGTCAATAAAGCAAAAATAAACCTTCCAGGACCTAGAACACGCCTCATCAATAATAGCTCTGAGGACTAGAATGTGATCTATGGTTTGGTGATCTTGCCGAAAACCAGCTTGGCCAAGAGCCCTGAATCCCTCCTCCAACCTTCGGGAGAGAAGCACATCCAATGTTGTGGCATAAAGCTTGGCAAAGATATGCCCAATCATGATAGTCCTGTAATTATTGGGTTCATGGGGATCACCTGCCTTATGAATGGGGTGAATGATATGCTGAGTCCAAGAATCAGGAAACCCAGAACAAATAGAGAGATTAAAGAGATCAATGAGGGGCCCAACAAAGGGTCAATACCATGCTTCAAAAATTCTGCCTATAACCCATCCAAATCTGTTGCTTTGCTTGCACAAAGTTTCCTGATAGCTTGCCTGACAACACTAGTAGAAAAAAGGTGGCACAAAGAGAGGGGGAGGGAACAGTAATAGGAGGTTGATTAGGGATGGTATAGAGGGAAGACGCATGAATGGTCCAATAGGAAATATTGATCCCATGAGTAATCCGATCATGGGGGAGGATAAGGCACCAAAAGGATTTAGGAGACTGTTGAAGGGAGTGGATAAGATCAAGTCGATGTTGAGAGAGGAAGAGACGCTTCTTTCGAAGAAGCATCTTGTAGTCTTTGTGGGAAATGGCATAGAGTTGGGAAGGATTCCGAATGGCATATTTCAACCTTCGGTGGGCAGACTTACATTCCTCATCATACCAGATGTTCATGGGGCAATGACTAGGGGGGCGAGAACGGGGGGAGGACGAATAGAGTGGGAGTACGAGTCCAAAGCAACCTTCCAAATAGTTTGGACCAAGCAAGCAAAATGATCGGAAACATCGGGAAGAGAAGACACCCTGGGGAGAACCTAATGCAACCGGTCCATGTAGGTAAAGGAATAATAATAGTCAAAGTCTATTATGACCCGAGGGGCTGAAGGGGAGAGAGGAGGGGGATGAGTAATAGGAAGGGAAACAATGGATAACGTGAGAGAAAGAACTGAATAATCGGTAAGGGGGGGAGGGTGATCAAAGATGTTAAACCGGGAAATGAATGGAATGAGGGTGGTAGAGGAAATAGCATAGTCGACACTGGCTCCACCACTATGAGGAAAGCAAGTAACCCCACCGGAATCCGAAAAACAAGATACACCATTGAGAAGCACTAGCCTGTTGGATTCACCCAACTCAATAAGATGCTTACCGTAAGCAGTGACCTGTGTGTTGTTGGAGGTTCGAGCAAAACCAAGGTCCTTAGGATCCAATTCCCGATTCTACAACTCCTCGATTGTGAGGTCATGAAGAGGAACCTGCATAGGACCGGTCCGAGCATTGAAATATCCCAGCAAGAGTATCTCCCCTGAAGCTGAGTATCTAGTAATGTCCTCATAGAGATCTTATAAAGGGTCCCCGTTCATGTGAATAGCAAAATTGACATGAAGGGGGGAAAGTAACAAGTGGCAATGTATATATCCCAAAGAGGTGGGTGACTGTGGATTTTAATCCACAAAAACCTAGAGTGGGGGTCAGTCGAAACCAGGTATACCGAACCCTGGAGCCTATCCCTGATAAGAGCAACAACACCTCCTGAACCTTGAACCCCCCCAAAGCACCGAGTGAGTTGTCAACAACTGGACCACCAGAAGTAATCTAAGATAACTGGTAAGGCCTGCTCAGGACTCGTGCGTCTCACAAATAAGAATGATATCATGTCTGCAAATCACATCAAAAAGGACCCTGGGGTAGACCACATCGTACCATTGCAATTCCAGCAAGCTACAGCTAGCTTATCTGCCACCCCCCTTCCATGTCGATGGAGTCATTTGCTAGGAAAGGGTTTGGACCACCCAGGTGGGGGAGAGTCCCTAATCACTGCATGCAAATTAGGAATAACCGCCCATTTGTTGGCTTTCCTAGTCGCAGCTACTTGTTCCGTTGCTTTCTTCAATTCTTCAACCTAGAGTCGTGTAAGGTCCTCATCAAGGTATATCTTGTCCTGAAGAGTAAATAATTTCCGTTTGGCCCTCAACGCCTTCATATGCTCTTCCGCATTTTTGAAGCGTATAACCAATGTGGAGTCTGGAGAAAACCATGCTCTCTCAAGAGTAATGTCTGTTAACTCAAGAGTGTTGTGAATGAAGGCATTTTCAACTTGAAATGGATCACCTGAGATTGAGCGCTTTTGCATTATGAATCCTTTCTTCTTCAAATTTAGCCTGGATAGTCAACTCAACTATGGGGGGGGGCAGAGTTCTTTCCAGCTACAACCTGAACCCAAGATTGTTGGTCGGCTAGTTTTTGGCTTTGTGTAGTTGACGCTTCCTTGACACGTTCTTGTTCAGCAAGAACAACCTATTCATCTCGAATTTTTAAAATTTCAAAGTGTAAATTCGCAAAATTCTGAGGAGGTTGTTCGGTATGTGCAGTCTGCAATTGAGTAATAATGGTTTGCTAATCCTGAAGTTTATTTTGGAGGTACGTGATAATGCGGCTACTGTCTTTCACTTGGTCTTGCAAGGATAGTATAATGCTAGCTTGTGTGTCTAGCTATTTCTGAAGAGAATTAATCTATTTAGACAAACGTTGATATGAAACTGTAGTGTGAAGGCGTTGGAAAGATTTAAGGGGAGAAGCCCGCGTCTCATCCATTCTTCCTTCATCATGAATCCCCATAACTACGCTAGAAGCCCTAGGGCCACTCAAGAAATGACAACGTTAGGGCTCGCTATCACGCTTGAAAAACCCCTTGTTCCTTGTTTTGCCCGTGACACTATTCACCCCATGACACTATTCACGCCACGACATTGTTCACCCCGCGACACTGTCTATTGTTGAGCAACCAACTATAATACAACAGAAAGTATGGTTATAGAGCTAAAGAGTACAGAAGCGAAGAAGCTATCAACGGAAAACCCAAGCATAGCAGCCAAAAAGGGGTTCCAAAACAGGAAATGCAACCAAGCAAAGAACATGAAATAGTTCAGGTAAAATTGGAACAAGATGAAGAACCTGCAGTAGAACTTGATGCTGCAAAAGAATATGAATTACAGAGAGATTCTGAAGAGGAATATTCAGAGGAAGAAGGTGAGGAGGAAGCTGAAGATGCAGAACCTGGAACTCCAATTTTGAGGCGAACAGATCAAGTGAGAAGACTCCCAGAAAGGTATAGCCCTTCAAATTTTTGTTCTGCATTTAATTTATCAGTTATTGATGAATAACCCAAGACTGTAAAGTAGGCACTTCAGTCAAGTGAGAATAAGTCTTGGAAAAGGGCTATGGAGGAAGAAATGGAGTCTTTGGATAAAAATAAGACATGGGATTTGGTGAAACTAACCCTGGAAGAAAACTTGTTGGTTGTAAGTGGTTATTCAAGAAAAAGTACAATGTAGAAGGAAAGTTGAAGAAGTACAAAGCTTGCTTGGTAGCAAAAGGAATTTTTCAAGTTGAGGGAATTGACTTTGGTGAGATTTTTTCTCCTGTGGCTAAACTAACATCAATTAGAGTTTTGTTGGCTATTTTTGCTGCTTTTGATTTTGAAATAGAACAGATGGATGTAAAGACAGCTTTTCTACATGGTGAACTTGATGAAGATATATGTCACAACTAGAATGTTTCAGGATAAAAGGTAAGGAGGACTTGGTATGCAAGTTGAAGAAGTCTCTTTCTAGATTAAAGCAATCTCCAAGAATGTGGAACCAAAAATTTGTCAAGTTTGTTTTGACACTTGGGCTTGGAAAAAGCAAAGCACATCCGTGTGTTTATTTCAAAAAGGAATGTGAAAATTTTGTTATTATTGTTTTGTATGTGGATGACATGTTAATTGGTAACAATAAGGAGATGATAAAGTTACTAAAATCTCAGTTATCTTTTGAATTTGACATGAAGGATTTGGGTGCTGCAAAATTTATTTTGGGTATGGAAATAATAAGAAATCGTGCAAATAGACAGTTGTGGTTAAATCAAAGGAAATATATTGATTTGATACTACATAGGTTTATGAAGCATGATTGTAAACCAATATGCACTCCATATCTTGTTGGTCAAAAGTTATTTGTTGAACAGTTTCCTAAAACAAATGACGAAATTGAAGAAATGCATCATGTTCCTTATGTCAGCGTTGTTGGTAGTCTAATGTATGCAATGGTCTGTACTAGACCTGATATTGCACATGCAGTGGGAGTAGTTAGCAGATATATGTCCAATCCAAGAAAGGAACATTGGACTGCTATGAAGAGGATCTTTAGATACTTGCGTGGAACTACATATTATGCTATCTGTTACCAAGGAAAATCTGGAGACAATAATATTGTAAATCTACAAGGCTTTGTGGATGCTGAATGGGCTGGAGATCTTGACAAGAGAAGATCCACGAGTGCTTATGTGTACAGGTTTTTTGGAGGGGCGGTAAGTTGGATGAGTAAAAAGCAATCAATGGTTGCTTTGTCCACTACAGAAGCAGAGTACATTGCAGCAACTCATGCCTGTAAAGAAGCAGTGTGGCTACGAAGGTTGTGTTCAACAGTTGTTTTCAAGCAAAAAGCTGTGAGAATTGACAGTGACAGTCAGAGTGCAATATTTTTGGCAAACAATCCTGGTTTTCATGAATGGTCAAAATATATTGATATCAAGCACCATTTTGTGAGAGAGATGGTTGAAGAGAACCGGGTGATGTTGGAGAAAGTTGATACAGAGAAGAATATTGTTGATTCGTTAACAAAAGATGTACCTGCTCAGAAATGTTCTTTGTGTAGAAGATCTATGGGCATGGTTGCCCTCGACAGTTGACAATGGCAGTTTTAGCCACTATGGAAAGTATTCAACGAGTGGGAGAATGTTGGAATTGTGCAAAATATTTTCCATGTTATTCAGGTGGGGTTAACTCTAAGAGGACTAAACCCTCTGCTCCTATACTCGTCGGGGTTTAAGCTATTTTTCAGACCCATATGGGCAGTTTTGGGTTAATATATAGTCGGTCCATGGTTTTGCGCCCATGGTATTGTAATTCCCCTTCTTGTGTTGTTGGTATATAAAACAACACTTGAATGAGGGTTTGATAAGTGGAATGCGTAAGCAATGTAATCACAAGCGAAAGCAAGTGAAACATGGATAAGGATATTATTGTATTGGAGACGGTCAAGTTTATACAATAAGAAAATATTCTTGTTGGGATTTTTTGCCCAGAAGGGTTTCCCAAGATAAATTCTTGTGTAATGTGTTTCTTCTTTGTTTTTCCTTTGATTTCACACTTACTACTTTTCTAGATTTCGTTTATCGGGGTATTCTTTCTCTTCAGATTGGATGACTCGGTAAGCAAAACATCCCTAACATTATTCAGGCGTTATAGTATTCATGAATGAAAATTGGAAGAAAACTTGAAAATTACATCGAAGAATGGGAAAAACAAGGCGCACTGGTCAAGGCAAGAAGCAAACGAAAAACAGGGCACACGGAGCAGAGCACTCTAAACGAGGCACGTCGAAGTGGGGCATTGTAGAGCAAACACTTAGCGCTTTTCATGCAGTCTTGGTCTTGTTCACTCCTATATCTTCACTCATCATCGCTTTTCTTCTTCCATGAAAAAACGAGATTCACAAATCGCAAGTTAGGCAAGATTTTGGATCAATACAAGCGGAGTCGCCATTTACATGAAAATTATGAATGAGGTTATTAAAACTAAACTAAAAAGCAACTCTTAAATTTTCAATGCAAGAAAGATTTGTATGTTTCGTGCGTGTTAGTATACACAGGAACCTTTATTGGAGATCTAAAAGGATATGAAGTATACTTGTATAGATCTACAATATTATGTGCGGATGGAGTGAGATCGATTTCATACCGAAATCACAGTCATGTGTCCCACTAGGCATGCCAAAACTGTTGAACACAAAAATCGTCAAGTGTGATTTGCGCTTATGACCACAGTTCAACAAATGGATGGGGAGGGTTTTACTATCCCCAACCTCCGGTTCTTGGGTTGGTTCCCTTATAACTAAGCTGAAAAAATAAAGGAACTGATCTAAGTATGCAAAAAACAAATCTAATCTACTTTATTAAAAGTATGCTTTTTTGAAAGAGTAAAGGTTAGATGTTGGATCTAACATCTATGAACTCCAATTCCAATGGGCATATCATCGTCAGACCATTTATTATTACTACTATGCAAAGGACACAAGAGGGTGTTGTCTTCATGGAAGATGATGCAGATTGCCGCCTTTAAAATCCTTGACACATGAGCAAGAGTGATCCCTGGCCTCAATTACAGCAATTCCCAATGCTGAAAATCTCCTCTACATACCTCCTCTTGTAGTTCAAGTTAGCAGAATGAACGAGAATTTATGCAATTAAAAAGCACAAACAAAGCATCCTCATCAAGCCACTCTCTCTCTCTCTTTGAGAATAACCTTTTTGTTGGTTATCAAGATGCTTTTACAACTGCCCTTCACAAAACAGCCTACAAATCTTCAGAAGCTTGGAGTGCATGAGATGTATTAAAAACTATCCGTATCTAATGTTTTTTTTTTTTTTGTGAAAAAATACTTCATATTATCAAAGAATCAAGGAATACAAGAGATAGTCAAAGGCATGACAGCAACTTGCGAATCAGCAACAAGCAATCAGACCTCAACGATCTGTCCATTCTAAGGCAATCTTTTAAAATGCTACTCCTAAAAACATGAATCTGATCAGCAATCATCCTACAAGCACTACTAATAGTATGGTCTACCCCTATATGATCAGTTTGGAACACAATATAGCATCTGTCCTTCCAGATGGAAAAAAGGACACTAACTCTAACAAAATGCCAAAAGATACAGAGATAACGAGGACACTTGGGGGAATCCCCAAACAAGACTAGCTGCCACCATAAAGGACCCGAAATGACAGAAGAGTAAGCAGCCCCAATCTCTTTCCAAACTTTTCTGGCTCGAGGACAGTCCCAGAAGATGTGCTTGATAGTTTCACTCCTCCCACACGTCGAACAGCTATCCGACGAAAGCAACCATTTGGCCAACCTCGCTTTGCTCTGAAGACCCTGCATAAGAACTAGCCAAGCAAAAACCTTCAGCTGCATAGAAACCCGCAAGCCCCAAACACTAGTCAATCTTTTCCTCCATTTCTTGGCCGAATATTTAGTACCCCATCTGGCATTAAGCACATCTCCAAATGGCACAGGCGGCACCATGAGCAGATACAGTCTAGAAGAGTTGAAGCACCAAATAGGCTTACCATAGTGCCATCTCCAGTCTCTCCAAATGGGACCAGGCAATGGAAAATTGCAGGTTGCTACGTATTATGGCTGGTTTCTTCGATTGCTCAAGGTAGAAACACCGCAGCAGGACAAGTGGTGGAATCTTCTAGTTGTTTTCGAGATCATGGTGGCTTACTGCTACTGACTTGGTCTTGATCAGTTGTGTGTGGAATCTGGCTAGGAGTGTGAAGATGAGGTCTAGCTATGAGAGTATGAGCTCCTGTTTTATGTTAAGATTGATAGGAATTTGCGAGGCTCCAGGTGGGCTGGAGAGATTGGAAATTGGATATTGATGGCTCGAGAAGAGTTCCTTTGGTGGGCTCTTGGTATGGGTTGTTGGCTGTCTGACGGTTTTCGTGGCCCTTTAAGATTTTTGCTTCCGACATTCCTGTTTTACTGATACAGGGTCTTCTACCGTATCTTCTGTTTTTACCATTCTCTTTTGGCTGAACAGCTATTCCAGAAAGCAAGTTTAGATGTAGAGACATTCCTGAGTAATCTTCAGTTTCCCTTCCAAGCAATGAGAGAACAGTAGCTTCATATAGGTTGTTACATATCCCATCTTACTTTGTCTTTTCAAGTTTTATGTTAAGACTTATTTTATCTTTTAAAGCTGTGTAAGACAGAAAGCCTTTCAAATATTCACATCAAACGATACCAGTTGGACAATTTCTATATATTTTTTTAAACACAGACAATTCAGAGAACCATTGAGTCCACAAGGGTTATTTCAAGGGTCAATACAAGTTTCTTGCAACTATTAACAAACATGCATTCCCAGCTCAGTTAGTTTGTGGAAGGTGTGCAAATTCTTCTTCTAAAATGCCTGTGCTATTAATTGCAATACAGATTCTTTGGAATCGTAAAGGAAATATGCAATGTGGACAAAAGGTGTGGCATTTATATTGGTTCCACGGCACCAAATGAAGCAAGGAATTTGTCGTCATATGGGAGCCTATGGTTGAAGATCCATCTATTGCACAATGACAAGTACAAGTATGCCATGTGCTTGGTGATGTCACACTTGGTGGGCATATTGAGAACTTTAGAGATCCCAACATGGCTTGTGCCATACATGCGAGTGATCATGGATGAGATAAGCTTTGATTGGGCCTTGTAACTGTCAAAGCATGCACATGGATTCCTACAGGGAGGGGCAGATAATTTCCCTATGATGTTTCACATCATTGCATTAATGCTAGATGCAGCATGAGTTCAAAACATGCATGTAGCAAAATGGAGACAGCTGCTCAATGTCATGGATGGGACACCGGCAATGTCTTGTTTGGTGAATGTTGCACGTAACTTACAGCATCAACAATAGCATGCTAGTAGCGGTATAGGAGCCGTGAGTGGCTCATGCTGCAAGGCGAAGGACTCATGAAGAAATTCTTCAAAAGAAGAATATGAACAAGAGGAAGAGGACAATGACAAGGATGAGCTATGTATTTTACTCACAAGTGTTACTAATGCATGTTCTCATCCAATTGAATCACACTAGACAAATGCCTTCATATGAGGATTTTTAACATTAGGTTCCATATCCAATACAAAATTATTTTAAACAAATGCAATGAAAATTCAAATGCCAAGCAATATTCGAAGGCATCTAAAGAAAGATCTATGCAATTGTACGAATTAGGGCCAATGACTTAGATGTAGAAATAAGTGAGATTTTATGATTATAGTATTGTATTATTATTATTATTTATTTCTTTTTTCTTTTTGTGGCAGAGGTAACATAAAATTGCATTCACATTAGCTGCTGTAACTCTCATGTTCTTTAAGTAATATAAGATGCATTCCCCCCACCACAACCACCCCCCCCCCCCCCCAACAACTAAAAAATAAAATAAAAAGTTGATTCAATGATGATGGCATAAGCTACAAAGTTCAAATTATGAATGATTACGAAAAAGATTGTTATCAGTTTTTCTCGATCTCCGTTCATATTGCGGCATGTCTTTGGTTTCAAGCTTTCCTGTAATAGATAAACACGTAATTGGTCGTCTCCCTCTGATTGAAAGCCTACTCAATGCCATAACAAGATGATGACACCAAAATATTAATATCCTTTCTCATCCGTTTAGTTTGAGGTTAAACACAAAAAGATATAGACATGCTTGACCTGAACCCCAAGAGAGGCTTGACAGAAGAAGAGTAAGTTATCGAGCTAGAAATGCCAAAGTAATAGATGTGTGATATTTCTACCCTTGAATTACTAACTTACTAACTTATTGTGTACCTTCTATGAATAGTCCTAAGATTAAAATGTGCAAAGGTAAAAATAACACATTTGAAACTCATAAGATTAACAGTAAGAGTAACACCACACCAATCATTGAAAAAAATTTATGCAGAGCTTACCTCTAATTCATTTTCATCTACAAAAATATTTGGCAAGGCATCAATTCTGTGAATTGCAGAGAGGCTTGAATTCTCAATTGGCACTACAGATTCACGTGGTAGTGGTGAACATTTAGAAGTACTCGTCACATTTTTCTCTACACTACCAATAAATCCAACCATGAGGGATGATGGAAAAGGCCATGGTTGAGTAGCAACATATCTACAAAAAAGAAATGGACCAAGCCACAATTTAGTAAATTCAATATCCTTATATAACAAGCTGAATTCATCATGAGTATACACAATGCACTAAAAATATCTGCACATTTCACCACCTTATGCTACTAGTATCTACAGTTATGCCAGCCTCTTCTTGTATCTCCCTTGCTATAGCCATTTCAAATGTCTCTCCAATTTCAACAAAGCCTGCCAATACAGAATATCGATTTGGTTCCCATTTACTCTGCATTAGACCAAAGAAAAGTCATTATTTAGCAAGATTGCATCCCCATCATATATTTCAATGTATCTTCCATTGCCTCTTCAGAAAAGAGCATACAACAATTCAAGAGTGAGTAGAGAGAGCACATAGATTAATGTCAATAAGGTCAAAAGCCCATTGGACTGAAATAATATACATCTTTAGAACATATTAATTTTTCTCTACAAACAATTATAATTTAAAAGGAAAGTCAAACTTTATGCTATAATAAGCATGGCTATAGTCAAATCCAGGAATGAAACTGTAACTATGTCTTTCTTATGTTGCCTGTTTGCAAAAATAAGATGATTGTCAAAGCAACAACCCTTGCCTTGAACAAATGAAACTATCGTGCTATGCACTACCTTCTCTATACGTGCACACTTCATGGAAAAGCAAGGACAACAGAAGTGGTTGACAATCAAGCTGCAAAAACAGCCAAGGCCTTGTAGGAGCAGGTAAAGACATGTTTAACACTGCTTGAGGGAGAATTCAACACCAAAATGATCGACACTCCTCTACTAGAGGAGGAGGATCTTGCAGTCTGGGTCACTGAGAGAGCAAGATAGAAATGTTGGAACTAACATCCTACAAAATTTGTACTAAAAGCACCAAAAATTGCAAGCCCATGCCAAAATTACTTAAAATTTAACTGGGGCAGAAATCAGACACCTGTAAGGCATTGTAAAACATGTGAGACCTTTTATAGGATATGGTTAAAGATGTCCAATACACTAGTTAAGGCTGTTCCCATGGATAGCCGTATATTGGTAAATGGAACTTGACAAGAGTCTTTTTAAGAGATGGAAGAAATTGAAAGATGCATTTGAAAAGGAGTTCATATGATTGAGAGATAACAAGGAGATTGTGGACAGAAACTATAATACCAAACAAGACAAATCAAATGTGGTTTGCACATATAACAGAAAATTGAAGGAACTAAAAGTGGACTAGGGAACACTATAGCAAAGAGACTCTCAAAGTAATCCTAATAGCGCATTAAGGAAATCCTTCTGAAGTATAGAATCAAGATGAAGATAGAGATCCCCAACCATACAAAAAGTAGCATATAAGAGAGCAATGAACCTCAAAAATAAGGTCAATAATAATGCACAAGAACATGGTTTCTTAGTTAATCCGATGAGGAAGAGTGAGATGAGCCCACCTGGATTGAAGCATTCTAAAAACACATGATACAGATGTTCAAGGAAATATATAGAAGACACCAATAAAAAGAAACAAAGTTTGATATACATAGGACAGAATACAAGGTCATAATAAGTGCAAATTGTTCCAACAATGTTTCCAGTAATATTTGTCAAAGTTTCCATGCACTTACTGAAAGACTACCCATTCAATTCAAAAAAGAGGAAAGATGCTCAAGTCTTGCTCACACAGGGCTCCATATCAAAAGGAGCCACAAGTGGCACCCATAGGAAACAGAAGGAAATAATAATTGTCAATATCAGTAAAGCAAGTGGAAATAGAATTCAATACAATGCAAATGCCAAGCCAATCATTCAATGCCAGAAATTTAATGAATAGGGTCACTTCATGTGCAGATGCCCTAAACAACAAGATAACAACCCAAATTTATATGCTAGTGACACAAACCAAATTACCATAATGATAATAATGTCCTAAAAAGGGGCTCAGAATATGAATCCATTTCAAGTTGAAGAAAGCATGACAGTAAAAAGGGTGCAAACCATGAAGGTTGCATGCCAGAAGCACACACTGAAATACAAAAGTTATGATGAACGAAGAAGCTAAAGCTGATGTGTTGCAGTAGTTTAATGTTGCACTGGCTTCAAGCAGCAATCATTCATAAAAGATGATAGAAAATCCCACACATGCATTAGACGCAAGGTGACTGTTGTCAATTTTGCCACATTTTGTCTAAGGGGTAAAATTTTGAACTGTTGCCATGGTTTTTCCTGTTTAGATCCACTTTCTCCTCTGAAATCTCCAGCATTGACCCTCCCCTGGCATTTTCATGGCGCTAAGGCGCGGCAAGAAGGCCCACCTTTGATGCATAATCCAAGTTCGGAGCAGCTTTGCTCGAAAAAGCATAAGTAAAAGAGCAGCTTTGCTCAAAAAAGGGGCCGAACCTCAGTTTCGCTCAGTTTCGAAGCGAAAGACCACTTTCAGTTTTCGAAAACTGGCTAAGGCAGCCAGGGCTCAACTTCGCCCTAGAAGGTAGCAAAGTTGAGCTTCGGACCTTGCCAAGGGCGAAGTACAGCTCGGGAAAGGAAAACATTTCCAAGGCAAATCAGCCTCAACTTCACCCAAACTATTGGCGAAGCTACACTTCGGGCCCCAAGGAGAACGAACCTCAGCTTCAGGAGTAATCGAGGCGAAGGCACACTTCGAGCACTGCTTCCTCCGAAAAACGTCTAAGGCAAAATTCAGCCTCATCTTCGATCATCTTTCAAGCGAAACCCAGCTTCGGGCTCTCCCTCCGGCAAAGCATCCATAGCCAGCAAAGAGGTGCTCCAAGCAAAAAGTTGAGCCTGTCTTCGCTCCTCAGCCTAGCGAAGCTCCATTTCGGGCCCTTTCTTCGGCGAAGCTCCATTTCGGGCCTAACTTCGAGCGAACTGCATCCAATAAAAGTCCATTTTGGACTTAGACAAAAACTGCAAGCTGAAGCACCCCTCCCCCCACTTCCAGCGAACTCCCATTTTCGGGCATCATCTCCGACAAAGCTGCATTTCGGGCCTAATTTTCAGCGAACCCTCCCCAGAGCATTTTTTCAGCGCTAAGGCTGCATCCGAAGGGCGCGCTTCCAGAGAAGGAGAAGGTAGGTGGGAATTTAAGGCGCCTCCATGGCGCACGAATTTGGGTCTCCTGCCCATCCCATCGAAACGGCGCTGTCAGGTCCGGGAAAGCCCCTTAGGGCAGACTCCACCAACCGCAGTAATGAGACAAGCATTCCCAGCGATAAAACCTGTCCGGAGCCACGCCTCATAACTGCAGATACGGGTGAGCCGCATTCCATGAATGCACTGTCATCTGACGAGGGTCAAATCTCAGCTGCCCCAGCAACTTTTAGGGTTTGTCATTAATGTTACAGAGGTGAATTCCTCTATAAAAACCAGCTCAATGTAATGTAATCGGGGGGGAACGTTCTGCTAGAGAGCTGCTGTACTTAAATTCTGCATCAATATTAAGACTCCTGGTTCTGATTCTGGACTCCTTTTCTGTGTATGATGCCTTCTATCATTATTTCTATTAATTTTGTTTCTTTATATGCATGTTGTAATTCTGCAATCTGGATTTAAGTGTGTGATAAAGAGCAAAATCTGGAATTATTGAAGGATACATATCAGAGAATATTTCAGTGTTAGTTTCTGTTATATTCATAGTATTGATTGTTGCTGATTTAAGTAGAAGTTAGTAATTGTGCTGCTTGTTCTTCCCCTTGGAACCATCTGGCCTGTGGCCATATTTCCCTATTTCTTTCAGTTATTTGCATCCCTTTCAGCAATTTCCCAATTTCTTTCCAGTTCCCTAATCTGAAACCCCAGTGTAGTGTAGTATAGGAGCCAGCCTTCTCTGGAGATTGGCACGGAAGGCATTCCTTCCTCCCGGCCTTTCAAAGTGTTGGACGGGTCTAGGGCGCATAGACAAACCAAACCCTTTCCTGTGGCAGATTCGTGACCAACAGTTTTTCTGGCACGCCCGGTGGGACGCAATCGTTCCACGTTGTAGCGGTATTGAGAAGTGATGTTCGTCTCAGTACTGTCAAATCTGAACATCTGGCGACTCTGCTGAACTCGGACACCTCCAAGTCTCGAAGACCAGTCTAAAAAATCACGTCTTCATGCGTACGAGATGGAGAGCTAGAAACGCAGAAGAAGAAATCGAGTTCTATGAGCTTGACATTAACGCTCTGGGAGAGCATCCTAGAATAGTCAGGCCAAATATCTCTCTGGACGAGGCATCTTCGCAGGAAGCTGTTGTTGCTGCGCAGACTCCAACTCCAGACAGCACAGCGACTAGCTGGCCCCCGAATCCTCCAAATTCTCTAGATCATCAGGGCATTCCGGTTCCACCTAACGTTCAACTAGGTGCTTCGGGCATTCCGACTATTCCTGTTCAACCGAACCAGCCATTGCCACCGCCATTGCAG
This sequence comes from Wollemia nobilis, assembly GCA_028583015.1. Lineage (NCBI taxonomy): Eukaryota > Viridiplantae > Streptophyta > Pinopsida > Araucariales > Araucariaceae > Wollemia > Wollemia nobilis. The sequence goes on from JAQPPZ010001195.1 coordinate 24,141,764, forward strand.
CCGAATCCACCTAATCCTCCAAATCCAAACGCACATATGGCGCAACCAAATCCACCCCAGCAGTTCTCGGCCTGGAACCATTCAGGGCCTCTGACCTTGGCAGCACAAGCCCAGATCCCAGCTGCGGCACTAAAAGCCATTCCCACCTACGATGGTACCGGGAAAACGGCGTACGAGCATGTCCAAGACGTCGCTGCTCTGGCTACCATCCACGGCATCACGGAAGAGAATATTATGGTGAGATTGCTAGTCCTGTCCCTCAGAGGAAAGCTCCTTTACTGGTACCGATCTTTGCCAGCCGGTACCATTACCTCTTGGGATCAATTGGCTGAGAGGTTGATAAAGGGATTCAACGAATCGACGGACCCTTTCTCCTTGTTCCACCAGTTCACAACCATCCAGAGACATCCGCAGGAGGAAGTCCCTGATTTCAACGTCAGATTTGCTCGGACCTGGCAGAGGGTCCCCGACGGCCTTCGGCCGACCTCTGAGCAAGCAACGTTTTATTTCCTCAGAGCTTTCAATTCAGACATCAGTATGAACATCCGGTACTCTGGTATCAATACCTTCCCGGATTTGTATACGCAGGCGCAGAAGGCAGAGGCTGACTTGATTGCCATTGGCAAACTCCCGCCAAAGCCGACAATGCCAATCTTCCCCGATTTGCCTCAGTACCAGTACCCCAACGCGGCCGCTCAATCTCCTCTTGCACCTTCTATGTACCCGATTCCATCATGGAATCCAAGCCATGCACCTGCTTTTCCGCAATTTCCCACTCCCACAACTCCACAGCTTCCTCCGCCTCCACAATATCCGGCATTGCCCCCACCCATGGCGCTGCCGCTACCAGCACCTGCGAGCATTGACCCGCAAGCGAAGCTGTTGCAAGAGGTACAATCTATCAACTCCGTTGTAAGGACAATGTCAAATGAGATAGTTGTCCTCAAGAAGAAGCAGGCTCAACAAGAATTCCAGCCAAGGAGATTTCCTCCTCCGGCGATCACAAGAGACCAAGCAACTCCGACTGTTAGGCCCCCCGGGAGGAATGCAGCCATTTTGAGCAGTGAAGAGCCAAGCACATCAGACCAGGTGTACTGGTGCTCCACTTGCAACGACCCGCACGGAGAGGACACTTGCATGGTCCACCTAAATTACATCCAGACGTTGGCTGGTAGCATCCCCAGTGAGCAGGTCAATATGATCAGAGAGGCGGACCGTAACCTCATGATCCCCGCAGATGAACAAGTCTCAGTTCTTACCAGAACTGGGAAGAAACCCATTGAGGTGGACGCGGCCCAGATGGAGCCTCTGAAGGTGTACGCTCGCCGCGAAAAGGAGCAACCGCCAGCGAAAGCTCCAGATAAAGCTCCCTTACCCCCGTCGGCGAAAGAGAAACCCCTGTCGGCGAAAGCGCCAGTACTGCAACCTCAAGGCGAAACCAGAGAACAGGCCAGGGAGAAGCTTAAGTACCCGTCACTGACGAAACGGCAGAGGGTCGAGGCCACGCAGCAGTACCGCACTAAGTACGAAGCCGCGAAAGAGCCAGAAGTGTCCACTGCTTCGGCTTATAACATAGTCGAAGAGCTGAAGAAAACTCCCGCCAAGGTAAGTCTCTATGATGCCCTACAACTCCCTGGACAAGTTGACTTGTTACAGGAATCGCTGAAATCTACAAAGGGAGAAAAGCTGACCCAGCCCGTGCTGGCTCAAACTCTGACCGCCTCAGCCACAGGCAAAAACAGGCCACCGTCGTTCTATCTGTCTCTCCGAATGGAAGGGTGGGTCGTGCACAATTGCATGATCGATTCTGGTGCAGCGACCACCGTCATGCCAAGAGCAGTGTGCGAAGCAATGGGCATGGAATATACGCGGAGCAGTCCGGTGTTCTTCAACTTGACGGGACTCCTGTAAAGACAGTAGGCGTCATCAAAGATATCCCCATCCAGTTGCACAAAATGCCTCAGATTGTTGTAATCCAGGAGGTCGTAGTTGTCGATCTAGAACCGTATTTTAGCATGTGCCTCTCAAGGGAGTTCACTGCTAAGCTGGGGGGTTACCTCTCTCTGGACTACTCGCACTTGGAGGTTCCATTCAAAGGGAGAAAGGTAAAAATCTACAATGAGAAACCCTCCACCTTCCTCATTGAGAAGATGGCCGAGGATGGGCAGCAGGACGATTCAGTCCACCTGATGACCGAAGAGCTGAAGGAGGTGGACCTGATAGAAGAGTCCCTGGAGGAGCTTCGGACAGAAGACGAGTTCTTCCTAACTGACTTTAACGCCATGATTGAATCAGAGATAGGATGTTATTCTATCACCAAGCCTGAAAAAGCGAAGGAGGCAACACCGGAAGATAAGGGCCCTGCTCCGGATGAGTTATGGAAACTCTTCTTTGATGGTGCCCGATGCAAAAACGGCGTCGGGGCAGGAGTTGTCTTGATCTCTCCCTCCGGAGAACAAAAGGACTACTGCTACAGACTCGCCTGGAGTTGTACCAACAATGCGGCGGAGTATGAAGCCCTGTGTTTAGGTTTGAAGAAGGCAGAGAAGCTGGGAATCAAGCAACTGCAGATTTTTGGAGACTCAGAGTTAGTCTGCAAACAAGTCACCAATAAGTGCGTCTCAAAACAACACTATCTCAAGGCGTACCGCAATAGGGTATGGGACCTGCTGGAGTCTTTCGAGGCACTGAATGTCCAAGCTATCTCGCGGGAAAAGAATAAGCACGCAGATGTCTTAGCGTCTATTGGAGCCAGATACTCCCCGGCTGATGACATGATGCAAAAGCCGAAGGCGGTAAGAACCATTTACAGGCCTTCTGTGCCTGATAGGGACACCCACTGGCAGGTGTTCGACAGTGATGAGCAAATCGTCAATTTTTTGATCCATGAAGCAAGCACAATCGAAGGTAGAGACCCTGATGACGAGGAATATGAGGGGTTGATACAGTTAAAAAATAACCATGTCCCGAAAGGGCTAATCACTCTAGAAAGTCTATTTGATCAGAATGATAGAGCAATTGCTCACAGAATCAAAGTAGACGAAAAGCAATACAAAGAGCTCGAATTGGAGCCTGGAAAGGTCATCAAAGTCGGAGCAGATTGTACTCCTGAAGAGCTGGAGCAGATCCGGGTCCTGTGCAGAGAATATCCAGACATTGTTGCCTGGTGCTACCAAGATCTGAAGGGGTACGACAGGGAGGTCATACAACACACCATTGAGCTGCAGGAAGGAGTCAAACCTTGCAGGCAGAAGCAGAGGCCCGTCAACCCCAGGATCGAGGTTTTGATGAGGGCAGAGCTCCTGAAGATGCTCGAGGCGAAAATCATTTACCCAATCAAGCACTCTTCCTGGGTTGCCAATCTGGTTCCTGTCCGAAAGAAAAATGGAGACATTCGCTTGTGCGTTGATTTCCGAAACTTGAACCAGGCTTCGCTGAAAGACCACTACCCGCTCCCGCAGATCGACCAGATCCTCCACGTAGTGGCAGGAGCACAACGCTTCTCCCTCTTGGACGGTTTCTCTGGATACAACCAGATTTGGGTAAAAGACGAAGATCAGCATAAGACGGCGTTCACCACCAAATGGGGGACGTTCGCTTATCAGCGTATGCCCTTCGGCCTCTCAAACGCAGGGGCCACCTTCCAGAGAGCCATGGACTTGGCGTTCGGCGAACTGCTAAACCGCATCATTGTCATCTATTTGGATGATATGACCGTGTTTTCACACAAGAGAGAGGAGCATGCCTCGCACCTGCGACAAGTATTTGAAAGATGCCGAGAATTCGGTATATCCATAAACCCGAAGAAGTCTGTCTTCGCGGTAAAAGAAGGAAAATTGTTGGGCCACGTCATCTCAGAGAAGGGGCTTGCTGTTGACCCTGACAGGGCGGAGGCCCTCCTCAAACTCCCACTACCAGTAAATAAGAAAGGCCTGCAGTCTTTCTTTGGCCAGATCAACTTCGTGAGGAAGTTCGTGCCCGATTTCGCCCAGGTTGTCAAGCCGATGACCGAGCTCCTAAAGAAAAACGCCGAGTTCAGTTGGACAGAAGAGAGGAAGAAGGCGTTTGAAGAAATCAAGGCCCGGATTGCCCAAGCCCCTGTGTTGGTCAACCCTGACTACTCTAAGGACTTCATCCTTTACGCAGTCGGAGAACCTGAGAGCTACGCAACAGTTCTAACGCAGAAAGGAGAAGACGGCGAGGAGCGCCCAATAGCATTCTTGAGCCAGGTTATCCAGCCTCATGAAGAAAGGTACAACTTTATTGAGAGGCAAGTACACGCGGTCATGAGGTCCCTGAAAAAGTTTCGACACTTCGTCTCCCAGAGCAAGACAACAGTGTATGTTGTTCATCCAGACGTAAGGAATTTTATCATCCAGGGAGAAATGGGCAACAAGAGGGCTGGTTGGGTTACTAAAATCCAGGAGTTTGACATTGAAGTCCGACCCACCAAGCTGATCCGCGGTCGGGCATTATGCCAGGAACTCGCAAAAAGCGCTGCTGCAGAAGTAACAACCTGCCAGTGGGAAGACCCAGTGTTAGAAGGCAACTTCGCCAACCAATCTGCGGACAACGGTGACTGGACGGACGACTTGATCCATTACTTCAACACCGGGAGATGCCCAGACCGTCTCAATGCCTCGCAAAGGAGAAGGTTCAGACTCCAGGCCCGCAGGTATGTATTGCGCCCAGATGGGCTGTTTTTCAGGAATATTGATGAGGTTCTCCTAAGATGTGTTAGGGGAACCGAAAAAGAGAAAATCCTCGACGAGTTCCATTTCGGAATGTCGGGGGGCCACTTTGCAGGAAGGCCGATGGCCTTGAAAATAATCAGAGCGGGCTATTATTGGCCCACAATTTTTGCCGATGCTTTCTCAGTCAGCCGGAAGTGCGACAGGTGCCAAAGATATGCCGGCCGAAACAAAAATGCCCCTTTACCCCTGCACCCGATCCAGGTCGAAGCACCTTTCCAGCAATGGGGCTTAGACTTCATCGGGGTAATATCGCCAAACTCTTCGGCGGGGCACAAATATATACTGACTGCCACGGACTACTTCACTCGATGGGTCGAAGCAGTGCCGACCAAGCATGCTGACCAGGAAGTAGTCATTTCCTTCTTGGAGAAGTTGATTACCCGCTTCGGGGTTCCAGACGCGATCGTGACGGATAATGGCCCTTCCTTCATAGGTGCCAAACTCAGTGAGTTCGCCAGCAAGTATGGAATCTACTTAAAGGCCTCTTCCAACTACTACCCGCAGGGGAATGGCCTGGCAGAGTCTACTAACAAGAACTTGCTAAAGATTCTGAAGAGGACCCTGGAGAGCAACAAGCGGACGTGGCATCTGCTTCTGGACCAGGCACTATGGGCAGATCGCACCTCCATTAAGAAGTCTATCAAGACGTCACCGTATTCGTTGGTATACGGGAAAGAGGCAGTTCTGCCTACTCATATCGAGATGCCGACACTCCGGATGCTGGACGACGAAAGAGAGGACCTGGACCCCATGGATGCCAGACTGGCCCAGTTGCTACAACTGGAGGAAGAAAGGGAGAAAGCCTACGAAGCTTTCATGAAGCATACAGAGACCACCAAAAACTGGTTTGAAAAAAGAGCCACCGCCCGCGCCTTCCAGGTCGAAGATTTGGTACTGAAATGGGATGCATGGAAAGCAAAACCGGGAAACCATGACAAATTTGATGCCTTCTGGGAAGGCCCATTCCAAATTTCCCGTGTCAACCAGGTGAACTCTTTCATCCTACAGGACATGGAGGGCCGTACTTTGCCTATACCTGTCAACGGCCTTCACCTGAAGGTTTACCACCGGTGAGAAGCATCCAAAGGTTTTACCCATGTATATAAGTTTATTTTTGTTGTTGTGTTCATTTTCGAATGTATATAAGTTTTCTGCTTTAAGTGAGCGATTGCGCTCCATAATGGAGTATTTTTGTGTGCCCTGCGCTCTTCTCTTTGCCCGATCTCCCAACGGCCCATCAGTCGATGCTCATAAGTGAAGCAGTGGGGAAGGCGTCAGTTATTTTCCAGCAAGAGAGCATTTTTGATGAAGTTGTTGAGCAGGGCTCAATTTCGCTAAATTTTCCGAGCGAAGTCAGGGTTCCCCCTTTTCGGGAGCGAAACCCAACTCCCTCGGAGCAAGAGGAAAAGGGGCCCCTTCGCCCTTGTTAAAAGGTTCTATCTTTTGGGCTTCAAAAAAGGCTAAGGTTCGCTTTACCAACGGCCGAAGAAGAGGTTCGCTAAGGCCTCGCCCCGAAAATGAGCTTCGCTCATCTTAGGGGCGAAAGGGAGGTTTTTCACCCGTTTCCAAAGGTAGGTAGATTTTCGCCCGTTTCTAAGGCGAAAGCGAGGTTCGGCCGAGGTTCCGAGCGAAGATGCGAGTTGCACGGGGGTGAAGCGAAAGGCGGGTTTGAGGACTTGGTTGCAGTGCATTTTGGGAAACAAGGGTTAACTCCGAAAAGGGGAGCGCGAAGCCCCACTTCGGGCGCCTTGGTGAGCGAAACGGGGTTTCGCTCAAATTTTGAGCGAAAGCCCTCCCCTATGAGCCGTTGGGCATAACAAGCATTGGAGCGCGCGAAAAAACGGCGACACCCATTTAAAAACCCAAGGCGCACGTTTTAAAGCAGAGGTGACAGTGTGCATCCCGGAGTGGGTTGTTGGAATAAAAGACAGCGCCTTGGAACCGGAAAACGATGAATTCAGATTTCCAAGGAAGATTGCGAGCCCACGGAAGCTTCGAACCTCGGGATAAGCGAGCGATCATCAATGAGGAAGCGCTGGTTTCCGCCCACTCTCCCTCCGGGCATTTACTCCATGCGTGCGCCATTAATGGGGTGGTTCAGGCCCATGTCCATAAGAAAGGCAGCGCCCCAGAGAAGACGATCACCTAGTTTCCTGAAAATTGCTCTGCGCTGTGCTAGAGGCCCTAAGCAAGAGAATCCGCCAGTGATTGCCAGTGCACCTGTACGTTCCCACGGTTCCCAATGGGCAAGAAGGATGCTGAGAAGAAGGCGAAGGCGCCCAAGGGCGGAAGTTCGGATAAACCAGAGGGCGATAAGAAACGCAGACCAGAGGGTGAGAAGAAGCAGAGAGAGAAGAAGCAGAGGCCGGAGAGCGCAGAGGAGCAGCCAAGGGAAGAACCAGAATCAGAGGAAGAGGAAATTCCCCCGCCCATCGACAAATTGGAAAAAATAAGAGATGGTGTCCTCGCCAAGAGCGTCGAAAAATTGCGACAGACTATTGATGAGAGGTTGGCGAAGGTTTCCTTCGAGAGAAAAAGGACTGTAGCATACTACTCTAACTTGTATTGGTTCTTATGCACTCCTGTGCACAATTGCCCAGAACTGGTGTGTGCTATCGCCAGATTCTATAACCCGCTGACCAGACAAGTGCGGGATGCCAAAGGGAATGTCCTATTCTCAATTTTCTCCGACAGCGTTCAGAATGCCTTTGCTCCCGGCCAACTGCCACCCACAGATTATACTATCCGAACCATCAACACCGGCGAGCAGAGCAACAGGTACCAGCCTACTCCACAGATGCGGTTGTTCATGGAGTCCCAGCTGAGAAAGCAGCTACCGTCCGACCAATGGCCAGAAATGCCCATGTCTCTAAGACATTTCAAATACCCGGACATTTACTCAATGCTAGCATGGGTGTTTGGGCTCTCCACCGACGCAGCGGTGTACCCGTACCAGGTCGCCCTCGCAGAGTGCATCTCACACGGGGAGTTCTACACTCCCGACGCCATGGGGCCAAGAACGAAGCCCGTGTTCTTTGACTGGGCAGACTGGGTGGCGCGCATTCTGCATACTCGGTTGATCGACCTGAGGAAGGGGAAGGATCTGTCTTTCAGGTCCTGTTCCTTCTTGGCCTGGCTGTTCTTTTATCACATGCATAGCAAGTTCACCTTTATCCCCACCAATTGCACCGACAAGGAGGGGAAAGCGTTGCCAGTATATCAGTGGACTCCGGTTCTGTCGAAGGAGTCTTACTACGTTTTCAACCAGGCGTTCCTTGGCCCTGCCCTGGAACTTATCTATGGCCCTTGTCCCCACGTTCCCCGAGCAATGAGAGACGATATGGTGCAATGCAAGCTAGGTGACACTTTCCAACTCACGCAAGGTTTCGTCATCAGAATCTTTGGGTTTACTGGCAAACCCTTTCTGCTGCCATACTACACCACAGACTATCTGTTTGCTCTAGAGATCGCTCGACAAAGTGACTACACGGATGATGCCTATGGCCATGGGAGGAGATGGGAGCACACATGTGATTTCCCTTTCAAATGGGGCGACATTGAAGTCACTGCCACCGGGCAGAACGAGTTCCTCGCGGCAACACTTAAAGACTTTGGCTTGATCGAACTCCCCCAACGGTGGAAGTACGACCCCCTGAACTTATTCAGAGACTTCATTGGGGCGAAAAGCTTCCACATTTGCCCCCGCCCGGAGATCATGGAGCAGCGCAACAACCCATCGGGGCGCGATCTCGAGTGGCATGTAGAAAGGATGCAGTCTCTCCCGCCGTGGCACGATTTTTACCACATAGAGGCAGAATACAACCCATCGCAGAACCCAACGCACGATCCTAACTCCAATTTCTTCAGAAAGATGGAGAACAGATTGAAGGGTTTGGGTTGGTCCGAAGAAAAGATTGCGAACTGGTGGATCATGAGGGTCCACCACAGAAAAGAAACATCTGATAAATCCCTCGTGATTGACAACCAATTCTCCGAACTCTTTGACGCAAACTGCGACACTTGGCAACCGGTCCTATTCATGAACCTTGTGCCTCGAAGCACCCAGAGCTCCGAAAGAGTAGAGGAGTTATCAGAGCAACAGGAGCAGCCGGCCGAACAGGGTGCAGAATCCTGCCATACTGTCGAGAAAAACACGCAGCCATCCACCAAGGAGCAGGATAGGCCAATGAAAAGGCCAGCTGACGAAGCGCAGATGCCACCCCCTAAGGCAAAAAAGCCCCGGATCGTGCTAACTTACTCTTCCGACAAAAACCCTCCAAAGAAGCCTGCCGACACAGGCGCGAGCACAGCTGCGCCCATCGTTGCACTACAGAAGGAGTTAGAAATTGTCAATGTGGAGGCAGACACTCCAGTCGAAGAAGAAGGGAGGGCAAGCCAGAGCCCCATCACGCAGCTATTTACCACGACGGCTCTCACCATGGAGCACGCAGGTACGCGCTCTCTCTCCTCTCCCCCTTCTTCTGAACTTCCGACTGCATTATCTTCTGGTGTTGAAACCCTAGTATCCGCCCTGCCCTTAGGCAGTGAATCTATGTCCGCTATCCCCCTTGCAGTCTCCCATTCATTGATCGAAGAAATTCAACCCCCCACTTCTCCCCGGCTTGTCCACCAAGCGTTTGGTTCATACGCTTCGGTTCCCAATGCATTCGAAGTCTCTGCGTCACTCAAACTAGGCGCTGCCGGCCAAGGCCCTTCATCGCCCCCAATCCCTCATCTGCAGCAGAAACCCTAAGCGGGGTCCCACCTCCAAACCCTAGTAGTCCGCCCACTGCCGTCCAGACCTCCGCACCCCCAATAGTCACCGAAACCCCTATCTCCACTATCCCTGACCTATCTGTCGAGGCCCTCCCTCAGCGGTCTCTGCTCCTTTTCACGCCCATGTTTGGAGAAGTGGAACCCTTGGAGACAGAGCTGGAGATGATAGAAGAGCGCCCCTTAGCAGAGAGCCTGTACCAGGCGCGGCAAAGCTCGTCCAAGTGGATCAAGGACGTCAAAAAGAGGAAAGCGCGGGCCCCTGTTGGAATTGAAAAGCGCGCCATTTTCAACCCTCAGAAGATGGAGCTGCATAAAATAAAGAAGGTCCCAAAAGTCCAGAAACCCTTGGAGGAAATGACGCCCTCGGACTACACCTACCAGCGTACCATCAAGGACTTGAAGACAGTTGACGTGGCGGGCGAAATGGGGACTATCCAGGTCAAGATGGGCTCGATCTACCTGCACCACGAGCATATCCAAGAGCGCTGCTTCGCGGCGGAAAATGAAAACATGAAGCTGGAGGAAACCCTGGCGCGAATGCAGGCCCAGCTGGAGGACTCGAAGGCCGAATCAGAGCAGCTGCGGCAACGCGTGGCAGTTTTAGAGCAGGAGGTGGGCGAACATAAGAATGTTGTCGAGCGTCACCTCAAGGCGCATGAAGAGGCAGAGGACAAGGTGAAAAAGTTGGAGGCGCAGGTTCAAGAAATGCAGCAACAATTCACCGAGAGAGAAGTGCAGATGGAGGTCTTCACGAGAGACCGGGTTAAAGAAGTTCGCGCTCATTTGTTGAAGAATTTCCGACCTAGAGCATCAAGGGCCTTGTTTGTCCTCCGATGACCCGGACTGCTCGAGAATGGGCCATTGCAAGATCGACTCTTCATGCCTTCTTCGCTAAGCTGAAAAGAGTCAGAAAGGCCAGGAGACTGTTAGACGCCTTCGAGCAGGAAAAGAACACCTCCCTGGCATATTTTCAAACCCTCACACAGCTCGGCTTCCCCAGCTTTACGGATGATGACGGAAACTTTCTACCCAGGGACGAGCTAAAGCTAGCATGGAACGCCTTCGAAGAAGATACTACTGAGATTGACAATTGGGCAGACCCTGTCCTGGAAACGCAAGTGATTCAATTGATATCCAGGTTCTGTCAGATTGAGGCCTGCCTAATCAATCTGAGCAAGAGGGTTAGCTATGCTGATATGCACCAGATCGAAAGCTTCAAGCGTCTGGTGAAAGAGCTCCACGATCGTGAGCCATTCCAAGAAGAGGCCTGGGCTCAGGTTTAGGCCACCTATGAGCGCATCCGTGACCGTCTCGCCCCCGACGCCCGACCAAGAACCCGATAAAGAAGAGGAGGGCGAAGATCAGGAGCACAACAAAGGGGAGGAAGAGGAAGGAGAGAGATTAGAAGAAGAACCCTTAGTCAGCAGCAGACAATCAGAAGAGGAGACAGATGATGACTCCGAGCCCAACGGATAAAGGCCTAGGGTCCTTGCATTGAGGCGAGCTCAATACCCCGCGAGCCGCCAGGAATGTTGTCAATTTTGCCACATTTTGTCTAAGGGGTAAAATTTTGAACTGCTGCTACAATGGTTTTCCTGTTTAGATTCACTTTCTCCTCTGAAAACAACTTTCTCCGACAAGACCCTCCCCTAGCATTTTCATGGCGCTAAGGCGCGGCAAGAAGGCCCACCTTTGATGCATAATCCAAGTTCGGAGCAACTTTGCTCAAAAAAACATAAGTAAAAGAGCAGCTTCGCTCAAAAAAGGGGCCGAACCTCAGTTCCGCTCAGTTTCGAAGCAAAAGACAGCTTCGAGCGAAATGTAATGTCCCCTTTCTAGCCAGATAGCTTTTTTGCAATGGTTAGCCTATTCACACGGTCCCGTAGGCTAATTCCAGTGTGTAGGGGCCATTGGTGATGTTGCGTGCTTTCAGTTGTCCTTTTTTGGTGGCCTTTCGGAGCAGTTTGGTCGACATTGCTATTTTTAGTTACTTACTATTTTTAGTAAGGGTTTGACCAGACAGTTTCTACGTTTTTCTGGGTTTTCTATTCGGCGAGATGAGTTGTTTTGATCTTGGTGTTTCGGGCTCTCTTGCTATATTTGGACGCTTACTATTTTTAGTAAGTGTGTGTGTGGGATCAAAGTTTGTGCTTTTAGTTAAGTTTCTAGTCCTTGGTGACCAATTCAGAGCGTTCGGAACTCAGAGCAGTTATTGGCTATTTTTAGCAGTACTTACTATTTATAGTAAGTCAATTTATTGGGGTTCTGGTTGGTCCGACAATCCAGTATTCTTCTTTGCCGAATTGGGTATCCAGTTCATCTTTCAGTGGCCAGTTCTGGAGGCTATTTTAGGCAGTGGTGCTAGGACTTACAATTTTTAGTAAGTCAGTGTTTTTGCTAGAGCAAGTTTTACGGGCGAATACTTTGGCCAAATGGGTATCCAAATCTGCTATCAGATGTTTGTTCGGGCGAATGGTTGCAAATATTTTAATATCCCAGTTTATTTAAATGAGGTCAAATATTAATTATATTCATAAAGTTTATGATTTCATATTATAATGGGTAATTGTCACTTTTAAAATATTTAAAGTGACATTTTATTATATTAAGTGGGATGCCCAAAAGGACAATTATAAAGTGGAGTATTTGATGTTATTTAATGTTTATTTTGGCCAAGTGAATCGACCCATTGGGAAAAGGTATTAAAGTGCAAATTGAGAATCATTTTGGCATTCATGTTTTGGGAATTTGGAGAGCTTTGGCTTTGGAGAAGACATTTTGCAAGGAATTGCAAGGGTTTTCAAGCTTGCTGGAGACGATCATCTACAGCAAGGACATCCATTTCGATTGTGAGAGATCAATCCTAGTGGATTCGAGGTGTGTGCATCCAGCATTCACAATTGGGCTTCAAGAATTGATATTCCAAGGGTTTCGAATTGCTGATTGGAGAATTATTATCAAATCATTTAAGGAATATTGTGGCTGTTGATATATCTTCTATTTCTCTTCTAGCCGTACCATTTTTGACATATTCTGAGCATTGGTCATCAAATATAGTGAGGGATTTGCTTATCATTGAAGAACTTTATTAAATCTGCCCTGCCGTATAGTTGAAGGTATTTTGCAAGCAATTCCAGGGGTGTCGTACAAGTTATTAATTGTTGTTGGCCGTACAGTTGCTAGCCTTATATCTGCAGAGAGCTGGCTTGTAATGTAATAGGCAACCCTGTTTGCTGCTCTGAAATAACTGAGGGTTTTTTTTTCTTTGTTTCCATTTTTGTAATGTCTGATTTTTTTGTGTTTTTTTTGATGTTTTCCTGATAGGTATTATAAGAAATTGTTTTGGGGTTTTTGTGCTTTATAATATGTGAACATATGCATAAAGAAAAACTCTAAATTGCATAAACATAAACTGAAATAAAACAAACTGAAACCCAACACCAAACAACATTATTTTATTCAACTTTCTGACCTGGAAATGCAAGTACAGGTCTGATACAAAATTCTGGAAATGAACCATACACAACTGAACACACCAAAATGCTTATAACTTCATAAAACGCGCTCCGAATGACATGTCGTAAAATGCAACAGTCTTTTCCAAGCTAGGCGCCAATGTTTGGACAGCAAACACACCTGAAAGTTGACTGAATTTATTCACACTTCCAAAGGTAATGGTAAGGCCTGCTGGAAAAGGTATGACCAACAAAATAAATTCACTCCAACTCCAAACCCTCATCAAAATGCCTCCATTCTCATCGCCCAAAATTGGAAAACATATGCTAGGAAACCCAAAATGAGAAACTTCCCGGATTAAGAGATATGAATGCTTTACATGTTCTCCAATGCACTCCTAAATGGTACGGCCAGCTCCAAGAACCCTCAAGTCACACCACAAAACACTAAACTGAAACACACCCAGATGAAAATGACCAAAAACTAGAAGACCCAGAAGATCTCCTCAAACACCCACTGAAGTTGCTGAAATCACAAACCCTACCGCTGCAAATCAAGCTCAAATCTGTGTCTCCTGAAATAGAAACACCCAAAACTGACTAGGGAGGACCTTTAACCCCCGAAACCAGTGATACCAATGGAGGTTTTCGTCTCCAAAAGCCAAAGTTTGCAATTGCTGAAGCAAATTTGACGGAGTTTTGTTATGTTGCCAGAAAAAAGATAATGCAAATGAGCTCCAAAACTCCAATATAAACCCCATGCCTCATTTTTAGGTTTTTTGGGCTCCAAACACATTTCAAAATAATATTATTTTATTGCCTTAAGAACTCCTATGTCCCCCCTTGGGATGTGCATCCACCCCCTTGGCCTAGTAGGACAATGTTGTTTTAAAAAAAACATAAAGTTACTTTTTTTTATTTTTATTTTTTTATATCATTTGGCCCTTTTTAATTAAAAAGTAACTTTAATAACTTCCAAATATTTCGCCCAACCTTAGCAACTGAATAAATTCATCAAATAAGGCAACTTGAACACTGCAAATGTGGAATGAAGCAGACCAAAGCTGACATTGCCAAAATTAGCAGTTACTATAAATAGTAACTCCATCAGAATCACCCAACAGAGCCCTCGGAAGGACTCAAAACTCCTTAGCACTACTCTGAACAAAAACCCATAAAATTCATCACCACTGAACGTCTCAGCTCCGACTTCCTAAAAATAGTAAGTTTCTAAAAATAGTAAGTGGTGGAAGAAAGCTCCGAAACGCCTCCAAAAAGAAGCAAAAGGAAGCTGGCGAAGCACTGATCACCACAGAACAAATCAAATAGGGTTTCCAATCACCTCAGTTTAGCCTATGAGAACTCAGGAATAGGCTAAATTACCACAACTGACTGACTACTCAGAAAGGGGACATTACATGTAATTTCTGGGGTGAATCGCCCCCTTGCTAGGCCTGCAAACACCTCAGATAGGGGCGACATCATTAATACAACACTCAACATTGATTTGTGGCATGGAGAAGTGAAGTTTAGAGGATCTGCAAACAATTTACTTATGTCCAGATTGGTTGTAGCTGAGAAATCAGTCTTACTCAGAATTACAAGTAACCCTGGTACTTTGTATTTCTCTTACTCTATATAGTGGGTTTAAATATATGCTATCCATTCTCCATATTTCGAGTTTTGTGAAATTCAAGAAAGTAGAGTAGGTTTATGCTTTGCTTTCATTCCTGCATTTCCCATATCTGGCATTTCAAAATACAAAACTGCAGCAAACCAAAATCACACAACATCAGAAAAGGAAAAAACCAAATCAGACTTTGCCAAAAATCCAAACTAAATCAGGGCAGCTTATTACAGTGGTATCAGAGCTTGGTCAACACTGCCAGCCTGTTGGGTAGAAGACAAAATTGTGCATGATTCATGGATTCATATAGTGAATGGGTTAGGTCACAACATGACTATTGGCAGGACCAGCTTAAGTATTGGGTAGAACGGCGTAATGAGTCAAAAAATTGGCAAAAATATACAGCCTTTCTAAAGGGCCTAAAGGCAGTTTTTCCTTTTGATAAGTATTTGGGGCAGAAAATGATTGATTTTAATAGTGGTGGACTGGGATTTGTGGAGAGGAGGCTAGATTTGTTTGATACTACTACCGCTCATAACTGGGTCAAACGGTGTGAGAAGGAGTTGCAACTTTTAGTGGTCAATGATGAGCACATAAAAGAAGAGGAACCTAAAGCTGCTGCTGGTGAATCAAAGGAAATTTCAGAAGAAGAATTTAAATCAGAATTTGCAGTTGATGAAGGTGAATCACAGATTGTTTCTATTGACATGCATGTTCCTTCATTTGATGAAAATGCACATAATGAAGATTCCAGTTGTTTCGATGACCCTAATGAACTTGATGCTAATGATGTCAAAATTGTTGAGTCTACTACTATCCATTCAAATAACAGCAAAGATCAGATTCAGTTAGCAGAACATTTCCAAAAGCGAATGGATTTGAGTTGTAAGTTGTATGACTTAGGGCAACAAATCGAGTCCCGGAATTTATCAATGCATGATCTTCTTGACAGATTGAAGGAATTGAATACATGTTTATCTGAACTAGATCAATCTGATCGCGAGGTTCTGAATTGGGCAGCGAAGGCACCTATAGTTGTTTTAGGCCAACCTTGGATCATGAGACATACAGACAGGGATGTGAGATTTGCAGTCACTTCATGTCTCAGCGAGATCATAAGGATTACAGCTCCAGAAGCACCCTACAGTGGTGACATCATTCAAGAAGTATTACAGCTGATGGTTGAGGTCACTAAAACTGGTGCAGGAAAAGAGCATGTTGATTATGATGCAGAGTCCAGATCAACATACAGAGACACTTTCTCATCACTTTCCAGTGATGACAACACAAGTGGATTCGGGTTTGATCTTCAAACCCAATCTTTGGAGGATAGTGTACAGGTTGATCTACCTATTGATGAGGCGCAAAGTGATATTATAGGGGCAGTACATCCTGAGGATCATAGCTACCATGCCGGTAATGTACAACATGACTCACTTATAGCGGCCGACATTCATTATGAGCACAGTCCAGGAGTTGGCATTGGATTGGAGGATCGACTTATAGTACCGTGGGATCCAGGTGTGTTGGCACCTGACGGTGATCTTGCACCGGTAGGGGATGATTCTCCTTCTGGTGGTATTGCTGCCCCAGTTTCACACAGAGAGTTATGCTCAGGGGGTGGTTTTGGTGATGATGACCCAGTTAGCACAGCAGTGATGGATTTGCTTTCAGAGCAATTTCGGGTAGGTTGTGAGCTTGATGAGCAAAGGATCGTAGATTCATGCATGTGTTCTTGTACTAGTACATTGATGCATGATGATGTTCCACATGACACAGTTATCAGAGACCCCAAATTAGATGTAGAGTTGATAGTAAATGAGGATGAGTCTCCTTGTGATGAGCGCGGTCATAGATTTCCTTTTGAGCATGGCATGGTCTTTGATGGAGAGACTACTGAGAATCTTAATGTTTTCATGCCATCTTAGCAGGTAGACAGTGTGGGAGAACAGGAAGACACAATTGTTAGCTTGTCATGTGCATCCACTTTTGGAGTTGTGGACAGAGATCTTCCTGTTGATAGGGATTCGGAGCACGCTGATTTATTTGATAAATCAGCAGAGCATGCAGTAGAGGACTCGTGGGTTGAGCGTGGATCGGATCTATCTTCGGTGCAAGAAGTTGGAGAGTGCAGTGCTAACAGGGGGTCTGACTTTGTTCATTGCGCTAGAGTTAGCAGATCAGTGATGCTAATGTGTGATGTTGATTGTGAGTTTGGTCCTGGTGCGGAGCATAGTTGGAAGGACCATCTACAGGTCTCAGAGGAGATGATCGTTCAGACTTTGATGCATCTCGACAGCACACACAAGTTTGTGGAGCACGGACGTTCAACTCAACTTAGGAAGAGACGGGAAGGTGTCATCGTTGGCCCATCTATTACTAGCATGCAGACTCTTATGCATGCTTTGGAGAGAATTAAGTCCGATTATTTATAGTTATTAGATCAGGACAGGGCTATCCGGTTTACTGAGAAGACCTTCCAGAGACTTGTAGAGAGAGGAAGTGATTGATGAGCTTAGTTTGGAGTTAAGTCTAGCTCTCTTCTCTCTTGAGCAGGCAGGAGTTTAGTCACTTGTCGCAGCCACTACACAGCATATAGAATGTGACGCAAATAGCACAGTGGTCCGACAGTTGGTTGAGGATATCCATGAGATTGGGAGTAGTGAGGAGTTACCAAGCGATGATAGCGAGTCAACTATCACCCATGAGGATCAGTTTGAGCATGATGTGGATGATAGAGCATTCCCTGTGCAGGATGCCATTTCAGTTGTGATTGATTCGGATTGAGTCGGACCCCACCCTCCGAGGGGGGGGGGATTTACTTTTTTCCCCCCCTGGGGAGGAGAGACCCCATCACTCCTTTTTTTTTTTTCCCCCTTTTTATGATAGAGGGGGGGACCATCCCCTTCCCTGCGGACACCCCGCGTCTCTCCCTCCTTTAGATACCCGCCCCAGCGGCTCCCCCCCCCCCTTCCTAGAAGGAAAAAACACCACCACAAAAAAAAAAACACCCACAACACCCCCCCCCCCCCACCCCCCCCCACCACAACAAACCCCACCCACCCCGACGGGGCCGGGAGGCAGGGCACAACCCCCCCACCCCACACACAGAGGAGACAGGGGGGAGAGGCACAAAACAACCAGCGAAGGACAGGGGGAGAAGAGAAAGAAAAAGGACAAAAAAAACAAAACCACTCCTCCACCCCCCGCGGACCGAAGAGAGAGAAAGAGAGATTGGGGTTTCGGGCGCCCCCGCCCCCCCCCCCCCCCCCCCCCCCCTCCCCCCCTCCTTCCTCTCCCCTCTCCACTTCTCTCCGCCCCCCCCCCCCCCCCCCCCCCCCCCCCCTTTCTCCTCTTTCTCTTTCTCTCTTTTCTCTTCTTTTGGTTTTGTTTTTTTTTTTTTTTTTTTTTTTTTTTTTAGTTTTTTTTTTGCAGCCTCACATCACACAACTTTTTATTTTTTTTCTTTCTTTTGGGTCTCGTCTTGCATTTTACAAATATTAATAATATTTTATTTCATTTCATTTCTTTTTCATGTGGTGATGTTGATGAGGTTGGTGAGGTTTTCACTGATTATATTGTGCGACACGCTCACCATTTTGAGTTCAGCCCACATTTTGACAATTGGTCCTCATTTCGGATGATGCATAGTCATGGAGTGAAGTGTTGTGATAGTGGATTGCATACTTCCTTGGGCTTTGAGATGCTTCCTTCGCTAGAAGGAAAGTCATATTTTTACAGGATTGGTAGTTTGCTTCAGCAGGTTGGAGTTTCTGCAGAGGTAGAGTTATGGTTGAGTGACTTTCCACCTGTAGGCCGATTATTCCAGCATGATTCTTCAGGGAGCAGGACCGTTTATTTTCCGTTTGAGCTTTGGCACTTGGATATGTGTATGCTAGATATTAGACTACTCCTTGGTTTGGTTGTCGATGTAGATGGGACATTGTTGTTTGGTTGCGGATCAGCAACCAGTTGACCCCAGTCTTATGTCTTCAGATTGATTGGCGGGAGTTGTTGGTCAGGGAATGGATGTTTTCACAGGTGGGAGTTGTTGGGGTGTTTTTTCCAACTTCCTCTCGGCTTTCCTTCCTTGACTGGATCGTCTGCATATACAAATTTCTCAATCGGGTTTGGGATGTTATTTACATCTTGAGGATGCAAACGAGGAGTGTGCAGCTATGGCACTTGGGTTTTACAGAGATGATCAGTGTGGTGCAACCTCAGCAGGATAGTGGTACTCTCATATTGGTGTGGGACCCTGGGATTTCATTTGGTTACAGTATGGGGTCGATTATCCTGGAGACGACAATTGTTAGAGTTGCAGTGATCAGCCATTGTAGTGTGTTGGGTTGTGGTGCCGTTTTCAGGTGTGACAACATATGGCCATATCTTCTGGGCGAGACACTCTACAGATTCGTTTGGGATCCTGGCAGACGGTGCATATTGCTTGAGGGCAAGCAATTTCTGGGAGGGCGGACTGTAATGTCCCCTTTCTAGCCAGATAGCTTTTCTGCAGTGGTTAGCCTATTCACGAGGTCCCGTAGGCTAATTCCAGTGTGTAGGGGCCATTGGTGATGTTGTGTGCTTTCAGTTGCCCTTTTCCGGTGGCCTTTCGGAGCAGTTTGGTCGTCATTGCTATTTTTAGTAACTTACTATTTTTAGTAAGTTAGGGTTTGACCAGACAGTTTCTGGGTTTTTTTGGGTTTTCTGTTCGGCGAGATGAGTTGTTTTGATCTTGGTGTTTCGGGTTGTCACTTGCTATATTTGGACGCTTACTATTTTTGTGTGTGTGTGTGTGTGTGGGATCAGAGTTTGTGCTTTGAGTTAAGTTTCTAGTCCTTGGTGACCAATTCAGAGCGTTTGGAACTCAGAGCAGTTATTGGCTATTTTTAGCAGTACTTACTATTTATAGTAAGTCAATTTATTGGGGTTCTGGTTGGGCAGACAGTCCAGTATTCTTCTTTGCCGAATTGGGTATCCAGTTCATCTTTCAATGGCCAATTTTGGAGGCTATTTTGGGCAGTGGTGCTAGGACTTACTATTTTTAGTAAGTCAGTGTTTTTGCTAGAGCGAGTTTTATGGGCGAATACTTTGGCCAAATGGGTATCCAAATCCGCTATCAGATGTTTGTTCGGGCGAACGGTTGCAAATATTTTAATACCCGCAGTTTATTTAAATGAAGTCAAATATTAATTATATTCATAAAGTTTATGACTTTATATTATAATGGGTAATTGTCACTTTTAAAATATTTAAAGTGACATATTTTATTATATTAAGTGGGATGCCCAAAAGGACAATTATAAAGTGGAGTATTTAATGTTATTAAATGTTTATTTTGGCCAAGTGAATCGACCCATTGGGAAAAGGTATTAAAGTGCAAATTGAGAATCATTTTGGCATTCATGTTTTGGGAATTTGGAGAGCTTTGGCTTTGGAGAAGGACATTTGGCAAAGGAATTGCAAGGGTTTTCAAGCTTGTTGGAGACGATCATCTACAACAAGGACATCCACTTCGATTGTGAGAGATCAATCCTAGTGGATTCGAGGTGTGTGCATCCAACATTCACAATTGGGCTTCAAGAATTGATATTCCAAGGGTTTCGAATTGCTGATTGGAGAATTATTATCAAATCATTTAAGGAATATTGTGGCTGTTGATATATCTTCTATTTCTCTTCCAGCCGTACCATTGCTGTCATATTCTGAGCATTGGTCATCAAATATAGTGAGGGATTTGCTTATCATTGAAGAACTTTATTAAATCTGCCCTGCCGTACAGTTGAAGGTATTTTGCAAGCAATTCCAGGGGTGTCGTACAAGTTATTAATTGTTGTTGGCCGTACAGTTGCTAACCTTACATCTGCAGAGAGCTGGCGTGTAATTTCTGGGGTGAATCGCCCCCTTGCTAGGCCTGCAAACACCTCAGATAGGGGCGACATCATTAATACAACACTCAACATTGATTTGTGGCGTGGAGAAGTGAAGTTTAGAGGATCTGCAAACAATTTACTTATGTCCAGATTGGCTGTAGCTGAGAAATCAATCTTACTCAGAATTACAAGTAACCCTGGTACTTTGTATTTCTCTTACTCTATATAGTGGGTTTAAATATATGCTATCCATTGTCCATATTTCGAGTTTTGTGAGATTCAAGAAAGTAGAGTAGGTTTATGCTTTGCTTTCATTCCTGCATTTCCCATATCTGGCATTTCAAAATACAAAACTGCAGCAAACCAAAATCACACAACATCAGAAAAAGGAAAAAACCAAATCAGACTTTGCCAAAAATCCAAACTAAATCAAGGCAGCTTATTACATGAAAGACCACTTTAAGGTTTCGAAAATTGGCTAAGGCAACCAGGGCTCAACTCGCCCTGGAAGGTAGCGAAGCTGAGCTTCGGACCTTGCCAGGGGCGAAGTATAGCTTGGGCAAGGAAAAAGTTTTCAAGGCAAATCAGCCTCAACTTCGCCCAAACTGCTGGAGAAGCTACACTTCGGGCCCCAAGGAGAACGAACCTCAGCTTCGGGGTTAACTGAGGCGAAGGCACACTCCGAGCGCTGCTTCCTCCGAAAAACGTCTAAGGCAAAATTCAGCCTCATCTTCGCTCATCTTTCAAGCGAAACCCAGCTTCGGGCTCTCCCTCTAGCAAAGATGCATTTCGGGCGAGAAGTGCCTAAAGTGCAAGGTTGAGCTCGTTTTCGCTCATCATTCGAGCGAAGCTGCGTTTCGGAAGTTGTCTCCAGCGAACCCCCGTCTCCAGCGAAGAAGCGTTTCAGGCAAAAGGCGTCTAAGGCAAAATTCAGCCTCATCTTCGCTCATCTTTCAATCGAAGCCCAATTTCAGGCGCTACCTCCGGCGAAGCATCCATAGCCAGCGAAGAGGCGCTCCATGAAAAAAGTTTCTAAGGCAAAAATTCGAGCCTGTCTTCGCTCCTCAGCCTAACGAAGCTCCATTTCGGGCCCTTTCTTCAACGAAGCTCCATTTCGGGCCCTTTCTTCAACGAAGCTCCATTTCGGGCCCTTTCTTTTCGGGCCCTTTCTTCGGTGAAGCTCCATTTCGGGCCTAGCCGAAGCGAACTGCATCCAGTAAAAGTCCATTTTAGACTTAGACAAAAACTGCAAGCTGAAGCACCCCTCCCCCCAATTCCAGCGAACTCCCATTTTCTAGCATCATCTCCGACGAAGCTGCATTTCAGGCCTAGTTTTCAGCGGACCCTAACCAGAGCAATTTTTTAGCGATAAGGCTGCATTCGAAGGGTGCACTTCCAAATAAGGAGAAGGTAGGTGGGAATTTAAGGCACCTATATGGCGCACGAATTTGTGTCTCCTGCCCATCTCATCAAAACGGCGTTGTCAAGTCCTGTAAAGCCCCTTAAAGCAAACTCCACCTATTGCAGTAATGAGACAAGCATTCCCAACGATAATACCTGTCCGGAGCCACGCCTCATAAATGCAAATACGGGTGCGCCGCATTCCATGAATGCACTGTCATCTGATGAGGGTCGAATCTCAACTGCCCCAACAACTTTTAGGGTTTGTCATTAATGTTACAGAGGTGAATTCCTCTATAAAAAACAGCTCATTATAATGTAATCAGGGGGAACGTTCTGCTAGAGAGCTACTGTACTTGAATTCTGCATCAATATTAAGACTCTTGGTTCTGACTCTGGACTCTTTTTTTGTGTATGATGTCTTCTATTATTATTTCTATTAATTTTGTTATTTTATATGCACGCTGTAATTCTGCAATCTGGATTTAAGTGTGTGATAAAGAGCAAAACCTGGAATTATTGAAGGATACATATCAGAGAATGTTTTAGTGTTAGTTTCTTCTATATTCATAGTATTGATTGCTACTGATTTAAGTAGAAGTTAGTAATTGTGCTGCTTGTTCTTCCCCTTGGAACCATCCGGCCTATGGTCATATTTCCCTATTTCTTTCAGTCATTTCCTCTCTTTCACCAATTTCTCAATCTCTTTCCAGTTCCCTAATCTGAAGCCCCAGTGTAGTGTAGTGTAGTATAGGAGCCAGCCTTCTCTGGAGATTGGCACAAGAGGCATTTCTTCCTCCCGGCCTTTAAAAGTGTTGGACGGGTCTATGTCGCATAGACAAACCAAACCCTTTCTTGTGGTAGATTTGTAATCAACAGTGATGTCTTTGAACCCTGAATCCACTTATGGAAAAATTCTAGCTGGTTGACTCTACATGCTTAATGATTAACAGTGATGAACACACCATCATTCATATGGATGTTATCAAGAAAACACATACTGCAATGACTGTAGATGTAAGATCCAACATCAACATACTGCAAGAGGGCTCTTGGCAATGGTTGAGAAAGGGCAAGCCCATATCATGCTCCCCTACTTTCAAATTGCAGGGAGGAGACTAGTATGAGATTTCCTGCAATTTGGACAATACAATCTGAGTCCGGAAATGCCCCGCAAGGGACATTATTTTGTTTTTTGAAAATCAAGATAAAATCATGTACAAGGTTTTAATTACAATGTGCTTAGGGAACAAAAATTGTACTAATTAGTGATTACTGATGCCTTAAATGACATAGAAGTCTAGATTGGTAAAATCAACAAAGTCTTGAAGTAGTTTTTTGGTAACTACTAACGACCATGACGATCTATATATGTACTTCATTTGGAAGAATAAAAAAAAAGGAAACAAATAAATTAATAAAAAGAAAACTCTAGCAAGCCCTGCATCGAGAGACACCTTTTTTTTTTTGTTGTTGTTATTGTTGAAAATAGTTGTATTATTAATCAAATAATGCAACTATTACAACAAAAAGGTGCCAGTTGTTGGCATAAACTGGC
The DNA here is from genome assembly GCA_028583015.1 of Wollemia nobilis. Lineage (NCBI taxonomy): Eukaryota > Viridiplantae > Streptophyta > Pinopsida > Araucariales > Araucariaceae > Wollemia > Wollemia nobilis. The sequence goes on from JAQPPZ010001195.1 coordinate 24,165,208, forward strand.
GAGCCCAAAGGGTGATCAAAACTCACAACCCAAACGTATAAAACACTAAGAAAGACAAAAACTTGCTTCTGCAACAGACATGGTGGTAAGTTTCATCTATGGTATTTAATATCTATATGGATCTAAGCCCTCCAAACTACGAGGGATTGGCTAACCACTAACAAGTACCTTTAACCTAGAGGGCCAATGGTTGCTATTGTTGAAAGGGACGGTTCGAAACTTCCAAACAACAGGTTTTGCACAAGGAGGAGGGGAAGAACAAAGAAATGGCCTTGTGATGGACAACCTGCCTCATCAACTTTGCCTGGCCAGCAAGGTGCTCAATATTCATAATTTGTAATAATTTGTTCCCAATTCAACTTTTCATTGTTGGTTTAACTTTAGTTTCAAATAGTTCCAAACTTTCCTTCCTTTCTCTGCAGAAACCATAAGAAAGAGCTCGACTTAAAAATGTGAAAAAGATTTTCAGGATCTTATTATTTGTTTCAAAGAATAAAAGTATCTTATAAGAAAAGAATAGTTCTATACAAGACTTAACAAATATATTAAAGTTAGGGACTGCATTCTTTCCCTTGGAGGTTGTTTACATCATTGCATGAGAAGCTTGAAGACTATCAACACATAATTCAATCAAAGATTCAAAATTACTTAGGAGCCAGTTCTGATGTGGCACCACCTCAAGTATGAACAAGTGCATACAGAGACAAGTACAGAAAGCAATTTTGATTGTACATACATTTCGTCATTTTGTATAGTTTGCACACTAACTGTTTGACAAAATGTCATTATGTTGTGTTAAATGTTAGTGTACGAATAAAATAATGTCATCCATTATGCATTGTCATGTAAGGGTAGTTAGGGATAGGCATAAAGAAGTTGTGGAAGTTGGCAGCTGCCTCCCCTGCCCAAGAGTAGTATATATACTTATAGGCCCTTTACATTTCTGAATATGTCAGTGTATGATCATGTGATACATCTTGTAGTAGCATCTTGCATTGGAGAATCAAGTCATCTATTTGTGGAGAACATGTAATCTTGTCACAATCCTGCTGTACTTGATGTGTATATTTGTTGTTCATAACTGAATATAATGGCAATGTGCAGTTTTGCTTCATTTTGTCTTTGAATCTCTTTCTTGTATTTATGGTGAATGTTGTTTTCTGTTAATGTTTGTTGTCATTTACTCTTTCATGTTCCTTCAAACATGGAAAACCATCACCGTTCTACACTTGGTGTCGTTGTCGTTTGAAGTTTGAACCAGTGAACATGGTGACATTTGAAGAAAGGACATAAACGACAGAAAAATTGACATGAGGACATGAGAGACGTGGATGAAGATGGACAAGTGGAAGAACAAGGGAAGAATCTACAAGGAGTCAGAGGATTGCATAACACCAAGGGCAAGGAATTCGTGACAATGTAATTTGCAACAAAGAATTCGTCACAACAAAGAAATATGTGATGGCTAAGAAATACGTGATGATGGAGAAATTCATGACGGCTAAGAAATATGTGACGACAAAGACATCCGTGACGGCATAGAAACATGTGATGGTATAAGAACATGATAGCAAAATACAAGATGAGGAAATTGGTGACATGGAAACTGTCGATGTGTTAAGTGAACAAATTGTTGATGAATAATTACACGCAAAGACGACGACAGAGTTGGAGTCTTAAGGCCAGAAATGGAACACGTGTGGAACCCTCGAGAGGAGGGAAGTCCGGACAAAGACCAAATTGAGTGGTGGCAAACATTGTTTTTGATGACATAGAAAGACACATGGAGGTGTGACAAACAAACCGGAATGGGGCCAAAGAACATGTTTGCGCAAGTAGTGAAGAAGGTACCAATGTGTAGGATGCACAAGACAAGGTAGAGCAACTACTGACTCTAGCACAAGTGCGGAAGAGAGTGCCTAGAGGTGTGGACGACAAGAGTCAAGCACAAGGGCAACCACAAGGGTGTGTGCTAGGAAAACCAAAATCAGTGCCATGTATTCACCATGGAGATTGTGGAGTGCAAGTGCAATAGGAAGTAGCCGACAATTGTTTGCAAAAGACTAATTGTCAAAAGAATGTTTGTTGAGCAAAGTGGAATTCGACGAACAACTACTACCACCATTAGTGATGGCTACAATAGCAGCAAGCAAGCAAAAGTGCTCAAACCTCACAAGAAACAGGTAGAAAGATCCTGAACGCCATATTGGGACATGTGAGACTATACGACAAGCAAACGGAATGATAGATGAGATGGTTGCAACTATTCCCAACCACTTTGTGAGGGTGATTTATTGGCATTTGAAGAGAGAAGAACCATTGATTGACTAGGGCAATTTAAAAGAGGAATTCAACAAAGAATTTAGATTGGTTTGTGTCGACATAGAAATCATCGGAGAAATATACGCCATGAAGCAAAAGCACAAAAATATAAAATCATACAACCACCATCAAAAAGAGTTGATCAAGAAGATAGAGATGAAACCAACCAACGGATTGTAGAAAAGGTGGTTTCTAGATGGCTTGTTGTCACGATATAAGAAGAAGATGAAGGTTGTGATGAGTGTCGTCAAATACATCATTTAATTATTATAATTGTCAGTCCAGGGCGGTGTCCAATGGTTGTATACGAGAGCAGAGGTAAGTAGCTTGGAAATCAGTCTACTCAGGAAATGGCTTTATTGATGAGATCAGTTAGTTTTGAGGGTTTCTGGTGTCACCTTTAATCCTATGAGCTAAATTGAACTCCTAATTACAGTTGTTGAAACAAAATTGCAGAAATGGAAAGTTTGCAGTAATTTGAAACTAATTACTTTTGCAGAATCAAAAATAACATAAATGAAACTTATTTACGCTTGCAAAATCAAAATGACAGTAAGAACAACTTTGCATAAAGTAAATCCTAATTTGATTAGCAGAATTCAAAATGTTGCAGAAATGAAATAGCTGAATACACAACTGGAAATGCCAAGAACTGGAAATAAATGCTAAAAACAGAGAAACTTCAAAAGTGTTGTAAGATTCAAAAGCCTATGCTATATGATCAGCTATCTTGCATCTACATTTACAACACAAGTATTTCATGCATCTACAAATAACACAATTAACAAATGAAAAGGAAATTGTCAGGTTTCTGCTAATTTGCTGCAACAAGAAATAAACAGAAAACCTGTCAAAGTTGATCCTTCTCCTGGGCCTGGAAGTGGGCCCTTGCTCCCTGATCCAGAAGAAGGCAAGAAGACTGCTCTAAATCACCTAATGCTCACACATTCACTCAAGAAACTAATTGAATGGAGAAACTGCACCCTTTTATTGATTAAAACATGACATTACAGCAATGCAGGAAAAACCCTGCAGAATTACTGCTCTGTTAAAACTAAAACAACTTTTCTATTCCTATCCTTCTATGCAAACGTCTATCTCCTATATCTATCTGCTCAACCAAGATGGAAGCGTGTTATTTATATTATTCTATTACATATGTGGATGTGTTCTGTTGTTGCTTTTCAGGAATTCAACAACTGTGTTGAAGTTGTCTTCCTGAAATGCAGGAAACTGTTCTGCTACAGCTTATCCATTTTCCTTGTTGGGCGCCATCTATTAGGAGAAATGCGTTGGAAGAGGTGAGAAAACTTCTTATACAGCTGTATACATCTTCACTCCGCCATTTGCCACCTTGCTATGCTGACCATTTTGTTGGTAATTTTGACCAAAACTGGCTCTTCTCCGCTCATTCCGGAGCTGCTCCGGAATATTAGACACCGTAACAGTTTTGCCGCTTATCGGTGCATCACTTGCTCAGGATGATGAGTTTGACCGGCTGGATAGTCTTCTTAAGTCCTCAGAAGACTAATTCCATAAGTTTTACATGCTGGCATTGACAAATTCCAAGCCATGTTGTTTATGCACAGCTGGTTGGAATTTGTATGGTCAAACTCTGTTTTCTGCACAGTCAGACTAGTTTGAACAGGTTTTGTCGCCTTTTTGCAGTTTGAACAGGTTAGGAGGCAAGGAAAACAAATAGTATGATCCCAGAACGGAATACACATCAACATACATTATTGCATATTCAAATAAATGTTTATTTGCTAAGTAAATCAGCTAAAACAGTACAAAAAATGCAGAAAATGATCAAAACAGAATACTATGCTCCTAAACATGTAAACAGTAATACATAATGCATACCATCATCAAAATTAGCATTAAAACATAGCATAAGGTCTATCAAATAGTTTATGAAATATCCAAAAATGGTCTATGAATGAGGCAATTTCAGGCCTCATCAAGTTGTTCCACCAACAACCTACCAAGAAGCATTTGATCTTGCATTAAACCTAGAGACTGAAATAAATATGGCAGCAGCAAGCGACGAAAGTGCAAGCCAACCACCATCAAAAAGAGTTGATCAAGAAGATAGAGATGAAACCAACCGACAGATTGTAGAAAAGGTGGTTTCTAGATGGCTTGTTGTCACGATATAAGAAGAAGATGAAGGTTGTTCCACCAACAACCTACCAAGAAGCATTTGATCTTGCACTAAACCTAGAGACTGAAATAAGGATGGCAGCAGCAAGCAACAAAAGTGCGAGCCATGACAAAGATGATGACTCAAATAGTGATCAGGATGATCTCAATGCAATAATCTAGGCAATGTGAAAGGACTGGGAGAGGATGATCAATGATCTAAAGGCTTAGAAAAATAAAGAGAAAAAGGACATTTAGTGTTCGAAATGCAATATAGAGGGGCATACGAACATAAATTGCTCAAAGAAAACGTACTGCAATATTTGTGAAATAAATGGACACACCAATGTGGAATGTCCATTTTAATCTGAAAAGTGCACCAAGGAGCAACAAATGGTAGTTATCAAAATAATAGCCAACAAAGGAGACAACCACAACCTAGAAACAAGTACAATTGTGGCGGCAATGAAAGCCTACTCAAGCATAGAGTGCGCACACTCACCATGTAGACCTACCATTCCCAAAGATAGAAGAAGTCGAATGCATGTACGACAAACATATCATGCAGATCGAACAGTTGCTGGACAGCAGTTCAAAAAGTTGAAGTGGCAATTAAGGGAGTGGAGGCAAACTTGGCGCATGCAAGCCAAGTGTCCCTCTACCTACCTCAACTTACAAAAATGGGAAGAGAGCTCTTATTTCCACATTCTCAAGCACATGACAGCCAAGGAGTAGCAAGGAGGAAGAGTAAACGCAGAACCAACCAGCAAGACATAGCAGTCACTCAACCAGAACCAGCTAGGCGTGGCCTAAAACATGCTCCATGACATCCAAGAGGCATACCAAAAGAATTTCACCAAGAGAATTTCCATGACAACGAGGAAGAAGGATGAATCAGCTCTGAAGGAGTGAATTCCACCAGCGAACTAAAGCTACGGTATGCCAAAGTTGCAGCAAAAATGAGGATTTTGCTGAAAACCCTTGTCCGAAAATAATAAAAATTCGAAGTCCAGCATGGTTGAAGAAATTGCAGCAAAGGAGCGAAGCCAGGGAGAAAGGAAGAAGAATTTTGAACCTTAAAGGAAGAAGAATTTTGAACCTTAGCCATCAAAACCAAAAAGGGTTTTGAAGAAAGTGTTTTAGGACTCCACTGCCCCTCTTTGATCCAACATGCCAAAGAATGGGTAGCGGTATGACGCATTTCAGCAAACCATCAAGTCCATAAGATGAGATTTTATTCTTCGTATTCGTCTCAATCCAAAGAGGTGTTTGAAAGATGGGGCTAGGATTTCATTGGTCCAATCAAGCAACCGATCCAACTCCATCAATGGATGTACATCATGATAGCAGCAATATATTTAATAAAATGGACAAATGCTAGAACTTCACCAAATAAACATAGTGAAAAGTATAGACGAATTTCTTTGAGCAAAGTATTGCATAGTTCGAGATTCCATAACATCACTAGTGAGAGATGGTTACTTTGTAAACAGGATAATCATGCATTTGACCAATGAATTCATAATATTACATTCATTTCCAACTCTTTACTATGCTAGGGTGAATAGGCAAGCTGAACCCACCAACAAGATCATGGTCTTCATATTTCAGAAGTCTTGATCTTGTGAGATTAAGGTACAAATTAGAAGTCTAAGTTATAGAACAGCTTGTAAGATGCCAACTCTTCATGCCCCCATACGACTTATGGATGACTAGGAAGCCGTCATTCTAATGGAATCTTTGGAACCCAGTCTTAGGATTTTTAGACTTGAACAAGCTGGATCAAGTAAGAATAACTGCAGAATGGATGAAAGTGGCCATATAACATCAACAGAAATATGGGCATAAGCATCTTTGAATTCTATGGAAACATTGAGATAGCGACATTTAATCAAAATGAGAGAGAACTATTACTATTTTTTATGCATTCCTTACCTGCCTTCCAAGCAATGCATAATCCCCATCAGCAATAAGCATTATGACAGCAGGATCCTGCATCAGTATCCACTCCATTCATGAATTTGAATGATGCAAATTTTTAAATGATAACTATTAAACGAGAATGTGCTCTAAAATGCCATTTTACACACCACTTGAGGGAACATGTAAGCATTTATTAACCCTAATAAGAAATGGAGAACATTTTTTCTTTATTATATAAATTGAAACAATAACTGCCAACTAGGTTGGTTGTGCACTACTGACCACATACCATACGTGGGTATACCACAGCATTACAAGATTCCAATGAGCACTTCAAGCTATGTCCACCATCTTGTGAAATTGTCTTTGTACCACAACGCCCACAGAATCTCTAATAAAAAAGATAAAATCTAAATATATTTTGCCAAGATAAATAAATGATAATCAATGGAAGTAGAAGCCAATTAAGCCAGCATACATTTTGAATATGCCATTCAATCATTCCACGTGCATAAGCAAGTAGCCCTGCCTCAGAGGCCTTCAAGTTGGGTGCATATTTACAAAGGTCCACTAGATCTGTCCCTTCCAGCCATTCAGGTTTGCTTCCCTCTGCACTGTTAAGGTTAGCAGTTACATCAACAGGCCATTCCATTTTTACCTTTTCTTCTTATAGTATCAGCTGATTTGAAAAAACAGAAATGTACATTCATGCCATCAGACTAATTAGTAACATCTAAGCTTCCTGAATAAATGAGAAACAAAAATAAGCATGTTCTTTTATGACTATTATGCAAGCAGATAAACATAAGACAATAAACACATCAATGGAAAAATAAGTTACCTTAAAATATCGACCACATCAATTGCAAAGACAGGAGTATCCCCCTTCATTGTTAATCCAAGAAAAATGGAGTTGTGGAACTGCACCTGGTCTTTTATAGTATCTGTTTTATGAATAGGGACTATCAGTGGCTGCCCATTTTTCACTAAGTTTCTATTCCATACAACTGGCACCACCTGTGAGAATACTGGTATCAATTAAAACTGACAATACCAAGAGACTTGCTTGCAAAATCAGTATTATGCATTTTTTTTTGTTACTATGAGTGGTTTAACTGCTTCTACTTGCAGAACATTCATATTGTTTTTTCCCCCTTAATTTGCAACATGAGCCACTAAAAAATATAAGTGTGCGAAAGAAAAATTCAATGAAAGAAGATGGGCTTATCAACCTTATAAAGGAGTCACGTAAGTAATCTCTTTAAGACATCTGATGTGTGAGAAATAGGTCTAACACATTGAATGCAGTGTTAGAATTGTACTTTTTTCATTCCATGGAAAAGTTGGTGGAGTTCACACATTCAATAAAATGTATAATTTTCTTCCTAGGACTTAATCCAAAATGGAGATAAGAAGCATCAGCTACTGTTATAGGTTTCATGTTTATATTTCAAAAGTATAAACTAGTCCCAACTCTATCCCTTGACCCACCAACATGCATCAATGTTTCTGTTGGCCACGGATCCGCCACCTAGGAAGGACTTGGTGTGTCAATGCGCCCTAGACCCAGACCAACATTGAAAGGCCGGGAGGAAGGGATGCCCCCGTGCCGATCTCCGGAGAAGGCCGGCTCCTTTCCTAACCTACTTGGGGGATTTTAGATAAGAGTGTAGGAAAGAGATTAAAAAAGTGAAGGGAACTGGAAAGAAATTGAAAAAGATAAGGGAACAGGAAAGAGATGTAAATATCATGTGGATTTGGGTGGGAAAGAACAAGCAGCACGATCACAAATTAGCATCCAAACCAACAACAATCAAAACAAAGCATGTAATAGAAACTACTACTGCAATTCTATCCTATGTATCCTTCCGTTTCGTATTCCATATCCACTTAACTGCCAATGCTTAAATCCAGAGTTCAGAATTACAGCAATCAGAAATATAAATGGACACGGAGCAGAAATACTAGCAGAAGGCAGCATAAAAGAAAGAGACAAGAAGCAGAGCCAAGGATGCTTTGAATTAGAAAGGAGGTGATCTGTTACAGCAGAGCTCTCTAGCAATATGTTCCCCCTTTTTACAATGAAGTCCATCTGCTATTTATAGCAGGAATTTCCCCCCAAATTACAATTGAGCACGGAACCCAAAGACTACAAAAAGTGTCGGGATTAGACCTCTGCTGGCCGTGAGCGTACCTGCAACAAGATTCACCTGAATTTGGTACAGCTCCGGACAGATCTGGTGGTTGAAAAGGCACGTCTGATTAATGCGGTAGGTGTAGTACAATCTGCTGTGAAATAGCTGCCCTTAATGCTCACCTACCCCGTACCTTTGAAGTGTGCCTTCTGTTGTACTCTGACTGGCTCGAATCCCGAAATTCGCATGTTCTCTGTCTGAGTCTGAGGTTCGCTGAAGATTTGAGCGAACTTGAGCGTTTTTTGGCCGACATATGGCCGACATAGGCATTCTGGCCGACATGCGGCCGACGTTGGAATTCTGGCCGACATCGATATTAGCGGCCGACGCCGGGATTCGTTGACGAAGGGGAGCGATTCTGGGAATCGCTCGAAATTTGAGCGAACTTGAGATTTTGGCCGACATTTTGGCCGACGTTCGTCGTTGGCCGACATTCACTTTTTGGCCGACGTTCGTCGTTGGCCGACGCTCGTCGCTGGCCGACATTCAACATTTGGCCGACGTTCGTCGCTGCCGCTCAAAAAGGGGAGCGACGACGAGAGTCGCTCCCCAGCCAACACTTAGAATAATTTTGCATCTTTTTCTCCTCTTTCGCCCATGGTCGCTCAAAATGGGGAGCGACGACGGGCATCGCTGGAAAACAAAGGCATCGCGGGGTGTCACTCGACTTTCAACACTTAGGAAAATTTTATCACTTTTTTCCCGCTCGCCTTGTTGTTTGGTGCTGCCGTTCGCCAGAAAATGATGCGACGCTGGGAGTCGCTCGGAAATGGAGCGAACTCGGGAGTCGCTGGAGAGTTGGAGCGAACTCGGGAGTTTGGTGCCTTAGCTGATTTTTCGTCCCGAATTTGAGCTTCCTGGTTCCGCTTCCCGAGGCCGTAACTTTTGATCCGCTGCCCCGATCGCCTATTATAATATATCGTTGGAAAGCTTGCGAAAATATCTGCAATGATAAAGTATCCAAAGCTCATTTCATCCATTTTATCATCCCCGTTTAGGGCCCGCGAAAATGCCAACACCTCTGCATGCTCTTTGCCGCCTTGAAGCTCCACACTTAGGCAAAATTTTATCAAGAAATTTAATGTGGCAAAAATGCCCAACAGTTTTACCCAGGTGTTGTAGGTGAGTTGGAGAGGAGAGGGCAATCCTCCAAGGGAGGTCCCAGGTTCGAATCTCCACCCTACCAAAAAGCTGAATTGGGTACCCAAAATTCAATTGATAATGTTGGTGCGGGCAGGGCTAGGTGCGACCCCCGGGTGACTTTGACGGTGTAGAACCCCCTGTTCGTGGTCTCTTAGACCAAGGCGGCCCCGCAAGGGGTTTTTCGCTTAAAAAAAATGCCAACAATTTCATTGAATGAAACTATGGCACAGTTTGCCAAAAAAAGCTAAACAAGTTATGGAAGAAAGAAAACTAATATGATGTCCATGCATGACCAAAATCATTCAGTGAACTCGAAAGTATGCCATGTTACAAGAGCTATTCAGAAGTGCCAAAATGAACTCCAAAACAAAACAACTGTTCAAGAAAAAGTATTGCGAAAAAAGTTCAAAACAATTTAAATTTTTTTGAGAGGTTCACTCTGGTAAACTCATTGCACAATCAAATAGCATGAGCTCAAGTCATTAAAAACATGGGCTCCAATGTGAAGTCCCAGACTCAAATCTTACCAGGTGATATATGCATAATTGCCAGTTGTAATACCAGTATGTGTTTTGTTGAAATACCATGGCAATATGGTCAATGATGTAATACAGATGTGTCTCATTTCAATTCCATATGACCAATTTCCAAAAAAAAACTCATTGCAAACAAGCTTTTAAAAAGTAAATAAACAGAAGTTGGTAGTTGTCTTCGATCTCAGAATATGTGGATTGAAATTGATTTGCCATGTTGCATTTAGGACCCAAAGAATCTATCATGTTTGGCCAATCTCTGTTCTCCTATTTCATACCAACTGATGATCAACCAAATTTGTGGGGAGTAAGGTCATGTTTTCATATAATTTGCAAGTACCATGCAAAAGGCATATAATAGCTAAACTCTACTTTGGGTACAAAAAGATATATGAAAGTACATGTGCATATCCATCCACAAAATCTTATAAATACATTATGAAAAAAAATTTCACACGATAGTCTATGTCAACAAAACTGCAAAATTTATTATTTGAATCTATGGAAATGTTTTACAAATTCCAACTTACTAAAAACTGAAGCAAGGATATCAAAGACCATGAATTCTAAAAAAGTATCTAAGCCATTTAATGTATGTATTTAAGTAGCAAGTTTGAAGGGGAAAAAATTACACTATATATTACATGTGGATCCCACACTAAATCCTCAAAAAATGGAGGGAGGGGAAGAAAAAAAAGAAAAGCCCTGATCTGGACAGACAGACCCCAGTTTATTGATAAATCATTTCAAAATAAGTTTCATAGAAACTTATACACAGCCTAGAAAGCAGATATCTCATGTTTGCACATCTGCCTTGAAGATAAATAAGCAGATTTCGGACTCTTTTATAAGCTATATTGGTTGGACTGGCTCTATCACAAAAATACACGTAAGAAACAAATATAAAAATAAAGCGCCATTTTGCAAACCTATGATAAATAGCTATTATTATGTCCTATATTGTCCTACACAATCCAAGCATAGGGATGGACGGTGACAAACTGATGTAATTGGTCTTATGAATGAAGTGTATGGGCATATAGGATTGGACAATCAGTGTGAATATGATTCTTTGGAGAGGGAATGATATAGTAGCCAGCAGTGGATAGGTTAGCCCTTGGGGTGTGATGATGTTCTTTTTAAGGATTGGGCAAGGATCATTCTGCATCACAAGGGAATGGTAATCCTTAACTACCTATTGCACAACCCATAATGTATGACTTCAAAAGCTTTGCCTGGTTAATCATTTTTCTAGCATTATAAATTAAAAATTAAAATTGCAAACTCAGCACAAATGGTTATGTATAACTATCACATATTCGCATCTTGTTAAGTTTAATACTTATATATAGAGTTAGACAATTTCACTTTGGGGTTAGACACACTGATGTAGTAGAAATAAGCAATGGATTATATTCCACTCAAATCTCACTTTGGGTTTAGATGCACTGACGTAGTAGAAATAAAGCAGTGGACTATTCCACTCCCACCAGGAGGTTCTTCCATTCTAGGTTATCCTTTTAGAATGTATGTCTAGTCTTTGTGAATGTATATACTCTTAACGAAAAGAACACAAATACCTTTATTTACGGCTTGTCCATACCGTTATTAATATAATGAGAGTTTATTTGCTAGATGCTTCCACATCAAGTTACATCTAGCCATTGCAACTTTTCATCTTGAAACCTTTAATACTTAATAGACATTCTTACTTTGGAGTTAGATGCACGCTTGCAACAGAAATGAGATAGTTGATTGTATTTCACTTTCATCATGAAGTTCTTCTGTTCTAAGATATCCTTTTAGAATATATTTCCAGTTTTGTAAATGAATGTATCAGAAGTGCCTACATTCATGTTAACAATTTTAAAAACTATCATACCTCACTTTATCCTGCAAAAAAATCAATCACATGTTACAATACATTAGACTTGCAATTCCCACAATTTAATATGGATAGATTTTAGGGCCTGGAAAAGAATTAAGGGCTAAAAGAGTACCAAAAATACTAAAATGCTGGCACACATACTTGATCAGTATCAGCAAGGCTCAGGTCAGCTTGTCACTAATGATAAATAATAGCTCTCTCTAAAACACAATGTAACAAAAAAAATTGCTTCACATTTTGCAATTGACAAATTATAACCGGCTACAAAGGATTTAGGTATTCCGTGCATAATAGAGACATGCAATCTGAGATTGCAATGCCCTCAAGGGCCCCAAAGTAACATTAGATCTTTGTACACATCAAGTCTTGTTTCACCTGCCCATGTGCAACTCATCAAGTCCATGTTACAGCCAATCCCTATTTACATGATATATTTGCTCTATACATGGGACAAGATAGTCAACATCACCCATGTCCATGGCCAGGATTTCCAGACAGGAGTGTATTTTTATATTCCTCTCTGCATCCTCTGCTCATAGTCCACCTCTTCCCAACACTGGAACTTCTACCACACTTCAAACCCTCATTGTGCCATGCCTGTAGATTGCTTGTTTTAGATATGTAAGACATGAGATGTATATATTCCACATTAAGCAATCTTCAGAGACATGTTCCGCCATTTTTGAGACAGATTTTGTACTTTGTATTCTATTGTAACTAGGTATAATATTTGGGATCTATTGACTTACTTTGTTCATGCATGAAATTTTTTTTTTTTTTTTTTTTAAATCTTTCTTTTTTTCTGTACTACAGGCAATGCCTATTTACATACTATATTTACCTTGTACTTTGCAAACTGTTCGTGCTGGTCTTGAGCAGACACAGAAAAAATTTCCATGTTGCAGCATGTAAAGTCACTGCAAATTTCCAACGTGCATGGCAAAAGATTACTATGCCTTATAGGATAGGAAGCACAAACTCGTGCACTGTTGTCTGTTCTGAGAGAGCTCTGACTGTGGGATTATCAGGATGACTTTATTAACAGGTCTATCATCCATCAAGTTGCTCAAATTTGAGCTAGTGACAGTCAGGGCTTAGACACTAAATCATGACTATCAGGATGTCCAATCTGAAAGCTTGGCTGCTGAGAAAAGCTCCAGTCAAAGGGTATGCACTGTTTGCCAAAGGCAGGGAATCCCAGTGACCAGGAAATACAAGTAATCATGAAGGAAACATGCCAGTCTTGCAAATTATAAAAGCTCGATAGTCTCACCTCTGCATACCCAGCAAGAAGGTTTTCCCTACACACTTGGATGTCAAAGGCTTTGTCAGAAAGAGTTTTCATGCATTTGTCACCCCAGTCTGACTCCTCAACTTGAACTCACCTTTGAATTGGCACTGAGTATCTTGAACCTAACTCTCTCAGAAGGTCCTTTATGGTTGAAGGTCTCAGTTTAAAAATTCAAAACCAACTTTGAGGATAACTACCTTCCTCTTATTTCTAACCCTTCACTGCAACCTCTTTTTTATCATCTACAGCAACATGGGTTCACATGGCTTGGGTTTATACTAATGCTCGGCCAAATTCTCTTCAATGCAGACAGACTAATGTTGCTTTAATTCAAGTCAAGAATAATTCTTCCCTCCACCATGCAAATAAAATTATCTCCTTCAGGAATTAGACTTTATGTTTCTATTTCACTCATTCTGGCATTCTCTGATAGGCTTTAAAGGTAATGGTGTATATAAAGTTGCAGCGAGTTATGGTCATATCCTTTATAAGCACAAGACACCTCAGCATTACTGCATGTGATTGGTGATTACTTAATGCAAGAGTGTTACCTATGTATCAAGGGCCAATGTAACACTGGTATAGAATGATCCATATGTACATCTCAATGGATGAAAAACAAATAGATAGATAAAATGCATTATCTATTACTGATAATGTAGCAGACATGGATAACTATAAACACATTATTTTCACCATATTCATTATGCCATTCTGGGTAGCAACTTCGTCTCTAAGATAACTTGTACAGGGTTTAGACCAACCAGTACTTTTAATATATAGGATTTCAATTCCTAGCTTGGTTGAGGCTTGTTTGCTACTGCTGTCACAATTATCAAATATCCATATGCCATCATACTAGACAAAAATAGTTAGGACAAAGGGTATTTAATGTTACATGAGAGTATAAAAGTTCAAAAATCTCTGAATTATCTAACCAAGCACCCTTAGTCCTGGCCATTCTCCTTATAGCATCATTAGATCCTTTGTTGGCCCTTTTAGGATAGTTGGTGATGACAAGGACTGTGCTTCTACTTTACCTCCCACTACAGATTAGAGTTGGTGTTTGGGTCCATTGAAGCTTTCTCTCTCCCCCCCACCCCCCATCTGCTGGCACTCTCTTCATTACTTTTAGCGTGTTAGGGTTTATCCATTTTGGGTCCAACCCTTGACGCTGTAATTTAATGCCATACGGATTTTTCAAGCAAGCATCCATAGGACAAAGGGTATTCAATGTTACATAAGAGTATACAAGTTCAACTCCAAGCTTAGTTGAGGCTTGTTCACGACTGCTGTCACAATTATCAAACATCCATATGCCATCATACTAGACAAATATAGTTAGGACAAAGGGTATTCAATGTTACATAAGAGTATACAAGTTCAAAAATCTCTGAATTATCCAAGCAATCCCCCTTAGTCCTGGCCATTCTCCTAACAGCATCATTAGATCCTGTGTTGGCCCTTTTGGAATAGTTGGTGATGACGATTGTGCTTCCACTTTACATCCCACAACAGATTAGAGTTGGCTTGGGTCCACTCTCTCTCTCCATTACTTTCAACATGTTAGGGTTTATCCCTTTTAGGTGTTAGGAAGTGAAGTCACTATTCAGGTGCACAATCAGCGAATCTAAGCTACAGCAGACTAGACGTCTGGGCTGCTAGACGTCTAGGCCAGACGTCTAGGCAGCAGACCAGACGTCTGGGCTGCTAGACGTCTAGGCCAGACGTCTAGGCAGCAGACCAGACGTCTGGGCTGCTAGACGTCTAGGCCAGACGTCTAGGCAGTAGACCAGACGTCTGGGCTGCTAGACGTCTAGGCAGCAGACGTCTAGATCAGACGTCTGGGCTGCTAGACGTCTAGATCAGACGTCTGGGCTGCTAGACGTCTAGATCAGACGTCTAGGCTGCTAGACATCTAGGCAGCAGACCAGACATCTAGGCCAGACGTCTAGGCAAGTAGACGTCCAGGATAGACGTCAGGACACGGAAGACGAATCGCTTCAGTTGCGCATGGAAACGAACAGTTTTGTGGAGGCTTCCTTTTGGGAGAGGAAACGAATGGTTCAAGGTCTTCCCTTCATGCTCTATAAAAGGGACTTGATCCCTTGCATATCAAAGTAACGTGCAAAAACGTGAATGTAAAGTTTTGCTGAAAATAATAAAAAAGAGAAGTTGCCATTGCCCCGTGGTTTTTGTTCTCTGTCATTGTGTTTCTACTTGCAGGTGTAAAAGCTGAAGTTTTTTCCTAACATTAGGTCCAACCCTTGAGGCTGTAATTTAATGCCATACGGATTTTCCACTTTAGTGCAGCTTACGTTAAGTCTGTTACTCTGTTTTAACTTATTTTCACAGTACGTTTTGGTTACTACAGCCCAGTGTAACTGCTCTTTTTGACAAGTCTCATTGGCCTACTTTGGTCATCCCTGGACGTTAATAAAATTATCTTATCTGAATTCATCTAGCAAGCATGCAATTGAAAGTCTTTCAAAACCGTAAGTTGCACTTAAAACAAATGACTCAAACATGTCATGTCTAACAGAGAGCATTAGATAATTACAAGTTACATTACTACCCCAACCACCACAGAAAAATTGAACATAAAGCTCATCCTTACCAGGGTATTAGGGCTGGAAAAGGCATTTAGAAGCCACGACAATTGAGTACGATACTCAGGAGCACGCTTAATTCCTGCATCAGAAAAACATATAGCCTTTCCAGAAAGAAAAGAAGAAAGATTAATCATAGTAATTAATAACTTCTAAGTTACACCATAAAAACAAAATACTTTTGTATGCACAGTTTCTCAACACAAACACATAACATCAGCTCCATCAATTACAGATTATTCTTATTAATGAATCAATGCACACCAACAAAATCACCAAAAGTAGAACTATACCTAGAACCCGTAATGACTTAAGTTATCATAAAATGATTATCAAAGCAATAATTTTATTGTTTCATTGTGCATATTTGTACATTTAGTAGGTGAGAAAAGCACTACAACCTGCAAATCAAGCATAAAAATATGTGCAACTGAATATGTAATGTTCATTAATGTGATGTCATTAAATGTAAAATGTCATTAGGAAGTCACAGAGATCATACATATATGAAAGTTAAAAAATGTCAATTTTTCCAAGGCACGTTAACAACTCGTCATACTCTTTATTGAGTTTCCAATTAAAGAAAGTCTCACAGAAAGCTTTACAACTTCTTAATGTAAGTGTTCTGTCTATGATTTAAAATGATATCACAACTGAACTGAGGTGGGAATCTGACAATTAGAAGATTGTGATTGTGGCATTCATCACTTGTAAAGGAAACCTAGGCCACCACACAAGCAGAACTGATTTAGAGAACGAAGGAATTATAGTAATATCAGCAAATGACTAAAGTAAGTCAATGGGACTTACAAAGTAATACAAGTTAGAATTGCTAATAAGCAGCACTGTAATGCGCTCCAACAACCAAATATAAAGTATCTAAAACTTAAACTCGGAAGGAACAGCACCTCCCCTCTCCCTCGACAACAATGAACCCCAATGAATTAGAAAAGTCAGTATATTGAAAGAACTAGAGAGGAAAGAAGAAAAATCTAATGGAAGGCACTACTAGCATGGATACCCTAGGCACCAAATAGGTTGCATGTTATGTAGCATGTTTGTAAGCAAAATCGTCATATTTTGGATATAAATGAAGATTAAGTGTAGAAATCAGGTAGAAGACTTAATTATGTTTATGGTTAATTTTAAAAGGAATCCTCTACGGGTTTCATACAAAAACTGCTTTGACCATGTTCCTGAATTGTATATATGTAAACTCCTTCCTACAAGTGCAGTTATCCTTTAAATGCTTCCTTGTGCAATTAATAACTGTGATATTTCTACTGTCATGTTTTTACACAATGAAATCTGACTCTTCTATTTTCTGTTACCAAAAAAACACTTTGCCCCAGTCTATGTGAATGTTGGCGAACCCACTATATCAACATAAGTTGAGATTCAATTTATGTCTGTGTATGTGGACAGTGACTTCAAATTTCAGGCCAGCAATTCCACAATAGAAAGTAAAATGTCAAAAGCAAGACAACAGAAAGCAAGATAAGTATGTAGATCAGCATAGTTGGGGCAGAAAATCACTCCATGAATATGTAAGCCAAATATCAATTTCTGAAAGAGATGTGAACACAGTTTTCCCTCAATTACGACAGACAAACATTGCAAATAAGATTCATGCATGGGTTATGAGACAAGTGTAATGCCAGGAAGAAATTGGAGATCACTGTCTATAATGTTGAAAAAACCAAGATTGGCAATTTATTGGCAAGGCCCATAAAAATCGAATCAACATTTAATTAGGAAAATACCAGTAAAACTAAAATGCAATTTCAAAAAAACACAATTTTGATTTCTTCACAATTTATTATGATTTGTTCCTTCTAAAAACATCCCCCAATTTTTTCTTTTCTTTCAAGATTTTTACAAATTTTTGAATAAAAATCAGTCAGGTTCCAAAAACTCTGATTCTTGCAGTTTTTCCTGATTTTTTTAACACTCCATACCAAGAGGAATAAGGTCACTTCACTTGGAAAAGTACACTTGCTGAAGAAAATAAGGACAATACCACTTAGCAAGAAACATTAAAATGGAAGAAAACGGAACCAAAGAATTCTCTGGTGCTGAAAAGAACAAGATTTGGCAGCAAGAAGAATGATGATCCCAAAACTTAATGTTTAAAATGGGATTATTTTTAGAACGTTAATGTGATCAATCATGAATAGATGAACCTCTTTACTTAAAAATTTGGTGAAAAAGACTCTAAGAAGGTGAAAGAAGAACAAAAAAGAAGACAATAATTTATAAATGAAACAAGATGGAATAAAAGAAGCAAAAGAGTCTAGCTTTTCCATTCTATAAGTTATTGTCTCTCATAGGAAATAATACTACATAACAGGGCAAACAAAAAGCTAGTGCATGAATCCCAAAAATCTCAACATATATTTTTCCTTGGCTGTTTTTGATCTCCCTCTCAAGGCTGAGGAACATCCTCTTCATTCATCTTTTGTTGAGTTATTATAGTTTGATCTTTTAGTTGTTGCTGATTTTGATGATCTTGAAGATTGAGGAAAACGTTTATGATGAATTTAATGCAATTCTTGCTGGCCTGACATGTGTAGTATCATCAGCAGAGGCTAGTTGTTGACATTAAGCATTGTAATTTTATAGAAAAAATATTTTCTTTTATCCATGTCTAATTATCTCTATTTAGTTTTTTTTTTTACTAGTTGTAGCCCTTACCATTTTTGCATTTCGGAGGGTTTTGGAGGCTTATGTTTCTGAAGGTCTTTTCTTTTCAAAAACCATACCCATTTCTAACTTTCATGCAATTTAGGTAGCAATGTTTATTTGTAGACCTTCCAAAGCAGTTCAATATCTCCTATTTTCAATGTTGCTCATTACCACCTGGCCAGGAATGAGAATGTGGGAATGGTTTAATTGAAACTTTGACTGAAATAAAGATCTTACCAAAACATCTAATCAGGTTATAGAATAATTTTTAAAAATAGAAGTGACTTCATTACCTGTAGTAAGAGAATCAAAGGAATGATGCCTAGATAAACAGAAATCCCTGAAAATTGTTGATGACATGTAAAAAACAAAGTCAAAACTAGAATGGACTTGCACCTGAATTAATAGACAATTTCATCAATCAAAAATGTCCACCTTTGTAGAATGAAGAGAAAGGTTTAAACTTTTGAAAAGGATGTGTTTTGTGCAGGAATAACACTCCTATCGTGGAAAATCTATTTGATCATGTTTACTAATATTCAGCAGTTAAAATAAATTTATTATTTTAGGAGATGAAAAACAGTTAAGGATCAAATGGTAATTTTGTCAAAAGGTATTACTTTGGTGATGTATAGAGGTTCTATATGATGGGTTCTACCGTATTCTGTGAAACAGCAAAATATAAGGCTAAAATGTTGGTTGTGAAAACAAGTTGAAACCCTCTGCTTTTCTCTCTATGAGATCAGAGACAAATACTATTGTTTATACAAAGAGTTGGGCAGTCACTCTCTACTTTCTTTTGATACCCCGATCAAAGGTGTGCCACTCTTTACCTTAGAGAGCTGACTACCCTCAAACAATAAGCTCTAAAGAAGCCTTCACAGCCCTAGCAAGCTACCAGGCTGATTACATCCTTCTTTCACCCTCTTCAAGCACCAAGCTGCATTATCCGCCCATTGGAAAATGTGGATGCATCTTCCTTGGATAATGTTAGACTTACATTATCCAAGTGCATATACCCCATCAAAATCCAATCACATCAGATACGTACATGCTTCAGATGCACGGGTGCAACTGCGAAATGCATGAGTTGCTGCACTTGCAGCACACTTGGTGTGATACAAGGAACTTGGTGCATTGGCTATGCATTGGTCCATACGACAATTCACTTGATATTTATTTGCCAATAACAGCAAAAAATATGCAATTTGCACTTCACCACATAATGAACTGACGCATCTTATCCTCCACGAATATTAATGAATAGGGCACACATACTAGTGTTAATCCAGTTCTCTATAATATTGTTGGACCATAGAAATATAAAGAATACCAACAAGTAAAGGTAAGTCAACATGGATTGGCAGAAATGAAATGAAATATTATTAATGTTCGCGGTGGGCCAAAAAAAAGACCCAAGGGACTATAAGAAGGGCAATAATAACTGCCAACTAGCAGGCTAAAAATCCCAACAAAGAAAAGAAAAAACTAAAATAAATACAAGATGTAACCCGAGAACCGGGCCAAATAGAAGGGGAAAAGAAAAGGGAGAGAAGAGGGGGGAGGGTTGCAGTCCAGAAGAGCAGAATGCACGCCAAGAAGAACGGAGAGAAAGAGGGATGGGGGAGGGTGCAGCCCAGGAAGGGCAAGCTCAAGAACCCCCAGAAACTAATCTCTCCCAACAATCAAGGTCGAAGTATCAGAGCTGAAGAAGTCCATGATACGTCTTTGTCCATCACTGGTTTGGGACCCTAATAAACCGTGGGTGTGTTGTCTGGTGACCCTGCTCCCGTCCGAACTGGATGAAGTGGGGTGGTTCCGTCCGGTGTCACCTGGTCTGTCGGAGTTGGTGAAGTATGTTGTGATGAGCCGATGTTGAGGGGGGTGAGATCCATTTGGAGGAGAGCTTTTATGTGGACGAAACTGAGCGATCTCCCTAAGAAAGTGTGCAAGACACCATTGGCCCAGGTATCTAAAGAAGGTAGAAACAGATCGACAGTTGTCCCTAAAAAGGCAATGGAATCTGCCTCGGATCTCATAAACAGCAAAAAATAAAGTGATGCAAGGTTTCAGATTCACCCAAGGAACAAAACAAGCAAACCCGCTCCTTTGTTTGTTAGGGTTCCAAACTAGCGCTGGTCAGAGACATATCATGGACTTCTTCAGCTCCAGTACTTTGGCCTCGACTATTAGGAGAGATTAGTTTCTGGGGGGTTCTTGGAGTTTTCCCCTCCTAGGGTGCTCCCTCCCCCCTCCTCTCTCTCTGTTCTTGGTGTGCACTCCTCTCTTTTGGACTGCAGCCCTCCCCCCCTTTGCTCTCCCTTTTCTTTTCCCTTTCTCTTTGGCCCGGTTGTCGACTTTCCTCTTGTATTTATCTTAGTTCTTTTCTTTGTTGGGCTTTTTAGCCTGCTAGCTGGCAGTTATTGTCCTTCTTATAGTCCCTTGGGTCTTATTTTGGCCCACTACCATTTCATTTCATTTTTTCGGAAGATGGTGATCTGACTCAATCCAGAGTTGGTGAGAACACATCCTGAGTTGCCCAATCGGGATCCGAAGACTTTGCAATGTGTGCCGCTGAAGGTATTGAGGAGGAACTATTCTGCCCTCTTGAATCTGTAAGAAGTGCTCATGGTAGAAAGACAGCTTGGGGGAAAGAGGGGCAACAGGATAGATCCATGTGCATCTAGTGTACTGGAGACTAACATCCTTCCGGATCTCATGGAACATCTCCTACTTACTATGGATTCACCAGAGCATTCATGTCCATGTATGGATTCACCACAGATGATTGCCTCCACTTTCATAGATAATAATGACTCTTGAAATGATCTTTCATTGCATGTCCATTCACCAAAAATTGTTCACAATAGTAATTTCTTAATTTTTAAATGTGTTGCTCTAGCTACAAACATTACAATTTACTGAATCTTAGGTATAGTTATTTGTTGTATGTTGTTGGAACACCTTCCCACATCAACAACTACATAATTGTTTAAGTAATAGTTTTAATTTAATATTTTTATAATTATAAATTTTATTCAATTATAATTTGATGTAGTCTTCAAATTATAAATTTTTACCGTTTTTAAAAATTTAGTTAAATCATACTGTATTAGATTAGTTTAAAATTTAAACAAGTTTTTTATTTAATAAATTATTTTTAATCTTTTGAAAAAATATATATAAACAATTATATATATGGTACCCACACACCCATGCACCTGCACACCCAAGTTTTGAGGGTTCACAAAAATGGCTTGCACTCGATGAACCCTCACATGCATGCAACCTTGTGTTAGACATGTGAGAAAAGGGATCCTTCATAGAGCGAAACCAAGGGTCCTTCCCCATACATAGGATCAGGCAGCCAACATTGACCATGTCCACAGCCCTAGAGGTCCAGGTAAGCAGGAAATTTAGTATTCCTTTTTGTATCTAGAGTAGCTTTCATATTGGACGATAGGAGGTTTCCAGTGTCCAGCCTGATCCTCTTTGTGCTGACCATTTGCCTTAGACACCATTATGTCTTACACCAACTCATCCATAAGAGTCAATGATGATTAGGCATAGATGGGCATAGACTAGTGAGTTTCTTCTAGCGGTTTCACTTTGCATCGTACAATAATTGTATTATGCATGTATTATATGTGTACAATAGCTGAGATGTGTAAGTTCCACATGAGGGCATTATACACAGATAAGATAACATAATTTTGTCCACAAATGGCTAAAGGAGGCCAATGAGACTCATTGAAGAGTTGTTATAATGCATTGTAGCAATTAGAAAGTACTATGAAAATAAGCTAAACTAGAGTAAATAATCTAGTGTAAACTAGACTGAAGTGAAACAAGTGTATTGCATAAAACCACAGCCTCAAGGTTTAACCAAAATAGATAAATTGTAACATGTTAGAAGTAATGATGAAGAGAGAGCCAGCAGTCAAGGTAAAAGAGAGATAGATAGGAGCTCCAATTGATCCAAGTGCCAACGCTAATTTGTAATGGAATGTAAAGTAAACGCATAGTCATTGTCATCACCAACTATCCCCAAAGGGTATAGGATCTAATGATGCTCCCAGAAGAATGGCGAGGACTAAGAGGTCCTATAAGGACATGGAATTCTACTCCTCAAAACTCTTCTAGCATCCTCGGTCATGGAACCCATAGAAGAGGATAGGAAATTGGTGAGTTGTTTTTGTCTACAACTCCTCGGTATGTGAGGAGTGGCTGAAACTTGATGTCGGAGAACCACAATCCTGTCCTACCACATGCAATAAAAAGAAAGAACTGAAGACCTAGGAACCATTCTTGTATGCAGACAAGGGTGAATAAATCTAACATTAACATTATGGAGAGTTGTATTTTCAAATGAATATTTATTACTCTCGACTGCAAAGATAGACTAAAACAATGAGGTGACTAGTCAAGTAGTAGTCGATCTCCCCTGTAATTACTGACGTAGAAAAGTGAAAGTTTCCCTAAGGTACAGAATCAAGCATCTTTAGCTGAAAGTGGTAACCAATCCACTTTAGTCTCTATACAAGCAATAGTACCTCCCTTGAATAATAAACAGGACACCTGAGGATAAAATGTTCTTCAGTTTCTACCTCTCGAATAAAGCAAAAACAACATACCCTATCCTCTTAAGGAATAAGGTGGTCTATCTCCACTTGCAATTGAAGTAAGCACACTTTGAATTGACCAATAGGAATCCTAAGGCTATGAGTGCAATGTTACTAGAAAAATTTAGGACAAGTGACAATGCCATTCTCAATCCCCATGAAATGTTTAATGTAGAAGGCCAACTTAGGACTAAGAGGCTGAAATCGAGTTACCCAAGTGATTTGAATATTATGTTGATAAACATAATCTCTTACTAGTTGATTAATAACCCTCTTATCAAGAAGGTGGGGATGAGCATTTAAAGAGTATTTGAATGAAGGTAATCGATCTATGGATTTGCCAACTAACTAAAGAAGCGAAATAACTTTCGGGTACCATCCATGACGATGACCAAAGGTGCTCCTAGAAGGAATCCATTTTGAGCAGCAGAGTGCCAAATATGCGTATCTCTCTTGGCTTGAGGTGCAATCACCCATGGATCTAAGGGAAAAAGCTGAAAATTAATTGTAAAGATGCTCTCAAGGCAAAGAGGATGAGCGCCAACCTCAACCTAAATAGTATATTAGGGTATTGTTCTTTACATCAAATAAATCATTGAAGCAAAATAGTTTGTACCCTCTTAATCCAAGCCTAATCAAACCACGCTAAACTTGGACCCCAAACCATAGATCCTTGAAGAACTATGGGTTTGATGATGCAATCAACAAGGCGCATCTTTGTAGGTATGTCTTGAAAGTGTTGCTGGAAACATTGGAGTTCCAAGTTTGAGAGAGATGTGTGTCCCTTGCAAAGTCGTGACTGTGTAACTAGTCAAAGACCAAGGGAAGGACCTATAAACTAAATTCCCAAGTAGGTCTAAGCAACAGTGATCTCAATCAACTCACCCTTATAGAAGAACCAAAACTTAGATAGGGTAGTCTTTGATTTTTTGAAGGTCATCCCCTTAGTATTGTTAAGATTTAATGTCAATTGTTTTAAGTCACAGAAGTGAGCAAGAGCATCCAATTGTCTTTGCAGGCCTTCAAGAATATGAGCAAGAAGAACTATATCATCTACAAAAAGCAATATAGTTATCAAGACATGATGTAGAAGGCAACCATCATCAACATGTGTTTTGACAAATAATTTCTTCAAGTTCATCAATGTAGATCTCAAAGAGTGAAGGAGAAAGAGGACAGCCTTGTTTGATGCCAATGGTGCTCTGGACATCCTCTGAGAAACCAAAAGTTGTTTGAAAACAACCTCATGTAGTCTCTTGATGGCAGTGGTAAAGAGATCCAAGATGCAAGTGTCATGTAGTCTCTGACATAAAAGATGTCTAGGAACCATGTCAGAGGAATTTCTAAAGTCCCCAAAACAACAGAATACTTCAGAAAACCATTAACGAGCCTCCTCGGTAATAGCCCTGGGAGTGAAAACATAGAGATATGTTCTGCCCATTCCTAATTGGGGTTTGTAATTCTTTCTTTGTAATTTTATATTCTTTAGAGTAGTATGTCTGGCTCCCTCCAGGCTACTGTAATGTACAATCTGAGTCCCATTGACCAGATTTGGTCACCCAGGACATGATAAAAAATTCTTTCTTTCTAACTTGAATCTTTAGTTAGATTTCTGTGGTTCTATTTAGCTGTCGCGTGTAATGAACTGTCTAAACACATCATAAATTCCAGTGTAATTCCGATTTTTCTTTTAAAGATAAAAATATATACTCTTACATTAAGTGTTCCTCCAGAGCATTGCAGATTGGGCTCCCTTATCGGCAACTTCTGTGAGACTTGGTCTCATTGACTGTAGTCTTTGTGTTTTTATTTTAATAGGTTATATGAAATTGAAATGGGCCCCACCTATATTACATCATGACCACATAGTAGTATTACAACTTGGCAATTATGCATGTATCAATTGGCAAGATTCAAACCTAGGTCTCCTCCTTGAAATTTGAGGAATATAACTGGTTGAGCTAATGCCTTTTGATGTTGTCTTGATGTTAATAGCAGACACTGAAGTAAAATTAGAAACCAAGGATCACGTAGGGACATGTGAGCCATCATATAGAGCATTTGCATTAAAATCTACTGCATTAAGCTAGGCAACAAGGAGATCGGAAGAAAAAGGATCTATAAATAGCTTTTAAGTAACCCTGTTTGGTCAGTCACCATTATTATGTCAAACTTCTATGGTTCTATAATTGTGACCTGCCACTTCCAGAGGACCTCCCATAAAGTGCAGCAGAGGTGACTTAAATGTAATGGCAAATTCCTGATTAAATAACATGGAGAACTACTAGGAAAGATAAAAAACAAGTTAAGAAAATTTGAATATTCAGGCACCCAAACAGCCAAGCACTACAACAATAACCTAGGTCCTAACCGATATATATAATAAAAGAGGTGTATGAAAAAAAGGCAGTCAAAGAACTTAAAATTAACAAACAAAGAATATCACTCTCCATTTCCAAGCAGCAGTACAGTAAAACCTCAAACAGCTGGGTATGAAAAATAATCAATAAAGAATTATAAAGGAACAGTCTGAAAACTTACTTGATTTGTTTTTCCAATTTTTGTCGCAAAGCAAGCAGCTTGCTTCTTGATGCATATTGACAATGACCACTGTATCTTCAAACAAAGCTGATTTCCTGAAAATTCATAAATATGGTAACCAAACTATGTTAGTGTTATCCTTGATTTTATTATGGTCTTTAAGAGTGAAATAGGGTGGATAAACCGTTAGTTTGGAATCCCCATAACTAACAAGTATCAAGGCTTTCTGAAATCAAAATTCTAAAGGAAAAGTAACATAAACATTAACACTAGATCATATTTAATTTAAAACCAGGAAGCAAACAACAAGATCAATTAGTAAAATTGGTGTCAAGAAGATTTGTTAGGCATTATTGAACATGTTTTCCTAGGGGAAATATTGTTAGAAGTTTTTAGAGATTGGTGGGAAATACCCAAACAAAATATGTAAATATTATCAAATGTTAGAATGGATTATCAATGGCAGTTTTCCTTCAAATTCAACAAATAATTTTCCTATTTCAGAAATTGAAAGAAAATTCAACTGAGAATTATTAAACTATAGGCTTTACAAGAGATATCCCAATCTTCTAATTGACTCTAACAAGCTACTTGTACTGTCAGACAACATGACGGTTGTACAGGTACATAGGGTGCAAGGGAATTCACACCCAATGTCAACCCTCAAAAGTTGGGCATTCAGGTTTGTGGGTGCAAAAGTAATGTATATAACTACATATAAATAATATTTAAATTATTTTATAAGGTAAGTTTCTAAAAAAATTAATCTAATACAATATAATCTTGACTAAAAAGCATTAAAAATTTATAAAAATGGAACTTTTAAAAAACTAAAAACAGTATAGCACACTATGCAGATCCTCAAAACTATATATTCATTCATTCAATATATTTAAATTAGTTATTAAATTAATAAATCTTCAAAAAAATTAACTAATCTAATACAATATAATTTAACTAAATTTAAAAACATTAAAATAATTTTATATTGAAAATCTTGAAAAATTAAAACAATATATTATATTGAAAATCAATTAAATTGGATTTCCCCCATCTTTTTTCAACACTTCTGGGACATCCTAGGCCCGGATGTGGTCTCAGCAATTCAGCAAATGCAGGCAGACAAGGTGGTCCCAGGAGACATCAACTCCACCTTCCTAGCCCTCATCCCCAAAGTCAACCAGGCCTACACCCTCACTGATTTCCGCCCCATCAGCCTGTGTAATGTTTTGTACAAAATCCTCACCAAAGCCTTGGCTTCCAGGCTCAAACTCATCCTCCCCTCCATCATCTCCCCGAATCAAGGCAACTCCGTCCACAGCAGACAAATCACCGACAGCATCATCATCATCCATGAACTCATCCACTCCATTTCTTCTAGCAGCCAAGCTGGCCTCCTTCTGAAACTCGACATGAACAAAGCTTTCGACAGAATCTCCTGGGAGTTCCTGCTGGCTGTCCTCCATAGATTCGGCTTCCACTCAGATTGGATCAAGTTGATCAAAGGGTGCATTACCTCAGCAAACTTTTTTGTCCTGGTCAACGGCTCCCCTGCAAGCTACTTCAAACACTTCAAAGGCCTCAGGCAAGGTGACCCCATCTCCCCTTTCCTCTTCATCATTGTCGCGGAGGCTCTGGGCAGAGCCCTCGCCCACGCTTGCACCGAAGGGTCCATCTCTGGCATCAAACCTGCTTCCTCCCTCCAAGCTGTGTCTCACCAACAGTTCACTGATGACACTATTCTGGCTACTCGAGCCTCAGTCCCCGAAGCCCGGCCCATCAAGTCCATCCTCCTCGCCTTTGAGGACACGGCAGGTCAAGAAGTCAAATTTGACAAAAGTAAGGTCTACTTCTTCAACACTCTGGCGAGACACCAAGCCCGCATCGCGGCCGCTCAGGGGTGCTCCATTGGCGCCCTCCCAGCAACCTACCTGGGATTCCCCCTCTTCGAAGGCCGATCCAGAAAATCCCTGTGGAATCCCATCATTGCGCGCATTCAGAAAAAGTTGGCCAGTTGGAAAGGCAGCCTTCTCAGTCAAGCTGGCAAGGCCACCCTAGTCAAAGCCACCCTTCTGAGCATCCCCGTCTACTTCATGTCCGTCTTCCAGATTCTTGCCGAAGTTTGCAACCGCATCGAGCAGCTCCAAAGGAACTTCCTCCAGTCCAGGTCAGAAGACAAGCAAAGAATTCACCTGGTGGCTTGGAACCAGATATGCACCAGGAAGGAGCATGGTGGCATCGGACTACGTAAGGTCCGTACCATGAACTTGGCACTCATTGCCAAGCAAGGGTGGAGAGTCCTTACCAATGAAGACTCCTTGTGGGTGTCCATCATCAAGGCTAAGTACCTGTGGCACAACCCAAAATTTTTAGATGATCCTCACCCAATCAAAGGATTTGTGGCCTGAAATTCCATCATCAAGGCAAATCAGATTATTCGAAAGGGTATTAGATGGAAACTTGGTAATGGAGCCAGAATCAATTTCTAGAGAAACCTCTGGCTGGGCAGTTGTCCTCTCCAGGATAGGAAGGACCTGATGTGTCTTCGACCTGTGACAGACGCCCTCTTCGAGTCAAAAGTAAGTAACTTCTTCATCCCAGAATGTTCTTCATGGAAGCCCCTCTCGACTGAAGGCCTTATTATTGACCATAAGTTTGCTTCTGCTACCCTTTCAGATCTCCTCCGCCTCTGTGTCATCCCCTCTTCCCCTGTGGAATATTCCATCCTTTGGGCCCCTTCCCCCTCCGACCTATTCTCTGTCAAGTTAGCCTATGCCCTGTCTGAGAACCTCGGGCCCCCTTGGTTCCCGTCAAAGCTCATTTGGAAACCTCACCTGATCCCCAAGGTTAACTTTTTCCTGTGGCTTTCCGTCCAGGACAAGATCCTTCCCATCCCCAACCTTCACCGTCGTGGTTTGTCCCTCCCTAACCGTTGCTACCTCTGCCTCTCTAATGGGGAGTCCACCCAGCACCTTTTCTCTACCTGCCCTTTCTTCCTGTCAATCCTCTCCCTGTTCTCCTTGGTCGGCATTTCCTAGGCCCCGCCCCTTTGGCTCAGCGACCTTTGTGTTCAGTGGCCGAATCCATTCAGAGGGCACTGGCTTAAGACCTTCAGGTCCTATTGCCTCCCACACTTCCTATGGGAGATTTGGAGGGAGGCAACGCTCGTGCGTTCAAAGATTTGTCTCACAGAGCGAGCCACGTCCTTGCCAGGATCATTCATGCGGCAGCTAAGAACGTGATGATCACCCGATGTGATCCCGAAGCCTCACCCTGAAGGCATCATTGCATCCAAGCTTGGCATCCCGGAAGGCATCCGCAACCGGACCTTTCCCAAGGCTCTCTCGTCAGATGGACCCCTCTGCCTCTAGGATCCCTCAAGCTCAATTTCGATGGTGCGGCAAAAGGAAACCCCGAGCTGCAGGTGCAAGGGGCATCATCCGAGACCACAAGGGCGATATCATCCTGGCCTACGCGGAGAATCTAGGGATCAACACCAGCCACTTTGCCGAGGCCCGAGCTCTCTATCAAGGCATCATCTTGATCCACAATCTTCAGGTTCCAAACATTGTCGTGGAAGGTGATTCCAGAAACATAATAGGTAGCTTGTCCCATAAGTCCTCCACGCAATCTTGGAACATATCCAGTATGATCGTCGAATTCAAGCAGTTGCTTCAATCCTTCACAGACACAAAGGTGACTCACACCTACAGGGAGGGCAACAGGGTGGCTGACCAGTTAGCTAACATCGGCATATCGGAGTCTGGGCTAAGGGTGTGGACAGACTCATTTCCCCAAGCTATCATCGATGCCAATGCTGATGACCTCACCAATCAGTGAGTCAAGGGGGTCCAACGTGGGAAACCTTCACCATAGGTTTCACGCCCGCACCCACCTAAGCAGGTTGACTTGCCCAGCTAGCCCCAACGTGGTGCGTCTCAGCCGTGACACCATGAGTTTGGCCCTTTTTCACCTCTCACGTGCAAATTTCTTCTCGCGGAGGCCTCTGCATGTGATTATTTTCAACCAATGTTTGAGTTGGTGCCTTTGCAGTCTCAGACAGTTGTCCTCCGAGAATTGGAAGCTCACTCACTTGATCGGTTTCTCTTGGAGCCGAAGAAGTCGTAGTGCGGACAAAGGTCGCTTTGGAATCAACCTCACCCCCGTTTCTAGCAGCAACAAGTGTGCCAAGCCATTGGGGTTGTTGGCCCCCGGTACCCGTGTCCTCGATCGGGCCACCACAGCAGTCCCCATGCGCCCTAGCTGTTTGGTTTGTTTCCTCAGTTTTAGCCGCCCAATGCTGACTCCCCACGTCAGCTCCAGTGTCGTTTTGGCAAGGTGCATTGTCATCACAAGGTCAAGCTTGGATCGTCAGCTTGTTGCCCTCATGGCGGCTGCCCTCATCACCTCCTTTACCCTTATCTGCCACGTCCTCCGAGCTACCGAGAACATTCATCCTCCTCATCATGACCCGTACTCGTCCGCCCTGTCATTCGATCGTGGTGTCATCTCCAAGCGCCTCCACCTAGCAGTCCCCGTTGTTTGGTGTGCCTGTCCACTCGTGCCAACGGATAATCGCTCGATTCGAATGATTTCGAGCACAAGCTACATTGGAGGGGTGTTGTGGCTAGTGGTTTGTTATTTATTAATGTTCACCACCTTTCCTTTCCACTTTGCTCGCAACCCTCTCGACTTCTGCCTGTTGCATCTTTCCTTGTTTCGTCCGTTTGCCCTCGCTATGGCTAAGATTGAACCCGCGACCCTCCAATTAACCCCCCTGGTGGAAGATATCTTCATGGACCACGGCCTTCTGAATTTTCTGCAGCAGTTCCATGGGGCTGATCCAGACCTGTCCATGGACTTTGTCCGTTCATGGAATGGGGGGCACGTTGTTGTTCGCGGAATGGGTTTCACAATCACGGCGGATCTCCTGGCGGAGGTAATTGACCTCCCTAACGACGAGGAAATCATCAACCGAGAGAAACACTCCCTCCAGGGGGAATTGGCACTGTTCAGAGATAAGGGAGAGTCTTTGGGCAAAGAGAAAGGCGGAATCGTCAAAGAGATGCTCCCAAAGCCTTGGGACACAATGATGATTACAGTACTCCAGTACTTCACCCTGGACAATCCTTCGGCCGTTCTGCGGAGTTTTCACCTTGCTTTCCTCAACCACCTCAGAGGGAAGAAAACAATTAACATCCCGGAATACATGTTCCGGTCGGTGGAGAGGTCGGTGTTGAGTGTCAAGAAGGGGGCCTCCTCCTCCCCCCTTCACCAGGGCCTCCACCGCATACTGTTCAGGTTTGTGGTGGCGGAACAAAACCGCAGAGCGGCGGTGCAAGCCGGGCCCCCTCTCCCCACGGGTGGTCCGGCCAACACTGGAGAGGAAGCAGGGGCAGACGCCCTTGTCCCCCCCCCGGCCAACGGCACCCCGAACTCAGCGACCAGGATGGACGACACACCAATCTCTCAGAAGTCTACTCCTTGCCGGTACCCTGTCCACGTCAAGGCAGAGAGTAGCAAGAGAAAGGCTCCGCTCGTCATAGATGATGCATCATACGACTCGCTATCTTTCCAAACAAAAAGAGAGAAGTCGAGGCCATATCCAAGAGATTCAGGACCTGCTCAGGGCGTTGGGTCGGGTGGCCAAAACCATCTCCTCCCTTCTGACGCAGGTGGACTCCCTCCTTGAAGAGTATAAGAGCCAGTTCGAAGTCATCAAGGAGTTCAAGAATTTGGTGGGGGAGATCGATACAGGCATTGACTCTGGGCCCAAAACCTGACCCGAGGTGCAGGTGGTTTCTCGGTGGTGGAGGCCTCCCTTTGTCGACCCGTTCCAAGTTTTTGTCGGTTGTTTTGTGGTCTGCGGTTTGCCCTGTGCGGGATGTCTGAAAGGTTCATAATCCGCACCTGCGTGGGCTGTTTTGATAATAGCGTGTGCCCCTGCGTGGGCTGTTTTTTCAGTAGTTTGTTTACTAGTATTTTGTTTTCTGTTTTTAGTTCCTGTCGCCCCTGTCAGGGTCTGTCCTTTGGGTTTGTTATGCGGCTGTAGCCTTTCTTGAGGCATGTTAGGATGATCCTCCTAGTAACTACATGTCTGCGGAGATTTTGGTTTTCTGTTAGCAATGTAAAAGGTTTCGGGACCCTTTCAAAACCCTTTTTACCAATCAAAAAAAAAAATCAATTAAATTATAATATAGAACTTCTGAATTAAAATCATTACTTAAACAATTAAGAGGTTGCTCAGGTGGGAAGATGTTCCACTAGCATAAGACAAACAATTAAACCTAAGGTTTAGTGTATTGTAAACTCTTAAATTAAAATTATTACATAAACAATTACGAGGTTGCTCATGTGGGAATGTGTCCCACTAGAATACAACAAACAATTATGCCTTAGATTTAGTGAATTTAACATTTCCAGCTAGAGCAACTCATCAAATTAGGAATCAAATGGCATTAGCTCAACTGGTTAGATTCCTCAACATTCAAGGAGGAGACCCAGGTTTGAATCTTGCCAAACGATACATGCATAATTGCCAAGCTGTTGTAATACCACTATGTGGTCATGATATAATATGGGTGGGGTCCATTTCAATCCCATTATCCATATAACCAATTAAATAAAAAAAACTCATTAAATTAGGAAATTACTGCCATAATTAATATTTGGTGAATGGACATTCAATAAAACATATTAAACACCAATTTTTGAGTCACTAATAACCTACAGAAAGGGAGGCAATCATTTGTGGTGGATCCTTATGCTGATAAGAGCATTCTCCCAATTCATGTTGGTTTACCTTTTCCTGTAGGTAATTCTTATAGTTTTACCGTCAAGTGCTTTTACACCTGTAGGTAATTCTTTATGGTTTTACCATCAAGTGCTTTTACAGAAACCAAATTAACATAAAGTATGTTTTTCAATGCCTTAATATTGATAGAGGATAAGACGTGTCAATTCATTATATGGTGAAGTGCAAATTGTATGTCTATTGCCATTGTTGACAAATAAATATAAAGTGGATTGTCCTAAGAATTCCAAGGCTGCGCCTGCACAAGTAAAAATCAGAAGAATTGTCAACAAATTTCAAAGCTGCACCTAAAACAGTGCCAGTGAATTTAAGTTTCATTCTTGGCGGTCTATGCCTTGACAGCTCCTATTTAACATCCATTATATTTGATCATTCAAACTACAAAATGATGACAGCTATTTGCTAACAGATACAAAGGTAGCCATCATGGTTTTCACCAGAGTGCACCCCAAAGCATGGCAAATGCCCGTGTTTATGGCCTTGCACTTGATGCGCAACAAATGTGTTTCAAGGTACAACCAACGTTTGCCCAGCTATGCCTCCTAGTCAACCTAGAATAATATTAACCTTTTGTAATTTTACAATATTAATGTTAAATGGCCCAAGGGGTATGGAGCAATTGGTGGGGAGTGAGGATCAAATGGCATTAGCCCAACTGGTTAGATTCCTCAACTTTCAAGGCGGAAACCCAAGTTCGAATCTTGCCTAGCGATACATGGATAATAGCCAAGCTGTTGTAATACCACTACAGGGGATGGGGTCCATTTCAATCCCATATAACCAACTAATAAAAAAACAAAATTGGTGGGAAGTGAGGAGTTTCTCACTCTAAACTAAGGTTCAAATCTCCTGGGTCAACCCTTAACATTTATATCAAACAGCATGAGCTCAATTGATTAAATATCTCGACTTACTACGAGGAAACCCAGATTCAAATCTTGCCAAGTGATACATGCATATGCCAAGCTGTTGTAATACCAAAGGTGCTCATGAAATAATACAGGTGGAGTTGTTTCAATCCCATATAACCAGTTAAAAATATTATATATCAATGTTAAACGCAAAAATTCTTTAACAATAACGAAACGAAGAAGTGTCTATGACATATAATAGAGACATACCAAATACTTTGTCTTCAACAAGTTTTTACACACAACAATGTTTCACCAATTGAAATTTCATCCGATAAAAATACTTATGCACAAATTTGATACAATTGTGTTTAAGGGATCA
This sequence comes from Wollemia nobilis, assembly GCA_028583015.1. NCBI lineage: Eukaryota > Viridiplantae > Streptophyta > Pinopsida > Araucariales > Araucariaceae > Wollemia > Wollemia nobilis. Next base: position 24,199,149 of record JAQPPZ010001195.1, read on the forward strand.
ATTCAGTTCAAAGCAAAAGAAAATAATAAGGTGAATAGCAAAAATTTATGATAGAATCATAAATTTCTGAATACGACAATCGGAAAATAAAGTAGAAATAAACAATAACACACACAAATAAGACTCATAATGTATTTCAGACAAAAATTAGCATTTGACATTGTTGTAATATATAAGATCTAAAAATTAAATAGCATGAGCTCAACCAGTTAAATACGTTGACTTTTAAGGAGGAGACCCAGGTTCAAATATTGCCAAACGATACATGCATAATTGCCAAGATGTTGTAATACCACAACGTGGTCATGATGTTATATGGGTGGGACCTATTTCAATCCCAAATAATCAATTAAAACAAACCTCAACCGCTTAAATACCTCAACTTTCAAGGAGGAGACCTAGGTTCGAATCTTGCCAAGCAATACATGCATAATTATCAAGTTGTAATACCACTATGTGATCATGATGTAATACGATTGAGACATATTTCAATCCAATATATATATATATATATATATATATATATATATTGGATTGAAATATGTCTCAACCGTATTACATCATGATATATATTGGATTGAAATATGTCTCAACCATATTACATCATGATCACATAGTGGTATTACAACTTGGCAAGCGGTTGGGAATGAGGAATTTCACACCCTAAACCAAGATTCAAATCTTGCTAGGCATTATTTGTATAATTCCCAAATACCACTATGTGGTTTGTTGAAATGCCATGGTAACATGATCATAATATAATATAGGTGGGGCTTGTTTCAATCCGTCTAACCAACTAAAACACACACACATAGAGAGGGAGAGAGAAATGAAATGAAATATTATTAATGTCCACGGTGGGCCAAAATAAGACCCAAGGGACTATAAGGACAATAATGATTGCCAACTAGCAGGCTAAAAAGCCCAACAAAGAAAAGAACTAAGATAAATACAAGACAAAACCCGACAACCGGGCCAAAGAGAAAGGTAAAAGAAAAGGGAGAGCAAAGGGGGGGAGGGTTGCAGTCCAGAAGAGAGGAGTGCACGCCAAGAAGGGAGAGAGAGGAGGGCGGAGGGAGCAGCCCACGAGGGGCAAGCTCCAAGAACCCCCCAGAAACTAATCTCTCCTAATAGTCAAGGCCGAAGTACTGGATCTGAAGAAGTCCACGATATGTCTCTGACCAACGCTAGTTCAGAACCCTGACAAACTGTAGGTGCGTTGTCTAGTGACCCTGCTTTCGTCCGAACTGGATGATGTGGGGTGTTTCCGTCTGGAGTCACCTGGTCCGTCGGAGCTAGTGAAGTATGTTGTGATGAGATGATGTTGCAGAGGGTGAGATCCATCTGGAGGAGAACTTTTATGTCATCGAAGCTGAGTTATCTCCCTAAGAAAGAGTTTGAGACACCGTTGGCCCGGGTATCTAAAGAAGATAGATACAAATTGAGAGTTGTCCCTGAAAAGGCAATGGAATCTACCCCTTATCTCATAATAAATGGGACAACAAAAAATAAAGTGATGAAGGGTTTCAACTTCACTCAAGGGGCAAAACAAGCAAATCCGCTCCTCCGTCAAAAGATGGTGATCTGACTCAATCCGGAGTTGGTGAGAACACACCGAGAGTTTCCCAATAGTGATCCAAAGACTATGCATTGCGGAGCAAGTGTAGGAGGGATGCAATCATATGAGCACAACCCAAGTTCACACACCCACATTGTGATAGACACTCCTATGATAAGGCCGCTCATAATAGTATAGTTTTTTTGTGATACCATGAAAAGTGGTTTGTCAAAATAGATGAAACAAAAATGGGGCATATATATATGAGACCTAGAAGTCTCCACTAAATGGAATAGCATTTATTTACAATAACATATAAATTTCTAGAAACAATAGTGCAAGAAGCTTAGAGTTAGAAAGTCTCTAATGCCATGAAATAGCCATTCAATGGGGAAAAAATTTTAAGAATGAATTTTTTGTAAATAGTGCAGCCACAAATATTTATCTATTCATAAGAAGTTTTTGCTGATGGAACAAACCACAAATATGAAAATAGATTATTGTATTTTAGATCAGATGTTTGCATTCTTGAAGAACTAGTTGATGTCAAGTAAAGTTAGTTGCTATCTTCAATTATAGATATCCAAGTTGACACGTTTAGGCAGGCGATTCGAAACATGAATGAATGTCACATCTACATGAATGCATGTTTGCATGAACACACAAATATGAGTATATGCACACATGGATGAATGTGCCACATGTTGGAGATACATGTAAATAAAAGTTGTCATAAGTAAGCGTTGTCATGTAGTGTTGTCGTGTTTGTACGTGGCAATATATGTGTTTTGTAATAAATATCTTGTAATGTTATGGGGTATTTCAATTTTTCATATATACAGATAGTTTAGTGGTAGTTAGGCAATTGCTAACCGCCTACTAGTCCCGTCATACCTATATGTGCACCATCTACCTTGGTGAAGGGATGTCGATTGATGATCTTAGTCAAAATATGGTGTTGATTGATGTTGATCAAGTCAAATCCCTATGTTGTACCCCTTGACAAGACCATAATGATGTATTGCCAATAATTGGGTTGTGAAAGATAAATGTGCTTGTAGTGTATCCGCATGTATCTATAAGTTAATCCCATTATGTAACTTTGTTTTTGTATTTATAATGGAATTATATTGTTGTGTGTTGTATTCTATTTCTACATTTGGCATCTTTGCCTGTACATGGTTGGGTTGAACTTGGTGAGATGGAGTTGTGAGGAGCATATCACTCAAGAAGGTAGGCAACAATGACAATGAATGATTACAATGTGGTTGACAAACAACATAGTCTAAGTGTGACATTGCCCCTTCAGGATGAAGGAAAGTGATGCAAACTTGTTTGTTGATGTCAATGAAGGGCAAAGTGACGAAGGCATGCATGTCAATGGAGGTTCAATGGTCGTGACAAAGGGTGTACCAATAGAGGTCATGCTGACATACGTTTTCGTGATGAAGGGTGTGATGAAGGCATGTGTGTCAAGGGAGATGTTCGTGATGAAGGCGTGTAATACCAGATATTATGGTCATTCATATTACCAATTTCCTCTTTACTTTAAAATACTTGACCTTAAGTGCTAGGAGAGGGTGTCCCTCAAATATCGTCCATCTTGTCCGTCTTGCCCCTACACACTACTCTAGGCCAATCATTTATATTACATGGGACCTCTTAGTGCAACAGACAACTCCTCGATACAAAATGTTTTTTTTTTTTTTCAATGCTTGATATTGGTACGTTTTAGTTGAGATCTCGTTAGGTTGCTTCGTGACTTTGTAGTTCACAATGGATTCTCCCTCATGCTTTCTATACATATTGATCTACTTGAGATATAAGATCTAATGTTTAACATTTTCAGGTTACCTCTCATTTATCATTTGTTTATCAGTTATCTTCTCTCATCTTTTCTTATTTGATGGTTTATCTTTCCCCAACATACTTTCTAGTACTATATTGTTGTAGTCACTAGTTCCATTGACCTACTTTGGTCATTTGTGAACAATGATATCATTTCATTTCATTTCAAAAGCCTAACGCTCGAATGTGAATTCTGCCTTGTTTTTTATTCTCTACCTTTGGTATTATAAAATTATATCGTTTATCCAATGGCATTAGCTCAACCAGTTATATTCCTCAACTTTCAAGGAGGAGACCCAAGTTTGAATCTTACCAAGCAATACACACATATTTGCCAAGCTGTTGTGCTAATACTATGTGGTCATGATGTAATATGGTTGGAGCCCATTTCAATCCCATATAACCAATATATATATATCTTTTGTTTTACTATTGTTTCTAAGCAATTTTAATTGAATGGAATAACATAGGTGTGGTTTAATTCAAAAAAACTTTATACAAAACATTGTGGAAAAATACAAAATTTGAATTAAAAAAATTGCATTAACACATATCACCTTTATGGTGGTGTCGTTGCTTATATGGCTTCCAGAAAGTGGTAGTGGGTACCTTGCCATGGTGTCCAGATTGGGCTTTTGTTTAAGGACCCATACCCACAAGTACAAGGTTCTGTGTTTGCTTCCCTCTACTCTTGGTGTGGCTACACCATAGCAAGTCTTTTACCAAGCTATTCTAAATAACTTGGAAAGTGGGTACCTTGCTATCGCCTCTAGTTTAGGCTTTTGTTTAAGGACCCATATCCACAAGTACAAGTCTATGTGTTTGATTCCCTCTACTCTTGGCGTGGCTACATCATAGCCACACCTTAGCAAGTCTATTAACAAGCTACTGTAAATAAATTGGAAAATGGGTACCTTGCCATGGCCCCTAGTTTAGGATTTTGGTTAAAGACCATATCCACAAGAACAAGGTTATGTTTCTAATTCCCTTGTTGCCTAGAATTTTCTATAACCAGTCTATGGTACAAGGTCAATGAAAGAGACTAGCAGAAGAGACTCGTGGACATATATTCACATTTATGCATTGTAGTGCTTTAGTGAGTCCTGTATTACTCTTCCCCACTCTTCTGGTGGACATTATAGCCATAGCCATTTGCGAGGTGATTTGGACAGCAGTTGCCAAAATTTTCTACTTACTGTTTATGACCGGGGCCAATGTTCTGCAGTGAGTACTGTTGGAAATTGTAATACTGGATGAGACAATGACACAATAAACTGAACAGGACATGAGCAAGACAAAAATCCAAACAGGACAGAATTGGAATTGCAAATGCAAATTTAAAAAATAAAAATAAAAAAAATAAGGAAAAAGATATATTCTCACCTAGATTTGGAGAGAATGTGAAGCACTAAGAGTCTCTTTAGACAACCAAAAGACATCCTACTCTCTCTCTCTCTATATATATATATATGGCATTGTATTGAAGTAAAATGTAGTAGAATGTATAGATTCAAAGAGAGATGACGTGTTTCCTGAAGGGTATTCGTGCAGTTTTGTTTTGTGTTCATTTTCTCTTTTCTAAACTATGCCAATCTCTGTTTTATAGTACCACCACATCTCACATACTGGTATCAAAGTTTAGAGATTGGAGGTTGGAGAAGTGGAGAGATGAAGCATTTGATTCTCTTTAACCAGAGAATGCAAAATTCAAGTTTGTGGAGAAAAACTTCATACATTATTGTTGTAGTTGTCATACCTCATGGTAATGCTTCACCGCCCATCCCAGAATTTAAAAGAGAAGATTATGATTATTGCCAAGGAAGTGTGGAGTGTTGTGGAAAATGGATACAAGGAACCTGCACATTGGAGTATTTATCAACCACAAAGAAAAGAATATATGGAGGAAGCATAAAGAAAAGAATCCTTGACTTTGTATCACATACAAGCAGCTCTTAATAATTCCATTTTTCCAAGAATCCCTGATGTCAAGACTGCCAAAGGAGCTTGGGACACCTTAGAAACAACCTATCAAGGATCTTCTCAAGTGAAATTAGTGAAGTTACAAATATTGAAGAGAGGATATGAAAATCTACGAATGAAGGACGATGAGAATGTGGGAGATTATTGTGCAAAGGTGCATGATATTATGCACAAAATGGGTATCTATGGTGAAGAACCAGCACAAGGAGATACCAAAAAGGTGTTGAGAACATTGACAACAAAGTGGAACAATGGTGCAATGATTATTGAAAAAAGTAAAGATTCGAAGAAGTTGGTGTTGGATGAATTAGGGGGATCACTTTTGTTCCATGAAGAAAGAGTTAAAAATAGTGAAGAAGAAACTTGGAGCAAGCTCTTGCTTCCAACACTAGAGTGTCAAACAACAACGGAGCTAGCTCAAGCTCCAGCTCCCAAAGACAGAGGGGAGCAGCAAAATCAGCATTCGACAATAGGAAGAGGCCATGGTAGAAGAGGAGACTATAGTGGAAGAGGTAGAGGCAGATTTGTGGATAAGAGGAATGTTCAATGTCACTATTGGAAAAGGTATGGCCACTACGAAAGAGAACGTAGAATAAAGGAAAACGATGGAGGAAAAAAGGAAACCTTTTCACATAAAGAAGGTGAGAGCTCAAAAAATATGTTCTTGTCATGTAGTGTGGCAGAAGTTTCAACTAAAGAGTCTTGGTAGTTAGATTGCGGTTGTTCAGATCATTTGACCAATAATAAGGAGTTGTTTGTGGATTTGGTTGACTCATACAATAGCAAGGTAAAATTAAGAGATAGCAAAGCATTGGAGGTTGAAGGAAAAATAACCTTACAAATTGACACAAAAGATGGAAAGAAAAATATCCAAAATACTTACTTTATACCAAGTTTGAAGCACAATTTGATGAGTGTGGGGCAGCTTGTAGAGAAAAATGACAATGGTATTTGAGAATAAGGAGTGCATCATCTATGACAAAACAAATGGGAACCAAGCAATGGTTGTTGTACGTATGACAAAGAATAGAAGGTTTCCTTTGAAGCTTGGAGAAGAAGAGAGCAATTTGTGTCATACAGCTATTGAGGACAACAGCAGGTTATGACAACAAAAGTATGATCACCTAAATTTTTGAAGCTTCTATTTGTTGAATGCTAAAGGAATGGTCCATCAACTGCCTTGCTTAGAAGCAAGACGATAGTGGTATTTGAGAATAAGGAGTGCATCATCTATGACAAAACAAATGGGAACCAAGCAATAGTTATTGTACGTATGAAAAAGAATAGAATGTTTCCTTTGAATCTTGGAGAAGAAGAGAGCAATTTGTGTCATACAGCCATCAAGGACAATAGCTGGTTATGGCACCAAAGGTATGGTCACCTAATCGAAGCTTGTATTTGTTAATCGACTGCATTATGTAGAAGCAAGATGACAGTGGTGTTTGAGAATATGGAGTGCATCATTTATGACAAAACAAATGGCAACCAAGCAGTGGTTGTTGTATGTATAACAAATAATTGAACGTTTCCTTTGAAGCTTGGAGAAAAAGAGAGCAATTTGTGTCATACAGCTATTGAGGACAACAACTGGTTATAGCACCAAAGATATGGTCAGCTAGTGAAGTGTGTCAAGGTTTCTCAATGGAAATATATCATAAAGAGAGCTTTCCAAAGGGAAGAACTGTAAATTTTCCTAACCCTAGATGACTGCTGCCCTATATTTCTAAATAAAATCAGATCTGAGATGAATTTATTTTAAACATACAACAGTCACACAGATGGCTGGAAAAATAAACAGAATGAACAGCGGAAAATATACTACAGAACCTGCATATTTTATATAATGGAGGAGGTTACAGTTACAGCAGGACAGCCTGCTCTCTTGCTGCCTTTCTAGCCAGCAAATCACTCTTCACCTCTGCACAATAGCCTTGCAGTTCTCCTTCAGCAATTTGTTCACCTTCTTTTCTTTCTGTGTGTAAAACACTCTTGACCTTCTCCTTTTATCCTTGAAAAGGTAACCCTAATCTATCTAACCCTAAGATTAGATCTCATATCATCTTGAGATGTATGGTTAAAAATAGGAAATCACTTAAGTGATTTACAAAACAGAATCACTTAAGTAAATTACAAAATAGAATCACTTAATTTCAAAATAGAAAATCACTTAAGTGAATTTCAAAATAGAATTCGAGATGTCTCGAACCACTTCCAGCATGTTCATACTAAAGCCTGTGCAAGAAGTTCCTGTCCGAGCTACATTTCTCAACAAGAACATGGAGAGCATCATATACATTGTAGTTGATTCATTTGAATATTTGTGTTCCAATACACACAAGTATTGGTAAAGCCTTCTAGTTTATTACTTTTAATTTTGATCATACTAGAAAAACCTGGGTATATTTTTTGAAGAATAAGAGTGATGCTTCTGAAGTATTCAAGAGCTTCAAACCCATAGTAGAGAATGAAAGCAGATATAGAATCAAAACATTAAAGACTGATCATGGCGGTGAGTATTGTTCCAAGAAATTCAATCAATTTTGTAATGAGCATGGGATAAGAAGACAATTGACAGCAGCCTATACACCTCAGCAAAATGGAGTGGCAAAAGGAAGAATAGGACAATCATGGAGATGGCAAGAAGGATGGTAATAGCAAAACTTCTGTGCAATCATTTGTTGGCTGAAGCAGTCACAACGGTATCGTACATCCTCAATAGAAGTCCCACAATTGCAATAAAGAATATGACTCCTAATGAAGCATGGTATGGAAAGAAGCATTTGGTAAGTCACTTGAGAGTGTTTGGTTGTTTCGCTTGTGTTCATGTTGAAGATAAGAAAAGGAAGAAGTTGGATCCAAAGACTCAAGCATGCATTTTTGTAAGATATTCAAAAGAAAGCAAGGCATATAGATGCTATAACCCCAACTCTAGGCAACGCATTGTGTCTAGAGATGTGATTTTTGATGAAGGGGGAGTACATGGACAACAAGTAGAAAAGACTAAGAAGACAATCATAATTGAAGATTTTGGTGTGTCACAAACATCAAGTGGAGGCACAAGCATTTCTCCAAAGACAAGCATAAAAGGAAAGAGAACATTACAATCACATCCAAGCTCTCAAATGTGGGATCAGAATTTTGATAGGAAGTTCACAAAGAGCCAAGAACAAGCCCAAGAACAAAGGCAAAAGGAACAAGATGATAATATAATGAACTATGCACTACTTTCCATAATTGAAGTGGAACCCTCGATTTTTGAAGAAGCAGCGCAAAGCAAATTATGGACCAAAGCCATAAAAGAAGAATTGAATGCAGTTGAAATATTAATACTTGTAAGTTGTGTGAACTTCCAAAGAACAAGGACGTAATTGAAGTGAAATGGGTGTTCAAGACCAAGTACAATAATGATGGATCACTTGAAAGGCACAAAGCAAGGCTAGTGGCAAAGGGGTATGCACAACAAATTAGCATAGATTATGATGAGACATATCCACTTGTTGCAAGGCAAGACACAATAAAAATGGTCTTAGCCTTGGCAGCCCAAAAAAGATCAAATGTACATCAACTTGATGTAAAGATTTCATTCTTGAATGACAAGATTGAAGAAGTGTATGTGGAACACCTACAAGGATTTGAAGTGAAATGTAAAGAACGATACGTTTAAAAAATATTAAAAATATATACATTATGTGGACTCAAACAAAAACCAAGGGCATGGTATTCAAGAATCAATGCCTACTTCTTGAAGTGTGGATTTGTGAGATGAATGAGCCCACACAATACTACATAAGGGAAGTGATAATGTTTTGATTGGTTGCTTATATGTTGATGAACTAATTTTCATAGGATGTTCGTCAAGAATGAAGAGAGAATTCAAGAAAACCACAATGCAATAATTTGAAATGACGATCTGGTTTGATGCATTATTTTCTTGGCTTAGAGATATATCAAACCATTGCTACCAGGTACAGTTCGGTTCGGATGTCCAAAAGGCCAAAAAAGTTCAGAGGTTCAGTTTTTTCAGGGAGGGTTCAGTTCAAAAAAGTTTGGATAATTAATATATATAGATATATACAAATACAACATACAAAAATTCAAATTCTTCAATATTTTCTACATTCAACTACATTTTATATTTCATAAATATATTTATTATATTTGATAAGGCTTTTTTTTTTTTAAATATATAAAAAAATTGCAAATTAAAAAATAAAAGCAATACTGAACAGAACCAAACTGTTCAATCCAACCCAAAAAGTCCAAACAGAACTGCACTTGTTAACTATGCATCAAACACACGATGGGATCTATATTTGCCAATCTAAATATGGACATAATTTTGAAGAAGTTTGGCAAGGAAAGTTGCAAAGATGTTGTTACCCCACTTCACAAGGCAAAAGAATTTGCAAGGATGATGGAAGTGGAATAGTGGATGAGAGGAAGTATAGAAGTTTGATTGGCAGCCTTTTGTACTTAACAATAACAAGACCAGCTATTGCATATGCAATCTCTTTGGTTTCAAGATTTATGAGTGAGCCATCAAAAGATCATATGATAGCAACCAAGATATTTTTGAGGTATCTGAAAGGAACATTAAATTATGGAATCCATTATAATTCAACCAATGAGACTGATTTCGTTGGATACAATGATTCACATTGTGGAGGGTTAATTGATGATGGGAAATCTACATCAGGGGGTTGTTTCACATTGGGATATGGAGTCATAACTTGGAGTTCAAAGAAACAAGCAATGGGTCCACTCTCAACAGCAGAAGCAGAGTATATAGCAGCTACATCAGCAAGCACACAAGCAGTATGGTTGAGACGGATCCTAGAAGAACTTGGTGAAAAGCAAGAAAGACAAACTACCATTTTTGCGACAACATGACAACAATTCAGATGACTAATTTGATGTTTTACATACAATTTCAAAGCACATTTGATTTGAAGCAACATTTTATCAAAGACTTAGTTCAGGAAAAAAATAAGTTGAATTGATATACTGCAATTTTAAAGACCAATAGTTGAATTGATAAACTGCAATTGTAAAGATCAATAATTGAATTGCAATTCCAAAGATCGATATACAGAAAATTTTACAAAGATAGGGGCAAAGAATCAATTTATTTCATTTAGAAATAGACAGAAAAATTTCCCATCCAGTCTGAAGGGGGAGAATGTTGGAAATTATGATACTAAATGAAACAAAAAACAGAATAGAACAAAAATAAGACAAAAATTAGAACATGGCAGAATTAGAATTGCAAGTGAAAATTTATTCAAAAAATAAAAGATATATTCTCACCCAGATTCGGAGGGAATGTGATGCACCATGAGCCTCTTGAGACATCCTATTGTATGTATATATATAAAATATAAGATATTGTATTGAAGTAGAATATACAGATTTAAAGAGTGATGAAAAGTTTTTTTTGGAGGGATTTTTTTGCAATCTTGTTTTCTATATGTTAATCTCTATTTTAAAGTACCACCACATCTTACAAATATCAAAACCATACAAACTGGCCAGCCTAATTACTGACAAATCACCAGAGGAGTGCTCTCTATGCATTATATATACAAATAAACATGAAGGTGACTTTTTAGATCATAACCAACTCCACAAGTGGTTTCATGGGACATGAAACCTCTTATATAATTAAAAATTTCTTTATTAGTTGAAACCTCTTATATAATGAAATATTAATTGAATGGCTTGAACCTTTTGATCAATTTCATTGTAAATTGAGTCTTAACAGTCCGTCTCAGACCCAATATCTAAAGCATTCAAGGGCGCTGAAGACCTCAATTTGGTCTTTTGGTTAAGAACACAAGTCCAAAATTATGAAGCTATAAGTCCAGTTCTCTATGATACAAGCATGTTATTTTTCTCTAATTGTGACCTATATAAAAAAATTGCAAATTAAAAAATAAAAGCAATACTGAACAGAACCAAACTGTTCAATCCAACCCAAAAAGTCCAAACAGAACTGAACTTGTTAACTATGCATCAAACACACGATGGGATCTATATTTGCCAATCTAAATATGCACATAATTTTGAAGAAGTTTGGCAAGGAAAGTTGCAAAGATGTTGTTACCCCACTTCACAAGGCAAAAGAATTTGCAAGGATGATGGAAGTGGAATAGTGGATGAGAGGAAGTATAGAAGTTTGATTGGCAGCCTTTTGTACTTAACAATAACAAGACCAGCTATTGCATATGCAATCTCTTTGGTTTCAAGATTTATGAGTGAGCCATCAAAAGATCATATGATAGCAACCAAGATATTTTTGAGGTATCTGAAACGAACATTAAATTATGGAATCCATTATAATTCAACCAATGAGACTGACTTCGTTGGATACAATGATTCACATTGGGGAGGGTTAATTGATGATGGGAAATCTACATCAAGGGGTTGTTTCACATTGGGATATGGAGTCATAACTTGGATTTCAAAGAAACAAGCAATGGGTCCACTCTCAACAGCAGCAGCAGAGTATATAGCAGCTACATCAGCAAGCACACAAGCAGTATGGTTGAGACGGATCCTAGAAGAACTTGGTGAAAAGCCAGAAAGACAAACTACCATTTTTGCGGCAACATGACAACAATTCAAATGACTAAATTTGATGTTTTACATACTATTTCAAAGCACATTTGATTTGAAGCAACATTTTATCAAAGACTTAGTTCAGGAAAAAAATAAGTTGAATTGATATACTGCAATTTTAAAGACCAATAGTTGAATTGATAAACTTCAATTGTAAAGATCAATAATTGAATTGCAATTCCAAAGATCGATATACAGACAATTTTACAAAGATAGGGGCAAAGAATCAATTTATTTCATTTAGAGATAGACTGAAAAAATTCCCATCCAATCTGAAGGGGGAGAATGTTGGAAATTATGATACTAAATGAAACAAAAAACAGAACAGAACAAAAATAAGACAAAAATTAGAACATGGCAGAATTAGAATTGCAAGTGAAAATTTATTCAAAAAATAAAAGATATATTCTCACCCAGATTTGGAGGGAATGTGATGGACCATGAGTCTCTTGAGATATCCTATTGTATGTATATATATAAAATATAAGATATTGTATTGAAGTAGAATATACAGATTTAAAGAGTGATGAAAAGTTTTTTTTGAAGGGATTTTTTTTGCTTTTCTATATGTTAATCTCTATTTTAAAGAACCACCACATCTTACAAATATCAAAACCATACAAACTGGCCAGCCTAATTACTGACAAATCACCAGAGGGGTGCTCGCTATGCATTATATATACAAATTAACATGAAGGTGACTTTTTAGATCATAACCAACTCCACAAGTGGTTTCATGGGACATGAAACCTCTTATATAATTAAAAATTTCTTTATTAGTTGAAACCTCTTATATAATGAGATATTAATTAAATGGCTTGAACCTTTTGATCAATTTCATAGTAAATTGAGTCTTAACAGTCCGTCTCAGACCCAATATCTAAAGCATTGGAGGGCGCTGAAGACCTCAATTTGGTCTTTTGGTTAAGAACACAAGTCCAAAAGTATGAAGCTATAAGTCCAGTTCTCTATGATACAAGCATGTTATTTTTCTCTAATTGTGACCTATATTGGAGCTTCACTATTGAAAACAACAATGTATTGCACCTACCACAATTTTCATGATACGCTTGATTGGACTATGTTGGAATTGGTTGTTTTTGCTGTACAGCTTGCCCGCAAGCCTGACGTGATTTTCATCTTTTGATGCCGTAATTCAAATGCTATTTTCAATTAAACAGAAATAAGTATGGGAAAAGTCTGCGTACACTTAACTACAGGTAGGTGATTTCCGAAAGTCTGCGTACACTTAACTACAGGTAGGTGATTTCCGAAAGTCTGAGTACACTTAACTACAGGTAGGTGATTTCCGAATGGTGGGTCAGAGTAGACCCTTTTTTACGGTGAGACTCGTACCAGTTTCAAGAATTACATAGACTTACCTGAAATAAAAGGATTGGAGAATGGGCCTGTACAGGCATAGCTGTGCAGTTTGAAGGGTTGCTGCAAAAAGGATTTATAGAGTGCGCACACTGCCATATCCAGGAGTCCCTTCCTCAACCTTTTTATTCTCAGAATAGCAAGCAGTTGTGATAACACTCCCTGACCTTTCGTCGAAATTGAGCTGTGTCCTCTGGTTGTTAATGCTCCTTTCTCTTCAGAATTTTCGATTTTTTTTTTCCTTCGGAGAATTTGCCTGTTAAAATCAAAATTCTGTGCTAAAATCAAAATTCTGTGCTTTGGAAAAATTTTAAAAACAAAGGATTGGATTTATACAACCAGTTAACTTTTCAAGAATCAATGTTGAAAAATTATAGTGATATGTTTTTGATTTTTTTGGGTATATAAATATATTTGAAAAAAAAACTCTTTTAAAATCATATTAATGTATAAATGTCAACTCTTATAATATTTAATCTTATAATATTTAATAGACTACAATACAAACGCTTATCTCACTTCTATATCACCAATGGTTTCTAATTTAAGTTATGTTATGGAATGTTTGTTTGGGTTTTAGTATATATTAATATAAAATATTTTTTATTTTTAATTGATTATTAGATTATCTCACTTCTATATCACCAATGGTTTCTAATTTAAGTTATGTTATGGAATGTTTGTTTGGGTTTTAGTATATATTAATATAAAATATTTTTTATTTTTAATTGATTATTAGATTAAAAATAATTAAAGGTTTTTTTTTTTTATGAAGAATCTTTTATATATAATATATCGGCAACATGCAAGGGGAGAGATTTGAACCTGGGCCTCTCGATAACTGGAGATTTTTAACTACCCACTTGCTCTCCAACTCCTCTATATGAGCAGATAAAAAGGTTATTTTTTCTTTTATAATTTGGTCAAATAACACTTATCAAGAAGACACCCAGGTTCAAACCTCAAGGGTAGTTTGTTTGCAAAAGTAATGATGATGACGATAAAAATCTTGAGCACCTAAGTTTGGAAAGCTAAACTTGACCTCTACATAATGACAAGGAGAATATAAAGTACTTTAAAATGAAGAAAACAAAGGTATTAAATATTGAGAACACCCCATGAAGTGCAAGTGCTTACGAGGAACCTCATGTTTTAACAAAATAGCTCACTATAAAGAACGAGAAGGGAAAGCATAATTAGAGAGAAGTAAAAGAGAACTCGAAATTTTTGTAAAGTCATTATGTGACTTTATAGAAGGAAGCCAAAGACTTCTTGATGAAAGTCATCCTGATATTACCGAAGGAAGCAAAGACTCCTTACATTACAAAAGGAAGCTAAAGACTTCTTAAAGAATGCCATCTTGTGACATTACAAAAGGAAGTTAAAGACTCCTTGAAGAAAGCATTCTTGTGACATTACAAAAAATTGTTGAAAGCTACTTGAAGAAATTGATCTATGACATTGGAGAAAGGAAATCGTTTGAAAGTAAAAGGGCACTAGGAAGACATCTTGGACAAAGCACTCGTAACACACTAAGTTGGATGTAGGAAACCAAAGGAAGTAAAAATCCACAAAAGGAAATCGTAGAGAAAGTGAATTAAAAAAAAAAACAATCATTTCTTCACGAGAGAAAGAAAGGTTGGATTGGTAATCATCCAACCTCCTTAGAAATCGCCCAAAAAAAAATGGTTCAAAAACAAACCAGGAAACGTTAAATCCACTTGACTTAACACATTAGTAAATATTGGAACAATTCTTTAAGTTGTGAAAGAAACTCTCCCTATTCAAGAGAGACCACCAAAGTACTAGAGACATCTCGAACTAAAAAAACGAGCCAAAGTATGACCAAAATTTATAGTATAATATAAAAAATGAGCATAAATTTTATCAAAACACCACATTGGAGTTTCATGTCATTCAAAGATTGAAAGAAAAGCAAATAAAATAACAACCCGTGGTAAAGGAAAAATTGCACACATGGAGTTTTTCAAGCAAGAAGAAAAGAAAAATTAAATTTTAAAAGAGAAGGAAATATTTTGTAGAGGAAGAAACATTCCCTTTACCTTACTTGGAGAGACACATTTCTTTCTCCCTCTTTTTAAAGTATCATTTAAAACCCTAGTATAGTTATATATATATATATATATATATATATATTCTAGCTCTTTTTAAAGTATCATTTAAAACCCTAGTATAGTCATATATATATATATATATACTTGTTGAAAAGAGCATTTCAAGGCAAACTCGATAAAAGAAGAATATTCAAATTTTGTGAAATTCTATCATGGCTAGTGGAGCACCAAAGTTTTTGTTGCTAGATTCCCAATTGTTAAGGAGAAATAATTATATTGTCTAGAAAACCAAACTCATGACATATCTTGATTTTGAGGAAGTTTGGCATGTAGTAAATGGAAGCATTACTTGTCCTACTACAAAAGGAGAAAATCAAACAAATTTTGATAAGGTAAACATAAAGGCAATAATCATCATCATGTTTTTGGATTAGCATATGAGGTCTAATCATACATAAGAAATACAACCACAACCAAGGATGCATGGAAGAAGTTGAAGAAATATTTGAAGCCAAGAATCAAAATTATGTTATATTCCTTCAAAGCCAACTCCATTGTCTAAATATGAAGAGTGGAGAAAAATTGGAAGTATTCATGAGAAGAGTAGCAAAATTATGAGCATCATTGCAAGATCTAGGAACTCAAGTATCTTATGAAATGATAATTCCTATTATTTTGAGATCACTCCCAACAAAGTATATTATTTTGTGACTACACTAAATGTTACTGAGCAAACACCAAGCTTTGAGAAGTTGGTGAGCCTACTTCAGAAAGTAAAGGCCTCGCATACTATAGAAGAAGAAGAACAATTACTAGTTATAAGTCAAATAGGGAAGCAGACATTGAGGAGAGGCATGAGACCTTCACAAGTCTTCCAACAAAGAAACAAATTTCAAAGATTTTAAAATCAAAGGATTGATTCTCAAAGGAACATTTTCAACACATAAAGGACATGTGAACATTGTGGAAGAAACAAACACATCATGAAGGATTGTTGGCACATTCCATTCAAGAATGGATCACCTTCATGAGAGATGAACCAATAGCAAAATAGGTCATCTTCATAACAACAAATTGAAAATTTGAGAAACGCATGTTAAAATAATGTAGTCGAAGAAAATCAAGTCAAAGAAGACAAAGAATTTTAAGAAGAAGAACATGTTTTTGTTGCACAAGTAGAAATAAGACAACACAACAATGTTTAGTATGATTCCAAACATATGATAAGTCAAGAAACTTGGATGCATTCAAATCATCCAAATTATTATTGGTACAATGCAACCAAAAATAAAAAAAAACCTAAGAGTGAGAATTTACACTCAGAATGTGACTTTTCACCACCAATAGAAGTTTTTAAAGATAGAAAAGAGTGAGGAATCAATGCAATAGGCATTGAAGATTCAACCATCAATATCACACCAAAGAAAGTGAGAATACATTGCATACCACAAACGTCTTCTATAGATGAACAATGCAAAGAAGCAAAAAATGATTGATCTCACTCCATCAGGAGACAATCAAAGCTTGAAATGGAAATTAGTTTAAACAAAATATATGACAATGCAAAAAAAGTATTGAAAACCAATCAATTTAATGATTGATATAGGTTGCATGTTCACACATCATAGTGAAGCTCAAAGGAAGCAGTGACATCACATATCACAAGTAAAGACTTGATCAAATAAATGAAGCTATGTAAAAGAAATAAAGAAGTAATGCACCTTACCTCAACATAAGACATAGACCCAGACAAGATTTGGGAACAAGTCTACATGGCAAGAGAACACTTGATCTCATGAACACCTAGAATATTTTATGAAGAGCCTCCACAATTAGGAGACACACTTGAAGCATTGAATAAAAATTTTGTAACAAAACTATTTGGAATGCATTATTGGTAGAATTTGACACTCCAAAGTATCTAAGCAGTAAGTCTACATTAAGGGGGGTTCTCTCTAAAAATCCCTACATCACCCTAGACATCGTTCTTTAGTCATTAGAAAAATAGAGCTTATGTCTATGATGTAATAAGGGGGGAATGCTAGAGCTATCACAACATAGACCATGTGAGAAGTCAAGTGGTATAACCACCCCTCACAAGGTACATGCATGTGATATAGGATAAGATAGTTTGAAGTTTGTTTTAGGGTTCTCTATGCCTTATTTAGGTATCCTATGTACTTAAATACCATTTATTACCATAATACAGTACATTTGAAGCTTAATTTCTAACAATGCATTTATTTTCTTTTGAAAAATGGCAACTAATAAATTTAACTCGATTCCATAGAATTTCAACACCAACAACATTACATCCTTCTATCTCGAAAAATCACCATGATTCAAATCATGGGAGCAATAGTTTGCCAGTGAGGCTCCCCAAGAAGATAAGTGTGTTTCCTAAGGATATTTTGCTAGAGAAATTTTTCATGTCTAATAGTGTGTCCAAAACTTAATTGACTTGCCATCATCCACCACCCACTTTATATGATTAGAAACTATGTCTACTATAAAGCACAAAATTCCAAACTTTGTAACACTAAGGTGGATTTGTTATAGAGAAAATACACGTTGGGTCCATTTTGTCTAGATATCTACTTCTCAATATTTGTCTCCACAATCCCCTTATATCCTTAAAGCGCATTTATACCTTTTCAAGGATAAAAGGAGAAGGTCAAGAGTGTTTTACACATAGAAAGAAAAGAAGGTGAATAGATTGTCGAAGGAGAACTGCAAGGCTATTATGCAAAGGTGAAGAGTGATTTGCTGGCCAGAAAGGTAGCAAGAGAGCAAACTATCTTGTTGTAACTATAACCTCCTCCATTATATCAAATATGCAGGTTTTGTAGTATATTTGAACACCTCCAAGGTTTTAAACCCCAAACCTCTAGACTCCTTTAGATTTAGGGAGACAAAGCTCTCACAAACTCACCAAAGCAAACTTGTGAGTCATAATGTTGCTCATCCAAAAGGACATAAAAAAGAGCAATCATTTCCTTCACTATAGTTATAGGCATTTTTAAAAAGGAGAATAAATACACCAACACTAGTAAAATTGATTGGATTACAACAATATGCTCTACAAATTTTAAGGACTTTCTCTTCCATAAGTTGAGGTAATCTCGAATTATACCCAATAAATATTCCTATAATAAAATCACCATTCTTCCCTTAAAGAGGGGAACTCCTAGATAGATGCTAGGGAATGTTCTTAACTGGAACCCTAAATCTTTCACTATCACATTTTACCTAGTTCCAAAGGGACATTGAAAATAAAACTTTTGATTTCTTTGAGTTGATTTCCTATGTTGATGCTCTTTCAAAATGTTTCAAAGGAGCCTTCATATTTCTAACCTCCTAGAAATATGTCTCACTATTCATCCCTAGGGCTAACTTATTTGAGATCACACTAATGCATTCACGTCTAATACCTTGGAAAAAGAAGGTTTTCAATCCCCTTAACCTCCTAATTTGGGTTGGCTCCCCACTAACATATGCTAACCTAACTACTCTAATACAAAAAGTAAAACATGACCAGGTAAGGGTGCAAGAGATTAAAATAAATGAAAGAAAATGAAAATACAAGTAGAGACCATAACAAGCCTAGTATGTGATCAATTGTGACATTCACAAGAGACTAAATAATAGTAATCTAGGTTTATCCCATGTATACATTCAACGAAAAAGAGGACTAACATGCAAATGTAAGGGCATAACAACAAACACATTCATACAAAGGGAGGTTTGACCAATCAGGATATCGTCTTGTAAGACAAACAGGCATAATTTCAATTAATTAAGAAATTGAGATTACAGCTTGAGAGCATAATTCTAATATTTTTCAAAATGGCCAAAATATGGTTACAATGATCCCAAGGATCCTATTTATAGCAAGTTATTTACCCCTTTTGCCACGAGTATTAATTTCTTACAATCACTTTTTATAAAAAAATGACAAAGATGTCGCTTTTAGGCTTCATTCCTCATTAACAACCTTGATGCCATCAATTTGATGGATTCTAATGGATCATCATTTCCATGGATCATAAGTCTGATAAATTATTGGTTATTCGACTTGGTTTTTTTTACTACACCATTGCTTGGATGTTGCAAAATTAACAATGATCCCTCATTTTTTTGACTCTTCTTTGTTCCACTTAAGGCTCCTTGTTGCTCATGCCTTGACGTTACACTATAAAATTGCATTTTATTTTCATTTACATCTCATTTATATTTCTATTTACATGTGTGTACATTTTACACTTATTATTTCTACTATGTACACTACTTTGAGGTCGGTTGGAACTGGCTCCTACACAAGGATCTAATTCTATTTTCTATATTGTGCATGCTCTTCAGGGTTATGCATAAGGGGTAGTACCAAAAAAGTAATTATAAAATCAGGGTGAATCTAGGTGAATGGTGTATAAACTTTGGGGCAAATTTTTCAAAATTTTGAAGAAATTTTTTCAAAATATGGTGATTTTTTCTTTTTTTTGCACAAAAATTATCAATAAAATTTTATGGCTACTGGTAGAAGGTGAGTGGCAGATGGCAAGTGGCATAAGGTGAGTGGCATAAGGTGAGTGGTAGAAGGTGAGTGGCAAAAGGTGAGTGGCATAAGGCGAGTAGTAGAAGGCGAGTGGCATAAGGCGAGTGGCAAAGGGCAATTCATAGAGGGCGAGTGGCATAAGGCGAGTGGCATAAGATGAGTGGCAGATGGAGAGTGGCATAAGGCAACTGGAATAAAGCGACTGAAATAAGGTGAGTGGCATAAGGCGAGTGGCATAAGGTGACTAGCAGAGGGCGACTAGCAGAGGGCGAGTGGCATAAGGCGACTGGTAGATGGTGAGTGGCATAAGGTGAGTGGCATAAGGCAAGTGGAATATGGCGACTGGCAAATGGCGATTGAAAGATGGTGAGTGGCAGATGGCGATTGGCATAAGGTGAGTGGCATAAGGCGAGTGGCATAAGGTGACCATCATAGTTCATCAATTAGATGATGCCATGTGTCCTCTCCTCTACCATGTGTCATACATCTATTAACTTTTGCCATGCAAACTTCTATAAATTCATATGCAGGGTCATTTTTCGCCTCTCCCAAACCATTTTCCAGAGCAATTTTAGACCTTTTCTAGCATTTTCAAGGTGTTTTCCATAGCGGTTTCTGAGCATTTTCAAAGCGTTTTGGCAGCATCTTCGGCAGGTTTTGGTAGCATTTTCAGAAGGTTTTGGTAGCATTTTTGAAAGGTTTTGACAGCATTTTTTGAGTGTTTTCCAAGGCATTTTAGAGCATTTTCCTAGGTTTTTTAGAATATTTTCTTGCATCTTTTCAGATATGGCTAGTTGTTCCTCTCCTCTTCCCTCTAAAGTGTATTTCAAGAACATATTCTACCCCAACATCAAGAGCATTTTCAACACTCTTAGAAGAGATTCCCAATGGCTTTACACCATCGGACTTGCTGGTGTGTTGAAGATGCCATAGTTGAACATTAACGTTCAGTTGATGCAATGGATCATTAGTTGTTACAACCATGATGTGTCCACTATTTCGATCCGAGTGGATAACAAGGACATTATTTTTCTGTTAAACCCTCCGATGTGCAGCGACTAATAGGGCTACCATTTTTGGATGGTGTACTGGTGAACAACCAGTACGCCTTAACCGAAGATGATAAATCCACCCTAGCAATCATTTACTCTGTTCATTCTGACAATTTGAAAGGTATAATTTTAAAATTTATTTTTTATTTAACATTAAATATTGATGTATTGTAGTTTCCATTCTCTAATAACGTTCTCCTTGTTGTACTTTTTATTTTCTAATAATGTTGTCTCTTTTTTTTAGTTAATTCTTCTAAGTCCAAAAGGGGCTTAAACATTTCCAATGTTGCAGACAAATTTCTATATGCTTGCATTGAATTTTTTCAGGCAAGGCTTATTCTGCAAGGGCGACCTACAGAAATACCTTTTTGGGCACTTTATTTATTGATTCATTGTATTGGTGGTGGTAGATTTGACTGGTCCACGCACATTTCCAACTGCCTGAAACACGACCTTTTGAGTGCCCAAAAAATTCAATCTTCTTATACAGTGACTACCAACAATTTTATTCTTTGTCTATTTCAGGAAGCTTATTTCAACCTTCAACAAAGCAGTCCTCCCACTGCATTGCACCCCAGTTTGTTGTCTATTGGCATGACTGATGATGAGATATAGGTAAACATATTTTTTGGAATATCTTTGTTTTCTTTTTATCATTCTATCTTGTTATTTTCTAATTTTGTTTTGAAAATAGAGAAGAGCATCTCAGTCTTCAAGTAAAAGGGATGTCACATTTAGGGTTCAGGAAGTATCTATTGATTCTGACACGCAGTCGTAGTCATCACCAATAACTCCCACCAAACGTGCGAGGTCTCATGGTGATCGGATTCAGCATACACCTGCGGCACCTTTTACTTCTCAAATTGTTACTGTCGACGTGGAAGAAGTTACCTCCAGCCCACAAGGTAACCTTATTCTTCAAAAGTACTATTTTAAATGATGTATTTTAATGACTTAAAATTATGTTTTTTAATTTATTTTAAATATTTTTTAGAGAAAGGGCAAATGGTTGAATCATCAATGGTTGCAGAGTCTGAGTCTGGTATGTATGGTTAAAATAAATCTCTTTTTATGATATTGTTATTTACACAAGATTAAATTTATGTTTTTGTGTGAAATTTTGCAGAGAGACCTGCTAGATTCAAAAGACTAAAAAAAATATGGCTCCATCGTCTATCCATCCACAACAACCACAACAAGTTCCACTGTTTGTCCATCCAAAGCAAGTTCCTGTCCATCCACAACAGGTTCCACCAGTGAGGAACCAATCACGCATGCATGGTAAAATGTTCCTCACACCGCCATCTCATCATGCAAGAAGTGCTATAGAGACACAAAATGTGTCATCATCTAATGTTTTTGTTTTACCGATATTAACCTTAGAGAATTTTTCAAATGTTGAGAGTGCATCTCAAATGCCCTCGGGAACTCTAGATTGTGATTTTCTTTATCAAGGTATGAATCCTAAAAATTACCCTTTAAAGGCAAGTGATATTCTTGAGGATGAAGAGGGCATTGATGAAGAAGAGGATGTCAATGTAGATGCCATCGGAGTTTCCTCCTCCACCCCACAACAAGTCGTCGCCCATCATCTAACAGATGATGATATAGTAAAATTTTTTGAAAATGTGTTATTAGTCGATAGATGTAAAGTTGTAGTTCATAATACTCTTCTTTTGGATATTGATAAATTGAAAGAATGGGAATATCGGGCCAAGGTTTTGATTAAAGCAATCAATGGCCGATATAAGAATTTTTCAAAGAGAAAAGAGTTGTTTTTAAAGGTTGAGAATGAGCCCCAAAAGCTCGATGCTTTGCTACATAAAGCTGAATCTGGCACTATGGAGGTCGAGTCTGCATACACAGATGAAATTCTGGCCATTGTTATGAATCATTTGGAAAACCTCAATGCAGAGGCCCAAGCATATTTCAATGAATGGGCACTAGATCAGAACAAAGTAGCAGTTGTAGAAACAACACGACTTACAACTGATGTAAGTTTTACATCTAACTAAAAAATCATTTTTTGTTAAATATGTTTTGTTTATAAATATTAACCTTTTTCCACTTCTATTTTGTAGTCTAATTTCTAGCACCTAAAGCAATAGGTCGGTGCCATGAAAACGTTGATCAAGACTGCCAAAATTAGCATTAATAATGCTATTGAAGTGAAGAAAAGGTTACAACAAACGGTTAGAGAAAATAATTGGTTGAAGAAGTTTATCAGAGATAAGGGCCTGGATGTCGAGGTTAAACTGAAAGAAAATGAGAAAGAGTTGAATGCACCTTTCAAAGAAGATCCAATGAAGGAAGAAGGTTTATTGTTATCGAGGATCAACACTACAACAGAAATTTTGGTTAGGGTTGGTGCATTAGAAGAAAAGGATATTGAGATAGATGTGGGTGAACCTTCAGGAAACATGCAAAAAGAATAGAAGTTTGTTGTGTTGAATTTGAAGTGAAACAAAAACTCTTTGATATTTTTATAAATTGTTAAAGACTGGTATTTTTCTTGAAGTCAATGAATGAGACAATTTCCTTAAAAATTTTATTATAATTTTCAAATTTGTTTTAAATATTGTTTTGTTTTGATTATTTGTGTTGATGTAGAAGTTTGTTGTTTTTAATTTGAAGTGGAAAAAAATGTTTGATATGTTTTGTAAATTGTGAAAGAATGGTATCTTTTTTGAAAATTGAAATCAATGAAAGAGACAATTTTTGAAAAAATTGTATTATCATTTTGAAATTTTGTTTTTAATTATTGTTATGTTTTGATTATTGTTATGTTTTAATTTGAAGTGGAAGAAATAATGTTTGATATGTTTTGTAAATTGTGAATGAATGGTATCTTTTTTTAAAATTGAAATCAATGAAAGAGACTATTTTCGAAAAATATATATTATCTCTTGGAAATTTTGTTTTAATTATTGTTATGTTTTGATTATTTATGATGATGTAGAAGTTTGTTGTTTTTAATTTGAAGTGGAAGAAATAATGTTTGATATGTTTTGTAAATTGTGAATGAATGGTATCTTTTTTGAAAATTGAAATCAATGAAAGAGACTATTTTCAAAAAATGTATTATCTCTTGGAAATTTTGTTTTGAATGTTGTTATGTTTTGATTATTTGTGTTGATGTATTAAGTAATTTTGAATTATGTGGATGCAGTAAGATGTTCTTTTTATGTTATACGAATTAATTTGAAATGACAGGAAATGCAACATAGATATTAACTTTGACAAATTGCCAATAATGATTTATACAATACAAATCTACAAGAAAAATTGAAACTTTAGACTAATACTTCAATAACAAGGCTTATGTAAAATGATATACAAAATATCCAGTAACACATTTCTGATATAAAAGATAATGCAGTGTTCTAATCAACATGTGTAATCAAATAATCCAATTTCATTCAAATATACATAATCAAATCAGAGGGCTATGCTATACAGAGTATCCAATGGCAAATCTAATATCATATTATATGAATAATGACATCAAAATTATACAAAGTATCCAATTGCATTTCTAATATCATATTATATGATTAGTGACATCAAAATTACATGTAACAATATAATCTCAATATTCCTTTCATTATAATGTTGAACTCAAATCAAATCAAATGAAAGCATCCTTTCATTCTGATATGTGAAATCAAATCAAATGATAATATGTGAAATCAAATCAAATGAATGCATCCTTGCATCATAATGTTGGAAGCTGGAACAAACTCTTTTCAGATTGTACAAAATATTTTGCACTCATACCCAAAAATTTTGTCATCACAATCTGACCAGTGTTACCATCATCCTCATCATCCTCAGTATTCATTACACCTCTTCTCTCTACCATAGAATTCCAATGTGACAATGCTCTTTCGTAAGGAAACTTCTCCACCTCATAGGTCGACACATATACTCTCAAACAATTTTCCAAATTTTTGTCCAACCTATTTCGAACTTTAGATTTTACATATGATAATGCACTGAACACCCTTTCATCTTCCACAGATCCTAAAATCATCATTTGACATAATTCATATAAATGAAAATATTCACTCATAGTATGTTGTAAGATAGTACTACTAGGTTGTAATCTTCTCCACAAACGTGAAATAGAACCTGCTTCATGATGGTTAGAGAGTTGTGAAACTTGAGCAGACATTGTTGTTCCAAAATAGTTTGATTGTTTTGTCAAAAGATCTCTGTTGAGAATGCCATTGATTTCAATACCATTGACTACCACACTTTTACTGAAATGGCCAACAAGAATGCCCATGTATTTGAGAAACAAACCATTTATAGTTTGGTATTCACTACAAGGATCCCAAAACATCGGATTAACCACACCCATAGCCTCTAGCAATTCATCTCTTTGAAAACGGTCTCTTATTTCTTTTGTCAATGATTCTGCTATTTGTTTCAGTTTAATTTTTGTATCGTCTACAACTACATGAAATCTATTGTAGGTTATGGGCATTTTCTCAACTTCATTTGTAGCTATATCCATTCGCACACCATAACAATATAAAGGTATTTCCTTTCCACGGACATTAATACATAGATGATCATTTATATTGAACTTCAGAAAGCTTTGAGGATCATTCACGTTTGTTAATGCTCTCCAACTCTCAAACATGGGATCCATAAAATTTTGACCAGATGCGTACATCATATCAATATGCATGCAAATTTGTATTCTCACCCTGATGAAATCCACAATATAAATCGATCTTTCTTGTGCAATTTTGATCAAAGTATTCATTTTTTCCAACATTGGAAGAATACCGCACAATGTGAGAAGTGTTTCAAAGTCACTCATTCAAAAAAGTAAATCTTTAGCCTTATCAACTACCCTACGATTTGCATACATAAACCCTATCAAGGATTGATATTCTTTGAAAACTCTTAATGTCGGTTGATACATCGAAATCCACCTAGTATCCACATCTTTCAATAGTTTTTTACCTTCAATAACTCCTAGTGCAAACTGTTGAAACTCTAAAAATATTTTTGGACTACATGAAAAATAATCATGAATTTCATGGACAAGCTCTTCCACTCTCGCAACATTTGTAAATGTATCCACAATTTTGTATGCAAGATTCATTCTATGAGCCATGCAATGAATAGGGATCAAATATGGGGCAACAGATGTTTGTAGTCTAACACAAAGACCATTCCTGTGTCCTTGCATTGTAGCAGCACCATCAGCTCCGACACATATTAACTTAGTGGCTATTTCAATTTCATTCATTCTTGCTTCTTCTTTTAAACTAGTTACAACAACATTGTAAATGTTTTCTGCATTACAATTTTCCACCATCTTGCGTATTCCAAGTAAATGAGGTTGCCTTAAATGATTTTCCAATGTGTAAACATGCATGCAAATCCAAGATGTATTGTCAACAACAATCACCTCATCAATTGAAAGTGAAATGAATTTGGCCTTTTTTACTTTCTCTCTGAGGTCATCCTGCTCAACCAATGAGAGACATTTTACCATTTCCCAACCACTTCGATCTGACCAATGGGCGTTGGGTAAGTTCTGCACATCAACTAGTCAAAATAGAGATTTATAATCCATGAAATCAGACATAGGTCTACCCTTCTTAAGAATAGAGAATACAACAACAAACTGCAAACTTTTTGAAGCTAAAGTTAACTTATTCATTTTTCGAAATTGGGCTTGAATCGTTGCACCTTTCTCAACCAAAGTTTGCTTTTGTTTCATTTCTTTATCATATTCTTGCGCATATCTTATATGTGCGCACTCGATGCATCCTTCCACCTATAATTTTTTGGTATTGGTCGATCACCTTCTTTTGTTTTGATATAAACCTTTCCACAATGTTTTTCTACTGTATCTTTCTTAAGTTGCAATCTATGATCCTTTCTCGTGTTTTCAACTGCAAATTATGCATCTCAATTCTACAAATTACATCTCAATTCTGTTATATCATCACTACTATTCTCTAGCAACACTGGCTCAATAAATGGAAATTCTGATATCCAATCAGGCTGAAATGATCTGTTAATTGTCCACCTAGATAACCTTGCACGTTTATGTTTTTTAGATGAAGATTCTTCGAAAGTAGGGACTGCATAAGAACTATTAGTTTCTTTTCCACTTGGCATGTTAGATTCAGGAATCTCTTCATGTTGTTGTTGCATTTGATTAAGAATATTTTCATCTATGGACTGTTCATTAACGTGGATATGTGGAAGTGGAGGCATACCAGGGTAAATAGTGTTTTCTGTGGAGATAATACTAGTGTCAATAGTAGGGTCATTATCACTATGGCATTTAAAAGCATACCTTCTATAGATAAAAATGGACAAGCCATCAACCAAAAAGCACACTTCTTTATGAATGAAGACATTTATATTTAAAATTAACAATGTAAAAAAATTAACTGGTGAGTAAAGGCGTTCATACCTTCAGTTTGTGCAGATGTTGATGGCTGACCGGATTTTGAAATATTATGAAAGTATTTGAGGATACTCCTTTTATTGGAAGATTGGCCTCCCTTCTTTCCACTGCCTGCATTTGACATTTTACCTGTATGAACAGAAGAATAACATGAACAATGAACATCATTTTTAAAAATGAAAATAACTGGTATAAAAGAGAACTACTGCTAGAGACAATAGAATATCTGTCCCAAGAATATCGATCCCAAGCAGAATAAACCTCCTTATTGAGTGTCCATGAACAAAATGTTAAAAAATGAAATTTAATGGTAAAAGAAACTTATCGGTAAATTGAGTCGCCTTATGCCAGTCGCCTTATGCCACTCGCCTTTCACCACTCACCTTATGCCACTCGCCTTCCACTAGTCGCCTTATGCCACTCGCCTTATGCCACTTGCCTTATGCCACTCGCCTTATGCCACTCACCTTATGCCACTCGCCTTATGCCACTCACCTTATGTCGGTCGCCTCCCGCCTGTCGCCTTATGCCGATCGCCTTATGCTAGTCACCTTATACCACTCACCTTATGCCACTCGCCTTATGCCACTCGCCTTATGCCACTCACCTTATGCCACTTGCCTTCTACCACTCACCTTATGCCGTTGCCTTCCGCCAGTCGCCTTATGCCAGTCGCCTTATGCCAGTCGCCTTATGCCACTCGCCTTATGCCACTCGCCTTATGCCACTCGCCTTTCGCAAATCGCCTTCTGTCATCCGCCTCTTGTCAGTCGTGGACTCATGTTTTGTCAGTCATCTGCTTTGTATCGCTCGCTATCCAAAAAAATAATGTTGTAATTGTATGAGAGTCAGTCAGGGTTAGCTATATATAATGGGGTACAAGGGGCGAATTGGGTGGGATATTTCTTATTTTTAATAAATTTAGGGCGAAAATTAGGCGGGAAACCTTATGACAACGGGGCGAATTTACCCTTAAAAAAATTGGATCCCAAAATTTTTGGGCGAACGGGCCGACCTCTATGGTCCCAAAATTCATAAAATTAACATTTTGAAAATCCGAATATTCACGCTAAATTGCGAAATTCACCACTATGCAAAACCTTGATGCTCTTCATATCGAGATCATGTATAATTCTTCTCTTTTCTCATAATGGATGTTTGCTCTAACTCCAACAACCCTTTAGTGTGGTGATTGGTAATCTTTTGGGCTATAAGAGTAGCAAGTGTTATATGATCAGTGCAAGGTAAACCTTTTATCTATGGTCCCTTTCTAACCATTGGGGTTGATTATTCAAAGACCTGCTTATTCTTTCATGATTCAATTGCCTTCTCTTGAGATTGGGGGATAAATTGTGGTCATCATAGTGCATGTTGAAGATATTCTCATGGGAATCTCAACATCTTGATCTAGGAGTGGATTTATGACTTCATGTTCGGGAGAGGTTGATCTAGTTTATGTACCTTTGGCAAAGAGAAGATAACAAGATCCAGTGGCCCATATGAGCATTCATTATGGGGGGTATATATCATCTCTCCTTGGCCCCTTAGTTCAGACTATGCGGGGGTGTTGAAATATTTGTAATTTGACCTTATTAGCCCAAGTTCAATAATGGTGAAGTACCTAGGAGTGCTCTTGATGTAAGCCTACGAGCATCTTCGTGTAAGACTACAGGAAAGTGCTATGTAAGCCTTTGGACATCTTGATATAAGCCTATGGGTATTTTCATGTAAGCCTACGAGAATTCTTCTATGTATGCCTATGGGCATCTATGTGTAAGCCTACACACATCTTCATGTAAGCCTAAGGGCTCTCTCATATATTCACCCTTAGTGGTATTGGTTAATCCACCTTTATGGATAACCTTGATTAAAGGGTAATTTATTATTATCTTATTGTAAGGTTAAGTTGATGTCGGCTCAACGTTAACCTCTCATTGGGGTTTTAGTATCACTATAAACATCCCGTAATGAGCAATCATTGAATTATATTGTAATATATGAAAATATTGCAGGGGTGCTCATAGGCACCCACCCTTAATTCCTTATATCATATCATGTTATTTATCTTTTTTTTTTCTACAATCTTCTTTTTCACCCTTATTCCATTTTATACATATGATTATAGTGAATGGATGTTTCTAGATGTTTCTTGAAAATATTGCAAATTCCAACACAAAATGACTTAAAACAACTAGTAGGAGAACCACATTCTACAGTACTATGACAACATTTAATCCATTCACACCAACTATAATTAAAACTAAACCTTTTGAGAATATCATGTAGAAAACTCTAGGAAACCCTATCATTTTTTCAACTCTAATTTCATAAGCATATCTGGTTTTTTCATGGAATGAAGAGAATGAATGGTCTCCTATGAAATGATTACATGATCAAGATTTTGTTTACAACAAACAAAACCACCTTGTTCCTTTGAGACAACACAATCTAGAATGCCTTTCAACCTATTTGCCATAAATTAGAAATGATTTTATAAATCATATTAAAAAGGCTTCTTGCACAAAATTTATCAAAATATTTTATCACGCCTTTTATGGGAAACAATGTAATAGAAGTGTCATTGATCTCACCTATTATAGCCTTCCTTTTTTGGGCCTCTTCAACTACTACTAACATATCACTCTTCAATAAATCTAAAAAAATTAAAAGAAAATTGTAGGAAGTCCATCAGGGTCAATGCCTTGTTAGGATGGAAAAAGAAATTTGTTTCATGGAACATAAATATCTTCCTCATCAAGCTTTCATTTTATCTTTGTGTAATAATTGATAGAATATTACCTTGTGCCTTCTTATCTTGACTAGTATTAGACAAAATATTTTAGAAATAATTTATCGCTTCCTTCCTTATATCTTCTTCTTCCTCAATATTTATTCTATCTTAGAGTTATAATATTTTTGATGTGATGAAGAGAAAATTTTATTTTTGTTGTAACATGATTTTTTTGTATTTCTATCTCCTTCATTGAGTCATTTCCCTAGATTTTTGGAACCAATATGACTCCTATTTTTTCAATGCATTATGATAATAAGAAAGTAATTGTTTTTCTTTAATATAAGAATCCTAATCCATTCCGTTGATTTCTATTATCTCTTGTAAACTTTTCAACTTGGATTCAATTCTTTTCTTTTCTCTAAAAATGTTATCACAAGATTTGACATTCATAATCTTCATTTGATCCTTTATATATTTCATCTTTTAAACAAATCTATACATCTATGATCCTTCAAAATTTGCTTCATCCCACCATAAAATAACTATCTTGAAGAAATCAAGGTCTTGGAGCCACATAGACTGGAAGCAAAATGAATTTGGATGACCATTATTAGAGAAATGACAAGTAAAAATAATGGGTTTGTAACTCAATCCTGCTTGTAATAAAATATTTGAAAAGATTTGTTTGGTCAGGCACTTACCAAGAAGACACCCAGGTTCAAACCTCAAGGGCCAGCCTGTTTGCAAAGGTAGTAGTCTGATCTAAATCTTCTGAGTGTGTGCCAGACTGATGATGATGGTACAAATCCCAAGCGACCGACAGTCCCTTTCACGACAGGTCAACAATAGCAAGGCAAAATAAGTTTGGTGGGAGCAACCCCTATGGTTTGAACCTTGCGTTTGTCAGTTACTAAAAATAGTGTGGTTGTGACCAACTCTTTTATGTAACCAAAATATTATATATATATTTGAAAAAAAAAATTATTTATTTGCAATGATGTGTTGGATAATAAGAATCTATCCAATCTTATACTATACGAGTTTGCTTAAAAAATTGAAGGACTAACATCCCACAGGCCATTTGAATTAACAAATGAAGCAAAATCTTACATTGATTTAGACCATCCTAGAGTATCACCCAATTTTTCCAAAGGGGATAGAACAATGTTGAAATCATCACCAAGAATCCACATATCATCCACATATCACATTTATGAATCATCATTTTGTTTGACAAAACTATGCTAAGGCCCTTCCAATATCTTTCACGAGGAGCAACTATAGTTGGAGCATATACATTTATCACTCCAACTTTAATGTTTTCCTCTTTCTCGCAAAATAGTCTAGCAACCCAAATAGTTTTTACTTCTAACAATTGCCCATCCCATTTGAATTTGTTCCATATTATTGCAATACCACTTGAAGCTCCTATAGAAGAAATTGCTAGACAATCACCCATCTTTCAAATCTAATAAAACCATCATTATGTTCCTTACTACTTAATTTTGTTTCTTGTATTAACATAAACTCAAGATAACAACCTATTAATTCCTTAATAACTCTTTTTTAAGGGGTCTTATTCATACCCTTAATATTCCATGATTTCATTTTCATCATCATCACTTTTATTTTTATTAATGGGCTTAGCCCCAATTCCTATTGACACCTCTGATATTTTTTTATTTGGATTCCCAAATTGTTATCCCTTTAAGTTTATTTTTCTCTTTGTTCATGCTTTGATGGCCTTCCTCTCCTTTTTCTATTCCCACCAATACTTTCATCTTCATCAATCTCTTATACTTTTCTATATGTTCATAATGAGACTTATCACTAATTATTTATGTTGCCCTAAAGAATCTAAAATGCAAGGAATGGCCTGATAAACACTTTCTTCTTTATGTTTCCTTGAAAACCCTAAAGTGTACAAATGATCCTCCATAGTCATTACTTTCTTATGCTACTTTGGAAACCCTAATTTCCTTATATATCCTCCACATGTTTTTCTTTATTGTGCTACTCTTAAAACCCTGCAATGCAATGGATACACCCTGTACTATAATTTTTCTTACAAGGAGAATATTTTACGCAACTTGAAGAAATGAAGATGATTTACTTGGATTAACCTTAACCTCCTTCACCTCATTCGCTTTAAAATTTGCCTCCCATCTCCCTTTGCTTTAAAATTTGACTTCACATCTTCCTTCAAAACTTTAACTCCTATATTTGAACTTGTGCACTATACTTCCTCATCCCTTGTTTCTTTGTTTCTTCTAATGTTTGATTAGAGTGAACTGTAATGACCTTTGTCATTTGATGATGTAGAGGGGTTTTTCTTGCCACTTTCTTAGGAGTGAAAAATCCTTGATTTGACCAGCTTCTATGATATGATCTCATTGTTTTCTATTGAAGTTGACCTCATGCCCAAAATTTTCCATCTCTTTCTCCATCAACTTTACTTTGCAATTTCTTGCCGTGTGTTTGGTTTCATGAAATTTACAACATCATAATACAATGTTTTCATAATCTACTTGATATCATTCTCTTGATTCATATTTAATCCTAATGGATTGTGGTAAAGGTTTTGAAATATCCATGGCAACACATATTTTGAGAGTATACAACATGCCTTCTCTCCTTAGTAGTGGGTCCCTCATGGATGAACTCACCTGGAGTATTGCCAATATTCTTGAAAACCTCCTTATCAATGAATTGATATGGAAGTCGAAAAGTCCTAATCCACATTAGAAGCTTTTTAATAGTCTTTGTCTCCATGGAAGTTTTCTTACTCCATGGTCTCAAAAGTAATGTTTCTTTGCCCTAAACCAAAGGCCTCCATCCATTATTTTATCCCTTATTTCTAAATTGGAGAAGATAATTAAAAAAAATCTTTTTGGAAGAAAAGTCATGAAGTAATTTGAATTCAATCCCCACTTCCACTCGAACAAATTTTGAATTTCAGAAAAACCTTGTTAGTATGCGTGGAACTTACATGCTAACCCTTTGGTTTTAAGAACCATTTTATCATGCTCGATCATCTCATCTTTGATAATCACTTTTGGTTTAGTAACTGCTACCTATATAGGGTTTGTCATAGATTCACTCTTCCTCTTATTGCTAACTAGGGCATCCACACTTCCAACAAGGGCATTGATGTAGGAGCATCCGGTTAAAGATAATAATAAAAAAAAAAATCGAAGATCTTTCCAATTGCCAAGAGAAGAAGGGGCATGACTTTTAACCTTCCATGTCCCACCTTCATTTCCATTGTTGGAAAAACATAAATTGAGAGTTTATATCACCGCCAAAAGAAGCTATCTAATGAAGTTTTTGAGTTCTACTACAATTTCCAGATTAGTGGCAAAAGAAGCTATCTAATGTAATTTTGAGTTTTGCTACAATTTCCAGTTTACTAGCAAGGGAAGCCATTTAACAAAGTTTTGAGTTTTGCTGCAAATTCTAGTTTGCTAGCAAGGGAAGTTTTTTTGTGACTACTAGTTTTAATTTTAGATGTTGTCAATCAATTAAAAAAAAATTGAATGCAAGTGATTTGTTATGAGATGCTCAAGCTACTAGAAGAGGTTGTCTTTCATTAAATCCCCTCATCTAGGTTGTATCAGGCATCCTTTCTTCTAGTAAACACTTTTAAAAATGATTTTCCTACCTTGTTAGCTAGATTTTTTTGTTCCTAATATCTAAAACAAGAAGTGGTATTGCTTTTACTTTCCTTCCTACTATTTGCTTATGCTTCTTGCTACTTGTTTATGCCTTGTCCCTATTCCTGACTCACCCTTGATCCTAATATTTTAATCCCCCTTTCCTTAAACCACACATTAAATTTAATATATTTGTAAAACATCTAGCAAAAAATTACTTGTTGTGTGACTGTAAGTCGTGGATAATACTAATATTTAGTATCTAGGCCCAAATATATCTATAAATATCTGTATACCATGTGTATATAAAGACGTTTCAATCACATGTAAAATTTTTTAATGTGTATGAAAAATATATTTTCCTAGTCATCTTATATCACAATCATATTGACCATACAAATGGACATTGATAAATTTAAAGCAATCAAAGTTGTTTGGTTGAATCTACAACGACACAAAAGCTAATCAATGATGCTCTTTATCCTTGCTATGTTTACCATTTATATGATCATGCTGAAAATATTTATTAAGAATTAATCAATATTAATCTTTTTGGTTTGACCACCATGTTACTTCTAGCAGGTTAGACTGAACAAGAGGTCCAAGGCTCTATGAAATGAGGCTGCATTATACATTGTACTCTAGTGTGGGTGGATAAGTACTTGGATAACCACCTCTCGTATGACCTATGGCCTTGTAGATGATAAAATCTCCTTTTCTTTATTTTTGCTTCTATCTTTTTTTTTGGTTACAGATGAATTGGTTACAATCACAAATTTTTTTAGTAATTGTCAGCGCAGCTGGTAGGGTTCAAACTATCAGCAAAGGCTTTCAACACAACCACCGTCTCGTTAATGGTAACCCGACGTGGGATGGGGACCGTCGGACGCACAAGGTTCGCACTATCTTCGTCAGTCTAGTTCAAACACGTGGCATGAAGGTAGAGGAACCGCCGAACAAACAGGAAACAGATCACCGTCTTCAGACAGATGCAACACGCAGAGGAGTCGGATCAGGCTACTGGCTATGCATGGACACGCCAATGGGATTGGAACCTAGGTCTCCTCTCGGTAAGCGCCCCAACTTACCAATCCACCTAGACCCACGGACTATTTTTGCTTCTATCATTATCTTTCTTATTATAGATCAAACTCATTTAAAGAAACATAAATGTTTTAGAATATAGTATGATGATAAATGCATATAGAACCATATTTTTTATTGTAATTTTTTTTTTTTTTTTATCACCATCTTCAACAAATTTAATCATAACATTAAACTATTTAGTGAAATTTAATCATAACATTAAACTAATTAGTGAAAAATTTTAACTTTAAAAATGAAAAAGAGCTACCTTCGTGTTGTAGGTGTGCTATAGGTGAGTTGGAGAGGGCAGGGCAATCCTCCAAGGGAGGTCCCTGGTTGGAATCTCCACCCTACCAAACGCACATCGGGTACCCAAAATCTAATTGATAATGTTGGTGTGGTCAGGGCCAGGCGCGACTCCTGGGTGATTTTGACAATGTAGAACCCCCTGGTCGTGGTTTCTCAGACCAAGGCGGTCCCACAAGGGATTTTTTGCTAAATTAAAAAATATATATGAAAAAGAGCTTATGCAAGTTGAAAAGCTTCATAACAAGGAAAAGCTACATTTTGATGTTGAAATTGAAAAAAAAAAGGAAAAAATTATTTGGAGTTTTTTCTATATATGTGAGATATAGGACAATAGTTTACTTTCAAAATCACAAACTAAAAATGAACGAATAAAAGAAAATATATATATTTTTTTGCTTGTGTAAAGTAAGTCCCAAGGAGGCAGAGGGTATCTATTCCACCAAAAACACCCAGGGCTCGCACCTAGCCTGCCCCCTTCGGCACACTCAAAGAGCATGCCTAAAACAACAAAAACACAAACAAACACAAAAAACAATAAAAAAAACACACAAAAACAACAAGAAACAACAAAAAAAAAAAGTAAATAAAAGAAAATATTAAGATAACGTAGTTTACTACCTATTGAAAGAGTAGCCTTGAAATACTAGTTATTGTAAAGGCGAAAACTATCTAATGTTAGCATAGACTTGGGAATTCTATTAAGATACTGACTAAAAACCATCAAAAAAAACTTGACAAACTATAACTATGTATTTCTATTATTGATCCTTTTATATAATTTTAAAATGATAACATAATAAAGGGAAGAAAAAAATCTAGCCAATACACAAACACTATTAACCCTTAATTAAGCAATATTTCATCAATATCATTTCCTAATAAAGATAATAGTATCAAACAAAAACAAACAGCTAAAAAATATCTTAAAAATTTTGACCACTAAAGTTTTACAATTTTTATTGATCTTAAACATTTAATTTTTAAAACAAATTGATAAAGATATGAAGACAACATAACCACTTTAATTCAAATGAATAGAATACAAATGTGAAATTCATAAAAATCTATGCTAATAGCCAAATAAAATATAGACAATCAACCCTATCACCAATAGCTATTAAGTAGTTGCACTTAAGAGTCCACAGTATTGTGGATCAATGGGATGTGGTCATATAACCACAACACTAATTCATATCCTCGTACTGTAGTAGGTATATTGATAATAATATAACTTATAATACAATTTGTTTTAACCCTTATATTGTAACAAATGCATAATGATAAGATATCATTCATTATAATAAATAGACCCCATCCAAATTTATTATTAAAAATAGATATTAACTTATTATATTTTAAGATAATAACACTTATATGTAATGTATCTAGATAGAAAATAACTTATAAAATAGACACTTCATTCAAGCACATATATAGGAAAAAGAAAAAAAAGTAACTAAGAAAAATATCTTCTACTTTTCTAAGTTCTAATTCAAATTCATCTACAAAGGAAATTTATAGATGATGTTACATAACAAACTTATAGGTCTCAATTCTAATTAGAGACATTATATTTGTCATTAATACAAATCAAAAGAGAAGTAGACAGAATACAATAAGATCTAAATACTTTTGTTGCATTTTAAGGATAATATCAAACTCTTTGTTTAGTTATTAGTTATTGAATTGAAATAAAACTTTATGATGATAAATAAATTAGTATATATATATATATATATATACAATTTTATATATCTTCCAGCTCACCATTACAGTTACAAGAAAAAAACTTTTGATGAGTAAATTATAGTTTATAACCAGCTTTCTCAAGCTCACTAATCATCAAAAGTGCCGCAGAATCCTTTGCACTTTTCTTGTTACTGCTTGGCTCCCCTTCTTTGGAAAATGGTCCATCTCCTGGATCGACTGTAACTTTAGCCATAAATCTGCACGAATCACCATAAAAGGATATTAGTTGACTAGGTTAACTTAAATATGTCTTTGTCTCTATAAAAACATTATAAGAGAATAATAAAAAGCAAAATATTGCAAAGACCTTGAATAAGGTGAGGCCTCTCGATCTATGACTTCATATGCGGGAAGATTTTTCCACTGATATTTTTGGTACAACAAATTCAAGCAAGTACGTGGAACATGGGCTGTATGAACAACAAACAAGAACCAGAATAAATAAACTTTCTTAGAAACATATATGTAGTATATCATTTTCAGATTGTAATTTTTGTGTTAAGTTAGATTGCCATTTTGACAAAATTTAATATAAGTTTAGACTGCTCTACAAAAACTGTTGTTGACAAAAACAGCCAGATCTGTATGAAAGTCATTTTGTAGTATAAAATGAACCCTAGATATGGAGCAAAGACCATGTATCCTAGGGATAAAGTATTTGTGGTTATGTGTTTCGACCATAGTTGAGAAAATTGGAATCGCCAAAGAATCGGCATTTTTAAAAATCGGCAAAAATCAGGAATCGGCAAAAAAAAAACGAAGAAAACGAAAATTTTCATTGAAAAAAAGTTTTTTTCATGCATATTACAATGAATTAACATTATGCAAATCAAATATTGCAATAAAAGCAATAATTCATGTCAAGACATCATACAAGGCTCAAGCTTTAAGTACATATGAAAGTGACAAAACATATATTGTATTGTTTATAATATGAAAAGGTACAAAGTTACAAGTAACAAGAAGGAAAAAAAGGTTTCATTTTTTGAATGCCTACACATGGAAACAAGTAACAACAAAGTTACAATCACTTGAAAAAGAAGGAAAAAAAAACTAAACCTTAAACCAAAATGCTAGGGTTTAGGATTTAAAATTGAAACAGTGACAACTGAAAAATGGGCTTGCATACATAGTTATCAGGCAGCAATATTTACTTAAAAAGAAGAGGAAAAAAAAAAAAAAAACCTAAACCCAAAACCCTAGGGCCTAGACTAGGGTTTAGGGTTTAAACTTCAAGTTCAAAGTTCAAAGTTTCAAATTCAAACATTAACAGTTGAAAAATGGGCTTGCATACATAGTTACCAGGCAGCAATATTTACTTAAAAAGAGGAGGAAAAAAAAACAAAACCCTAAACCCAAAACCCTAGGGCCTAGCCTAGGGTTTAGGGTTTAAACTTCAAAGTTTCAAACATTAACAGCTGAAAAATGGGCTTACATACATAGTTATCAGGCAGCAATATTTACTTTAAAAGACAGTTTCGGGTTTAGGATTTAAATTTTAAATTCGAAGTTCAAACATTAACAGCTGAAAACGGGCTTGCAATAAAAAAAACCTTAAGTCGGCCACAGCCTTAAAAAAAGAAAGAAAAAAAAATCGGCAAAAAATCTTTGCATCGCTGAGAGTTTGCCGATTGCATTGGCATTTTAAAAAATTGGCAAAAAATCGGGATTCTGCAGATTTTTTGCAGATTTTCTCAACTATGGTTTCGACAACCCAAGAAATAATTTGTTGAAACACACAAAGATGATTTGAGAAGCACTTAAGTCTAAAACCCCTGTACCAATAGGCTGCAGATAATTAATAATTTAGAACTCCAATGCAATACAAGCCCACCTTGAGGAGAAATCTTTTCAGATAAACCTGTTCCATCCTGCCCCATTTTGTCCACCTCTGTATTATGGCAAGGGTCTTCAGGTGTTTCAGATGTTTTAGTAGTCTCAACTATTCTTGCTTTCTTCTTATGGAACTTTTGAGTTTCACTTGCTTGAGATTTTCTTTTGCTTGTATGACCAGGCTGGGAAGGACCAATAATATCTTTGTCACCACGTTCCTTTATTATCTCCACTTTTGCTTTAAAAGTCTGCACATTGCTTAACTTGACCAAAGTAAGAAATGTAGGACTATGCCAACTAATTGCTAATTCTTTTTTAATATCAAAACATATACAACAAAATAATATATATAGGGCATATAAACATTATTGCCTTTTCTTCCTCGGATGCCAAGGACTGTTGTGGAGTGTCAACGAGTTTGGATTTCTTTCTTGCCATGTCTAGGCTTTGAATGACTTCAAGCTCTCTCTTCCTCATGGCATCAATGCCATTCGGACTATTCATTATTTCTCCTTTTTCATGTTCTGTGATTTCTCCAACCTCAGGAAATTCTAGATTTGCACAATGAGGATGGAAAATGCCAGGTTGCTACAACATTGACAAACAGATGAAAAAAACATTAGCATTAAAGAATTCTGCACATGTAATATATTGTGATACTTTTATACAGCACATGAGCTTTACCTGCAATGCAAAAGGGCTCTATGGCACCACTTAGTACACAAAAAGCAATTATTATTGTTTTAGATAGCCTTACATGAAATCCACAAATATTGTGTATATGGAAAGCAGTTTAGTTTTAACCAAGGCACTACATAAAATT
Source organism: Wollemia nobilis (assembly GCA_028583015.1). Lineage (NCBI taxonomy): Eukaryota > Viridiplantae > Streptophyta > Pinopsida > Araucariales > Araucariaceae > Wollemia > Wollemia nobilis. The sequence goes on from JAQPPZ010001195.1 coordinate 24,238,841, forward strand.
AGTCAAGCGGAGTTGACATATAGATTTCAAATGACAATGCTGAAGGATAAGATCCATATAGATAGAATCAAATGCTGTATCTTTCCATTTGAGGTTAAATAAAAGTTATGTGTAAAAGATGTACGAGTGAACCTTAATTTTTGCCAATATCTGTTGAGCTGCTTCCTTTCTTGCCAATTTTTTACTCTTGTTGCATGCTCGAACGATCAAATTTATATCATCTTCAAGTGCAACTTCAAAAGTAGCAATATGTTCATCACCCTTGGGTTTACAATCTATTTTATGTTTATAGCCCTTTAAATTGCACAATTCGGTAGCCTCTGTCACAGGGTTCATGTTCAGTGTCTTTAGTGTCACTATAGGAGACAAAAAGTCTTTCATTTTCATCCATACTAGTTCATAATTGAAATTGCTGTCCACCAACATTGCTCCTGCAATACCTTCTAATAGATCTCCCAACACCTGCATTTGTTACAGCCATTAGTCAGAATGTGAATAGTGTAACATATCATAATTTACCTTTGTAAGCAATACAAAACTAGTCCAATAAAGTTTTATGAGGGTATATACATCAATGTTGAGTACTCACAAATGGAGAATGCCCACTAAATGTAGAAGAGTGTTTCTTTGCTGCTAGGTTCTGCTTTACAGCCGTTACAAATTTAGTAATATCCTTCTCAAGTTCAGTGGAGTCATAGAGAAGATAAAGGTGCAAGTCATGTTTGGCAGCTACATAAGCAAAAAAATCGTTGTTGACAGCAGCTCGACGCAGATCAGATAGTTCACCTTCTCTACCATCAGGATTTTCCTTAAACAGATGTTGTGTGAGAAGCAAGTCCAACACTGAATCCCCAAGGTATTCCAATCTCTGCCAATTACATACACAAAATCAATGCATTGAAAGGCCTTCATGAGATAAACTCTGTCTACAAAACACGAATTATATTCTGTCATGCTGCTCTAATATGGCACTTGTTTTCAAACAAAAGACATACATCACACAATTAAATTTTTGGAAAATAAAATTGCATGCAGAGTGCCATTTTCTAACCCATTCTCATTATTGTCTTAACTTCATTCAAAATTTAGGACAATCATTATAGAAAGGTTTACATGGATGTAGAAATTGTCAGCCAGCCAAAACAAACTATTTTCATGGCAGGTGAAATGATGCCAACTAAAGGGATTAAAAAGGTGGTGGACATGGATTCTCTACTTTACAGTGAATGGATATTACATATGGATGGTGCTCAGCTGAAAAAAGAATAATGTCCAATTACCTGGTAGCAAAATCCTCCTCGAGAATCTTGTTTCGAAGGATGGGTGATACCCTCCACTAATAAGGATTTGTTCTCGAATGTATAATCCAATATAGATTCTAGGGGGCTCAAGTCTACACTCTTCAGTACCTCAGAATCAACACATTCACGTTGATATTCTAAATAATCTTGCACATCCTGCTGTTCATAATCCACCAGTATATCCATCCAGGTCATGAACTTCTTTGCCATAGTGAGGTCACTGTCTGCAATGGAATAAGCTCCAATTAGTGCCTTCACACAGTCTGAAATTGTTTTGGAGCACAACCATCTATGACCTTCACCACAAGTCTTTCCAACTTTGTTGTCATCCATCTCAAGAGCACCCTCTTCAAAATTCTCTGCATTGCAGGTGCAGGGAGCAATTCTTCTGGGGTATGAACCAGGGGCAGCCCAATTGTCAGGATTGAAGGGTTCATCTCTGATATACCCCTGTGCGTACAGTCTCATATGAAATGTCAAAACAAAAACACCCCCTCAGAGGGAAGTAATAGGCTAGAGTATGGGAAGATTATATTAATTAAAAGCAAAAAACTGAATCAACAATGGGCCAAGAAAGAGTAAAATTTATACCGGTAACTTTCTTTTTATAGCCAGTGCATGAAGGGTGGCATTACAAGCTGCCAAAGATCTGATGGCACTTAATTCACCCTCATGCTTTTTATGAAACTTCAAAAACAGGCGGCAACTGACAGCATATTTCAAAACAGCATCTCCCAAAAACCCCAAAGCCTCGTTATGGAAATTTTCCAGGCACCTTATGGTTGTCAATGCCTTCATCATCTGCATAAAAATGAATGAAAAGTTATCATCAATACCCTAAGCTCAATCTGAATTATAAGAATATTATAATGATTCACATTCAACAGTTTATCATTGGTAGTCCTGACTTGAGAGTTCATAATTATTTATTCAGGTTCAAATTAACTACATAAAACTTTTTCTCCTTTAAGATTATATGCAATTGAAAACTTCAAAGTGACACCAAATTCTTAAATTCTTTTGCAAGCTTTTAAGGAAGCTTAAGCCTAGAGCTGATAGAGCACAAACTTACAGAATTAGGATCAACCAAGGGGCAATCAGGAATTTGCTCTCTTAGCTGTGATGCCATAATTAAAGCATGCATGCGATGCATTACAGAGGGAAGCAAGTGGACTGTGCTGATAATAGAGCTTGGCATATCCAGAGTCAAGCAGAGCTCTGGAGGGATCTCTATCTTCGTATCCTCATCTTTAGCAGCAGATTTTGCTCCATCCTTAGAATCCTCTTCTGCTGCATCTTTAGAATCATCCTTTACAACATCTTTAAAATATTTTGCACCATCTTTTGAATTGCATTTTTCCCCTGGTACTAATACAGATGACAATCCTAGTCAAAATCATTATGAAATAATTTTATATTCCTGGATGGCAAATATATGGAGAAATAAAATCTTATAATATATATAGACAGACAGGTACGATATGTTTCTTAAACACCTCTATCAAAATGTACAAATTCGGATTCAGTCCTAAAAGTAAATTTATGAGGCATTGTTGATAGAGTAAATGGATGCATTCCAAAGAACAAAACTAAAAGTCAATCAGGCTGTAATTCTGTTACAACAGTATTTTTTTAAACATTTTTTTAATATTAAATTTTAACATAAAAAACAAAAATTACACTAAAAAATTCTCCCGTCATAAGCAATCCAAAAATAAATATTTTGCCTAGATAACATTAAAAAATAACAAAACAAAAGTAATGTGCCAAACCTTGAGGACTTGTGGCTGGAATGAGAAGATTGCATGGCCGACGATTCTGTTTAACTTGGAGCAATGGCTGGTTTGCATATGTCAATGTCTTCTTATACCTGCAAAATAACAAATATTATATTTGCTGAAAATCTAACTAATTTACAATCTTGAACTTTTCTTCATCCTCCAATTTTGTTACAATTTGTAACACAAATTAAAAGTAATAAACAAGGGAGATTAAATTGCTTACTTGGAACGAATATCAGTTACACCATAGATCTTCCCAGTATGAATAGTTAACACTAATTTATTTTTCATATCTATCTTTGGCATTGGTCCACTGGCCAAAATCATATTTGTATCATCACTTTCCTCTGGCAATGTTATCTCTTTATTCTCAAAACCTCTTACAATTTTAACACATTCAGAAATGCATTTCCAGTCGATGTTTACTTGACACTGAGATGTACCACTTCTCCCAAGTTCTAGTGGCAACAAAAGGTACATGTTAGAAGATTTCCAAATACATTTTCTTGTCTTTTCTTCCTTCTCATCCCTGCTGATTACCTCATACCTGGTGAATATTCCACTGAAGACCAACTCATGAAAAGCCTTGGCAACCTTAACCTGTTTATCGGAACATACCCACAAGTCAAGAAAGATATTTTATAAAAACTATATATTACACAAACCAAAAAGTATTAAGCATAGATGCAAATACAATCAGTTTATAAGATAATTTCTCTAGGATCAAAGTACACACCTGATCTGAGTCTAGTTGTAGTTCTCCAGTTGGTTTGAATCTTGCTTTAACAACTCTGGATTGTCTTAGATAAAGATCAATTTCTGCATTTGCTATATCATCTGCAAGTTTTGCTTCAATCAAGAGAACAAAATCCATATATTCTATTCCACTATCATCCTGAGAAGTGAACACTAGTTTATAACTTTGTAGCTTCACTCTATTCTGTTCTTCACCCCAATTTCCATATAAAGCTTTTGCTTCCAATGGCCTATGCAGTTCTTTCCATTTTTTTGTGCCTTCACAAAAAAAAATAATATGTCTTAATAACTTAATAGATATTAATCAAATTTAATCATGTCATTCCATGTAGTAAAGTTTTATATGTTTTAATATAGCAACTGATAACGACACCAGACAGTGCTTATTCTTCCATTTCAAAAGCTTTTAAATTTAAAAATATATAAATAATTTATAATATAAATTAACTACATTGCTAAAAGAAGAGCAACATTTGAGTTTTCTCACCTGCCCCCCCAGTTTTTAACTTCTTTAAGTTGATAATTTCTTCTTCCTCTAGTGCAGCATCAATTATAGCAAGTAGGTTGTTATCCAATGCTTTGATTTGATTTAACATCTTGCATGCCTCTAAACATGAAAGCTGTTTTGCACGTTCAGCATTAGAACTGGGAGGACTAGTAATCAGCTCTTGAATTAGAGCATTTGGTGGTAATCCCAAAACACATACGTAGTGATTGTCTTTCCCCTCATCTCGATTGAAGGAAAAATCAGGTTGGGGTGAATAATAACTAGCATCATGGACACAATATTAACAAATAATTAATTAAATGGAAACAACATATAAACTTGAATAATAAAATTATACTTGACTTACTTGCCCTTGGGTAGCTTTGAGCAGTATCTGTTGATAAAATTCAAACTGGTCTCACAATGAACTGTCTCTCCAGTTGATGGAACATGATAGGTAATTGATTCTTCTTCATCAACAAAAGAACTTTCAGTATAAGAAATACAATCACCAGGGAAGGAAATCTTTTTCAAAACTGTCTCTCTAGTTGATTGCTCAGTCCTTATGACATCAACCATTAGATTCAGTGCTTTTTGTTGCTTCTGCAAAATACAAAGAATTTTATTTTATTTTTATTTTTTCAAGCAGTGAGCCATTTAGCTTGAAAAATAACTTCAAAATAATATAACTATGAATTTTGCATTAAATGTTGTACAATTATATACAAGGCGTGATATTGGCACCTCAAAACATGTTCTAGTAGGATATGATTGGATTATATTCTTTGAGATTCATTGACATTATATTCTATATATAAATTTTATATTTCTTTGCTATTTGGTAGGAAATGCAAAGCTGATCCATTTTGAAAACCAAACGTTTATGGGGAGCGGGATCAATGGCGGAGGGAGCAGGTTTAGGCGGACATGGCAGATCAGAGGACGGAGGATCCATGGCAGGATCTGACGCAAGCGGTGCAGGTAAGGATCCGACAGATGGGATTTTCTCCTTCCCATCGCAAGAAAAGGAGCCTCCGGACAAAGGGGACCCGCTGGCTGGTCAAACCCTTGGGAAGGGTTTCGATCCGAACAAACCCGGCATTGTTTCCTATGCCCAGATGGTCAACCAAAGGCCCCTCCCTAAAACCCCAACCCAAAATCTAGTACCTAATGGCACGGATTTGGTGATACCGGAAAGTTTGATGTCAAGCTACCTCGCACTGGAAAAATTTTCTCTGGTAGGCAAGTTCATCGGAGGTCGCCCAGACATGGAGACCATTAGGAAGTGGGCCTGCTCCAAATGGAGAACAAGTGGGAACATGGAGATCGTTGCCCTATCCAGGGGGTTTTTTGCCATTAGGCTGAACAACCAAGAGGATGCATGCAGAATCCTAATCGGAGGACCCTGGTTCCTAGGCAGAAGGAGCCTCTTCATCCATCGATGGGCTGAAGATTTCGACCCTGACACCCAAAATATCAATGTCGCCCCGATATGGGTTAGGTTGCCAAACCTCCCCTTTCAGTTCTGGCATGAGGACGTTCTCTGAGGAATCTCCAGAACTATCGGCAAGCTTGTAGCGATTGATTTGTCCACCAAGGTCCGGTCCCGGATGGTTCATGCTTGCATTTGTATCAACGCCAACTTGGATTCTGAGCTTCCCACCTTTGTTAACCTCATTTACGGATCCTCCTACAAAAGGTGCCAACCTCTAATATACGAGAACAAACCTACGTTCTGCATGCATTGCCACTCCCAGGGACACCTATGGAATCAGTGCCCCATCCTAAAAGCTCAGTCTCTAGCCTCCAAAGGGCTCGACAAGGGTGCCAAGCGCAGCGCAGGCCCTTCTAGGGAGCAGGCTCAAAACCCTCCCTCCCCAAGGAGTGCCCCTAGATACCCTGGTCAGGCATCTTCAACCATGACACCTCAAGCCAGTGAGGAACGCTATGTCCCAAAGCAAGGAAAGGAAGCTCCCTATGAAGGCAATGGTAAAAGAATGGCCAGTCCTCCTGAGGAGCCCAATTAGGTCCAAGTACTTCCTCTCTCTTCCATTGTTACCGCTAATCGTACTCAAGACGATTTCCCCGCTGATGTTTCTGAGAATCCGACTTCCTGCTCCCCCATCCCCTCCCCAACCAGATCAGGGCCACCCCTTACCCCCCTTGAGGCATACTACCTCCCTATTGAAGACATGGGAAGCCCTCTGGCTAGCCACCAACAGCCTAACAGATTCAGCCTAAAAAACACCCGAAGCAAAAAATCCTCCATTGACTTTGGCTGCAAAAAAAAAAGAGGAAGACCGTCCATCATCGAGCAAAGGAACAAAGAGACCGGAGAGGACATAGCTAATAGGACCCAAGAAACTCTCTTCTTTGGGATTTCAGATCCGCAGAAAGATGAACCAAAAGGAAACAAACCTCCCCTTCAACAGGTGAAGGGAGGCAAAAAATCCCAAAAAAAGTGTTAATGAAGATCCTCTCATGGAATGTGAGGGGCCTGAACGGAGCATCCAAACAACGCCTCGTTGCTAACTTAAGGAAAGAGCGTAAGCCCACCATATTCATTCTTCAAGAAACCAAAAATGAGGACGCCTTCTCTCTCAAGTCTGCCAAAACAATCTGGAACAAGGGAGAAGTCCTCTGTAGTCCTACTCAGGGATCCTTGGGAGGGCTCATGTGCCTGTGGGATCCATCAAAGGTCGAAGGGAGGCTATTATCATCTTCTAATAGAATCATCAACATATTTTTTCATTGTAAGACCAACAATTTCTCCTGGGTCCTTTCCAATGTTTACGCCCCGAACTCCCCCTCGAAAGAGCAGGCTTGTGGGACTCGATCATCCAAATGAGAAACACTTTCAGCACCATCCCTTGGGTCATTTCCAGAGATTTCAACACCCCCTTGTATCCTTCTGACAAGAGGGGAGGGCTCAATACCATAAACAAAAGCATGGAGGACTTTAGCGAGTTCCTAAATGGTAATGAACTCCTCGATGTTCAGCTCAAAGGGGCCAACTTCACTTGGAGCAACAGAAGAACAGGAAGTGGTCTCATTCAGGTGAAGCTTGACAGGTTCCTCATTTCCAAAGAGGTGATTCCCTTCTTTGGAGATGCATCCCTCCTTGCCCTCCCCAAGATCGGCTCTGATCATAGCCCCCTTCTCCTTGAAGCAGGCAAGCCTCCCTCTTTCAAGTCCCCTTTTCGCTTTGAGTCAATGTGGCTCCACCACCCCGACCTTAGAAACCAAATCTCCCTCTGGTGGCAGCAGCCTTTCACCGGTTCCCCTTCTTTCCAAATTTCCCAAAAGCTCAAGTTGGTCAAAGAAAAACTCAAGGTTTGGAACAGGGAGGTCTTTGGAAACATCTTCGAAAGCAAGAAGGCTATTGCAGAGAAGCTCCAAGCTATTGAAGGGCAAATAGAAGTTGGAGATCAAAGTAGAACCACCAGGGACGAAGAGCGGAACCTCCTTGCTGAATACCACAATATTCTAGCGAGGGAGGAAACTTTCTAGAGACAAAAGTCAAGAGCCCTCTGGATCAAAGATGGCGACTCCAACACCAAGTTTTTTCACGCTTCCACCTTGAGACACAGAGGCTCGAACAAAATCCGGGAGATCACTCGCAGCGATGGATCTACCACCAAGGACATCTTCGAGATCAGGTCTGAATCTACTTCCTTTTTTCAAAATCTTCTTGGCAGCCACTCTGAGTGTAACGACCAAGCCAAGTCTGAACTCCTAGCCAATATCCCCCCCTCCGTTCCTCCAGCGTCTAATTCCATGCTCCTCAGCCCTTTCACCCAAGATGAGATCAAGGAAGCCTTGTTCTCCATGCAACTTGACAAGGCCCCTGGCCGAATGGGTTTCCCCCTCGGTTCTTCCAAGCCTTCTAGGACATCGTCAGCTCGAATGTGTGCCTTCATTCCAAACCTCTCGGTCCATTCCCCGCGGGATTAATGCCACCTTCATAGCCCTCATCCCCAAGTCTTCCTCTTGCAAGTCCATGTCCGACTACCGACCCATCAGTCTGTGCAATGTCCTTTATAAGGTCCTCACTAAAGTCATGGCCAACAGAATGAAGTTGCTCCTCCCTCTCATCATCGACCCCAGTCAAGGTAGCTCTATCAAAGGCAAGAACATCTTGGATGGTGTCATCACGGTTCATGAAACCCTGCATTCTACCTCCCTCGCAAAGAAGCCTACTTTTTTCCTCAAGCTCGATATGAACAAGGCCTTCGATAGGGTCAATTGGGATTTCCTCCTTGATGTCCTTCTCAAGTTTGGCTTTCACCCGACTTGGGTCGACCTCATCAAAAGTTGCTTTTCATCCTCTTGGTTTTCTATCCTTGTTAATGGGTCCCCTGTTGGTTTCTTCTCGAGTGCCAGAGGCCTCCGCCAAGGAGATCCGCTCTCACCCATCCTCTTCATCATCCTGGCTGACTCTTTAGGTAGAGCCCTCAAAGCTGCCTGCCGAAGCCGAAGGATTTCTGGCATCCAAGTTGCGTCAGGCATCAGCCCTATCACCCACCAACAATTTGTTGATGACACCATCTTATCCACTCAAGCTTCTATCCTTCAGGCCAAATCCATCAAGCACACCCTCCTCTACGAAAAAGTGGCTGGGCAAAAGGTCAATTTCATCAAAAGCAAAGTGTTCTTCATTAATACTCCCATAGCCCAGCAAACCAAGATAGCCCGGATCCTCGGGTGCACCATTGACTCGTTCCCATATTCCTACCTTGGCCTCCCCTTGTTCTTCGGCAATCCAAAGGAGTCCATGTGGAACAATGTCATTGAGAGAATCCAGAAGAAGTTAGTTGCTTGGAAAGGAAATCTTTTGTCCCAGGCTGCCAAAGCCACTCTCACTATGGCTTACCTCCAAGGCATCCCTGTTTACTTCTTGTCTATTTTCAAAGTCCCTCTGGCAGTGTGCCGCAAGATCGAACAACTGCAAAAAAGGTTCCTATGGTCGAGAACATATGAGAAGACTAGAATCCCGCTCGTTGCTTGGGACACTGTGTGCAAAAGCAAAGAGCAAGGGGGCCTAGGCTTCAGGAAAACCTCCAAAATGAATTTAGCGCTGCTGGCAAAACATACTTGGAGGATCCTCACCAACGACACAATTGAGTGGATTCAGATTGTCAAAAAGAAATATCTTGCTAATCACCAAATCCTGGATGAGGGGGCCCCTCTGAGCGGATCGGTCTTCTGGAAATCCATCACTCAAACCAAGCACTTGATCCAAAAAGGCCTTCGATGGATCCTGGGTAATGGTGACAACATCAATTTTTGGAGCGACAGGTGGGTTCAAGATGATCCCCTAATTGACAATCCCGACATAGCAGGCCTCAAGCCTCTTATGGATTCAACCCTTGGGAGCAGGGTGGCTAACTTTATAACCCACTTCGGCAGACACCCTCGATGGAAAACGATCAATGGCAACAACCTGGATGAGGCTGCAAACTCCCTGTCCATAATCCTCAACTCAGCTACCATTCCCACCAGAGAAGGTCCTGACAGGCCTATTTGGAAAGGAATCGACAGTGGCATTTTCTCAGTCAAATCAGCATACAACCTTCAAACATCCTCCCAGACTTCGCACACTCCGTTCAACGTGGTATGGAAGAAAAAATTGATTCCCAAGGTTAGTTTCTTTTCTTGGCTTGCTATTCAAAACAAAGCTCTCACTATAGAAAATCTACACAAAAGAGGCTTCTCAGTCCCCAACAGGTGCTACCTTTGTATGGCTGATTGGGAGTCCACTGACCACTTGTTCTTGAGTTGTGATTTTTCCTTCACCATCCTAGGGTTCATCCTGGATTCCTTCCACATCCAATGGGCTCCCCCAAATTCTATCAATGACCTCTTTTCCCAGTGGCTCAATCCCTTCCGTAATCCCAGGCTTCGGTTCCTTTCGGAGGTGTGCCTTCACCACTTCCTCTTGCACATTTGGCTCGAACACAACAGCAGAGCTTTCACCGACTCCTCCAGGGATCCTCTCTCAATCGCCTCCAGAGCCATTGCTTTCGCCATTGAAAATGCTAAGCTTGCTCCATGTCCATCCGCTCCCCAGTTTGCCATAGAATCCTCCATCTTCAAAACCCTCAACATCCCCTGCGAAGGCGAAGGCACAATTTCTCGTATCTCTGTCCACCCTAGAGCCAACGCTCGCTGGGAGCCCCCCCGGAAGGATGGATCAAACTCAACTTTGAAGGGGCATCCAAAGGTAACCCAGACTTTGCTGGTGTTGGGAGCGTCGTCCGGGATCACCACGACGAGCTGATTCTTGCCTGCTCGGAATTTCTGGGCATCCAGACTAATCATGTTGCTGAGGCTAGAGCTCTATGGAGAGGCCTCTTCCTCCTCGCAGAGGATCCCAAAAGGCTACTCATTGAGGACGACTCCATGAATGTCATCAGTTACTTGAATAACTCCAAAATTCCATCTTGGAGGTTCAACAACACAATAACAGAGGCCAGGAAGCTCCTGCAATCCAGAGCCTCCTCGGTGGCCCTGCATAGGTACAGGGAGGCCAACACCCTCGCAGACCACACGGCAAACATGGGAGCTTCCCCCGGGCAGTTGACCGTGTGGTGTCAGAGTTTCCCCCACGACATCTTGGATGCAGCCAACTGCGAGAAGCCAAGGTGAAATTCCTAACAGTGATGTGTCACCCTGGGCCACATCAGGTTTGGGGGAGGCTAAGGTTGCTCCAGTTTTGAGCCCTTGTCCAAGTTTCCGAGTTGTCCGATGCTGGGAATTTATCCATAAGGAGTTGGCAAGTCAACCTGGCAGCTTCCCAGACAGCGTGGTTAGAGCCCACGTCAGCAAAAACACGAGGGGGCTTCTCCAATGGTGGACCCCAACTCACATCTGGTGCATGATCTCGAATGATGAACCAAGCCTTAGAAAGCGATAGGCATCGGATCGTGTCAGCCCACCCCTCAGCTTTGCCAACTCAGCAGAAGAAAAACTCATGGGGATTCACTTTCATCACCGCTACAGGTCCCGATGCTCTAATAAGCCTTCCTTGAATCTTCTCCGGATTTTGGTCCACCTCGTCCGAAGATGGAGGACTTTCCAAAGCCGTTTGTTTTCTTCCATCCACATCAACACCCCCCTCGTCACCTTTCACGCGTGCAAACATTTATTCCTGACGCTGAGTCCCCATGCAGAAGGCGGTTTCTTGACGCTTCCCCTACCCACGAGCCTCCCTCGCAAGTCTTTTTATCCACCCATGCCATCTCTCTCTACGCTTCGTCCTTCTTCAACCCCTGTCCCTTTCGGCTTTCTATGGATCAGTCCCCGCCCTTCGGCCCCTGCTTCCCTGGGACCCCCCTGCCCCGTCCACTGTCGTGTCCCAATCTTCCCCGCTTCTCATTGCCCCCCCTCGGTGCCCATGGCAACTGTTTATGTGGAGCCATCCCATCTCAAGCTCAAAAGCATTGCGCAAGCTTTCATGGACGCCAAGGAGTTCACCCCTTTTCTGCGCAAATTCGAGGGGTCGGACGAAGAAATCACCAAGGAGTTTGTGGAGACCTGGGACAGAGGCGAGGTCAGAGTCCGCGGTGTCTATTTTAGAGTCACTCTGGAGCTACTGTGTGAGATTACAGGGCTGCCCCCTACTAGGCGCTTCATTCGCCAGGATAAACATAATTGGGAGGAGGAAACTGACCAGTTTCCTGACAAGGGCAAGAACCTTGGGTGGGACAAGTCTACCCTCTATAGGTCAGTCATCTCTGCCCAGCCCCTGGAACGAAGTCATTGTCCCAATTATGCAATATGTTACTTTCTACAACCAGGAGAAACCGTTGCGGAGCTTCCACCTAAGCTTCATTAATCACCTCCACGAGGCCAAGCAAGTATGCATCCCAGATTACTTGTTGTACTCCCTCACTATTTCCATTGAAAAGTGTCGAAAACCCACGCCAAACCCCTACACCAGGGCCTTCTTGCGGTTATCCTTAAACATGTCATAGCAACTAAGCCTCCTCTCCAAAAGGTTACCCCCTGACTTCCAATCCCCCCCCGGTTTCCCCCGCTAGTTCTAAGACTCGAAATGGGAGCCCTCCCAAGGACGGGAAACCTAGCTCAGCGACCCGGTGCAAACCCTCTCCCCACAGGAGCGCTAGATGCACTACCCAGAGAAAGCGGAATCTCGTAGAGGAAGTCTCGGCAGTTCCCAGGTCCTCCGTGCGCTTAAAGAAGCCCAAGCAGGAGAAGGCGTCTCCAACGCACGTAATTTCCGATCCCAACAGTGGCAACGAGGCTTCTTCCACCCACCTCCTCCTGAAGCTCGCCATCAATTCGATGGCTAATATTGCCAAGTCCGCCAACGACACTATCAAGGTCCTCAAGCGATTTGCTCGGAAGCGCAGCGAGACTTCTGACGATCCGGAGGAAGTCACCAAGAACTAAGGAGCAGAGAACTCTCTCTGACGTTTTTTGCAGAACTGGGTGTCCATATGCTACGGCTTCCTCACACTTGTCTTTTTTGTTTTTTGGCTGGTCTTTCTTTCAGTTTTTTGTCCTGGGATCCTCCAACCTTTTTGGTTGACTTCAAGGTGCAACGGCCCTCTTTGTAATAAGGTTTTGGGATCCTCTTAAAAAACCCACTTTTTGTATATAAATTTCAACTTACCAAAAAAAAAATATATTCTATATAAATTTTATTATAATAAAATATGTCTACATATATATATATGCATATAGTATTATTTTTCTAGCATCTTATTCAAATTTTGTAAATAATCTTATGAAAGCATTTATATTTGAAGTAAAGAACTCTTCTATTAAGTTCTTATAAAACTATGAAAAAACCTATGTAAATGATATAAACCCTTAAGAATGAGAAGCAAAAGGATTGCTTTTATTTTTCTAACTTAGATCTACCTTTGTATAAAATAAAACCTATTAAGTAGTGTTGGTTACGGATCTGCCACAGGAAAGGATTTGGTCTATCTACGCGCCTTAGACCCGCCCAACAGATTGAAAGGCCGGAAGGAAGGGATGCCTTCCGGGCCAATCTCCAGAGAAGGCTGACTCCTTTACTACACTACGTTGGATTTTAGATTAAGGAACAGGAAAGGAATCGGGAAATTGCTGAGAGAAATAACTAACTGAAAGAGATGGAAAATGTAGATGGTGCAAAGGTAAAGAACAGGCAGCACAATCACTAACTTCTACTTAAACCAGCAGCAATCAACACCAAGAATATAACAGAAACTAATACCGAACTATTCTCTGATATGTATCCTTCAGTAATTCCAGGTTTCGCTCTTTATCACACACTTAAATCCAGATTGCAGAATTCAAAGTATGCATATAAAAGAACAGAATTGGCAGAAATAATAGAAGGCGTCATACACGGGAAAAGAGTCCAGAACCAGAACCACGAGTCTTAATATTGATGCAGAATTTAAGTACAGCAGCTCTCTAGCAAAATGTTCCCCCCTATTACATTGCAATGAGTGGCCTTTTATAGAATGGAATTCCCCTGATTACATTAATGCTCAACCCCCAAAACTGGCGGAGCAGTTGAGATTTGACCTCTGCCAGATGACAGAAGATCCATGAGATGCAGCTCACCCGTGTTTAGAGCGGCTCCGGACGACCTCTGCAGTTGGGATAGCATGTCTCATTAATGCGGTTGGTGCAGCTTGCCCTTTGGAGCTTTTTCGGGACCTGACATGGTCGTCCTGATGGGATGAGCTGGAGACTCGAACTCGTGCGCCATGAAGGCGCCTTAAATTCCCACCTAACTTCTCTTTCTCGGGACGCGTGCCCTTCGGATGCAGTTTTCTGGCCGAAGTTGAGCATTCTGGCAAAGTTGGGAGCATCCTGGCCGACATTCGCCTTTTGGCCGATGTTCGCCACGCAAGGAGCCCGAAACCGAGGTTCGCTAGAGATTTGAGTGAACTTGAGAGCATTTTGGCCGACATTCGCCGCGCAAGGAGCCCAAAACCAGGGTTCGTTGGAGGTTTGAGCGAACTTGAGATTTTTTGGCCGACATTCGCATTTTGGTCGACGTTCGCCTTTTGGCCGACGTTCGCCGTGCAAGGAGCCCGAAACCGGGGTTCGCTGGAGGTTTGAGCGAACTTGAGATTTTTTGGCCGACATTCGCATTTTGGCCGACGTTCGCCGGATGGCCGACGTTCGCTCCTGGCCGACATTTACTCCGCTTGCTGCCCAAAACCGGGGTTCGCTGGGGATTCGAGCGAACCTGAGCTTCCTGGCCGACATAGAACATTTTGGCCGACATTCGCTCCTGGCCGACGTTCGCTCTTGGCCGACGTTTGCTTCTGGCCGACGTTCGCTCCGCTTGCTGCCCGAAACCGGGGTTCGTTGGGGATTCGAGCGAACCTGAGCTTCCTTTGCCTTGGGCGCTTTTTAGAGTGGGTTAACCCTGAAGCCAAGGTTCGCTGAATTTCGGGAGCGAACTTGAGTGCGCTGAGCTTCGGGAGCGAACTTGAGTGCGTTGAGCTTTGGGAGCGAACTTGAGGGCGTTGAGCTTCAGGAGAGAACTTGAGCATTCCGTGCCTTTGCCAAATTTTCTGGCCTGAAATTGAGCTTTCTGGTTCTGCTTCCCGGGGCCATAACTTTTGATCCGCTGCCCCGATCGCCTATTATGATATATCGCCGGAAAGCTTGCAAAAAGATCTGCAATGACGAAATATCCAAAGATCATTTCATCCACTTTATCATCCCCTTTTAGGGCCTGCGAAAATGCCAGCACTTCTGCACGTTGTTTGCCGCTTAAAGTTTCATACTTGGGCAAAATTTTGTCAAAAAATTTAATGTGGCAAAAATGCCAACAAGTAGACCTTTGTTAATCATAGATATGCATGAGTATTGGTTTTGAATGTTTTTATTACACCTTGTTGTCTTGAACGTGATTGAGTTACCTTTATAAATTAGGGTTGGGTATATAAATAGGGATTATTTTTATAAAGAAAATTATATGCAACTTTCTTTTATTGGGGTCAATCTTATAAAAATATTATATTTGTTGTCATATCAATTAAATCATATTTAGGTTGTCCTTTTATTAAAGATATTATTTATTTCCTTTTCTATTAAATATATTGTTCATCTTCCTCCATTATGTTTCTCCAATCGACTCCTTGATATCATTTTCACTAAGAGATATATCAAGAGAAATCTCACTTAGCTAGTTGCTTTTTAAAATTAAAATTTCACAAGAAAAAGATTCACACCAAGATTGGCTAAATTTTTTGTTACCCAATTTCTTTCTCTATTAATACGCTCAAATTTTCAAGAGATTGCCTCCAACAATAGATAATGAACATCAACAATAATATTACTTTTTATCCCATTCCCACATCTATTCTTTTTTTTTTAATTAGTTATATGACATTGAAAGGCCTTTGTCCATATTACATCATGACCACATAGTGGTATTATAACAGCTTGGCTATTATGCATGTATTGTTTGTCAATATTCAAACCTAGGTCTCCTCCCTGAAAGTTGAGGAATTTAACTAGTTGAGCTAATGCCATTTGACCACATCTATTCTTATTGACAACATTAATGATAATTTTAATCCCTTAAAGAAGTGTCCTAGCCTGTAAATAGTTATTAGTTGAAGTTCCATTCAATTCTTAGTAAGTGAGAGGAATTTTACCTTCATCATTTCGTAAAACACCACCTCCACCAAATTTTCCTAGATCTCCTTTGAAAGCACCATCAAGATTAATTTTGATAAAACCCAATTTCTAGACATTAGCTCCATCGTCATAGATGATCCTATCATTGCATTCAAATCATGTAACCAAGAGGCTAGTACCTCTTTTCCTACACTTTGAGACCATGATAAACACCATGTCTATAAACATTTTATTTTAGATTATTTTTAAAAATCATATTATTTCATTCAAACCATAAATTCTAACAAATAATGACAGGACCAATCCTTCGTAGAATACATAATGCTTTAGTCTTGAAATAACTAATTCAACATTTCATCAACTCTTTCAATGTTGATTAAACTATCCAATGTATTATTATGTTTTTGAAAAAGCAATCCCGAGCAGTGTAGGCAAAGGCACAATAAAGAAATAATTAGTCTAATGTTTCTAGATCCTTCTTATGCAAGGCAAACTTGAAAGGTCCACGATATCCTCTTCTTCATAGATTGTATCTTGCAAGAGTCTTGCTCTGGACTAATAACCAAAGGAATGTTGAGGCCTTAGGGAGGGCCTCTTGGACGAAACATTCTTCTAAGGAAAATCATTGGATATAGGATATTTTGATTGTTCTAAATTCTCATTTTCCAATCTCAATGAGTATCCACCATATTTTGATTGATTCCAAACTAACTCATCCTTCCATGTAAAAATAGGCTAATGGAACTCTTGAAGCAACTTTTGAAGTTCATCTACTATTTGTTTGTGTTTCTCTCCTTTAATTAGGTTACTAATAGAAATTCATGATATGAAGTGATTGCTCACATTAATAGAATTTGTTTTATATGTTGACTTTTATAAAATATGAATTAGTCTACTTTTATATATATTATCTTTTAGAACTATTTGGACATAATGCCTATAAATAATCTTTTGACCAAAGCGGAGGAACTAGACATACACAATAAATATAGGAAAACAATTTATAGATTTTACAAAGCTTTAATCTAAAATTGGAATGTGAGCAGGAGGATCATTGTGTTTGTAAGTGATAAAAGATTTAGAAATGCCTTCTGATTCTTCCTATGTTATTTTTATACATTGACAACTTAGAAGAATAGTTAAGCATAAGAGAAGATGAGAGTACATAATTGGGCATGTATATGACGAAGCTCCTTTTATATGCGTATAATATCATTTTGATCACAAAGACAACACAGTTTGTGGAAGACCTAAGGGCCTTAAAAGAATTTTGCAAATATATAGCTATGCAATTAAATATCAACAAAATCAAGATCTTGGTATCTAGCATCTCAAAGAAAAATAAATAATGAAATTTTTACAATCAATATTTGTTTTCAAAAATAATAATAGAACATAAATATTTTGGGCTAAACATTAATAACAAACTTAGTTGAAAAAATTGTTTGGAAAGGTTGAGAGTAATTCTAAGTTCTAACATTATAAAAAGGATGTAGATATGTAAAATAATGGGACTAGAGGAGCTCAAATTGTGTTCTTGAAGTAAGTACAAATCATAAACATTTATTCCATATAAAATATGTCTAAAAAGGTTCATTTTTTATATATGGAGCTGCAGTGATTCATCTATTTATCTATCTTGTAGGAGAAGCTTTGAAGGGTGAATGGATAGAATAAAACAACAAATGGATGAATTAATTTTAAGTTAAAAAACAATAACAATGAAATAAAATTCCATATTGAAGAAAATTTAAGGCAACTATATATAATTGAAAAATGAACATAAATAAATAAAAGGAAAACATTTAGCTTTTGAATTCAATCATCATATAACTATTAACACAACTGCAAGTATTAAATGGAGATTAAAACTACTCGTGGACCAATTGAGGATTAGTTCAGGCTTCTCAATTATAAATTAAGAAGTCTTGTTCTTTTTCTAAAAAAATAAAGGTAAAATAGTTTTTAATGTCTATGAGACCATAGGCCATAGGAGACAACACTCATAAAGGATGTTATTTATCTAATATATGTTTATGCAACCAAACTTAGAGGATGTTATTTATTCAATATATGTTTATCCAAACAAACTTTTGTTACCAAAGTATGGTGTACAACTCTACCTCTATTAGATTAAAACCTTAAACCTCCCAAGTTCCAGTGTTATCCTTCTTATTTCATTAGACCCATTAATGAAATAAAAAAATAACATTTTATATTCAATAATATCATATCTATATTATCATAAAGTGTTAGAAATCATTTGGTTAAAAAAAACTTTTATTTTATTGAAGTATCTGTCGTCCCTTTAATAATCTGTCCCTAACCCGAATTTGTAACAAAATAAACTTCCATATGAAGGCCAAAGTCGAGGTAAAAGAGTTATTAGGTTCGAGGTAAAAGAGTTTGTATATATTAGGTTTCAAGAAACTTTGTAGCTTGTGTATTGTCTGTATAGTAGGGAGTTCAAAATAATATCTCTTTATTTGATTAATTAAAAGAAAAATATATTTTAAAAATTGTTTAATATTTACAGTTTGTTTATTAAATAGTATTTAACTTAATTGATTATATTTTTCAATTTTGAAGGAGGAGAATAAAGTTTTACATCTCCCCAGACAATACATGCATAATTGCTAAGCTTGTTGTAATACCAGCATGTAGTTATAATGTAATAAGAGTGAGACCCATTTCAATCCCATATAACCTATTAAAAAAAAAATTTACAATTTCTTTGTCAAAGTGTTTATATAGTTACTGAATGTGCAGACATTGGATAATGGGTTTATAAAATTAAACTTAGGAGCAAAGATTATAAGTTGCTTTTAGGTCAAAATATTAAGCAAAGACAAACTGTTAACTAAAAATTGAGCATGGGAAATTGCAACAGATCTATACCTCTCTATCAATATGACAAAATCAGAATTGGGTTGGCTAGCTCGTCCACGAGATTGAATGTAGCTGTCAGTTGTGTTTGACAAATCAAATCTAATGACGCAGTTAGAGCCATGTACATCAATACCCTCTTCACTAACATTAGTAGTGACCAGCACATCGAGCTGCACGAACATTAGACATTAAACATTAAAGATTTCACCATGCTTTCACACATGATATCAGTACTGTAACTGAAGTTTCAAGGGGTTTTATTGAGGTGCAGAATCTAAATCAACCTTGCCCTCATGAAAAAGTTTAAGAATGTTTTTCTGCTTCTGTTGACTAATGCCACCACCACCCACCAAATATTCACTATGAATATGCGAAAGGCAATCAAGTTCATTGATCAAGCTTGAGATAATAGCTGTTGTTATCACTCTCTCAACAAAGGCAATACAATGGAGTCTTTTCATGTTCCTGCAAAACTCATAGTAATAGCATTTTATTTTATAATGTATCTGAGTATTAGAGTGGATTGATTTTCAATTATAAGAATATATCATTAAAAATATATGTACAATAACATGTATAATAATAATTCAATTAAAAAGTAAGAGAACTTAGTATTATACGTGTATGATAAAAAACATTTCACTAATACATGCACTTTAAGAGATAAAAAACCTTCTATAGCCCCTATTAGATTGTTCCCTTGCATGGTGCGTAATTTTGTTGTTGTTTCTGACCAGAGTGCAGAAAGATATATCCTCAGTTTCTTCTTTTGCTTCGTAGATGTTATAAATATTAAAACATTCATTTCATGGCAGATTGGGAGGAAAAGTTGCCATCAGTCTTGTGAGCATACAGGATGACCTTTAAGCCAATAATGAATCACACACTATTTTAGTTGATGTATGGGTAGGAGGCAGTAGTGCCAGTAGAGTTCTTGGTACCCAGTTTGAGGGTAGTGGTAGAGAACCGTTTAGGAGACCAGGAGAGCCTAAAGAAGAGGCTAGTGACAATAGTCCAACTGGAAGAAAAGCAGGTTATAGCGCAGTGGGTAATTGAAGTGGCCCAAAGAAGAAATGAAATGAAATATTATTTATGACCGCGGTGGGCCAAAACAGACCCAAGGGACTATAAGAAGGACAATAATGACTGCCAGCTAGTAGGCTAAAAAGCCCAACAAGGAAAAGAAACTAAGATAAATACAAGACGTAACCCGACAACCGGGCCAAAGAGAAGGGAGAGAAGAGGGGGGGAGGGCTGCAGTCCAGAAGAGCGGAGTGCACGCCAAGAAGAATGGAGAGAGAAAGGGAGGGGGAGGGAGCAGCCCAGGAAGGGCAAGCTCCAAGAACCCCCAAAAACTAATCTCTCCTAACAATCGAGGTCGAAGTATTAGAGTTGAAGAAGTCCATGAAGACTAGTTCAGGACCCTAACAAACTGTGGATGCGCTGTCTAGTGACCTTGCTCCCGTCTAAACTGGATGAAGCGGAGCGTTTCCATCCGGTGTCACCTGGTCTATCGAAGTCAGTGAAATATGTTGTGATGAGCCAATGTTGAGGGGGGTGAGATCCATCAGAGCTTTTATGTTGATGAAAACGAGTTATCTCCCTAAGAAAGAGTGCGAGACATTGTTGGTCCAGGTATCCGCAGAAGGTAGAAACAAATATAGAGTTGTCCTTGAAAAGACAATGGAATCTGCCTCGGATCTTGTAATAAATGGGATAGAAAAAAATAAAGTGATGCAAGGTTTCAGCTTCACCCAAGGAACAAAACAAGCAAACCTGCTCCTCCGTCAAAAGATGGTGATCTGACTCAATCCGGAGTTGGTGAGAACACACCCTCAGTTGCCCAATCGGGATCCGAAGACTATGCATTGTGTGTTGTTGAAGGTATTGTGGAGGAACTATTCTGCCCTCTTGAATCTGTAAGAAGTGCTCATGGTAGAAAGACAGCTTGGGGGAAAGAGGGGCAACAAGAGAGATCCATGTGCATCTAGTGTATTAGAGACTAACATCCTTTCGGATCTCATGGAGCATCTTCTCCTTACTATGCCGAGAGGGGGGGAGAACACTCAAGGAATAAGGGGGAGCCTATCTATCCGTATCTGAATGCTGGCCAAAAGGTCATAGACCTGAAAATACCAGCTCCTCCGGCCTCCCCGAGAACTCGGAGAGAGTTCCATCGAAGAGCGAAGGGCGAGGTAAGGGTACCACCTGCAACCTGCAGGGGTATCTCCTAAAGTACAGATTCTGTGAAGATAACCAATAATCAAGAAGATAATCTCAAGCTGGAGAGGAGCCCCAAACTCTGCCAGAATAATAGAACGGGAGACTGTGCCCTTGTAATGAATGAATCGTCGAAGAAAGAGTGTTTGTACTCGTTCAACCTGTGATCACTCAATCGGGCCAAGACTAAGGCCCCAAACCACTGACCCATAAGTAATAATTGGCTTGACCAAGGCGTCAAAGATCCTCATCTTCACAAGGATATCCTGAAAATGTGCTTTGAAGCAATTCCTCTCGAGCAAAGACAAAGTTGCATACCCCTTACACACCCGGGCTTGGGCAGCGGGCTTCATACCAAAAGTAGGACCAGTGAAGAGAACCCCCAAGTACACATATGAGGTGGCGATTCTATGAAGATAACCAATAATCAAGAAGATAATCTCAAGCTGGAGAGGAGCCCCAAACTCTACCAGAATAATAGAACGGGGGATTGTGCCCTTGTAATGAATGAATCATCGAAGAAAGAGTGTTTGTACTCGTTCAACCTGTGATCACTCAATCGGGCCAAGACTAAGACCCCAAACCACTGACCCATAAGTAATAATTGGCTTGACCAAGGCGTCAAAGATCCTCATCTTCACAAGGATATCCTGAAAATGTGCTTTGAAGCAATTCCTCTCGAAGACAAAGTTGCATACCCCTTACACACCCGGGCCTGGGCGGCGGGCTTCATACCAAAAGTAGGACCAGTGAAGAGAACCCCCAAGTACACATATGAGGTGGCGATCTCAACCTCCCAACCTTGGAAAAAGAAGTGGAGATGGGATAGAGCCTCTTTGGTAGTATTGAACACCATAACCTTGGTCTTAGAAAGATTCACCGTCAACTGTCTTGAGTCACAAAAAGCGGCAAGTGTGTCCAGATGATGTTGAAGCCCCTCAAGGGATGAGGCTAAAAGAACAATGTCATCAACAAAGAGGAGAATAGAAATCAGCACATAGTGGAGAAGGCAACCATCCTCTACATGAGCGTTCTCCTTAATAAATGTATCAAGCTTGTCGATAAAGATCCCAAAAAGTGTCGGGGAAAGGGGCCAACCCTATTTCACTCTTATGGTGCTAAGAATACTGGTTGAAAGGCCCTAAGGGGAGCTAAACCGACCCTTCATAGTCTCATATAACCGTGAAACCGTTGTCAAAAGTAACTCAGATATGCCAACTGACCAAAGTCTCTTAAGAAGTAAATGTCGAGGCACCGTGTTGAAAGCTTTCTTGAAGTCTACATAGCAACAATAAACCTTCGAGGACTTGGAACGTGCCTCCTCAATAATAGCTCTGAGGACTAGGACGTGATCTGTGGTCTGGTCATCTTGCCGAAAACCAGCTTGGCCAATAGCCCTGTGACCTTCCTCCTCCAACCTTCGGGAGAGAAGCACATCCAATATTGTGGCATAGAACTCGGCAAAAATATGCCCAGTCATGATAGTCCTGTAATTATTGGGTTCATGGGGATTACCTGCCTTATAGATGGGGTGAATGCTATGTTGAGTCCAAGAGTTAGGAAAACCAGAGCAGACAAAGAGATTAAACAGATCAGTGAGGGGCCCGACAAGAGGGTCAATGCCATGCTTCAAAAATTCCACCTGTAGCCCATCCAAATCTGCTACTTTTCTCGTACAAAGTTTCCTAATAGCCTACCTGACAAACCCAATAAAAAAGAGGTGGCACAAAGAACAGGATGAGGAAACAGTAATAGGAGGCTGATTTGGGATGGTATAGAGGGATGACATGTGAGTGGTCCAGGAGGAAAGATTGATCTCATGAGTAATCCGATCACGGGGGAGGATAAGGCACCAAAAGGATTTAGGAGATTGTTGAAGGGAGTGAATAAGATCTACTCTATGCTGAGAGACGAAGAGACGCTTCTTCTTTCAAAGAAGCATCCTGTAGTCTTTATGTGAAATGGCATAGAGTTGGGAAGGATTTCGAATGGCATATTTCAACCTTTGGTGGGCAGATTTACATTCCTCATCGTACCAAAGCAACCTTCCAAATAGCTTGGACCAAGGAAGCAGAACGATCGGAAACATCAGGGAGAGAAGACATCTTAGGGAGAACCTGACGCAACCGGTCCATGTAGCTAAAGGAATAAAAATGGTCAAAGTCCATAATGACTCAAGGGGCTGGAGTGGAGGGAGGAGGTGGAGGAATAGCAAGAAGGGAAACAACGGATAAAGTGGGAGAAAGAACTGGATGATCAGTTAGGGGGGGAGGGGTATCAGAGACACTGAACTGGGAAATGAATGGGATGAGGGTGGTAGAGGAAATAGCATAGTCCACGACACTAGCACCACCACTATGAGGAAAACAAGTAAACCCACTAGAATCTGGAAAACAAGATATACCGTTGAGAAGAACTAGCCTGTTGGATTCACCCAACTCAAGAAGATGCTTACCATAAGTAGTAACCTGTGTGTCGATAGAGGTTTGAGCAAAACCAAGGTCATTAGGATCCAATTCCCGAGTCTACATCTCATTTGTTGTGAGGTCGTGAAGAGAAACCTGCATAAATTTGGTCCAAGCATTGAAGTCTCCCAGTAAAAGTATCTCCCTTGAAGCCAAGTATCTAGTAATGTCCTCATAGAGGTCCTGGAAAGGGTCCCCATCCATTTGAATAGCAAAATTGGATGTGATGGGGGGAAAGTAACAGGTGGCAATGTAGATATCCCAAAGAGGTGGGTGACGATGGATTTTAATCCATTAAAATCTGGAGTGGGGATTAATCGAAACCAGGGATACCAAACCCTGGAGCCTATCCCTAATGAGAGTAGCAACACCTCCTGATCCTCGAACCCCTAGAGCGCCGATTGAGTTGCCGACAATTGGACCACCAAAAGTAACCAAAGAAATCCTGAAGAGCAAATAATTTTCGTTTGGCCCTCAACGACTTCATAAGCTCTTTCGCATTCTTGAAGCGTATGACCAATGTGGAATTGGGAGAGACCCATGCTTTCTCAAGAGTAACGTCTATTAACTCAAGAGTGTTGTGAACGAAGGCATTGCTAGCTTGAAGCAGATCTATAGGTTTGGGCACCCTACGAACCCTGAGATTGAGCGCTTCAGCATTATGGATCCTTTCTTCTTCAAATTTTGCCTAAACAGCCAACTCAACTATGGGAGGGGGCTTTCTTCTTTCCGGCTACAACCTGAACCCAAGATTGTTGGTCAGCTAATTTTTGGCTCTGTGTAGTTGATGCTTCCTTGAGACGTTCCTTTTTAGCTAAAAGGACAGCTTGTTCATCTTGAATTTTTAAAATTTCAGAGTGAAAAATCGCAAAATCTTGAGGAGGCTGTGTAGTCTACAATTGAATAATAATAGCTTGTTGATCCTGAAGCTTAATCTGGATATCCGTTATAATGCAACTGCCATCTTTCACTTTGTCTTGTAAGGAGAGTATAATGCTAGCTTGTGTATCTAGCTGTTTTTGGAGGGAATTTATCTATTTAGACAAACGCTGATATGAAATTGTTGTGTGAAGGTGTTGGACAGATTTATGAGGAGAAGCTCGTGTCTCCCCAATTCCTCCTTCCTCGAGAATCCCCATAGCACTAGGAACACGGGGCTGCTAAACGAGTCACTACGGGAACACAACTAGGAATTGCAAAGAGGCACCGACAAGTTTTGTTAGGGCACGACTGTGAGGGTATGGCCGTGCGAGGGCACACGCAGAAACCCCACAGAGGCTGCACTAGGGCACGGCAGGGGCCGCATGAGCACAAAGCTGCATGAGCTCAGGGCCTAGCGAATGCTGCTATGCGAGGGCAGCCACGTGAGTGTCTAGGCCGCTCAAGCACAGGGTCGCACGAATCAAGGCCGCGAGCGCTCTAGGGCGGGTAGGGAGGTAACAGGGAGGAGAACGGGAAGATGTGTGGAGGGAGGGAGAACGCAAAGAACCTATACATTAGTTCCAACATCCAACTGTTGTGGCACGATAAGCACCTGCGAAAGATGGAATTGAAACCAGGTGACTTAGTGTTGAGATATAATGGTAAACGGGAGATCAAGCCCGAGAAGTTGAAGACATTATGGCTTGGACCCTTCCAAGTGATAGAAATGATGGAGAATGGCACGGTTAAATTGCAGAAATTGGACAGGACAATAATTCCTGAAACAATAAATGGGTCAAGATTGAAACCTTACAAAGTGAAAGAACAATGTCTGTTCAATCATATACATCAATCAACAAGACAAGAAAGAATGCGTGAGAGAGGAGAATCAAGTCAAATTAATCAAGAATGCCAGAATGAAGAAGAAGATATGGAACTAAGAAGGCTCTATGCCGAAGAAGGATAAGTGCAACCAATAAGAGAGCAGTAGGAACTAGTACCTCACCCGGATGAATGACGAAGAGTACAAGTGCATGTACGATTTCTTGATAGAACTGAAGAATGGGAGGAGTATTTTCTGGTTTTTGAAAATAGAAGAAGAATTGGGAATGAAGAGTTGGCAGAATAAAGTTTGTTAGCTCAAATGGGGTTCTTACAACAAAGAATACATGATGAAGCGCAAAGGTTGCACGAAGAATATGAAACTTTGCATATGTATAATACAAGAATGAGGGCATAGATTATCCAAAAGTTGGATGATACAACACAAAGATTGAATAAAAGAGAAGTAAGAAGGCAAGAGCAAGAAAATGAACTTGAACAACAAAGAACAACTGAAGAAAGACCAAGGCAAAATCAAGATGAAAGGCGACAAGAGGAATTTAACCGATCTTGCGCAATATCGGTTAAGTGGGGAAGAGGTTGTTCAAATATTATGGAGAAATGTAATGGAAGCATCGACATAGTAGACAAACAGACGACAGTTGCGATGTGATTGGACGTAGACAAACGACAAAGAAGAAAACAGACATAGACAGACAACAAAGGAGATGGAAGTGCCAATAAGGACCCAAGAATCACCGAGATGTGAGGAGATGTGATTGCACCATCTGTCTAGGGTATCAGAATGAACAGTTGTGATGTGCTATGAACGTAGTAATGTCCAAGCTGTCAAGAGAGACAAGATCATCAAAAATGCCTGTTTGGCTGGTCTAATATGTGTAGGGCATTGTAAAAGGAGTGCAGTATGATTGGGCATCCTATTTATCATATCGCATCAGGAATTTCTTGAGGCAACAGACCAAGAATTTTTCAAAGGCTTTCCACACCATTGGAATAATGTTGAATGTAGTACCTTTCACCAAGATGGAATTTCCAGGACTGACTGCTTCAAGGAAATCGCCAGAAGAACCCACGGTACTCAGATGGATATCTGCAGTGCCAATAACTAAGTCCACTCAAGTCAGAACAAGGACTAAGAAAATCTTGCAAAGATTGGACTTAGTTGAAGAAAAGGATAGTGAGGAGTCAAAAGAGGAGCTGGCACCACAAAGGAAGAAGAGGCACAGAAGATTAGAGTCTGAACTACAATAGCAGATTGAAGAGTTTCTCCAGGAGCAACAGGTGGAAGAGAGAAGTGAAGAAACAAGGGAAGAATAAGGGCAGCAAAGCATTCCTGCAAGGACAAGGAGGCGGAAAGAACAGGAAAGGACAATGTCACAAGAACAACAACCCGTAGTCGAGATTGTGTAGCAGGAAGAAGGATTGGCACAATCAATACAAGAAACAACTGAGGTGGTTGAGGAGGAAGAGATGGACATAAGGATAACAGGCAATGTGGAGGAAGAACTACCAGGAATTGCTGAATGGATGCAGCAAATAGATCCTAGTGCGTCACCACCTATGCCAGATGTAAGGCAGTTCGAATTTTCTATGACAGCCCAAGATTTGTTAGGAGATATAGAGGTGCCTGAAGTAGCTGAAGAAATAGTGAAGGGCAAGGGGATTGAGGTCACAAAGGAACTTGAGAAAAAGAAAAAGAAAAAATATAAAGTAATTAAGAGAGGCGGTGGTAGCCAGATGCCAACCAGCATTGAAAATCAGCCAAAGCCACAAGAGCAAACTATGGAACAGCCTGTGCAGGTGGAAGAAAACAGAGAAGAACCAAGCATAGAACAGGAAGAGGAAGAGACAACCTGAGTACCAAGTAACCATTTCATAATTGAAGTACCTAATTTTGGGTTTACAGAAGAAGGTGTTTAAACAATCGATCAAGTTGTTGAGTTCTTTGGAAAAATGATGCAAGTGTTTGACTTTGCGAGACTACTGTTTCGGATGGGTTGTGTAGGACAATTAAGGCAATGGCGATCAATGTTTTATGATGAAACGGAGAAAGTAATACAGTAGGATCAAGATAATGAGAGGGCAAAGAAGCTTGCTGAAATTTTCAAGAAAGAACCATGGGAAATGCAAGTTAGAGGATTGGCAAGAATGATCTGGAGTGAAAGAGCTACTAGAGGGTACATAGACCAATTACAAGGTACCCGGAGAGTGTTCATAAATGCAAGTACCTTGGAACCTTGTCTAGCAAATACAACAAAAGTGGAATATAGGAAGATTCCACCAAAGTTGGTACCAGTGTATGAAAGAATCAACTTTTTGACACATTGGATTGACTGGTTAACAATGGGGTTGGAAAAGACATACCAATCCAAGGAAGAGCAGGTTAACCAATGTCATGAAGAAATGTAGAAAATGAAGAGGGAAGCAGAAACAGAAGTTGCTGGCCTAAAACAAAGTTTTGAAGAGCAAATGAAAGCAAAGGAGGACAAACTTGCTGAAACGAAAAAGGATATGCATATGGAGAAGTGTAATGAGATAATTACACACCTGAGAGCAGAATTAGCAGTAAGAGCACAAGTATACGAAGCTCGTGAAAAGGAGCTAGAGCATAAAGATCAGCTGATTGCAGAAAGGGATGAATAGGTGGCTATTGCAGCCAGGATTGAAGCTAAATTGAAGTAGAAAGCACAAATGAATTCTACCCAGAGGGAAAAGGAGTTGGTGGCAAAATCAGCAGAGATGGAGAAGAAAACCAATCATTATGGGCTAGAGTATGTTCGTTACTGCAATTCTGCACAGAAACTAAAAGATGAACAAGTAGCCCTACGACTCCAGATAATAGAACTGGGTGGAGCCCCTATTCATGGCTCTTAGCAGAAGTAGCCGAGTCTTCAAGAGCAACAACAAGTGTCAGCGAGGATGCCAACTAGTTTAAAGGGGAGAATAGATGTAGGCAGCAAAGCAACAGCTTCCTAGAAGAAAAAGAAGTAGAAATGTATAGTTTTTGTGTTAAGACTTTTTGAAATACAAATGAAATGTAAATAAATGCATGTGAAATGCAAGTGAAATGAAAGGCATATGAAATGTAGATGAAATGACATGTAATGCATTTAATGATAAATTTTAAGTAGACCTTAGGCATAAAGGTTAAATATTGGAATATGCATATCACGTCCGAATAGGGGTGGCGATTGGATGTGTTGTCTAGGTAATCCATTGTTGGCAATGGTCGAGGCAAGCATTAAATAGAACCCCCCTCCTTCATTCAGGATATTCCATTCCATAGTGTGGTAAGACCTCAAGGTCTTACTATAAATGTAATCGCAGGCCACTCAAAGGGGGCTCCCTTGTAATCGCTTTGCCACTATAGGGGGCTCCCTCCTTGGAATCTATGATTCTTATTCTTATTATTCATGGATAATTTGATATGGATGGCCAACCTAATATATATATCTACCCTAAAGCTACGTTGGTGAAGAGACATGATGGTTCACGTATGAAGAGACGTGATGGTTCACGTTATGAAGGGTTGTGATGGTTCACTTTATAAGTTAATAATATAATAATTAAATGATTAATAATACTAACTAATACTAACTAATAACGTTAGGATTGAGGATCCTAACATGCCACCCTCCTTAAAAAGAGCTTTGTCCTCAAAGCTCAAAGTGAGAAGCTTTGTCCTTTTTTTTCCAAGAAGGATTTGTGTAAGTTCTTGGACTCTTTTAATGGCATCCTTTCGTAGGCAAGGATATCAAGAAGGATGAAGCATTAGCGGGGGACTGCCAGAAATATTAGTAACTATGTGATGATGAGGGAAGGGCAATCCTTCAGGTTCTTCATACACCTTAGAATGATGCATAAAAAGAGGTGATAAAACTTCTACATTCTCTTGTTGTTCCCTGGGAGAGGCAACGGAGGAGTGTGTAGTCACTTTTTTGCCTTGTTTTTTAATAGGTTTGACCCTATGGTGATAACTCACTATTGGAGAGGAATTTGAGTGTAGTTCTTGTAAAGTGCATGTTTGGCCATAATGAGTCACTTTGGGAATGTCTTGAGATATTTCTTGCTCATTTTCCTTGTTTTCCACATATTCCTTTTCTTTTTTATCTTTTGTGGCTTCCTCATCTTCCTTACCTTCCTCATCGTTACCATATTTAGTGCTATCTTCAGGTGTATCCATCACTATGTCTACCTCTATATCATTTTCTTCTTCTATTGCCTTATCGAGGTTAGCATTATGCATCAGCTTGGGAGTGATGTAAGTGGTTGATGAATTCTCCAGAGGTGGTTTCCATAATCGATGTTGTCCGTTGATTTTGTCTTCGGCTAATTTGGCCAGTCCATAGGTTTGCATCATGGTATAGGGATTGAACCTTGTCACCTCAATTCTAATTTCTTCTTTCAATCCACTAATGAAGTTATTGATGAGAATTGATTCATCCAACCCTGTGTTGTGTTTGGTGATATCCTCAAACCGATTTTGATACTCATACACGGAAGTGATTTGACGAAGTTCCTTGAGCAAATCCCACATGGTTGGGTTCCACATGGCTCTGATACCAAATGGTAAGACCTCAAGGTCTTACTATAAATGTAATCGCAGGCCACTCAAAGGGGGCTCCCTTGTAATCGCTTTGCCACTATAGGGGGCTCCCTCCTTGGAATCTATGATTCTTATTCTTATTATTCATGGATAATTTGATATGGATGGCCAACCTAATATATATATCTACCCTAAAGCTACGTTGGTGAAGAGACATGATGGTTCACGTATGAAGAGACGTGATGGTTCACGTTATGAAGGGTTGTGATGGTTCACTTTATAAGTTAATAATATAATAATTAAATGATTAATAATACTAACTAATAACGTTAGGATTGAGGATCCTAACATAGTGATAGAACATTTGTAGTATGAGGATTCCATGCAATTGCTCCATGTTGTTCGTTGTGGGAGCATTGAGGAGATAAACCCTGCATATATTGCACTCTACCATTGATTTATACTGTGAATATCATTTGAATGCCAATACATTGATTCTACTTGTAGATTATTTGCAGACTGATTGCAGTCTGTTTGTATTTTGTTTATACTGTGCATGTTATTGTGGTTTCATATTATATTGCAAAGATATTGTTCATAGTTGCAGGTTTTTGGGAAAACTGCCATGGAAGGACTATAAGTTAGTTTGTTACAGACCGTATGAGGGCTTGGCCATACAACACCTGTGTTGCAGTCTTGGAGATTGTCGTCCACTTCCCTAGTATCAGGAATCTCGCCACTCGTGGTACATTTGGCACCGTTATCATTGCTAGAGCGAGGAGGGCCAACTTAGAGGAAGAGTAGCGCATGAAAGGAGCAATGTGAATGATAGATACAAGACTACGATGACATGGAAGACAAGGTCGTGAAGGGAGTCAAATGTCGGTGAGGAGCACGAGGATTGCTCAAAGAAGAGACCATGGAAAATAATTTTGTGAAACAGAAGAACCAATACTCGAAAGAGTTTGGAGTTCTCAGGAGGAAGATAACAAAAGGTGGCAAACATTGTTGTTAACAAAGGAGGACAAGGTGCAAAGAGAATTACATCAAACGGCCAAAGAAAACTTTCGCGTGAGTGAGGACGCCAACATGGAGCATGTACAAAGAGATGAAGAGCAGATGGTAACGCCTGAGCAAGCGGGGAGGAGTTTGCTAAGGAGTGTAAAGTACGGGAGTCAGGCACTAGAGCAACCGCACGTGAGTGTTTGGGCAAGTAGGCCAGATCCACTGCTCGTATATTAGCGAAGTGAAGGTGCACCAAAGTTCGGAAGGAGGCTATTTGAAACTAACACAAAAGGTCAAGAGACACCACGAGTTGACGAGGTTCCTAGGACCAAAGCACCTAGAACGGAACAACCAACAAAGCCACCAAGGACGGAAGCACATTGGACTAAAGTGCTATCTGAGTGACGAAGAAGTGGCAGAGGATAACCACTCACCAATGGCTAATATTGCAAGTAGAGCAAGCAAACAAAAGTGCCTAACTTAATCAATGCTAGCCTTATATATTTCAATATTACCATCATTGTTATACTTGGTCTTGTAGACCCACTTGGAACCCACACATTTCTTACCATTGGGAAGTCTCACAAGTTCCCAAGTATCATTCTTTTGAATGGAATTGATCTCTTCTTGCATTGCTTACACCCACACATCATTATTACAAGCATCTTCAAAACAAGAAGGTTCAAAGTCAGCGTGAGGCATCAAAGCATAATTAACCAACTTGCCTTTAGGATCTTCTTCATCATCTCCATATATGTGCATCCTTTCCAATCTTGAAACAACTTGATCAACTTCTTGAGCTTGGCCTCTTGTAAGCCTCCTTTCAAAATTGCTATCAGGTATTTGACTTGGTGTGTGAGCTTGAAGAGTTCTCTTCCCCTTCTTAGTCTTCACAAGATCAATAATGGGTGATGAATTACTTGAAGAACTCAATGAACTCTCCTTAGGACTGCTTGAAGGACTGCTTGGCAGACTTAGAGGAGGAGTAGGCACACTGGTGGCTTGTTCACCTCCAACACTACCATTACCAATATTGATGATCTTACCAGCTTGGCCTCTTTGATGACCATATACTCCCCCTTCATCAACAATCACATCTCTAGAAACCACCACTTTGTTGGTCTTTGAATTGTAGAGACTAAAAGCTTTGCTATTTTCACAATATCCAAAAAAAAATGCAAGGCTCACCTTTTGGATGAACCTTCTTCCTTATCTCATGAACAACATGAACATAGGCTAAACCTTTGTTATGAAACTCGGAGAGTTTTTTAAAAACTCGTCAAGTCCAAGTTTGAGTTGACCTTTCTGAGTCACATGGAATAAACTTAGCGAGTTCTTTTAGGTCACCAAGTTTTTGTTTTAGTCAGCAAATTTTTGGGACTTGTGAGTAAAAAAAAAACTCTCAGAGTCCCCTCTAAAAACTCAGCCGCCCATACAGGTACAAGAAAAAGGCATAAACAGTATTTTTTTCAAAGTCCCCTCATTTTTGCTATTTCCAATTGGAGAGAGAGCGGAGACAAACTAAGATCAGATCAACAACACTAAATTGCATCCTAAATCCAAAAAAAATTAGTTTTAAAGAATCTAACAACCACCTAACAATTACATCTGAGGTTAAAAAACTTGGTTCCAGTTGTCAATGCTTAAACCCTAGGGATTTTTTTTTTATCTATTTAAGTTTCTAACTACTTGTTTATTGTTTACATGTGCAGTCAAA
Source organism: Wollemia nobilis (assembly GCA_028583015.1). NCBI lineage: Eukaryota > Viridiplantae > Streptophyta > Pinopsida > Araucariales > Araucariaceae > Wollemia > Wollemia nobilis. The sequence goes on from JAQPPZ010001195.1 coordinate 24,271,397, forward strand.
TGGAAATAAATGATGGGAAAAAGAGATGCAGCGTGGAAATATGCAAAGGAGGGAGAAAAGAAAGAGGAGGTGTATTGTGATTTTTGTGGGGACAAAATTCATGGAGGCATAAACTGCCTCAAATACCACTTGGCAAGGTGGAAATGCCATGATGTCAGGCAATGTTCAAAGGTGTCTGCTGAGGTTGAGAGGGAATGCAATGCCCTCCTGACAAACTACAGTGACAAAAAAGAACTAAAACAAAGAACAAGCAAGGCCATGGCTAGTCCCCCTTCTTGACCTCGTATAGAGGGTACCAGCAACACCTTTAGCCGGTTTTAGCAAAACTAGAGTGGGTCTAGTCCATCAATTGCACACCTGGGAAGTGGGATGGAGGAGTCCTTTTGTGTGAAACGTCTCGTGCCAGGTCACATGCTTGAGGGTATAACTGCGTGGAACGACGAGAGGCACAAGGCCGAGAGGAAGGCTTGTGCAAGTTTTTCGTGTTTTTTAGACATTCCCTTCAATGTGACGAGGTCTCCATATTGGTGGGGAATGGTAGATGCCCTAACAGTTTGCTGCCCAGGATTTAAGCCACCAACTTATGATGATTTTAGGGGCCCTCTCCTTCATGAATCCATGGAGGATATTCAAGTGTTGGTTGAAGAGCACCACAAGGTATGGAGGAAGAGGGATTGCACAATCACGTTCAATCGGTTGACAGATGGGAAGAATCGGACATTGATTAATTTTTTGGTTGCTTCTACAGGAGGAATTGTATCCCTCAAGTCCGTGGATGCATCGGCACAAGTTAAAGAGTGTCTAAATGCTTGCATGGTTGTTGGAGGAGGTTGTGTTAGAAGTCGGCCACAAGAATGTTGTCTAAGTTATCATGGACAACACAGCAGCGTATGTAGCAGCTAGTAGGAATTTGGAGGACAAATGCCTTCATATAGCAGGGTTACTTATTAATGCATGTTCTCATCCAATTGAATCAATCTAGACAAATGCCTTCATATGAGGACTTTTAACATTAGGTTCCATATCCAAGCCAAAATTATTATAAACAAATGCATTGAAAATTCAAATGCCAAGCAATATTCAAGGGCATCTAAAGAATGATCTATGAAACTGTACTAAGTGGGGCCAATGACTTAGATGTCGAAATAAGTTAGATTTTATGATTAGAGTATTGTATTATTGTTATTATTTCTTATCTTTTTGTGGCAGAGGTAATGCAAAATTGCATTCACAGTAGCTGCTGTAACTCTCATGTTCTTTAAGTAATATATGATGTGTTCCCCCCACCCCACCCACCACAACCAAAAAAAAAAAAAAATTGATTCAATAATGATGGCATAAGCTACGATGTCCAGATTATGCATGATTATGAAAACTAATTTTATCAGTTTTTCTCGATCTAAGTTCATATTGTGGCATGTCTTTGGTTTCAAGCTTTCTTGTAATAGATTGATACATAGTTGATTGTCTCCCTCTAATTGAAGGCCTACTCAATGCCATAACAAGATGATGACACCAAAATATTAATATCCTTTTATTTTGAGGTCAAACACAAAAAGATAAAGAAATATGCTTGAGCTGAACCCCAAAAGGCTTCACAGAAGAAGAACAAGTTATCGACCTAGAAATGCCAAAGTAATAGATGTATAATATTTCCACCTCTGCATTACTAATTCGCTAACTTACTGTGTACCTTCTGTGAACAGTACTACGATTAAAATGTGCAGAGGTAAAAATAACAAATTTGAAACTCATAAGTTTAACAGTAAAAGAATAACACCACACAAATCAATGAAAAACATTAATGCAAAGCTTACCTCTAATTCATTTTCATCTACAAAAATCTTTGGCAAGGCATCAATTCTGTGAATTGCAGAGAGGCTTGAATTCTCAAATGGCACTACAGATTCACATGGTAGTGGTGAACATTTAGAAGTACTCGTCACATTTTTCTCTCCACTACCAATAAATCCGACCATGAGGGATGATGGAAAAGGCCATGTTTGAGTAACAACATATCTACAAAAAAGAAATGGACCAAGCTGCAGTTTAGCAAATTCAATGTTCTTTTATAACAAGCTCAATTCAGCATGAGTATACACAATGCACTAAAAATATCCGCACATTTAACCACCTTATGCTACTAGTATCTACAGTTATGCCAGCCTCTTCTTGTGGCTCCCTTGCTATAGCCATTTCAAATGTCTCTCCAACTTCTACAAAGCCTGCCAATACAGAATATCGATTTGGTTCCCATTTACTCTGCATTGGACCAAAGAAAGGTCATTATTTAGCAAGAAGATTGCATCCCCATCATATATTAAAATTAATCTTCCATTGCCTCTTCATAGAAGAGCATACAACATTTCAAGAGCGAGTAGAGAGCATGGAGATTCATGTCAATCAGGTCAAAAGCCTATTGGAATGAAATAATATACATCTTTAGAAAGTCAAATTTTAAGCTATAATAAGCATGGCTATAGTCAAATCCTGAAATGAAACTGTAACCGTCTTTGTTATGTTGCCTGTTTGCAAAAATTAGATGATTGTCAAAGCAACAAACCTTACCTTGAACAAATGAAACTAGCGTGTTATGCACTGCCTTCTCTATACCTGCACACTTACATTGAAAAGCAAGGACAACAAAAGTGGTTGACAATCAAGCTGCAAGGCCTTGTAGAAGCAGGTAAAGACATGTTTTAACATCGCTTCAGGGAGAATTCAACACTAAAATGATCAACACTCTTCTTCTAGACGAGGATGATCTTGCAGTCTGAGTCACTGAGAGAGCAAGATAGAAATGTTGGAACTAACATCCTACAAAATTTGCACTAAAAGCACCAAAAATTGCAAGCCAATGCCAAAATTACTTAAAATTTAATTGGGGCAGAAATCAGACACCTGTAAGGCATTGTAAAACATGTGAGACCTTTTATAGGACATGGTTAAACAGGTCTGATACACTAGTTAAGGCTGTTCCCATGCATAGCCATATATTGGTAAATGGAACTTGACAAGAGTCATTTTAGCAGATGGAAGTAATTGAAAGATGCATTTGAAAAGGAGTTCAGATGATTGAGGGATAAGAAGGAGATTGCAGACAAACTATAATGCCAAACAAGACAAATCAAATGCAGTTTGAGCATATAACAGAAAATTGAAGGAACTAAAAGTGGACAGGGAACACTTTAGCAAAGAGACTCTCAAGGTCATCCTAATAGTAAATTAAGGAATTACTTCTGAAGTATAGAATCAAGATGAAGATAGTAACCACCAACCATTCAAAAAGTAGCATATAAGAGAGCAATGAACCTCAAAAATAAGGTCAATAATAATGCACAAGAACACAGTTTCTTAGTTCCAATAAGGAAGAGTGAGATGAACCCACCTGCTTTCAAGCATTCTAAAATACATGATACAGATGTTCAAGGAAATTTATAGAAGACACCAAGAAAGAGAACCAAAGTTTGATATACATAGGACACATAAAAATACACGATACAGATGTTCAAGGAAATTTACAGATGTTTGATATACATAGGACACAGAATACAAGGTCATCTAAGTGCAAATTGTTCCAACAATGTTTCCAGTAATATTTGTCAAGTTTCCATACACTTCCTGAGAGAATACCCATTCAATTCAAAAAATAGGAAAGATGCTCAAGTCTTGCTCACATAGGGCTCCACATCAAAAGGGGCCACATGTGGCACCCATAGGAATCAGAAGGAAATAATAATTGTCAATATCAGTAAAACAGGTAAAAATAGAATTCAAAACAATGCAAATGCCAAGCCAATCATTCAATGCCAGAAGTTTAATGAATAGGGTCACTTCATGTGCAGATACTCTAACCAACAAGATAACAACCCAAACATAGATGCTAGTGACAGAAACCAGATTACCATAATGACAACAATTTCCTAAAAAGAGGGTCAGAATATGAATCCATTTCAAGTTGAAGAAAGCATGACAGTAACAACGGTGCAAACCATGAAGGTTGCATGCTAGAAGCACACACTGAAATACAAAAGTCATGATGAATGAAGAAGCTAAAGCTGATGCGTTGCAGTAGTTTAATGTTGCATTGGCTTCAAGCAGCAACCATTCATTAAAGATGATAGAGAATTCCAAAAATGCATGAGACGCAAGGTAACGTCTTTGGCCGCTGAATCCACTTATGGAAAAAGTCTAGGTGGTTGACTCTACAGGCTTAATGATTAACAATGATGAACATGTCAATATTCATATGGATGTTACCAAGAAAACACATACGACTGTGACTGAAGATGTAAGATCCAACATTAGCTTACTGCAAGAGGGCTCTTCGCAATGGTTGAGAAAGGGCAAGCCCATACCATACTCCCCTACTTTCAAATTGTGGGTAGGAGACTAGTACAGAATTTATTGTTCCTTCAATTTGGACACTCCAAACTGAGTTTGGACATGCCTTGTAAGCACTAGGGACATTATTTTGTTTTTTGAAAATCACATTAAAATCATGTACAAGGTTTTAATTACAATGTGCTTACGGAACAAAAAATTGACCAGATGTTCATGGGACAATGACCAAGGGGACGAGGATGAGGGGGAGGACGAATAGTGTGGGGGTACGAGTCCAAGCAGACTTCCAAATAGTTTGGACCAAGCAAGCAAAACGATTGGAAACATCGGGAAGAGAAGACACCCTAGGGAGAATATGACGCTACCGGTCCATGTAGGTAAAGGAATAATAATAGTCAAATTCTATAATGACTCGAGGGGCTGAAGGGGAGGAGGAGGAGGAGGAGGAGTAAAAGGAAAGGAAACAATGGATAACGTAAGAGAAAGAATTGAATGATCGGTAAGGGGGGAAGGGTGATCAGAGATTTTGAACTGGGAAATGAATGGAATGAGGGTGGTAGAGGAAATAGCATAGTCGACAACACTAGCTCCACCACTATGAGGAAAGCAAGTAAACCCACCGGAATCCGGAAAACAAGATATACCATTGAGAAGAACTAGCTCGTTGGATTCACCCAACTCAATAAGATGCTTACCGTAAGCAGTCACCTGTGTGTCACTGGAGGTTCAAGCAAAACCAAGGTCCTCAGGAGCCAATTCCCGAGTCTGCATATCATCAGTTGTGAGGTCATGAAGAGAAACCTGCATAGGTCCGGTCTGAGCATTGAAATCTCCCAGCAGAATTATCTCCTCTAAAGCCGAGTATCTAGTAGTGACCTCATAGAGATCCTGGAAAGGGTCCCTGTCCGTGTGAATAGCAAAATTGGACGTGGTGGGGGAAAAGTAACAGGTGGCAATGTAGATATCCCAAAGAGGTGGATGATGATGGATTTTAATCCATAAAAACCTGGAGTGGGGGTCAGTCAAAACCAAGGATACCGAACCCTGGAGCCTATCCCTGATAAGAGCAGCAACACCTCCTGATCCTCGAACCCCCCTAAAGCGTCGAGTGAGTTGCCGACAACTGGACCACCAAAAGTAACCACAGATAACTGGAAGGGCCTGCTCAGGACTCTCGTGCACCTCACAAATAAGAATGATGTCATGTCTGCCAATCACATCAAGAAGGGACCTTGGGGCAGACCACATCATACCATTGCAGTTCCAACAAGCTATAGTTAGCTTATCTGCTACCCCCCTTCTTCAAGCTCATAAATGTAGATCCCAAAGAGTGAAGGAGAAAGAGGACAGCCTTGTTTGACGCCAATGGTGCTCTAGACATCCTTCGAGAAACCAAAATTTGTTTGAAAACAACCTCATGCAATCTCTTTATGGCAGTGATAAAGAGATCCAAGATGCCAGTGTCATGTAGTCTCTAAAGTAAAAGATGTCTAAGAATGATGTCAAAGGACTTTCAAAATTCCCCAAAACAACAAAATACTTCAGAAAACCATTGACGAGCCTCCTCAATAATAGCCCTGGGAGTGAAAACATAGAGATATGCTCTGCCCATTCCTGATTGGAGTTTGTAATTCTTTCTTTGTAATTTTGTTTTCTTTATTGTATTTCTGGCTCCCTCCAGACTACTGTAGCAAAATGTACAATCGGAGTCCCTTTGACCAGATTTGGTCACCCAGCACATGAATAAAAATTCTTTCTTTCTAACTTGAATCTTTAGTTAGATTTAAGTGGTTTTATTTAGCTGTCGTGTAAAGAACTGTCTAAACACATCATAATTCCAGTGTAATTCTGATCTTTCTGATCTTTTTTTCTTTTTTCTTTTTTTTGGCTTATATGGGATTGAAACAGGCCCCACCCATATTACAACATGACCGCATAGTGGTATTACAACAACTTGGCAATTATGCACGTTTCAATTGGCAAGATTTGAACCTAGGTCTCCTCCTTGAAGTTTGAGGAATATAACCAGATAAGCTAATCTCATTTGGCGTAGTCTTCATGTTAATAGCAGACATTGAAGTAAAATTAGAAACCAAGGATCATGGAAGCACATTGGAGCCATCAGATAGAGCATTTGCATTAAGATCCACTGCATTAACAATAATTAAGGATGGCAAAGCTAGGGAACAAGGAGATCGGGAGAAAGATGATCTATAAATAGCTTTTTAGTAACCCTGTTTGGTCAATCACCATTATTATGTCAAACTTCTGCGGTTCTATAATTGTGACCTGCCACTTCCAGAGGGCCTCCCATAAAGTGCAGCAGAGGTGACTTCAATGTAATGACGAACTCCTGGTTAAAACACTGTAGAGAACTACTAGGAAACATAAAAAAGAAGTTAAAGAAATTTGAATAATCAGGCACCCAAACAGCCAAGCACTACAATAATAACCTAGGTCCTAACCCATATATGTAATAAAAGAGGTGTATAAAAAAAGGCAGTCAAAGAACTTAAAATAAACAGACAAAGCATATCACTCTCCATTTCCAAGCTGCAGTACAGTAAAACCTCAAACAGCTGGGTACGAAAAATAATTGATGAAGAATCATAAAGAAACAGAGATAAAACTTACTTGATTTGTTTTTCCAGTTTTTGTTGCAAAGCAAGCAGCTTGCTTCTTGATGCACATAGACAATGACCATTGTCTCTTCAAACAAAGCAGATTTCCTGAATATTCATAAATATAACCAAACCATGTTAATGTTATCCTTGATTTTCTTATGATCTATAAGAGTGAAATAGAGTGGATAAACCATTAGTTTGGAATCCCCATAACTAACAAGTATCAAGGCTTTCTGAAATCAAAATTCCAAAGGAAAAGCAACATAAACATAAGAACAATTTAACACTAGATCACATCTAATTTAAAATCAGGAAGCAAACAAGAAGATCAATTAGTAAAAGTGGTGTCAACTAAGATTTGTTAGGCATGATTGAACAAGTTTTTCTAGGGAAAATCTTGTTAGAAGTTTCTCGAGATTGGTGGGAAACACCCAAACAAAATATCTAAATATTATCAAATGTTAGAATGGATTACCAACGGCAGTCTTCTTCCAGATTCAATAAATAATTTGTTTTGTTTTCCTATTTCAGATATTGAAAGAAAATTCAATTAAGAATTATTAAACTATAGGCCTTACAAGAGATATCCCATTCTTCTAATTTACTCTAACAAGCTACTTGTACTATCAGATAAAATCAAGGTTGTACAGGTACATAGGGTGCAAGAGCACTCACACCCAATATAGACCCTCAAAAGTTGGTTACAGAGGTCTGTGGGTGCAAAAATAATGTATATAAATATATATACATACTATTTAAATTATAAAAAGGTAAGTTTCTAAAAATTTAATCTAATACAATATAATCTAACTAAGAAGCATTCAAAATTTATTAAAAAGACACTCCTAAAAAACTAAAAACAACATGGCACGCCGTGCAGATCCTTAATAATTAGATAAGATAAATCTTCTTAAAAATTAAACTAATCTAATACAATATAATTTAACTAAATTTAAAAACATTAAAATTATATAAAATTGAACATCTTAAAAAACTAAAACAATATATTTATATTGTAAATCAATTAAATTTATAATATAGAACTTCTAATTTAAAATCATTACTTAAAACAATTAAGAGGTTGCTCAGATGGGAAGATGTTCCACTAGCATATGACAAATGATTACACCTAAGGTTTAGTGTATTGTAAATTTTTTAAATTAATATTATTACTTAAACAATTACGAGGTTGGCAAGGTGTCCCACTAGAATACAACAAACAATTATGCCTTAGATTTGGTGAATTGTAACATTTCTAGCTAGAGCAACTCATTAAATTAGGAATCAAATGGCATTAGCTCAACCAATTAGATTCCTCTATACTTTCAAAGACTTGAACTTTAAGTGCTTGGAGAGGGTGTCTTCACATATCATCCATCTTGTCCCTCTTGCCCCTACATGCTACTCTAGGACAATCATTTATATAGCATTGGACCTCTTAGTGCAACAGACAACCCCTACTCAGTACAAAATATTTTTTTTAATGCTTGATATTGGTACGTGTTTGTTGAGATCTCCTTAGGTTGCTTCATTAGTTTGTAGTTCAAAATAGATTCTCCCTCTTGCTTTATATACATATTGATCTACTTGAGATATATAATCTAATGTTTAACATTTTTAGGTTACCTCTCATTTGTCATTTGTTTATCAGTTAGCTTCTCTATCTTTTCTTATTTGATGTTTTTTCTTTCACCATCATACTTTCTAGTACTATACTGTTGTAGTCGTTAGTTCCATTGACCTGCTTTGGTCATTTGTGAACAATGATTTCATTTCAAAAGACTGATGATAGCTTCTCTCACTTTTTCTTCTTTGATGGTTTTTCTTTCACCATCATACTTAAGTTTCTAGTACTATATTGTAGTCATTACTTCCATTGACCTGCTTTGGTCTTTGTGAACAATGAAATCATTTCGTGTAATTTCAAAAGACAGATGCTTGAACATGAAATTTTGCCTTGTTTTTTATTTTCTACCTTTGGCATTATAAAATTCTATCATTTTATCCAATGGCATTAGTTCAACTGGTTATATTCCTCAACTTTCAAGAAGACCCAGGTTCGAATCTTGCCAAGCAATACATACATAATTGCCAAACTATTATAATACTACTATGTGGTCATGATGTAATATGAGTGGAGCCTGTTTCAATCCCATATAACCAATTATATATATAATGTGAAACAGTAGTAAAACGATATGTATATGTATACACACACACACACAAACATATATATATATATACATATCGTTTTACTACTGTTTCTAAGCAATTTAAATTGAATGGAATAACATAGGTGTGGTATAGTTCAAAAAAACTTTAGACAAGACATTATGGAAATATACAAAATCTCAACTAAAAAAATTGCATTACCACATATCACCTTTATGGTCGTGTCGCTGCTTATATGGCTTTCAGAAAGTGGTAGTGGGTACCTTTCCATGGCACCCAGGTTAGGCTTTTGGCTAAGGACTCATACCCACAAGTACAAGGTTATATGTTTGCTTCCCTCTACTCTTGGAGTGGCTACGTTGTAGCAAGTCTTTTAACAAGCTATTCTAAATAACTTGGAAAGTGGGTAACTTGCAATGGCCTCTAGTTTAGGCTTTTGTTTAAGGACCCATATCCACAAGTACAAGGGTATGTGTTTGATTCCCTCTACTCTTGGCGTGGCTACACATAGCCACACCGTAGCAAGTCTATCAACAAGCTATTGTAAATAAATTAGAAAATGGGTACCTTGCCATGGCCCCTAGTTTAGGATTTTGGTTAAAGACCATATCCACAAGTACAAGGTTATGTTTCTGATTCCCTTGTTGCCTGAAATTTTCTATAGCCAATCTATGGTACAAGGCCAATGAAAGAGATTTGCAGAAGAGACTCATGTGGACTTACTTTTAAATTCATGCATTGTAGTGCTGTAGAAAGTGAGACCTGTATGACTCTTCCCCACTCTTCTGGTGTGCATTATAGCCATAGCCATTTGCGAGGTGATTTGGACAGTGGTTGCCAAAGTTTTCTACTTGCTGTTTATGACCAGGGCCAAAGTATTGTTGGAAATTGTGTTACTGAATGAGACAACAAGACAATAAACTGAACAGGACATGAAAGACAAAAATCAGAACAGGACAGAATTGGAATTGCAAGTGTAAATGTAAAAAATAATTATTAAAAAAAAAGGAAAAAGATATATTCTCAACAAGATTTGGAGATAATGTGAAGCACCAAGAGTCTCTCTCTCTCTCTCTCTCTCTCTCTCTATATATATATATATATATACATATATATATATATATATATATGGCATTGTATCAAAGTAGAATGTAGTAGAATATGTAGATTCAAAGAGTGATTAGGTGTTTTTTGGAGGGTTTTTGTGCAATTTTGTTTTATGTTCATCTTTTCTTTTCTAAACTATGTCAATCTCTGTTTTAGAGTACAACCAAATCTCACATACTGGTATCAGAGCTTGGAGATTGGAGGTTGGAGAGCTAGAGAGCTGGAGAGCTGGAGGATTTTATTCTCTTTATCCAAAGAAAGCAAAATTCAACTTTGTGGAGAAAAACTTCATATGTTATTGTTGTAACTGTCATACCTCATCATAATGCTTCACCGTCTGATCCCAGAATATAAAGGAGAAAATTTTGGTTATTTGTGCATAAACATGAGGACTTTGTTAATTGCCAAGGAAATGTGGAGTGTTGTGGAAAATGGATACAAGGAACCTCCACATTGGAATATTTTATCAACCATAGAGAAAAGAATATGGACGAAGCATAAAGAAAAGAACTTTTGACTTTGTATCAAATACAAGCAGCTCTTGATACAAGCATTTTTTTAAGACTCGCAGATGTCAAGACTGCCAAAGAATTAAAAATAGTGAATACAAATACTTGGAGCAAGCTTTTGCTTCCAACACTAGAGTGTCAAACAATAATGAAGCTAGCTCAAGCTCCAATTCCCAAGGACAACGAGGGGAGCAGCAAAATCAGAATCCAACAAAAGGAAGAGGTCATGGTAAAAGAGGAGGTTATGGTGGAAGAGGTAGAGGCAGATTTGTGGATAAGAGGAATGTTCAATTCACCACTATGACAGAGAATGTAGAATAAAGGCAAGCGATGAAGGAGGAAAAAAGGCAAACTTTTCACATGAAGGTAAGAGCTCAAAAAATATGTTCTTGTCATGTAATGTGGCAGAAGTTTCAACTGAAAAGTCTTGGTACTTAGATTCCGGTTGTTCAAATCATATGACCAATAATAAGGAGTTGTTTGTGGAGTTGGATGACTCATACAAGAGCAAGGTAAAATTTGGAAACAACAAAGCATTGGAGATTGAAGGAAAAATAACCTTACAAATTGACACAAAAGGTGGAAAGAAAAATATCCAAAATACTTACTTTATACCAGGTTTGAAGCACAATTTGATGAGTGTGGGGCAGCTTGTAGAGAAAAACAACAAAGTGGGGTTTGAGAATAAGAAGTGCACCATATATGACAAAGCAAATGGGAACCAAGCAGTGGCTGTTGTACGTATGACAAAAAATAGAATGTTTCCTTTGAAGCTTGGAGGAGAAGAGAGCAATTTGTGTCATACAGCCATTGAGGACAACAGCTGGTTATTGCACCAAAGGTATGGTCACCTAAATTTTCGAAGCTTGTATTTGTTGAATGCTAAAGGAACGGTCCATTGACTGCCTTGAGTAGAAGCAAGTAATGAAGTGTGTCAAGGTTTCTCAATGGGAAAATATCATAGAGAGAGCTTTCCAAAAGGAAGATCATGGAGAGCATCATATCCATTGTAGTTGATTCATTCAAATATTTATGGTCCAATACACACAAGTATTGGTAAATCCTTTTACTTTATCACTTTCATTGATGATCATACTAGAAAAACTTGGGTATATTTTTTGAAGAATAAGAGTGATGCTTTTGAAGTATTCAAGAGCTTCAAAGCCATAGTAGAGAATGAAAGAGGATATAGAATCAAAACATTAAGGACTGATCATGATGGCGAGTATTGTTCCAAGAATCAGCATGGGTTAAGAAGACAATTGACAGCAGCCTATACACCTCAGGAAAATGGAGTGGTAGAAAGGAAGAACAAGATAATCATGGAGATGACAAGAAGAATGGTACTAGCAAAACATTTGTGCAATCATTTGTTGGCTGAATCAAATCACAACATTAGTGTACATCCTCAATAGAAGTCCCACAATTCCAGTAAAGAATATGACTCCTCGTGAAGCATGGTATAAAAAGAAGCCTTCAGTAAGTCACTTGAGAGTGTTTGGTTGTTTGGCTTATGTTCATGTTAAAGATAAAAGAAGGAAGAAGTTAGATCCAAAGAGTCAAGCATGCAAATTTGTCAATTATTATAAAGAAAGCAAGGCATATAGATGTTATAACCCCAAATCTAGACAATGCAATGTGTCTAGAGATGTGATTTTTGATGAAGGGGGAGTACATGGACAGCAAGCAAAGAAGACAATCATAATTGAAGACTTTGATGTGTCACAAACATCAAGTGGAGGCATAAACATTTCTCCAAAGACAAGCATAAAAGGAAAGAGAACATTACAATCACATCCAAGCTCTCAAATGTGGGATCAGAATTTTGATAGGAAGTTCACAAGGAGCCAAGAACAAGCCCAAGAACAAAGACAAAAGGAACAAGATGATAATATAGTGAACAATACACTATTTTCCATGATTGAAGTGTAGCCCTCGAGTTTTGAAGAAGCAGCCCAAAGCAAGGTACGGACCAAAACCATGAAAGAAGAATTGAATGCAGTTGAAAAGAACAATACTTATAAGTTATGCGAACTTCCAAAGAACAAGGACGTAATTGAAGTGAAATGGGTGTTCAAGACCAAGTACAATAATGATGGATCAATTGAAAGGCACAAAGCAAGGCTAGTGGCAAAGGGGTATGCACAACAAATTGGCATAGATTATGATGAGACATATGCACCTGTTGCAAGGCAAGACACAATAAAACCGGTCTTGGCCTTGGCAGCCCAAAAAAGATCGACTATACATCAACTTGATGTAAAGATTTCATTCTTTAATAGCAATATTGAAGAAGAAGTGTATGTGGAGCAGCCATAAGGATTTGAAGTAGAAGGTAAAGAACGATACATTTACAAATTATAAAAAAAATATTATATGGACTCAAACAAGAACCAAGGGCATGATATTCAAGAATTGATGCATACTTCTTGAAGTGTGGATTTGTGAGAAGTATGAATGAGCCCCCACTATACTACAAAAAGAGAAGATGATAATATTTTGATTGTTTGCTTATATGTTGATGATCTAATTTTCATAGGATGTCCATCAAGAATGAAGAAAGAATTCAATTAAACCACAATGGTAGAATTTAAAATGAAAGATTTGGTTTGATGCATTATTTTCTTGGCTTGGAGATACATCAAACCATTGTTACCAGGTACAGTTCAGTTCGAAGGTCCAACAAGGCCAAAAAAGTTCAGAGGTTCAATTTTTTAGGGAGGTTCAGTTCGAAAAGTTTAAATAATTAATATATATAAATATATGCAAATACAACATACAAAATTCAAATTCTTCCATATTTTCTACATTCAACTATATTTTATGCTTTATAAGTTATATTTGATAAGCCATATTTAATATTTTTTTTATTTTTTAAATATATAAAAAATTACAAAATAAAAAATAAAAGCAGTACTGAACCACACCAATCGACCTAAAAGTCCACACCGGACTAAACCTAGTGACTATGCATAAAACACATGATGGGATCTTCATTTGCCAATCTAAATATGCACATAATGTTGAAGAAGTTTGGCTAAGAAAGTTGCAAAGATGTTGTTACCTCACTTGCACAAGGCAAAAGAATATGCAAGGATGATGGAAGTGGAATAGTGGATGAGAGGAAGTATTGACAGCTTTATGTACTTGACAATAACAAGACCAGATATGCTTATGCAATATCTTTGGTTTCAAGATTTATGAGTGAGCCATCAAAAGATCATATAATAGCAACTAAGAGATTTTTGAGGTATGTGAAAGAAATATTAAATTGTGGAAATAATTCAACCAATGAGATTGAGTTGGTTGGATACAATGATTCACACTGGGAAGGCTCAATTGATGATGGAAAATCTCCATCAAGGGATTGTTTGACATTGGAAAATGGAGTGGTAACTTGGAGTTCAAAAAAACAGGCAACAGTTGCACTCTCAACGGCAAAATCAGAGCATATATCAGCTGCATCAGGAAGCATACAAGCAGTGTGGTTGAGGCAGATCCTAGAAGAACTTGGTGAAAAGCAAGAAATACTAACCAACATTTTTTGCGACAACATAACTACAATTCAAATGACTAAATTTGATATTTTTTATACAAAATCAAAGAACATTTGATTTGAAGCATCATTTTATTAAAGGCTTAGTTCAGGAAAAAGTAAGTTGAATTGATATACTGCAATTCCAAAGATCAATATACAGACAATTTGACAAATGCAGTGACAAAGTATCGATTTATTTCAAATGAAATTTTTTCGATTCAATCTCAAGGGGGAGAATGTTGGATATTTTGATACTAAATGAGACAAAAATCAAAACATTACAGAATTAGAATTGCAGGTCAAAAAATATTTAGAAAAAAAGAGATATATTTTCACCCAGATTTGGAGAGATTTGGAGAGAATGTGATGCACCGTGAGTCTCTTGAGACAACAAAGAGACATACTGGTGTATGTATATAAATATACATATAAAACATGGGATATTGTATCGAAGTACAATATACATATTTAAAGAGTGATGAAATGTTTTTCTAATAATTTTTTTTAATCTTATTTTATATTTATTTTCTTCCTTCTAAGTTTTGTTAGTCTCTATTTTAGAGTACCACCATATCTCTCAAGTATCAAAACCATATAGGCTGACCAGCCTAATTACTCACATTTCACCATAGGGTGCTCACTATGCATTATGTATACAAATATACAAATAAATATGAAGGTTATTTTTTTAGGTCATAACCAACTTCACAAGTGGTTTGGGACATGAAACCTTGTATACAATGAAGCATTTCTTTCTTAGTTGAATGGCTTGACCCTTTTGATCAATTTCATAGTAAATTGAGTCTTAACAGTCTGTCTCGGACGCAATATCTAAAGCATTCGAGGGCGCTAAAGACCTCAATTTGCTTTTTTGGTTAACAACACAAGTCCAAACTATGAAGCTATAAGTCCAGTTCTCTATGACACTAGCAAGCTATTTTTCTTTGATTATGACCTATGCTGCAGCTTCACTATTGAAAGCCAACAATGTACTGCACCTAAAACAATTTTGATGATATGCTTGATTGGACTATGTTGGAATTGGTTGTTTTTTCTGTACACCTTGCCCACAAGCCTATTTTCATCTTTTGATGCAGTAATTCAAATATTATTTTCAATTAAACAGAAATAAGCATGTGATAATTGTGTTTGCAAAGTCTGCGTACACTTAACTAAACATAGGTGATTTCCGAAGGGTGGGTCATAGTAGACCCCTTTTTACGGTGAGAATCGTACCAGTTTCAAGAATTACATAGAATTACCTGAAATAAAAGGATTGGAGAATGGGCCTGTACAGGCATAGCTCTGCAGTTTGAAGGGTTGCTGCAAAAAGGATTTATAGAATGTGCACACTGCCTTAGCCATGAGTCGCTTCCTTGACCGTTTTATTCTCACAATAGCGAGCAGGTGTAATAACGTTGCTCAGCATTTCGTTGGAATCGAACTGTGTCGTCTGGTTGCTAATGCTTCTTTCTCTTCAGAATTTTCAATTTTTTCCTCTTTCCCATAATTGTTGCGTCAGGCTTCTTCCTTCGGATTTGCCTGTTCAAAAAAAAACGTGTCCTTGGAAAAATTTGAGTATTCATGTTTTCTATTTTTCAAACACCCTCACACCACACCTTAATGTGGATTAAACTTAAACCTAAACCTGAAAGCTTAAAGCCATATTATTTTGATAAGCATAGAATTGTTCCCAATTTTAATTTATGCTATGAGATGTTTGTTTGAGTTTTATGTATATATGTATAACATATATATTTTTTAAATTGATTATTGGAATTAAAAATTAGCGTTGTTAATAATTCTTGTCATTCTATGGTTGTTAATTATTTAAAGTTATATAATCTATTTGGTATAGATTTGAACTTAAGTATGGTTACATTATCTATATATATCCCATCATTGGACGGTTAGCAAAAACTTTGAGTTAAAAATGTGGGTTTTTGAAAGGGGTCTTAGCCCCTCGTATTGAGGTTTGAACTTGGTCTCTAAATGAAAACCCACCACTACAATATTCCTCACAAGATTAAAAATATAAATTGAAAACTCAGGTTTTTAAAGGGGTCCCAATCTCCTTGTATTGGGATTTGAACTTGCATATCGTGAATAATTAACTTATTCTAGATCAAATTGATTATTGAAATTAAAAATTAGCTTTGTTAGTAACTGAGGACTTGGTCTCCTAAATGAAAACCCAAAGACACACCACTACAATATCCATCACAAAGATAATTTTCAATTCCAATAATCAATTTGATCTAGAATAAGTTAATTATTCACGATATGCAAGTTCAAATCCCGATACAAGCGGAGAAGACAAGTTTGTCCCCATTGAACGGGAGGTCCACAGTTCAAACCTCTACAATGCTAATGGGGACACAAAAAAAATATGTTGTGGTTTTCTTTATAGTGGTATACACAGATGGAACGTCACTCATAGTCACCTAAGAGCGGCTCTCGAGGTTTTCTCTCTACCCTAAGAGTTTTGCCCCCGAAGGTTAAGTGGATTGGTAAGTGTTTGTCTGACCAGGCACTTACCAAGAAGACATCCAGGTTCAAACCTTGGGGACTTGCAAAGGTAGTAGTTTGATCTGAATCTTCTGAGTGCGTGAGTGCGCGTCAAACTAATGATGATGGTATTAATCTCTAGCAATCGGTAATTCCCTTCACGTGAGATGGAATAGGTTTAGTGGGAGTAAGAGTTTTGTCCTCGAGGGCTAGGTGGATTGGTAAGTGCTTGTTTGGTCAGGCACTTACCAAGAAGACATCTAGGTTCAAACCTCGGGGATTGCCTGTTTGCAAAGGTAATAGTCTAATCTGAATCCTCTCAGTGTGCGTCAGACTGACGATGATGGTATTAATCTCGAGCAATCGGTAGTTCCCTTCACGTGGGGCGAAATAAATTTGGTGGGAGTGGCGCATGTGGTTTGAACCCTGCACTTACCACTTGCTAGTTACTAAAAATAGTGTGAAAATAGTGTGGTTGTGACCAACTCTCTTATATAACCAAAAATAAATAAAATAAAATAACTCATGTCATTTATGGTTGTTAATTACATGGAACTATATAATTTTGGTGCAAATTTGAACCTTAGTAGTGTGGGTTACATCATCCATATATCCAATCGTCCATATACTCAATCATTGAACCACAACCACGTTGGCAAAAAAATTGAGCTAGGAACGTGGGTTTTTGGAAAGCAATCTTAAGCCCTTTGTATCAAGGTTTGAACTTAGGTCTCCTAAATAAAAACCTAAAGACATACCAGGGTTTGAACTTAGGTCTCTTAAATGAAAACCTAAAGACATACCACTACAATATTCTCATCGTATTTGAACTTGGTATCAGTGTGGTTGTGACCAACTCTCTTATATAACCAAAAATAAATAAAATAAAATAACTCAGGTCATTTATGGTTGTTACTTACATGGAGCTATATAATTTTGGTGCAAATTTAAACCTTAGTAGTGTGGGTTACATCATCCATATATCCAATCGTCCATATACTCAATCATTGAACCACAACCACGTTGGCAAAAAAATTGAGCTAGAAACGTGGGTTTTTTGAAAGCAATCTTAAGCCCTTCGTATCAAGGTTTGAACTTAGGTCTCCTAAATGAAAACCTGAAGACATACCAGGGTTTGAACTTAGGTCTCTTAAATGAAAACCTAAAGACATACCACTACGATATTCTCGTAGTATTTGAACTTGGTATCGTGAATGAAACCCAAGGCATACCAAAAAGTCATTAATTATTTTTAAAATAAATTGCATGTGGCTTTTATAAGAATTCATTTTTACAGTAACAATAAAACACTATATCTTAAATTAAACCATATTTAATTTCTTATAAAATTTTCATCTTTTACACACCTTTAATTTTTCTTGACTAGATTTTTTATATATTTTTTTAATGTAAAAAACATTATATTAAAGAACAAAATATATTTAAAAAAAAAAAAAACAGATAAACACGCCACATGTCTAATGCCATTAGCCAAAAAACATTCCCATCAATAGAGCGGGAACCTAGGTAAACAAATTATAGTTATTCAACATCCCCTTACAAAACGAAACCAACCTTAAAAGGTGAAAACACAACATAATTAGACATGGCAAAATAAATTAGAAACCCCAAATTGTAGAACTGTAACTATAGGCACCATGTAGACTTACATTTACCCAACGCAAAATTACTGGAACTTTTGGGCCAGATGGGTGTCTGCCCAACGTAAAATTATCGAAACTTTTGGGCCAGATGGGTGAACCCATTTTTCAAGTAAAGTGTCTTTATATTCTTTTCCTTGTCGAGGACTACAAGAACATCAAAACCGCACAAAAGGGGAGGGAACTTTAGATTTTGCTTCCTTTGGAGGAGTTGTCAATTCCATCGATGATGGCTCTACATCCAACGATATATCCTCATCATCGTTAAGATACTCCAACACACTGTAGTGGTTGCCTAACTGAACATTGGTTATATGAAGTCGTTTCTCTAGAGTAGCATCTTCTTCTGTAGATCCCCTTCTCAGGTTGTAGGAGCACCTCATATTAGCTAGGAGAAATGTACTAGAGGAATTTGAAGTAAGCACTACTACAATCATCTATTAAGACTAAGGACCCTCATTGTTGGTAATTTTAGTTGCAGGGCCAACTTTTTCTTTTCATATCCTTTTTTATCGGTTGTGAAACATGTGCTGACTTGGACTATTTACCTTTAGAAGCAGCCAAATGTGTATTTTTACGCCCTCGTCTATTGAGCCTAAGGAGCCTCATTGTTGGTAGTTTTAGATGTAGGGTCAACTTTTTCCTTTTTATATCTTTTTTTATCAGTTGTGAAACATGTACCAACTTGGACTATTTACATTTAGAAGCAGCCAAATGTGCATTTTTATGCCCTCCCACAGTTGTCCAACCATCCTCCTGAGGTTGAGGAGTGGGTGTACTTGATGTGATGGGGCTCTACTTGTCCTTGTTATGCGGCATCAAGGGATAGTCTTTGATCTTGTGTGTTGAGGATTGGCACCAAAAATAAGTGTTGGACAAATTAATGTAGAGGACCCGTTGGGATAACACAGTGTCACCAACTTGTATGTCAATAGACTCCTTGAGATCTCGAGAAATATCAATATCAATGCAAACACGTTTTTGAGGGCATGCATGGAAAAAATTTGTCTGCCTCCACCAAAATGACTGCTCTTGAGAAAGGTAAAGGAAGTCCTGAGAATTCCACCCACATAAAGACTTTGGTAGTTCTTTCTTCAAAAACAGAAAAGTCATGGGTCCAAGGAGAAAAAACAAGCAGAGAGCTTCTCATGTACGAGGGGCCACTTTCGTAATTCACCTTAAAATTAATGTAGAGGTAGTCCTGGAAATAAATGTAGAGGACCCATGGGGATAACACAGTGTCGCCAACTTGTATATCAATAGACTCCTTGAGATCTCGAGAAACATCAATCTTAATGCAAACACATTTTTGAGGGCGTGCATGAAAAAAATTTGTTCGCCTCCACCAAAATGACTGCTACTGATAAAGATAGAGGAAGTCCTCAAAATTCCACCCACACACACAGGGACTTTGGTAAATCTTTCCTCATAAACATAAAAGTCACGGGTCCAAAGAGAAAAAACAAGCAGAGAGCTTATCATGTACCAGGGGTCCAAGGAGAAAAACCAAGTAGAGGGTTTCTCATGTACTAAGGGTCCAAAGAGAAAAACAAGCAGAGAACTTTTCATATACCAGGGGCCACGTTCGTAAATCACCTTATGTTATATCATTTTTATTAAGAAAGAATAATTATTTTTTAATAAGTTACAAGTGGCTTTTATTAAGGATCATTTCCATCAAAAAGCTAAAATATTATATTTGTTATGAACTTAATTATATTAAAGATTACTTTTTTCTTTTTAAAATTGTTATGTTTTTGTTATCATCTCCTTGATAGTATTTCCATTAAGAGAAGATATCCCTCAACTAATTTTTTTAGAAATTTTGAATTTCAACAAGATAAAGATTACCATAGCAATTGTCTAACTTATTTGTTAGCTTACTTCCTTTTCTATAAACATGCTAACATTTATAAGATAATGATTCTAGCAATAGTTGATAGACAAAAAAAAATTGTTAATATTTTTTCAAAGTAGACAAGGGTTTTATAAAATCCCTCTCGTGAAATTATAATTCATATACAAGCATTAAGAGTAAAAACGGTTAATCGAGCATTATGCACTACTAGCACATATTTCAACAAAACCTTGCCAAGAGGACAACAAAAACACTAAGCCATTAGGACACCAAAACTAGCCACCCTTAAGCTTCACATGAGATATTTATGATTTAATTGATTACCAAAAAAATTATACTAAGAAAGTGACTTAAGTTTGAGCTTCTAACTAAATAGAAGTAGGTGGGAAAATCTACTTCCAAGTGCTAACTTAGAAGCAAGAAAATTACCTTCAAGAAGAATATGAATGAACTCAAACCTCATACCAATTTTAACCATTTGGAACTCTTCCAATAGGGGAACAAGCCTTCGCTATTGATTCCTTCTTGAATGCACTAATTACAATCTATGAGTCACTTTCCATAATAAGGTCATCAAAGTCTTCTTCATTGGTTATTTGAAGCCTTGTAATAAGACTAAGTGTCTTAGCATTATTCAATGTTTATGGAGAAAGCCTAATGCATTATGCACCCTTTCCTTATGGTTTCAAAGCACTCCTCACACCCTCATTGGGCATGGGTTCCTATAAGATGCTTTATCAAAGTTAAATTTAACTTATTCTTTAGCAAGTGGGAATTGTTTAATAATATTTCTCATAATCCTTTTTGTACTAAGCTTGTTAATAGGTAGGAGCGGAGATGTTAGGTTGTTATATAAGGAGAAATTATACCCTAAGGAGGAAGTCACAAGAAGGATTCTCACTATTGATGACTTTGCTAATAATAATTTCTAATTGGATCAAGAATCACCCCAAACTCCACTTCTCCCTTCTAAAATTTCTTCCATTTTTTACTTTTCATAATGACCAAAAGATTAATGGAGAGCCTTGATTATAGATCAATTTTCTTGCTTTATTAAATTCTTCCTTTAGGGTGTGCAACAACAAAGTCAAGTTTGGAGAGCAAATCTAGAGCTTACCAAGTTTTCCAATGAACCAAATTCCAAAATTTCCATACAAAATGATAGTAAAATATATTTTCGATGTGTTCTCCTCAATATACTTGCAAAAACGTTAGGATCCTATATCCTAACCTTCATTATTAATAATAATATAATAAATTTATTAAACTGAGGTTAGTATAGTTAATAATATAATAATTAATTATGAAAGACAATTATTTTGGTAGCAAATATGAGGAGTCAAGATCTGTAGAAGTTGAGGGTTTTGAGATGACGGTGGGCAGGAAGGCTTCTGCGGGAGAGCACGGGAGCGCCAGCAGATCGAACCTGGTTACAACAGGGCGGAAGGAGAGCAACCAGAGTCAGGGGGCACTGAGGAGTCCTTGCCATCCGAAGATGGTGTCAGCCATGGCAAGGATCCGCCAGACAAATGGGGAGGTGGACCTCGGAAGTCGTATGCTCAGGCAGCGGCTTCAGAAACCCTAAGCGACATCTTCACCGAGGAGCTATTTTCGATCGGGGACGAGTTGGACATCCCGACGGAAATTCTCTCAAGCTTCATGGAATTCGAAAAATTTACCCTCATTGGTAAGTTTATTAGTGGTCGGCCAGATATGGAGACCATTCGCAAATGGGTGTCAGGCAAATGGAGAACCTCTGGTCTCATGGAGTTGGCGGCCTTAACCCGAGGTTTTTTCGCGATTAGACTGAACAACAAGGAGGACTACTACAAAATCCTGGCTAGAGGTCCTTGGTTCCTGGGTCGTAGGAGTCTCTTTCTAAGGAAGTGGGGTATGGACTTCAACCCTGATACCCAGAACATCGACATTGCTCCAATATGGGTCAGGCTCCCGAGTCTCCCTCTTTTTTTTTGGCATGAAAATGTAATTCAAGGAATTGCCCGCTCCATTGGGGAGTTGGTCACCATTGACCCTCCCACCAGAGCTCGAACAAGATTTGTCCAAGCCCGTTTCTGTGTCTTGGCGAACTTGGAGGCAGTCCTTCCCTCCTCCATCACTCTTCGGTTCGGAGGTTCCATTCTCCACAAGCAAGCCATTGCATATGAGAACAGACCAGCTTTCTGCCCCCAGTGCAGTTCTCAAGGGCACCTCCAGCACAATTGTCCTCTTCAAAAGCCGGGGAAGAAGAAGCGGGATTCCTGTAACCCCTTGGAACACGGTGCTGGTCAGGTGAAGCCCCCTGTTACGAAAGACCATAAGTCTCCAGGCCCATCCAGGGACCTTCACGAATCCTCCCACCCAGAAGAAGGAATCTCCCTCCAACCGGACTCTCAGCTGTGTGTTGCTAGCACCCTTCTAGGACCTCAGGTGGTGAAGGTTCAGTCCCCCCCAACACACCTCATAGGCAGATTTACCCATACTTCAATACCAGAACCCTTTCGAGTCCCAAATTGTGCTGGAAGATTACCTACTGGGAAGGGGGGGTGGCCCCCCCAAAACACCTCTCAGTCAGGTCCACCCAGGCTCCAGGACCTGGGCCCTTTCGATTTCAGCCAGTCCCAAACCTTGCTAGAAGATTACCTCCTGGGAAGGAGGGTCGTCAACCAGATCGGACATATGAGCCCTCGAATTACTAGGAGCCGAAAGCAAAATGTGGATTATGGAAGTGTGAGGAAGCAAGGCCGACCTCCCAACAAAGACAAAAGAGACAAAGAGACAACGATAGACGTCGCGAATGGCACCCAATGTTTGTTGTTTTCAAATGACTCTGATACTCATACGGGCGATGCGCATGTGCCTAAACCTCCCTTCCAATAGGGAAAGGGAGGCAAGAAGAACCTCAAACTATCCAGATGAATCTGAAGCAGACCAAGGAGCGCCAGAACTCGGAGGATCTGGAGGATTTGGACTAGCTGTGATATGTCTGAACTCGGAGGATCAGGTGGATCCGAAATTACTGTTTTCCTCGTCTGGTGTTTAGCTGGTTTTGCTTCTACTCTCCAATGGTTCATTTTCTTCGACTGTTACTTTTTGTTATCCTGTTTAAATTTCATTTTGTTTCCTGGTTAATCAGGCATAAATGCCTTTTCTGTAGCCTCCAGGCAATTATTTTAGGGGTTATGTTTCATTTTCTTCGGTTGTTACTTTTTGTTATCCTGTTTAAATTTCGTTTTGTTTCCTGGTTAACCAGGCATAAATGCCTTTTCTGTTGCCTTCGGGCAATTAGTTTAGGGGTTACGATTTCTGTAATAGGCTTATACATAAAGCCAAGAGGCATGATGCAAGGCTGATTTTGTTCATAAGGTTTTGGGATCCTCTATAAAAACCCTTTGTTAATCTACTATAATAATTACCAAAAAAAAATATAATAATTAATTATTATATTATTAGGGTTAGGGTTAGATAGTCATAATAATTAAATATATTAATTATTATGAACCGTCATATTGAAGTGACGTAGGGTTAGGGTAGATATAAATCATTGTACAATTGATCATTTGAAACCATCCATGAAAAGAATAATAAAATGTTTGTTTAAAACCCATTGGAGGGATCCCCTAACCAGTGCAATAATGATTCTTTATCAAAGTGATTTATTTAATTTAATGCTATTTAATTTATTTATTTTTTAAATATTTATTTAGAATCACAAGGTTCTAACATTTAGTTTCCGAGCCATGTCTTGGCAAGATTGTATCGGTTCACTCAAGGAATTCAGGGAACGTCTTAACGAATGTCAGAGCAGATTCAAGGAATTTTAGAGCGGCCTCATAGACCTGGAAAACCTCACCAAACCCTTAGCAGACTAGAGAATTTGGGATGTGAGTTTCGTGGACACGAATGATAACCCATCTACTTCTTCTTCCCATGGAGAAGAAGAGGAAGAAATAGGGGAGGCAAGTGCAAGTGAAGAAGTTGCTCCTAACCCTAGAATTTTTTTACCTTCGGAGGAACCCGTAGCCAGGGATTTCCAAGTGGTACATAATGCACTTTCGAAAAAGGAAGAAACCCAATGTCTGGAGCTTGATCAACCCTCCAAAGCCTCCCAAAAAGTCTAAAAAATAAACGATACCATTATTGTTGGACATTTTGAGTCAAAGTTGTCATTGATGTCAAGGTACGAAGTTGTCATTAATAAGCTACTGATGATGTCAAAAGGTCAAGAGGAACAATGCAGAGGTTAAAGGCAAAAAGGCTTCATAATATTTTTAATATTATGTGGAAGCATAAGTTAGAAGGTTTAAAATAAAAGTTTTTTCATAAAAATCCAAGGAAGCTTATTACAAAGCTAAAGGAAGGTTTAATATTTATTTTATAAAATATTTAAATTCAAATTGAATTTAAATTTTATAAATAAATATTATTTATACAAAGTTGTGCAATGAGAGAAGGCCTTAATAAAACCAAAGGGTTTTAAAGAATTAATTTATAAAATTTAAATTCAAAATAATTTAAATAATTTATAAATTAATAAGTTCAAAGGAAAATCATAGTGTCGACATCTAAAGTTTGAAGAGAATTTGAAGCGCCAACGTGTATGTGTGGAGGAAATTGATATAAAAACCCATGCCTTAGAGGCATTAAAATTATCCTTTTGCTCGAACGTTTATGCGTGCAATTGTGTTGAAAGACTCGTGCGAAAAAAGAGAAGCAAATATTTTGTTTTATGTGCCAGTGAATAGAGATAAATAAAAAAGCATCAAAAGTTGAAAGCCAACTGGGCAGCGTGGCCTAGTGGTAAGAGGGCAGCGGTTAGAGTGTTTGGGTGCTACGTGACCTGCGTTTGAAACGCGACGACAATGTATTTTGGTGGTTGTGTTTTTGTTGGAAGTGCCAAAGGAAACGATGCACGTTTTTCTAGGCAAAGATGGGAGCTTCATAGAGCACGTGGTGCTCCTTACTCCCCAAGTGAGCGCCTAGCTCGCACGACAGTTGGAGCCGCGACTAGGGTGCTGGTTGAGGTTGTGTCGTGAGTTCAAAACCCACCAATGCAAAGGTAATAAATTTTGATTATTATTTTATGTTGCCTAAAGTTTGACATGAGGTCTTAAGGAGTTAAAAGGGTTGCTTAAAAAGATTTTTATTTGATTATTATTTTTTGGTAATTTGGAGGAATAAGGTGCTAGCTTTATAAAGTGTTTGTGTCACATTGATTTGTTGAAGTTATAAAAGGATAAAGGGAACTTCTTGCATTGAGTTATTTTGAAAAGAAGAGTGCATTGAAATTTATTTTAATTAGGAGATTATAAGGTGTAAGTGGTGAATTATTTTTTGTGAATGTTGATGAATGTTTTCTTAAAGATGGAGTGATAAGGTGTATGTGTGTCTTGATACTTAAATTGTATTTTTGAGGAAGTTTATCATCTTATAATTTCTTTGAGCTTGGCAAAGAAGTGTTTGTGGTTTTGGCAGATTTATGAGATCCCTTCATCATCAAGAAAAAAGTATGAGCACATTCTTCCATAGTTAAGCTCATTGGTTGGTTTTCTGGAAAATAAGTTTGGAGTGAAAAGGACTTGATTAGGGTTTCCTTATTGAGTGTGTTTGAGTTAATGCTTCAAGGTTTTTGGAATAAAGAGTTGTTATTAAAACCTTGTTTTATAAACATTGTTGTTGAAGTCATTGGTTGAGCAAAGAACTAGGGTTTGAAAAGAACATGAGTATCATTGTTATGTGAGAGTTGTTTTATGAGCATTGTTATTGAAGTGAGTTGTTGAGCAAAGAAATTGAACGAGGGTTATCATTGTTATATGATATTGGTTGTTGGGTATTGTTGGAAACATTTTGAGTTGGTGGTTATATACTTGGACTAGGGTTTGTAAGGAAGGATTGTTCCATTGAGTGATTAGTTGAGTAGAGTTGGTTGAGCCTAGTCAAGTGGTTGTGTGAAGTGATTGTTCAAGTTCCATAAAATAAACTATTCCATATTCTGAATTGATTTATAAAAGTGATTGAGTATTGAGTTGAAGCATATTGAGTCTCTAACAATTCTCTATATGTTTCTAAAATAGTGATTGAAAGTGATTGAGCTTTGTGATGAGTATAGAACATATTGAGTCTTTAACAATTCTCTTTATGTTTATATGAGATTGGACAAGTTCTAGTGTGGACTTGTTGAGCAAATTTGAGGTAAGTCTTTGAGAAGACTTGTGGATAAATTTGAGTAAGATTTTGTGGAAGCTTATAATATAGATTGAGAGTAGATTTGGTTAAGTTATTGAGATGACTTATTGAGAAAATTTGGTTAAGTTATTGAGAGGACTTATTGAGTAGATTTTGTTAAGTTCTTGAGAGGACTTATTGAGCAGATTGGACAAGTTCTAGAGAGGACTTGTAGACTAATTGGTGTGAGCTTTTGTGAAAGCTTACAAGGTAGATTTGAGATAAGTCTTTGAGAAGGCTTGAGAATAGAGTTGATTGATTGATTTGTTCAAACCTTGAGTTAAGGTTTGGGGAAGATCCAACAGAGTTGATTTGATATTGAGTCAAGCTTTGAGTTAAGGCTTGAGGACAGATATTGAGGACTGATTTGTGCTAGACCGAAGGATTATGTTTAGTACAGATTCGAGGACAGAGTTTGGTGCAGATTTAAGGATATATTTGTGCCAAAACAGAGATAGATATTGAGAATAGATTTGTGCTAGAACGATAGACTGTGTTTAGTACATATTTGAGACAAAGCTGAGTGTAAGCTTTGTATGTGATAGAGTATAGAGGATGATAGTCTCTAGTGGATAGAGATCCATTAGCTAGGGTAGTGAGGACAAGTCTTCTAAGTGAGGACAAGAGTATTCAGTGGATAGAGATCCATTAGCCAATGCAGTGGAGGTAGCAGTTCTTCTATAAGATCACCAGCTAGAGCAAGAGGAGAAAGGATTTCTCCTATGGATAGAGATCCATGAACTTGATTAAGGGGATTGGTATCTCCTTTGGACACGAGTCCATAAACATTGTAATAGGTAAAGGATTCCCAAGAGATTTATTGAGAAAATTTTAGTGAAATCTTTTCTTCGTGGAGTAGCCCACATTGGGTGAACCACGTAAATTGTGGTGTCTCTATCGAGTGTGATGATTTATGCATTACTTTGAATACTACTATTGATATTGCTATCTTTACATTGCATAATATTGAGTGGGAAAGAAAAGCAAAAAGTGATCTTATACTGTTCACCCCTCTCTCAGTATAAGCTTGTGTTCTTCAATTATAGAGAAGCATATGATCTCTCCAAACAAGCTTCAATTAAAGCATTCAATCACGAATATATGAAATTAGATGACATTCTTGTGAATGCCAAATTTGAAATAGAGTTTCCATTGGCATATGTTTCTCAAACTGCATGGATTCAAAGTGGAATAGTGCAAGACAATATAATGTTTGGAAGCCTAATGTACAAGCAAAAATATAAAAAAGTATTTGAGAAGACCTCACTAGAAAAAGACTTGAAGAATATTCCCTTTGGTGATCTAACTGAAATTGGAAAACGAGGTATCAATCTCAATGGATATGATCCAAAAATGGATCAGTTTGATTATCTGCTAGATATGAAGGATAGTAAGTTGCTCTTGGATGGGCGCCCTTCGCCTTGGCCACCACCATTAGGTTTAAAAAAATTCTACATAGTGTACGTGTAAGGTGTCAACATTAGAAATCCAAGGTGTTAATAAAAAAGCGCCATAGATTAATATATGAAAACATTTAGCAGCTCCTCTCATTTTGTCATATAAGATCTTCCTTCAAATACATATATAGAAATATAAAACTAAGATGTTCCTTTCTCTGGAACCATCTTACAAATTGTTGTTGCCAGTGTCTCCTAGTAAAGACTATGCCTGTTGAAAGAGTACTTGTTGAATACTTAAATTCCTCCAACTAAATATAAAAATTATCTCATCCTCAATTTTTGAATCATCCAACTAATGCAAATGATAACTATCAAGTATATTTCGGTCTGTTATATTGATGCTTCAAAACAACACATCTTGTAGACACACCTAATTTCTATCAAAAGTCAACCCTATGATCTGCATATTGTAAGCTCTTCCTAAAATTCAAGTTTGTTGCATGCTATAGACTCAAAGTCTATTAAAATATAAAAGCTTGGCCTTCTTCAGATTCAAGTTTATTGCATGCTTCACAACCAATTCTATTAAAATATATTCCTCTTACGTGCAAGGTGAGCATCACACGTATTCTTCAAAAATCGGTTAACTGAGAACGTCGATGTGAGCAATGGGGTATCAACCTTGACTAGTATATTCATTGGAATCCACTTTATTCGCTGGGCACTCTGGCAGTCTCAAGGACTTAAATGAAACTGCCAACATCATGTCCCCCATTCGCTAGCATTAAATATATGTAACTATTACTTAAAAATCATGTGCTTCATTGTTATACAAAGTTAGGATTAAAGTTAGTTACCAGTATATATAAATAAAAATATAATGAATATCCAAAATTGGCCCAAGTATGTATCAACAATATATACACTCCAAGTAAATATATGAGCCATGTAGTGTCGATCCAAGTGGTGACATTCTTGGAGGAGGAAACAGTGCCCTAGTGAAGCTTGGTGGTGAGATATACCACTAAATTTGACCAAATACCATGAAAGCTAGTCTTTCACAAAATTCATAGCTGATGATAAGGAAACAAGCATTCCACCATCCAACTGTCTGAGGTGTGATCACAGTGAATGTGCACAGTAAGTTGAAGGCCCAATTGCAGTCGAGCATTGCGAAGAAGATATTTTCAAAGTCAAACAATTGTGTTTCAGCCATAGTTTTTTTTGTATGCTGGGAAAACACAGGCAATAAACTGCCCAAAGTATTCAAACAGAAGCTTTAACAAATTATTTATCCACTAGTCCTGACAAATATCTACAGAATCCCCCTCCTTCAACTCATATTTATTTTCACAAGAGTATATTACAACCATGATTGAAATGGCTTCAATGCATCGATTGACAATAAGCATCTCCTCCACCAAAAGGTGCATATTTTTTTACAATTCCTGAGAACTTAAAAGGAATCCTTTCAGATTTGAAGTATTACTTCATTAAAGTAATGCTCATTGTGTTTGCAAAGAATTTTCTTTGCAGTCTCCGAACTGTTGTGACTTTCTTTCGTTAATTGAGCCAGCTGGGCTATGCTCATACGAAATTTCACTCGAACACTTTCTTCTCCATTGACAGAAGATGGAGAAACACAAATTTTGTGATGCTTATTGAACGAAAACATATATGTTATATGCAAAAAAAATGTTGCTTGGGCTCTACAAAAATAATTGATGATACAATGAGAGTTTTTATGCTAGAGTTGAAGAGCTTGCGATCACGCTCATCATGCTTATTCTTCTAAGTTTGGAACTAGACGTGTCAAACATTACAAATCTAAATTGTGGGAAGCCCATATTCGCATGAACTATTACACGCCTCCGGATTCTCCCTCCTCAACCTTGGCGTTGAAAGGGCACAAGGATTTCTCGTGTCTCACTAATTTATACCAGGACGACATGGGGGGACTCCAAGTTCTCACCAAATAAGGGAAGTGGCTACCGTGAAGCCTTTGTGAGACTCCTTTACCATCAACATTAGGGATTCTTTAGAGATCTAGAGTAATTGCACATACAAAATGATAGAGCCGCGCTTGGTGTATGGAGGATGGCAGTTCCACATGAGTCTAGTGTTTTTATGCATTTGCAGAGGAAGTGAGCATTTTTGCACCGAAGAGCTGGTGGACAAGGATCTTCTTGACACTACAGAGCATTTGCTTTCAAGAAATTTAGAGAATATAAGTGACAATTTGTCTAGAATAATGGCAATCCTAACTCCTTCCGCCTAACTTGAATGGGTTTATGTAGATGTTCATACATATCACTCTCCGTTTATTTCCGCTTCTGATATCGTTATCACAAACACAACAATAAAAATCTTTCCCATCATGTTTAGACATTAAGGCCCATTGCAAATGTTTTTAAGAAATATTATCACAATTACTTCCAACATTGGAGAAGGACAAGAACATTGTTTATATAATTTATGCTTTATATGATATAAAGGAAGGGATATCATTGGATGAACTAGACGAGAAATAAGTGGTACCTTGTCTCACACTAGCAGTCATTATAGTTAACTCCTAAAATATTATTATGTTGAAAGGCACAAATCTATAAATTAAGGGGATTGCAACATGGGAGCCTTTTCCCACAAGTAATATATTGCAGGTTGTCTATCACTACCATAAGAGGACTCCTACTACATATATACCTTTAAGAGACATCTTGCAAGTGAATCCACACAATTCAATGTTTCCTATCTCCCACTCCTTTGTTTCATAGAATGAATATCGCCTCACTCAAACGATTAGGTGGAGGTAGGTGTGAACACATTGACACGAGAGAGCAGTATTCAACATGTTCCAAGCATTTTCAAACGCTTTAAAACTGCCATTCAAACCTAATCAATCCACCAATCAAAATTTTTCATATAGACAACAATTTTTTGCACAACAATTATTGCCAACTTTTGAGATAATTTATGTGAGAAACTTTTAGCACCAAATTTTGCGATGTATTTTGCCCCATTTTTTGATAACAACTTTTCAACAATTTTAGCGATGATTTTTGCAACGATTTTTGGCGGTGACTTTTTGCAAAATTTACTCTGTTCTCGCTATGAGGATAAAGTTATTTCTAGGAGGGGTGGCATGTTAGGATCCTATATCCTAACCTTCATTATTATTAATAATAATATAATAAATTTACTATACTAAGGTTAGTATAGTTAATAATATAATAATTAATTATTAATTAATTATTATATTATTAGGGTTAGGGTTAGATAGTCATAATAATTAAATATATTAATTATTATGAACCGTCATATTGAAGTGACATAGGGTTAGGGTTAGGGTAGATATAAATCATTGTACAATCGATCATTTGAAACCATCCATGAAAAGAATAATAAAATATTTATTTAAAACCCATTGGAGGGATCCCCCTTACCAGTGCAACATTGATTCTTTATCAAAGTGATTATTTTTAATTTAATGTTATTTAATTAATTAATTTATTAAATATTTATTTCGAACCACAAGGTTCTAACAATAGAACACATAAAGAAGGGCCTAGAAAACCCAATCATTGAATCCTATCAAACATTAACGCTCTACCTCTTATAGGAAACTAAAAGAAGATCAACTGATGTAGATATCTCAAGATGAAGCTGAATTATTTATTCCAATGCAAGAATATATAGGAAATACATAAGAATCTCACGTAGGTTAAGTGGTTGCAACAATCTGCCAAACATGGCCAACCACTTAACTAATAGCTAACCAAATGCTAACTATGGATGACAACAAACTACTAGAGGACAAACAAGATATCTAACAGTTAACTAACACCCAAACCACTTAACAACCTATTTCTAACATGGGCATACTATGCCTCATGTGAATACAAAGTGCAAGAAATAGGAAATGCATATAATAATAAAAATATGCGCTTAGTCTTAAGTGGATAAGCCTAAGTATCCTCAACATTCCTCCCAACCATATAAGCATTGGACCCAAATAATCTCAACAAATATGGAAAGTCATGGGCCATCTCATGGTGAGGAATCCAGCGAGCCATGTGTGGAAAGTGACCGCGACGAGTGACAAGGTATGTAGTGGAAGAACCCTGTCCAGTGTGATGAGTCTTCATCTCGAAAACTCTATCTAAAATGAGCAGAAGCTGACGATCAGGTGCCACTGCTGATGTGGGGCTAAAAAAAGGATCAGGTACCAAAAGAGGATCCTAAAATGGTGTCTCTAGGAAGCGACGCTTATCCAAAATAACCCAAAATCTGTCTTCAACCTGTGGTGAATGAGAATTGTGATTCTTATGCGCCACTCCTTGCGAAGTCTCCTACAAGTCTTGTGGTATCTTGCCTATAAGGCTCTATCGATGCTCAGTGAATAAAGTAATCTTAGCTTACTCCTCCATGTGTGCAATGGTGGGAGTGGGCAAAGCCAAAGGTAACTTATGTGGAACAAGTGGTTGTGTAGCTAGAGGTGTACCCAAAATGATACCAATGGAGTGAATAGCATATTTCTCATGAGTGAGAATGGTGGGTTCCTTAACCACTTGCTCTTGTGATTGTTCATTAGGTGGGAGTGAAACTTCTTCCTTTTCTTGTTCTTTAGATGGTGCTTGTTCTTCATTTTGTGTGGAACTGATGCTAGTAGGAGCCAAAATTAGTGCTTGAATTAATGGATTCCTTACTTACCTACAACTTAACATAAAATTGGAAGTAGGTGTAGTGCTTTGTATCAAGTAAGTTTTATCATGCAACTCCAATGTGTAGGTGTTATTTTTAGCATGATAAATAGCATTCCTATCAAATTGATAGGGTTTACCTAGCAATAGTCCACAACAATCCATATATGTGACATAACACCTAACTTTATCCACAAACTTGTTACCAAAAGCAAAGGTCAACGTGCAAGTGTGGGTGATGTTGGATGTGGAGTCTACATCTTTCCACACAAGTGCATATGGTTGGTGATGTGGTTTTATGGGAAGTTTCAACTTCTCCACAACGGTCTTCGCAATGAGGTTCTTTTGTGATATGTTATCTATGATACAATCAACATAGTAATAATGTGTAAGATGGGCTCTAGTAACAGACAAAT
Source organism: Wollemia nobilis (assembly GCA_028583015.1). Lineage (NCBI taxonomy): Eukaryota > Viridiplantae > Streptophyta > Pinopsida > Araucariales > Araucariaceae > Wollemia > Wollemia nobilis. The sequence continues at coordinate 24,304,456 of JAQPPZ010001195.1, forward strand.
TATCACGACCCCCTTAAGCAAATACATTTGACATAAGGGTAACTTTGTTCAATTTACCCTTTAAAGCAGGATACTCTTCTTCTGTCCCTGTAGCCAAAATGGGACCATCATGTGGTTCCTCATGTGTAGGCTGTACAAATAGGGATTTCTTCTTAAAATTTTCAAAAGTAAAGCATTTGGATTTTACATGACCATGCTTTTAAAAAAGATAAAATACAATACAATGAAGAAGAAGGATCTTTAGAATGAAAAGAAGAAGAATGTGCTTTAGGAGAAATGGAAGGAGAAAAGAATGAGGGGAAGATTGAGAATTGTTCTTCACCTTCTGTTGATGTTGATTCTCGCCTCTAGAAGATCTCTCCTGTGATGAACGAGATTTGTGATATGCACCAAATTTATCCTTTGTAATAATGGCATGATTGAATGCCACATCCAAGGTGAGGAAAACGTTGAATTTTTTGTCTCTAAAAATTTGATCTTGCAAGCCACGAGTAAATTTGTTAATTAATTCATCTTCTGAATCTTTCACACCAAGAAATACCCTTAGCCTATTGGATTGGAAAATATAGTCAGAAACAAACATCCCATAGGTTTACCTCAATCTATAACACTTGGTAGTGAGGTCAATTTGGTAGTTTGGTGGAAAGCATGTGTTTTTCAAAATTTGAGTTAATTATTTCTAGGTCATTGTGGCATTATGGCTTTGTCTTTCTACAAATAAAACTTTTGCTAACCTTGTAAGTTTGAGTGTAGCAAATGTAGCTTGTTCATCCTTCGGAGTTTCAACATAAGCAAACCAAGTTTGTATATCCAAAATCCATGTAGATAAGACATCCGGATCTCTAGATCCATCATACAACTTAACCTCACATTTAGCTTTGTTGGTATGATTATGATGGATTTTGATTTCACCAGGATTGAATTGCACAACAATTTATCTCACCTTCTCTGTCAAAATATCTACTGCTTTTGTAGGGTTTTCCATGTTGGTTCTGAGGTCATGAGCCATTTGGTTTCTCGTGTATGCCAGACTAGGAGGATTACAAAATGGTCTTTGCAATAACTAATCTAGGCTTAGGAACAATTTCAGTTTTCTAATGCAAAAAAATTGCCTAGATTTTACAATAATTTTTTGTCCTCCAAATTTACAAAAATGGGCTAAAATAGTGCTTTTTACAAAATTAGATTAATTTTGCAAGTACAAAAAGTGCACTAAAAATTACAAAAATTAGCCCTTTTACATGCAAAATTGGGTTAAGACGCAAAAGTTTGATCAATTTGTAGAAATTTGCAAAAAATTACAAGAAATTTGACTAAAATTGGAGAAAAATTCACCTTGTTTTGCTTGTTGGACTATGTTTGCAGGTTTTAGTGCCAAAAATATTGAATTTGAATTTAAAAATTCAAAAATTTCCCTCCATTTTTGATCTCTTGTCAAAAAAAATTGATTTTCGTGCCAAAAATTTGTTTTATTTTTTTACCCCAGTTAACTAGGCAACGAGCTGGTCAACTGCCCAATTCAAATCAACAGGCGGTCAACATACGGTCAATCAATGGCAAAGTATGCCACTAGGCACTTCCCAAAGTGCGTGCCCAAGCAATTGGTGTTGCGCAGTGCAGGTTGTCCTTGGCCTACGCACAACTGTAGGCTAGGGTGACTAGCATATGCTGGTCACCTTTGAATAGGAGCATGGGGGTTTTTAAATTGACCAATTCCTCCCGTGCTCACTATGTGTGACTATTCCCATAGACAAAAAATAAACCTTCTCCTATCGATCGCCACCAACCCTATCGAAAAAACTTTGCAATCACAGGGAAATACAAACTTTAGTTTTTTTTTGTTTTTAAATATTTTTTGTCAAAAAGTACCACAGTGCCAAAAAAATGATGTCGCCAAAATTGGTATGGTGTGCGTCAACAACTGGTCTTCAGGAAATTGGTTGGGATTTCCAAACTGTCAAAATGTCACTTTTGCACCGAATCTACGAATCTCTCTGCAACTTCTGCATGTCGTGTGACTGCTGCAATTGGTCGGGAGATCTACTAGTTTCTTTTTTGGGATCATGAGCCAGAATCACGCATAGGACGTCATAAATTTGTGATGTTTCATGGAAATCTACTTGTTGTCTCTGTTGTTCTCCTAGAACTAGATATCTACCAATCCTTGTTTGTTTTTTCCATTAAAAAATGACTATGCTCACCAAAATTTACCATAGTTAATCACTTCGCAAGCTCTATGCAGATGAACATTTTATCTTGCTAGAATCTTGTCACTGCAACCTATCCACAGTGGTTGTGGTATCGAAGGATATCCATTGACATTGAGAACTGTCGGTCGACTGCAGGTGGTCGTGACTTCGACTCGGGTCAGACATCCTTCTGATGTCCGTCTACCAGAGTAGCCTTCGACATTCGACGTTGGTTGGATGTTGGTCCGACGGTGCCACCACTACTAGCTGGTGCTATCATAGGTCGATCGGTTCATGATCGACAATTGTTGTCGTTAGTCGAAATGGCCCTTCGGTGGCTGTCGAGTCTTCATTGTTGGCTGACTAGTGCTAGCTGACGGTAATCGGTGCTAGCGCTGGTCGATGGTGGCAGTGGTCGATGTGAGGTGGTCATCGATGGCCAACAACTCTGTTGGCTTATGGCTCACCAAGAATAGGTGGCCCACCAAGAATATGAACGCCCTTTTTTAAATAAAATATTAATATTTTATAAAAAAAAATTATGTTCATGCAATTAAAAAAAAATGTAAGTTTTCACTCACAATTATTTCATGCAAGATCTATTTGACTCAAACTTGAGTTCAAATTTTGCTTTGGTAAAACTATGATTTTCACATCAACACTTTGGCAATTCCTCGGCAATGCCTCTTCTTGGCTACAATTTGGCCTCAACTGGTGTAACTTACTCTTAACACCTGGTGCAAGGGTAATTTCTGCCCTCTAGCACCTTAGCTTCAACTGATGCTATGGGTGGCTTCAAGCCAACTCTCACAAGCATCTACCTAGGACCTAGCAGTGAAGTGGCAGTTGTGTCCTCCTTCCTGCAAAACTCTCCTTGGCTAACTGATACCAATGATGTAGATATATCAAGATGAAATTGAATTCTTTATTCCAATGCAATAATATATAGTAAATACATAAGAATGTCACGTAGGTTAAGTGGTTGCAACAATATGCTAGTGGACAAACAAGATCTCTAACAGTTAAATAACACCCAAACCACTTAACAACCTATTTCTAACATGGGCATACTATGCCTCATGTGAATACAAAGTGCAAGAAATAGGAAATACATATAATAATAAAAATGTGCACTTAGGCTTAAGTGGATAAGCCTAAGTATCCTCAACACCAATACTTTAGCAAGGGAATTATAATTCCAAAATTTTAAAGAAAATTTGGACCTCATATTATGCTCAAAAAAACCATTTATAATCAACATTGGCTAAGTAGGAACCATTCTCTACTCTCATCCAAGAATGTTTATTTACTTATCAAAAAATATGGCAATGAATTAACTCAATTCCATAGAACTTCAATCCCAACAACAATAGGTACTTCTAGCTCGAAAAACCACCACAATTCAAATCATGGGAGCAATAGTCTACCAATGATCCCTAAGAATCTAAGAGTGTTTCTTGAGGATCTTCTACTACCAAAAGTTATCGTTTAACAGTGTGTCCAAAACTGAATTGACTTACCATCATCTAGCACCTATTTTATATTAATAGAAATTGTGTGTCTACTTTAAAGCATACAAATTTAAACTTTGTAACACCAAGGTGGAATTTTTAAAGATAAAATACACATTGAGTTTTTTTTTTTTGTGTGGAAAACATCCCAAAAAGGATGCCACTTTTAGGTAAGACCCAAGGAGGTAGGGGTATCTCTTTTGCCAAAATCACCCAGGGCTCGCACCTGGCCTACCACCTTTGACATACTCAAGGAGCAAACCTGAAACAAAAAAATAAGAACACACAAATACAAACACAAACACAAACACACAAAAAGATTTAAAAAATAAAAAATAAAAAAACATGATCCTTGAGTGTGTCAAAAATATAAAGCACAACCAAACACACACGCAATAAGATTAAGAAAACACAACACGAACCACACAGAAAAACACAAGAACAACATAACAAAACACAAACATAAAAAAAAAACAACAGAATGCTACAAAGACACAACCAACAAAAACTTAAAAAAAAAACAACCAAAACCTAAAAAATAATTAAAAAACAACCAACATACAATAGAGAAAAATAAAAACATAGAAAACACTCACACACAAAAACACAAAAACACCGATTAACACAAACATACAAGCACAAGAACAACAAAAATACAAGAACAACAACAAAAAATACAAAACAACAAAAAACAACATAAAAAACATAAAAACAAAACAAAACAAAAAAAAGCACAAACATAAATAGAAAAGAAAAATGAAAAAATAGAGCACAACAATGATCTTTCTAGACCAAAATACTATTAAGGCAAGAATCAACAAAGGAAACAAAAGAAAGATTAGTTTGATCTAGGGAACTAAAATACCCTGACCGAACCAAAGAGAAGAAAAAATAAAGCAAGAAGAAACTAGGTACCTCCAGAACTAGAGCCATTCAAATAAATGATAGAAAGAAGAGCTTCCCTTATTTGTGAATCCCACCATCTAGGAGGGTGGTCATAGCAAGTAAGATTACCTTTGTCCAAATCCCAATTACCTAAAGCATCAACACTCTTGTTATGATCTCTGACCACATGATTGTAATCAACTTTCAAAAATCCCATCTAGATTAACTGAATCTTCTCAATAATTCCTTTTATCATCCAATCAACCTTATGATTCTTAGAAGTATTAAACAAATTAATCATGAGTTGAGATTCAGACTCAACTAGTACCTTTTCCCATCCAACCTTAGTAGCCTCTTGAAGGTCTCTAAGGATACCATACCCCTCATCAAGGTTATTGGATAAAATACCCAAATTCTTAGTAAAAGTAAAAACCAGGGAGCCATATGAAAGTCTACCAATTCCTCCCGCACTAGCTTTTCCAGAGTTCCCTCTAGAGGCTCCATCAATATTGACTTTTCCAAAATTCGTAGGAGGAGGTTGCCAATTCCTTGTTCTCTCCATATTGCAATTAGTCACATTCCCTTTAAGTTGGTTGCTCTTAAAAGAGTTAATCTTCAATCTTTGCATCACTTGATCCACTATTTGGTGGGAGTTTTAGGGGTGATTAAGGAGTTGATGGACTGATTCAACTAAGTTGGCAATGGTATTTTTCTAGATATAATGAATATCCTTCCTTTCTTGATTAAAAAATTGGTTGTTCCTTTCATTCAAAATATTCCAAAGAAGAATGGTAGAACCCATCCAAACTGCCTAATAAAATGATCAACACCCTCTTTATTAGGCCAATCCCTCCAAAGTTTTTCAAAAGTAAAATATTGGACCACCATAAGCCAAATAAAGTGGCCATTCTCCTCCAAAGATCGAAGTCTAAAGTACACTAAATAAAAATATGGCTTAGAGTTTCCACATTCTCTCCACACATGTCACATCTAAAAGGGCCATGAAAACCATGCTTCATAAGATGCTCCCTAGTAAGCAACCTGCGATGCAATAAAAGCCAAGTAAAGAACCTCACCTTAGGCTAGATATTTTGAGCCCACAACTAAGAAAATATGTCTGATGATTGGTTGGGATTTTGAAGAACACAAGCTTATACTGAGAGGGGGGTGAACAGTATAACACCCACTTTTTACTTTCTTTCCAAACCAATATCAATTAATGTCCTTAATTGCAATAACCAAACATAGCAAGTGTGCATTAATAACTCAGATAGCAATAGTAAGCAAGAGCACAAGTCACCATACACAATTGAGACACAAGATTTAACGTGGTTCCCCCAATGTGGGGTACTCCACAAGATAATATCCTTATAATATTTCACACAGAAATAAGGATCCTTATCCAATACAATGATTTCTTTGATCTGCTCAAAGCTAGGCAATAACAAGCTCACACAGAACTTGTCCAAATCTGCATAACAAGCTCACACAGAACTTGTCCAAAATTGCTCAACAAGCTCACACAGAACTTGTCCAAATATGCTCAACAAGCTCACACAGAACTTGTCCAAATATGCTCCAACAAGCTCACTAAGAACTTGTCCAAATCTGCTCTAACAAGCTCACCAAGAACTTGCTCAAATATGCTCCAACAAGCTCACTAAGAACTTGATCAAAATTTGTCCCGAATCTGTCCACAAATCTATCTAAAACTTCCCAAATATGTCCCAAAAGCCTTCTCAAAGGCTCAATCAATCATACACAAACTGCCACAAATATGTCCAAAAATCTATCCCAAAGGCCTTCTCAAAGGCTCAATCAATCATGCTCAAGTAGTACTCAAATATCATCCACAAATCTATGAAGGCAAGGCTCAAAGATGAACTCAACAATGAATGGCAATGCACTCTACAATGGATGACAACAATGATCCACAATGATCTCAACTCAACTCAACTCAAATCAATCTCAACTCAAGTCAACTCATAGAAGCATAAAGAGAATTGTTAGAGACTCAATATGTTCTAAGCTCAATATCAACTCAAATCAGAATTATAGAATAGTTTGTTTCATGGGACTTGAACAATCACCTCACACAATCACTTGACTAGGCTCAATCAACTCAACTCAACCAATCACCACAAGGGACAACTCTTTCTCACAAAACCCTAGTCCAAGCATGTATCAACCAACTCAAATGTTTCCAACAATGCTCAACCACAAATCTCACATAACAATGATACTCATGTTCTTTTCAAGTTCTTTACATAACCAATGGGCTTCAACAACTATGCTTATAAAACAAGGTTTAAACACAACTCTCAAACCAAAAAACCTTGAAGCATTCAACCAACCACTTTCGAAAAGGAAACCACAATCAATCCTTTTCACTCCAATGATATTTCAGAAATCAACCACCATAAACAATCAATAGGAGAATGTGCCCATACCTTTTTGATGCCAAGAAGTTGTCCACAAAATCTGCCACACTAAACACAACTTTCCTTTCCAATCTCAATAAGGGTTAGTGGACTTCAAATAATAATCACAAGATAAAGCATAACTCAATTTACACCTTTTTACTCCAACTTAATAAACACATCCACCAAAGTCCTTTTTAATAAAAACCCTTATCAAAAATAATAATCAATAAACCTCTCAAAAATTATTTTATAACAACTCCTTATTTCTCCTAAATCTTAATTCTCAATTTCATGAACATCAAATTAAATCAACAACTCATCCACCTTTGAAATAATAATCACAACCCTTATAAAAACAAAGTTTAATTAAAAACTTTAATTATTCCTAACCACCTTATAACTCCAACTTAGGGCTTAACAAAAATTAATTAGAGCAAAAATGTATTTACCTCCTCAAGGGGATTCGAACCCCCGACTTGCCCACACCACGAGCACCTTAGCCATGGCTAAGGTTGCCACATGAGCTAGCCGCTCGTTCGAAAGGGAAAGGCACAATGTGCCTTAAAACCTTTCCTCCCTTTTCGCAAATCAAAAGCGCTTCGAGCACTTTTCTTCCAACGCCTTCCGAACGTAGTCAAGGGGATTCGAAACCTTGACGTTTGTGTTGCCACACACCTTAGCCAAAAGCCAATTGCCAATGCGCCACTCTGCCCATGATGACTTTGGACTTTGACCAACCTTCGTTTATTCGTTGCTTCTGCTTTCTAAAATATTTTTGCACGAGCTCAATTCGGATGCTTAGCCAACGATTATTAACCACGAGCAAGGATTAGTTTATGAACCTTAGGTATCCCCTTTATATAGCCTCCTTATTATTTTCGATGACGTCGATGAAAATCTTGCATATTTAATTTTAAATTTAAATTTAAATTTTAAATAATTAAAATTTAAACTAAATATTAAAAATTAAATATCTCCATCACCGGGGCACCTTTTTCGATGAAACGAAAGGCCAACTTGGGTTTTAAGAAAAACCCAATTCAAATATGCCATCCATGGTTTTAAATAAAACCTTTTATTTTTCCTGCCTTGGTTTTCACAAAAACCCTGTATTTATCCATGCTTTCCAAAATATCATTTGGCCACCAAAACTCAATGTGATCCATGTGACATCAATGACAACATAAAATAACTCAAATTGCCAACAATATCCCCCTTTGTCATTGATGGCAACACCTCTAATGCAAAAACCATAATCACTGCAAAAACCATCTCTGAGAATCAAAGTTGCTCCCCTTGACTCAATACTCTCTATGGAGGCTGCTCCCCCTAACTCAATGCTCTCTTTGGAGGCTGCTCCCCCTAACTCAATGCTCTCCCCCTTACTCAAATCTCTCCCCCTTTGACATCAATGGCAAAAGGGACACCTATGGGGCTAAAATATATGACTCTTAAGCATAGCCCCCTCACCACCTTCTCTCTTGAGGTGATTAATTTTGGGGTGGGAGTACTTTTACTCCCATATTACATTGTTTCTTTCCTCTATCAACTTCCTTCCATGTTTTTCTGATATCCTTCTCTTGATCTTCTTGCCTTGAACCTGTTTGACCTTCTTGCCTTGAACTTGTTTGGAATTGAGTCCTACACCATTTTGCAATATGTCCAAAGTTATTGCAGTTAAAACACTTGATATTGTAGCCTTTGGATGGTGCCCATATCCTAAAATATTTCTTGAAATAATTTCCATATCCATTCCTTTCCTGAACCCTGTATTGTGAAGTTCTGTTTTCATGACCATTATGACCATGACTTCTGAATTGTGTAGCTCTAAAACCAAAACCATGTTGCTCATTTCCTTTGCACTGAGAAGCTCTATGACCAATCCTGTTACATGAGAAGCAATGTCCCTGAAAACCATACCTTCTTCCTTTGATGTTCCTTCTAGCAAAATCAAACTTCTTTGATCCATAGACCCTCGTAGTGTATAGCCCTGTGTCCAAATCCATTACAAGAAAAACAATGTCCTTGAAAAGCCCTTTGTTCATGCCTTGGTTCCTCATACCTTTCTTGACCATTATCCCTATGATCATCTTCAACTTGTGCATTGCATTCTTGAACTTTCTTTGTAGTATCTAAATCCTCTTCCTTAGTTTCTTCCTTGTTTTTCTCTTCAAGTATTTCTTTTCCTTTTGAACTTGATTCACCTATCTCAAAACAAGATCCAAACTGAATATTTGGAGCCATAGGAACTTTGGAACTTTCTTCATAACACTTAGGTGCTTCCTTGCTTTCATATTTTAGAACTTCCTTTCCTTTTGAGTGTGACTTTTCTTGGAAATAGGATACAACTTTAAAATAAGTTTCCACTCCTTTTTGAACCTTTTCATCTAATGTGTCATGTCTTGTCGTTATTACCCTTAGTTCTTCATTCATCCTTTCTTCTATTCTTTTTGCATTTTGAAGCTCTTATTTGAGATTACTGATTGTCTGTAGTAGTTCTTCTCTGATTTTGACATCTGTTCGAATCTTGTTTTCAAGATTCCTGTATTCTTCTTTTAGCCTTTTGACTTCTGATTTTTGTTTTCTTGGCTCATCCTCTTCTTTTTCTATTACCAAAAGTGAGACTTCTTTATCTTCATTGTCATTGATACTATTAAAATCTTCTATAGCAAACAAACTCTCAAGATTTCTTTGACCATGCTTATTTCCTTGATGTGTCATCTCATCTTCACTATCACTGAAACCATTGCAATATCCTGATCTGTGATCTCTTTGACCACACACAAAGCACTGTTCTCTTTCACCTTCTATTCCTAGGAATAGATGTTCTTCCTTTTCATCATCTGATTTGTCTCTATCACTATGATCCGAGCTATCACTTGCTTCTACAATGTAGTAAGATTTCTTTGCCTTACAAAAAATTTTCTTCTTCTCATACCTGTTTTGCTTGTATCTGTCATCTTTGTCATGCTTATGCTTTCCATATTCTTTTCTTCTGTGACCCTATTTTTCATCATCACTATTTTCTTCATGTGGACACTTGTATGCATAGTGACCAAGATCACCACACTTGTAGCATCTGACTTTCCTTATATCCCTAAAATTCCTTGAGTCCTTATTCCTTTTGATGAAGTTAGCTTCCTCATCATTATCTGAACCTCTACTTGTTTCTGAAACTTTCCCTTTCTCTTTTTCTGAAGCCTTGAATGCAATCTCTTTTATTGGAACCTGATGCTTACTTACCCTCATCTCATAAGCTGTGAGAGTTCCTTGCAATTCTTCCATTGTTAGCTTGTTGATATCCATTGTTTCTTCTATTGCTGAAACCTTAGCATCATATTTCATGGGAAGTGATCTCAAAACCTTTTGAGTAACTTCCGATTCTTTCATCTCAAATCCTAGACCTCTCATGGTGTTAGTAATCTCATCAACTCGAAGTAAAAACCTTGCAATATCTTCAGAATCTTCCATTTTCAATTCCTCAAATATTTTTCTATGAGTTTGTAGTTTTGCCAACTTTACCTTGGAATCTCCTTCATAAGTATTCCGCAACTTGGTCCACATATCATTAGCTGAATTACATACCATAACCTTTGCAAAATCTATCTCTCATAGCCCACTCAAAATACAATTCATTGCTCTTGCATTGATCTCAACCAATTTCCTGATAGTCTTATCTGCCTCGGGATCACCTTCAACCCTATACTCTTTTTCAACCATTTTCCATACCTCATATCCTTGTGATATCAAGTAGTTCTTCATCCTCATGCTCCAGAAAGCATAATTGTTACCATCAAATAGTGGAGCCTTATTTGTAGATGATCCATTCTGTGAAGCCATCTGTGTTCTTGTAGAATCTGCCCTCAAGTTGTTAGCTTTTCTGAAGGAACCCACTCTGATACCAATTGAAGAACACAAGCTTATACTGAGAGGGGGGTGAACAATATAAGACCACTTTTTACTTTCTTTCCAAACCAATATCAATTAATGTCCTTAATTGCAATAACCAAATATAGCAGTGTGCATTAATAACTCAGATAGCAATAGTAAGCAAGAGCACAAGTCACCATACACAATTGAGACACAAGATTTAACGTGGTTCCCCCAATGTGGGGTACTCCACAAGATAATCTCCTTATAATATTTCACACAGAAATAAGGATCCTTATCCAATACAATGATTTCTTTGATCTACTCAAAGCTAGGCAATAACAAGCTCACACAGAACTTGTCCAAATCTGCATAACAAGCTCACACAGAACTTGTCCAAAATTGCTCAACAAGCTCACACAGAACTTGTCCAAATTTCTTTGATCTGCTCAAAGCTAGGAAATAACAAGCTCACACAGAACTTGTCCAAATCTGCATAACAAGCTCACATAGAACTTGTCCAAAACTGCTCAACAAGCTCACACAGAACTTGTCCAAATCTGCTCAACAAGCTCACAAAGAACTTGCTCAAATCTACTCCAACAAGCTCACTAAGAACTTGTCCAAATCTACTCTAGCAAGCTCACCAAGAACTTGCTCAAATATGCTCAAAAGCTCACTAAAACCCATCCCAATCCAATCTAAACTCAAAACTATCCAAAACTTTCAAAGGCTCAATCAATCAACACAAATACCACAAATCTATCCAGAAATCTATCCCAAAGGCCTTCTCAAAGGCTCAATCAATCATGCTCAAGTAGTACTCAAATCTCATCCACAAATCTATGAAGGCAAGGCTCAAAGATGAACTCAACAATGAATGGCAATGCACTCTACAATGGATGACAACAATGATCTCAACTCAACTCAAGTCAACTCATAGAAGCATAAAGAGAATTGTTAGAGACTCAATATGTTCTAAGCTCAATCTCAACTCAAATCAGAATTATAGAATAGTTTGTTTCATGGGACTTGAACAATCACCTCACACAATCACTTGACTAGGCTCAATCAACTCAACTCAACCAATCACCACAAGGGACAACTCTTTCTCACAAAACCCTAGTCCAAGCATGTATCAACCAACTCAAATGTTTCCAACAATGCTCAACCACAAATCTCACATAACAATGATACTCATGTTCTTTTCAAGTTCTTTACATAACCAATGGGCTTCAACAACTATGCTTATAAAACAAGGTTTAAACACAACTCTCAAACCAGAAAACCTTGAAGCATTCAACCAACCACTTTCGAAAAGGAAACCACAATCAATCCTTTTCACTCCAATGATATTTCAGAAATCAACCACCATAAACAATCAATAGGAGAATGTGCCCATACCTTTTTGATGCCAAGAAGTTGTCCACAAAATCTGCCACACTAAACACAACTTTCCTTTCCAATCTCAATAAGGGTTAGTGGACTTCAAATAATAATCACAAGATAAAGCATAACTCAATTTACACCTTTTTACTCCAACTTAATAAACACATCCACCAAAGTCCTTTTTAATAAAAACCCTTATCAAAAATAATAATCAATAAACCTCTCAAAAATTATTTTATAACAACTCCTTATTTCTCCTAAATCTTAATTCTCAATTTCATGAACATCAAATTAAATCAACAACTCATCCACCTTTGAAATAATAATCACAACCCTTATAAAAACAAAGTTTAATTAAAAACTTTAATTATTCCTAACCACCTTATAACTCCAACTTAGGGCTTAACAAAATTAATTAGAGCAAAAACGTATTTACCTCCTCAAGGGGATTCGAACCCCCGACTTGCCCACACCGCGAGCGCCTTAGCCATGGCTAAGGTTGCCACACGAGCTAGCCGCTCATTCAAAAGGGAAAGGCACAACGTGCCTTAAAACCTTTCCTCCCTTTTCGCAAATCAAAAGTGCTTTGAGCGCTTTTCTTCCAACGCCTTTCGAACGTAGTCAAGGGGATTTGAAACCTTGACGTTTGTGCTGCCACACACCTTAGCCAAAATCCAATTGCCAATGCGCCACTCTGCCCATGATGACTTTGGACTTCGACCAACCTTCGTTTATTCGTTGCTTCTGCTTTCTAAAAGATTTTCGCACGAGCTCAATTCGGATGCTTAGCCAACGATTATTAACCACGAGCAAGGATTAGTTTATGAACCTTAGGTATCCCCTTTATATAGCCTCCTTATTATTTTTGATGACGTCGACAGAAATCTTGCATATTTAATTTTAATTTTAAATTTAATTTAATTTTAAATAATTAAAATTTAAACTAAATATTAAAAATTAAATATCTCCATCACCGGGGCACCTTTTTCGATGAAACGAAAGGCCAACTTGGGTTTTAAGAAAAACCCAGTTCAAATATGCCATCCATGGTTTTAAATAAAACCTTTTATTTTGCCTCTTCCTTGGTTTTCACAAAAACCCTGTATTTATCCATGCTTTCCAAAATATCATTTGGCCACCAAAACTCAATGTGATCCATGTGACATCAATGACAACATAAAATAACTCAAATTGCCAACATTATTATTATGGCATAAGATCAAATAACCTTGAGCAACTGAATAATCACCCTTAGTAGTGTTGTTCCATCCAAAACAAACTTTATCATGGGACCAAGAGAGAGATGTCATATGAAGGATGCACTGGATATCTTGTCTTTGCCTTTATGGGATTTGAGTAGTCTAGTCCTCAATAGGCATCCAATATCTACCAACCTCTGAATTACCAATATGGTACCAACAGTAATTAGCCACCTTTATCTAGTTGGCTTGGTGAAGCTCATCCATACAAGGCCTCAAATCGAGAAATTGAGTTATCAAAGGCTTGTGACCATCCCAAGAATCTATCCAATTTTTTTTTGTTGACCATTATGGATGATCCAAAATAATTTTTTCTTTATCAAATCCTCACCAATCTTAAGGACTGCTAAAATAGGAGAATATTTAGAAGGCAATTGATAGTGAACAAGGTCTTCAGGACTTTTGTTCTCAGCATATTTAGCATAGATATTCTTGGCCCAAAGAGCATTGGGGTTATGTAAAATCCTCCAATATAATTTAGCAACTAAAAATTTGTTGTTATTAATAGTAGACCGAAATCCTAAACCCCCTTCATTCTTAGGAATACATAAAGTGTTCCATTTCACCAAGGCCCATTTTCTTTTCTCTTTAGTACCACTCTAGAGGAACCGATGACTGAATTGATCCAATTCTCGAAGAACAACCTTTGGGATATTCAACACGGTAGAAACATAAATAGGAATATCCTGAAGGACTAATTTTACCAAGGTGATTCTACCCTCAGAAGAAAGTCACCTATTGGTCCACTTTCCAATTTTTTTCTTGACTTTGTCCAACAACCAATTCTAATATTTTTTTCTTTCTTCAAATATTGATGGAAATACCTAAATAAGTGATTGGAAGGGAAGTCTTTTTATATATTAATTTATCCAAGACCATGGATTCTTTTCTGGTAGAGTAGTAAAATAAAATGAATTTAGATTTATCTTCATTGATCAATTGCCCGATAACCTTATAAAAATAGCTAATGATTTGCTTAATAGTAGAAGCTTCCTTAACTGTAGCTTTACCTAAAATAGTAGAGTCATCAAAGAATTGAAGATGAGAGATAGGTCTAGCTCCATGAGCAATGGTAACTCCCTCAAGGGTTTTGTCTTCTGTCTTTTTGGTTATAGCCCTACCTAAGCATTCAACAATAATGATGAATAAATAAGGGGATAGGTAGTCACCTTGCCTAATACCTCTAGAAGATGGGAACAACTGAGAAGGCCTGCCATTGATAAGAACTAAGTAGGAAAATAAAGAGATACATCCTATAATCTAATCCATCCAATCTTGAGGGAAACCAAATTGCCTCAACACTTTGATAAGGAAGTGCCAATCCACTTTATCATAAGCTTTGGATAAGTCTAATCGAATGAACATGGAAGGAGATTTTTGTATATCCATGGAATGGATGGCTTCTTGAGTAAGAACTATCTCATCAACTATTTGACACCCTTCCACATAACCCCCTTGTTCAGGAAAAATAATCTTATGCAAAAGAGGCTTCAACATTTTTGCCATGATCTTAGTAATGATTTTGAGAAGAACATTACATAAAGCAATAGGTATAAAAGCTAAGATATGTTCAGTCTCTTGAGCTTTTGGAACATGAGTAATATAAGTTTTATTGATAACCTTCAAAAATTCTTTGGATTTCCTGGCTTCTTCCACCACCTCTAATAAATTAGCATGAAGGATATCCCATAACTCTTGGTAGAGCTCAATGGAAAAACCATCAGGGCCTAGGGTATTCCCTTTTTTGCATTTTAAAAACTAAAATTTGAAGCTCATTGATAGTAATAGGAGCAGTCAAAATAGAGTTCTCCTCAGAAGTGATAAGAGAAGGGATTGCTTGAAGAACATTTTGTTGAGAATCCAAGTCAAGAGGAGTAGCAGTAAAAATATTGGAAAAATAATTGACAATAATAGAGTTCATGCCATCCCAAGTGTAGACAATATCTCCAAAATCTGATTTCAGGGAAGAAATAAAGTTGTGAGATCTTCGAGCTAGAAGAAATTTGTGGAAGAAATTTGTGTTTTGATCACCTTCTTTAAGCCATTGAATTCTAGATTTGAGCCATTGAAGGATATTTTTGCATATCCATGAAATGGATGGCTTCCTGAGCAAGATATCTCATCAACTATTTTATGTCCTTCCACATAACCCTCTTGTTCAAGGGAAATTATCTTATGCAAAAGAGGCTTCAACCTTTCTACCATGATCTTAGTAATGATTTTGAGAAGAACATTACATAAAGCAATAAGTATAAAAGTTGAGATATGTTCAACCTCTTGAGCTTTTGGAACAAGAGTAATATAAGTTTTATTGATAACCTTCAAATTTTATTTGGCTTTCCTGGCTTCTTCCACCACCTCTAATAAATCAGCATGAAGGATATCCCAAAACTCTTGGTAGAACTCAATGGGAAAACCATAAGGACCTGGGGTTTTCTCTTTTTACATTTTAAAAACTACTTGTTGAAGCTCATTCATAGTAACAAGAGCAGTCAAAATATAGTTCTCCTCAGAAGTGATAAGAGAAGGGATTGCTTGAAGAAAATTTTATTGAGAAGTCGAGTTAAGAGGAGTAGTAGTAAAAATATTAGAAAAGTAATTGAGAACAATAGAGTTCATTCCATCCCAAGTGTAGACAACATCTCCAGAATCTGATTTTAGGGAAGAAATAAAGTTGTGAGATCTTCGAGCTAGAAGAAATTTGTGTTTCGATCACATTCTTTGAGCCATTGAATTCTAGATTTTTTCTTCCATAAGAGTTATTCTCTTTTTTTCCATTCCTCTAACTGAGTTGTGAGTTTAATTTCATCTGCACTTGTACTCTTTGTGAGGCCATATAAATGGATTTTCTTCTTCAATTTTCATATTTTTTTTATGAACATCGCCAAACTCCTTCTAGTTCCAAGTCTTGATTTTGGAATTTATGTATTGCAATATTTTGGCAAAACATAACATCTTAGTCCCATACCTAGGTTTACCTTCCTTCCATCATTGTTTCATTTGAGGTTTAAAGGAACCGTCTCTAAGCCACATTAACTAAAATTGAAAAGGAGAGAAACACATATTGGTTTTCCACATTTCCACCATGACAGGCCAATGATCCAAACCAACATTGTTAAGAGTCTTCACTTAATGTGACCATGGATTTAGAAATTATCAGAGAGCAAGAACCTATCCAATCTCTCCATTATACAAGCTAAGCCTTACCTTCTATTAGACCAAGTCATAAGGCCATTATCTGGTTGGATGTCCACAAGATGGAGGTTGTAATATATTCGCTCATGAGGTTAGTGCTCCTATCTAAATTTCTATTTCCCCCTATTTTCTCATCTAGAGAGAGGATGGTATTGAAATCTTCTTCGATCAAGATCCAAGATTTAGGAAAATGAGAGATAATATAAGTAATATTCTTCCACTATCTTATTTTTTCCTCCAAATTAGTCGAAGCATAAATAGTAATGTAGAGCATAATTTGGTTGGAATGTCTACTTTGAATAGCTATAGCCAAAATATCCCAACTACCAACCATATGGTGAATAACTACCTCTTTTGGGTCCCAAAGGCAAGCAATGCCACAAGAAGTCCCCTAGGAACTGAGGGAAACCACTTTTTCAGCTCACCAAATTTTACGAGCAATTGATTCCATATTATTTATTGACATCTTTGTTTCTTGAAGGAAAATAAGATGTGGATGATTTATCTGAATCATTATTCTAATTTCATTTTGTTTTGAAAGACTCCCTTTGAGTCTTCCAATATTCCAAGTGATGGTCTTCATTAATACTAGGGCTAAAAAAGCTAGGAAGGGCATTAATCTTACCTTCCTCTACAAGATTTTTACCTTCTTTTACCATATGATATTGATTAGTCTTGAGACCTGTCTTTTAATTAGAATCCATCTTCAATTTTTTTCCTTGTTTCTTGACTTACTCCAATTGAATCTGAGATGGCTTCTAGCCTTGAAGAATGCTTGTACACAGTCAAAATGTTACCAGAAGGTTCAAAAAAGTCTATATTGGGACCTGTATTATTTGAAGTTTTAACATTTAAAAGATTGTTTTTCTTGTGAATATTTTCTCCCTTTTTTTCTGTTGAAAACCTTTGATTTATTGGTTTATCTCTGAGTTGTTCCATTTATCTTTAAATTATGTTTCTAAGATTTTTGTTTCCATTATTTTCTCTTCCTCAATTGGGACCTCGTCTGTGGAAAGAATTTCAAACATATTAGCAGATAACTTTGATTGATCCTTCACAACTGGTTTTTTCTTAGTGTTCTTCTTCTTAGGCATTTGGAAACCTGCTGAATTTATATCTTCTTTCTTTTGATCTGGAATTTTATTTGGGCAAACACTAGCCAAATGACCATATTCATGGAAAATTCTACAATGAAAAGGAATTTTCTCATAGTCCACTACTTGCTTCCAAGTGTCCTCCCCAAATTGTAAAGTGATATTTTTAGGTATGGGTTTGTCAAAATCCATTAAAACACAAATTAGAGCATAAATAATATGTTCAAATTTTTTAGTACAATAAACAATCATCATAAATGTTCCTAAAGAGTTTCCAATTGAAGAAAAAATAGTTGGATTCTAGAATTCAATTGGGAGGCCAAAGAGTCTAACCCACACGGGACCTGTAGAAGGCATCTCTTCTTTGGCTTTAAATTTTGTATGTCAAGGCTTCATGAAAAGCCCTGTCCTTCTAAAGAACCAAGGGACCCCTTGAAAATTTTTCTCTCTATCTTCATTATTAGAAAATAAAATAAGAAAATAACCATTTGGATAAATAGATATTTGTAACTCATCTTTAGTTTTCCAGCTTTTTGTATCCCAGACTTTGAAAGCAGATAGGCTCGAACGAAAACCCACAAAACAAAAAATTAGTCCTCTTTTTTCTAGATCTTCAATGCCAGTATAAATGTTGCCCATATCAAGCTTAACAATAGGAGTTCCATCAGCTACTTTAATACATCTTGACTTTGTTTTCTTGGGATCAATCTTAGGTATTCTTAGAGGTTTACGGGAAGCCCTAAGATTAATATTAGCATTAGACTGAGGTTGTCCACCATAGAGGGCATCCCTAAAGTTCATTTTTAGGGCTGATTCTTTGAAATTCTTACCTTTGATAGGGGTTTCCATAGTAGATTTATTTTGTGGGTGCAACTTAGCACCAGATTCACTTAATATCTGAGCCATTTTTGATTAGCTACTTGAAACTTGTTTCATGATCTCTTTAATTCATGCCCTAGACGCCATGGAAAGGTATGATCTTCACTTTTCTTTTGTGCAACAAATTGGAAGTCATTATCACTCAAGTTCACAGCATAAATATCTATTGAAAGATAGATTTCTAATCCATATTGGATCCCTTGCAACATTTCTTGCTAAAATATTGAGCATAAACCATAAAAATATTGGCCACTAGGGCTCAAAGACCTCGAAAACCAACCTCTAGAGTTGCTTGCACTTAACCCAAATGAAACCCTTACACAATCATTTACCAGAATATAGTTCACACATAGGGATGCACTATGATCCATGTTACTCCAAATGATCTAAAAATTGGTGGAGATGTTATAGGGTTTTTTAGGCATCTACCCTTAAAATTTTAGCTCAATTCGAGTCTAGATGAGTGAAATATGGTTGAAACAAGTTCAAAAGTTTGGGTAGTCCTGTGAAAAACGTCCCTCATAAATTTTCCCCACTTATAATGATATTTAGAATCACATTGGGTTCATTTTGTCTAGATATTTACTTCTCAAGGTTTGTCTCCACAATCCCCTAGCATTCTTAAAACACCTTTATACCAACTTGGCTCCCAAATCCATATTGAACACATCCAAGGTTTTAAATCCCAAACTTCCTTTAGATTTAGGGAAAAAAACCTCTCACAAACTCACCAAAGCAAACTTGTGAGTCATAGTGTTGCTCATCCACAAGAAAGACCAAAAAAGAGCAATCATTTTCTTCGCTATAGTTGTAGGTACTTTTAAGAAGGAGAACAAATATGCCAATACTACTTGTAAAATTGATTGGATTACAATAATGTGCTCTATAAAATTTAATTACTTTCTCTTACATGAGTTGAGGCAACCTCCAATTCTACTTTATAAAGGTTTCCATAGTGTATTAACCATCCTTCCCTTAAATAATGGAACTCCTAGCTAGGTGCTAGGGAAGGTTATTCACTAGAACCCTAACTCTTTTACTTTTACATTTTACCTAGTTCCAAAGGAACATTAAAAATAAAACTTTTGATTTTTTTGAGTTGATTTTCTATCTCGATGCTCTTTCAAAATGTTTCAAAAGAGCCTTCATATTTCTAACTTCCTAGAGATATGCCTCACTATTCATCCATAGGGCTAATTTATTTAAGATCACACCAATGAATTCACGTCTAATACCTTATAAAAAAAGGAGTTTCAATCCCCTTAACCTCCTTATTTGGGTATATTTATCAGATTATCTCTACTAAATGGTTCTGCTCTTTGGAATGGTTTAAAAAAATCTATTGATCTTATGATTAAAATTTTAAGAAGGGTGGTGGGAACTAGAGAAAAAAATTCTATTTGGATAACTACTTGGTGTGATAAAATACCACTCAATTTAGATCCAATTTTGAAATCTTGGATGAGATTGCTTGAAGACAAATATGGTGATAGTGCTTCAAAAATTTTATACAAGGATCGAATGGAAGATACAAATGGAAAGAATATTTTTTTACAAGTATACAAGGCATTGATTCTAGGAGGCAATTGAGTAGAAATATAACAACAATGATTATTCCAAGGGGAGCCAAGGATAAATTGATATGGGAGTTGAATAGCACAATATAATACACAACAAGAAGTGGATATAATGTACAACACCAACAAAATAATAATGTCACCAGAATATGGAGAGATAATTGAGATAGCCCAAGCATTCCTAAAGTCTAAATGTTTGTTTGGCTAGTAGGACATAGAAGAATTTTATCATGGGATAACCTTATGAAAAAGGGGTTTTCATGGCCCCTCTCAATGTGTTTTTTGTAAAAATGAGGAGACTATAAACCATATCTTGGGACATTGCTCAATAGTCTAGAATTTATGGCAATGGATTCTTAATATGTTTGGTAAATTCATGGTGATGAATAACAGAATTGAAGATTGGTTAAAGCAATGGCAAAGCACTTATAAAAGTTAGGCTTTACGAACAATATGGGATATATCAAGATACAATACTTTGGATTATATGGCTAGAAAGGAATAGAAGAATATTTAAAGAAAATGAAATCAATTTATAGGTAATGAGAAAGAAGATATGGTTAGCCATAGAGGAGTATAAACCAACCCTATCAACTCACCCAATCCCTAATTTGGAAGTAGATAGCCTTTATAGATGGAGTCAAGTCATTAAATGGAATTATGATATTGGGTACAAGAGAAGAAAAAAGAAGGCAATGAATATAAAGTGGAAACCACCAGATGTGGAGTGGGTTAAATTGAATTTTTACGGATCATCTAAAGGAAATACAGGACTAGCAGGAGGAGGAATAATTAGAAATGGTAGAGGAGAGATTTTGTCTCATTATGCTTTCAATAGTGGATTTAAGACAAATAATGAAGTTGAAGCTTGGGCGGCTTTAGAAGGGTTAAAAATATGAAAACAAATGAAATGGAATAGATTATGGATGAAAGGTGATTCTCTCATAGTTATAAATACAATTTTGAGGAAAGTAAAGGCTCCATAGAACATATAAGAGATAATTATGGAAATTCAAAATCTTGCTAAAGAGTTTGAAGAAATCGAGTTTACATATATTTTAAGGGAAGGAAAAAAATGTGTAGATAAGCTATCCAATAGAGGGGTTTTGATTGAGAATTGTGAAGTTAAATTCTCCTTTCCATGGTTAGAGGAAGTAGTAAGTTTAGTTGAAGCTGACAAGAAAATATTGATTGCCTGAATCAATTAATGATTAAGATTTACTTTAATGTTTTCCATTGGTAATATCTGCTTTATTTTGTAAAAATAATGTATTATGATATAGACTATTTATTAAAATTTTTGTGGTTGCACTTGTGTTTTAGGAAGGAAACTAGCAATCCATATTTGGTAAAATGGACTACGATAGTGCAATGTTTTGAAAATATTACTCTACTAAGATTCAAGGCATAGATAGTAGAGGTGAATTTTTGGCATTGTGAATGCTGCTATAGAAAAATGTCAAGAAATATGCTATATTATGAAATAATTGTATTCATACATAAAATTGAAAAGATCCAAAAAATGAAAATCAAGAATTCAAATATTTATGTAAAATGATGTAGGTTTCTAGCTATAACATATCAATTGAGATGAGAAGTGTATCTATTTGTAAACTCTCAAGCTCTAAAGAAGAGAGTTGTAATTTATCAAGGATGGGGAGCCTAAGTACAACCCCTTATTATACAGTACAAAAAACCTCCTAATTTGGGTCAGCTCCTTACTAATGGATGCTAATCTAACTACTCTAATACAAAAACTAAAAAATGGGTAGGTAAGGATGCGAGAAATTAAAATAAATGAAATAAAATTAAAATATGGATAGAGACCATAGCAAGGCTAGTATGTTATAAGTTATGTCATTCAAAGTAGACTAAATAGCATCAATCTATGTTTATCTCATGTATGCATTCAACAAAAAAGATGACTAATAAGCAAATGTAAGGGCATCACCATAAACACATATATACAAAGAGAGGTTCGACCAATTGGGATACAGTCTTGTAAGACGACTAAGAATAGTTTTCCATTAATAAAAGAATTAATATTAGAGCTTGAGAGTGTAGCTTTAATATTTGTCAAAATGGCCAAAATATATTTACAATGAGCCCAAGGCTCCTATTTATAGCAAGGGATTTACCCCTTTCACCATGATTAAAAATTTTCTACAATCACTTTTTATAGAAAAATGACAAAGATGTCACTTTTAGGCTTCAATTCTCTATCAACCTCAATGTCATCAATTTGGTGGATTCAAATGGATCATTGGTTCGATAAAACATAAGTCTAATAAATCATTGATTATTTGACTTGGCTTATTTTTTTACACCACTACTTGGATGTTGTAAGATTAGTAGTGATCCCTAAAATTGTTGACTCCTTGTTCCACTTAAGGCTCATTGTTGCCCATTACTAGCTTCTTCTACAAGACATTTGTTATTGTTAAAAGTAATATCTCATACTACACTTCTAAGGACTTGTAGTGATGCCAAGCCTAGTTGGCAAAGGACCCCAAATTGCCTTATACATTGGGTTGCAAAGCCATAAAAACTTCAAAATTATGCATAGGCATTCACTTAGGTAATAAAATCTAAAATTTATTCCATTCCCACATCAAATTAAATATTGATGCTCTCAAGTTAGGTCATTTCTATCATAATATTATCAAATTCTTCTTAAGGTAGCTCCTCAAACTTAGAGATAGCCTTCACCTCCTCCAATAAAACCTCGATTTGAGAAATGGTGTCAAGGGCATTGGTTATTGCATCAATAGGAGAAGCATCATCTACTTGAGAAACCATCTTCTTTTCTTCATTCAACTTGGTGTATTCCTCTTCAAACATAATGGTCCCTTCACTTATGAGAGGGTTAGGAAGTCCTCCCTAGACTAGTTGGGAAATATACCCCTTAAGATTCTTGACAACTACCTTCAAGTCATCATAGGAGGCTTTGCAAGTGGTTAGGATTTATTACTTTGATGACATACTCATAAGCCCCATCTAAATGACCTACTTAGTTGGAAGTTCTAATTGTTTCAGTTGTTCATCGATGGATTTGTTGGTTTACCTCATAATTTGCATGTGGTTGGTTTTTGAGGTAAACTCTAACTCCATGTTATTGATGGTAGATAAGGTCTTCAACAATAAGGCATTACATGTTTGGATATGCTACAAATAGATTTTGGCATGCTTATCTTCATATAGAATATTGCACCAAATACCATAAATAATTTTTACCATTGAGACCTTAAACTTGATGGAATCAATATCTGCTTTTAAGATCTTATCAAGCTATTTAAGCTAAGAGATCGTATTGTCCTTTTGTCTTAGGGTTTGATCCCTTTTTGCCTACCACTTTAGTTAATCTTGTTTGAGTTACACTACTTGTTGCTTCTAGTCGTCCTATCATTTTACAAGGCTTTTAGCTTTGCATGTAGCTTTTTTTTCTCCTCCTCACTTTCATATGCCTTCATTTTAGCCGCTCTAGTACCACAAGTTGTTTATTCTACTTAGAGTATGTATAATTTTCACTAGCCAACCTCAAGTAGTTGTATGACATGGCCAAGTTTACCTGTTCTAAAAATTAGATGAGGCTTATGTGGTCTACCCTCTATAAGTCAATCCTTGACAACCTAGCCATGTAAGCTAAGGACACAAAGGCAAGGCGACTTGTGTTAGTGGGATGTGCTTCTATAAACAATATTATTTTTACCCCTATCTGCCACCTATGTCCTGAAGGTAGGCATCCCTTCCATAGTGAGAAAGTCACCTACCAAAAATTGGTCAATGGATTGCTAAGTGTAACAACTCAATTTTAGCCACATCAACTATCTTTATTTTTAGCTTAGGTCTTAGGTTAAGGTAGTAGACCCTTGAGCATTAGGGTTAGGGTTAATATTGATTTAGTCTATAAATAGGAAGAATTATGTTATAGTTAGAAGTGTCTTTCATATTCGAATCTTAGTCACCTCTATTGCACATATGAGACTTTGCCCTCTCTAAGTTCCTAGGATTTGTATTGATTTAAATTTAGAATTTGATTACTTGCACTTTTGATTTTTTGACATTGAATATGAACTTTTTGTTATTGGTATATGTTTTTTATTGTGCATTATTGAATTGTTATTGCCATCATTATACTTATTGAAATTGTTTTAATACAAGGGGTATCAAAAAATCAATTGTGGCTTCCTATGGTGGTGAAAATTTATGGACGAAGGCCATGCAAACCATTTCAAAACCTCTATCGAACAATTCTACTTCTTGCCTCCTAGTAAATTTTCATCTATTTTTTTGACCCATATTTTAGTGCATTTTTCTTCTATAATTTTATGAGTTTGTCTTTGTTACTCATTTTTTTAAAACTTGATATCAACAAATTATTAAGTGTGGCTAGGCTTTTATGATAAACTTATCTTGTTGTGATTGTATTTCTGAGCCAATAAAAACAAGGGTTCTAGAAATACTTTTTTGGAAATTAGGTGTGCCAAGACACTTATGAGAGATCAATCCTATTGCAATCGTCTCTTCAAGCTAATAAAAATAAAGGGTATTTTTCATAATATATTTTTAGAAGTGCTCCAAAGATTTTGTTCAAATTTTGATAATTTTTCCTAATGTATGAATGAACCCATTGCTCCTATTAATTGGTTCTAAATCAACTATTGATCATAGTGCATTGGTCATCCAGAGGATGTGAACATGAGTAGAAAGAAGTGCCAACCCAAAAATCCTAGTAAGCATCACGACACTCATCCAAATATCAATGTTTTGACTAACATATTTTCTCTTGCTTAAACACCATGGCTTCACCTTCTCCCAACATCACTCCTTCCTATCCTCATCCCAATAACCCCCTCTTGCCACTCATTTTACCCCACCAATTGGAAATCATATTCTTGATACTATTGGTTTTGGTCTACATACCTATCTTGAAAAACAATAAATTATGGCTAATTCCATTGCTATCTCTCAAAATGAAATTAAGGTTACCTTAGTTGACATCCAAAGCTTCCTAAAGTATCATCTACTATACATTCCCTTGACCAAGAGTCTCAAAAAGTTATTGGGAGGCAACCATTGAGCATGCAACACACACCATATACAAAAGATACAAGTATTCTTTAGTAGCTGCCATCTGATCACAATAATCAAATTTCCTATTGTAGTCACATGACTCATGCTATTGGCGGTTCTCTTCCAAGTATGGGTGGTTATATCTTAAGATTTATTTGTTATCTATATTCCTTTATAGGAGGCGCTTCTAATTTCCTTTATTGGCCTCATGATGGTACTACTCCACACATTGGCATCCCCACCTTTGAGGGTACCAATCCATGTGGGTGGCTAGCCAAGATGGATAGCATCATCCATCTGCACCATGTTCCTAAAGAAGGACATATCACATTAGTTGCTACTAAGTTGGGAACCCATACTCATTAATGATTATTGTGGGAAATTTTCCAACTAGGGACCTCTCTTTTTTGGATTTATTTTAAAATATGATTCCTTTGAGGGTTTGACAAAGGACCATCCATCTCATATGTGGTCCCTTTTATGCAAATCAAACAAACAAGAATGGTTGAGAAGTATTGCATAGACTTCACAAGTCTTCTCAACTACACCTACCTACCAAATCCATAAAAAATGGTCTAAGCCTTTTGCCATGGTCTTAAGGATAAAATTTGATGGAAAGTCAACATGCCTAACCCCTATACTATTAAGGATGCTTAATGTATAGCTTTGGTGATAGAACAAAAGCACCAAGAGCCTAGTCCTCAACCTTGAAATCACTTCAACCCTCGATGTCTTTACTTTAATAACCAACACTCCCTAGGATTTTTTTGTTTTAAATATCATTCTCAACATCCCCAAGATTAGACCTATGAAGCACATTAGATTTTTCAAGTGGAAGATGAAGTAATAGTAACAAAAAATGAATATTCATCGTAGTAGGAGCAACCAATTTAAGTAGATGAGGTTGAGTATGAGGATGATACCATGGCTATTTCTACTTATGTCCTTATGGGAATCCAAGATCAGTGTACCATCAAGGTCCAAGGATTCATCAAATGTCAATGCATCAATATGTTGATTGATTCAAGTAGCATACATAACTTTTTTAATAGTAAGACAACAAAATATTTGGGCTTGTATATGAATTCTTCAAATCATGAAAAACGTTGAGTATGGATTGCACATGGGGGTAACACTTAGTGTGTGGGTTAAATATCCAAGGTTAACATCTAGATGGGGGATTATACTTGGTTGGGCAATATCTTTTCCATAAATATAGATAGTGCAAATATCATGGAGCACAATGGCTATGTCAGCTTGGTGATGTTACTATTAATTTGAAATGATTATATGTCAAGTGGAAAAAGAAAGCAAGGGTCATTTGTCTCCAAGGAATCCAACATTCTCCCTCCAAGGTGGTTAGTTTCCATGGTATGGAAAATATCTTGAAGAAATGGGGTTGTGGATTCTTTACCTAAATCAATTGCTTGAAAGTTTAGTTTAGTGATTTCTCACTATATTTGGGTGGAGTAAGGCCATTCGACCCCTTTTTGAAATATGGAAGTTTTAGCTTTTGAATATTTAATACATAATATAAATCACCATAGGAAAATAATCACATGATCTAATATAATGAAGTTGCAATATAATGAATCAAATAATAACTCATAAACAATAATACTCACAAAATAATTATATAAACATGCTCACAATATTATACACGAAAATACTAAAAAATATTATTGAATGAAAGTCTACTAGTGCAAGCATAAATATTTGCATGTTCGATTGTCAATTACAATGCTTTGTCATAAATATATATAATTGCATGTGACTCTTCATATGTTGCACTCTTGACCATCACTCTTCTTAAAAAAACTTCACTTTCCTATTATAAGGACACATGTGCACACTTACATATTAGATACTAGTGCACATTTACACTCATAACACTTGCACACATATTTACATGACACTTGTGCATTTCCTCTACATTATTAAATTACATAAATTATTAACTCATTCACTAATCTAAGACACAACCCTAATATAGTATTTACAATAATATACCAAGGTGGTACATTGTCATGTACCAGATAATGTAATATTCTCCAACACCTCCCTGTATTACATTATTTGGTTATTTAAGACTTAGTCTTCAATCATGGTCTTCATCCTCATGATCTTGGGACTTGTGCTTCCTATGTTCTTATTTTCCCTTATGAATTTTTTGATCTTCTTTTTCTCCTTGCTTTTCCTTGTCTTTGGATTCAGATTTCCTATTGTCCTTGATGTGATTCCTTCTCTTCCTCTTTCTTCTTTTATTTTTCTGCAATTTTATTTGTGATATATATGATGATATACCTTCTAAGCATTCAATTAGTAAGTCATCACAATAATATAGCTTTGATCTCAATGATTCCTCATATGTTTCATTATTTTTCTCAACTTGTCTCTTCCTTTGAAAATCTCAAAACTAATTAATGATAGATACATCACTAAACACTCTTCTGAAGAAAATATAATGGTGTTTTGAGAATCCCACCATGTCCTAAAAAGTTTTTCGTGAAGATAGCTTATAAGAGATGTGAAATTTCCTTCTTTTGCTTCTTTGAGAAACAAAGTCAATTTTTCTTTTAAATCATTAAACATTTATTTCTTTCCATCAAAGTCATTTATTAAGTTTTGAGAGTAAAACCTAAGTGCATGCAACATGTCTTCACTATCCTCATTAAATGCATTCTTAACCATTTTTTCTATGATATGTAAACCAATGACAAGAGTATATGTCCTTTGATGTTGACTACCTTCTGTCTCCCTAAGTGTTAATAATAATTCTAAAATTTCTAAATTTTCCCAAAATCTATGAAGTTGAATTTCTTAAGCCTCCCTAATTGATTAGAAACTAGAATATAAGAATTTTGTAAAATTAATATTCCTAAATTGGAAGTAGACTTCATCATCTCTCCAAAGCAAAATAATTTTCAAAAATTCTATGAGCTTTGAATTTAAAACAAGTTAAAAAAAATACTTTCAAAAGACTTTAATAATTAAATAACTTATCGCTATAACTACTTATTGTAGACACCTAAAACGCGTCATGTCGAGGGCGACTACTCATATGGACATGCTACAAGACCATATGGAAGATCTTGGATAGACTCCAAGATAGAGCAGTGGTTCTAACCACTCAATTTGGGCTCCTTGGCCTAATCAGTCTGAACCACAGCCCAGACCTATGGTTTACAGCTGAACCATGGCTGAGACCTATGGTTTACAGTCTAGACCATAGTTGTGACCTACGATCTTAACTGGAGTTCAGTTGGCCTTCAATCCGAGCCAAATCGGTTGGAACGACCATTTGATCTAGAAGAAGGTGGTTAATGGATGAAAGATTCTAGAGGCTTCCATTCCAACTATCCTAACCACCTCTTCTTGATCTTGGCTTCTCCAGGAAGCCACCCCTAATCCTAGGGCATCCTATAAATACCCCCTCCAAATGGGGAGAAGATATAGATGATTTGTATAGCGAAGCGCTAATGAATTATCGAGAGAGAGTTAATTGATCAAGCGAGCAGCGAAGCCCTATCAAATTGCATACTAAATTCATGCATTAGAGAAGGCCACTTTGCTATTCACCCAAAGATCAATTTGCCATGGAAGTTCTAGGAGCCTAGAAGAACCAAGAAATACAAATTCAAGCAAATGAAGGCCCATCATAGTGATTCAACCGCCAAACCTATCAGAAGGACACCGAAGGTGACCCTTGAACATCAATTGGACAAGGAGGTCAAGCCCACTACCCTTGGAATTGAGGGTAAGCCTATCAGAGTGCTAACCATGACTTTCAACCATGGTTTATAGTGCAGACCGCTCACCAGAGCTACGATTTATAGCAGAGGTATAACCACCTTCCTCTTTTCATTTATGTATGGTTAACTAGCTTAGATTAGTTGTTTTCATAGTTTAAATACATTTTAGCAGACTTATGATCGTAGAATTAGGTTAGATTAGCTTCTTTATGTTTATGCTTCAATTAGGATATTAATGGTTCTTTATGCACCTTTATTCCTTATTTTACACATTTAATCCATGCATAGTGTAGCTGCTACTTATATTTACGCTATTATATGAATCTTGATTCAATTTGCATAGCTTAGAAGCACTTTTCATGTTTTCTTGATTATGCATGTTTAATGGTGTCATTATGCAATTTACCTAAAAGGGCCTCATCATGAGAGGTTGCCTATATTTTTGACATTCTTGTGTTGTTTCTTGACCGTAGGGAACAGTTTCAAAGGAGAACCAACTATCAAGTTCCTTCCCCATCATGAAGAAGAGGGCACCTCCACCCTAGAGCAGTTCATGTCATCCTGAAAGGCATTTGGAAATCACACCTACCCTTGAGAGGGAAACAATTACACACTCCTATTGTAATATTGTATCAAAATGATTATCCCTAAGAGGGATGTACCTGTAATTTGATTTTGACTTCGAATACAATGGAATAAAGCGTATTTCTTCTTGATTCATTTGTTGTCAATTTCTTGTTCTTGTATGCATGTTATACTTTTATCAATTATTGCAATAGGACCCATTGGGTGTGAGCCTTTTTGGTGGTTATAGAAGGTGATCATGGTGGAACCCCACATTTTTAGGATCTGACTATGTTTTACTTGTTTTTGCACTTGTAGGTATAGACCGTAGCTATCAACTATGGGCCAACAACTGAACCGTAGGTACAAAGCATGGTTTACAATCAGAACCATAGATCAGACCTACGGTCTCCTACTGACAACATAGATAGTCAAGTTAGAATATCAAACAATGCAGGACTTGAGGTAGGTCCTATTTTCAAGCCTCTATTACTTTTTTGCTCTCTGTGTTTTTATAGTAAGTTTAATTCGAATGCAAATTAGGAAAAGAATTAAGAAAATGGTAAATCAATCATCCTAGTTTGCTTTCATATTTTGCTTCCAATAGAAAGGTGCTACTAGGAACAATGGACCTCTGATTGTAGTCCGCCCTAGGCTACAACATGCTTGATAGAGATGTGTGGATGGTTTGCATGTGTGAGGCCCAATTAGTGGCCATTTAGCATCGTAATGTGCATAGTCTTAAAGAGCATCTAGAATAGCTTACATTTTTTGAATTTGAAATGTTCTTTCATTTGCATAGCATTTAGAAAATGAGCATGTATGCTATATGATGCATTTATTTTATGTACATTAAAAGGAACCACACACACCACTTGGCACTTAAACGCTAGTGAGTTGGGCTTGACATCCAACCACTAGTAGGGTTCAACGATGGTGGGCGTAACTTCCATCCGTTGGCCCAAATCCTATGAACCCTTGATATATAGACCAATACCGGATCCAAGAACCTTTCGTACCCTAGAAAATTTGCATGTATTCTCTTCGGAGGGTATAACGCTGACTAGGGGAAAATGGGTGAGGATCTGGGAGGACCTGTGCTCCTTGTCCGGGTGTGGGCTTCATTACCACACACGGGGGATTTACGCGACTTGGAGTTCATAGCCAAGTTGTCGAGCTACGAGCGTACAGGTGAAATCCATTAAACTGAGAATAAAATCCAACAAGTTTTGCAAAACATGATAAGAGTTTCTACACTGATACAACAAATCTTGAAAACACATCAAACAGTTTAGGACTCACTTTTAAAATTTAAAATGAGATAATCATTATTGTATACCTTGTTTGCTTAATAATAATACATTTAGACTCTAGGTACACAATGGTGGATACATGGGGTGGTCAGAAAAGGTCCAAAGCCAATGTCGATGACCAACCCCTAACCAATTCACAATAATACGTGTCAATTCCTCAACCACATGAGCGAACCGAACGTCGTTCGACTAGCATTCGAGGAGATAACTCGACACGAGGGGAGCCAGTAGAGAAAACCCTAGATAGAGGAGCTTCAGTACACTCCTCTAGGCATAGGATAGAATAGGAAACCTTCCAGCATGAGGGTGTTCCACTTGAGAGCCATTATCGAGACCGCAATGCACGCGCATCCATGGGATCGACCGAAGAGTTTGTTGTGCAGGGGACCAGGTTGGTGCCCCTACGTACTAAGTCCACTAGAGGATCTATGGCTCCACCTTCTGAGTATAGAAGGACTAGAGACCCACCCATTCAGGGGTAGGTAGACAGGCTCACTACAGAGCATAGGTCTAACCATACTCCCATGCATGGTCCACCATGCAAGATCACCATTGATATATCAAAGGTGGGAGATAATGGCACACCACCGCATGAGCGATGGTGGTCTAGGTAGCTAGAGGGTCTAGGTAGTGTTTTAGAGTAGCTAGGCTACAAGCCTTCCACTCCACCCACTCGAGCCCCGAGTGAGCATAGCGTGAGTGTCATCCACACTACTAGAGAACATGGGGAGGCTTCTAAGCGCCCTCATGTCACACACCCACTATCTACGCATGGTGGTTCATAGTATAGGACACATTAGGAGGCCAATGTCATCTTCATAGATAGAGGCAAAGGCACAACACATCAGTCCGATGGGTACAGAACCCACAAGGTCACTCATACAGAGCAGGGATACCAGAGGCCTCCCATGGCCGACCAGATCGATAGATCACATCGACTGGCATCAGAGTAGAAATGCCAACTCCTCCAAGATCAATTGGAGGATGCTCACCTAGAGAGGTAGCGTATTGAAGATGAAAATATTCAAGCGCAAAGGCTCATGCGATAGAGGTTATATGAGCAGTGCATGCATGAAGAGTGTATCCTTGCCCAGAAGGAACACGTGGAGCAGGAGGATAGGTTAGCTAGGGCTGGCCTATATCCTCAAGATGAGCATAGAGAGCATGTATATAGGAAGGCTTTATCTCAAGCTGATATGCATCAAGAGCATAGAGATGCTCGTACTCATGCTAGTGTCGAATAGAGGGAGCGGCCACCATCGCTCGATAATCAAAGGCAGAGGCAGCATGAAGCAGCAGTGGGAGATGGATACGAGCAAGAATATCTTGAGAGCTCCCGAGCTGAGGAGGAGGAAGAGCAATGACCTCCATATCATACAAGGAAGATAGTACCTCCTAAGCCACCTCCACATCAACTTAGGGAGGAGGAATTTCTATCTTCAGAGGCCTATAAGGCCTTAGCCGAGAAGATTAAAGCCATTGAGAGACAAGGCATGACTATTCAAAAGTTGACATTGAGGAAAATCCATAACGAGCCTTTGGATCCTTTGATGCCTACTCTAGCTTACCTTGAGCATTTTGATATGCCTAGGTTGGACAAGTTTAAGGGTGATGAAGATGCACAGGAACATGTCACGAGCTTTTTGGATGCTTGTTTTTAGATAGCAAGCAATGATGCATTATTGTTGCATACGTTCATCATGACACTTTCAGGGCCAGCCCGAGAGTGGTTTAATCAGCTAAAGAAACATAGCATAACTAGTTTTGAGCAATTAGATGATGCCTTTCTTGAATGCTATTCCTTTGGCATCAAGAAATAGGCCAATATTTTTGATCTAGTTGTGCTAGCTCAGCGTGACGATGAGCCAATAGAGCAATACAAAAAGATATGGAGGAGACTAATGGTGAAGTTGCCATTCCCTATTCCTACCATAGAGTTAACCCAAATTTTTATGAAGAGTTGTGCCAAGCACATCTCATTACTACTACAGCTACAATAGTATCCTACATTCGAAGAGGCTTTGGTGCAAGCCAAAGTGATTGAGGACATCAAGTTGTAGGAAGGCAACTTGAAGCTCAAAAATAGGAGAGAGGGACAAAAGAAGAGTGCCACAAAACAATAGGGCAAGCAGGCCCATGTAAATCAAGTGGTACTGAATCTCCAATGGGAGGACAAGGGGCAACAAAAATAGAATTATCAAGCCCAACCTCCCCATACGCAATATGACAAGCGCAACAACAATTATAAGGGCAAGAACAAATATCAATGCCCACCTCACCAGTTCACACCATTGAAGGAATCGCTGACATCAATTTTCCATCAGTTATGCGAGGCCAAGGCAATCAGATTTCCCGAAGTCAAGATGATAGACCCCAATCAACCCAAACCAAAGGGGTTCCAAGATGATCTATTTTGCATTTTTCATCAAATGAAAGGCCATGACATCGAGGTGTGTTGGTATTTCAAACACCTGGTGCAAAATATGATTGAAAAGGGTGAGCTTGTAGTGCCACACAACCCATAGGCACCCGATAATCAGAATATGGGGATTTACAAAAACCCCTTACCAAATCATGAGGTGCCTCGGAACAACGTTGGTCAAGTTAACCAGGTGCGAGTCGAACCACCTACCTAGGGGTTCATAGGCATGGTCAACATTGTCACTAGGCATGGGAGATATGAACAACAGAATCAACCTCATGCTCCCATTCAAATACAAGCCATGCCAAATCAATGATCGACACAAAATATTCTAGGCCCACCAACAAGACCGATGGTGACCATAAGGAGCAGGTTGGTCCAAAACCTATAGACAACTCCTACGAAGTTGTCAATATATGAATTAATACAGTAGTCCCCGAGGCATAGGGAGACTCTTATGGACATTTTGAGGTCCATTGAAGTACAGGCCTAGGATGCACAGGCATTTACTAATTTTATGGGACATGTACAGTAGTGTCAAGAACCGATGATCCAATTTTATGATCATGAGATAAGGATGGTTTCTACAACTATGACCGACCCACCATTGCACATAATCACATGTGTGAATCACATGCCATTTAAAAGGGTCTTGATCGATATTAGCTCATCGATCAACATAATAATGACCAAGGCGCTGAGTCATTTGAAGCTACCTAAATCACACATTGTGCCAACTACATTTACATTGAGAGCATTTAACGATGCACTATGTTCGACTATCGACACAATTATCCTACCCATGCAGGTAGGTCTGAAGACCATTTCAATAATGTGTCATGTGATAGAAGGGGCCATGCAGTACAACATATTACTCGGTAGGCCTTGGATTCATGAAATGCATTGTGTCCCCTCGATACTGCATCAATGCATGAAATATATTCATGAGGGACTGGTTCACATAGTGGCATCGGATGAAGAGCCATTTAAGTTTGTGAACCTAGCAGATTTTCTTGGGGGTTTCATACTCCCATCAATGCACCTGGATGTTCGACCATCATCACCAATAAAGAAACCAGGAGGTAAACCGATAGTGCATGCTCAACCAATGCCATATATGTCACACAGATCGGAGCACACCACTACCACTTCCTTGAAACCATCGACATCAGTCATGCATCGGGATGATAGGAAGTTGAAGGTGAAAATGGGTGAGAAAGAGAAAGAGCATGAGCTTGAGCCAATCATCGAGGAGGTTCCCATTCCCATGGAAGTTGAGGAACCCCAAGACAAAGCCGAGGAGGCACCTCAGCCTACCTCACCTACATCTTCAGTAGGGTCATCCACACCATGGGTGATGGTACATCTCGCTAATACCAGATTAGGTGAGTACCTTGTGCAAAATGTGACCTTCAGACCAATTCTGAAGACTGCACAAGAGATGGGCCGACCATCCGCTCATCGTTATCTAGTTGGATCGATGGTTCCATTGGGAGAGCCACCTAACCAAACTAACTTCATCTATGTGGGGCTAGATCAGCTTCCAACGTGAGAGCCCATGGATGAAGATGACGAGGAACCTTTCATGGTAAACATTCATTATTTGTCTAATCTAGAGTATGCCATGCATATTTTTGAGCTATATCATTGGCATGGATACGGCCTTGGTCTCTTTGAACAAGGAAGGAGGACTCCGTTGGAACCTCATTATCAGTTAGTCACTGATAGATTCGGTCTAGGGTTATAGATACGAGGGTAGGATGATTTGCTCATAGCATCCCTAGATCATCTGTACCTCAGTATGGTGGATGATGTGGATTTTAATCCATATCATCCGGATCCTTCCAAATTTTAGAGGAATCACCCTATGATATCTGTCATCACCATTGAGCCACTCGAAGATCATCATGAAGGGCTCCTTGAGCAGATTGAGATAGAGATGAACCCCAGAGATCAACTAGGACACCAAACCCATGATGCAGTCGATGACATAGACGTGTAGGGGTGTAACCCCATTACTGCAAGTGATCTCGAGCTAGGAGATCTTTGTAATGAAGATGGAGTGGAGTCCACCTCCGATATGAGTGGACCAGGCTATGATGCAGATGAAGAATCCTCAAACGATGATGA
Source organism: Wollemia nobilis (assembly GCA_028583015.1). Classification (NCBI taxonomy): domain Eukaryota; kingdom Viridiplantae; phylum Streptophyta; class Pinopsida; order Araucariales; family Araucariaceae; genus Wollemia; species Wollemia nobilis. The sequence goes on from JAQPPZ010001195.1 coordinate 24,339,981, forward strand.
ATCTAGGGATGAAGTCGAAGGTGCTTATGTAAGGCCTTTATATGTGCATCATCTATTGCCTATTGAGTCGGTATAGGATACCGAAGAGATCCTTCCCAACATTGATCATTCAGGGGAAGAGATCGAGCCAGTTTTCTTGGTAGCATCGTACATGAGGTATAATTATCCAGTTTTTTGGATAGCGATGATAGCATGCAAGAAGTAAGATTCATGGGGCCTCATTTGGAGGAGCGCCCTCTAGGAGTGGGGGTGAATGAAGGATTCTATTATGATAGTGATGAAGAAGATGAGTTAGAGAGGGCCTACCTTGGTCCTCCTTATTTGTGTTACCATCATCAACCCATCGACATTGATGAGGTCTATCGACAACTACATGTTGGTCCGCGTCTGAGAGCAAGATGGTTAAACTTGGATCAAATCCATCGATTGGTTAATCCCCTTCCACCGACCTACATGCAGCTCCATGAGCCAAATGATCCTATTTTGCATTCAGTGCATAGGGAGGATCCAATTATTCGTAGTCCTCATAGGGAAGACCCTTTTGTGCCTGTGCCATTAGAGCCAGATCGTGGGTATGAGGATTATGCAGATTTTGTAGAGGTCAGTCCATGTGGTCCTGGAGATCAATTCCATTCCATAAACATGGTCTCCATTGATTTGACCACTCCACTCTATAATCCAATAGATCCATCTAAACCATTGTATCTTAACAAAGATGCTATCGACTAGGATCATGTTGATTCACCCATTGAGCCTGAGGATTTCTTCCCCAATGAAGAAATGTTGCAACCTTTCCATTTTGCACCAGGCTATGCATATGATGTTTATCATGCCAAAAATGCTTCCAACGTGGAACCAATCAACCCGGCTGATGACATCCATATGATTCCTACGCCTCACCAACTTGAGGAGGGATCACATATGTCGGTAGAGGAAACCTTTGAGGTGGATATCAGTAATGATCCTACCAGTGCAAAGAAGGTTAAATTTGGAGAGAGTCTCACTCCAGATGAGTGGGCCACCCTCATCCCTCTACTGAAAGAGAGACCAAATTTGTTTGCTTGGTCATACAAGGATATGCCAGGTCTAGACCCAAAATTGGTTATGCATAACCTTTCGCTAGATCTGACGAAGAAGTCGATCAAGCAAAATCTTAGGAAAATGCACCCAACAGTAGCCTTAATGGTGAAATATGAGCTACAAAAGTTGTTGGATGTGGAATTTGTGATTTCCATCGATTATCTAGAATGGGTGTCCAATATGGTACCCATGGGAAAACCCGATGGAAGAATCCGTATTTGCATGGATTTTAGAGACCTAAACAAGGCAACACCCAAAGATTCATTTTCATTGCCCAATATTGATGCTCTCATAGATGCAACTACAGGTCATGAAATGCTCTCCTTAATGGATGATTTTTTTGGTTACAATCAAATTCGGATTAAACCCGAAGACCAGCATAAAACCATGTTTATAATGCCATGGGGAACATTTTGCTATAAAGTTATGCCATTTGGCCTCAAAAATGTTGGTGCCACATATCAACGGGCCATGACATACATTTTTCATGACTATATGCACAAAATTCTTGAATATTATATCGATGACTTGTTAGCCAAGTCATTGCTATGAGAAGAGCATGCAGAGGTCTTAAGGAAAGTCTTCGATCACCTGATAGAGCACAATGTCAGGTTGAATCCTAAGAAGTGCGTATTTGGCGTAACTTCTAGAAAATTACTAGGGTTCATCATCTCCAAGAGAGGCATCGAAGTAGACCCAATGAAGGTCAAGGCCATTTTGGAAATGCGTCCTCCCACCAATATTAAGGAATTAAGGAGCCTTTAGGGCAAGGTAGCCTCGATAAAGTGATTTATCACCCAACTATCGGATAAATGTCGACCCATGAATCGATTGCTACATAAGGGGGTCCCATTCAACTAGGATGAGGACTACAAGGTAGCCTTCACTGAGATAAAGCAATACCTGGTGATGCCACCAGTGCTAGCTCCACCAAGGCTAGAGGTGCCTTTTCTACTATATATATCGGCAACTGACTTTGCACTAGGAACCATGTTAGCCCAAAAGAATGTGCAAGGCAAAGAACAGGCCATATATTATATTAGTCAAACCTTGGTGAGCTATGAGCTCGGGTATGCATATGTGGAAAAATTATGTTTAGCAATAGTGTTCGCTACAAAGAAATTGTGACATTATATGTTAAGTCATACGACGTATGTTATATCCAAACAAAATCCTTTGCAGTACATGATGAGTAAGACTTATCACAATACACGTACTACAAAGTGGATCATGCTATTGATGGAATTCGATCTAGAATTCATAAGCCAGAAGTCCATTAAGGGATAGGTCATAGCAGATCAATTAGCTGAGGTACCACTATCAAATAGTAGGCCTCTAACAATTGAGCTTTCGGATGATGCAGTATTCATCATATCTGAAGCTCCCAAACCCGAAGAACCAGAGAACAATGTTGATATGACTATGTTCTTTGATGGTTCAAAGTGTGAACAAGGGGGTGGTGCCAGAATAGTGTTCTTCACACCACAAGGAGCTCCAATGCCCTTGTCATTCAAGTTGGATTTTTCATGCACCAACAACAATGTTGAGTACGAAGCCCTACTATTAGGCCTCCACATAGCTATCGCCATGAATATTAAGAGATTGAACATCTTTGGTGACTCCTTGCTCATAGTAAATCAAGTCAAGGGGATTTTTTAGTGTTGATGTCCCATACTGAAAGCCTATAAAGATCTAGTTGACACATATTTGGCCAAACTTGAATGGTATGACATTGAGGCAATCCCTCGATCATCAAATAGGTTTGTAGATACCATGGCTTCTTTAGGATCTTTAATCCCTCAGAATCCATCTACTAATTTCACTACCATCCATGTCAAGATGCTCTCGCATCCAACAGTAGAGCGTGCAACCTATGATAACAGAGAATCGGTCAACATGATCAGTGTAGAACCACAAGCTGAATGGTTCTGCAAAGCTGAAGACTTTCTTAAGAAGGCACCCTGGGGGTCATTAACCTCTCAGAGTCCCATGGGGAGTGGTACTACCATTCACCATAGGGTTGTTTTCGAGTCTACATTTGCAAAAGTAAATACGCAAGGGGAGCAAGTCATCTTAGCAGTCGAAGCTGAGATTTATCAAAATTGGATGTCATAAATTAAAGACTTCCTAAAGCTTAGTATAATCCTAGAGGGATTGTTGCATGTCATGAAGTGCACATTTAAATAGAAAGTGGCCAAATATGTCTTAATAGGAGACATCTTGTACCGAAGAAGCTACGATGGAGTTCTCCTTCATTTCTTAGAGCCCCAAGAGGCATCATGGGCAATTTCGCAAGCCCATGATGGTACGTGCGGTGGCCATTTTAGTGGCATGGCCATCATCAAGCGCATCCTTCGAATGGGTTACTATTGGCCCACTATGGAGAAGGAGTGCAATGTGTATGTCAAGAAATGCATTAAATGCTAGCATCATGCTAATCTTATGCACTTGCCATCATAGGCCTTACAACCCATTCAAGCGGCTTGGCCATTTGCTCAGTGGGGATTAGATCTTATAGGCAAGATCTCTCCTCCATCATCGGGTCGACATACATTCATAATCATGGCTACTGAGTATTTTACAAAGTGGGTGGAAGCAATACCCTTAACAATGACAACTGGAGCTCGTATAGCAGAGTTTATACTACAGCATATTATAAGTCATTTTGGGATTCCATCCAAAATAATATCGGATAATGGAACATCTTTCAAGAACAAAATTATGAGAGCTTTGACATCTAAATATAGAATCAAACATAGTTTTGTGACTCCATACTATCCACAAGCAAATGGGTAGGTTGAAGCTTCAAATAAGATAGTGGTGGCCATATTGAAAAATATGGTACAAGAAAACCATAAAGACTGGCACATCCAGCTACCCCTTGCGCTATGGGCTTACAGGACTAGTATTTGGATGCCCACTAGGGCAACACCATTCTCACTAGTATATGGCACTGAGGCCATTATGCCCTTGGAATTAGAAATTCCAATGTTGCACATCACATTGAAAGAGTTCATCGATGATGACACTACATGGCAAGCTCGACTGGATCAACTGATGCTACTTGATGAACATCACGTGAATGCCTTGGAGCATCTTCACATTTATCAGGAGTGACTAAAATGAGCTTACAATGTCAAAGTCCACCAGAGAGACTTTGAAGTTGGGGATCTTGTCTTGAAAGAAAACCAACAGAACTCTAATTTATTACCAGATATGTGAGACAAATTCATGGCTAATTGGCTAGGACCCTACATCATATCTAAAAATATTGGTCTAGGTACCTATCGCCTAACATCGCTAGGGGGTGTTGAAGAGCCTGAACCTCTCAACATCATCCATATTAAGGCATTTTATGCTTGAAGAGCATAGTAAAAGGCTCCGAGAGTTGCTTGTAACTACTCGGTCATCCTAAAAAGCTCCAAACACTCTCATAAGTGGTTTGGTCAATCAAAAAGCTCCAAAGGCATCTATAAGCCCTTTGGTCAACCTTAAAAAGCTCCAAAGGCATCTATAAGCCCTTTGGTCAACCTCAAAAGCTTTGAGGGTTTGGTCAAAACCGCTCGGTCATCCCAAAAGGCTCCAAGGGTTCCTAAAACCGCTTGGTCATGTCAGTTAAAAGCCCCAAGGATTTGCTTATAATCGCTCGATCATCCTAAAAATCTCCAAAGGCATCTATAAGCCCTTTGGTCAAACCCAAAAGGCACCAAGAGTTTCTAAAAAACTACTTGGTCAACCCCAAAGGCTCCAAGGATTCTCAAAATTGCTTGGTCATCCCAAAATGCCCCAAAGGTACACATAATCCCTTTGGTCAATCCTAAAAGCTCCAAGGATTCTTAAAAATTGCTTGGTCAATCTAAAGGCTCCAGAGGCATGTACTCATCGTTTGGTCAATTATGAGGCTCAAAACCCATAAAAATTATAAAATCAATAAAATCCAAAAAAATTGGTAAAGCATAAAATCCAAAAACATTTGCATTTGCATTTGAATTTTGTATTTTCATTTTGCATTTACACATGCATTCACTGCATTATTGCATTGCATATAGGCATTCATCATCCATTGCATTCCATAATAGAAGGCATTGTGTTTGTCAGTCTTACAAATGATGCCACGTTTGTGTTTAAATCATGCATCTCTGCATTTATCATAATCCATCATTCATGTGAGTAATTGTGTTTTTCAACACAACCTATAATGTTGCTATGGAGATATACTAGGGTTTTTCGGTCACTCAACCATACCTAGTGGTCTTATCAAGAGTTGGTAGAAAGCTTGCTTTGCTTTTGTAGCTAAGGTTCAGTTAGTATAGCCCTTAGCATATCAGAAGCCTATCACTAATCAAAAAATTTAAACAATCCTAACAAGGACTAGGGGAAGATGAAAGCCATGAAGCAGGACCGGGTATCCTGAAGTGAAAAGAGTTATTCTTGCTTATCCCTCTGTGTGGACGGTATGGGAAATGTTGGTAGTTGGAAAAAGGATAGGTTAGTTCCCTATTCAGAATCCCTTGCTTACGATAAAATGAGCAATATCCCAAAGAGATATCCCACATCAATCCTCATGATTGATACCCTAGATCGATATCATAGATCGACTCCCTAGAGTGATATCCCATATTGATATCATAAGATCGATATTCTCAATCGATATACCAAAAATAGTTTTTCCAAGTAAATCCCCCCAAAGGAAAGTTTTTGAAGAAAATTATCAAATGTAAATGCCGAAAAGTGAAGATCAAGTGAAGATCAAAAAATAGGCTTAAATCAAAGTTCAAAAGTGAAGATCAAATGAAGATCATAAATCAAAAGTTCGAGCGGAGATCAAATGAAGATCCAAAATCTAGTTTGAAGAGAGATCAAATGAAGATCCAAAGATAGTTCAGAAAGAAGATGGAATCGACTCCCTTGCTTCACTACATATGAGCAAGTATCCCAAAAATTGAAGGATAGAAAGGAATGAGCCTGAATCCCTAGAATTGTTAGCACTACTGTACCTTACGCATGATGATATGTCTGATGCATTAGCACCTCGCTTATGAACAAGACCAATGTTTGAATGTGGAAGAGCTAGCTTCAGGTGTCCTGCATTGCCTAGTGGCTTAGTCCAACTAAAATCTAAACTTGAGATTGGATAAGACATTTGTGGAACCCCTATCTTAGCAATGGGCTGAAAGAATCCCGCTTGACATCGGGGAACGCTCGTGTCTTATCTTAAAATAATCATGTGCACACACAGGGATAATGAACAGTTAGGGTCTATCCTAGCAAAAGCCTTTTATCTCGAAAGTCTAGTGTGGTTAGTATGCAACTTTTGATAAGTCTATTAGGGTGTTTGAGTCTCATGGAAAACCTCAAAAATTTCTCCCATAGCAACAAAATGTCAAATATTGCAACCATATAAATCATCAAATTGCAAAGTATCGAATCCATGATACATCTTTATATAAAGCACAATCAACATATAGGATAGATACCGGATGGATATTAGAAATAATATTTAGATGACCACTGACTATATCGTGCACATCTTCATCAAATTTGCAAAAGAAAATAGAATGACACATTATATCATTCACATCATAAACATCGATACCATTGCATTTCATATATGGGTGATTAATTGATTAAATTCTTATCTTAAGGATTTTCAATTACATTCATGATTTTTATACATTCTGTGGTGTCATCCATTAGATTGATAAACATATTTGCATTCATTCCTTATGTTTTAAGTGATTAAAGCATACAGGTTCATTTACATTAGATTAGCATCATGTAAATAAATCATTACATACATTAATGCATACAAGAAAGCAATATCAAATATGCATTAAGAAAAGAACATCACATCCATATGCATCCATCACAAAAAGCACATCTAAGCATCTAGATCACTGCATATCATCATCATAAATCAAATAGCTATCTAGTGCATGTCATCCATACATCACATCATATAGCATCAACATAACATAAGCATTGCATCCATGTGCATCACATAAACATAAAATAAAAAATAAATGAGTACACAATAATGAGCCATAAAATAATGATCAGTCATATCATATATAAATATGTGTCTCAGAGTACATCGAGAGTACAAAAATGCCCGTAGGCTACAAATGTGTAGGTCCTCGACCTTACACCAAAAATGATATATATCAAAAATGTATCCTACAATAGTAGAGCTCTAGCTCTGATCTGCTCCCCCTATACCGAAGCTCTCACCGCCTCCCTCAGTACTATGCTTGGGAGCCTGCTCTTCCTGCTGCCCTGTTGTCTGCTGTGGACCCTACTGAGAGCCTTGAGTACCACCTAGCCCGAAGAGGCCTAGCACTCGTCCAACCACCACCTATGCAATGGGCACCTCTATGCACTAGGACCTATGGTTGGATGCTATAGTAGACTACCCTACCTCCCTAGTCCTGGTGTGACTACTACCGCCATGTGTACTAGAGGACCTATGTGTCCTCTCACTCCGATGGGTGTGATGGCTCGAGCTAGTAGTAGACTATACTGTAGTCCTAGATCTAGTCCATTGGGACTCTGGAGCATACGGATCCTCGAGAACCTCTACACCTAACATCTATATATATCCAACTAGCTGGTCCACCCGAGCAACCCTAGATGCATGCCTATCATTGGTACTCATCAACAAACCCTACAAGCACTGGATCTCTACCATAGGATCTTGACCACCTAGTAGTGCTACTATTGGTGCCGTCGGAGGCCCCATAATCACCTGAGAGGGTGGAGGATCCCCCTCTGTGTCCTAAGTAGATCTCACTCTACTACTATTGCATCCCTCTATGCTAGTGCCAAATCATGAGCACTGGTGAGCTCACCAACCTGGGTCTCTACTGTTGTAGCCCATGTTATTAGGCTAGCAATCTGCTACTCTACCTACATTAGTCGATGATCTCTATCAGTCAACTATGCCTACAGAGTAGTGATAGTAGTGTCTCGCTCCCTCTGCTATGTTTGGAATCACCCCAACTGACTCTGTAGGTTAGCCACCTATGCCAAGAGTAGTCCCTCTACACTATCAAGAGGGACCTCACCCTCCTCGAGAGCCTCCTCATCAGGGTCAACCTCAGGAGCCTCCTTAACTATAGCCTCTATACCCCAACCACCCTCTATCCATTGGTGCACATTGCACCCATCAGGATCCACCTCTACCCCTACCTGATCTGCAGCTCGACCTAGAGGCCCTATCCCATACCAACAGAACATAGACCACCATCCATCATACTCTAGAGTGGTCATAGCTCTATCAACTCTAGTCTCCTAGAAGTCATCTAGAGCATCCCCTAGAGCTAGAGGCTGGATCCATGGTAGATCCCTCTCCAAAGCTAGGTGCCTATAGACAAATGGGATCTCCGGGATGTCCTACACCATGCCAAACTGACGTAGGATGAGAGAGAAAAATTGGTACTCTCTGATCTTGACCTTTCAATCAAGTAACCATCTATCCCGGTGAGCCTATCGAAGCCGCTCGTCGACCTCAGGCTAGTTAGGACACTCCATGTAGGGCCACCACTCGACATCATCTAGCCCGAGTCCTACAAACCATGTAATATAATGTTGGACATCACCAGCATGGGTCCTACTATGGAAGCCCTCCTCCTCTCGAGGCCAGCAGGTAGCATAGCACTGATGGGCATCATCAATCTCTATAATATGTAGGGGTAGCTCCCTAGGATGCTCTATCCTGATATGCTGCCAACCCCAAATCTAAAGAAGTAGACTATAGCTGATCCCTCGATGGCTCCTATTAGTAATCTGATAGAGCTCTCGATACAACTGACATAGTAGAGTACTCCCCTAGGCTAGGAGCAGTGGTTGTCAGATGGAGCTCTGAACAACTCTATGCATAGTAGCTAGAAGGTTCTAGGGAATCCTTGCACTCGAGGAGTCTGGAAGCACAACTTGCACCACCAAGTGCATAAAAATGGCCTCATGCATAGAGAAGACATTCTTCCCCTACCAATAGCCGATGTGGACCCCTCCATGGTCAATGGCATGCTGAGCCTCCTCACTCTGGGCATCGAAGATGGCATCAAATATGGACTCCTTAGCGCCAGAAGTCGAAGAGATGATGGCCTCACCATCAATGGGGATCCTAAAGATCTTGTATATATCCTCTAAGGTAACTATCATTTCACCTGTAGGCAGGTGAAATGTGTTGGTCCATGCATTCCAGCATCGGGCCAACGTAGTCAAATAGGCTTGATCTACCCTGATAGTGGGTAGATCCAGTACATAGTCGAAGTTGACAGCTTCGAACCACTCTCGCTCCTCGAGAGTGAGCTCTCCATGGAGAGCCTTAAGAATGTTAGGCTCTCGAGCTCTAGAGGTCAATCTCTAAAATAAACAACATGATATAAGGAAAAATCTAACTAAAACAAGCAAAAACATTTAAAAATGATCTAAAAATCATCAAAAATATTTAAAAACTGATAAAATTGCAAAAACATGTCATCATGCAGGCCTAAAAATCAAATTTGTCAATCAGACAGGTCAAAAATGCATTAAATGATATTAATTGCCTTTTAAAACTTAGAAAAATTAAAAATTTTACAATTTTTTTCTAAAGTTGGTGAACCACGGGTCAACCCTATGGTCTGCATGCGATCAAAAATTGACCATTGGGATTTTAAATGCTGACCATAGCTGGTACCTACGGTCTCCAATTGAGATCACATTGGGTGCGATACCATGGCCAAAAATGAAAAAAATTAAATTCTAAGCTACCCTAGCCTAAGGTGAGGTTCATTGCCAATAATTTAATGAGATTGATTTACCAATTACTTAATTGGGTTCATTTTTAGTGGTAATGGATGTGAGGTCTTGGTTTTTGAATTACCTTACCCTCGCCTCATCCGTCGCGGCTCGAAGAAGCTTGCCCGTGCTCTGCCATCGTGCTGTGAGTAGGTGTGTGGGTAAAGTTTGGTAGATTCAGGTGAGTTCTCAGCTATCACTATCAGAGCTCCAGATTTGCAAGTCGCTATCAGGGAATAATGAGAGACATTTGAAAATTGGACTTTTTATAAGCCTCTCATGTTTCATGCGGATCGTAGGCCCTAGCCGCGGTTCCCAAAATTGCAAATGGGAACCGTAGACCCTAGCCATGGTTTGCAACTGGCAAGAAATTTAGAAAAATCCCACCATGGGAAGGGCCAAAAAGATAAATTAATGCCTCCCATTGGGTCAGAACTCAATAAAAGCAAATTAATTTGGAAATTTGGTGATAATCAAGCATCGAGATCCAATTAAAAATAAAAAATCTGGCTGAGATTATAAAGTACATTCAATCGAGGTCGTCGCTATGACAATCCTTTCATGGAGTGATACACCTCCCAACCAAATAAATAAACTCAATTCATAAATCAAAACATTCAAAAAAATCAAATAATTAAAAACACCAAATGCGCCTCGTATTCAGTAACTTACCCTATACACTTGGCGGTTGCAGCGACTTGCGATCCATGCAATCCGACAGGATGAGTAAATTACCATAAGGACATTTGGGGTAAAATTGTCATCATTGATCTGATATGCTTCTTTTCAATCCCTAAGAAGGCCTTCACGATTGAATTGCTCCATGGGAACGAGGCGTTGCATGTCATTTCTTCTATGACATCTTTTCAACAAATCATCGATAATTTGATTCAACACAAATCTGATTGGATTTGTATCAATTTGATTCCCTAAGATGGCTATTGTAGCCTGACTGCTCCATGGGATAGAAATGTGCAAATACTATTAATAGTTGGAATCAAAAGTTGAACTAGGCCTAGCCAATGCATTAATTTGCTCAAATCTAAATTTGTTCAGATCATCCATGGTGGTCAAGCGACATCGTCGCTTTATTCATTGTCATTACCCTCATCGACTCATCGCTTGAGGGGGTAGTCATAATATCAAATCATAATCAAAATCAATAGAAGATCCCTAAAATCGTAGATCCCTTGATCTTGTCAAAATTGTGTTCATCCTTGCGAATCATTGTCAACAACTATCATAAGCTTACCCCTTTGCTTGGGGAAAATAGCAAATATGATAATTAGTTTGTAACTCTCATCCTTTCAGTTATATAGGCCTAACTCCTATTGTAGCACCAAAGCTACTCGAATGTTGATGATGAGTGCAAAATCTTTCAAGTTTAAGCCTCCAAAGAGTTGGAAGCAATGATTCTAGGATGCGTGTCCTTTTGTTGGACCTAGGGCATCTAATGTTGATCTCGACTAATGATCATCATAGAACCTTCGACATCATTTTAGGAGGTCTATTTTTGCTCAGCGTTGTTCGATCTCACAATGCATCTCAAAAGGGGCATCTGTAGACACCTAAAATATGTCATGTCGAGGGTGACTACTCATATGGACATGCTACAAGACCATATGGAAGATCTTGGATAGACTCCAAGATAGAGCAGTGGTTCTAACCACTCAATTTGGGCTCCTTGGCCTAATCAGTCTGAACCATAGCCCAGACCTATGGTTTACAGCTGAACCATAGCTGAGACCTATGGTTTACAGTCTAGACCGTAGTTGTGACCTACGGTCTTAACTGGAGTTCAGTTGGCCTTCAATCCAAGCCAAATCGGTTGGAATGACCATTTGATCTAGAAGAAGGTGGTTAATGGATGGAAGATTCTAGAGGCTTCCATTCCAACTATCCTAACCACCTCTTCTTGATCTTGGCTTCTCCAGGAAGCCACCCCAATCCTAGGGCATCCTATAAATACCCCCTCCAAATGGGGAGAAGATATAGATGATTTGTATAGCGAAGCATTGACGAATTATCGAGAGAGAGTGAATTGATCAAGTGAGCAATGAAGCCCTATCGAATTGCATACTAAATTCATGCATTTGAGAAGGCCACTTTGCTATTCACCCAAAGATCAATTTGCCATGGAAGTTCTAGGAGCCTAGAAGAACCAAGAAATGCAAATCCAGGCAAATGAAGGCCCATCATAATGATTCAACCACCAAACCTATCAGAAGGACACCGAAGGTGACCCTTGAACATCAATTGGACAAGGAGGTCAAGCCCACTACCCTTGGAATTGAGGGTAAGCCTATCAGAGTGCTAACCATAGCTTTCAGCCATGGTTTATAGTGCAGACCGCTCACCAGAGTTGTGGTTTGCAGTAGAGGTATAACCACCTTCCTCTTTTCATTTTTGTCTGGTTAACTAGCTTAGATTAGTTGTTTTCATGGTTTAAATACATTTTAGCAGACTTTTGACCGTAGAATTAGGTTAGATTAGCTTCTTTATGTTTATGCTTCAATTAGGATATTAATGGTTCTTTATGCACCTTTATTCCTTGTTTTATACATTTGATCCATGCATAGTGTAGTTGCTACTTATCTTTACGCTATTATATGAATCTTGATTCGATTTGCATAGCTTAGAAGCACTTTTCATGTTTTCTTGATTATGCATGTTTAATGGTGTCATTATGCAATTTTCCTAAAAGGGCCTCATCATGAGAGGCTGCCTATATTTTTGACATTCTTGTGTTGTTTCTTGACCGCAGGGAACAGTTTCAAAGGAGAACCAACTATCAAGTTCCTTCCCCATCGCGAAGAAGAGGGCACCTCCACCCTAGAGCAGTTCGTGTCATCCTGAAAGGCATTTGGAAATCACACCTACCCTTGAGAGGGAAACAATTGCACACTCCTATTGTAATATTGTATCAAAATGATTATCCCTAAGAGGGATGTACCTGTAATTTGATTTTGACTTCGAATACAATGGAATAAAGCGTATTTCTTCTTGATTCATTTGTTGTCAATTTCTTGTTCTTGTATGCATGTTATACTTTTATCATTTATTGCAATAGGACCCCTTGGGTGTGAGCCTTTTTGGTGGTTACACTTATCACTCCCAAATAATCAAAAACTTGAATAAACCTTATCACTCCTAATTAATATCAATAAAAAATAAAAAATTAGACCTTATAAAACCAATTATTCCTTATCCCTCCATTTAACCTTAGGCAAAAAATTAGATTTAAAAAATAATATGCTTTTGAAACCCTAAAATATACCTATGCATTGACATCTTGCATTTGGTGCTCATGTTTGCTGATCAAAGGCGTTTCACTATGTTTGAAAATATGATGTTGTTGATGTTATTCTAGCTTCCTTAATATATTGCTCTCACTTGAAATGATTTGCTTGGCTCATGAACGTTCCATTGTGCTCAATGTGGCACTTCAATATTTGGAGGTTTTCCAACTTAGGATATTTTAGAAAACGTTCACCTATCTGTCGTTTCACTTTTCCATAATGTGGCATTCAACAATGAAGTTAATCTTAGGTGGTGATGATTAGAGTAGCACTTTTATTTTTAAAACCTTTGGATTTACAAATTCTTTGTCCTTTCAATTACTTTGGTGCTTGAATATCCTTTCAAGGTCTTCAAATGGTGTTATCTCTCCTCTTAAATGGTGCTTAGTATTCCTTAGTGTTTCTAATGCAAGAGCATCCAACGGTGTAAGAGTGATCTTGCATCACCCAAATTTGTATTTGTTTCATTTTGTTCTAAATTTTATTTAGTTTTTTAGAGGATGGAGAAATAGACCCAACGCCGAAAGAATCATCCCAATATCCTGAGCGGTTTGGGAGATATGTAAATTTTAAGGTCTCCTACCCTGTCAAAACTAGTGAAAATCCTGCTAGTAAAACTTGGAGGTCAATTTTGAAGGCCTTAGAGGCCTTTTTAAGGGATGAAATATGGTGGTATTATGTGTATACACAATATCGGGCCGCCAACCCCTTCGAGAGATTTTTGAAAACATGCGCCAATAGTCGTTTTGAGCAACGAGCGATGAGTTATGACCTCGAGAAGTTTACCCCCAAAATTCAAATTTCAAATAGATTGTTCTAGGCGAGAAAAGGGAAACAAGGTATTTGGGGGGAATTTCAAATTTGTAAGCAATTAGTCTCTGTAAGCTCTATTTTTAGAATAGTAATTCAAGAAAGCTTTGGCTCATTTTGGCATTTTTCTTGCTTTTTTGTGGATGGTATGTGTTTGTTTTAATGCAACTCTGCTTCAAGTGGTATCAGAGTAGGAGTTCCTGAGTGTGTAGATAGATCACCGAACGTGAGGTAGTTTGCACTAGGAATTATGGTTAGGGTTTGGAGAAATGTGAGCAGAATACCTCCATGAAGAAACCGTGGTGGTGGGAGAAATGCTATGGTGCTAGAAGAGGATTTTAGAGCTTTGTAGAGGTAAGTTCAAGCTCTGCAAGAGGAGTTGCATAGAGGGTTTGAGCCAAGGAGAGAAGATGAGAGTGAAGATGAAGCTGAAGAAGAAGAGGCCTAGTTCAAGGAAGAAGAAGAGGTAGTAGATCCTGCACAAGCCAGATTGTATAAGGCCATATCCCAGATTGGGAAGAGACCAAAGTTTGATGTCTCTACGTATTTTAGAAATCTCAACCCAGAAGAGTTGATCGACTGGATCAATGATATGGAAGAATACTTCGAGTATGAGGAGGTGGAAGATCCTGAGAGGGTCAAATTTGCTAAGACCAAGCTAAAGGGTCATGCCAGTATTTTGTGGAAGGGAGTACAGTTGGATAGAAACAGAAGAGGGAAAGAAAGGATAACAAGGTGGGAGCGGATGGTGGAGAAGTTGAAGAGATAGTTCATTCCAACTGATTACGAGTTGGATCTGCTAAAGAAAATGTAGGGTTTGAGGTAGTCAAGCAAGTCTATCAAAGAATACATAGAGGAGTTCTATAAGATCCTAATCAAAATAGGCCATTCTGAGGCCAACAAGGAAAAGGTAGCCCATTACATAAATGGATTGAGAGCAAGTATACAAGAGGAGCTAAGTCTGGTCAGGATGACCACCATAGAAGATGCTTACTAGTTTTCCCTGAAGGTAGAAGAGAAGCTGAACAGAAGATTTGAGAGCAAGCAGAGAGGAAGAGGTCATGGTGGAAGAACTGGTGGGAGAACAAATGGAGGATGAACTGAGGACCAAAAGAAGACTGGGGAAGCAAGCAACAGTCAGGACCAGAAGGGGGAGAATGCTTACCACCCTCATGAGCAGAATAATGGCTACCAAAGAGGAAGAGGAAGGTCTAGACGAGGGCTTGGAAGAGGAGGATTTCATGGAACCTATTTCCAATATGGGGAAGAAGGACATCGAGCATACGAGTGCCCACAACACCAAGGGGGAATGAATAAGAGGCCTGAAGGTAATGCCCGAGATGTTGTTGTAGATGAAGGTGCTGAATCTGAGCACTCTGAGGAAGTAGAAAGAGGAGAAGTTCTGGTCACAAGGAGAGCCTTGTTGAATGAGGAGAAAGATCAAGATCAGAGGAAGAGTCTATTCCACACAAGGTGTAAATGTGCAGGTAAGGTGTGTAATGTTATCATTGATAATGGTAGCACTGATAACCTAGTTTCGAAAGGGATGGTTACCAAGTTATAATTAGAGAAGGAGGCACCTACATCCATATTATATTGCGTGGTTGTAGAAGGACCATAGGGCTTTGGTCAATCGAGCAATGTTTGGTAAAGTTCCATATTGGAAATTACCATGATGAGGTCATGTGTGACATCCTGCCTATGGATGCTTGCCATTTACTGTTGGGAAGGCCATGGTAGTTTGATCAACATGCAATACATGATGGGCATGCCAACACTTACTCCCTGACAAAGGATGGAGTGCACCACAAGATGAAGCCCTTGAAGGAGATGGATGAAAAGGTATGTAGTAGTGCCAGAATCTATTTAGTAGATGGTAGAAATTTTTTGGATGGCCTGAAGCACGAGCATATGTGCTATGCATTAATTCCTAGAGTTAAGGATGAGCAATGCAAAGATATCCCAATAGAGGTCTCAAGTCTGTTAGAAGAATTCCTAGATATTATATCAAATAATGTACCTGAGGGTTTGCCACCAGTGAGGAAGATCAATCACCACATAGATTTGGTACTGGGAGCTAGTTTACCCAATAAGGCAGCCCATAGAATGACTCCTATAGAAAGTGAGGAGCTAAATAGACAAGTCCAAGAGTTACTAAAAAAGGGACTGATTCGAGAGAGCTTGAGCCCATGTGCAGTACCTACAGTACTAGCACCAAAGAAATATGGGGAATGGAGAATGTGTACAGATTCCCGAGCTATTAACAAGATCACCATCAAATATAGATTTCCATTACCAAGGATGGATGACATTATGGACTGTTTGAGTGGAGCCAAGTACTTCACAAATATTGACCTGAAGAGTGGGTATCATCAGATTCGTATCAGAGAAGGAGATGAGTGGAAGACAACCTTCAAGACCAGAGAGGGTTTGTACGAGTGGTTGGTCATGCCATTTGGGCTAACCAATGCACCAAGCACATTCATGAGGCTTATGAATGAGGTATTGAAGGAGTTTTTAGGAAAAATTGTCATTGTCTATTTGGATGACATTTTAATTTTTAGTAAGACTTTGGAGGAGCACCTGCTGCATATTCGATGAGTTTTTGAGAAGTTGAGGGAGGAGTAGTTGTTGATTAATTTGAAGAAGTGCATTTTTGTGAAGAAGGAGTTGGTGTACCTGGGATTTGTCATCTCAGCTGAAGGTCTTAAAATGGACCCAAAAAAGTGAGGGCTATCATTGAATGGCCTACTCCAAGGAGCATTATAGAGGTAAGATCATTCCATGGTCTAGCCAGTTTTTACAAAAAAATTATTAGGAATTTTAGTAGTATTTGTGCACCCCTAACAGAGACAATGAAAGGGGATAAGAAGGATTTTAAGTGGACTTCAGGAGCAGATAGGAGTTTTGATATGTTGAAGAAGAAAGTCATAGAGCAACCTATTTTGGCACTTCTAGATTTTAATAAGGTATTTCAGGTAGATTGTGATGCTAGTGGTAGTGCCATAGGAGTTGTATTGAGTCAAGAAGGTAAGCCTATTGCCTACTTTAGTGAGAAGCTTAATGAGGCTAGGAAAAAGTATTCTGTCTATGATCAAGAGTTTTATGCTATAGTTCAGGCTTTGAAGAAGTGGAGACACTATTTTTTGCCAAAAGAGTTTGTTCTATATACTGATCATCAGGCCTTACAGTATATTAATAGCCAAGGAAAATTAAATCAGAGGCACTTAAAATGGGTTGAGTTTTTGTAGAGTTATACCTTTGTGTTAAAACACAGGAGTGGGAAGTCAAACAGAGTTGCAGATGCCTTAAGTAGAAGGCATAACTTGTTGACAAAAATGAAGGTGGAGGTTATAGGGTTTGATGAACTTAAGAGTTTATACCCTGAAGACCCAGATTTTGCAGAGGCTTGGAGAGCTTGCTTGGCACCTGTTACTTTGGATAGAACTAAATGGTTGGATTTTCTAATCCAAGATGGAATGTTGTTTAGAGGAAACCAATTGTGCATTCCAAGGAGTTCGATGAGAGAGAATCTAGTCAAGGAGAAGCACAGTGGAGGGTTGGTTGGACACTTTGGTCGAGATAAGACCATTGCCCTCGTTAGTGAGAACTACTATTGGCCATAGTTACAACAATATGTGAAGATATTTGTACAAAGTTGCAGAGTATACTAGAGGGCCAAGGGTGTGAGGCAAAACACTGGATTATATCAGCCATTACCTATACCAAAGAAACCATGGGAAGACATCAACATGGATTTTGTTCTTGGCCTACCAAGGACATAGAGGGGGAATGACTCCATATTTGTGGTGGTTGATAGGTTTTCAAATATGGCACATTTTATTCCCTTCCAAAAAACTAATGATGCAGTTCATGTTGCAGGGTTGTTTTTCAAAGAGGTGGTACGACTACATGGTCTACCAAAGAGTATTGTTTCAGATAGGGATACCAAATTTATTGGGTATTTTTGGAGGACTTTGTGGAAGAAATTGAAGATAAATTTGAAATTTAGTTCTGCATACCACCCACAGACTGATGGACAAACAGAGGTGGTGAATAGGAGTTTGGGTAACCTGCTAAGATGCTTAGTAGGAGATAAGCCCAAGGGATGGGATTTGGTTTTACCATAGGCAAAATTTTCTTACAAAAATTCTATCAATAGGAGTACTAATAAATCCCCATTCTAGATTGTATATGGGAGCAGCCCAAGGAATGCTTCTGAGTTGAGGAAGATGGACAGAGGGGAAAAGAGCAGTGTTGAGGCTGAGGACTTTGCAGAGCACCTGAAGAGCTTGCATGAAGAAGTGAAGAAGCATATTACTAATATGAACACTCAGTACAAGATAAGGGTAGACCAAAAGTGGTGGTTTAAGGAATTCCAAGTGGGAGATGAAGTTATGGTCCACCTGAGAAAAGAAAGGTTTCCTGCTAAAACCTATAACAAGCTAAAAATGAAGAAGTTTGGACCATGCAGGATCATAGAGAAACGAGATTCAGGAAATGCATATGAAGTAGAACTACCAAGTGGACTTAACATATCACCTGTGTTCAACATTTTTGATTTGGTAGAATATCATGAAGGGGACAATGATGATGGACCAGTAACAAAAATTTGGGATATTCTAGCATCTACTCCAGAGAAGGAAGAGATAGAAGAAATCTTGGATACCCGCATCGACAAAAGTACCAGAAATAGGCAGTATGAAGAATATTTGGTTAAGTGGAAGGGCAAGCCTATTGAAGATTCATCTTGGTTGTCAAAGATAGAGGTTGACCACCTAGGTTTTCCTCCAACACCAGAGAAGTGAAGGTCACTTCTCAATTTACCCTAGGTGTCTGATGTAGGAGCATCCAACGGTGTAAGAGTGATCTTGCATCACCCAAATTTGTATTTGTTTCATTTTTTTCTAAATTTTATTTAGTTTTTTAGAGGATGGAGAAATAGACCCAATGCGAAATAATCATCCCAATATCTTGAGCGTTTTTGGGAGATATGTAAATTTTAGGGTCTCATACCCTCTCAAAACTAGTGAAAATCCTGCTAGTAAAACTTGGAGGTCAATTTTGAAGGCCTTAGAGGCCTTTTTAAGGGCTGAAATATGGTGGTATTATGTGTAAACACAATACTAGGCCGCAAACCCCTTCGAGAGCTTTCGAAAACATGTGCCAATAGTCATTTCGAGCAACGAGCGATGAGTTATGACCTCGAGAAGTTTGCCCCCAAAATTCAAATTTCAAATAGATTGTTCTAGGTGGGAAAAGGGGAAACAGGGTATTTGGGGGGGGAGGGGTTCAAATTTGTAAGGGGTTAGTCTCTATAAGCTCTATTTTCTAAACAGTAATTCAAGAAATATTTGGCTCATTTTGGCATTTTTCCTACTTTTCTTTGGATGGTATGTGTTTGTTTTAATACAACTCTGCTTCAAGTGGTATTAGAGTAAGAGTTATTGAGGGTGTAGATAGATTATCGAATGTGAGATAGTTTGAACTAGGACTTATGGTTAGGGTTGGATAAACATGAGTAGAATACCTCCACAAAGAAACCATGGTGGTCGAAGAAATGCTATGGTGTTAGAAGAGGATTTTAGAGCTTTGTAGAGGCAAATTCAAGCTCTATAAGAGTTGTGTAGAGGGTTTGAACCAAGGAGAGAAGATGGGAGTGAAGATGAAGCTGAATAAGAAGAGGCCCAATTCGAGGAAGAATAATAGGTAGTAGATCCTACACAAGCCACAGTGTATAAGGCCATATCCCAAATTGGGAAGTGACTAAATTTTGATATATCTACGTATTCTAGAAATCTCAATCCATAAGAGTTGATCAATTGGATCAATGATATGGAAGAATGCTTTGAGTATGAGGATGTGGAAGATCCTTATAGGGTCAGATTTGCTAAGACTAAGCTGAAGGGTCATTCCAGTATTTGGTGGAAGGGAGTATAGTTGGATAGAAACACAAGAGGGAAAGAAAGGATTACAAGGTGGGAGTGGATGGTGGAGAAGTTGAAGAGATAGTTCATTCCAGCTGATTACGAGTTGGATTTGTTAAAGAAAATATAGATTTTGAGGCAGTCAAGCAAGTCTATCAAAGAATACATAGAGGAGTTCTATAAGATCCTAATCATAACAAGTCATTCTGAGGCCAACAAGGAAAAGGTAGCTCATTACATAAATAGATTGAGACCAAGTATACAAGAGGAGCTATGTTTGGTCAAGATGACCACCATAGAAGATGCTTACTAGTTTTCCCTGAAGGTAGAAGAGAAGTTGAACAAAATATTTGAGAGCAAGAAGAGAGGAAGAGGTCATGGTGGAAAAAATGGTGGGAGAACAAATGGAGGATGAACTGAGGACTAAAAGAAGATTGGGGAAGCAAGCAACAGTAAGGACTAGAAGTGGGGAATGCTTACCGCCCCCATGAATAGAATAATGACTACCAAAGAGAAAGAGGAAGGTCTGGACGAGGGTATGGATGAGGAGGATTTCGTGGAACCTATTTCCAATGTGGGGAAGAATGACATCGAGCATAAAAATGCCCACAACACCAAGGGGGAATGAATAAGAGGTTTGAAGGTAATGCCCAAGTTGTTGTTGTAGATGAATGTGCTGAATCTAAGCACTCTAAGGAAGCAAAAAGAGGAGAAGTTCTGGTCACAAGGAGAGCCTTGCTGAATAAGGAGAAAGATCCAGATTAGAGGAAGAGTCTATTCTGTACAAGGTGTAAATGTGTAGGTAAGGTGTGTAATGTTATCATTGATAATGGTAGCACTGATAACCTAGTTTCAGAAGGTATGGTTACCAAGTTATAGTTGGATAGGAGGCACCCACATCCATATCAGATTATGTGGTTGCAGAAGGACCATAGGGCTTTGGTCAGCAAGCAATGTGTGGTAAAGTTCCATATTGGGAATTACCATGATGAGATCCTATGTGACATCCTACCTATGGATGCTTGTCATTTGTTGTTGGGAAGGCCATGGCAGTTTGATCGGTGTGCAATACATGATGGGCATGCCAACACTTACTCCCTGATAAAGGATGGAGTGCGCCACAAGCTGAAGCCCCTAAAGGAGATGGATGAAAAGGTATGTAGTAGTGCCAGAATATATTTAGTAGATGGTATAAAATTTTTGGATAGCCTAAAGCACGAGCATATGTGCTGTGCATTAATTCCTAGAGTTAAGGATGAGCAATGCAAATATATCTCAGTAGATGTCTCAGGTATGTTAAAAGAATTCCTAGATATTATATCAGATAATGTACCTAAGGGTTTACCACCAATGAGGAAGATCAGTCACCACATACATTTGGTACTAGGAGATAGTTTACCCAATAAGGCAGCCCATAGAATGACTCTTGTAGAAATTGAGGAGCTAAAGAGACAAGTCCAAGAGCTACTAAAAAATGACTGATTCGAGAGAGCTTAAATCCATGTGTGGTACCTACAGTACTAGCACCAAAGAAATATGAGGAATGGAGAATGTGTACAGACTTTCGAGCTATTAACAAGATCACCATCAAATACAGATTTCCATTTCCAAGGATGGATGACAATATGGAATGTTTGAGTGGAGCCAATTTCTTCACCAAGATTGACCTGAAGAGTGGGTATCATTAGATTCGTATCAGAGAAGGAGATGAGTGGAAGACAACCTTCAAGACCAGAGAGGGTTTGTAAAAGTGGTTGGTCATGCCATTTGGGCTAACCAATGCACCAAGAACATTCATGCGGCTTATGAATGAGGTATTGAAGGAGTTTCTAGAAAAAAAACTCATTGTCTATTTGGATGACATTTTAATTTTTAGCAAGACTTTGGAGGAGCACCTGTTGCATATTCGATGAGTTTTTGAGAAGCTAAGGGAGGAGCAATTGCTAATTAATTTTAAGAAGTGTATTTTTGTGAAGAAGGCATTGGTGTACCTAGGATTTGTCATCTCAGATGAAGGTCTTAAAATAGATCCAAAAAAAGTGAGGGCTATCATTGAATGGCCTACTCCAAGGAGCATTATAGAGGTAAGATCATTCCATGGTCTAGCTAGTTTTTACAAAAAAATTATTAGGAATTTTAGCAGTATTTGTGCACCCCTAACAAAGACAATGAAAGGGGATAAGAAGAAATTTAATTGGACTTCAGAAGCAAATAGGAGTTTTGATATGTTGAAGAAGAAAGTCAGAGAGCAACCTATTTTGGCACTCCCATATTTTAATAAGGTATTTCAAGTAGATTGTGAGGCTAGTGGTAGTGCCATAGGAGTTGTATTAAGTCAATAAGGTAAGCATGTTGCCTACTTTAGTGAGAAGATTAATGACGCTAGAAAAAATTATTATGTCTATGATTAAGAGTTTTATGCTATAAATTAAGCTTTGGAGAAGTGGAGAAACTATTTGTTACCAAAAGAGTTTGTTCTATATACTGATCATCAAGCCTTACAATATATTAATAGCCAAGGAAAATTAAATCAGAGGCACTTAAAATGGGTTGAATTTTTACAAATTTATACCTTTGTGTTAAAACATAAGAGTGGGAGGTCAAACAGGGTTGTAGATACCTTAAGTAGAAGGTAAAACTTGTTGATAGAAATGAAGGTAGAGGTTATAGGGTTTGATGAACTTAAGAGTTTATACCCTAAAGACCTAGATTTTATAGAGGCTTGGAGAGCTTGTTGGGCACTTGTTACTTTAGATAGAACTAAATGGTTGGATTTTCTAATCCAAGATGGAATTTTGTTCAGAGGAAACCAATTGTGCATTCCAAGGAGTTTGATGAGAGAGAATCTGATCAAGGAGAAGCACAGTGGAGGGTTTCCTGGACACTTTGGTCGAGATAAGACCATTTCCCTTATTAGTGACAACTACTATTGGCCACAGTTATAGCAATATGTGAAGATATTTGTACAAAGTTGCAAAGTATGTCAGAGGGCCAAGGGTGTGAGGCAAAACACTAGATTATATCAGCCATTACCTATACCAGAGAAACCATGGGAAGACATCAACATGGATTTTGTTCTTGGCCTACAAAGGACACAAAGGGGGAATGACTCCATATTTGTGATGGTTGATAGGTTTTCAAAGATAGAACATTTTATTCCATGCTAGAAAACTAATGATTCATTTCATGTTGCAGGGTTGTTTTTCAAAGAGGTGGTACGACTACATGGTCTTCCAAAGAGTATTGTTTCAGACAGGGATACCAAATTTATTGGGTATTTTTGGAGGACTTTGTGGAAGAAATTGAAGATAGATTTAAAATTCAGCTATGCATACCACCCACAAACTAATGGATAAACAAAGGTGGTGAATAGGAGTTTGGGTAACCTGCTAAGATCCTTAGTAGAAGATAAGCCCAAAGGATGGGATTTTGTTCTACCATAAGAGGAATTTGCTTACAAAAATTATGTCAATAGGAGTACTAATAAATCCCCATTCGAGATTGTATATGGGAGCAGCCCAAGGAATGCTTCTGAGTTGAGGAATATGGACAAATGGGAAAAGAGCAGTGTTGAGTTTGAGGACTTTGTAGAGCACCTGAAGAGCTTGCATGAATAAGAAGCATATTACTAAGATGAACACTCAGTACAAGACAAGGGTAGACCAAAAGTGGTGGTTTAAGGAATTCCAAGTGGGAGATGAAGTTATGGTCCACCTGAGAAAAGAAAGGTTTTCTACTAAAACCTATAACAAGCTAAAAATAAATAAGTTTGGACCATGCAGGATCATAGAGAAACGAGATTCAGGAAATGCATATGAAGTAGAACTACCAAGTGGACTTAACATATCACCTGTGTTCAACATTTTTGATTTGGAAGAATATCATGATGATGATGGATCAATAACAAAAATTTAGGATATCCCAACATCTACTCCATAGAAGGAAGATATAGAATAAATCTTGGATACCCGCATCGATAAAAGTACCAAAAACATGCAGTATGAAGAATATTTGGTTAAGTGTAAGGGAAAGCCTATTGAAGATTCATATTGGTTGTCTAATACAGAGGTTGACTGCATGGGTTTTCCTCCAACACCAGAGAAGTGAAGGTCTCTTCTCAATTTACCCTAGGTGTCTGATGTAGGAGCATCTAGCAGCGTAAGAGTGATCTTGCATCACCCAAATTTGTATTTGTTTAATTTTGTTTTAAAATTTGTTTAGTTGTTTAGAGGATGGATAAACAGACCCAAATACGAAAGAATAATCACAATATCCTGAGAGGTTTTGGAGATATATAAATTTTAAGGTCTCCTACCCTATCAAAACTAGTGGAAATCCTGCTAGTAAAAATTGGATGTCAATTTTGAAGGTCTTAGAGGCCTTTTTAAGGGCTGAAATATGGTGGTATTATGTGTACACACAATATCAGGCCGCAAACCCCTTCGAGATATTCTGAAAACATGCGCCAATAGTCGTTTCGAGCAACGAGTGATGAGTTATGAACTTGGGAAGTTTGCTCCCAAAATTCAAATTTCAAATAGATTGTTCTAGGTAGGAAAAGGGGAAACAAGGTATTTTGGGGGAATTTAAAATTTGTATGGGATTGGTCTTTGTAAGATCCATTCTCCTCAGCAAGGAATATCTAAAAAATTTGGTATTTTTCTCTGTTTATGTGGATTGTGTGTGATTTGGTTAATGCAACTCGCTTCAGTTTCACTTCCCTTTGCCTCTAGCTAGATGCTTCACTGCAAACCAGATGCTCTACTTGGCACTGTTACCTAATATTATGCACTTGATGCTCAATGCTATGTTCAAATAATGCTAGTGAGGCATTTGAAATTCCATTTTAATTCTTCTATGTTATGATTGTTGTCATCACTTCAGCTATTGTCCTCTAACATCTCCTTGCTTAGTTATATCTTTTCCATGTTGATGTTATTGACCTCTAGCACCTTGCTTGGATTCTATCTATAACAACCAAATGACTCTTGATTTGACCTAGATTTTGCACTCCTTACCTCAATGTGTCATCTAGGTAGTTTCCATGGTGTTCTAGTTGGTTCTCAATGTACCAATGCTTGTAATGTTTAAGCGTTTCACTTTCCTTGGAACTTGAATATGGTGTTTGGTTTTCCAATTCTTGGCTTCTAATTTCAATGACCAAGTGTCTCTTGTTTTTTTGGAATTACTTCACTTGACCCTTAGACTTCTACGTTGGTCGATTCGATGCTTGACCTTTGGTTTTATGCATCCCTTGAACTTTTGTGTACCTCAGTTTGCTCTCGGCTCCTGTGTACCTCAATTTACACTTAGTTTACGCTCGACTCTAAGCTTCTACTTAGTCTTGATCAAATATTATTATTGCTCGAAGGCTATTTTCACTTCAATTAATGTTGTATTCTTTCATGACTTTCTTACATGATATGCTTGATGTTATGATATTTTCCTCTTATTATTGCAAGTGTAGGTGCATCTAGATTTTTGTATGGTGCAGGATATTTAAACCTTCTAAAGATACATGATCTCTTTGCAAATGTTGCACTTTAACAACACTTTTGATTGCTCCCCTTGTGCTTTGTTTCTCGTTATTTGTCTTCAACGTTGTTCTGCCTTGAAACAACTTTCCTGTATGTTGTTCTTAGATATTCTTTATAATGCTCAGAATTAGACTTTTCTTTGCTATTTATGTTTTCACTATAATCTGCCACTTGAATATTACATCCTTTCATTCTTAGTCTTGTTGCCCTTGATGTCTTTTATGGTATTTAAATTTTGGCAAGATACTTGCCTTCCAAATGCTTTAATTTAAGTATTTATGTTATCTTCAACTCTTCTTGGTACCTTCAAGTCTTCTGTTCTTGTTTTCTATCTCTGTAGAACAAGCTAGATTAATGGTTTATTCTCTTGCTAAGGACCAATAAATTTACTTACTATGGATCTCTTTCATACGAGTCTCATTCTATTATTTATCTTCAATGGTTTTGTCATCGAATGACGATGATTGTCCCAAATTTGGTGTAAGTACTCTTGTTGGATCTCTACTAATTGGTCTCCTTAATGTCTATCTTTTATGAGTCTCCTTTCTCTACATTTAATGGGACCTCTTCTAACATGTCTCCTTTCTCTTGTTTTCTTTTATGGGACCTCTTTCAATGGGTCTCCTCTTACTATCTTCTATAATGAATCTATAAGTATTCTAGGACTTTTCTCCTTATGACTCATTTCTCAATCAAATATGGTCTCTTTTCTATTAGGGCCATTTATCTCCACTATGGACCTCTTTCTATGAAGGGTATCAAATATTAGGCTCTCTAAACTCTATATTTTAATATTGGTCTATTCTCTTGGACCAATTTGTCAAGGTCTATAGGAACTGAATAAATGAAAATTTTATTAAGATATTTTCCTTGAGATCTAAATTTATTGTATCAATATCAAGGTCTATATTCAAGACTAGAATCAATATTATAAATTATCTTCTATTCCAAATAGTTTATTAGAATAGGTAAACTCAATATATCTTATCAAGGTTAATATCTTAATGACCTGAAACTTTTATCAAGGTCTATCTTTGAGACCTAAAATTTTACTTAACTGAAACTCAAATCAATCCCTGCTTGAGGAAAGTCTTTAGCCTTCTAACACCCAAAGATGAAAGTATTATCTATCCATTATAGGAAGCTTCACAACTTTTGAAGATCAATTTTAATTGCAATAATATCTTAGATAGCTTTCTCTAGCATTACCTAAGAATAAAAAATCTGAGTCAAGATGACAATCTCCTAAATGACCAACTTTCTCCTTTGTTGGTTCTTCTTGCAATATTCAATCTATAAAAAAAATCAATCAATAATTATTCTCTTTCCTTGAGAGAAATATCAATATCAAGGGATTTTTGTCCCTAAAAATCTCTAATAATTTCAAGGTTGGCTATTCCTCGAATAATCAACTAACTTCAAGTTGATTCACCCAAATAGGGATCCTAGTCTTCACTAGTTATCCTTCAACCTAGTGGAAAGATCCTAGTTGAGTCCTAGTCTTCACAAGTTATTCTTCAACCTTGTGGAAAGACCCTAGCTTTCTCCAAATTCTATTGTTGAGTCCTAGTCTTCACTAGTTGTTCCTGCAACTATGGAAAGACTCTAGCCTATTGCAACTTTCAAATCCTGTGCAAGCAACCTTGTTGTAGCTTTGATATCACTGTTAGTTTTGAATATTTAATACTTAATATATGTCACCATAGGAAAAATAATCATAGGATATAATATAATAAATTTGCAATATAATGAATCAAATAATAACTCATAAACAATAATACTCACAAAATAATCATATAAACATGCTCACAATATTGCACACAAAAATACTAAAAATGCTATTGAATGAAAGTCTACTAGTGCAAGCATAAATCTTTGCATATTCGATTGTCAATTACAATGCTTTGTCATAAATATATAATTGTATGTGACTCTTCATATAATGCACTCTTGACCTTCTTCAATTTCCTATTATAAGGACACGTGCACACTTACATATTAGATAGTTGTGCACATTTACACTCATAAAACTTTCACACAAATTAACATGACACTTGTGCATTTCCTACATATTATTATGTTACATAAAATAGTAACTCACTCACTAATAGAAGACACAACCCTAATCTAGTATTTGCAATAATGTACCAAGGTGGTACATTTTCATGCACCAAATAATGTAATATTATCCAAGAGTACCTGATAGGAGATCAAATTTACCTAAGGATCGTAAGAAGATCCAAGTAGAAGCGAATAGATCGGAGCATCAGAGAAATAAAAAATTAAAGCTTCGATGATCGAACATCTCTCAAGGAAAGGTGCAATCAAAATTTTGATAAAAATCGTAGATTCCCTCAGTGCTCTAGGACCAGAGCAAAAGTTTATCCTAGGGATGCCTGACCAAATAAAGCAACAAGACACAATAAGCCAGTGGTGGTAACTGAAATATCGAGATAAAGCGAAAGGGAAGGACTACCATGGAAAATACAAACTGAACCAAGGAATGATTATTTTTTATCAAAGAACATCCAACCACACTCAAAAAATTTAAGGGGTAAATTTTACTTTGAATCCCTTCATGGAGGGTCATTTCCCCTCCACACCCCCTAGCTAGGGCTTTTTTCGCTACCCTGGATCCCATCGGCTATGCAGAGATGTACAATTACCCAAATAAATCGTATTTTCTTTAAAAGGAGGTACAACATTCAAGACATCGTCATTAGACCTCTAGAGGAGCGACCATAGATTTGAGAGCATTAATGGTAGGATATATTTGTAGCAAATATTTGGCATGGAAAACATGATCTCACCTCCAGCAACTCCAGGACCAAGAAACCTTGGGATTGCACACCATCAATGCATGGGTACTATGAGAAATATTTTTGAATGGGGGGAATTTTGAATTTGAAAGAGGAAATACCCCATGTATTTTCTATAAATATGTATTATTCTCTTCTTTTTAATCATTAAAGGCCATTGATTCTTCTAAAAGGGTGTTTTTATTCATTCTCCTCTATGACTTAGCCTGGACTAAGCCTTGCATGGCCTATTCGATTATTTTAAAACCTCTTCCCTCTATATGTATGTAACTCAAAGTTCACATTAATAAAGAATCTAACTATTTACTTATATCTATGTTGGTTCTAGCATTGGTTTTCTATTTTATTGCATACCCTCAAAAGGGTCTTGTGTTCCTCGTGAACTGTCAACCACTACCAATATGTTCATCCAAAGCCCATCAGGTCATCGAGGTACTTATTCCTTTTTTATTTGGAACATCACCACCCCTTAGTCTAGGATAGATAGGTTTATGTTTACCACACTCTTGCTGCTTTCCTTAACTTTCTTTGCATTTTATTGCTTGATATAATTTGCTTTACTTTCCCTCTTTTCTTTCCCCCATGTGTTAGCCTAGGGTAGGAGTAGAGTATATTAGCACGGTAGGAGTAGAATGAAGTGAGTGTTATGAAGAAATCCATAAGCAAGGAATGAAACTTGGGTAAAAAAACCTTGGAGGTCATCCAATGGGAGTCATGTCCCATGCTAGCCCAAACTTCTTAGGATTGGTACCCCTACATGAGGCACAGGGAATCAGACATACCTGCTTGGCTGGAGGTGGTGATAGATGTCAAGACCACAACCGTGGGAGTCACTCCCACCTTCCCAACATTTAGTTTTAAGAGTTATTTCTTCCATATCTTCCTTTAGACTTGGAGAATATTATGGATCACTATGCAAAGGTCTTTAGTGAACCCACATGTTTTTCTTGTAAGCACACACATGATCATGCCATCAATCTGGTTATAGGAAGGCAAATTTTTAATGTGCATCCTTACCACTATTCCTATCCCCAAAAGTCTAAAATTAAGATGTTATTTTAGGGAATTTTGGAGCAAGGAATCATCCATTCAAGCATTAGTTCTTATTCTTCTCTTATGGTTATGATCTGGCATAAGGACAATTCTTGGCACATGTGTCTTGATTTTTGACCTCTCAACAAGATCACCATCAAAGATAATTTTTCTAACCTTGTTATAGATTTTTTGTTGAATGAATTATATGGTGCTAGATACTTTATAAAACTAAACTTGTGTTTTGGGTTCCATCAAATTAAGGCTAGAGAAGAGGATATCCCTAAGATTACTTTTTGCATGTATGAGGGTCATTATGAGTTACTAGTCATGCCTTTTGGCCTCATTAATGTTTCTTCCACTTTCCAAAGTCCAGTTAATTTTGTATTTTATCTATTTATTTGCAAGTTTGTCTTAGTTTTATTTGATGTTATCTTAATTTATAGCAAGGCTTGCAAAGATCATCTAGTTCATGTGAACAAAGTTATTGACCTATTACAAAAGGAAAAACTCTATTAAAAGGTCTGAACATTACTTTGGGGACCATGAGGTAGAATACTTGGGATATTTAGTATCTCAAGAAGGATTCAAGATAGATCCTAATGAGATCATATCCATGCAAGATTGTTCATTGTCTAAATCCCTTAAATAACTTTGTGGATTTTTAGGTCACATAGGCTACTATAGGAAATATATCTACAACTATGGGAAGATTGTTGTTTCTTTCACTACTCTCACTAAGAAGGATGCCTTTATTTGATTAGAAATAACTTTTCAATAATTAAATGAGGCTATGTGTACCACCCTATTTTGATCACCCTTTATCATTGAGTGTGATGTTTTAGGCATAGGTATTGGAGTTGTTTTAATGCAAGATGGATATCCATCGGCCTTTGAAAGTAACACTCAAGAAAAAATCTGGGATGATTCATTTGAAGTAGGGAAAAATGGTGCACCAAATGATGATAAACAATATGCGTATCTATGTCCTATTGCGTATGAGCATCAAACGGAAGCATGCAAGTAAGATGGAAAAGATAGCAAATAACAAGAAATAATGCAAAGTAAATCGACTTCTTATTAATTGGGCAGATCAAATCCAGGTTACAAAATGTCCCCTTTGAGGGCTCAAATAGATGATACAAATGTTTACAAATCGGGTGCCCAAGGATCAAAATCCTTCAAGTAACTCGGGTGCACATCCAGTGTCTTTCCTCGTACCCACAATCGAAGTGGGTGGGCCAATGCTGCCACCACTTGTGTCTTTGATTATTTGAGGTCCTATGCTGATCCCCAATGTATTGTATAACCTACACCTACACACAAGGAAACAAAAAATGTCAAATAGCAAGTGCGTGTGATGAGAAACATGCAATCCCCATAGGGGCCAAATAGCTAATAGTGAGAATAAGCATCAAATCAACTCCAAATGACTTGAAATTACAGAGGGATGTAAAACAGAAGATTTTGGGAAGATATCACCAGAAATTGTGCCAAGATTGAGTCCGATGGTGCCTCGTAATTGCAATTATCATGCGCAACCTACAAAACACAAAGCAAACAATTTATGGCCCTACACATATCCAAAACACATGAAAATTGGATAGAACACATAAAATGCTATTTTAAAGAAACCCATTTGATCATATTTGCAAAATCAGTGACATTTTAGGTGTTTCTTCAGATGACCATCGGAGACCTGCATGAGACCCTACAAAACACTAAAATTGCAATATCTCGGCCAATATAGCTCAGAATGGCCTGAAATTTGAACTGCAGCATAATATGATAATGTAGAAAATAACTAATTAAAAATAGTAACAAAATAATGCATATATTTCTATTCATCATAGGGTGGGATGAATAAGACTGTCACAAATTGGGGGCGCCCAGGGGTGGGATGCCCACCGTTTTTGCCTAAATTTTACCACCAATTCCACTGAGGATTGATGCAAAACACTGTGGGATGTATTATCATCAAATTTGGTGAGGGGATTCACTCATATGGTTCGGTTATGTGATAAATTGCGCCTACTAGTTCCCTCGCAAACCTCCTTCGCTAGGTAGAGATTTCGAGGTAAAAATGGGCACAAAAGGTGAAAGGAAATCTTGGCAGCACTTCGTTGCTTTGTCCTCAAAATTCCTCTCTATCTTGTGTGGAAATTGGATCCACTTTATAGCCCAAGGAGGCTTCATGGGTCAAAAGGCATGCGAGGGCATGCAGGGCAAGAGGCGCCACTTGGCCACCAGGGCGACATGCATTGGAGGGGGAAGAGAATCTCCCAAATTGGCCTCATTCATTGAGCATGTCATAAGATCTGCTGCATGCCCTGACTTGTGGGCAATAATAGCCAGGAATCTGACCGTTATTGGGTGCCTTTGGCCCAGATTTGACTTTTTTTGGTCAAACCTGCTATTCGCTCCACCTCGGGATGAATGCTGCTATTCGCTCCAGGGTGGGATGAATAGGTTTTGTATTCATCCTAGGGTGGGACGAATAGAAACAGGGTGTTCAAAAGGTCCCAAAAGTGGCCTGAAACCTTCCAAAACCTTGCACTGAGTGGTTAGGACCATTGTATACCTATTGAGGGCTGCCCTAGGGGCCTTGGTCTGTCATTTAGTCATTGCTTGTGGTAGCATAATCGGATTGACCAGATTTTAGTGTCTATAGATGCCCCTTTTTGGGATGCATTGTGTGCAGCACAATGTCGAGCAAAAATAGATGACTAAAATGTTCAATGATTAGGGTTACTCAATAACCTAACCAACTTTAGATGCCCCAATCCTGGAAAGAGCATGCGTTCTTGAATCCTTGCTTTCGATGAGCTAAGGAACTTGCTTCAAGCTTAGACATTGTCCATCATGAAGAGGTGAGGCCTATGATTCCATGATGTCAATAATGCCAAGCATTTTAATTTTATGATTTGTGCTTGTTTGCTGCCCCAAGCAGGAGCATGATTGTCTTTGTCAAAGATTCATTGAACGAACGCAATTTGCATGATTGAGTGTGTGCTTGTTGATTTTGAACTGAGTATGACTACCCCCTCAAGCGATGAGTCGATGAGGGAATGACTCATGAGAAAAGCGATGAGTCGCTTGACCCAGATGACTTTTGTTGAGGTTGCCTTCAGTTGTATCCATTGGAAAATGGCATAGTTTTGAAAGGATTTTGATGATGCTATGGAGGTTTCCTGGAAGCAAAAAGTTTGAAAACTTCATTCCCGTGGGGTGGTCCGGCCACAATGGCCTTCTTGGGGAGTGAAATAGTAACTTGTCTATGCATCCATGAGACGTTGCATTCCATATTGACCCTGAATGAATTCCATCAGATTTGACTTGTTTTTGGTGGGTTATTGGACCCTTTTCTTTGCTGCTTCCTGGAGGAAAGGAATGAAAAACCTCATTCCCATGGGGTGGTCCGGCCATACTGGCCTTCTTAGGGATTGAAGTAAGGTTCTTTCCAAGCATCCAGGAGTGCTATTATTTGCCTCTTGATTGATACAAAAATTTTGACCAAAATGGAGCTATTTTTGTGGGATTTTGGACCCTTTTGGTGCATTTTAAGTTGTTTTAACCTATGAATTCTGTATTCATCCTAGGGTGGAATGAATACAAATTTGGTATTCATCCCAGGGTGGGATGAATGGCCAAAAGTGCATTCATCCCACCCTAGGATGAATAGAACTATTGTAGGCCTATATAAACCTCAAATGCAAGTTTTGGGCTCATTATTGCATGTTTTCTCTAGCGATTTGAGAGGTGAGGAAGAGGAGGGTTATTTTTCTATAGTGAAGCACTGTCGAAATCACCCCGCGGCCACCATGAGTCAGCAAGCAGAGGCATCCAATGGAGGAGCCGGTGCGAGACGGGTATGTGGTGACTCAACTCCCTCATTATTTTAGCTTTTAAAATTATGATTTTGTTTTACCGTTTATTTGATTTGTATAAAACAAGTAATTAAACCTAATTTAACTAGACTGCACCAGATTTTTACCTTATTTGACCTTTGACAATTAAACCTAATGTAGATA
This sequence comes from Wollemia nobilis, assembly GCA_028583015.1. NCBI lineage: Eukaryota > Viridiplantae > Streptophyta > Pinopsida > Araucariales > Araucariaceae > Wollemia > Wollemia nobilis. The sequence continues at coordinate 24,373,300 of JAQPPZ010001195.1, forward strand.
AAATATACCAAAATTTTTTGAGTTTTGAATTTTATTTTTAAACATATCACATTACGAGAAAGGTAGTGAAACCCTAATGTAACTGTAATATGTTAAATTTTGTATTTTTGTATTTTATTTTAAAACATATCACATTACAGGATAGGGAATGAAACCCTAGGGTAGATGTAACATGTTGTATTTTAAATTTTTATATTTTGTTTTAAAACATATCACATTACGGGATAGGGAATGAAACCCTAGGGTAGATGTAATATGTTGTATTTTAAATTTTTGTATTTTTTTTAAAACATATCACATTACGAGATAGGGAATGAAACCCTAGGGTAGATGTAATATGTTGTATTTTAAATTTTTGTATTTTATTTTTGTGGAATTAAATTGTTGTAATGGTTTAGTTGTGCATTTGTTTTTGGGCCTTTTGGAGGCCATTGTGAGGCATAATGAATGTCAGTTTATTGTTATTCTTATTGAGTTATTGCTCTACCAGGTGGTGAAGAGTCGATATCGCACATCGAAGCTCTTCTAGACCACCCGAGATGCCTTGACTGAGGTTGACTGGGAGTGGCTTGATGCCATGGGGCTCAAGCAGGTTACTCGGTTGGAGCCTATGATAGGTGATCGAGCCTACTTGATTGCTCTTATTAGCTTATGGGACTCATGCACCAACACCTTCCACCTACCCATGGGGGAGATGATGGTGATGCTAGAGGACGTCTATCAGATTCTATAGATTCCAATAGAGGGGCGACCGATCCACTCTACGCACCATGACCAGAGAGGTGCAGTGTTGATGAGGTACTTTGGGGAGGATGCAGATGCGATAGAGCTAGAATACCTGAATGGAGGGATACTGGTGGGGTTCTGGTATGAGGAGAAGGTATTGGGGGTGAGGCATGTGCTACTGATGACCCTCATCTCCAATATGCTTCTCCCAGATTCTTTAGGAGCTAGGTTCCCTTGGAACCTGTTGGAGCTGGTGTACGCCCTAGTGGGGTGCACCAAGGAGGAGCCTCTAGTGATGGCTTGGGGGATGACACTATTGGCACAACTGTATGATGAGTTGTACGAGATCCACTACCATCGATGGAAGGGCTTGGGGTGTAGCTTCTTATTGCAGTGTTGGGGATGGTAGCACATAGTTATGGGGTGACCACATGGACTACCATGGATGACCCAGGTGCAGCTAGCAGATAGGGAGATAGGATATGCTATCCTATGGTAGAGGGTGCAGGAGAGAGGGTAGAGTCATCACCATGCAGGTGATGTGGATCACTATGTCGATATATTCTCATGACTGGAACTAGGGTAGGTGGTATGGCGACCATACAGGGACTATCCGGTCTAGGTGGATGTTGGAGAGCAGCTCTGATGGGTGAGGTGGGGTAGATGGCTGATTGCATGGTATGAGTAGGAGTAATTCCTATTTTCTCGAGTTACACGATAGTTTGGGCTATGATAGGGGTTTCTCGAGGAGCCAGTAGTATATCGATATCGTGGGGATGAGAGGACATTAGGCTGGCTAGTGGTGGAGGAGGTGGGAGAGGAGGTAGACCCTGTAGTGGATGTTCCTAATGTGGATGATGTTGGGACTACAGTAGAGTATGACTCATGGTGGGTGATGCACTAGTGGCAAGGCATAGGGGCTCTCAAAGGTGAGGTAGCTGGGGTAGTGGATGAGGTGATGGAGGATGCTTCGAAGGAGGACCAGGCAGAGGTGGATGAGCCACATGGGCATCACCAATAGGCAGATGAGTAGGTGGATCTGCTAGACCTGGGGGATCAGGGTGATGAGGGGGAGGCTGAGGACCAAGGGGCATAGGTACAGTAGGGTACCCAGGGTGATCGATACCTAGAGCTACAGGTTGAGCTGGTTAGGGTCAGACAGGAGAGGGATCTCCTTTGGGCATAGGCATAGGAGGACCAGGTTGAGATATCCTCCCTATGGGCATAGTTGAGAGTACAGGGTCCTGGGTAGGAGGGGTCTAGCATTGGGGAGGTAGAGAGGCTATGGGTAGAGGTGCTTCGGCTATAGTCAGTAGTGGAGACATACCAGTCATGGGGATAGCGAAGATAGGCTTACATGGATAGACTAGAGATGGAGGTGGTGCACCTTAGAGGGTATCTTCCTGATGATGGGGAGACCAGTGGCTCACATCGGACTCGATAGAGTGAGATGGTGCAGTCTTCTTCTAGGTGGAGGACTGACAAGGTTGGTGGTAGCAGGCCTAGGGGATCACAGTGGACCCAGACTACGGGTGGTAGTGCGAGTCATAGCATCGGTCCTGCATGACCATGGTGATGGGTACTATTGAGACTCTTTTTGACTTGTTACTTTTTGGTATTGGTGAGGTTTGAGGACCCACTTTATTGTAGCCTATAGGCATTTTTGGAAACTATGATGTATATTTTTACCCCATATATATATGATATTTTGTTATGGTCATCATATGTCTCTTTTATTATTTTATGATATGGATGCAATGTATGTATGTGATTTATGATGGTATGTTAAATGCTAATGATTGTTGTAGATGGATACTATTATGTGATTTGTTGTAGTACTGATGGATGTTGTACCACGTATGCACATGTATGCTTCTATGATGTAATGCAAATGTGGTTGATGTTTATTATGTATGCATATGGATGCTTTTGTGATATGATTTGTTGCTTATGTATATGCATGGATGCATAATGAAATGGATGACTTGCGTGCTTTGATATATTGAACTGTGACTAATGATTTGCCCCACTATGTTAGCACCATAGACTGTATAAAATGCATTAGTTCCTTTTGTTTCTTTTTGTACTATTTTTGTGTATTGGATATATGGAAATGTGTTATTGCAATGTGATGTAATGGAATAAGTGAAATGAGATGTTAAAGAATGTAGATGAGGTTTTCTTGAGACTCAAACACTCTAATTAACTTGATCAAAGTTGTTTATTGACTATGCAAGACTTTTTGACAAGGTATGAATCTGCTAGGATGACCAAGATACTTCATATCCCTGTGTGTGCAAGTGAGTTCATTCCTATGAGACGCATAAAGATACCACCATTTCCAGATAGGCTATCCACCAAACCTAGAATGAGGATCACCCTATGAATGTCATGATCCTAGGTTTGTACTTGGTAGGATTAGACCACTAGGTAGTATAGGCTACCAAAAGCTAGCTCATCCACATGCAAACATTGGTCTGTACACACACCAAAGGCTAATGTGATAGACATATCATCATGCGGGAGGCTACCACCATTGATAGATAGGCTATCCACCAAACCTGTAATGAGGATCACCTGATGGTTTTCCAAATGTTGAGAATTCTAGGGATTCAAGCTCAAGCTCCCTTCTTTTCTTCAATTTTATTGGGATACTTGCTCATGTGTAGTGATTATAATCATTATTTATTTTGTATTTTGTTTTCTTTGAGCAAGGGATTTGGGAAGTGGTGATGACCACTGTTTATTTTGACTTTTTTGATTTTTGCTTTTTGAGGATTTTGATTTTGACTTTTGGGGAATTTGATTTTTTTGAACTTTTGGGATTTTTGATTTTTTTGAACTTTTGGGATTTTGGGAATTGGGATTTTTGATAGTGGTGAAAACCATTATTTATTTTGGGGAATTGGGTAGGGAAGAGCTTGTCCTTTTGCCAATTCTCAACATTCTTGAACCATTCACATAGGGGGATGAGCAGGATGACCTTTTCGCTTAAAGCAACCTAGACCACTTCGTGGGTTTCATCTTTCCTTGCACAAAACTTGGATTTATTAATGTGTAAATGTGTTGGGATTTGTTGTATACAAGGTATAATCTAAGCAAGACTCTACCTCCTAAAAATCATGATAGCTTTCTACAAAATCTGAAAAGAAAACTAGAGATGGCTGAGTGACTAAAAACCGTAAAGACATTCTAGAACAAATGACTATGTGATGGGAGACAGACACTGTTATGACCAATGTAAAATGTAGGTAAACATGATAAGTGGAAAACTGAAATGATGCGGATAATGATTTTGACATAATTGTTATTGTTGTTTTTTTTTTTTTTTTGGACTGATGCAAGATGTACAGTCTTAGTGCTAGACACGTATGAGCAACTCTATAGTGCAAAGTACCATAATGAGTATGCCTAATGCAGATGATTTTGATAATGCAATGAAATGTGATGTAATGAAATGTAATATGATATTTTTGTATTTTTGATGTTTTGATGATGTTTGAAAATGCAATGTGATGCAATATTTTTGTATTTTTGATTGATATATATGATGTTTTTGATTTTTGATTTGATAGATATATACATACATGTGACCAACGGGCTTATTAGGGGCCATTGGGGCATTTGGGGTGACCAAAGGGCTTATGGATGCCTTTGGGGTTTTTGAGGTGACCAAAGGACTTATGGATGCCTTTGGGGCTTTTTGGGGTGACCTAGATGGTTATAGACCACCTAGGAGCATTTTAGGTTGACCAAGCAGGTTAAAGGCACCCTTGGAGCATTTTGGGGTGACCTAGATGGTTATAGACCACCTAGGAGCATTTTAGGTTGACCAACGTTAAAGCACCCTTAATTTTGGTACCAAAAGTATAACCAAAAGAATTAATAAAAGGACAAGAACAAACAAGGATTAAACACCCTGACATTTTGGGTGACCTAGACGATAAACCAAGAGCATGTTAGAGAAAAACCTAGGACAAGGGGGGTTAAAGGCACCCTTGGAGCATTTTGGGGTGACCTAGACGGTTATAGCCCCTAGGAGCATTTTAGGTTGACCAAGCGGGTTAAAGGCACCCTTGGAGCATTTTGGGGTGACCTAGATGGTTATAGACCACCTAGGAGCATTTTAGGTTGACCAAGCGGGTTAAAGGCACCCTTGGAGCATTTTGGGGTGACCTAGATGGTTATAGACCGCCTAGGAGCATTTTAGGTTGACCAAGCAGGTTAAAGGCACCCTTGGAGCATTTTGGGGTGACCTAGATGGTTATAGACCACCTAGGAGCATTTTAGGTTGACCAAGCGGGTTAAAGGCACCCTTGGAGCATTTTGGGGTGACCTAGATGGTTATAGACTACCTAGGAGCATTTTAGGTTGACCAAGTGGGTTAAAGGCACCCTTGGAGCATTTTGGGGTGACCTAGATGGTTATAGACCACCTAGGAGCATTTTAGGTTGAGCCACAACACTCTAAGCATGGAAAGGTCACAAGTGAAGGATGTTCAAGGGTTCAAGATCCTCGATGCCTTCAAGGGAGGCTAGGTGATAAGTTCTGGGTCTAATATGACTAGTAATGACATAAGGACCTAACCAATTTGCCACAAACTTGTCCCTCAGATGGGGCGGCAAATTAGAATTTTGTTGGTTCTCTTTCAGAACAAGGTCACCAACCTAAAAATCTCTAAGATGGACTTTCATATTATAGGCTCTCTTAAGTCACTCTTGATAAATGCATAGGTGCTCGAGAGCATTAATACGATGTTCATCAAGCAACGTAAGCTGATCTAGGTGAGCCTACCACGTGGTGTCATCATCGATGAACTCCTGCATGGATATGCGTAACGATGGGATTTCTAGCTCTAGAGGCATGACTGCCTCGACACCATACACTAGAGAAAATGGGGTGGCCCTAGTGGGCATCCGAATGCTAGTGCGGTAGGCCCATAGAGCAAGGGGTATTTGCGTGTGCCAATCGGTGTGATTCTCTTTGATAGTTTTCTTGAGAATGGCAATCAATATTTTGTTGGAAGCCTTTGCTTGCCCATTTGCTTGTGGATAGTAGGGCATCAAAAAGCTATGTTGGATATTATACTTTGTTGTTAAAGCATGCACATATTTATTCTTAAATGATGTCCCATTATCCGAAATGATCTTGGATGGAATACCAAAATGACAAATGATATTATGCAATATGAACTCCGCTATGCGGGGTCCTATCGTAGTGGTAAGGGGAATTGCTTCCACCCACTTTGTAAAATACTTGATAGCCATAATGATAAACGTGTGATGGCCCGAGGATGTGGGGGAGATTTTCCTGATTAAATCCAACCCCCATTGCAAAAATGGCCAAGCCGATTGGATCGGTTGTAAGGCCTGGGAAGGTACGTGTGTCAAGTTAGCATGGTGTTGACACTTCACGCACTTCCTCACATATGCGCAACAATATCACTCTAAAGTTGGCCAATAGTAGCCCATGCGAAGAATGCACTTTGCGATGGCCATACCACTAAAATGGCCATCGCATGTACCATCGTGTGCTTGGGTGATTGCCCAAGCCGACTCTTGATGCTCTAAGCAGCGAAGGAGGATCCCTTCATAGCTTCGATGATACATAATGTCTCCTAGCAAGACATATTTTGTTACCTTCCATTTGAATGTTCTTTTAGTGGTGTGCGACAATCCAGGAGGGAGATTACCAAGCTTTAGATACTCCTTGATTTGTGTGGACCAGTCCTATTGTGAGGAAGCCTCGATCACGTGAACTGCCTATCCCTCTTGAAATTCATCCCGAGAAAACGTTGAGTGGGAAAGAATTTGTAAGAATAGCATTGTACTACTATCAAAAGGGGCTTGAGGGAACAAAGTCCCCCAATCGGCATGATTCAAGCACTCATGAAGGTGCGAGAATCTCTCTTGATGAGGTTCAATTTGAATCAAGTGGACTTTCGACGTGGCCTGAGTATCCTCACGCTCAACCGCAGACTATGAGAGCATTTTGACCTGAATGGTTGTCATCTCATCAGTAGGGTTCTACGGGATCAAGGACCCTAAGGAGGCCATCGTATCCACAAAATGATTAGATGATCGAGGGAGTGCCTCGATGTCATACCATTCAAAATTTTCCAGGAATTTATCCACAAGGGCTTTGTAGGCTTGTAGAACTGGGCACTTGCACTGGTAGATCCCTTTGACCTGGTTAACAATGAGCAAGGAGTCACCAAAGATGTTAAGCTTGGTGATTTTCATGGTGATAGCCATTTGAAGACCTATGAGCAAGGCCTCGTACTCGGCATTGTTGTTGGTGCATGAGAAATCAAGTTTAAATGATAGGGGTATGGGAGCCCCATGCGGTGTGAAAAACATGATCCCTATGCCACCTCCTTGCTCGCATTTGGAGCCATCAAAAAATAGAGTCATATCTACAGGCTCATCAGAATCAGGTGATTCTGATATTTGGAAGACTCCATCATCGGGAAGCTCCATACTAAGAGGCTGATCATCCTGGAGAGGAGCCTCTACGAGTTGATCGATGATGACCTGACCCTTGATTGATTTTTTTCCAATGAATTCTAGGTCGAACTCCATCAACAACATGATCCATTTTGCCATGTGACTGCTATGATAAGTGCGACTCATCATGTATCACAATGGATTCTCTTTAGATACAACATACGTAGTATGGCTAAGCATGTAGTGTCGTAGCTTCTTGGTGGTAAAAACCATCGCTAGGCATAAATTCTCCATGTATGCATACTTAATCTCATAACTGACCAGGGTGCGGCTGAGATAGTAAGTAGCCTGCTCCTTATGCAGTTCATTATTTTGGGCTAACATGGCACCCAATGCAATCTCAGTGGTTGAGATGTATAAGCGGAATGACACTCCTGGTCGAGGTGGAGCCAACACTGGCGGTGAAGCCAGGTACTATTTTATTGCATCAAAGGCCTCTTGACACTCGTCATCCCAATGGAATGTGACCCCCTTGTGCAATAACTTGTTCATGGGTCGACACTTGTCCGACAATTGCGCTATGAAGCATTTGATGGACGTGATCTTGCCCTGTAGACTTCGGAGCTGCTTGATGGTAGTCGAGGGAGGCATCTCGAGGATGGCCTTGACCTTGTTGGGGTCCACTTCGATGCCTCATTTAGAAACTATGAATCCCAAGAGCTTTTCGGATGTGACGCCGAAGATGCACTTCTTGGGGTTCAGTCTCACATTATGCTCGATAAGGCGATCGAGGACTTTGCGCAAGACATCGAGATGCTCATGGCGTAACAAATATTTAGCCAATAAGTCATCCATGTAATCTTCCAAAATCTTATGCATGTAGTCATGGAAGATGTATGTCATGGCACGCTGGTAGGTGGTGCCGATATTTTTAAGGCCAAAAGGCATGACCTTATAGCAAAATGTTCCCTAGGGCATTGTGAATGCTATTTTGAGTTGGTCCTCTAGGTTGATACGAATTTGATTGTACCCAGAGAAGCCATCCATAAGGGATAACATTTCGTGGCCCACTGTGGCATCTACCAAGGCATCGATGCTCAACAAAGGAAAATCATCCTTAGGACTCGCTTTGTTTAGGTCTCAAAAATCGATGCAAATGCGAATCCTCCCATCAGGCTTCTTGACGGGAACCATGTTGGACAACCATGGTGGATAGTCTATAGAAATGATAAACCTGGCATCCAACAACTTCTGTAGCTCATCTTTGACCATTAGGGCCATCGTTGGATGCATATTTCTTAGCTTTTGCTTGACAGGCTTGGCCTTGGGATCAAGCATCAGATTGTGGGTGACTAGATTTGGATCCAGTCCTGGCATGTCTTTGTAGGACCATGCAAAAGCTACCTTCTTCTCTGTGAGAAGGGCTATGTAATCGACTTGCTCTTCAGGGGATAGACTTTCCCCTAGCTTGATACATTGTGGGTTTTTGGGATCTGAGCTGATATCTTTGTCAATCGTAGGCTCGATTGACATATGCGACCCTTCCTCCAACTGGTGGGGGGTAGGGATCAAATGGATGTCATCAGCTGGATTTAAATCATCAATGGGAACCTCGGGTTCCTCCTCAGCATGGAAGACATCATGAGTTGGCCTTGTAGAGAAATGAAATGGCTGTAACATCTCATCACAAGGCCAATACTCAGAGGGCGAGGGCGGTGAATCTCCCCGATCAAAGTTGATTACCCCCAAGTCGAGGTGCAATGGCTTCAACGGGTTATCTAGATCTCATAGGGGCTCAAAAAAATCTATGGAAATCATATTTATGGATGGATGATTTCCCCTATGTGGCTGATGGTGTCCACGGACCTCCAGATGTTGCAAGACCTGAGGAGGTGGCTGTGGGGGTGGTGGAATGACCGATAGTGGTCGATGTGGCTGCAGGTGAGCTTGCTCCTCTAGAGGTAGAAGTTGTCACCAGATGGGATGATGTAATGGGAACATGCGTAGATAGAACTCATCCTCATCGTCTACGAAGATGACCTGAGGGCCTTTGCCATATGAAATACCAGAGTCAATGGGTGCAACTCCGTAATATGACTCGTATGAGGTAGGAAAAAATGGTGCACCTAATTATGAGCAACAATATATGTATCTATCCTATCTCGCTTATGAGCATCAAACAGAAGCATGCATGTGAAAATGAAGCAATACCAAACAATAAGGAATGAAATGAAACAAGTATATTTATTATTAATTTGATAGATAAAATCCAAGGTTATGTAGCAATAATATTGAGGGCTCAAAGGTGATACAATTATTACAAATTTTGGGTTCCCAATGATCAAATCCTTCAAGAAATCTAGGAGCGCATCCAATGTCTTTCCGCATACCCACAATCGAGGTGGGCGGGCCAATTCCACTGTTGCTTATATTTCTGATCTTTGATGTCTTATATTCCTTCCAAATGCCTTATAGGAACCTGAACCTACACACAAGAAAGCAAAAAGGGTCAAATAACAAGTGTGTATGAAAGAAAACATGCAATCCCCATAGGCACAAAAGGGCATATATATTAAAAATATATCAAATCAACTCATAATGAATTGAAACTTTATGGGAATGTTAAATAGGAGGTTTTTAGGGGATATGACCAAAAAAATATCTGAAATTGCATTCGTAGACCCCTCGATTTTGTGTCGCTCGCCTATAACCTGTGAAGACTAAGATAAGCAATTCTCGCACCTAAACATGTCCAAAACACATGAAATTTGGACAAAATCCATAAATAGACATTTTAAGACAACCCATGTGGTTATATTTTCAAAATGAGGTGCAGATACACCTACATGCAACTAGGGTGCTCAGATGGGCCCTACGAACCTGCAAAACCTTAAAAATACAATATCTTGGCCACTTTAACTCTAAATTACATGAAATTTGAAATGTAGCATCCTATTATGGTATAGAATAATAAAAAAAATAGTAAAGAATTTGTGCAAGGATTTTTCCTCATCCCAGGGGGGACGGTGATGACTACAATTAATTAGAGGGCTCCCTGGGAGGGGATACCCACCAATTGTACACCCTTTTTGTTGTCAATCCCACTAGGGAATGTTCCTAAATAGTATAATGGGTGTTGTCATCGAATTTGGTGAATAAATTCACCCAGATGGTAAAGTTATGCTCAAAATACCCTCTTGAGGTCACCCGGTAACCTCCTTTGCAAAAGAGAGATTTTGAGGGCAAGAAGGAACAATAAAGTGTGGGGAAATCTCGACAGCACTCTGTTGCATATCCTAGAATTCCTCCCTATATTATGTATGTGTTTTGTGTGGATATTATACCCATTTTATAGCCCAAAGAGGCTCATGTGCAAAAGGGCATGCATGGCAAGAGGCGCCATTTGTCAAAAAGGAGGCATGCATTGGATGAGGAAGAAAATCTCTCCTTTTAGCCTCCATTATGAATAATTTCATAAGTATTCAGTGTCATCTGACCCGCATGCTTCAATTTGTGGGGTAAATGGTAGTTTTTGGGTGCCATTTGTCCCAAATTTGACTTTTTCTAGGTTAAACTTGCTCACCGTCCCACCCTAGGACGATGGCTCACCACCGTCCCAGGGTGGGATGGTGGGAATATGCCATCATACTAAGGTGGGACAATGGTGAATTTTGGACCAAAACCTCCCAAAATTGGGCTAAAAGCCTCCAAAACCTCTTCTAGAGTGGCTAGAACCACTATGAGCCTTCTAAGGGCTGCCCAAGGGGCCATATGATGTCAATTTGATCATTATTTGTGGATGCTTAATTGGGTTAACCATATTTTAGTGTCTACATAATCATCTGATGTCCACTCATAAGGAGACCTTGAATCATCTTCCTCACCGTCATGGGGAAGAGTACGCAAACCTTCACCTCACTCATAAGAGCAAATATCATCGCGAGGTGGTTCATCATCTCCTAAGGGCATAGGGAAGTAGTCCCCTAGTGAGTAGACACGGTTGGGATTGGTGAAAGGATCTCGTGTGAGCTCATCTCGAAAGTCAAGTGTCATGCACTCCAAGTTATCTACTAATATGTCAAGGGGTAAAGGCATGTTGCAACCCAAGCCCGACTTGTCATAAGGTATTTGATATTGTGGCTGATAGGGAACTCGAGTGCCCTGATCGTACATGCCTAACCCAAAATCATGCCAATTGCATAGGTCAAGGTAATTCAAGGTGAAGTTAGGGTTAGACAAGTAATTAATGTCTTCTCCAAAGGGCTCTTTATCTTCTTCCTACTATTGATAAGGTTTGATACCATAGTTAAGGCCCCCATAAAAAAAATTCATTTGATTAGGGGGGAGGACGAGAGGCATGATGGTGCCTATGGGAAGATGAGGTCGACCCATGTCTTGCACTGAATCTATAGCAGGGGTGGTTGTAACATTCATAACCATGTACTCCCCCAATTTGGTGGAAGCCAGGTGCATAGTGACTTGAGGCTACAGATAGAAGAGGGATGAGAGTGAGACCTGATCTGATTCATCGTTCATATCATATGGTAGCTTCTCATCTACTTGGCTAGGAACCTCCTCTGTGGAGATGGTGGATATAGTCGGTTGGGCCTCCTTAATAGGCCGGTTCCCTAGGTTCCTAGGCAAATGATCCACAGACGCACTAGGCATCTAGAGGGGTGTTGATGATGTGGATGGTATGGCCTGCGATGGTGGAGTCAAACCTTGGCTATATTTATTCGGTTGAAAATCTAGATGGGTTGATGGTAAGGTTGACTCGAGAAGTTGCTACACCATATTGCAATACTTGAAGGGCTCTAGGTCCATAGGGACGACATGAACTTGCCCTTCATGAGTGTACTTAAGGCACTGGTGAGCGATGGAAGGGACACACTTCATGTCCCTGATCCATGGTCTGCCTAACAGGATATTGTATGCCATATCACCCTCCAGGATGTGGCACAACATTAGGGTGGACTTTTCCCCTACCTGAATAGGCAGTATGATCATACCAACAATTGAGCATATGGCATCATCAAAAGCTCAGAGGTTGTAGATAGATGCAAAAATGTGGGATATTGGGAGCTTCAAATGCTTGAGATTTGTTGTCATGATGATGTTGCTAGAAGACCCAGTGTCTATCAACACTCTATTATATGGTGTTATGTTCACACATGCGATAATGTGCAAAGGAGGATCTACCATATCATTTAGATCCAGTTTAAGCTCATCTTCTCAAAAGGTAATCATAGGTTCCATGCATTATCACACATGCCCAACAAATTTGTTGAAAGAGTCAGACTCCTAGGGTTGAAGCTCAATTTATTTAAGGATCTCCATCAAGGCTTATCTATGAGGTGTTGATTGTTGAATGAGCTCATATATGGAGAGCCAGGTAGACATTGTTCTTAATATTTGGGCAATATTTCTCTTAATGGTGACCACAGGCCTAGGTGGGAGGCTCGACATAGGAGGTGGTGGAGGCTACGACATTGAGGGGAAATCACCCTAAGTCACAGGTAGCATGGTTGGACTTGGGTACCACCTATTCCTCATTACAATGTTGATCATGCTGACATACCCCTGATTAGGGGAGTATGGTGAACCTTGTTCACCTAAGGTGCTAGCTTGGCCTACTCTACATGGGCAAACAAGGGGTCTTTGAAGACCTCCATCTATTGGTTGTTTGGTGTGACAAGTTTGTCTACTTGAAGGGTGTTCCTATCGATCATGTCTTGCACCAAGTACTTGAACTTGGAGCACATTTTCACATCATGCTCATTTTCCCTGTGAAACTTGCAATATAGGTCTTCTCTGTATCCTTTGGGCTTTGATGCATTTAGGTCGATACGTCAACTCTCAAGAAGGTGAATTGCATTAGCCACTAAGAGACGGTCAAAAAATGAGTCCATAGACTCTACAATAGGCATGAACTATCGCTTGGGGTGACGTTGTTGATTTTTACCTTGACTTTTTTGGTTATCCTTGGTATAGTTCTCAGGTGTGGCATGATAATTAGGCTTTTGAGGTGGCGTAGCTTGCGTTGGCCCTGGGACACTAATGATAACTTAATTTACTATTGCTAGATTAGATTGCACTAGGATTTTGGCATTCTTGTTCCACTCCTTATTGTGAGGCTTCACAATTTCATCCTCTTGAATCTTGATTTCTTCGATGATCCTAGCCTGTGTTAGGGCATCTTCAAGAGAAGCATACTGTTGTAGCTATAACAATAAGGAGATAGGATTAAGGAAGCTCTTGGAGAACATCTAAGTCAACTCTAACATGGGGAGAAGATAAGGAATCTTGGTGAGAAAGGTTTGCCATCTATTGCCATAGTTTGTTATTGACTCATCGTCATCCTATTTCAACCTAGCTAAGTCAACCAACGTCGCCTTCCTATTGGTATTGAAGGCAAAGAATTCTAGGAACACATCTGCAAGTTGGTCCAAGGTGTGGATGCTATTATTAGGGAGTTGGTAAAACCACTTCGAGGTGGGGCCCAAGAGGGTAGTCATGAATGTCCTCAAAAGCAAAGCATCATCATCATGAATGCCGAAGCACTGACCCAAGAATCTGGCGATATGTTACTGTACATCTTCCTCTCCCTTAAACGTATCCAATTAAGAACTTAAATTGCTCTATATAGGGAGGCATAGGCACTGAAGTATGGATGGGTTGATTATGCAACTAGCACATAGTGGGCTTATGAGATCCAGACCTAGAGATCATGTTCTCCACTGACTCTAGGCACTCTAGCAAGGGTCTAAGGATTTGATCTCCTTGTCCTTGTTCACATCCTGTGGTGGAGGTCTAGGATCCTTCAACCTATTACGAGGTGGTGGAATGTCACCCCCCTGCCTTGGTAAGGTGTATCCATGTACTCTATATCTAGCTCATGCTCAGTGTAAGCCCCATAGGGTGTTTCTCGAGCTGATCCATAAAGAGGGTTATCTGCCTGCTGTGGGCACCCTATGTTTGGCCTAGGAGGCATGTCCCAATATGGCCTAGGGGGTCGTGGGGGTAAAACTGGATAAGGTCTAGGAGACATATCTTAAATGAGTATGGGTTACCTTGGGTGGACCTCCTACCTATGTGTCTTAGGGGTAGGGACCCTCTCTCGTAGAGTCTTTTGGAACAACTCGTTGGTCTGCCATTCGATTCTCTCTTTCTCAAGCTGATGCAAGTGGTATATTTGCTCTTTGTCTCATTGAAGCTGCTTGAACTAATCTTGGAATTCTTTGTATCTTGTAACTGCTTGATTAATTTATTCCACTATGAGGGGACTAAGAGGCCTAGGAGTCTCACCCTGAGGCCGACCTCGTTCAAGATAATCTATGATATCCATTGCATGCTTCCCTCGATCAAGGGTCGCCACGTTAACTTGAAATTTAGGATAGGGTATATGTTCATTATACTCAACAGGCACAGAGGCACATCATGCATGCACAAAATATTGCTCCTGAGGAAAATTTGGGATCTTCTCATGCCTTCATTCCTAGATGAGGAAGGATAGGGTAGAGTTAGCTCACCCTGAATGATGAGTATCATACCCATCAGTCTGTCGAATCTGTTGTACCCTATCAAGGTGATGTGTAGGTAAGGTCATACCAACCTACTCTACCTAGTGTGTGAAGTTGAGCTTTATCCCATGAATAGGCATGTTAGCCCTAATAGGTACGCGGATGCATGGGCTAAATGCCTCAGTGCCCTATTTCCTCCCATTCAAGAAGGTGTGTGATGTATCTAAGTACTAGGAACATTCCCCCAAGTAAAGCCCATCATCCCTAGGGGTGTCCCGCATAGGGCTCCCTCGTAGGTGTAGCTCATGCCCCACTATCTTGGGGCTAGGGTTAGTAAAGGCTCACCAAGGAGGTATGACCATGTCCCTGGGGCTATAGCAGAGATGACTCATGTCTCCTAGTCCACTCTTCATAGCTTCTGCCTGTGATTGGGCTTGGCTACAGGTGCACACCATCGTAACTCTATACCAAACCCTAGACGATTATATTCTTTACAAATTCTTAATGAAATAACAAAAAAAGAAAGGAAACACTTAATAAGATAGATAATTATCTCTTTTAAGTTTTAAATGTGAATCCCTAAAATGTTGTGTTTCATATGTGTTGTTTGTAAAGAATGACCTTGTGTCACGTGTTTGAATTATTGTCGAATGATAATATTGTATTTAATTAGATTTCACCTGTATACTCATATCTTGAAAACCTAGATATGAACTCCAGGTCATGTTATTTCACCTATAATGTGTGGTGATGAGGTCGACACATGGCCAGGGAGCACAGGTCCTACCAGTTCCTCACCTAGTTGACCCGCAGTCTGCAATATACCTATTCGAAGAGAGATACGTGCTATAACCCATGAGATATGATGGATCTTGGAATAGGCCTTGGCAAAGAACAAGGTTCATGGGATTTGAGATGATGTATGGAGATGAAATCCACCTCATCGAACTCTACCAGTGGATGGTGACGAAATCCACCTCACTAGCATTTAAGTGAATCTTGGTGTGTGTGGTTCTTTTTAATTTAAAGAAAGTAAGCAAGGAAGCATTCGATGATCATTCACTAAATGCATGCAAAAGGTGCATTTTACTTTCATAAAGTTAGTATAAAAATAACTCACAAATGTATCTAGAAATGCAAAATCCTAAATGTTAGCCTACCCGTTGGGTAGGCTACAAGCAAGCAATCCAAAGAGATGCATTCCTACTTTGATTTCTTTTGATTTTTATCCTTTTATATGTTTCGGTTATTTTTAATTTAAGAAAAATAAAGCTAACTTTTAACCTTTCTAAACAAGCAAAATATGTGAGAAAAACCAAATAAAAATAGTTTTTGAAAATGCAAAACAGAGATGGAAGATTTAGATGCCTACCTCATCACTGCCAAGACTTGTTATTTTTGGAATTCTGCTCAGAAAACTATCTGGTTTCTATTCACTCTAGGGTGGAAAAAATAGCAGGTCTGCATTTTTTCCAAGGTGTTATGAATTCACATTCATCCCAGGGTGGCACGAATAGCAGGCTAGAGTCCATTTCAGCCCAGAACGAATAGCACATGCAACATAAAAAGATGAAAATGAGTTCCAAAATTTACCTAAAGAAAAAGGGACAGGGTCCCACCATGAACACCACTAAATTAGGAAAAAAAATGCACCAAATTATCATAAAAAATATGTGTATCTATGTCCTATTGCGTATGAGCATCAAACGGAAGCATGCAAGTAAGATGGAAAAGATAACGAATAACAAGAAATAAAACAAAATAAATTGACTTCTTATTAATTGGGTAGATTAAATATAGGTTAAAAAATATCACCTTTGAGGGCTCAAATAGATAATACAAATGTTTACAAATTGGGTGCCCAAGGATCAAAATCCTTCAAGTAAGTCGGGTGCATATCCAATGTCTTTCCTCATACCCACAATCAAATTGTGCGGGCCAATGCTGCTGTTGCTTATATTATTGATTATTTGAGGTCCTATGATGATCCCCAATGCACTGTATAACATGAACCTACACACAAGGAAACAAAAAATTTCAAATAGCAAGTGCGTGTGATGAGAAACATGCAATCCCCATAGGGGCCAAATAGCTAATAGTGATAATAAGCATCAAATCAACTCCAAATGACTTGAAATTTTATAGGGATGTAAAAAATAATATTTTGGGAAGATATCACCAAAAATTATGCCAATATTGAGTCCTATGGTACCTCGTAATTGCAATGACCGTACGCTACCTTTAAAACACAAAGCAAATAATTTTTGGCCCTACACGTATCCAAAACTCATGAAAATTGGATAAAATGAATAAAATGCTATTTTAAAGAAACCCATTTGATCATATTTGCAAAATCAATGATATTTTAGGCATTTCTTTATATGACCATCGAATACCTGCATGAGACCCTACAAAATGCCAAAATTGCGATATCTTGGCCAATATAGCTCAGAATGGTCTAAAATTTGAACTACAACATAATATGATAATATAGAAAATAAATAATTAAAAAAAGTAACAAAATCATGAATATATTTCTATTCTTCACGGGGTGGGACGAATAGGACCATCACAAATTGGGGGGCGCCCGGGGGTGGGACGCCCAACGTTGCTACCTAAATTTTACCACCAATTCCACTGAGGATTGATGCAAAAAAATGTGGGATGTATTTTTGTCAAATTTTGTGAGGGGACTCACTCAGATGGTTCGCTTATGTGACAAATTGCACCTATTAGTTCCCTCGCAAACCTCCTTTGCCAGGTAGAGATTCCAAGGTAAAAATGGGCATGAAAGGTGAAAGGAAATCTTGGCAACACTCCATTGATTTGTCCTCAAAATTCCTCTCTATCTCTTGTGTGGAAATTGAATCCAATTTATAGCCCAAGGAGGATTCATGGATCAAAAGACATGCGAGGGCATGCAGGGCAAGAGGCGCCACTTGGCCACCGGGGCGACATGCATTGGAGGGGGAAGAGAATATCCCAAATTGACCTCATTCATTGAGCATGTCATAAGATATAATGTATACCATAACCTGTGGGTAAAAATAGCTAGTAATATGACTGTTACTGGGTACCTTTGGCCCATATTTGACTTTTTTTTGGTCAAACCTGCTATTCGCTCCACATCAATATGAATGATGCTATTCGCTCTAGGGTGGGATGAATAGGTTTTGTATTCATACTAGGGTGGTATGAATAGAAACAAGGTGTTCAAAAGGTCCCAAAAGTGGCCTAAAACCTTCCAAAACCTTGCACTAAGTGGTTAGGACCACTGTATACCTATTGAGGGTTGCCCTAGGGGCCTTGGTCTATCATTTAGCCATTGCTTGCGGTAGCATAATAGGATTGACCAGATTTTAGTGTCTACACCATTTATTAGAAGAAAATGTTTTTTGTTATACATATTGTAGGGAAATATTAACTTTATTTTTTGGGGCATTGATTTATCATCAATATCGACCATAACAACCTTAAGCATTTATTAGAACGTCTCTCATATCCTGAAAAAAAAAATGGTTGACCAAGGTTTTGGAATATAATTTCATTATTGAATACAAGAAAGGAAATTAGAATGTGATGGTTGATGCTTTATCTAACAAATGTGAAGACATTATTAATATTAATGCCATCTATAGTCCTCTCCCACAATTACTTTTTTAACTTTGAGAGGACTAGATTTTTGAACTATACTACTTGAATCATTTAGGAAGTGGAGGTTATCTCTTCACCACATTTCTATTTCTTGTATATTAATGGGATTATCCACAAGAAGTATTAAATTTATCATTCTCAATCCTCGACTATTAAGACTAGTGCCCTCCAAAAATTGCATGCATCTCCTTTGGATGGACATTTTATCTTCTAAAAAATATATTAATGGGTGAAGCAATATTTTATTATAAAGGATTAAGACAATATATCATGACCTTTGTGGTCAAGTATGAGGTATGTCAATATAACAAGGGGAAAATTGTTAAATCTCTTGGGTTCTTACAAATCTTGTCTATCCTTGACCTCCAATGGGAGCATGTATCCATGGATTTCATTAAGGGCCTCCCTAAATCTAAGGGACAAACAATGATATTTGTGGTAATGGAATACCTCTCCAAGTATGATCATTTTTTAGCATTGCAACATCCATATTCATCCAACAAGATTGCCAAGGTATTCCTTAATTTTATTTTTAAATTGCATGGTTTGCCTAAGTCCATTATCAATGATCATGACCCTGTCTTCACTTGTAATTTTTGCAAGGAATTGTTCCATATCACTGGTACTTAGTTGAATATGTCCTCTTATTATCACCCTTAGTCATATGATCAAATGAATATTATGAATAAATGCTTGGGTACTTACCTTTGTTGTTTTTCTCAAGACAAGAAGTTTCACTAGGTTCATTGGATATTGTTAGTTGAGTGATGGTATAATACTTCTTACCATTCTTCTGTAAAGATATCCCAACTCGAGGTCTTGTAATGTTAGAAACCTAAGAGGTAGATTATGTTCTAGGATCCTCCAAGGTCACCCAGGTAGATGATTTGTTGTAGCAACAATATATTGTGCTTTAGCTTCTTAAAGATAATTTGGCTAGGCCTAGAATCACATGAAGAAACAACATGATTTGCATTATTATGGGATATGGTATTTTTGTGCCTCCATCCTTATAAGCAATTGTACTTAAATACCATGTCTAGTAAGAAGTTAAATTCTTGGTATTAAGATTCCTATAATGTGGTTTATCATAGTAGTGAAGTGGCATATTAGTTGGAGCTTTCATTGTCTTCTTGTATCCATCCTATCTTTCATTTTTTGTATCAAAAAGGTTATTAGCAAAAATATTAAGTTCCAAATGGATCTTCTAGTACTCAATGAAGAAGTTTGGATAATTATCCACTTAGAAGCAGTGTTGTAGTCCATAGTTCATCTTTTGTAGTTTTGCAAGATTTAGGTCTTCCTCATCAAGTGGTAGAATCTTCTAGAAGAAGATGCTACATGGGAGCCTGAGAGCATTTTCTAGTCTTTTTCAGATTTGAGGACAATTATTTTTTAGGGGAGCCATGTAATGGATCCAATGTAGCCACACTGGCTATCTTGATTTGTTATCTCGAGCCCTAGGTTAAGGCAAGCAACCCTTGAGAATTAGGGTTAGGGATAATGTTGATTTAGTATATAAATAAGAAGATATGGATTTTAACTATAATTGTGTTGTAGTTGGAATCATATTCCATATTCAAATTTTAATCACCTCTATTACGCATATGAAACTTTTCCCTTTCTAAGTGGCTAAGGATTTGTGCTTATTTCAATTTGGAATCTAATTACTTGCACATTTGGTTTTATTACAATGAATCTAAATTTATTGTTATCAATGGATGTTGTTTATTGTGCATTATTGAATTGTTACTACTATTATTGTATTTCTTAAAGTTGTTTTGTTACACAAAGCATTTAGTAGGTACTCATCCATAATGTCCATGCCTTCTTGTGTGATTGGAATAACTATTTGTAATGGCAAAAAGGTCATGGCCTATATTGGAAAATATTGCTCCTCCACAATCCCTAATTCATGTATAGGGTTGAACATGATTTAATATAGGTATCTACCTAAGCTTTCATTGGTTGAGGTTTCCACAAACCTCATATGTCTATGTAATTTTGGGGGCCTTGTATACTGACTCTTGTGTTTCAGATGCATACATGGGTGTTCCAACAATAAGTTCAATACCCTAGGAAGAAGAGCCAAGAAAATATATACTTTTTCCTTTCTCAAATATGGAGATATATGATGTTGTGGTTGTGGGTGATGTACAAGTGGACCACTTATAGGAATCCATAATAGGCATGGTCTAGGTTATGACGGGTGAAGTGGGGATAAATGGAGTGAAAGTGGGTGAAGTAAATACTAAGGTGCTAATAGCAGAAGATAGACTTATGGATGGCGAGGTAGGGTGGTACCTGGAAAAGTGGATGAGCTTATATCAGATGGAGGTGAAGGTGCAATAAAATAAGGGTAAGTGGAAGGAGGGAATTTTTGAGAAGAATTATCCAGAGAGAGAGCTAAGATATATGAATCTGTAAGAGAGGAGGAGATGGTCAAGAAGATAATGGTGGTAACTTTACAAGCCTAGAAAGTAGTAAGTTATACATGTGTTATTTCTTCAATAACAATGATTTCTAAGGCACTCTCCTTAGTAGCTACCTCTCCACCTTTGTTTCCTCTAAGATACCTTTGATTCCAATTATGAAGTCTACACTTATGCTTACCAAGGCCTTGGCATTTTTTACCCTAATTTTTACCTCTTTCTCTTTGTGGCAATGCATAAGGTTCTTATTGCCTCTATTTATCCATTAATGTAATCTTCCTCTATTGTGGCTTGTGTAGATCTATCGATTATAGGATTGCAAAAATTTATGGAGAGGAGCTTGAGCTTTGATATTTTTCTATTTATTGTGGGTATCCACCTACTTGAGGTGTTGCTCACCTTAGATATTAAAAAACATATCATCAAAATACCCATTAATTGGTTTCATCTTCTTAAATTTAGGGTATTTTGTCTCATATCTCATTTGAGCGTATACCACCAAATTCTCCAAGATCCAATTATACTTCACCCTAGTTAGTGTTTCAATGTTTTTATGGTTAATACACATGTTTAGGTCAAAATCAAGATAGTTGTGTCTACCTTCCTATTCCAAAATTTTCCTATAAAAGCATAACTAAGTGAAAGGATTTTCTCTCAAGGCCTTTACCATGTCTTCCCATGTATTATCTACATCTAATATTTTCATGGCCTCCTCCTTACTAATATTCCTCTCATTTTGAATCCCAAAATGGTTCTTATGTACATAGATTATTTGTAGCTTATTCCCTAATAATATTTTTACAAGCCAAACATTAGAATCATAGGCCCATTTGTATCTTATTGTTACCAATCTACATTTCATCAACCTCTTTGATATATCCTTTGCAGATCACTTTTCTAGTGGGGTGGTTGTTATGTAACCCTACTCATGATTGAATAAACATGTATTCTTTTGACATTTCCCAAAAATGTTTATCAACAAATTCTAGCTAAGGACAAGTTTATAATAAAAAATTCCTTGAAGAATCTATAAAATTGAACACATGAAGAGGAAAATCCTAGATAGAAGTCACCTATCTCCTCATATTTATTTTATACAAGTGTCCTACATGTCAAGGATAACCTCAAAAGACAATGTATTATTCTCTCCCAAATTGGTTTGTACATGTCTATGCTGAAGTCAAAATAAAAATTCTTTGGTTGAATACATGGGAATTTTATTGCTTAAAAAATAGATAGAGGTTAGCACATTGAGTCTTTTTTATCTCTCTACAGGTGCCTAAACTAGTCTCTCTTATGATGCATGATGATCTAGATGATGTGTGAGGAGAATGTTAAAATTGGAGAGTATTTAAAACACTCAAGTTGTTTATTTATCTCTTTCAAGATGTAGGTAGCACAATCTAACAATTGAGGGTACCTGGCTACCTCCATCACTACATGAAACATCCCCAATTCCCCTTCCAAATAATTTTTTCCAAATACCTACCCATCATACAAGGCTATTTTTAATAAATTCATTTGTATCTCCTAAAATATTTCAATGTAGAGGGATAATTTGAACCCTTGGTCTCATTGGGTTTATACATATGAGTTGCTAAAGTTTCTCCCACATACCCTTATATTTTTTTGAATTCACAATATTTTATAGAAACAAATAGAAGTAATCCATCCAATCAAATCTTATATAGAAAGCAGTAATGGATGAAATAAAGGAAAAGAGAGACAATTTTTTTGGGGCACCCATAAGCATCATAAATAATCACTATATTAACCATAGATAAAATTCACAACACTTTGATGATTAAATAAGGAGTGATAGGGTGTATTTATACCAATACCAAAACCCCAAATACATAAATGAGTTTAACCTAAGTCGACATAGCAAGAGGGTCTAAGTTTAATTACAAATTATAAAGAGGTTTTAACCATAAGGTTAATCATGGCCCATAGGGCTTACATAATAAAATAATACAATAAATTCAATATATTGAACAATGAATGCCCTTAGGTCTATCCAATATTACATCATACAATGTCATCCTTAGCCATGAATCAAATTACACTTTCAACACCCCCCATAATCTGAATTAAGGGTTTAAGGAGAAAAAACATTAGTGACAATAATCTATTCCCCCCTGTAATGGATGCTATAGTGGGTCTCTACAATTGAGGTAAAACCTTCAAAATCTACTTTATCATCTAGAATATGTCCATCATGTTGGGGTCTAAATTGACATCAAGGTAATCTTGAAACTGTGACTATCATCTACAATGATCTGAAAGGTGAGCACCCGCTAATCATAGTCCAAACCCTGACATTGGATGAATTAAATATTGCTTTAACTCAACCTCTAGAGTAGGTTGGTATACCTTGTCAACTAATTGAGTGTTGACTCATTTAAGCTTAGTTAAATGTGTAAATATAGGGATAGAAATGGGATAAGGGTTAGAAAGTAATGAATGAATAGTGGCTAGATAAAGCTAACAACATAGACAACTACAGGGCATCCCTTGACAAATCACATTTCCAGTATTCCACACTTGAGACTAACAACATTCAAAACCAGTGATCTTCATCATCAAAGAACAAAAACATACTTCAAGAACTATTTCAAATATCTAGGGTATTAACAATCCAAATAGAAAAATTAGATTAATACTATGACTAACAAAAAAATAAGTTCTTTCCAAGCATATATTTAAACATGAAGCATTCCAAGGTGCTCTAAGTTAGCAATCCAATATTAGTAGAATAGACTAACCATAGCAGCAATAGCAAAAATGACTTCATAGATCAAATCTTCACAAGTAAAGAAGACACAAGCCTGAGGCAAACATCCAAGTAATGCTCCTTCTATTGATTTGCAAAAGAATATACAATAGTAGGGCAAGCAAACACTTTAGAGTTGACCCTTCTCAATGAGGGTTCAACCTCTATTTATAGTTTGTACAATGAAATTGAAATATTGAAAGCATTAGGAACATTACAAGGAAGTTGGAGTGCCAGATTAGTAGGATGTTGAGGTGGCAACCTCTTATTTATTTGAAGAAATAAGGGGAGTTGAGCTCCATGGATCTTCTACAACTTGGCATCTGCAACTTGCTCAACCTTTCATGATTTCTTGAAGACCATATCAAGGCATGATCAAAGTTGTTCATCATTCTTGCAGTGACTACTCTATCATGGATCTGCAACTAAAATGGTTCTTGGATCTTGATTTTGCATCTCTTCATCTTCTCACCCCTTCCACTTCAGCTCAAGAATGACTCATACTACAATCCATAGTATTACATAGCTTTGAATGTTTCTTTTATATATCACTCGAGTTGTGCCAATCGTGGACCCTTGATTTGCTTTTGAATGATCTAGATTAGATCTTCAGAAGGTAACATTAGCACTCATAGTGATCATGGCTTAAAACACTTTACCATTTTCTATGGTATTTAACTTGCTCCAATCTGGGGGTAATTCCTTTGTTAAAATCTGCTGAGCACTTCATAGTGTTGAAATCCACTCTTTGAAACTCTAAAACATCAATTTTGACCACTTTGACCATGGAATAAAACATGTGTGTTATACCATGTAGAAAATAGAACGTTGCCTTGGGTCACTTTTTCAAAATCCATGATATCAAGCTTGCACCTTGTCCCATAGAAAATAACATTGCTTCAAGTACGTGGAGAATAATACTACATCACACCATGCAAAAAAGAAGCCTCTCTTATCGTTTCTTTGAATTCCATGCTTTGAATCTCACGCAAGGCAACATTGACCATTTGGAATGTGGAAAAAAACCAAGCATTTTTCTCGCACATAAAATAACATAGCATTTTCCTTACATGCCTTTATACTTTGCGGTACCATATTTGGCTAAGTTAACCGTAGAAAATTACACTACTTGAAAGCGTGCACAAAATAAGTCTTCACATTGCATGGAAAAGAAGCTTTGCTTACCACCACTCTTTGGATTTCCACAATGCTCACTTCGACTAAACCAACCATGGATTTTATCAAAGTATTTTGGTGCATGAAATATAACATAGCATTCCACCTAATCCTTTGAATTTTATGACTTGAATCACTTGCAAGCCAACTTTGACTAAGTGGACCACAAAAAATTACACTTATCATACCCTCATGAAAAATAACATAGTATTTCACCGCTCCTTCAAAATTCTACAATTTGAATTTCCCTCAAGGCCAATTTGACTACTTTGATCATAAAAATTAACATTGTGCTACGGTCTCATGAAAAATAACATAGAGTTGAGCTCCATAGATTTTAACACTACATTGGGTGGAGCAGAATTTAACACTGCATTGGGGTCCAAGGCATATCTTCAACACTTAGTCAAAATTTTCAAAAAATTGCTAAGTATGTGGCCTTTTGGGCCTACATTCTAGCACCTCCTAGGGAGATTTTCTTGCAAATCTTGAGAACTCAGAGTCTTATCCATTGGGCATCAAGAGTCAAAATAATATGGATTAAATGGTAGTGAAGTGGAATGAATGAATGGAGTGGGATTTTCATGGAAAATATGAATGAGTGGAATGGAGGGAGGAAAAACTATGCAGTGAAGGGGATGAGTGAATGAAGGGAAATGAAGGATAGAATAGACTCTGACCATCTGCAATTTTATGCTTCACAGAATAACTTCCTTGTGACCATTATTCTCTCAAACATTTGTAAAGATGCTCAGAGAATAACGGTTCACATGGAAATCATGCAAGAGGTAAAAGTAGATCATCTCTATAAGGGATTACTCCTTCCATAAGTTTGGTTGCATGGCTATAATTGAGAAAATCACTTCCTCATGACCTTTTATAGACTTGATCAGAAGATGGTCCTCTTCCTTGCAACTCAGCATCATGACCTTCACATGTCTTTTGTAGGTTCATGCTTCTTTGTTGTCCTCTGACATTATTAGAATCAAAATCATTCACAAAGATATTTCTTTTGCAACAAAATTTTACTACTCCTACACCTTTTACTACTGATCATATTCTTCAATTTATTTCTCTTGCATATTTTTAGTGTCTTCTACATTCTCTTCCTCTTGGTCACCCTCTTCTTGGTGCATCTCCTCATCATTTCTTTCTTGTTCATCTTCATTAATGTTTTCATTTTCCTCTTCTTCAACTTCTTCCTCAACTTCCTTTTCCCCATCATTCCCCTTTTTCTCTACATCTTCTTCAAATAGTTGAACCATATGGTCCAATATCTTCAAAGCTTTGTTCCAAGCAGCTTGGGTAGGATTAGATATCTCCATAACTTGATGATGAATAAACCATAGCTTGGTGGTCTTCTCATAAGACATAGAGAGTCCCTAGTCTACCAGATCTTCCATTAAATCCTTGAGTCTGGTTAAGTCTTTTATCAGTTGGGTCACCTTATCTTGCTCAATAGGATCCTACCATGCATCAATCTTAGATTCATCTTGTATAATAGAACTCAAGTTAGCCTGAAGCTCTTCATTACTCAAGAGAGAGTTCTCCTCATCCCAAAATCCTTGGAAGCCATACTGCATCATTTCTTGGTTTATGTCAACAATATTCTATAGTTTACTTTCAATATTATCTGTTAACAACCATCCTTTCTGAATCAATCCATTATTTCTGAGAATAATTATAGTTATCAACCTCATAGTGTTCCAATATCTATTGGGGATGGGCTTAGCAAGTTCACTACATCTTACCTCAAACAACTTGAAGATCCTCTCAGCTTGAGGCACCATTGGTTGTATCTCCTTTGTAACCTTCTCCAAGTCTTCTTTAGTGTCTTGCAATAAGTGGCTAGCCTCATCCATGAAGTCGATTATAGGTTGAATTCTAGAGCACTTCTCCATAATCTCAGACCATATCTCTTTCCTAACTTGTTTCACCTTGTCCTTGGAGAAACCTGCAGCTCTAGTTTTCTCAATTTGGAGTTGTTGTTGCAGAGACTATATTTGTTTGGCATACTTCTCATTTTGCTTCTTCAACTATTCATTTTGCTCCTTATATTGGACCATTTCTTGAAACTTGTCCTACCACTTTTTGGCTTCATTCCTTACAACCTTTTCTACTTTCCTCTGGTCACTGATTGTGGCTTCTAGCTTTACAACCTTCTCCTCCAACTTTTCATATTTCTCCCTATAGATATCACTTTTCACATACATAGTCTCTAGCCCAACTCTAGCTATGACAAATTCATCCTCTAAGACCAATTGGGAGATGTCTTCAGTCTACTCTTCCAGCTAGTACTCTTCAACTATCATGTCCTCTTCTAGCTTATTGACCATAGGAGTAAGTTTGATCTTCATCCTCTATCTAGCCACTGGATCAACCATCATGGATTTTCTCACTCGAGAAACCCTCTTGGAAGGTTGGGCTAATTTCTTACCCCAATAGTTTTGAGTCTTCAATGAAGCACTCCTAATATTTTATAGAGAGGCTATTATTGGATGATCAGTGGGTATAGAAGTCGTAGTGAGTGAAGGGAAAAATGGTATTTGCATAGTTGGGAGAGGTGTTGTGGTGATAATGGTAGAATTTGTGCTTATGGCAGGGGTTGTAGCTGTGACTAAGATTGTAGCTGTGAATGTGGGTGGAGAAGTTGGAAGTGATAGCCCCTCTATAGGTATGGGTGATGATGTCATTGGAGGTGAATGAGTATGAGTTGGAGATGATGACATGGGAATTTGTGATGAATGTGATGGAGATGGAATGGGATGAGATGATGGAGGGTTATGAGGTGGTGATGGTGGTACTATTTCCTCTTGCACTTGAGAAGGGGAGGGAGATTTATTTGAGGAAGAAGGAGGAAGAGGAGAAGAAGAGATAGAAACCATACATATGTCTACCAAAGTAGATAGCTAAAAAATATCATTGACACTTTATTGTTGCTCCTACTAAATAGGTTGCTCTATTGTTGATATTGGTGGTTGTGTAGCAGCTTGAGCCTCATCCAATTTTTATTTCTTACTAACCTCATTTTTAGCCTCCTTCATTGAGTCTTTTGCTTTTCTCTTGAACACAATCATAGTGGAGGATTTACCTTTATGGGTGCCTTCTTGATGTTGAAGGGATGGTACTGCAACTTCTTTGATAGGGGAATCTATAGGTTTAGAAGAGGCTCCAGTAGTAAACTTGATAGGAGTTAGATATATAGCCTCATATTCTTTACCCCTTTTTATATTTGGTGGGGAATGTGCCCCTAGAGCCATGCATTTAGGTCTTTTCTCCACCTAGATAATTTTTGCAGTCCTAGATTCATTTGCACCAAGGCCACCACCAGCATATCCCATATTCTGCATTAGAGATGTCCCTACTAGGTATTGTTGTACTTGCTCTAGTGAAGGCTCAAAGATAGATTGTGCCTCTTTAGTAGCTAGTGGGGTAGTTGTTGTAGTGTCAATATACTAGAGAGTTGAGGGAGGAGGAGCATTAGGGGGAGTTTGATTTTTCTCTTGTTTCTTAGTTTCAAAATTTTTCCCTTTAGTCTTACTCTTTCTAGACTTTGCTTGTCTTTGCCTTTCTAAAGCTTAATGCCAAGCTTTTAATTCCCTTGATTATCCAAATTTCATAGTGTTTATCATATATTTCCTCAAACTCATGATCAATTGGCTTACCATACTTAGGGGCTATGGTATTCCTTTCAACTCTCATTTTCCACCATTCCAAAATTTTACCTTCCAACCAACCATAGGTTTCCTACATTTCTTGAATCTTTGGTTCCTTGAGCTCATGTCTTTTCTTATGCTCAGGGTAATAGTCTTGCACATGTTCATAGAAATATCTCCATGGTGGTAGGGGTTCCATATTACTAATATTCCATTCAAGTGGGGAACTTTCCCTATTATTTCTATGCTTTTCAATCATTGGTCGAGTAGTCTTCTCAAATTTAGGGGTCTTTTCACCATTCAAGGCCTTAAGATTTTCTACAAATATATCAATCGGATCATACCTCCACCTTTGTGAGAGTTGGTAGAGTCCTAAATTTTCTAGGGCCTAGGTGATCTATTCATACTAACCCTTTCTTGTTATAGTGATATCATCCACATTAAGGGGATAGGCAATTGTTCCTTTCCTCTTTATCCCAGTACCAAATTTATGATTGATGAAATCTGCCTATCTACAATATTCTAATGCAAACATCCAATTGGTAACATAATATGGTAGCAAGAATGGTTTCTCTATGAACCCATACAACTTAATGATCATTCCCTCGATCAGAACATACCAGTATCCCTCTTCAACTTCCTTCATCTGCAATCACTCTTTGACTATGGGAGCAAGTCTAGGAAATTTCCCATGCATTATTTCTAAATATGGTCCCAAAAATTCTCTATTAAAATTGTAATAGGACTCTGTTTTGCTCAAAACCCTAGTCCAACGATAGACTGGTATGGGATTTCCATCATTATATTTATCTAAGACTACTATCCAAGGATTTTATTTTTTGGTAGCACTAAGGAACATCCAAGCCAGATGAGAGCAGTGTCTGAAAGAAGGGGTTTCAGGGTCTTTCTTCATAGCCACTAGCTGCTCATGTATTATTTTGACAAGGAAATATGACCAATTAAAATACACTGGTCTATTATTATCATTCCCCATGGGCCTCCTATACATCTTCTCATTGGAAATACAATATACTATAGTTATCTACCAGTCTCTTACATAGAGGTCAGAATCTAGGCCTACCAGTATTGCTAACATGGAAAATAGCTTTAGGTTGGCAAAATGTTCTGTGGCAATTGGGGTCCTAGGCAAGACATCTCTAGACTTTATGGTTTTGAACTATTTATATACCTAGTCCCTAAAATGAATGCCATTTTGACTATGATTTTTTAGTGTGTAATACTTGGCTTGGTCTTCTAGATCAAAAAGCTTAGGGTTTACAGGTAACATTTTTCCCATGGCAAAGAGGTCGCAACAGAGTTGTTCAGTTATATGAAAAAGGATTTTACCTTGGGCTATTTTTACTGCTTTGGCCCTAGGGTCATAAAAATTTACTATTGCTAAAACTAACTCTGGACATGGGTGAATAGAATCACAGACATAAAAGGATAGAAGAGAGTGAAGGGCACAGGTACCTTGTAATGAAAGTGGTTGTCCTAGCTCATAACTACTCTCAATATCCTACCTGAGTCTATCTCTTATTTTCCACATCATTTTGGTATCTACAACTACCAAAGCTTTGTCTATGTAGTTCAGGTTTTCACCCTTTGTTGGTTGAGCGACCTGTTTTGCAACTTTTGGAGCCATCTCTACAAGAATTGTACTAGGGTAGCTCTTTAGATGCAAGGTAAATTTACCTCTCTTCATATTCAGAGCTTTGGTAAACTCAATGGCAAGGTTCATGAAATGAATTTCCTCTAAATTTTAGCCTTAAGTAACCTCTCATGCATCTTCTACCATTAATGTAGTAGCTAAATGATTAATAAGTTCACATGCATTCAAATGCATGAATTGGTGGCAAGGCACCATGGCTTGTTAGTGAAGCTCTCGATGTTGATTGGATGGAGCTCTTAGCATTTTATGGCAGCCCATTGGCACTCTTTTTTAGGCATATTTACTCCACTTTTGGTCATAGATTATGACATTTGATCTCACTTTAGCTTTGCTTCACTCACATTTTAACACCTTGTGGATTTTAACACCTCATAGATTTTGACATGTTGTGGATCACAATACATTGTAGATTGCAACATATCATGGATTTTAACATCTTCTTCTTCTTCTTTATTGTTGAAGAAAAACAAACAAGAAATGAAACTATAATACAAATATGTACATATATTACATAGGAAGAGAACTCTTTACTCGAAATATAACTTGAGGTGATATCCATTGATCGAGATTGGTTGCATATTTCCATTTTGATCTTGAAGTTGAAATGCATTATTCTTTTTTACTTCAACTATCTTGAATGGACCCTCCCAGAATGAATCAAATTTTTGGTGATTTCCTAGTTTAGACTTCTCTACATTCCATCTTAAAACTAAGTCACCTTCTTTGAATTTCTTGAACCTTGATTTTTTATCAAACCATCCCTTTGTATCTATAGAGTGTTTCTGGAAACTCTCATATGCTTGGGTTCTCTATTCTTCTAGCTATAAGAGATGCATCAGTCTAGCCTCTACTAGACTTTGATCTACTTCATGATCCTAGTTAGCCCATTTTAGAGCTGGTATCTCAAGATGGGTGGGTAGAATGGCTTCTTTACCATATACTAGTGCATAAGGAGGATGTCTTGATAGAATTTTTG
Source organism: Wollemia nobilis (assembly GCA_028583015.1). Taxonomy (NCBI): domain Eukaryota; kingdom Viridiplantae; phylum Streptophyta; class Pinopsida; order Araucariales; family Araucariaceae; genus Wollemia; species Wollemia nobilis. The sequence goes on from JAQPPZ010001195.1 coordinate 24,404,331, forward strand.
ATAGTAATCTTGTCTACCCATAGAGCCTACTCTAGTAGAAGATGCCAACTTCTTTTATTATCTTCCAGTGCTCTTTTTAGTATCCTGAGTAGATTCTTGTTGGTGGACTCTACTAGTCCATTCCCCTAGGGGTAATAGTTAGAAGAGTTCTTTAAACTTATGCCATATTTGCTTGCAAACTCGATGTACTTTGCACCTATAAAAGTTGGACCATTATCACTTACTAGGGCTTCAGGGAGACCAAACCTTGTGATTAAGCTTTCCATGAATTCAATTACCACATCTTGGTCTTATATTTTGGTTGGGATTACCTCAACCCATATGGTAAAGTAATCTATAGCAGTCAAAATATATTTATGTCCTACTAAAGAGTTAGGATTTATGACTCCAATGAAATCTAATCCCCATTATTGGAAAGGCTCCTCTACTTGGACCGACTTCAAGGGAAATGAAGCATTTCTATTCCTCCCTACATATCTCTGGCACTTATCACATGCTCTTGTTACTTTGAAAGTGTCAGCAAATATAGTAGGCCAATAATAACCTACTCTTATAATTTTCATAGCAGTAAGTATTCTTGAAGAATGTCCCCTTGACAATCCTTCATGAAATTCTTCAATGACCTTTTCTTTTGATCATCTCTCAAGCACCTTAGAAGAACTCCATCAAGGTTCTTCCTATATAACCCTTATGGTAATAAAACATACTTCAAGGCTTGAAGCCTATACCTTCTTATTTGTGAAGGGTTAAGATCTTGAGGACATACCCCTATTTGGAAGTAACTTGTCAACTGATCAACCCAATCTGAATCTCCTAAAAAATTATCCCCACTTTGTTCGGATGTTGATGGTTGACAAGCTGAAATCTGGTCTAATACTACTTTTGTTGTCATTCCCTGACATAATGCTCTACCTTGACTAACTTTGTAGGATGGATTTCTACATCATACTCTTGAATTTTGGTAATCCAACCAGCTCTCTTGTCACCCAACTCTCCTTGTAAGATAAAACTTTTGACATCAAGATGTACCACATAAACAAGAGTTTTACTTTGAGCCAAGTATTATCTGAACTTTTTCAATGATTTCATAACTGCAAACACTTGTCTCTCAATAAATTTATATTTAGTTTGGTACTCATGAAGAGTCTAGCTCCAGAAAAATATGGGATGTTCTTCTCCATCATCATTTTTTTGTATTAGTACTATTGCATAGCTCTCCTCAACTCCATAGGCATACAAAATGAAATCCTTGCTGAAATCAAGGGTTTACTAGTACTAGGGCAGTAGCAATGGCTTGCTTGATTGCCTCAAAATCTTATTTCCTTGTCTCAATCCACTTGAATTCCATATTCTTTTTTAGCAATTCAGAAATAGGTTTAACAATTTGGGCAAAGTCTGAAATGAACTTCCTCACAAAATTTATCTACCCAAAGAATGATTGCAAAGCCTTCTTATTCATAGGGAGAGGGAGATCCAATATTGATTTTACTCTATTAGGATCTATTGCCATTCCTTCTTTAGAGACTACATGCCCTAACAATTTGCCCTCATGGACTACAAAGAATGACTTCTTTGGATTTAGGGAGATACCAAATTCTCTGCATTTCTGAAACACTTGCTCCAAGTGTTCTAAGTGAGCTTGTTTTTTATGAGAAAACATAGTCATATCATCCAGGTAGATAAGAATGACCTTATTGATCAACTCCCCAAAAGCATAGTCCATGGCTCTCTGAAAAGTGGCTCCTGCATTGGATAAACCAAAAGGTATTCTATGATAAGAAAAGGTGCCCCACTTAGTAGTAAAGGTTGTCTTGAATTGATCTTCATCCTTCACCCAAATCTGGTTGTACCCTGAGAAACCATCTAATAGGGAAAACCTTTCAGCCCCTGCAACAATCTATAGAATCTGATCAATCTGAGGAAGAGGATAGTGATCCTTCAATGATGCTTTGTTCAAGTTCCTGAAATCAACACACAAGCGGATGTCTCCATTCTTCTTCCTAATAGGGACCAAGTTAGCAACCCATGTAGAATATTTGATAGGGTAGATAATCTTTGCCTTCAAAAATTTAAGCAATTCTTGTCTCATTATGGATTCAATCTTAGGATTCATAGGTCTTTGCTTTTGCCTAAAGGGCTTTGCATCAACTTCTAGCTCAATAGTGTGTTGAATGATATTTTTTATCATATACCTTAAGATCTTCATATGACCAAGCTATAATATCTCAATATTTGAGGCATATGGTCTTAATTTCCTCCACTTATTTTGGAGAACAATGAATTCCAATCTTGAGCTTCTTATCTTTTTCTACTTCAATCTCTTTGTAGATCTCATCATTGATTTCCATGGCTCTTGATTTCCTCCCATATTCATTATCAAAGAGGATTTCTAGTGTAATTAAACCTTTAGGGATATGGTTGTTCTTCAACTGAATAACATCTTGTTGATCTATTTCTTGAGGGAGTTCTTCCTGCACACTAGATAAGCAAGCTTCTCTTACTAGAAAGTCAATAATATGATCATGACTCTCAAAAACTTGCCAAAAAATCTATTTGTCTGGTACTGCAGGTCTGAAGACTAATTTGACTCTTTTGTCCTTTGATGACCCAATATCTAAATAAGGGCTGAAGTTAGAAACCTTGATGGCTAAAGAATCAACCAACATATTCTATTTTCTAGGAATAGAGTGGATGTTTAAAGCATCAAAAGATTCCATCAAATACCATACTCTATTCCTGTATGATTTTAAGTAATGGTGCTTATTGTTGCATTTCTCTATGACTTGATTGACTACTAGCTCTGAGTCACCATATATATCCAATATTTTGATTCCCATACTCTCTACTTGCATCAATCCTAAACATAGAGCCTCATATTCTATAACATTGTTAGTGCAAGACCATGTCAATCTATAAGCAAAACTTTTCATACCTTCTGAAGGAGATTTCAAAGTTACACCAACACTAGTCCCATTTTTGCATCTTGCTCCATCAAAATGCATTGTCCAAATTTTTAACTCTCTCAGTGACTGATTAGATATGGTCGGGGTCTTTTTCTCTATTTTAGAAGAAATGCTATAGGTGCCCATACCTATCCCAAAAGGGTTGTAATCCTCTCTGAATGGCAACTCATCTTCCACTTCTAACTCTTCAAAGTTCTCTACCAATTCAATCTCATCTAGAGCTGAGAGGTTACACATGTCTTCCTCTATTTTTTCAATGTGATAGGACAATATTTTTAAGGATTATCCTTATTCTCTTGCATTTGTATGGGATCATCATGCCAGAGTAATCCAAATACATATAACCTCCTAGCTTAGCAGTGAACTCTCTGGAAAGACATAGACCAAAGTAAGGCTCTAAGTCCACCACCATAATATCTTGTACAAAAGTTACCTCTGGGGCTCTATGTAGTCTCATTAGCACATCCTTAACCACTCCAATGGTCTTAACTGGTGTACCATCCAATTGCAGAACTCCAAGATAGGAATGGGTATACTCCATACCCATTTCATCATAGATTGCTTTGGGCATGACTATGGTTGAAGCCCCTAAATCAATCATACAGTTGTGGACTATCCAACCTTCCATTCTCAAAGAGATATAAAAGGGAGGAGGTTTGTTCTTTAAGGTTGCAGGAGTCATCTCCTTTTTTCTAGAAGGCATGCTGAAAATTGTGGTAGTCTATTTTTCTTGAGAATTTTTACTTAAAGAAGCCTTGAGTAGATCAATCTGACCAAGGATGAAGAGAGTGTCATAGAGACTTGCTCTAGAAGGGAGTCCTCTTCATCTCTTCCACAATATTAAACTCTAACTTTTCCAAGTGGGTCTTCTCATACCTCTTCTCTAGTTCACCATACTTCCTCTTGTATTGTTGTGTAGCTTCAATCCTCTATCTCTTAGTGATGGAAGAAAATATTAGCTTTTCTTGTGCTTCATCTTTGGAACTTACTTGTTCTTTATTTTCCTTCTCATACTACTTTGGAGCATTAATCCCCTTTTCTTGGCTTCTAGGGACTACATCCTTATTTTTAACTGCTTGTGGAACAAGGAATTTATCAGTATTCTGCAAGGGTGTTTCTCTTTTCTTCTGAGAGGGGACTTGAAATTGACCCATCTTCTGTGGATCAACCTGCAATGTCTTCTTTTTGAACCTGGTCATGATAGAAATTATTTCTTCTTCACAGAGATCTTGTTCGACCATAATTTGTTCTAGTTGCCATATCATATTGACTCTTCCTTTCTAATTCCTTTCTACTTTCTCCATAGCCTATTGCACATGGTGTTGGTACATGACACAAGTATCTGAATCATGAGGATCATTACAAACAAGACACCAAACATTTACCAAACTGGTCTTAGGGGTAAATTCTTGATCTTCTTGATTTGTATTAACCCTGGGCCCTACATTATTGTTGGTGCTAGGCTTCTGATCTCTATTAATGTATGGGAATATTATCTGCTGAGACCTCTCCATATCTCTCTTTTCCATTGCATTTACCTTGTTATTGATTATTTTCAAGGTATTCTGAATATCAAGCAATAGGGTGGATTCTTGGGGAATTTGAGATGGGAGTGGTGGAAAAGGATTTGAAGTAGATGTTGCTTTGGGAGAAGGAATTGGAGCCACTTGAGGAAGTGGTGATGACAAGGAAGGTGGATCCATATATGAATATGTAGCTACTTTAGCTTGAAACTAAGGGATATCTGAACAATATGGCATGACAGTATTTGGGGGTAACCTTCCTACATTGATTAGGATATTTTCTACTTGTACAACGGTATTGTATACTTGGGGAAAGGTAGATACTCTTGACTATTGATTTTGTAGCCCTAGGTCTGACCCAAGGGCTCTGATGTAATACATGAAAGCAAGGGGGGAAACTGGTCTAGCTTCAAGGGGGTATCCTTTTCCATGTTCTACTAAACCTCAGGTTAAAATAAGAGACTAACTCTTGCTGATGTTTCTACATAGATGTGAATTGGTTTAGGAGGGAAAAAGGATCAATAGATTCATTGAATTATTCCATAAAGGGACTGACTAATGCAGCCCATGAAGTGATGGTGTTGTCTTCAAGGGTTCTAAACCAATGCAAAAATTTTCCTCTAAAGGATAGGGCAAGAATCCTGATGATAACATCTTCATTTTTAACATTGTGGATGGCTGCTAAGTTCAGTATATCCTGACAATGCTCATAAGTGGTTTTACCCATACCATCATACATAGGTATAGCTTTGGATATAGCTTGGGGAATATCATGCATGTTAGTTAGTCCTAAAGGACCAATGGTATCCCAATTAGGGTATTTCTGTGGAGCTAGATTCGGGTTTACATTCTGTTGTCCAACCATGTTTACTAAAGTTTTTAATGGAGTTTGACTTGGGGAGAAATATTTTCTTGGTGGTATTTGAATCTCTCCAATGGGTGAATCTAGGGACAAGCTTCTTGTATGCCTAGATCTTCTTGATGATAGCTCAAAGAATGAAAAAGGTTCCTGACTATTCCTAGTAGAAGACCTGGTAAACATGAAAGATTGAGCTACTCAAAGGGCTTTCTAGGTTCTTGATCTCAAGGAGTCACCAAGTGAATTTTCTTCCACCACTTGGTGAGGTCAAGACAACTCACTAAATATTGATTCCTCTGGGTATATGAAAAAATGATAACTAGTGGGTGAATGAACGTTCTGTAAACAGGGTCCCACTGGGCATGCCAAAATTATTGGGGTCTGAATTGACATCAAGGTAATCTTGAAACTGTGACTATCATCTACAATTATTTGAAAGGTGAGCACCCACTAATCATAGTACAAACCCCAACATTGGATGAATTAAATATTGCTTTAACTCAACCTCCAGAGTAGGTTGGTATACCTTATCAACTAATTGAGTGTTGACTCATTTAAGCTCAGTTAAATGTGTAAATATAGGGATAGAAATGGGATAAGGGTTAGAAAGTAATGAATGAATAGTGGTTAGATAAAGCTAACAACATAGACAACTATAGGGCATCCCCTAACAAATCACATTTCTAGTATTCCACACTTGAGACTAACAACATTCAAAACCAGTGATCTTCATCATCAAAGAACAAAAACATACTTCAAGAACTATTTCAAACATCTAGGGTATTAACAATCCAAATAGTAAAATTAGATTAATACTCTGACTAAAAAAAAATAAGTTCTTTCCAAGCATATATTTAAACATGAAGCATTCCAAGGTGCTCTAAGTTAGCAATCCAATATCAATAGAATAGACTAACCATAGTAGCAGTAGCAAAAATGACTTCATAGATCAAATCTTCACAAGTAAAGAAGACATAAGCCTGAGGCAAACATCCAAGTAATGCTCCTTCTATTGATTTGCAAAATAATATACAATAGTAGGGCAAGCAAACACTTTAGAGCTGACCCTTCTCAATGAGGGTTTGACCTCTATTTATAGTTTGTACAATGAAATTGAAAAATTAAAAGCATTAGGAACATTACAAGGAAGCTAGAGTGCTAGATCAGTAGGATGTTGAGGTGGTAGTCTCTTATTTATTTGAAGAAAGAATGGGAGTTGAGATCCATGGATCTACAACCTGGTGTTTGTAACTTGCTTGACCTCTCAGAATTTTTGAATGAAGACTAGGTCAAGGCACAATCAAAGTTGTTTATCATTCTTGTAGTGACTGCTCTGTTGTGGATCTGCAGCTAAAATGGTTCTTGGATATTGATTCTATGTCTTCATCTTCTTGCCCCTTCTACTTTAGCTTAGGAATGACTCAGACAATAATCCATAATATTACATAGCTTATATATCTTCTCGACCCTTGATTTGCTTTTGAACGGTCCAGATTAGATCTTCAACATATAACATTAGCACTCAGAGTGATCGCAGATTAAAGCACTTTATCATTTTCCATGGCATTTGACTTACCCCGATTCAGGAGTAATTCCTTTGTTAAAATATGCTAAGCACTTTGCAGTGTTGAAATCTGCTCTTTGAAACTCTACAACATCAAATTTGACCACTTTGACTATGAAATAAAACATGTGTGTTGTACCGCACAAAAAATAGAATGGTGCATTGGGTCATATTTTCAAAATCCACATTATCAAGCTCGCACCTTATCCCACAAAAAATAACATTGCTTTGGGTACGCAAAAAATAACACTAAATCACATCACATAAAAATGAAGATTCTCTTACTGTCACTTTGAATTTCATGCTTTGAATCACGTGCAAGGTAAATTTGACCATTTGGAATGCAAAAAATAAAAAAGCATTTGCCTCACATGAAAAATAACATAGCTTTTGCCTTGCACGCATTTATACTTTATGGTTCCAACTTTGACTAAGTTGATCATAGAAAATTACACTACTTGAAAGTGTGCAAAAAATAAGTCTTCGTGCTATGTGGAAAACAAGATTTTCTTACTACCGCTCTTTGGATTTCTATAATGCTCACTTTGGATAAACCAACTGTGGATTTTATCAAATCATTTTGATGTGCGGAATATAACATAGCATTCCATCCGCTCCTTTGAATTGTGTGACTTGAATTGCATGCAAGTCAACTTTGACTAAGTGGACTACAAAAATTTACACTTATCGTGCCCTCATGGAAAATAACACAATATTTCACTACTCCTAAATTTTGTAATTTGAATTGCCCTCAAGGCCAATTTGACTACTTTGACCGCAAAAATTAACATCGTGCTACGATCTCACAAAAAATAACATAGAGTTAAGCTTCATGGATTTTAACACTGCTTCGAGCTGAGTGAAGTTTAACATTGCATTGGCGTCCAAGGCATTTTTTAAAAAATTAGTCAAAATTTTTTAAACATTTTCTAATTATGTGGCTTTTTGGGCCTACACATTGATCTTTAGAAATTTAGCTTCAACCCTTTGCAATGTTAGAAAGCAATTATTTGTTATATGTCCCTCATTATAGTATCCATAAATGGTCTTCAACTTCTTTAAAGACTTTTGCCTAGTTTTCTGGCCCCTATGTAATAAACCATAAGCTCGAACCAAGGGAGAGAGCTAATTTTTTTAAGAATTAACCTACAAAGAAGACCCAATATTTTCCTCAGTATAGGACTTGTCTGGCCATGTAAATTCTAACTTCTTGTTGTTGCATAAATTCAATGAGGTTGCTCTTCTAATTTACCTCTCTACTTTACCCGTTGGGGATACTTGTATGCATAATGAGGATATCCATAAACAAAACAACTTGTCCTGGGTGCATGAGACTTCTCTTGTCTTCTATCCCTTGTGTCCTCCTACATTGAATCATTTTGTTTCTATGCATGAGGTTTCAAATTTTGTTTCCTTTGAAAGTTCCTCTTGTTATTATCCTTGTTTTCATTATTTTTTTTCTTGAACTTTGGTCCTTCTGTTGGGTTTCCTTTGCTTTTATTAATGTATTCTTTGTCCCATATTGCAAACCCAACAATTTTTTTTTTAGTTATTTTCTTTCTTCTTCTATCAACACTCCATAATTAAAGAAGGTCTTCTTGGTGTGCTAATTTATCTCCTATCAAACCAAAACATATGCCTTCTATAGGGTTTGGGATTAAGTAAATTGATTATTGTTCAGATATTAGGATCTACTCCCAAGATGAACTTTTGCACCTTTAAATGTTACTTAGTCTCATATTCAGGAACATATTTCAAAAGTTTGATGATTTTTTTATAATAAGCCTCCATAGTCAAGGTGTCTTATTGGAGCATAGAAAATTCCTCAAATTTCTCTACATAGAATTGATCAGTTAGGAATATTTTCTTGAATGCCCTTACAAAATCATTCCATTTTAGATCCATCACTTGGATTCCTCTACCTACCTTGAATGTATTCCACCATTCCAAGGCAACATCTTGGAGATGAAGGGTTGCCTAAATAGTTTGTATTTCAGGTGAGTAGTTCTTCATGGAAAAGTAGGTCTCTAATCTATTCAACCAATATTTCACTGCATCACCCTATTTTTTCCACTACATTTTTGGTACCCTAACATTATTTAAGTCCTTGGCAAGCTCAGCCTAAATCCGAGATTTATCCTCTTAAACTCTTCTAGCATAATCTTCTTCTTGTCTACCCTATGAATTCTTGTTAATGGATTCTTGATTAACAATTTTTTCCAACATTTTTTTGTTGTTGTTCCATCTGCTCTTATAACAACTTAACTATTGATCTAAGGTTTGTCATTATCTTGTTGGAATCCCATAAATTTCCAGTTTTCTTTTGGGAATGAGTTTTATCTTCTTCTTGCATAGTTGACCCCGACTTCTTGGAAGATCCTCCTCTCAAAATAGGTGTCATATCCTAGCCATAAATAGAGCTAGGTTAGGTTGGTCAAGATGACATGCAATACCCAACTTATCCCATATCAATTTAAGATCCTTAGAAAAGTTAACCTTCTTAATGTTAACACATCAATCCAAGGTTCAACATAGGTTCTTTTCATGGAAGCATTGAGTCCTATGACCTATGCTCTAATACCAATTGTAATGACCCACAAACTCAATCCAAGGAAGAGAGCTATTTTTTCAAGGATTAACTTACAAAGAATACCCAATATTTTCCTCAGTATAGGGCATAACTATCTTGAGTTTACTATCACTATAGACAACACTCAAATGGACAAGAGTGGGTAACTTCCCATAATTCTTGGGGTTCACTTTTCTAATATCACCATTAGAAAAGATGCCATCAATGGTCCTTCCATTTCCCATACACTAACCTGCATGAGACAACTTGATCATGATATAGGAATTACCCTTTAAGGCCCTTAAAATTTAAAGGTGACACCTATTCCCAAACCCTACATACTATCATCTATGTAGGACTAATATGGCATGATTCCCTAATGATTAGTTAGTTTAATATTCCCATGATAACTAAGACCATTACCACTCACTTGATAATGATCATGGTCACACTTGCCTACCCACAAGGTACCACCACTATATTATCCTATGAATGATCTCGTGTATTATCCCATACCAATCCATAATTAGAATTTACCAAGCCTCGCTGCTAGGACCACCCAAGCCTCATCGCTAGGGTGTATCATTCATAATTACCTAGTTGAATTGTCTACCCACAACTCACTAGGATTGGGTACAACTTGACTCTAGGGATTACTAATATGGTGCTAATAACATGCCCAAAATAACCCCTTTCCAACCCAAGGATCCTAAACAACATTTATGACCATCTCTCCAAAATAAAATAGAGTGCTATATTAAATCATATTCAAATTCAACATAACATATTGCTAAAGACTAAAGAATTTAAGTACTTCAATCATAACACTAAAATTAGGTATTTCTCATATTTACATGGAAGGAAAAAATCAACATCTAGAAGAATCATAACCATAATCCATCAATTAAAATTCTATCATTCTCTTCAATAACACAAATTTTCCATTTTGTAATTAACGGTTTATTTCCAAAGAACTTAACATAAAAGAAAAATATTAATTCATCTTTCATTCTTTGAACAAATATCAAGATAATATAACAATAATGTTTACAAGACATCTATTCCTTCATCATAATCATTGCATAGCATAACTTCCACACAAGATACTTTTCAAGTATTTCTCATCTCCAAATACAATATTACATTTTAACATATATACACATAAATAGTTTTTCAAGTTTCATCTTCTTTTCCAAAGCATTCTATTTAATAGATCTTCTCCATTAAAATTTTGAATGTAAGTATAGGGATTAGGATAAATCTTTGAATGAATATGCAATCCTAGCTTGCATTATGCAAGAAGAACATTCATTCTCAAAATTTAACATTAAAACACTCTCCCAATGTTTATTAGTCATGAATGAGAGAATCCCATACTTCTCTCACTCATATATGACTCTTTTGCTTATAAAAATCCAAGCTAACCCCTAGAATATTTGACTACTCATTCCTTCGTGAGTAAATAATAACTTCCTCCTTTCTCAAATACATTATCTCTATTCTTTAATCTTCAAGATTATGTTGTTTACAACCCTCCTACTAAACCCAACTATAATCTCTTAAATAATGAACAATTATTTTCTTCTTCAAAATAATAATAATTATTGATTAATTAACATACACCATATTTTGTTAATGATAAAATGACCAATTCTTCCATTCATTTATATCTAAATTAATAGATAGCTTTCAAACTTCCATCAACGACTTTATTAAACTATATTAAATAAATTATTAAATATTAATAAATCTATCTACTGTTAAACAATAATAATAAGATAAAAATCTCAAAGCCCAATATCTAATAAAAAAGGTGTGCATAGACTGAAATAAATTGAAAACTATAATGTCAATCCTCCCTATCAAAGGCAAGACAATTTGAATTTCAAGGAAGAAAACAATCATTTCTCAAACAATAAAGAAAAACATCACTTCTATGAACTAAAATTGATCATCCTAAGACAATAATGTAATTCTAAAATTAGATCCAATATGGTTTTAAACCCTAAGAAAATATGGCCTTGTAACCAGACAAATCAACCGGAGTAAAACAACCATAAAACTAAATGTATACAAGAATGTCTTCAAGATTAATGCACATGGAACCTATAGGGACATTTTCCTCTTATTTGGGGAAACAAAATCTAGTTTCAATATAAAAAATAAGAATTTCCAACCCAAAGATGCCTCGACCACTAAAACCTCACTTTTTGAAACACGCTACAACCAACAATAAATACTCAACCCACCAGTTTCCGAACCAAGGCTCAAAAAATAAATCCATAAAAGCATCTCAAGCAAGATATCAATTGAACATAAAAAAGAAGTTTTCTCAATATTGGAACATAAAAAAACTCCCAACTTTATTTTCTTTATATAAAATAGGGAGACTTGAATACACTCGACTATGGTCAAGGTCTCCATAGGAAAAAATAATAAAATTACCTTTTTGAAACAATACGTTTAAGGAAATACATAGCCAAAAATTCTATAAATAAAAATAAATTCCATTTAAAATAATACTAATACAGATGAAGCATTTAGAACTTATAACTTCCACATATTTTTATCCTCATAGCCAGCCCCAATATTCCTCCCATTTCCTTCCTTCCAAAACTCCCACAACTAGGAGACTTCATCACATTTTGTAGTTGAAAAGGAGATCAAGGAAGAGGAATTTAAAACGTTAAGTAACTCCATTTCCATTCTTGCCCATTTCACAAGACTCTTAATCTTCCATTTGTTGCGCTCTACAAAGATTAAATTTCATGTTCTTTTCATTAATTACAACATGGACTTTAGAATGTTAATTTATAAAATGTGTCTCTTCCTCCTTTATAAGTTAAAAATAATAATTTTAAATCAATTAATACTTTTAAACAAGGTAATAATAGTTAAATTAATTACTTACTTCATAAAAATAACTTAATTAATACAAAATGTTAATATTTAATTAATAACATTGGTATTTAGTAAATTTAGTATTAATTATACCAATCTTATTATTAATACCCTATTTTACAAATAATTAATCAATCGATTACCACACTTCAAACACATGAATCAATGCATCTTAATGATAAAAAAAAAATTGAAGCTATACAAGGGCTCTTGCTTAAAGTTGTCTTCGCATGGACTAAAATACAAATTAAAAATAAGTGAGAATATGCACAAACAATACTTTTTTCCTTATGCAATAGGTATTACAATAACTTTAAGGTTATCAACCACCTATGAAGGACCCTAGCATATGCTAAGGGATTGTTTGCTTTTATTACAACCTCCTTACCCGATGATGCATTTAATCACACATACACATGCAAATGCTTCTACATGATTGTTTTACTCGTGTTTATCTATAAAAAATTGATCCATCATTTTCCATTTCTCTCAACTTTGATGGTTGTCCCATACCAATCCACTTATGAGAGTACCTGGTCCTACAACCATAAAATTCATCAACAATAATATATTTTAAAAATAGTATAACCCTACTTTAGAAAGCATAAAGTACAACTATCAACTCATCTTGATAGATTAAAAAAAGGATCATGAATTAAATATCAACACACTAGTACAATGAAAGGGGTATAAACCCTAGGTGTAGAGCGATGGAATAAAGTGATAAATTTTGCTACAATATTCATGAAAGTAATACAAACCCTAGGTGTAGTCAAGCATTTAAGTAAGAGGATTTTTCATAGATGGTCTCTTAAGTATGTGAGAAAGCCTCTTCGATATCTCTCAAGGTTCTTTGGGTTTGTGGGTGGATGAACCTTTGCACTCTATCACAATTTTAGAGGATGAATTTGGGTTGGATCTGATTGATCATGAAGCCAAAACAACTATTTGCAAACTCAAGGGCAAAAGACCAGGCACAAAGGATCTCAAAGGATATATTAAATATTGGTGGACTAGTACAAAATTCCAAGTAACTCTCCTACCCAAAAAATTATTTTTGTTTTATTTTCTAATTTAGCGAATAGATAAGGGTAATGGATTATAGATATAATTGGTTTTTCAAACAAAGGGGGTGTCTATATAAGATCTTGGACTCCTAGTTTCAATCCCTTTATAAAAATAAGTTAATGGATTCCTAGTCTGGGTGAATCTTTATGCTCTCCCTATGGAGTTTTGGGGAGAGAAGATATTCACCAAAAGCGGTAATACCATTGGTGCATTCCAATATATGGATACCCAAACAAAGGAAAATATTTCCAATAAAATTAACATGAGTAAAGCAAGATTGGCTATTTGGATGGATGTTTCAATTTCTTGACCTCAATCTATTACTATCTCCTCAAGCAAAGGGGTATGGATCCAAAATATTTAATATGAAAACTTCTCCCTAATATGTTATGGTTGTTAGTAATATGACCACCTAAAGAAGAGATGCCTAGTCATCCGATCATGCTCTAATTCCTCTTTGGTGAAGGAGAAAGCCCTACATGCAAATGATTCAAAATCTTCAAATATCCCAATTCAAAAGAAAGAATCTCATCCTCCAGATGCATCAATTTTTCAGTAGGAATCATGTGAGAAATAAAATACTCAATCCCAAAAGGAGAATTTAAATCAGATCATTGATAAAAACTAAATGGTTACTAAAGACCATCCAGATGGTTCCATGGAAAATATTAGCACCTCAAATGGTATTCTTGAAGATAATTATGAAATAATTGGTGATAGTCAATTTTCTGAAAATGAAGATCCTACAAAATGTGTTATAACTAGATATTACCTTAGGAGCTTGAAGTGCAAAAATGTATTCTCAGATCTTGCCACTCTAAAGGAGGAAGAACCTCTACTATAGAAGAAAAATAATTGAACTAATTTACTCTTTGATGGATGACTATTATTTTTGTTTTACTTCTATCTATTGGAGTTATGTGTCATGTAAGATTTGTTCTTGTTGTTAGTTCCTTAAAAAAAAAGAGTGAATTATGGAAACTTGGTAGTTTGAGGAAGATGGAGAATAACTTTGATAGAAAGGCAAAAATGGGTATGCTTTAATTAACTTGTTAGAAATGTAATGAGAGCAATGTAATATTTTTTTTGTAATGGGAGTGGCCCCCAATAAAATCCATACATAGCTTATTAAAAAAACACTAATACAATAATAAAACAAATGGGAAAGTACTATCAAGATGGGCCATTACATAGTCCCCCTTGGACTAAACATAGTCCCTTGTGTTTTCTGAAAAAAAAAAAAAATTATTCAAACATAGTCCCTTGTGTTTTTCTCATTTCATTGACATATTCCCAAGTAGCACAATTCTCAAAACGATGGTCCCACTAGACCTTACATTGATATAATGCACATTTTATTAAGTTTTTTGAAAAAAACCCTAGAATATTAACAGGTCGCACCTCAATAGTCATGGAATCTGCAATCTGTAATTTAGACACAAACATGAGAGGGATCAACAACATACTTCCTAAGCAAGGATATGTGGAAAGTATCATGGATTTTTTATAGGTTGGGCAATAAGGCGAGCCTATAGGATATTGGGCTAATCTTATAAATGATTTCAAAAGGCCCAACAACATGAGGATCTAACTTGGTTGACTTGATGGCACTTTTATTGGGTTGCACCCTGAAGAAGACTTTATCTCCCATAGAGTATTCTTAGTGACATTTTTAAATCAACATAGCTATTTTGGTAATCAACAACTTTCTTGAGCCTTTTTTGAGTCACCTTAAGCTATTCCTCCATCTCCTTGATAGTTTCTAGTCCAATCACCAACCGATGTTTCAGATTATCCTAAGATAGAGGTGTTCTACACCTTCTTACATAGGCCTCAAACGGAGCCATTCCCAATGATGCATGGTATCCATTATTATATGCAAAATCTACCAAATATAAATAGCCTTCCAACTTATACTTTTGATCCATGCAATACATGCAAATCATATCAAAAAGAACTTAGTTTACCCTATCTATTTATCCATTTGTTTCTAAATGGTGATCATAATTTATATTCAGCTTAGTACCCAAATCATGATGAAACTACCAAAATTCTAACGTAAATCTAGAGTTTTTATCTGATAGGATTACTTCAAGGAAACCATGCAATCATATTATTTCCTTGGAAAACTTATTCACCACAACTGGTGCATCATCCTTGATGTTCCCTGGTATGAAATGGGTAACCTTTATCAACTGGTCCACCACCACAAGTATTGTATCATGTTGGTACCTTGTTTTAGGTAAACCCACAATAAAATCCATAAATATGACCTGCCACTTTGGATTAGGTATATCATGTGGGTATAGTTTTCCTATTGGATTTTGATGTTTTGCCTTTACTTTCTAACATTCCAAACATCTAGCAATGAAACCATTGAAATCATGCTTTATTATAGGCCAATAGAAGGTCTTTTTCATATTCTCTCAACTTTGTACCTCTTGGATGAGCATAATATGGAGAAAATGTACCTCTTGCATGATCATTCTCCTTAGATCACCAATATTGAGTATAAAAACCCTATATTTGAAACATACAAGATTATATTTTATGTTAAAATTCCCATTTTCTTTAGGATTTGCCTTAGCTTTAACCTGAAGTACAGGTCCTATAACTGCATTTCTCTAACTTTTTCAATCAAATCAACATGACTCCAAGCTAAGGTTATTATATGCCTCCTCCTACTCATGGCATTAGACACCTTATTTTATTTTCCTTTGATATATTTATACCAAGGTCATATTCAACTAAGAACTCTATCCACCTTCTTTGCCTTGCATTCAACATTGGTTGGATATAGATGTAGCTTAGGCTTTGGTGATTTGTTCTTAACTCAAAATATTTTCCCAACAAATAGTACCTCTAGACCTAAGAGCATGGACAACCATTACTAGCTCTAGATCATGCATAGCATAGTTCAAATCATGCTTCTTAAGTTTTCTAGATTCATAGGATACTATAGCTTCATTTTAGGATAAAACTCATCCTAACCCTTCTAAAGAAGCATTTGTGCATATTGTAAAATTCCCAAAAGGATAAAGTATTTTGAGAATTGGTGTTGTAGTCATGTTATTATTTAGAGTTTTAGAGCTGGTCTCACATTTATCCGTCTATTTGAACTCTTTTCCTTTTCTTTGAAGATTGGTAATAGAGTATGTAATTCTTGAGAAGTATTTCACAAATCGTCTATAATAATTGGTCATTCCCATGAAGCTTTGAATTTTGGACACATTAGGAGGCACAAGACAAATTAATATGGCTTCAATTTTCTTTGGATCAATAGCAATCCCTTATGCAGATATAATATGCCCTAAATATTGTACTTGTGAAACATAAAATTCACATTTTGACAACTTTCCATAAAGTTGATTCTTCCTCAACACCTCTAATACCAATCTCAAATGTTGGTCATGCTCTTCTTTGGTGTGAGAATATATCAAGATGTCATCCAAAAATATCAAAACAAAATGATCCAGATTTTTCCTGAACACACTATTCTTTTGGTTCATAAAGGTAGTTGGTGCATTTGTCAACCAAAATGGTAGAACCGTAAATTCACAGTGTCCATATCTTATCTTGAAAGTTGTTTTTTGAGTCTCCTCCTCATGAATTATCAACTGAAGGTATCTTTATCTCAAGTCAAAATATGAGAAAATAGTGGCATCCTTTAATTGATCAAAAATATTATCAATTCTTGGTAAGGGATACATGTTCTTGATGGTCACCTTGTTTAACATCCTGTAATAAATACATAGTCTTAAGGAACCATCCTTATTTTTTACAAATAACATCAGAGCACCCTAGGGTGACACACTAGGTTTAATCAAACCTTTCTCCAACAAGTATTGGAGTTGCACCTTTAATTCTTGGAACTCTATAGTGGTCATTGTATAGGATGTCCTAGCAATAGGTTTAGATTCAAGCATTAATTCAATAATGAAATCAAATTCACATCAGGGTAGAAGACCTCAAAGATATTTTGAAAACCCATCCATAAATTCATGTAGAATTGGATGTTTCTTAAATAGTTTTGAATCTCCATTACTTCCTTTCCATTTATTTTGACCACGTACAACATTCTACCTCTTAATTGTCTTCTTAAGTTGCATAACTAACAATAAATATGGCTAAAAATATCCTTGTTTTATTTGAAACTTTAATCTTTGGTTATCCTTATCGATATAATCCATCCACCTTTCTTGGAAATTGATTAGGGCACCATGGGCTCTTAGCCAATCCATCCCTAAAATTATATCAAAGGCATGTAGCAATGCTTCATATAAGTACCAAATAGTTGATCCGTTGGGTAAGGAAATTTCGATATTGGATAAGCATCGACTCATTGAATAGGCTTACCTAGACCCATACTCAAATTTCCATCCTTATGCCTATTGGAGCAAAATGTGCCTTTGGTTACGTTTGCACCCAAGACTTTGCCAACATTGAAAGACCGGGTTAAAACAAAGTTTATTCGGTTCAATCTCCAGAGGAGGTTGGTTCCTTGCTTCTTTTAGGAAAAGGGAGAGAGAGGAAAATGCATAAAGAGAGGAAAATATAGCTATTTCTAGAGTTGATTAAGGGGTACAAATTATATAAAAACAAAGCAACTATTATAGTCTTTTACAAAGAAGCAATTAATTGAACCGTAAAATAGAGAAACTAAACTTTTGATGTAAATCTATTCAAACACAAGCTTATTAGAAAATTTAATTTCAGAGCTAGCAAAACTTTGTTGCAAGAATTCAAAGTAAGAATTAAAGAAAATTACATTCAACCTAACATTATGTAGCAATTAACAATCCATACATACTTGATTTAGAACGCTAGTGAGCCAGAAACCAAAATATATGATCTTTTATTAACTTTTAGAAGCCTGTATACATAACCTTGTAAACACCTAAGAGCTGACCCTTTGTTTAGGTCACTCATCCTATATATAATAGTTTTACATAATAGAAAAATTGAAAGTTGTTACAACATTATGCCCGTAGGCTCATTTGGTAAAGAGACAGTTATGAGAGCATGAAATCTTCAACTGAAATGGTTAAGATCTTCTTGCTACAATGATCCTCCTTGATCTCTTCAAAGGCATTGTGGTCCAACTGGCTTCTCTATTTGACTCATTGGATTCAAAAAGTTGTGCCATCACATCTTTTAGACTTTATCTCCACCTTGGTATTCAAAATGTCGTGCCATCGTGAATTTTATCCCTTAGATTGCTTAGTCCTTCAAAAATGTTACGTTGTGATTTTTGGTATCTATTCGGATACTTGGATTCAAAATATCATGCCATTGTGACTTTTAGCCTGTATCTCTGCCTTGGTCTTCAAAATGTCATGCCATCGTGACTTTTATCCCTTAGCTTACTTAGTCCTTCAAAAATATCATGCTATCATGACTTTTGGTATCTATTGACTTCTTGGCTTCAAAATATCATACCATCATGAATTTTAGCCTTTATCTCCACCTTAGCCTTCAAAATGTCATGCTATCATGACCATTTGCCTTATCTTTGCTCTTAATATTTAGAATGTCATGCCATCACAAATTTTGGTCTTTATTTCTGCCTTGGACTTCAAAATGTCATGCTATCGCAACCATTTGACTTAGATTTGCCCTTGACCTTCAAAATGTCACGTTGTCATGACTTTTGGTCTTTATTTTTACCTTGGCCTTCAAAATGTCATGCTATCATGACCATTTCTCTTAGATCCACCTTGGCCTTCAAAATGTCATGCTGTGGTGACTTTTCGCCTTCATTTTTTCCTTGGCCTTCAAAATGTCGCGTTGTCATGACCATCCTTCTTCACTTGGATTATCGACCTCAAAATGTCATGCCATAACAACTTTTATCCCTTAGCTTGCTTAGTCCTTCAAAAATATCATGTTGTCACAACTTTTGGTATCTATTCAGATCCTTGGCTTCAAAATATCATGCCATTGCAACTTTTAGCCTTTCTCTCCACCTTAGCCCTCAAAATGTTGCACTATCATGATCATTTACCTTAGCTTTGCTCTTGAACTTAAAAATATCACACCATCATGACTTTTGGTCTTCATTTTTGCCTTGGCCTTCAAAATGTTGCACTATCATGACCATTTACCTTAGCTTTGCCCTTGACCTTCAAAATGTCATGTTGTTGTGACTTTTGGTCTTTATTTCTGCCTTGGCCTTCAAAATGTTGTGATATCATGACCATTTATCTTAGCTCCACCGTGGCATTCAAAATGTTGCACTGTCATGACTTTTGGCCTTCATTTCTGCCTTGGCCTTCAAAATATCATGCTGTCATGACCATCCTTCTTCACTTGGCTTCTTGGCCTCAAAATATTGCACTTTCATGACTGCTTCCTACACTTAGTGAAATTTTAAGAAGATTACTCCTTACTCCCATGGATGTGGTCATTTTGACCAAAATTATTGGTGCCTCCTAGGGTAATTCTATAAGCATAATGTTAGAATCTAAAGCCTTTATCCATTGGGGAATGGAGTCAAAGAACAACTTAAGAAAAGAAGAGGAGGAAGGGGAATGATACTAAGCAAAAAGATGCTTTTCATCCTATGCAATCATTCATCTAGAGTATCTTATTCCATAGATTTCTTTGTTTTATCTTATCAAAGTACTATTGTACTACTTCCTAAGGCCTTTTTAGCTTTTACTTGCTTGCCATTTTCTTGGGTGACTTCATTGTAGGTGGTGCAGGCTCTTCTCCAGACCTCTTCATATGTATCTTAAGTCTTCTTAAAGGTTAGATATAAATATTCCAATTCCTCAACCTTATCGTATGATAGGGATTTTAACTTCATATATAATTCATGCTAGCAGGAGTTCATTTGTGTGATGTATTGAGCCATACTGAATATCTATTCTTCTTGAACCGACTCTTCCCAGCTGTCAACCACTAACTCATCTCCTACAAAACTTTTCCAAGAAGCATTTAACTAATCTTCTTCTAGGAATTTAGAATCTTTGTCCCAAGATCTAGGCATTCCATAGTTTTCTGCTATGATTACATGTTTCAAAATTACCTTAGCTTCTACCTTGAGTTCCTACATTAGCTTGGTAGCTTCTGTCACCAACTTGTACCTCTTGAAAAAGTTCCTAGTAACAATCTTGGCTTGAGACCATTTTTCATCCCATGTTATGTATCGAAGTATTACTTGCATGCTTTCCACCAAGATTTAAATATTTGTCACTGTAGATAACTTGGTTTTTAGGATATTGATATATTTATCAAATTCATCCTCCACTCGAACCAGTGTTTCTTTAATCTTGACCAGGTATGACAAGGTGGGACTTGCCTTCATGCTCATTTTTTGGATACCTCCAATCATTTCTCTTCTCACTGCTCTAGCCTTTTATTTAGATAGCCCACTATTCTTGTCAGTGTTATCTAAAAAATACTTCTTGAGGTCTTCAAAATTCTGGTTTAACAGTTGTATTTGTTCTTCGACCTTGGCAGATTTCTCCTTATAGGGGGCTACTTAATTGAACATTAGCTCCACTTTTTTGCCTCATTTCTCAAATATTTTTTGATCATATTTTGCTGATTCAAAGCCTCTTTTAAATGTTTTCTTGCTTGGTCAACCTTGAAGAACTTCTCTTTGTAGTATTCTACGTTTAGGTATATGGTTCCCATGTGGGCTTGAGATTTTCCCCACTCATCCTCCATTGGTAGTTGAGTGATATCTTCTATAGTTATCTCAGCTTGGTAGTCCTCTAGGATCATATCTCCTTCAAGATTTTGAACGAGCAACATCATTTTTAGGGTGGAACACTACATGCTGATTGGGTCGAGGACTATCCCTTCTTTGGTGTGGGCTATAGCCATATAACTCTGAGTGCTACGTGATTTCAACTAGGAAGCAGTGTTCAAAGTTGCCTTCTTTAATTTTTTCAACTTGGAAATGGTAGGGTTGCTTTTGAATGAAGAGGTAGGAATGGTTTGGAAGCTCTAGAGATGGATTGTATAAGGAAATAGAATAGTGGCTAGAGAGGCATCCACACTCAACTGCTCAGTGGGGGGTTCATGAGGGTCGTCAAGGATGCTCTTAGATAATTTTAGGCTGGTGGTGGTGACGAGGGAGAAGTATGATGAGTGGAAGGTGGAGAGATATGATGAGTGGAAGGTGGAGAGGTATTACCCCGACCTGCAGAATGGGAGGGGAATTCATTTAGGAGTTAGGAGAAGAAGGAGGAGTATTGAGATTTATTGGAGATAGACTTGGTCTTTTTTATGGGTTTCCATCTCTAGTTTTTGGCATATTCTCAGGAGTTTTTGTGTAAATTTCTACGATTTGTTTCAAGCTCAAGTTGCCAGCTTTAGTTGTAGCTTTCGTTGAGGCATCTCCTTTTCTAGGGGATCCTTCTACAAGGGGGTTTTCTTGGTCGTATCAGCCAACTCTTGGCTATCTATTTATTGGTTTTTAAAATTCTACTCAGAAGCTTCCCCCATTTATTCCTATTCTTCTATCACTTGTTGATTCCCTATTTCCTCCTATTCTTCTATCTCTTGTTGAGAGACTTTTGTTTCTTCAGAGTGTGACTCTGCTTGTTTACTTTTATTTTGTTGGTTCAACCTTCCACTTTCTTGATTTTTCTCTCCATTTCCTATGGATGAGGAGAGCATCATCATCAGACTCCGTGTCTAATCTCGAAGGGGGAATGAAGCCTCGAGGCTTCTTTTAAGGGACTTTTGTTTGCTCAGTGGCAATATCTTTTCATTTTCCTTTGTTAGTATTTGTTTTACCTTCAATGGGTTTGATGGGGATGCCATTGATGCCCAGAGGGACTTTATCTGCAAGATATTCAAACCATTCATCGTGTTTTACATCATACATTTTAGAGAACTCCTTGTCAATATTTGTCCCATACCTGGAAAATGTTTATATGTGGCATCTCATTTGCCACCATGCTAATATATTAGCGTGATCCCAATATTCCCTTTTTTATTCATCTTTTTGATGGACTTTTTATTCAACTTGTGGGTCAGGTTCACATCAGGGATCCAATCTACCAAGTGTTCATAGAAATCATGCCATGGAGGCAGTGGTTGCATCTTTTCAATGTGCCATTATAATGGTTGATCTTCCTCATTGTTCCTGCCCTATTTATCAATTTACCTATAATATGAA
Source organism: Wollemia nobilis (assembly GCA_028583015.1). Taxonomy (NCBI): domain Eukaryota; kingdom Viridiplantae; phylum Streptophyta; class Pinopsida; order Araucariales; family Araucariaceae; genus Wollemia; species Wollemia nobilis. The sequence continues at coordinate 24,426,914 of JAQPPZ010001195.1, forward strand.
TGAAATTTATTGAAAGGGGATTTATTAAGGGCAACTTACCTTTGAGTAAATTTATCTGCAGGGTCGTACCTCCATTTTTGTGGTAATTCTACTAATTTTAGATTTCTCAAAGTTTGAGCGATTCACTCGTGGTCTCCTTTCTTCGATACTAATACACCTTAAAATTGAAAGGGCATGAGGTAGGTACCTATTTTTCTAGTGCCTATGCCAAATTTAATGTTAATAAACTCAATTTACCTTATGTATTCTAGAGCAAATAATCTCTTAGTGACGTAATAAGGCAACAAAAAATGCTTCTCTGTGAAGCCATATAGTCTAACAACCACTCCTTGTGTCAAAATAAACCAATCCCCTTTCTTTGCATGGATGTGATGTAGAGTATATCACATATTCTAGGGGATCCTTGGCATGGTGCCATATATGAGCTTCAATGTAGAGCCAAAAAATTCCATATTAAAATGGTAATACGACTCTGCATTTGAAAGGAGAGACGTCCACTCACACATAGGCAAGAGGGCTCCATTATGGTCTTTTATCGTGGTAGAGATGTAACTTAAATTTTTTTTTTGGAAGAAAAATAAAATCCATACCAGGTAGTAGGAAAACCTGAAGGTGTCAGGGTCATCTCTCTGGAGCTTAAAAGGCCTGCATGCAGCTGCTGCATCAGGTATGTATTCCAGTCAAAGAAGAGCGGCACTCTGTTCGGGTCCAAGCACGATGCATCATAAAACTTGGGGTTGGACATGCATTGTGCTACTGCAACCTACCATCCATAGACCTGTGTATCTATTTTTGGCCTTGCCACCATGGCCAACATGGAAAAGAGCTCCTTGTCCTTGAATTTGGATAGGGGAATCAGGGATTTTGGTATGGTTCCTTTAGGGAGAGGGTCTGCAAAATGTTCTTACAGGAATAATTTGATATTTGGGGTGTTGGTATAAATTTTTTCCAAATTAATGGGGTCGAAAGGGATGGGATTTAGTATAGGTTTTTTTCCATAGCTGAAGGTAGCCCTAATTGCATCAACATTGAGTGTAAAAATGACTCCCCCTTGGAGTCCTTCATAATATTGTGCTTGACATCATAGAATTATGCCATAGCTCTGATTAGTTTGGGGTAGGGATGAACCTAGGGGAAAATGTACCAATGAAGTAAAGCATGGTAGGAAAACATTCCAGGACACAATGGTGTCACATTTTTGGCGATGTTGGCTGCTATATATTTTTGAATTCACCCTAGATATTTCTGTAGACACCAAAATCCAGCCACTTGTAAGTCATCTATACCTTCCTGTTAGCCACATGTCAGTCATCCACCTTCTCGCCATTATTTGGCCCAAATCCACACCTTCTCGCCATTATTTGGCCCAATTTCACCTTTTTTCGCCATTATTTGGACCAATTTCACCTTTCCCGCCATTTTTCATTCCCAAATTTATTTAAATTAATATTTATATATATATTTTAATATTTTAATATATATATAAAGATACTTTAAGTGATTTAATCTGAGCCGTCCATCCTTCATTTAATCTCATCCGTCCATCCATCTTAATCCGTTTCACAACCTAGATTTATTCTCTACCCTTGGATCCACTTTAATCTTAGCCACACGTTCAAAGTGTCGTTAAAACCCTAAAGTGTGCCCTAAGAGTAGATTATAAATTGAGTCACCTTGATGGCTCAAACCCTATCTCTTTTACTATCTCTCTTTTGTTATCTATCGCTATCTATCTCTTCTTCGGCTAAACCTACCCATCCATCGCCGTCCCTTTTCGTCGCATCCATCGCCGCATCCGTCGCCATCCCTTCTGCCGCATTCTGCAGAATCCCCCATTCTTGTCGCAAGTGCCCGCGAGCGTTTACCCGCAGCCATAGACGCAGACCGACGTCTGCAACCCCGATCCAGAAGCACGCGGGCGTTCAGTGATCGCACTAGGGCGCCTTTCACAGCCGATTTGACAGTTACATCACTTCCAGGTGCCGCCTGGTCTCGCCGCGTTAACAGAAAAAGAGGTATAGATTCTAAAGCAAGTAATATTTTTATGTATTAATCCGCCGTTAGATTTTGCATTCTATTTATTTCATTTCTAGGGTTTTAGACTATTTTTGAGGGCTCACACAGTGGAGCCCTCTTACTAGTTTCTAACCTTTTTGTAGTTTTAATGTGTGTAGGATTTTAATGGCAGATTTGATTGGATGATAGCAGCTGCTTAAGCTGGAGTGGTCCGAGCCAAAGGATACAACGAAGCCCACTCATTCTGTTGAGGTTAAGGATACATTCTTCGGAGATGCCACCATATTGTGCCAGCTAGGGTTTCGGATAACCCTAGCACAAATTGTAATCTTGTATCATGGAAAGGGTTACAGGCCCTGTTGTACTCAAAAGGAGTTTTTAAACTCCATTGATTAATAAAAATCGTCTATTTTGTACAACTATGTTCTGCATTACTTTTTATTGTGATTTATTTATCTTTTGTTTGGCGTTGTATATTTAATCTACAAATGGCGATCACGGTGGGACCCCATAGGGTTTCATGTTTTTAATACTTGCTTTACTGATCTATTCCTATTTTTTGTTTTTATTTTGCAGGTTCTAGAAATCGCGAAATTCGCTGTTCCAACGAACTAGGGTTTCTGAGGAGTTTGCAGAAAATGTAGCAGACGCAGAGCGGCGTTTGGAAGTCCGATCCAAAACACAGAGGGGCGTTTCAGCCTGCGCAGACTCCCTTGGGCGTTTGAAGGTAGTTTCACAGAGAAAGCGTAGGCTTTCGAGTAAGTGCATTTTTTTTTCTTTGTTAAACTGTACTTTTTACGTTTTTGGTTTTTCTGTCGTATTATGTTTCTTTTTCAGATCATTACTTTAAAATGAACAAAAACTAAGTAATCTGGAAAAGAACAGTTATTTTTAGTTACATTTTTTTTTACATTGCATTATTGGTTGCATAAAAAAAAAAAAAAATTTGCATACCTAGCTGCATATTAGAATAGCTACGAATTATCTGTTTTAGTCATCTAAGTAGGACTATTGATTGGATGTCAATAGTACTCCTGCCATTGGGTGATTCCAGGCAGAGAAGTGGACGAACCTTCCGATTGCTCCTTTGATATCTGATATCATTGGTAGGCAAGGGGTTTTAAACGATGTACTCCACTTCTTCAGAGGAAATGGCATGTTTTCAGTAGCCTCTTGCTTAGATCATTAGAACTTTTGATTTATAGCTTTGTATGTATACATTAGACAACTAAAACACTTAAAATAAAATTCATTGCATTTCATATTGCATTTAAAACAGTAATATCTGGATTTCATTACAGTGTATTGCTTGAAGTTTAGTGACGGTGGAATTAATCTCCATCCATTAAACTTCCGCCTTAGACACCATAGGTCACCCCGAGCAAACTTGTTGGATTTCATCACCGAGTAAGAATCTCGTTGTCCTTTCCTAGCCATAGTTTTTACCTTTTTTGTGAATAATTCAAGATTAGATCACATGCAAAACTCATAAACCGGACACTTAAAATTTACTGTAGATTAAGATTAGAAAATAATTAATTAACCACAAGTAAGACATATTGGTTGAAACCTAGGTTGTGACTGTTTTCTGATAATTTCTTTAGTGTAAATTTATCATTTAAGTTTTGCATTCTTCTTTTCCGAATTTGTTTAGATTTATTGCTTCATGGTCTTAACAAGGAATCAATCTAAAATGTTAAATCTAAATAATCAAATGGGTAATTCACAGAATATCCCCACCACCAACATAGCCACTTATCCTAGTGAATTTCAGGTAGGTTCGCCTGCAGGTCTTTCACGTCCTTCTATCGTCTATCGCATGGCCATGCCCATGGAGGAAGACAATTCTCGTCATATTACCCAAATTGATATGGCCCAAGTGCAAACTCACTTAAGAGATGGCACTCGGCTATATCCTTGAGCCAATCCAAGATTCCCCTATGCAAGATTCTATTTTTTAGCGGGATATTGCATCAACCATACCCGTTGGTTTCACTCGGGTCTACACTAACCCTTTTTTTGAGGCTAATGTTGTATCCGCTCAGCCGGATTCATCTCCAACATCTTCCCGGATGCTCAATTGTCCTCCTTTGGAGACAAATGTAGTGTCTTCCCGACCACTTTCTCCTCCATTTACCGGGTGTACACCAATTCTCTCTATGAGGCTGGTGGAACCTCCTCTAGCCATGACCAATTTCAACACTCTTCTTCCCAAACCATTTATGGTTTCACCCTACCTGGGGTACAGTCTACTGTTTCTTCCTAGGTACCGCCTACTTCAGCCACCTTCATTGCCCCTGCTATGCAGTCTCCTGTGACTACCATGGCAGCCTGCCCTCCACCTTCATCCAATCATCCCACATCCCTTGGGTTAGAAATTAATAAGGTTAGGGAGTACCTCGACAAGTTGCTTCAGCAACAACAGCAACAAAATGCTCAACCACCTGTCATAGTAAATCCTACACCTCAACCAATTTCTACCCAGCTAGCTTTTCTTAGCTCAGGCCCCACCTGGGTACCCCAATCTTCGGTGGTGTCCATTCCTACCCCACATTTCTCCCAACCCAGTCCAGTTCATCATTCAAACCAATCACCTTCTTTTTGGTATCATCCATACCAACAACCTGTCCATTCCACACCGCCTAATCCAGGCAATTTCATCCCATCTCATCATTTTTCCACTCCTCCATTGCATCATCATAATCATCAAACGAATCAAAATTTTCATGAAGATTCTCAACTCCATGCTATGCAAAAACAAATTGACAACCTTATGCTCAACATGCCTGGCTCATCTAGTCAGAAACCTATGCTAAGGTTGTTGATCAATCAACCAATTCATCCTTCGGTACCTTCACCGCCATATCCGACTGATTTCACATTACCGAAGTTTGACAAATTTCGAGGAACTGAGGATCCTCATGAACATGTGAGCTCATTCATGCATGCCTACTTTAGAATCCAAAATAATGACTCTCTTATGCTCAGAACTTTTCCTCAGACATTAGGGGGAGATGCTGTACAATGGTACAATCATTTAGCTCACCATAGCATTTATGCTTACGAACAATTGATTAATCTATTTTTAGAACGATTCTCCCTAAATGTACAAAGGAAAGTTTCATTGTCCGACTTATACAAGCTCAAGCAACATGACGATGAGACTATTTATGACTTTGGAAACCGTTGGAGGGCTATCATTAATAAACTGCCATTCTCCCTACCAATGGAGGAGTTAACCAAAATGTTCACCCAGAGTTGTCTAAAACCTATCTCTTGGTTACTCCAATTACAACAATACAGGACTTTTGAAGAGGCTTTGGCCCAAGCAAGTATCATAGAAGACATTAAAGTCCAAGAGGGTGTTTTAAAACCTCGTAGAAAAGAATGGCAACAAAAGGGCCAACAACAAAATAATAATTATGGCCAAAACAAACAAACACAGGCTAGTACAGCCTCAAATGTTAACCAAGTTAATCAAGTGGTGGAGAGTCAGCCCGTAATGGCTCAATAACAACAAGTAATGCAAAGTCAACCGCAACCAATTGCTTATCATGCGGTACCCGCCCCTCCTCAACCAGCTCATAATACTGAGCCAACCATGGAAACTCGACCTTGGAAAAACAATCGTCCCAAGCGACAGTTCACACCTTTAGATGAACCATATGCGGTCATATTCAACAAGTTATATAGCACAAATCAGTTAACTTTACCTGAGTTTAAACCTTTAGAACCATATAGAAGGGGGAAGTATTACAAAGAGTACTTATTTTGTCCTTATCATAGGCAAAATGGGCACGATATCAATAATTGTACAACTTTCAAACATGTGATCCAAGATCTTATTGAGATTGGAGCCATTAAATTGGATAGCCCCTTAGCCCAACAAAATCAAAATCTTGGTATATTTCAAACACCCCTTCCACATCGGGAGGAAGCTCCAACAACTTCGGGGGGAGTAACTCAGGTAACTCCTCCTAATCAAGTCAACCATGTACAACAATACCAAGGTTTTGTGGGTACTATTAACGTAGTAACCCGGGGTCAAAGGGCGAACCAACCAAATCAAGTCTGAACCACGACCACACTGTACAAACCCCGATCCACCTCGAGTAACGATGACCCAACGACATGCTAGTACTTCTCAACAACTGCTAAATCATGCTACTCAACACCAACGACCCATCATGTCATTGAGTAGCCGGTTAACTACCAGTTTAAAAATGGCTTCTGCCAACTTATCGATCTATGACATCATTCAACAATCTCCCCCGCATAGAGAGGCATTAATGGAAATATTAAAGTCAATCGAGCTTCAAACTCAAGATACTAATGCCTTCAACAACTTTGTGGGGAGTATTCAAACATGCATGGATCCCTTCATAACTTTCTATGATTTTGAAATCAAACCTATGTCAACAGAAAGTATAGATCCTCCACTACATATCATAGCCAAGATCGATCACAAGCCATTCAAGAGAGTCTTAATTGACAGCGGTTCCTCAATCAATATCATTACAACATTGGCGTTGAGTCATCTAAAGCTATCGCCATCCCTTATCACAAAGTCAAATTTTACTCTTAAAGCATTCAATGATGCTTTATCTTCCACGGTTGGCACGGTTATCTTGCCCATTGAGGTAGGGGCCCGAACTTTGCATACCTTGTTTCACATCTTGGAAGGGACCATGGCATACAATGTATTGCTTGGACGGCCTTGGCTTAGGGAGATTTTCTTGGACGGCCTTGGCTTAGGGAGATGAGATGTGTCCCTTCTATACTGCATCAATGTCTGAAGTATGTATATGAGGGACAGGTTCATTGTGTACCTGCTAACATTGAACCCTTCAAACATTACAACTATGTCTCAAATCCTTATGATATTGTGTTGCCATCCACTCATCTTTTATTGACCCCATCTACTTCTTCTATACCATCTTCTTCTAAAGCTCCCATTCCTGAGGAGCTACCCATCATATCGCAACCATCTTCCTCTTCCGCTATTCCATCTCATTCACCACTTTCTTCATCAACTAATCTTCCTTCTTCTTCATCAGTGACCACATGCACATGTGGCCATGACCAATCATCTCTTTCCACGTCATTACCCCATTCTTCTACACCTTCTTCAACATCACCTATTATTCCTCCATCTTCCCAACCATCACCAGCTGATGTTTCACAAGTTAGTGAAGCATCAACCCAACCAAATCCTTCCAATTCTTCTATCCCACATTCTTCTATTCCATCATCTAGTCTTTCTCCCTCCCAAGTCAAGGTCCATCTCATTGATGCAGGTATTGGTGAGTATGCCATCCAAGATGTCCACATCACACCGTTCAATGTGCAAATAGTTAAATATTTTGGTCATCCACATGACCAAAATTTATCCATTGGATCGGTTTATAACATGGGTTCTATGCCAAATTCCATTAATTTTGTATATGGGGGAATAGAGTCATCTTCTAGTCCTACCACCATACTAGAACCTAAGCATCCAGTCCTCGCCAATATCGAAAGGATGGAGGGTTTTCCATCTCGCTATTTCCACAGACATAATTGGCAGCAATTTGGCCTAGGTCGATACGAGCAAGGGGTAACTGAACGCATTGATATGCCATATCAGAGACCCACTGAGCGTTTTGGTCTGGGCTACCAACCACTTTCATCCCTTTCTTCTTTTGAACGATCTTTTCAAAGCATTAATCTTAATTCAAAAGAAGAAATCCTCCACCCCGACGAATCCGAAGATGAAGCCTATGAAGAATTTGACGTCATGTCAAATGGTGATGAATCTGAAGAAGAGTCGACGCCCATTGTTCCCCTCATTAAACAAGACGATTTTTATCTCCAATTGTTCCCTCTCCAAGAGGCCATCTTTCGCTTGCTTATTCCACAAGAACGAGGTGAACCACCCCCTCCGCCACATCCATAAGCCATAATCCAAACCTGTATTATATGTATATACTAAAATAGTGGTTTTCACCACTACCAAAAAAAAAAATCAAAAAATTTCAAAAAAAAAAAAAAAAAAAAAATCAAAATATATAAAAATACTTTATTGCTTTATGTATGTGTGTAATAGTGGTTTTCACCACTACAAAAAAAAAAAAAAAACCCAAACTACAAAAAAAAAAAAAAAAAAACTCAAAAAAAAAAAAAAAAAAAAAAAAACTCAAAAACTATGTTGTTTTGCATCTCAGGTCTTCCGAGGTCTTCACCGGTTTTCCCTTCCATTCCGCCCATCCTTTCTTCCATAAGTCGACAATGAATTTCGAAGACTTATTCACACCACTCCATAATCCATATGATCCGGATAAGCCAATCCTGATCAACCCAAGCCTGATTGGCATGGATCGGATTTCATCCCCTCCATCTATTTAGGAATTCATCCTTTCTGAGGAATTGTTAAGGGCTTCCGTCAACTACATTCCTCCTTCACCTCCACATTCACCTTCATATTCTAAGCCAGAGGTCTTCCAGGCAGACATAGACGAGAGCAAGGCACAGGAGCTTGATGACATTTTAGATGACATAAATATGATCCCTACTCCCCATTAGCTTGAGGAAGGTTCCCACATGTCTATTGAAGAAACTATCGATGTAGACCTTAGTACAGACCAAGATGGCACCCAAATTATGAAACTGGCTAAAAGTCTATCATCAGAGGAACAAGAGCAAATGATTGCTCTACTCAAGCGGAAGAAGGAGATATTTGCATGGTCTTACAAAGACATGCCGGGCCTAGACCCTAATTTGGTTGTCCATAACCTCACCTTACAAAAAGATGCTAAACCTGTCAAACGGAAACTTAGGAAAATGCATCCTACCGTGGCCCTCATAGTTAAATCGGAGATTCAAAAACTTCTGGATGTTAAATTTGTCGTCCCGATTGATTATCCTGAGTGGCTTTCTAACATGGTACCCGTTCGCAAGCCTAACGGGGGGATACGTGTTTGCACCGATTTTCGAGATCTAAATAAAGTGTGTCCTAAGGATGAATTTCCTCTTCCAAACATTGATACTCTTGTCGACACCTGTGCTGGTCATGAAATGCTTTCGTTCATGGATGGATTTTCGGGATACAACCAGATTCGAATAAACCCTAAAGATCAACACAAAACAAGCATTTACCACACCTTGGGGAAATTTTTGTTACAGAGGTGATGCCCTTTGGCCTTAAGAACGCAGGTGCAACCTATCAACGAGCCATGACTTATATTTTCCACGATTATATGCATAAGATTATCGAAGATTATGTGGATGATTTATTGGCAAAATCTAAAACTCGACAAGAGCATTTTGGTGTATTGGAAAAAGTTTTTGATAGGCTTCTAGAGCATAGAGTAAGGTTGAACCCTAAGAAATGTGTCTTTGGTGTTACCTTAGGCAAACTCCTAGGTTTTATTATCTCTAAACAAGGTATTGAGGTGGACCCAAACAAGGTCAAAGCCATTATGGAAATGTGTCCCCCAACTAATTTGAAGGAGTTGCGTAGTCTACAAGGAAAGATTAATTCAATCCGTCACTTTATTGCACAACTTTCTGATAAATGTAGGCCATTTTGCCACCTACTACAAAAGGGGGTACAATTTTCATGGATAGATGAGTGTCAGAAAGCCTTTTATGACATCAAGCAGTACTTAGCATCTCCGCCAGTCTTAGCTCCGCCTCGTCCAAGGGTCCCTTTCAATATTTATATCTCAGCAACGGACTTTGCCTTAGGGACAATGCTTGCACAAAAGAATGAACAAAATCGTGAGCAAGTCTGTCTATTATATTAGTCGAACATTGGTAAGCTATGAAACCCGATATGCTTATGTAGAAATGTTGTGCTTAGCAGTGGTTTTTGCCACTAAGAAACTTCGTCATTATATGCTTAGCCATACAACATATGTCATAGCTAGAGAAAACCCTCTACGTTATATGATGTCTCGCACTTATAATAACACTTGTACCGCTAAATGGATAATGTTGCTTACCGAATTCGATCTTGAATTCATTAGCCAAAAATCCATTAAAGGTCAAGTTATAGCCGATCAACTTGCGGAAGCTCCACTACCTAGTGATCATCCTTTGATTATTGAGCTCCCAGATGATTCGGTATTTGCTATCACTTAACAAGAAGAGGACATCATTCCGGAGGAAGATGTTGACATCACGCTATTCTTTGATGGCTCTAAGTGCGCGAAAGGTCAAGGTGCTTGAGTTGTGTTTCATACACCTCAAGGGATTCCCATCCCTTTATCATTCAAACTAGACTTCCAATGCACCAATAATACAGCAGAGTATGAAGCCTTAATTTTAGGTCTTCAATCAGCCATAGCTATGAGCATTAAGCGTATTCGAATATTTGGGGATTCTCAACTCATGGTTAAACAAATTATAGGAGAATACCAAGCCAAAGAACCTACCATTAAGCTTTATCATGATGTAGCAATGAAGTTGCTCTCTAAGTTTGATTGGTATGAGATCACTAGTTTGCCTCGTTCGACTAATAGATTTGCGGATGCCATGGCCTCTCTTGGATCATTGATTCCAAAGGACTCCCTTGGAGAGGTACGACCCCTAATCATTTCCACAATCTCTAAGTCTGCAATTGTCCGTGCTTAGTCTAAGGATGAAAAAGATGTTTGCTTTATCCATTCGGATCCATATGAGCCTTGGTCTAGTGAGATAGTAGCCTTCCTCAAGTTTGGAACACTCCCATATGATTTGTCTCGAACTGCCTGTCACTGTTTTAAGCAAAAGGCAGCTCGTTTTGTTCTTTTGGGGGATGTGTTGTATAAACGTAGATATGATGGAGTACTCCTCCGTTGTCTAGAAGCAGGTGAAACACATAGAGCTATTGCTGAAGCCCATGATGGTACTTGTGGTGGTCATTTTAGTGGAATGGCCATTGCGAAGCGTATTTTACGTATGGGGTATTATTGGCCCACTATGGAACAAGATTGTTGCAAATATGTTAAACAATGTAAAAAGTGTCAAGAACACGCTAATTTAACCCATATACCATCACAAGCTTTATAACCCATCCAAAGCCTTTGGCCCTTCTCACAATGGGGTCTCGATTTAATTGGTAAGATTTCACCTGCCTCTTCAGGACAACATACTTTCATCATTACAGCCACTGAATACTTCACAAAGTGGGTTGAAGCTATTCCTCTAACCAGTACGATAGGTCCTAGAATTGTGGAGTTTATACTTCACCATATCATTTGTCATTTTGGTATTCCCTCTAAGATCATTTTTGATAACAACAAGTCTTTTAAGAATAAGGATGTTCGAGATCTTTGCGAAAAGTATAATATCCAACATAGTTTCTCAACTCCTTACTACCCACAAGCCAATGGACAAGCTGAAGCTTCCAATAAGACCATAATTGCTATTCTTAAGAAACTTGTTAAAGAAAATCATAAATATTGGCATACACAAATCCCCTTGGCATTATGGGCTTACAGAACAAGCATCAGAACTCCCATTGGGGCAACGCCATTTTCTTTGGTCTATGGAGTGAAGCAATCATGCCTCTTGAGCTCGAGATCCCTTCCTTGCGAATTTCTTTGCAGGAATTTATCGATGATGATACTGCTAGACAAGCACGTCTTGATCAACTCACACTCATAGATGAAAAACAAATCAATGCTTTAGAACATTTGCGAGTTTATCAAGACCGATTGAAACGTGCTTACAATGCCAAAGTTCATCTAAGAGAATTTCAAGTAGGAGATCTTGTCCTTAAAGAGAATCAACAAAACACCAATGCATTGCCGCATCTTCGAGATAAATTCGCGGCTAATTGGTTAGGTCCATATATGGTCACGGAAAGAGTGGGTAATGGAACTTATAGACTTGCCAGTTTAGAGGGAGAGGAAGAACCCGAACCACTTAATGTTATACACTTGAGGGCATTCTACGCATAGTTTGAATTTTATATGTACATTTATACATGGCTTGTACAAAAAAAAAAAAAAAAAAACAAATAAAATAAAAAGAATTTGCATTTCATTGTTAGTTGCATACATCTCATTCAAAAACATTGCATTTCATGTGCATACATCTCATTGAAAACCATAACATTTCATTTTCAGCCATAGTTGCATATCATGTTAGAGACCATTCTATCTTTTGGATATAAAATTTGGTCAAGCAAAAGTTATGTTGCCTTAATCAGGGGCACCTTCATAAAATCCATCAAACCGAATTGTCATTCGTACACCCATTTTCCATTTGCACATATTTACATTGCCAAAATGTTTTCAGTCACTCAACCATTCCTAGTGTTTTAAGCAAACTTTGAAATGCATGTCAAAGTTCTCTAGGGCCATATCAAAAATTACACTAAATAAAATCTTGAGTATTGGGAAATGATTTCAAAAGCGGTCTTGAACCTATCACATTTTCACATCTTAAAAACATCTTGTGTCAAAGAGAGATAACACCATCCTTGGGTTGTGCCTTGAAGTGAAAAGGGTAATCCTCGTTTGTCCTATCATGCAAACATAGTCCATAAAACAGTGGTTCTTACCACTATCACAAGCAATCACAAAATATAAATATAAACGAGTAGTAAGGCTAGGGTAAAATTCTCATCATACTTCGGTTGAGAATCCGATTCCCCAAAGCTCTAAGGAAATGAACATTTTTCACACACCACTCATCCCAAATAAGTTGTAAGGATCGTACTACTTGTCCAGATCGGACGGATAGGTAGTCATACCCAAGGCTTACAAAGGTCAAAAACAACATGGACTATGGAGTTAACCTTCACCGGGGCTATAGACGCTTGACTGGCAGTGGAGTATACTCATTGCGTGGCGACATGTATCTCCTAAAAAAGAGACCTCTGAATGCTCATACGGACAAACTAGCTTCGGGGTCTTCTCCATAACAAGGTTACCTAATTTATACAAGATGAGGTTAATGAACACACTTGAACACACACAGGTTTTTGATTGCCTAGAGTCACTACCATGCTTCTGATTTGGTTAATGAACTCGCATGCACACACATTTGGTCCTAGTTGAATTAGGCAGTATTAGTAAGTTTGTTTGATACCACTAGCATGTTTGAGTCTTTGTAAAACAATATTCCTCCATATCTTCTTCCATATCATCCTCCATATCTTCTTCCATATTCATGTCATTCCATATGTCATCCATTCACAAGCCACCAAGTTCGGTGCCCCTGATTAAACAATTATGATAACAGTTGGCTAAATATAACTATCTAAAAATATGAGTGCTTCTTAGTGCATATTTCATTTACTTAGTCTTGCATTAATCATCCATAGATTTACATATCATTTACTTAGTCTTGCATTAATCATCCATAGATTTGTATGTTATATACTTAGTCTTGCATTAATCATCTATAAGTTTGCATTCCATTCCATCACATATGCATCAAAAACATTAAAACATATCAAAACATGCATCACAAAAACATAGGCATTCACACAAAAGAGAGTAAAACACCAAATAAATAAAAGCCATGTATATATATATATATATGTATAAAGGACAAACTGTACGAGGAATGCCAAAAGGCTACAATATACAATAGAGCACCAAGGCTCATAAAGAGTGCATCTAAGCACTAAGCTAACCATCAAAAGAGGACCCCTGAGACCTAGTAGGAGCCCTAGACCTAGTGGTGTTTCTAGACTCACTATGCCTAGAGACAGAAGAGGATGGAGGATCAGGCAACACAATGTGATGCCTAAACAATGTGTCCTCCAAAGCCTCAATGTAACGAGTCCTCGACCTAAACCTAGCTATGTCTATCCCATGCCGTCGCTCCCGCTTCGCTAGCTCTGCCTGGAGTCTCATCACCCTGTCATCCTGGGGCACCCTGGTCGCTCTATCCAAGTTTTCCTGTAGCTGGGCCATCCTCTCCTCCTGAGTAGCTAACCGGGCATCCCGCTCCGCCGCCTGCTACTCCAGCCAAGCTATCCTCTCATCTTAGGTAGCTAACATAGCATCGCGCTCTGCTATCTGTTGTTGCAGCTGCGTCAGCTCGTTCTCATACCTGCTAGGGGGTATCCCCCTAGCCTCTCCTACAGCCTCTCCTAGGCCCTCTCCACCATCCTCCCCATCATCTTCGCTACCCAGAGCCTATCATGCCATCTTCCTCTTTCACCTTCGACTGTCAGATCAAATGTGGGGACCCTCCCTGCGCTTGGGAACCTCTGCGGTTCCCTCGCCCTCTCCAACCCCAGCCTCGGGCTCTCCGGCTCCACCAGCCACCAATGGTGGCTCTCACCTTGGCTCTATGGCCATCCATGCTGCATACTCAGCTGTCACCCCGACGTCATCCATGTTAGGGATCTCCATGTCCTCATCGTCCTCTATCGCCTCCCTCCATGGCTCGACACATGGCAAATCACCCTCTGATCTGTGCCTCCGGTAGTGCACTGGCTCACCAGGGACATCCTGCCTCAATCCGACCTGGCGGAGTACTCGAGACATCTATATGTACTCCACCTCGCTATGGCCCCGTCCCACTACCCATCTGGCCTGTCGCACCCGTCTTAGGTGCTCTCCATCCCTGATCCACCTCGCCTCCTGCTAGGGCCTCCAAATGACTTGGGCATCTGTCAAGTCTGCCCATAATCTCCTATACCATTGCCCCGATCTCATGGGGTGGCTAGGCTGTCTCTCCTTTGCCACTGGCCATCTCCTACCATAATCCTGGCTCATGTCCCAGTGAGCCCATGGAAACCCCTCCGGTTGAGCCACTCTGAAGTGCTCCCAGCCCTAGCACTGGAGAACCACACTGCAACCTAGGCCCTTCCGGCCTCGTCTCTGAACCTCATACAACTCCCGATACACCTGCGCCAATAAAGCGGGCGCCCAAGCATACACTACCCTATTAGTGAGCATCTCGCTCACTACACCCATCAGGTTCCATGGGAACCTACACCCGGTGTTGTTCGGGGCCATAATGTTGGCCAACACGAACATCATCAGAGCCTCCACCGCTACCAACTCCTTGGCCATATACATGGCCAAGTATGGGATCCCCACGCTCTCCGTTCGAATCTCCCTCCAGTCATCCCCAAAAAACTTGGCCATCTCTGTGGCTCTATCTCGTCCAACCTCCATCCGCGCCCCCTCCACGGGCACCTTGAGGATACGGTATACATCCTCAAGCGTCATCGTCATCTCTCCAGTCGGGAGCTAGAACGTCCCCCGATCTGGATCCCACCTCTCGGCCAAAGCTGAGAGGTACCCCTCATCCACATGAACTACCTCCAACCGGGCTGTCTCTGCTAGCCCCACTGCCTCCAATATATCCCAGTCTGCCTGGGACAACGACCTCCTCATCCTCGGAATTATAGGGGAGAACCGGTGTCGTGCCTCTAACACCCTAAGCTGCAAAACAACAAAACAAAAATTTGTTACAAATTTTTCCCAAAAAAAAAAAAAACACATAATAAGTACTTGCTTAAATGAACAAATACCTCAACTGGATGCACTGGCGCGTCCGCTCCTATCTCCGCCATAGCTCCCACACAAACCTTTCACTCCACTCCCTCAGACGCACTTCTCTCAAGCTCAAACGCACAAATGAGCGAAATTCTCACTGAAACTGTTTAAATAGCTGGTTTTGGCGCCCTGAAATGTAGTGGGGTGTTTCATGGTGCATTTAGACACAGTCCTACATTTGTAGAGTGCCTAAACACCGACGGGCGTCTCTGCCAACCACAAATGCAGACCGGCGTTTGGTGTCAGTATTGAATAAAGGAACAAAACTTGCAAAATTGAAGCTTACCTCCTTCAAATTTCATCAAATTCAATTCATCCATTCTTCTTATCATAATAAAACATTTTGTGAAGGTTACAACAGTTTTGGACACAAATTTTGTCATTTCGCTCAAAAAGCGCATCATTCATCATTGTTTTACAAATTGGGTTAAAAATATTCAAAACCTTCACAAAATTAACCACATTCATCAATTCTTCTGATCTATCGTCAATTTCATTCATTCTTCTTTCATCATGCATATTTTTGCCAAATAAAATTAAAGTAAACCTCGTATCTAGTGGTATATTCTATCACCTTGGCGATTGCAGCGATTTGAATCCATGCAATTCAATAAGAGGATTAAACCACCATAAGGACACCTACCATTTATCATAATCAACTATTTCATTGTTTGAAAATTGGAAATCAATTTTGGATATTCTACTTTTCAAGTGACCTCATACCAAGATTAATTTGCTCAATAGTTGTCATTGATGGCCTAGTTCATGGGGCCTTAAACATGGACAATCTTTAATATCATCATTATTTTGAGTCTTGCTAGAGATTGAGGCTACCTAGGTTGATTGGTTCCGACCCGAGGAATTATCCATACAGTCACTAGGAGCATCTCTGAGTTCTGGACTCTTTTCATGCATCTTTCATCTCTGCATATCAATGGTGCCAACAAGGCAATTTCATTAACAGTATGGACTCACACACAGGAGTTGGGGCATCCGTTATCAATTTCTAATTTTCCTATAGTGGAATTCATCTTACATGATCATGGAACTTACAATTTGGAAAAAATCCCTTTATAACCGTTGGGGCAGAAAACGGTCCATCTTTCACATCACTCATATCGTCTTCAATCATATTATTTTTTGGTTTGTACACCAACCCCTTTCCTGTTGGGACATAAACAGATGGTTCATACACCAACATTTTTTTTCACCGTTGGGGCAACAAACGATTCATTTTTTTCCAAATTTCTTCCAATTGGCTTGTGAGAACCATTCTCGCTCGCCAATTGAGGGGGTAAGATGATAAAATTTTAAATATTCTTTTATTCTTTGGTCTTCAAAGTTGTGCTTTAGTCTTGAGAGAGAGTTGTGTCTGATCCAGCTTTTCAGGTGTCTTAAGTTTTTGTGTTGCATTGTGTCTTCACACAAAGCAGCTCAAAAAGGGGCATCTGTAGACACCAAAATATAGCCACTTGTAAGTCATATATACCTTCTTGTTAGCCACGTGTCAGTCATCCACCTTCCCGCCATTATTTGGCCCAAATCCATACCTTCCCGCCATTATTTGGCCCAATTTCAACTTTTCCCGCCATTATTTGGCCCAATTTCACCTTTCCCGCCATTTTTCATTCCCAAATTTATTTAAATTAATATTTATATATATATTTTAATATTTTAATATATATATAAAGATACTTTAAGTGATTTAATCTGAGCCGTCCATCCTTCATTTAATCTCATCCGTCCATCCATCTTAATCCGTTTCACAACCTAGATTTATTCTCTACCCTTGGATCCACTTTAATCTTAGCCACACGTTCAAAGTGTCGTTAAAACCCTAAAGTGTGACCTAAGAGTAGATTATAAATTGAGTCACCTTGATGGCTCAAACCCTATCTCTTTTACTATCTCTCTTTTGTTATCTATCGCTATCTATCTCTTCTTCAGCTAAACCTACCCATCCATCGTCGTCCCTTTTCGTCGCATCCATCGCCAACTTCATCGCCATCCCTTCTGCAGCATTATGCAGAATCCCCCATTCTTGTCGCAAGTGCCCACGAGCGTTTACCCGCAGCCATAGATGTAGACCGGTGTCTGCAACCCCAATCCAGAAGCACGCGGGTGTTCAGCGATCGCACCAGGGCACTTTTCGCAGCCAATTTGACAGTTACATCACTTCCAGGTGCTGCCTGGTCTCGCCGTGTTAACAGAAAAAGAGGTATAGATTCTAAAGAAAGTAATATTTTTATGTATTAATCCGCAGTTAGATTCTGCATTCTATTTATTTCATTTCTAGGGTTTTAGACTGTTTTTGAGGGCTCACACAGTGGAGCCCTCTTACTAGTTTCTAACCTTTTTGTAGTTTTAATGTGTGCAGGATTTTAATGGCAGATTTGATTGGATGATAACAGCTGCTTAAGCTGGAGTGGTCCGAGCCAAAGGATACAATGAAGCCCACTCATTCTATTGAGGTTAAGGATACATTCTTCAGAGACGCCACCATATTGTGCCAGCTAGGGTTTCGGAGAACCCTAGCACAAATTGTAATCTTGTATCACGAAAAGGGTTACAGGCCCTGTTGTACTCAAAAGGAGTTTCTAAACTCCATTGATTAATAAAAATCGTCTGTTTTGTACAACTGTGTTCTGCATTACTTTTTATCGTGATTTCTTTATCTTTTGTTTGGCGTTGTATATTTAATCTATAATTTCCATGTCACCCTGGTATCAGTGATGTGGATGTCAGGATCAACAAAACCACTTCTACTCTTGGTCGACCTGTGTTTTCCTTTAGTAGTAGCTGGTTTTGAAGTCGTCATGGTTGCCTGCTATTGTTTGAACATAAAATATATCGAGAATGAACTTAGTAGAGTGTTACATATTTTTTTGAGAAATCAGTGTGTGCAGTGAGTAGAATAAAAAAAATGTAGAGGCAAAAGTGATAAAAAATTTGATGATATAAATGGACATGCATGTGCTTTCCAAGGTGACATGCAAAAAAATGGTTGGTGGCACACACTCCAATCCTAATTTTAAACTTTTCTAGATGCTTCAGTTTGTGTGCCACCTCCAAGAAACCAATGGCCATGTATTATCTCTTTGCAAGGGCCAATAATGTTGCTTTATTGCTATCCTAGGCTAATAAATTGGTATCATTTCTACTCTGGGCCAATCGACTGGTATAGCGATACCTTAAAAAGTGGGGCTTTTAAAACTTTAAGAAAATTGCTTTTCTCACCAAAAGGCACGATCTCTTTGAGGTAGTCATCGGTTGTTGAAATGTCATGAAATTGTAACAATTTTAATTGAGGAGGCTTGTAGGTGCCAAAATGTCATGCCATCATGATAAATTCATTTGGAGTGGACATCGGTCACCGAGATGTCACAAAATCATGATAATTGTCATTGAGGAGGCCTGTGGGCACCGAAATGTTGTGCCATCATGAAAAATTCACTTGGAGTGGCCATCAATCACCGATGTCACAAAATCACAATAATTTTCATTAAGGAGGCTTGTGGGTGTCAAAATGTTGTGCCATCATGATAAATTCACTTGGAGTGGCCATCGGTCATCGAGATGTCGTGAAATCATGAAAATTTTGATTGAGGAGGCCTATGGGCACAAAAATGTCATGCCAACATGATAAATTCACTTGGAGTGGCCATTGATCACCAAGATATCATAGAATCATGACAAATTTCATTGAGGAGGCCTGTGGATGTCAAAATGTCGTGCCATCACAAAAAATTCACTTGGAGTGACCATCGGTCATCGAGATATCGTGAAATCATGACAATTTTTATTAAGGAGGTCTATGGATACTAAAATATCATGTCATCATGACAAATTCACTTGGAGTGGCCATCGATCACCGAGATGTCATGAAATCGAGATAATTTTCATTGAGGATGCTTGTGGGCACCGAAATGTCACATCATCATGATAAATTCACTTGGAGTGGCCATCGGTCACCGAGATATCATGAAATCATGATAATTTTCATTGAGGAGGCCTTTGGGCATCAAAATGTCATGCCATCATGACAAATTTTATTGAAGCTTTTGAAAGAAGACATATTTACATAAAATACATACAAGGTAGAGGGAAACCTTTTACTTATAGTACAACTTCATATGGAAGCCATTGATGGGAATGGGTTGAACTTGACCCTGTTTGTTTCTCAGCTGGAAAGAGTTTTGCTGCTTTTCTTCTATTACTTCAAAGGGACCTTCCCAGAATGCATCAAATTTGTCATGATTTTCGGGTTTCACCTTCTTTTCATTCCATCTTAGGACCAAGTCTCCCACCTTGAAATTTCTCAGAGTGGCCTTTTTTTCGAACCATTTTTTTGTGGTGACCATATGTTTTTGATAGTGGTCATAGGCTTGCTCCTTCTATTCTTCTAACTGTAGGAGTTGGATCAACCTATTCTCCATTGGTTCTGCCTCCTCTGTACCAGTTTGATTGAGCAGTTTTAAAGCTGGCATCTCTATATGTATTGGAAGAACCACTTCTTTTTCGTAGACCAGAGAGTAGGGAGATGTGTTGATAGACTTCTTGATGGTTATTCTATCGACCCATAGTGCTTGGTTTATCAGAGAGTGCCAACTTCTCTTTTTATCCTTTAGAGTCCGCTTCAAGATCTTGAGCAAGTTTTTGTTTGTTGATTCAACTAATCCATTTTCCTATGGATAATAGTTTGAGGATGTTTTCAAGTAAATCCCATATTTACATGTAAAGTCAATCATCTTGGCGCCTATGAAATATGAGCCATTTTCCATGACCAATGCATCTGGGATGCCAAATCTCGTGATTAAAATTTCCACGAATTCCATCACAACCTCTTGGTCTACTTTTTAGTGGGTATTACTTCTGCCCACTTAGTAAAATAGTCAGTAGCTATCAGGATGTATTTATACCCAAAGGATGAGTTTGGATCTATTATTCCAATGAAATCCAATCCCCATTGTTGAAAAGGTTCTTCAACCTGAATGGATTTTAGAGGCATTGAAGCATTTCTGTTTCTCCCAATGTATCTCTGGCATTCCTCGCAGTTTCTTGTTACTATGAAAGTGTCCATGAATATGGTTGGCTAGTAACATCCAATCCTAATGATATTTAAGGTAGTGGTCCTTCCTGAGTAGTGACCTCCTGATGAACCTCCATGGAATTCCTCCAAGATCTTCTATTTTTTATCTTCCTTTATGCACCGAAGTAACACTCCATCCAATTTTTTTGTACAACCCCTCAAGTAGCAGAGTGTACTTCAAATCTTGGATCTTGTACCTTCTTCTCTGTGAATCATTTAGACCTACTTTCTAGTTTGGAAGTATTTGGTTAATTCATTAGCCCAATCAAGATGCTCTGAAGGTTGATCGTCATTTGAGGTTGCTTCTTGAGTTTGGCAAGCTATGTATTCTGGTGAAGCTAGCTTGGTGAGCTCTTGGTAAAGTGCTCTACCTCTTACCAGCTTGGTTGGATGTATTTCCACATCGTATTCTTGTATCTTTGTCACCCAACCAACTCTTTTATCATCGAGTTCCCCTTGTATGATGAAGTTTCTAACGTCGGGGTGAACTACATAAACTATAGTCCTACTCTATGAAAGGAAATGCCTAAAATTTTTCAAAGACTTCATTATTGCATAGATCTATTTTTCAATGAAGTTATACTTCTCTTCATGTTCTTGCATAGTCTGGCTCAGAAAAGCTATGGGCCTTTCTTCATTGTCAGACCCTTTCTGCGTGAGCACTGTGGTGTAGCTCTCTTGTTCGCCTACAACGTATAAGATGAAACCCCTAGAGTAATCCAGGTTTACCAAGATGGGGGATTGAGCTATTTGCTCCTTGATCTACTAGAAATCCTATTTCCTTGTGTCTATCCACTTGAACTCAACATATTTCTTCAACAACTCGGTCATGGGTTTGACAATTTGTGCAAAATCTACTATGAATTTTTGCACGAAGTTGATTTGGCCGAAGAAGGACTGTAGGCCCTTTTTTTTAGGGGGTAGAGGAAGTTCTAACAGTGCTTTCACCCTATTAGGGTCTATAGCTAGCCTAGTCTTAGAAACAACATGGCCCAGTAAGAGTCCTTCTTCCATAGTAAATATGGATTTCTTAGGATTTAGAGAGATGCCAAACTCTCTATATTTTTCAAACATGCTCCTAATATGTCCGATGTGATCCTCTTTTTAATGGGAGAACACTATCATATCATCTAGATATATCACTATTATCTTGTTGACAAGTTCTCCGAAAGCTACATCCATCACTCTTTGAAAAGTTGCTCCAGCGTTGGATAATCCGAAGGGCATCCTTTGATAGGCAAATGTCCCCCACTTGGTTGTGAAAGTAGTCTTGAATTGATCTTCATATTTAACCCACACCTGATTATACCCAGAGAAGCCATCTAGGAGTGAAAATATTTTTGCTCCTGCTATTGTGTGCAGGATATGTTCTATCTATGGGAGAGGGTAATGGTCTTTCAATGAAGCTTTATTCAAGTTGCGAAAGTCTACGCATAGCTGGATATATCCATTATCCATTATTTTTTCTAATCGGGACTAGGTTGGCTACCCAAGTTGAATGCTTGATCGGATAAACAATCTTGGCCTCAAGCAATTTTAGCAGCTCTTGCTTCATCAAGGCTTCGATATTTGGGTTCACCGATCATTGCTTCTATCAGAATGGCTTTGCACCTTCTTCAAGTTTGATCGTATGTTGGATTGTTTCTTTGGAGTAGACTTTGAGATCACCATAAGTCCAGGCTATGATGTTCTGGGTATTCTTTGCATAATTCTTATATTTGGTCTAGTTCTTCTTCTATGGTGTTTACTCCCACCTTGATGGATTTATCAGGTCCCATTTGAGCTTCTCTGTATTTATTCTTGTCAACTTTCATTTTATGGCTAGTTGACCTATCATTGTTATCAAATAAGCTTTCAAGGGTGACCAACCCTTTTGGGATGTGATTGTTCTTTAACTGGATCATGCTTGTATCTTCTTCATCTTCGGCTGTTCTATTACTTGAGTAGTTCATCTCATGAATGAGGAAGTCCACTATCTGTTTGTCATTTTTGAATACCTACCAAAAAGTATCTCTGTCTGGCACAGAGGGCCTATAAATTAGCCTAACTATTTTGGACTTCTGAATGACATTGCTGATAGGGTAGAAATTGACCCCTATCGAAGCCAAAAAATCTGCATGAGTGTTCTTTTCTCTTGGGATGGCTTTGATATTCAAGGATTCAAAGGATTCTAGCAAGTCCCAAACCTTATTCCTGTAAGCCTTAAGGTAATGTTGCTTGCTTACACATTTCTCAGTTACCTGGTTCACTATCAGTTTGGAGTCCCCAAATATTTGTAGCTGCTTGATACCCATATTTTTAGCCTTCTTGAGGCCTAAGCAGAGTGCTTCATACTCTGCTATGTTATTGGTGCAACTCTAGGTCAATCGGTAAGAGAAAACTTTATCTTCACCTATTGGAGAGATTAGAACAATACCTGCTCCTGCTCCATTTTTACATCTAGCACCATCAAAGAAGAGTTTCCATAGTTGATTGTTGGGTTGGTCAACCTGAGGAAGAGGAATGGGGTTATTTTTCTTGGGTTTTAAAATTGTGTAGCTCCCTATGTCAGTTTCGATCATGGCATTGAAGTCTTGGAGAGAGAACTGGTCTTCCTCCTGCAACACATTTAGAGATTCTTCCATCAAGTTCAAATCTTCTAGTTCCTCTGTCATCATATTTATTGTAGTGGTTGATTTACCTTCTTCTTCAAGCTTTTCAATGTGGAAGGTCGAAGGTTTTTCATTAAATATTTTCACTCTTTTTCCTTTGAATGGGATTTCTAGGTGTGAGAAATCTAATGATAAATATCCTCCTATTTTGGTAGTGAACTCCTTGGAGAGACACATACCAAAATAGGGCTCTAAATCCACTACTACTACCTCTTGTATAACTATGAGTTGGGGTAGCCTATGAAGAAGTATCAGGATATCTTTAATTATCCCCATAGTTTTGATAGGGGTTCCATCCAATTGCAAGACACCATGACTTGCTCCTTGTATATTCCATTCCCATGATGTCACATACTGCCTTGGGCATCACAGTGGTTGTAGCTCCAGAATCTATCATATAGTTATGAACTACCCATCCTTCCATCTAAAGAGATAGATAGAAAGGAGGAGGTCTATTTTTTCCTGAAGTGGATGTCAGACTAGCTTGTGCAGAATCTAACTGAGCTGGGGTCTTATTTTTATTCTTCATAGATCTCAAAGATTCCTGCAACAAGTCTATCTACCCCAAAAGTTGCAAAGCTTCATACATAGTTGCTTTGGAAGGTGTTTTCTTCATTTCCTCAACTATGTTGAATGGGAGGGGGTCGACACTTTTCTCTTTTACACTTGTGTCATATTTATTCCTGTACCCCTGAGTAGCATCAATTATTTGATGCTTAGTCAGTGAGGGGTATCTCAGTTTATCCCTAGCTTGTTCCTGTGTCTCTTTTTCCTTTTGCTGAGGCATTTATTTATGAGCTTCTACTCCCTTTTGACCTAAATTTTGGGGAGCTTTCTTGAAGGGGGTTCTTTTTTCAATAGGGTCTCTTATAGGTGAAGGCACCTTCAAAGGGTTAAGCTCTTTGGGATCAACCTGTAGGGGTTTCTTCCCTGATCTGGTTAGGACAACCACTTGTTCAATAGAAGGCATCATGAAATTTTGATTCTCTTCTCTGATCATATTAACCTGACCCTTGAGGGTTCTTTTAGCCTTCTCAATAGCTATCTTTTGGACATGATGTTGGTGAATCATACAAGAAGTTTCACCATGAGGGTCATTACACGTGGAGCACCAAAAATTTGACTTTATCGAAACATTATTGGGTTCACTCTCTTCATTGGCATAAACCATGTTAGATTTATCATAGCTTCTACCACTAGTGGAGGCTTGATATTTCATTACTTGTGGGAACCTCCTTGGTTGGAAATTTCTTTCTGCTTCTCTTCTTTCCATTGATGTAAATTTATTCACCAAAGTTTTGAAATATGCTTGCAGATCTTGTAGAACTGCAAGTTGAGGATCTGATGTAGATGGAACTATCACTATAGGGAGTGCAGGGATAGCAGGAAGCATTGGAGGGGTAGGGGGTGCCTGTATTACTGGAATGTTAGGCTACCCAATCCATTTGGGAAGAGTAGTACTAGAAGCTAAAGCAGGAGTTGGGAAAGCAGTACTCGATGCTTGAGGTAGATCTGGGAAAATGGGCATTATCATCTTTGCTAGGAACCTTCCAATAGTGATCAGATCTCTCTCTGCTTTTTGTGCTTCCTGGTAAATCTCAGGGAAGGTAAACACTTGGGACTGCCTGATGGCCATGCTTATATCTAAGTTGAAAGCTCTGAGATAATAATACATTGACTGCTCATTAGTTGGTCACAACCCATCGGGTACTCTCTACCAAGTTTGATTGAATCTGATGTTAAAGTCAACAATCTCCTCTTGAGGGTGTTTTTGGATAATAGTAAACTGATTCAGTAGGGAGAATGGGTCTACGTGCTCATTGAATTCCTCCACTAGTTTACTAGCAAGTTGGGCCCAAGTGGATATAGTTTGGTTATCAAGGGCTCTATACCAATAGAGCATTTTCCCTTTCAAGGAAATGACCAATAATATTATCATAACATCTTCTTTAGTGATATTATGTATTGGGGTGAGTGCTACCACATCTTGGCAGTGCTCATAGTCCATATTTCCAGTACCATCATACTAGGATAATGCTTTTAGGGCCGCTGTTGGAATCGGGTGTTGAGCTACCAGGTTCAGGGGGCCTGTGTGGTTCCATAAAGGATAGGGCAGAATTGGCTGATTTGTGGCCATTGTAATTATAGTTCTACCAGATCTTACGGATATATGGGTAGCTGGAGTTAAAGTTCCACTAGCAATAGTACTAGGGAAGGCTACAAGGGGAAGATTTGTGTATCCTGTGTTAGCAGTATATGAAGAAGTTGTTCTAGCAACTAAAATAGGATTAGCTCTGAGGCTACCAAGGTGTAGTTCAAAGAACTCGATGGGTTCTTCTAAATTTTTTGCTTTAGATCTGGTTATCATAAAAGATGGTATATAACCAAAAATTAGGTAAAGGCTTTCATAGGGTTCCTTTCTAGGGTGGAGTTGCCAGGTGATATAAAAAATAAATAGGGCAAAGGTAATCACCAAAAAAATTGATTTGTATACTATGTGGGATTGGGTCCCACAGGGCGTGCCAAAAAATATTGGAGAAAAATTTACCTTTGGTTACGTTTGCACCCAAGACTTTGCCAACATTGAAAGACCAGGTTAAAATAGAGTTTACTTGGTTCAATCTCTAGAGGAGGTTGGTTCCTTGCTTCTTTTAGGAAAAGGGAGAGAGAGGAAAATGCATAAAGAGAGGGAAATATAGCTATTTCTAGAGTTGATTAAGGGGTACAAATTAGATAACAACAAAGCAACTATTATAACCTTTTACAGAGAAGCATATATTTGAACCACCAAAATAGAGAAACTAAACTTCTGGTGTAAATCTATTCAAACGTAAGCTTATTAGTAAAGTTAATTTTAGAGCTAGCATAACTTCGTTGCAAGAATTCAAAGTAAGAATTAAAGCAAGTTACATTCAACCTAACCTTATGTAGTAATTAACAATCCATACATACTTGATTTAGAACACCAATGAGCCAAAAACCAGAATGGATGATCTTTTATTAGCTTTCAAAAGTCTGTATACATAGCCTTGTAAACACCTAAGAGCCGACCATTTTTTTAGGTCGCTCATCCTATATATAATAGTTTTACATAACAGAAAAATTGAAAGTTGTTACAATATTATGCCCGTAGGCTCATTCTGGTAAAGAGACAATTAGGAGAGCATGGAGTCTTCAACTAGAAATGGTTAAGATCTTCTCGTTGCAACTATCCTCCTTGATCTCTTTAAAGACATTGTGGTCTAGCTGGATTCTCTATTTGGCTTCTTGGCTTCAAAATGTTACGCCATCATGAATTTTAGCCTTTATCTTCGTCTTGGTCTTCAAAATATTGCACCATTGCAACTTTTACCTCTTAACTTGCTTAGTCCTTTAAAAATGTTGCACTGTCATGACTTTCGGTATCTATTCGGCTCCTTGGCTTCAAAATGTCATGCCATCAAAAATTTTAGCCTTTATATCTATCTTGGTCTTCAAAATATCATGCCATTGCAACTTTTATCCCTTAGCTTGCTTAATCCTTCAAAAATGTTGCACTATCGTGACTTTTGGTATCTATTCGGCTCCTTGGCTTCAAAATGTTGTGCCATCATGACTTTTAGCCTTTATATTTGTCTTAGCCTTCAAAATATCATGCTGTCACGACCATTTAACTTAGATTTTCTCTTGACCTTCAAAATTGTCATGCCATCATGACTTTTTATATTTATTTTTGCCTTGGCCTTCAAAATGTTGCGCTATCATGACCATTTGCCTTAGCTTTGCTCTTGACCTTTAAAATGTCGTGTTGTCACAAATTTTGGTCTTTATTTCTGCCTTGGCCTTCAAAATGCTACACTATCATGACCATTTGTCTTATCTCCACCTTGGCCTTCAAAATATCACGTTGTCACAACTTTTGGCCTTCATTTTCACCTTGGCCTTTAAAATGTCATGCTATCGTGACCATCCTTCTTCACTTGGCTTCTCAACCTCAAAATATCATGCCATCATGACTTTTATCCCTTAGCTTTCTTAGTCCTTCAAAAATGTCATATTGTCATGACTTTTGGTATCTATTTGGCTCCTTGACTTCAAAATGTCGTGCCATCATGAATTTTAGCCTTTATATCTGCCTTAGCCATCACAACACAAGATTATTTAGAGCTATAAGAACTTCGTTGTAGGAATTCAGAGTAAGAATTAAAGCAAGTTACATTCAACCTAACCTTATGTAGTAATTAACAATCCATACATACTTGATTTAGAACACCAGTGAGCCAAAAACCAAAATGGATGATATTTTATTAACTTTCAAAAGTTT
The DNA here is from genome assembly GCA_028583015.1 of Wollemia nobilis. Classification (NCBI taxonomy): domain Eukaryota; kingdom Viridiplantae; phylum Streptophyta; class Pinopsida; order Araucariales; family Araucariaceae; genus Wollemia; species Wollemia nobilis. The sequence continues at coordinate 24,454,463 of JAQPPZ010001195.1, forward strand.
TTATACATAGCCTTGTAAACACCTAAGAGCCGATAATTTGTTTAGGTTGCTCATCCTATATATAATAGTTTTACATAATAGAAAAATTGAAAGTTGTTATAGAATTATGCTCGTAGGCTCATTCTGGTAAAGAGACAGTTAGAAGAGCATGGAATCTTCAACTAAAATGGTTAAGATCTTGTTGCAACGATCCTCCTTGATCTCTTCAAAGGCATCGTGGTCTAGATGGATTCTCTATTTGGCTCCTTGGCTTCAAAATGTAATGACATCACAACTTTTAGCCTTTATCTCTACCTTGGTCTTCAAAATATCATGCCATCATGAATTTTATCCCGTAGCTTCCTTAGTCCTTCAAAATGTCGCACTATCACGAATTTTGGTATCTATTCAGCTCCTTGGCTTCAAAATATCATGCCATCATGAATGTTAGCCTTTATCTCTATCTTGATCTTCAAAATGTTATGCCATCATGACTTTTATCCCTTAGCTTGCTTAGTCCTTAAAAAATATCATATTGTCATGACTTTTGATATCTATTCGATTCCTTGGCTTCAAAATATCATGCCATCATGACCTTTAGCCTTTATATCTGCCTTAGCCTTCAAAATATCATGTTGTTGTGACCATTTGCCTTAGGTTTGCTCTTGGCCTTCAAAATTTTGTTCCATCATAACTTTTGATCTTTATTTCTACCTTGGCCTTCAAAATATTGCGCTATCATGACCATTTGCCTTAGCTTTGCCCTTGACCTTCAAAATATTACACTTTCGTGACTTTTGGTCTTTATTTCCACCTTGGCCTTCAAAATATTGTGCTATCATGACCATTTGTCTTAGCTCCATCTTGGCCTTAAAAATGTCATGTTGTCATGACTTTTGACCTTTATTTTTGCCTTGGCCTTCAAAATATCGTCTATCGTGACCATCCTTCTTCACTTGGATTCTCGATCTCAAAATGTCATGCCATCATGACTTTTATCCCTTAGCTTTCTTAGTCCTCCAAAAATATTGTGTTGTCATGACTTTTGGTATCTATTCGTCTCCTTAGCTTCAAAATGTCATGCCATCACAACTTTTAGCCTTTATCTCTGCCTTAGCCTTCAAAATGTCGTGTTGTCATGACCATTTGCCTTAGATTTTCTCTTGACATTCAAAATGTCATGTCATCATGACTTTTGGTCTTTATTTCCACCTTAGCCTTCAAAATGTCGTGCTATCATGACCATTTGCCTTAGCTTTGCCCTTGACCTTCAAAATGTTGTGTTGTCATGACTTTTGGTCTTTATTTTTGCCTTAGCCTTCAAAACATCACACTATCATGACCATTTGTCTTAGCTTCACCTTGGCCTTCAAAATATCATTATGTGGTGACTTTTGACCTTCATTTCTACCTTGGCCTTCAAAATATCATGTTTTCATGACCATCCTTCTTCACTTGGCTTCTTGGCCTAAAAATGTCACGTTGTCATGACTGCTTCCTACACTTAGTGAAATTTAAGGAGATTACTCCTTACTACCATGGATGTGGTCATTTTGACCAACAATGCCAAAAATCCAAATTTTTGACATATCCCTAACAATACTAGTAGAAATAAAACTATATGTGGCTCCATAATAAATTAAAATATTTATATTTCTATTGAAAAATTTACCATTTATCAACATAGGAGTTGCCTGGCCATCTAAATTCTAACTTTCTGTTGTTGCATAAATTTAATGAGGTTGCTATTCTGCTTTACCTCTCTACTTTACCTGTTGGGGACACTTGTTTGCATAACAAGGACCTTTGTAAATGAAACAACCTATCCTAGGTGCATGAGACTTCTTGTATTCCATCCCTTGTATCCTCCTATGTTGAATCATTTTGTTTTCACAGATGAGGTTTCAATTTGTGTTTCTTCTAAAAATTCCTCTTCTTATTATCCTTGTTTTCATTGTTTTTGTTCTGAAACTTTGGTCCTTCTCTTGGGTTTCCTTTGCTTTTCTTATTTTGTTCTTTATCCCATATTACAAACCCAACAATATTCCTTTTTTTGAGTTCTTGTCTCTCTTCTTCTATCAACACTCCATAATTAAAGGTCTTCTTAGTGTGCTAATTTATCACCTCCTATCAAGCCAAATTATATGCCTTCTATAGGTTTTTGGGCTTAAGTAAATTGCATCATAATCATTGCATAGCATAACTTCCACACAAGATACTTTTCAAATATTGATCATATCCAAATACAATATTACATTTCATCATATATATATACATAAATGGTCCCTAGTTTCATATTCTTTTTCAAAATCTTCTACTTGATAGGTTTTCTCCACCAAACTTTTGAATGTGAGTATGGGGATCAGGATAACTCTTTGAATGAATATGCAAGTCTAACATGCATTATGCAAGAAGAACATTCAAAATAAGATCTCATTATCCAAATTTAACATTAAAAAAATTCTCCCAATGTTTATTAGTCATGAATGAGAGAATCACATACTTCTCTCACTCATATATGACTCTTTTGCTTATAAAAATCCAAGCTAACCCCTTGAATATATTTACTACTCATTCCTTTGAGAGTAAATAATAACTTCCTCCTTTCTTAGACACATTATATTTGTTCTTTAATCTTCAATATTATAATTGTTTACAACCCTCCTGCTAAACCCAACTATAGTATCTTATATAATGAACAATCATTTCCTTCTTCAAAATAATAATAATTATTGATTAATTAACATACATAATATTCTGTTAATAATCAAATGACCAAGTCTTCCATTCCTTTATAGCTAAATTAATTGATAGCTTTCAAACTTTCGTCGATAAATTTATTAAACTATATTAAATAAATTAAAAAATATTAACAAATCTATCTACTGCTAAAACAAGAATAATAAGATAAAAAAACTCAAATCCTAATATCCAATGAAAAATGTGTGTATAGATTAGAATAAATTGGAAAACTATAATGTAAATCCTCCCTATCAAAGACAAGATAATTTGGTTTTGAAGGAAGAAAACAATCATCACTCAGACAATAAAGAAAAACATCATTTCTATGAACCAGACTTGATCGTCCTAAAACAATAATGGAATTCTAAAATTAGATTCAATATGGTTTTGAACCATAAGAAAATATGGCCTCATAACTAGATGAATCAACCAGAATAAAACAACCATAAAACTAAAGGTATACAAGAACGTCTTCAATATACTTTAGACTTGAATACACTGGAGTATGGTCAAGGTCTCCGTAGGGAAAATCAATAAACTTATCTTTTTGAAAAAATATGTTGAAGGAAACGTAGAGCCAATAATTTCATAAATTAATGTAAAACCCATTAAAAATAATACTAAAATATATGAAGCATTTAGAACTTACAACTTCCACGTCTTGTTTTCCTCACAGCCAACCCCAATATTCCTCCATCTATTTTATTCCTTCCAAAAATCCCACAGCCAGGAAACTTCATCGTATTTTGTAGCTGGAAAGGAGATCAAGGAAGAGGAATTTAAAACACTAAGTAACTCCATTTCTATTCTTACCCATTTCAAAAGACTTAATATTCCGTTTGCTGTGCTCTACGAGGATTAACTTCTACGTTATTTTCATTAATTAAAATATGAACTTTAGAATGTTATTTTATAAAATGTGCCTCTTCCTCCTTTATAAGTTTAACTTTATAAGATTAAAAATAATAATTGTAAATCAACTAATACCTTTTAAACAAGGTAATAATAGTTAAATTAATTACTTAATTAATACAAAATATTAATATTTAATTAATAACATTGGTACTTAGTAAATTAAGTATTAATAATACCAATCTTATTATTAATACCCTATTTGACAAATAATTAATCAATCAATTACCACACTTCAAAACACATGTATTAATGCATCCTAATGACAAAACAAGAATTAAAGCTACACAAGGGCTCTTTCTTAAAGTTGTCATTGCCCGAACTAATATGTAAATTAATAATAAGTGAAAATATGCACAAACAATACTTGTTTCCTACCCTGGTGTTGTAGGTGAGTTGGAGAGAAGAGGGCAATCCTCCAAGGGAGGTCCTAGGTTCAAATATCCACCCTACCAAAAAGCTGAATTGGGTATCCAAAAACCAATTGATAATGTTGGTGCGGGCAGGGTCGGTTACGACCCTCGGGTGACTTTGACGGTGTAGAACCCCCTGTTCATGGTCTCTTAGACCAAGGTGGCTCCATTAGGGGTTTTCGATTAAAAAAAAAATAGTTGTTTCCTTATGCAGGAGGTATTAAAATAACTTTAAGATTATCAACCACCTATGAAGTACCCTAGCATAGGGTAAGGGCCCTTTTACTTTTATAGCAACCTCCTTGCCCGATGATGCATTTAATCACACATACACATGAAAATGCTTCTACATTATTGTTTTATCCTTGTGGTTCTCTATGAAAATTTATTTATCAATTCCCATTTCTTTCAACTACGGTGGTTATCTCATACCAATATACCATGAGAGTACCTGGTCCTGCAACCACAAAATTCATCAGCAATATCATATTCTAAAAATAGCATAATCCTACTTTAGAAAGAATCAAGTACACTATCAACTAATCTTGATATATTAAAACAAGATAATGAATTATATATCAACACATCAGTACAATAATTGAACATCAAGGGAAAAGTCCTGCCAAGATGGGCCATTACACCCTAGGTCTTAGCCTCATATTTAAATTCCTTTGCATAAGTCTGTATTTGTGGAGTGCCACCACAATTCCTTGTTGCCATCTAAAAATGAACTAGAAGAAAAAAATGGAGTAAGAGTAAGATTGTTTTGATATTCTAAAAACATAGGAATCATATGAACCATTAGGTTCAACATCTGAAAGCTCTAATTTCTTGAATGAGCCATATGGACAATCTTCATGCATTATACATCATCTTTATTTTTCCTCTAGAAGATTCAATATCTACCCTTAATGCCTTGAATCTTGTAATATAGTCCTCAACATTATCAAACTCAACCAATTTAAGATATGACAACTCTAATTCCAAGTCACTTTAGTATTATTAAATTTTGTAAATAACTAATATAATTTTGACCATACCTTGATACGGTCACTCTCCTCTTTGATGTAGAAAATAAACTCTTGTTTAATTAGCAAGAAAATCAAGCCAAGAGTTCCTTATTCTCTTTGGTGGCATGTTTTTTCATCAAGGATTTTTGCTTTATCTTCTTGAAAGATGTACCATAGGTTCTTACTACATAACATGTCAATCATTTGGGTTTAACAAATACTATAATTTCATCCATTAAGGTATGTAACTAGGGGTTTGTGGTCCATATTACACAACTTGATCCCTAACACTAAAGAAGATCCATGAATTGATATCACCAACGTGTAGAGTTAAAAAATTTACATGATTTGAAAAATGGGCTCAAAGCTCTTTTGTATGTAAAATTTATGACCTCCAAAAGATTTTCCCTAATGGACCCCATAAAATAAAAAAAATTAAAACTACTAACCTTAGGATTATAAAATCTAATTGCCTATTGCCACTTGGTAATTTGTGATTCAATGGTATTTTCCACTTATCATTTGCCTTAGTGCCTCTAAACCTATACATTAATGATACTTGGTTGCTTTTGATTGGTTGAGTTTGTATAAATATGTTAAAAAGGATTTTACATGGCACGAAAGATGGCCACATCGATTACCATGTCAGCTTCAAATATTCCTTATTTTGTAAAAAACTCAAAAGCATTAGAGGGGCTCAAACCCAAGTCTCCTTTATGCTAAGAATTACATTCTATCCAAAAAAAATTCATTGGCATCTGGAAGGTAAAAAATTTCCCTTCTACATTGGAGGTCTCTAAGCAACAATAAAGGAAAATAAATTATGAGGTTCAAATACGTGATCTTGCCTGGATAAAATATTTCATTGTCCAAATTTCTAGGCCTTATTAGTGTGATGGATTTTCCAGTACTCCTATGGAAGATCCTTCATCTAGCATCTTGCAACAAAAAAAAGATTTGTAATATTTGAACTCACACCCATTTATCTCCAATCTATAGTGTATACTACCATGCCATTATAGGGATAGAGGAAAAAATGGAGTATCTGGTCTCTAATCTTTTCCTCCTAGACTTAGATGCTAGAAAGAAAAGTATTTTCTTCATAAAATAAGTGTCATGATGATTTGAACCCAATTTTTGAGCAATACAACACCTTAAAGGGTCCTTTCCTAATACTACTAATGCTTAGATGATTTACATTATGAAATTAAAGATATTTAAATACAATGGATACCCAATTTTGGCATAACAAACCTTAACTAATCATGCAACTACCCTTGACCTTTAATGGACCTTACATACCATGTGTTGAGTGATTTACTCAATTTACATTCACATTATCCATGATTTAATAATTCATAATATACATCCCCTTATTACATCATACCCTTAGCTTTGGCTCTTAACTTTGGCTTTTGACTTGAAGGAAAATATTTTCTAGGATGATGTTGGAATCTCTAAATTTGAAAGAGAGAAATTTCTCCCCTTCAATGTGGACTTTGTACTATAATGCTTATGAGTGTCAAGTACTACTAAACATGCACTCCAAAAACATACTTATAAAAAATACTAATTTAGAAATACTCATTACTTATAAACTTAGTGAAGATAAAGGTCTCATTGATGATCCTCTTGTGAGAGTAAATAACCATTACCATCACCATCATTCATACTTTTGTTTTTGTAGAAATTGTTTTCTTGCCAGCGTTGATACTAGCGATATTTACTAACATATTTCACTTTTTTTTATTAATGTTGTCATGGCTTCCTTAGGGAAGACAAATGATTATTTTCTCTTTCTCTAATTTTTTGCTATCTTTTGGGATTTTTTTCTTGCTTTTCATACCACTTCTTTGTAGTTTTTATTTTTCTCAAAAAACACTCCTCAATTTCTAGTTGCATGTCAAAATTACTAAGTTATCATGGAGGGAAAACCATGTAAAACTTATTCTTCTTCCTTTGCTTTATTATCATCTAATTTATATTTCTCTTCTTAAATCTATTATAATTTGTTAGGAAACTAAACAGTGAGATGTGGTTAAAATGCAGAAAAAGGAAGAAAGAATCACTTTTATATTGAATCACCTTTGATTGTAAGGTAGAAACCCACAATAGAATTAAATAATATATTCTTCGATGATCTTTTGGATCATCTTCATTGTCCTAATATACCTAGCTAAAAGGTGAAAAGTGAAGGGATGTGTCCCTTTAGAACATAATATAATATAATATAATTAGTAGGTTATGTTTAGGAGGGTCCTAACATGCCACCCTCCTTAAAAGGAGCTTTGTCCTCAAAGCTCGTAGTGTGAACCTTCATCCTCTATTTTTCTAGTAGTATGTGCTCATGTTCTTGCACTATTTTAATATCATTGTTCCTCAAGCAAGGATATTGAGAAGGTGGAAGTGTTGGTGACTTTGTCATGGCTTGGAGAGAAAATAACTAGGCAACCCTTGCCTTTCCTTCTCTAGGAATAAATTTCTCCATGCGATGCAAGCTGGCTAGTGGAGAAGGTCCCATAAGTTATCAAGGTCCCATTGAATTATGTCGAGCGTTCAAAACAATTTCACACCTAAAACAATATCACAACCTCCTAATGGGATTGCATACATGGCATGTTTGTTGGTGTAATTTCCCTAGGTGAGCTTAATATTATGACATTTACCTTTACAAGTGATTCTTCCCCATTACCGATCATGATTTTAAAAGTATTACAAGGATGGATAAAGCAGTCGATTTGTTTTGCCATGTGTGGGTTGATGAGATTATGTGTACTTCTGGAGTCAATAAGCACAATAAAATTTTGTTGTTTAAAGGAGCCAGAAACTTTCATAGTTTGGGAGGATGAACTCTCAATGAGGGCATTGAAGGAAATTTCTAATGGACCTCAAGGTTTATCTTCAACTAACTGAACCTTGATTTCTTCTTCATCTAGTGTTGATTGACTAGGAATAGTTGCATCGAGAATATAAAGTTTGGGTGTAATACATTTGTGATTCGGAATGAATTTCTCATCACAATGAAAAAAGGTCTTTTGCTCTTCTTTCCTTTATTTCTTCAGGGCTAATACATTTAATTGGCATGAATTTAGTTAATTTTCTATTTGTGGAAGTATTTTTTGAGTTTGTTGTAGATATGTCTCCGAGTCGACATTGGTTGTTGATATTCTCTTCCATAATTTATACTAAGGCTATTGCTTGCATCATATCGGTAGGGTTTTGTATTTGTACTTCCATTCAAATGTCATATTTTAGGCCACTGATGAAGCAACTTTGAAATAATGATGCATCGAGTCCTGATGTGAGGTTTGCCAATTTCTTGAATTGTGCCTGGTATTCTCTTACTGTAGATGTTTGGCAAAGTTTGGTGAGAGATCCTATGAAATCTTCAAATTTGGTAGGACCAAATCGTAACATTAGGTTATTTGTGAATTCAGTCCATGTGGAAGGACCTTTTATTTTTTCATACCATTGGTACCATTGTGTAGCAATTTGTTCCAAGTGAAATGATGCAATACAGACTTTTTGAATCTCCAAAATTTGATATAAGGTGAAATATTGATCGACCCTATATATCCAATTTTTGGGGTCACCTCCATAAAATTTTGGGAAGTCTAGTTTTGTGGTACGAGGAAGGATTGATGTATGTGGTCCCCCTATTAATTTTTGTTGTGGTGGCGTAGTGTTGTGTTGTTTGTTCTGCATGAGCAATATATTTTACTGTACTAGGTCCATGGAATGGGTTGTAGCATATAACTTAGTGGATATCTCTATATTTGAGTTGGTAATGCTCTTGTTTAGCTCTGCCATTTTGGCAGTAATTTTATCCTCTAAATTGTCTTTCCAGAATGCCATTCCTTGCATCATGTCCCTCATTTCCTTGGAAAATTCCAAGAGTTCTTTCGCAATTTCCTTTGCTATGTCCTTATATCATCTTCCCTTAGCCATTTAGGGCATGGTTGGTTTATATTTTGTTTGAAAAATTTTATGTTTTTGCCACGATTTGTGCTGATTTGGTTCTTGTCAAGTTTTAAAGAATTTTTTCAAAAAATTGATATTTTTTTTGTCAATGTTTGTTTGCAAAAATTGTCAAGTTTTCAAAATTTGGTTTGTTGTTCAATAAGGTGGTGCGGTAGCGTAGGAAGAGTGGAGTATTGAGTGGTATGCGGAGTGGATTAGCAGTAAAGCGGGGCTCAATGATGGAGGCAGAGGCTTGAGTGGGATGCAGAGTGGCTTAGGCAGTGGAGGCTCAGTGGCAAAGTGGGGCTCAATGATGGATGCAGAGCTTGGGTGGAGCGGGGCTCAAACGGTGAAGGTGGGGATCAAGTGGTAGAGGTGAAGTGAGACTTTAGTGACTGCTAGGAGTCAAGGGTCAAGTCAAAGATACACAATTCAAGGTTAGCTTTGGTGCCAAGTGTCCCTCGGTAACTTGTTTACGCACGATGAATTAAGCCTAGAGTTCTTAGGCAGTAAAGTATTGGAGGTCGTTTGATTAAAAACTCCTTAATGTTCCCCCTCACAGCAAATGTGGGACAAAGTTTTAAGAACTTTGTTTTTTCCGTCCTCTCTTATTATAATGTTGGGATTGTCCTTCGGTGGTTGGAAATATTTATAACCTTATAAAATGTTATAATATTGTTTAATTTTTACACCTGCAAGGATTTTGGTCGTTGAAAAAATGACAACGATGCTCCTATAACTGGTTTACGCCAATTTTTCTATGCTTATGGAATTTTTTTTGTTTGTGAAGGCCTTTTTAATTTGATGTAGGCTGAATTTCTTTAATTTTAGGTGTTTTTGGTCATTGGATTTAAGGTGGTGTCACCTGTGAGCGTCGTTGAGCCGTGTATGGTGTCTCTGTTGCTTCTATAGAGGCTAGTAAAAATCAGGTATGTTCATGCAATTGGGAGGATTTTTTGGTGATAGTGGAGGGTGATGGAGAATTTTATAGCAGTTAATTTTTTTGTTTCCTCAATGTGATAGACTTCGTTGGAAACACTGCATTTTATTGATTTCTATTTTACATCGTTGTTGTAGCTGTTATATGGCTTATTTTAGCTTTTGATCACCATGGATATCTTTTGATCGTCGGTGGCTCCTTCCCTTCTAAGTGTTTCTATAAAAAAAATTATCATTGCAATCTGGGATGTCCTCACCAGTACGCAGAGATGCTCACATTGGGTCGCCCATCCTAAGACTTTTTATCGTGGTTTATTGCAGTCATTGAAGATAGTAGAAGGCCGATTAGTATTGTTTTTGTGAATAGCTTCAAGTTTTAATTTCTTCACTTGTGCATCGAGATTGCTAATACAGGGTGTTTATAGGGGATTCATAGGCCACCCCATGAGATATCCTATTAAGGGAAGTCTTTGTTTATTGTATACTTGGTAGAACTACTACTTTACCAGAGGGCAACAAAATAATTAACCAGGCTTGGTGTCTTAGATAAGGAAAAAAATATATATAATGCACCTGTTTGAAAATGGCTCTGTACCAAATGTTTGAAAACTAGACAGTGAGATGTGGTTAAAATGCAGAAAAAGAAGAAAGAATCACTTTTATATTGAATCACCTTTGATTGTAAGGTAGAAAACCACAATAGAATTAAATAATATATTCTCCGATGATCTTTTGGATCATCTTCATTGTCCTAATATACCTAGCTAAAAGGTGAAAAGTGAAGGGATGTGTCCCTTTAGAAACATAATATAATATAATATAATTAGTAGGTTATGTTTAGGAGGGTCCTAACACAATTCTTTCCATCTAGATCATCTTTGCATGTTCTCATTTTATCATGAGTTCTTTGATATGATAAATAGGATGTATGTTTTGAATAGAATCTTCAACAATTCTATGTACTTGTTTTAGTCTCTTAAATGATCCCATAGCTGCCATATACCAAGAATGTAGCATCCTATCAAGAGCTCAATAGTATTTAGTGTTGAACCATTAGGTCCCAATAGCTGCTAACACCATTTAAAAAATATTTTCTTATTTTGGATTATGTTACCAATTTTGTTAATATCACATTGCATTTCGTCATCTAGTATCTTGATTGCTTGTGGCACAAGTATGCTCCTTGAAATAAATCTTATGAAATCCCATGCTCATTCAATGTCGATTTTGTATTTCAACAAGATTGATTTTGAAAAATATACCATGCTCATTCAAATTAAGCATCATGATAGGCCATGCATTTTGCAAATATTTTCCTCTATACCTAGTAAAGAGAGTGGAAAGAAAAAAAACTTTGAGCAAGTCACCTTCATTCCAAGAGGCATAAAATTTATTGACTTAGTTGTGATTAATGTTAGAGATGATGCTAAACTAAGAAAGAGAAAACCAAAATTTCTCCCATGAATTTGAAGAAGCCCTTTCTACAGGCCTTGAAGAGTCACCATGACTGTTGGACTTTCTAGAATGTGAAATGAAGTGTTGTAACATCATTTTCTCTCTTGTAAATGTAAAATAGAGTAATATATATATATATATATATATATATATATATATATATATATATATATATATATATATATATATATATATATATAGTATATTGTGGAAAAATATTTGTAATACTTTTGAGTTCATTCTGAATGAAAAACAACATTCTATTCCATTCATTTTATGAAAAAATATTTGTTGTCCATGTTTTCTAAAACCTGCAGTCAACTATTAGAGCTTATAACTTGTGTTTTATAGCTCCATTTTTCACATATGATACACCATTGAAAAGGTATTTTTTTTGTAGAATCACTCCCAAAATTTCATCAAATTTTGAGCAATTTTGGTCCTTAAAATTTAGACTATCCTACGCTATTGCAAATTTTGTTGCACTTTGGTGTTTCTTATTTTTGGATCATTTACTTCATTTGGTATCAGAGATTGGTTGGTTTTTAGGTTTAAGTGAACTTGGGTTCATTTTCAATCTAAAAATTGATCAAGTTATTAGACAATTTCATTGAAGAAAAACTTTATTTATTGTTTCTTGGGTCTAATGGCCAACTTCAACAACTCATTACCCATTCTAGAATTTAACAAGCAATATTATGATTATTGGAGCATAAAGATGAGACGATTATTACTACTACTACATCATCCAAGGAGGATTATAAGTATCTTCAAGAGGCTTACCAAGGAAGTTAACAAGTGAGAATGGTTAAGTTGCAGACCATGAAGAAATAGTTTGAGAAAATGCAGATGAAATAGGTTGAAAGTGTGGGTGGTTATTATATGAGAGTAAAGGATGTGGTGAATAAGATGGCCACCCTTGAAGAGACCTTGAAGAAAGAGTTGGTTGTGAAAATATATTGAGATATCTTACCCCTAAATGGAATCATGTTGCAATATTTTTTTAGGATATTAAATATTTATCTACACTTGAATTTGATTGTCTAGTTGGTTATCTTATGTCACATGAGGAAAGACTAAGAGAAACTAGTAAAGAAAATGAGGAGAATGCTTTTAATTCTAAACTGATTTTATTTAGAATTATGAAGCTTGTCCAAGCACAAGTAAACAAGCACATGGAAGAGGAAGAAATCAAAATTACTCAAGAGGTAGAGGAGGAAGAGGAAGAGGATTTGTTGCTATTGGAAGAGGACATGGAAGGGCTGATAAAAAGAGTTGAATGTTACAATTGTCACAAAATGGGCCATATTGCATGATATTGTAGAGTGAAGAGTACAAATGGATATAGAAGAACCCACTATGTACGTGATGATGAATCTACATAAGGTAATTTGTTTTTGACTAGCGACATGGCTGAAAAAACTAGTCAAGAAGTTTGGTATCTAGATTCTGGTTGTTCTAACCACATGACTAGAAAGAAGAGTTGTTTGATGATTTGAATGAGAATTTTAAGACCAAGATCATTCTTGGAAACAACAATACTTTGGATGTCGATGCAAAAAATACCATGGAGGTTGACACTAAAGAAGGTACAAAGAAAATTCATGATATCTACTATGCTCCCAATTTGAAGAATATTTGTTGAGTGTTAGATAATTTGTAAAAAAACTATAAATTTGTGTTTGATAACAATGAATGTATCATTTATGATAAGAATAATAGAAATTGTATGGTCATCATTGTTCCTATGAAAAAAACCAAATGTTTCCTTTGAAGTTTGGAGGAAAAGGGAGTATGAACATGGCATACATGGCACTTGAATATAAGAATTGGCTTTGGCATCTCATATTTGGATACTTTAATTTTATAATTCTAGAATTTTTATCTTCCAAGCATGATAGCTCATTATCATATCCAAGAAACATGAGATAGGTTGAGAAAAAGACCTAAAGTTAGGTCGACATCCGAGAGGGCTTTGATTATTCCTCCCTTAAGCATTGAGATAGGTAGCGAGGTTGGGACAAGCAGGATAATAGAGGAGGCAACTCAATATGAGAGAGATGCTATTACAAATAATATAGAGCTTCTTCAGTCACACACCTTGGCTCAATAGGATATAGCTCTCTTAGAGAGAGATCAAGCCATAGCATAAAGATACCAAGTTTAAATTGAGTGGGATCAAGTTATAGTGGAGAGAGTAGCTAAGGATATAGAGGGATCAACTGAGTATTGAGAGGGATGATGTTGTATCCAGGATAATCTTAGCAGGGACTAGGATTAGTGATACAATTGTTCAAGCATTGGTCAACCAAATAGCCTCTCTCACACCCAATATATTGTGGATATAGCGAGGAATACCCACTATAGGTCACTCTAATATGTGGTTATACCTTTTAACTAGAGGTAACCTTCTCCTACAAAATCATGATCTCAATCCTGTTCCAAGACAAGATCAATGATGAGGTCTTCCTAGTAGTTAGTTTAGTTTCCTCCCTGATCAATTGATTGGTAGTTGTGAGTGATGTGAGACCACCAATTTTTTATAAGGTGCCTCATCCAAATGGTTTAATCTAAGTGCACCATTTTGAGTGATTGCGGTGCACTAGACCAATGTATGATTGAATATTGTTTATATATATATATATATATATATAATTTATTGATCCATTGATGTGTTATAATGTGTTGTGATGTAAAACTTTGTATTAATTGGATGAATAATAAAATAGATATTATGATGTGTAGATGATGATTTATGATAGATATGGTTGACATGTGTGGGTATAGATTTGATTTTAGGGTTGATTTAGAATATTTAACAAATTAATTTTATTTGAGAAGTCCTAAATGTGAAAATTTTTAACGGGAATATAGCATAATTTTAAAATGAATTTCTACCAAGCAATAATTCAAAATATAGGTATGATTAGGTGAATGTAGGTTGATAAAAAATCTAAAGTTTATTTGAAGAATATTGACAATGTTGAATGTGTTTTTGAAGAATTTAGTTTATCGTGTTAATGTGAAAGTTGAAGTTTGGAATCAAAATTTTAGAAATGATTTGGTTTCATGATTTGAGGCATGTATCATGTTAGTAGATTATTATGAATACCCTCAGGATGATTTTCCTAGGGTTAGAAAGAGGAGAATAATTTCTCATAAATTTATTTTATTTGTGAAAAAAAAGGTTTGTGCCAACATCTAGATACGTTAATAGTTATGGTCCCTTTTAAACAAGGTATTTAAAGGTACAACATTATGCTTGCTAAAAAGTGTCAATTTGAAAGATTAATTTTTTGTGCCTAAAAAATCGATGTTTATTTATATTTTGTATAATTATACCCTAAAAAATGGCCTTTTATCCTAATCAATTGATAATTGATTAGACAATTATGATTGATTGCGTTTTTAGGCAGTCCATACTATTTGGAAAATTCATGTCCTTAAAATGTTTTGCTTACTCCTAGTGGTGGCTCTTCTATCCTGATTAATGGACAAGCAATTAAACAAGCTATTGCTTTATAGGTATTTAATGCCTTTTGATGCTTTAAAAAGTTTATGTTTGTATAATACAATGCTAGGGATAATCAATGTCTATATAGAATACAATTTTAGGGATAATCAATGTCCATATATATACAATATCAGGGATAGTAAATGTCCATATTTTACTATAGTATTGGATAGTTAGTGTCCTTATTGATTTTATAGGTTGGATAGTCTATGTATGTATTACTGAGTTGGATAATTTATGTTTGCGTTTACTGAGTTGGTAGTCTAAATTTGTATTATCAAGTTGGATAGTCTATGTCTGTATTACTAAGTTAGATAGTCTATGTCTGTATTTATTGAGTCGGACATACTATTTTCGTAATATTGATTTGGATAGTCTATGTTTGTAGTATTGAATTAGATAATTTATGTCCATGATTAATTTTTGATGTTCAATATGCCCAATGGCAAGACTTATTTAGATAATCTTGATGATTAATAGGTTAATAGAAGACCTTACCATTAGTGATATCGATGCCATAAGATATTTGTCATATAACTTGTTTGTAAAAATTCAAGATGCTATATTAGTCCTTAATAAAATAGAGTTATCTTGTCCATAGGCTTATGAATAGACAAAATAGATGAGATGAGTTTATCTTATATTTCATTTTTAAGGCCCTTATTAGAGCCTGTGAGGAAACAAGATATGCTCAATTCGTCAGATGGCAAGCGCTAATAAAATACCTCAAATAAAATGAATTAGGATAAATGGGGATTTATTAAGGCATTATAGCTATTTATCTATATGACTTAAAATGGATTTAAATCATTTAGCAAGTATGTGATAGTTTTTAGAAGGATATGATTGATTATTCCTTTTAGAGAATTGTGTGAAAAATAAAAACATGCAATTTTATTGATTTTGAGAACTATGGACTACTTTTAACCAATGGTAGGCACATGTCCATCATACATGATAATGCATACATTATTGAATCCATAATGTAAACAAATGCAAGCATGGAAATATGGAAATCAATAGGTATTTCAAGAAATTGTAGCTAGCATTCAAGACCCAAGGCCTATAGTTGTATTTATATAGTTTTGGTTCTTTATTGCATCATGACGGTTGTCTATATAATTTTCAACCATGGCAAATATTTTTGTGAATATATTATGGTTGCAATATCTTGGCAAATGTGTTATTATCACAAAAAAAGTGCATAGGAAAATAGAGTAGAATAGAAATGATTTAAATCATGATTTTATTCACTTACAACTTGACAAATAGAACCACATTGTTCCTATGCTTTAGTATACATGCTAAAGGTTATGTTAGTCTTGTTAAAACCATTGTAAGGGACAAAGTCGACAAAGTAAATTGATGCGTATTGCTTAGTCATGCAAGAGTGCAAACAAATAGACCATGCTTAGATAAAATTTGATGTAACATGCAATATATGCAAATGATCCTAAGATCAAGGATTTCCTAGTATCAAAGACCTAGTGTGAATGCAATGCAAGCATATGCTATCCTAAATAGAGGTCATCATTGCCTCATCATAAAATCCCTTGATTTCTACATGCATAAGCAATCATGCAATTGTAAAAAATAATAAACAATCAATAGCTCAATGCTTCTAAGTTAATGAGGATGAGAATTATTCCTCGTAAATGCTTTCAATTATGTGTGCTTAGATATGAAAACTATTTTAGCAAAAAAAATTTCTCATTATTCAACCCTCATAAGCCATGAGCTTATGTCATTTTAGAGAAGGAAGATAGAGATAAGGTTATCCCTTGTCAATGCTAAGTGGTAAAGAGTGAAATCCATAAAGCAAAGAGTAACCATCGTTGTCCCTTACTCAAAAACCATAGGCTAGATATTTTATGCAACACAAGCAATCAAACCAAAAGAAATCAAAATATACTAGCACATGATTCCCAAAACAATGTAAAGAGGTAATAGTTTCACCCCAACGGATAAAAAGATAAGCAATGCATGAAAGCATGTTAAAATTGTAAGGGTGGGGGTCCACTTAGCATCGATAACCTAGTGTAAGTATAATGCATATGAGCTAACCTAACTAGTTATCATCGTGACTTCATTACAGAGTCCCCTAATTCTAAATGCTCACGCAGACCATGCATACATGCAACATACAATTTATGCAAAATCATGCAGATAATTTATCATGTATTAAGATTATCAATGATTAGGAAGATTAAAAATAAGTTTTGTTTCATGATTAAGAATTGATGATATAAGGCTTTCAACTATTATGCTTCATCATATTTTCCTAATTTAGTAGAAAAATATTGTGTGATAATTTTGATAGATGCTTATGCCAAGGTAGGATATTTGACTTAATTATCCAATATTTTTAGGTGTGTTGAACACTTGCCAGGTATTAGGTAATCCTTTCATTCATATATTTTAGGTATAACATTGAATTTGGAAGATGATAACATTATGTTTATCACTTAATATTTTTGATAGACCTTTATGCCAAGGAAGAAAGTTTGACAAAAATATTCCTCACTTGTTGGGTGTATAGATTTATGAACATTTGTCAGGCATCGAATGATTCTACCCTATCTTATCCCTATGTTAAGCATAATTTCTATGCACACACTACTAACATAATGGAATAATATAACTCTAACCTAACTATAACTCACATAATGAAAATTTCATATTGAGAAAGTCCTTTATGTTCTAGGATTGGAATACAATTTTTTTTTTAGTACCTCAAATCTTGGATAAAAACATGGTGGTTGATTTTAGAGTTGAGGATGGAAAGAAGTGTTACTTCATCACAAGGAAGGGCAAACATGTAGCAAAAACTTCCTACAAGCATGGCTTGTTTGATTTAGATACCATTTCTCCACCTCATGTTGCTATGGCAGTAAACACAAAAGAGGCCACTTCTCTTTGGCACAAAAGATATAGCCATCTAAGTTTATGATATTTACTTGAGTTGAGTAAATATGAAATGGTGAAAGGTCTTCCCAACCTTTCATCTACTTTTCCCATTTTCTCAAATTTCTTAGCAGGGAAGCAACACCGAGTACCTTTTGAGTTGAGCTCCTCATGAGCCAAATGATCATTGGAGTTGGTACACATCAATCTGTGCGGTCCTATGCCAAACAGTTATGGGAGAAAGAGGTATTTTTAGTTTTTCATTGATAACTACTCATGTAAGATGTGGGTTTTATTTATACAACTAAATTCGGAGGTCTTTCTATATTTTTAGCAATTCAAGAAAAGTGTTGAGAAGGAATCAGGATGTTCCATTAAGACCCTCTACTCAGATCGAGGGGGGGAATATACCTCCAAAATATTTTCCACATTTCTTAGTGCACATGGGATTAAGATATAGCTTACTACATCCTATGCTTCACAAAAAATGGAGTTTCTAAAAGGAGGACTCGTTCCATCATGGAAATGGTTTACTGTATACTTACAAGGATACATCTTGAGCAACAATAGTGGGTAGAAGTTGTAAATACAGTAACATACCTCCTGAATAGAGCATCCACAAAATTTCTTAAGGGAATGACTCCACAAGAAGCATGGAGTGGTATAAATCCCTCCATTTCTCATCTCAATATTTTTGGGTGTAAGGCATTCATGCACATTCCAAAAGCAAAGAGAAAGAAGTTAGATGAGAAATCCTTGCAGTGTATTTTTCTTTGTTATGATGATCATTCAAAGGGATATGGTTTGATAGATCCTAAAACCAAGAAAACTCACATCAATAGAGATGTAGTATTTGATGAAGCTTTCACACCAGATAACACATCTTTAGTTGTATACCAGGATGATGAGGAGCCTAAGAAAGATAATCCTCCCCACAGAAGAAGATTTCCAAATGGTATACCAACACAATGAGAGATTTAAAAGTGATAACGCCTATAGATATAACTTTAGATTGACCTCGTACACGTAGTATGACTCATAAAATGAGAGTAGAAGCATCAAATTTAGGGGTTGATGAGCTTTTCCAACACTTTGAGGAACTTTTTGTATATGCAGAGGGAGATAAAGGAGAAGATATGGATGTGGATGATGATAGGGTTTTTATGTCTTCATTGGATGAACATGAACCTACCATAGTTCAAGATGCACTTAGTGAGCCTTAGTGGAAGGCAACTATGGATGCAAAACATATGTCTCTCATCAAAAATAACACTTGGAAGCTAGTTGATCTACCTTCTGGAAAGAATCCCATTGGCTACAAATGGGTATACAAAGTGAAGTATAAGGTAGATGGAACTATATACAAGCATAAGGCTCACCTTGTTGCAAAGGGCTATGCACAAAAATAAGGTATTGACTATGAAGAGAATTTTGCACCCATTGCTAGAATGACTACCATTCGTGTACTTTGTGCTATGGCAGCTCATTTCGAATGGAATATACATTA
This sequence comes from Wollemia nobilis, assembly GCA_028583015.1. NCBI lineage: Eukaryota > Viridiplantae > Streptophyta > Pinopsida > Araucariales > Araucariaceae > Wollemia > Wollemia nobilis. The sequence continues at coordinate 24,473,798 of JAQPPZ010001195.1, forward strand.
GATGGATGTAAAAATTGCCTTATTATATGGTGATATCAAGAAAAAAGTGTATATAAATCAGCCATAAGGATTTATGGGTGAAGACCAAGAGCAAAAAGTTTACAAATTTATTAAATCCTTGTATGGGTTAAAATAAGCTCCACGAGCTTGGTACATAAAAATTGGCAATAACCTATTACAACATGGTTTCAAGAGAAGTCCTTCAGATGCTAATATCTATATCAAGAAAAATGGTTTTGAAATAGTGATTCTAGTCCTCTATGTTGATGATCTGATTATCACTGGCAGTTTAGAGAAATTTATAGATGCAGTGAAAGGTGACTTGAAAAAATCATTTGAGATGATAGATCTAGGACTTCTTCATTATTGTCTTGGTTTATAAGTGGCACAAAAGAAGAATCACATCAGAGTGACATAAAAGAAATATGCCAAGATATTTATTGAGAAATATCACATGACCGATTGTAAGCCTAAAGCAACTCCAATGGAAATAGGGCTACAATTATCACGATATGATACTTCTCTTCAAGTAGATGGAACTCTCTATTGCTAGTTGATTAGGAGTCTCATATATCTAATCAACACCAGGCCAGACATCAGTTTTACTATGAATTATCTTTTGAGGTTCATGCTAGAACCTAATATTAGTCATTTTAAAGAAACAAAATGAGTTCTTCATTATATCCATGGTAGTACAAAATATGGCCTAGAATACAAGAAGAATGACAACTTATTCTTGCAAGGTTACATAGACTTTGATTATGTAGGGTCAATTGATGATAGGAAATCAACTTCTGGATACGTTTTTTATCTTGGCTTTGTTCTTGTCTCTTGGCATAGTAAAAAGTAGCAAGTGGTTGCTTTATCATCTACAAAGGTAAAATATAGCACAACACGTGGAGCAGTCTTCTAGGTGATATGGTTACGTCGCATTATTTCAAGTATGGGTCTTCCCAAGAAATTTTTAATCCACTTGTTTTACGATAACCAAGGTGTTTTGAAGCTCATCAAGAATCTAGTTTTTCATGAATGCACCAAATACATTGACACTCAATGTCATTTTATTTGAGATGAAGTTCCAAAACTTGAGATACAGCTCCAGTACATTTCCACAGATGAACAGGTTGTGAATATTTTCACTAAGGCATTTGCATGTGTCAAATTTGAGTTATTTTACAACACTCTTTGTATTTAAAAATAATGTAATAAGGAGGGGATGTTAGGTTAGAGTTATATTATTCCATTATGTTAGTAGCGTGTGCATATTATGTTAGTAGCACCTACTCTAGGGAGTTAAGGTAACCACACTAGGTGGGTGGTTAGGGAAGTTATCAAACCATAAGCATGTATTATATATTTGTGCTTAATTATCAATAAAAACTAATGGTCACATTTTCCTATATTCTAGGTATAAGGATGAACCAAATTGGGCAAGTTTTTGGATATGATGTTTAGAGATAACGTTTGATAAAGAGATTGAAATATTGATGATTTTTAAATTCCTAATAAATCCCTACATAGAGAAAAAATATTTAGTAGAATAAAATCATGTTGTTAGGTGCTTTGGGGAAGCACTCAGCAATATTTAAATAATTCTATTATTTTCTTCTCCTAGGTGTAGAGATGAACCAAATTATATATTATGATAAAATAATGGTGTACGATAGGAGAGATAAGACAAAATTTTCAAGGAGAAAATTGCTAGCTTAGACTACACTTTTTATATGCCATACATAAATTTGCTTTGTATTATCAAAGTCATCATGGAATGCTAGCAAGCTTTAGGAAGAGATGATACAAATAATATTGTAGAGATGTTGAAGAAGTGATGAGTTGTGCACTTTAGAAAGAGTTATTAGAGATATTCATCACCTCAACTATCTAGCTAAAATGTGATCTATCCTAACTAGGATCATGGATCATGATGAATCATCTTGACTTCATATGCAAACAAAAAGCATATGAATACAATAAAATGAATTATCATTTAGTTATATAACAAAACATTTATGATCGAGAAAACAGTGCATGCAATACTTCAAATATTTTGGAATATTAAAGGAAAATCCAAAGCATTTAGGCATAATATTACTATGATTGGCAATTAATCTAGTATGGTAACATCAAAATATCAACTTCCTTCAAGATTCCAAAATATCAAGAGGATTAAAAAGGATTTTGGGGAGTCATCAATGAGGTCTATTTTCTAGCTAGGATCATCATTGCCTCATTGCGGGATGCCCCCTTAAGACATTATGGGATGAATAGGTAAACTCAATAAAACATGTAGTTAAGCACATAAAAGCAAGTAAAATGATTTAGAAGTAGCCATGTAGTCAGTCAACCATGCAATCAGGCACATGATCATGAAAACATGCAAATTCAAGAATAGTGTCTTTTTAGGTGCATTATGTTGATAGGTTCCTTATGTTCCTTACCATATAATGTGGCCAAGTGATATACATATAACCCATATTTGGAAATTACTATGAATGGGCATAACCAATTGGGCTCAAATTTACCTCTTAAGTCTTCTTTAGCATTAGTGTTTTTTCTATTCTTCTTAAGAACTAAGTTGCCTACTTCGATGGAATGAGGTCACACCCTCTTCCCATAGGATTTATTAAATATTTGGTGATAAAATTATAAGTGATATAAGGTATGTATATACTTGTTGTCAAGAAACTCTAGTTGAATAAAGCATGCATGGTGATACTCATCACCAATAGGTGCATCCTTTAGAAAAATTATAATACTTCTATTTCGAAGGCGAAAATGACCTTGATATCATATACCAAGGCATAGGGTGTAGCACTAGTTTGAGTTATAATACTAGTGTGATACGTCCATAAGGTGGGATATAGTTGTAAATGCCAATCCCTACTAGTTTTGCTAACAAGTTTCTTTAATATTTCTATTAAATTTTTATTTGAATCTTTGACTTGAAAATTACCTTATAGGTAATATGGGGTCGACCATTTATGTTGGATTTTAGATTTAGCACAAAACTTGGTAACATTTTTAATCCTTAAAGGAGGTGTCATTAATTGAGATACACATGTTAGGAATTTCATACCAAGATAGAATCTAGTTCAATATGAACTTGGAAACCTGAACTTTGGGGTAGGAAGATAAGGGCATACCTCTACCCACATTGTGAAGTATTCAGTTGCAGTACTTAAAAACTTGTGTCCTTAAGATGATGTTGGATTTATTTTTTAATTATTTATAGCCCCCAAATAGAGAAGGGCCAAGGATATGTGATGGAATGAATCTCTTGAGAAGGTGTATGGATGAGATTATCATGATTTTGGCACTTGTCACATTTTATATGTGATTATAGATATTCCTTTCCATAGTCATCCAATAATAACCAATATGAATAACCTTTTTAGGGATGTAACTTCCATTGAAGTGTCCACCACATGATCCCTCATGGGCATCTTAAATTAATTGTTTAGCCTCATCCAAATTTAGGCATATTTAAAAAATATCATAAAAAATTTACCTATACAAGATATCTTCGATTATGACATATCTACAAGTTCTTTGTCTTAGGTTCTTTTGACCATTGCAATTTAGAAATTTAGTAAAGTATTGCTCTCAAATAAATCATAAATTTCCTTGTACCAAGAGTTAAAAATAGGTGCTTATTCGATGGTAAAGTGATCTGAACTATTTGAATGAAACCCAACTCAAACAATGCAAACGAACTAAAAAACATAACCTAACTCAGATGATGTGAAAATACTTAGAAGTGGAATTTGACTTTGAAATATTGGAAGGTTATGGACTAAGAAACTAGCTAAAACTATTTGAAATATCTTGGATTTAGACCAATGCATTGGAATGCTTCAGACTCGCGCCAACACTCTAGAAAGCCTTATATTTGAGTGGAATTTGGATGGCTTTGAGGGCTTGGAGTTGGATGAGATGAATGGACAACAAATAAAGGATGGATTTTGAAATATTACTAATAATAGTGGGCCCTCCACATGGGGGTAGTTGAACTATCACAACTATTTTAATTATTGTAACTACTATAATTATAACCAATCACCCTTCTACCAAAATTTATGTATAAATATTTGGTTTTAATCTCATTCTAGGGCAAAAAAAATAGTAGTGGCCATGATTCTATTTAAGGACAACACAGTTGCAATGGAAAACACCCTATTCTTACCAATTTTTTAATTGGAAGATATCTCTTCTCAAATATTTCCTTCCTTGTAATTTTATTTCCATTCAAAGTTAATAAATATTAACTATTCAACTAGTAATCCCTCTTCCCCTATCTTAGCTTGTTACCTTGCAATTTTTCTCTTCTATTTTCTATTATTTAATCTTAAATAATTCACTATCACTAGACTTGTGGATTAGTGATATCTAAGTAGTCTATTTGCAGATGTATGATTCCAAAGACAAGATCAAGCTATTAGAAGCTTGGTTTTTAAATACATGACCCTTTTGATTATCTACCTAGTCTTAGAAAATCTTAGATGGCAAACAATATTAAGACAATAGATCCTTTTAAACAACTGGTGTACGAATCCCTTAAAAGATAAAAGAATAAGATGCTAGACCAATTTTCCCAGATCCTCAAGCAACTACCATATTCCCACACTATGACACAACCCTTTAATGCCCCAACACCATTTAAAGTTTAGGTGAAATTTGATATTTAATTATTTGAAGGAAAAATCAATGCAAAAGTAATGGAGAACTGGCTAGATCAACTATTTGCATATTTATCTATAAATCATTTCTCTGATAAAGATATCACTTTTAACCTATTAAAAGCTTCAATACCAGTATAAAATTAGTGGGAAGCATATGACAATAATCAATACGATTCAAAAGATCCTACATAATATGAGTTCATGGAAGTTATCAAGAATGAATATTGCCTAGTAGGTTCCTATGAAGATCTATACATGCAATGGAAACAACTGTCAAGAAATATAATAATATATTCAAGACTACACCAATGATTTCCATTCATTATCTGTGAAGCTTGGCATCTAGGATACTGATATGCATCGAATTCTCAAGTACTATAGCAGGCTACATTGGTCATAAGGGAGGACATGGACTTCTTTGAATTCAAAACTTTGGGTGTGGCATACAAATTTACCATCAAGATTGATATGAACTACAAATGTAAAAATAAGAAAGGAGAAAGTTCAAATAACAAGAACCAAAGTATCAAGGGCCAACCTAAGAAAGGCAAGGGTGATTTCCAAAAGTAACCAAACAAGAAAGGTTGATGACACCATAAAAACTAGAAGTAGAATAAATAGTCACAAGAAAAAATCCCCAAAGGAACCAAGTTGGGAAATGGTGTGACTACCATAAGAGAGACTAACATTCTAGATAAGAGTGTTGGGAAATTTAGTCTCTACTTGCTGATACACAACCCCCTACATCCACAATGTCAAAAAATTCCCTAATAGAGAATAAAGGTAAGTAGATCATGAAGGTTGAACCACATGTGACTATTTGTACCTCTAATACACAAATCAAAGTAGAGGGTCTACCTGAGGAGAAGAAAATATTTCACTCAATTTTGGGTAAAGGGGAAGCCCTTACAATTCATTATCAATATCAATAGTCAATAATTTGATTTCTACAGATATTGTGAAGATCTTAAATCTTCCTATGAGGAATCACCCATAACCATATATAACATTGGATGGCTGAATCACAAGAGAGATATCCATGTCACTCAATAGTATCTTTTCTCATATGCCATAAAACCCTTCAAATATGAAGTTCTATGTGATGTGATTCCACTAGGTATTTATGATGTGCTTCATGGCTAACCATACATGTGGTAGAGACATGGTGTGTACAATTGAAGGCCTCACAGATTCATCATCACCCTTACGGATCAACAATATAGGATACCAAAGGTAAATCCTTCCACCTTTGTTTCCCTCATTAGTGCCAAGCAATGCAAATGAATTATCTAGAAAATAAAGCAGTTTGTTCTCTTGATGATCAAGCCTCAATTTTCCAAGAAGATGGTTGTTTCTATAATTACTATACAATCCTCACAATAACAATGATAAATGGACTAGCTCATTACATGATATGATGATACCTTCAAGTCATCCATCGATTGCCACTCCATCATGAGGTAAAATATTCTACCAATTTGATTCTCAGTTCTCCTTTGCCTAATGTCCCTATCTATCATAGATCAATTCTTAAAAAATATGAGGTTAAGAGGTAGACTGTAACTAATCGTTATATCAAAAACTCAAGGTGTTAGTGAAATATGAATACACTAGGATCATAACATTCCACCATGCCTAGAATCTAGACGGTTGTACACTTGTATGGTAGGATCCACCACTCTTCTTATAAGCCCTAGGATAACACTACAATACCAATGTTCTCACCCACTCCACAACTCAAACCCAGGTGGGTTTCTTTAATACCAAATGTAACGAACCATTACATCAAAAACTCAAGGTGTTGGTGAAATATGAATACACCAAGATCATAACATAGATTCAAGAATTTATTAAAAAGGGTCATATCAAACTGAGTTCTCCTTGTGAAAATCCAATTATCTTGGCACCAAAGAAATATGGTATGTGGAGACTATGCATTAACTATTGATTTCCTAATAAGATAATCGTGAAGAATCAATATCCATTACCTCATATCAAGATCTACTATATCAACTACTAGTGCAAAGTTCTTCACCAAAATTGACCTCAAATCTAGGTACCATCAAATTCCCATTGAACCCATAAATATATGGAAAATGGAATTCAAATACAAAGAGGGTCTATTTTAATGGTTGGTTATGCCTTTTTCCTTGACTAATACACCATCACATTTTATGAGAATGATGTATGACATTATTTGATCCTTCACCAACTCATTTGTAGTTGTGTATTTGGATGACATCCTCACCTATAGTAAGATGTGGGAGCAACACTTGCAACATGTGCATGAAGTGCTCCAAATTATTCAAAAGCACAAACTGTATGCAAACCTAGAGAAATGCACATTTGGCATGAGGCAAGTCCAATACATTGGGTAAATACTCCATGAGGAAGGTGTTCATATTGACCCTAAAATATTCAAGTTATTCGAAACTGGCCAACTCCAACTACTCTCATGGAGCATCATAGCTATTTGGGTCTTAAAAATTTCTATCATATTTGTTTTAGGGTTTTTTCACATTACATGGCCATTGAACCAAACGATAAAAGGGGGATCCAAATACAAGTTTCAATAGGAATAAGTACAATAAATATCCTTTAAGAATCTAAAAGTTTACCTATTGTTCTTGCCCTATAAAACTTGAGGTAAACTTTTGAGGTGATTATGGATATGTTAGATTATGTAATGGGAGTTGTCCTTACACAACAAGGTGACCTTGTTGCATACCATAGTGATTTCCACAATGAGGTTATAAAAAACTAGCCCATATATGATAAAGAATTCTATTACATTGTCAAGATCTACAAGTAGTGGAAGCACTACATTATTGGCAAATAAATGATCATTCACATTGATCACAAACCTCTAAAATTTATCCAAATACAGACCAAAGTCAAGAATAAGAGACATAAAAAATGGACCACATATTTGTAGTAATTTTATCTAATCCTTTTATACAAGAAAGGAAACACTAACTTGGTTGTAGATTTCCTAAGTTAACCACCCATTGCAACACTCACTACCATTCTTGATTCTTGTGGGTATGATACATTTAATAGGTCCACCCTGTATGGATCTAATCTTGGCTTTGTTGATATGTACCAAGCACTCTAGTCAAGTAAGCATGGTTTTTTTTTTTAAATGTAGGGACTTCTACATTATCACATGGGACACATTTGTGTGCCCTCTACTGAATGACCAAATATAATATGGGATGTGCACTTCAATAGGATAACAAGTCATTATTATATGGAAAAGACTTTTCATTCTTCAAAAACACTTATTTTGACCAAATATGAGGAATTATGTGGAGAAATACATCAAGTCTTGCACACCTTACACCATTACAAATCCAGCCGACATGTAACTAAGCTTGTACACACCCCTATCGATACCTACTAATCCTTGAGAATATGTTTCTATAGATTTTATCTTAGGTCTACATGTCTCTAAGCATGGAATTGATTGTGTCTTCATGGTGGTTGATAGATTTTCCAAAATGACCCTTGTTATTGCTTATAATAAGGATCTTATAGCTAAAAAAATTGTAAAATGATACTTCAACCATGCATGGATTCATTTTGGTCTATCAAATCCCATTATTTTAGATAGGAATAATAGATTTCTAAGTATCTTCTAGAACACTCTCTAGAAAATAATGAACACAAAGCTTACACGATCCATAGCCTTCCATCCCCATATCAATAGGCAAAGTAAAGTTACAACAAGTTGATTGTCCATATGTTGCATATGTATAATTCAAAGTATCCTCAAACATGGGATGAGAGCCTACCATACATCCAACATGGGTATAACAAGGCTTTGCACAACTCTACCAAACACAACCCCTTTCATGTGTATTTTGGTTTTCAACCTTTGGAACCTATGGATGTGGATTTTCCCATCTCACTTGTAGACTTCACATCATCTAAAGACAAAGAAATAAAAGGGGAAGTGAAATTTATGGATCATATTCAGCATTTGCAATGGAAGGTTAATGACCTCCTAGACTATATGAATGTAAAGCACAAGCAACACCATGACCAACATTACACCCGACACTCTTTCCAAATGGGAGATAAGGTTTTTATATGATTGTAGAAATAATGTCTTGTAGGTCCATAGGAAAATCAAACCTCTATGCTATGGATATTATACCATCACCAAGAAAGTAGGATATAAATCCTTCAAGCTAGATCTACCTCTTTATCTTGGTTTGCATCCATTTTTAATGCTGAGCTTCTTAAGTTATATCACCCACATTTCTTGGAAACTTCAATAGCAACAAAGAAGTTGGTGATTAGGGATCTTAATCTTGGAAGTCTCACACCAGTAGATAAAGATCAGATAGTTTACATATGGACTAAAATGACCAATAAATAATCCACATAGCTATATAGAGTAATCTGAGTGGGTAAATTAAGTCACTAAGCCAAGTGGTTTACAAAGACTCAAATAAAAAAGGATCTTCCACACTTGATGTCCAAACTTGATGCAATGGAGACCATTTCATCTCAAAGAGAGTCGACTGATATGGAATACTCTTGATGAAACTTGACTTGAACAATACATAAGAACTTAAAAATAGAACCCAATTTGGGTGGCACAAAAGGACTGAAAAGTGGAATCCAAATCTAACAACTCAGAAGGTTACAAAGTGGGAAAACAACTTGGATGCTTCAAAATATCTTGGATTTAGATCAACACCCCATTATTATTTGGAATTAGGCCAACACACTAGAATGCCTTATATTTGAGTGGAATTTGGATGGATCAGAGGGCTCAAATTCAAATAAGATAGATGAACAACAAATGATGGATGGATTTTGGAATGCTACCAACAATAGTGAGTCTTCCATGTGGTGGTAGCTAAATTGTCATAATTATTTTAACCATCATAACTATCACTGCTATAACCAATCAACTCTTCTCCTTCTTCCACCAAAATTTGTGCATAAATATCCAATTTTAATCTCGATCTAGGTCAATGAAAGAGAGTGGTGGTCATGATTTTTTTTTAGGATAACAAAGTTACAATGGATGTAGTTGTAGTGGGAAACATCCTGTTCTTACCAATTTTTTAATTGGCAGACATCTCTTCTAAAATATTGCCTTCCTTATAATTATATTTCCATTCAAAATTAATAAATATTAACTATTTTATCGACAATCCCTCTTCCCCTATCTTGGATTGTTACTTTGTAATTTCCTATTTCTATTTCCTAGTTTTTAATATCAAAGAATTTACCATCACAAGACCTATGGATCACATACAGGGCTAATGGTTCTTGATTGGATTGCAAGGTTACCGATTATCATATATAATGGATGATTATTGTTTCTTGCTCATCCTCTAACTCTAGAGGAATGAGTGAAGCAGTTATATCCTTTGCATCTGCTTGGGGATTGATAGAGCATAGAATAGTTTCAATGGTGATTTTCTCAAAAGAGGCCATCAATTTATCCACAATGATTTTATACAACTATATTTTATCATCTTTGGTTTAATAAAATACATTAATTTGATTAAATATTATATACTAATATCCAAATATGGAGAGGATTATGACTTTTAAGGCTAGGGATGCTCAAAGCCCAAGGATGAGCACTTCATATTTAGTCATGTTATTAGTACACAAGAATTGAAGCTTAAAAAATATGAGGATAACAAAATATTGAGGTGACACTAAGATGATTTTTGCTTTTGCATCTATAACACATCTAGCATCGTCAAATAAAAAATTTCATGATTCTTATTGTGATGCTTCCAGAGTACATATTGTCTCATCAAGACATTTGATTACTAGAGGATGGCTAGATGGTAAAGGAGCTATTGCTAGCTGATCAACTATCATTTATCCCTTTATCAACTTTTGGCTAATGAATTTAAGATCAAATTCATTAAGGGCCATAACCCATTTACCTATCCTACCTGAAAGGTAGGTTTTGGACATAAGGTATCTCAAGGATCAACCTTAGTTATAACATAAGTTTTATGTATCAGCATGTAATGTCTTAGATTTTGAGAAGAAAAGACCATTGCTATGTACATCTTTTCCAAAGGGGTATATATGTTCTCATAACTAATAAAGGTTCTACTAATATAGTAGACAACCCTTTCCCTACACTTATCATTATATTGTGCCAACATGGCACCTAAGGCATGGGTTTTTGTTACAATATATAGCAACACGGATTGAGAGTTTCTGGTGGGATAAGTATTGGTTGAGAAAGAAGATATGTTTTCAAATAATTGAAGGCTTTTTGACATTATTTATCCCAATTAAACTTAATCCATTTCTTTAAGAGTTTAAAAAAAGGTTGGCATTTATCTACTAATTGGGATATGAATATTCTAATTGTTTGCAATATACCTTATAAAATTTGAATATTAGTTAGGTTTCTACGTGGAAAAATTTCAATAATGACAAATATTTTGTCAATATCTATCTCAATGCCATGCCTAGACAAGATGGAGCCTAAAAATTTATCGAATGTTACTCCAAATATGTATTTGGAGGATTTTAGGCAAACCTTATACTCTCTAAATTATTCAAATATTTGCCTTAGGTCTTTGACATGATCTTCTCATTTATGGACTATCCAATAAGATAATCAACATAGTCTTTGATAATGTCATGCATCATAGCATGGAAGATGCATGTCATGGCACATGAAGGATAGCATAAAGTATTCCAAGGAGTAATGAAGGTTGCTTTAGCTTGGTCTTCGAGTGAAATATAAATTTGATTATAACCAAAAAATCCATCCATTAAGGATAGCATTTCACATCTGTAATGAAGTCTACTATCATGTCTATGTTGGGTTGAGGAAATTCATCTTTGGGACACACTTTGTTAATGTACCAAAAGTCTATGCAAACTTGCACAACACCTTCTTTCTTGGCTACAAGAACTATATTGGAGATCCAATTAGAATAGTCAATAGCCTTAATAAATTTGACCTCCAAAAGTTTTTGGAGTTCCTATTTGACCAGTAAAGCAACCTTAGGATGCATATTTCTTAGCTTTTAATTTGCTTCATCGCCTTAGCATCAGGCTTGACCACCAAGTGGTGAACTACTAAGTATGGGTCTAGTCTAGGCATGTCTACATAGGACCATGCAAAAATGTCATAAAATTCAATTAAGAGTTTCATATACTCTTCTCATTCTTCTAAAGTTAGAACATTTCCTAACTTTATTATTCTTGGATTATCCTTTGATCCTATGTTAATGTCAATGGTTTCTTCTATTAAGATATGAGACTCATATTCATATTGCAAAGGGGCAGGTAAGACCCCTAGAATTTCAAGCTCAATGCCATCTAAAGTGCATTGCTCATTGTTGGTTGACTACAAGGGATGTATGACTAAATAAAAAGACCCTTCAATAGGAATATTTTCTTGATGTGGAATATCAACGTGATAATCCTTATAAGGGTTGCGTAGTAAAGCTTTCACCTCAGAGTCATTTATATATAATGTTGATACAAGGTTTTCTAGTGATTGGAATGATGTTGAAGGTAAGGTTAACCTACCATCGATTTCCATAATGGGTTCAATGCTTAGATTGTTGATTTATGAAAATTACAAAAAATAGGTCAAAAGGGGAGAAGGGGGAAGGTTCATTTTCCTCCTCTTAATCCCAATTCAAACCCTCTATCGAGGTGACCTCTCTTTAGGGTTCACATGAGAAAGTCACACCTCTTCATTGTCACTAATTTTTGAAGAAGAGCAATACATCCTTTCATTAGGGTTTGGAAAGTATCATAATCCCCAATGCTTAGGATAAGTTTTGGATTATAGAGGCTCCTTAATGCCTTGTTCTTAAATTCCCAAGCCTTTTCCCTTGTATCTAAAGTTACAAACAAAAATGTTTGGAGATAGGATAAATATTGGAGAGATAACACAAGGCATACATACGTTGTATTGACCGTGGATTGGTTTCATGCATTCTCTCCTCATTAGTTTTTCCCACATAAATGAAGGTGTAATTTTCTATTTACACAATCATTCATTTTCTATAATTCAACTCTAAAGCACGATGTGATGGGGGTAAAATGACCAAGTCTAAATTTAATAGCTCATGATGTTGGTTGTTAAGGTTTATATTGTTAATATCCTCAACATTTTCCTTACCCTTTGTCATGGATTGACTATTGGTTTCTTCTCCTTGGTTTATACTTATTACCCTAGGTGGTACTGATGTTAAGGCATCATCTATAAAAGGACAAGAAGCATTAAACTTGTCATAGTAAAGCCTTTGGGTTTTTTTAATAGATGTTTTGATAATAAGCAAAAGGATCTTTGTCAGCCATAGTGCTAAAACTTACCTTGATACTCAAATTTTACACATTGATGGTAAGTTGAGGGGTTGACCTGCATCACATGGATATAAGGTCATCCTAAAAGGATATTATAGTTCATATCATAAGGCAATACATAAAATAAAGTATTTAATATGTGATATCCCATTTTTATTGGAAGAACTATAGTCCTAATGGCTTCACTCTCCTCATTGTTATAGGCATTTAAGACAATGTTATATTTCTCTAGGTATTCCTTACTAAGCCCTATTATATGGAATATCTTAAGGCTACAAACATTTATAGTTTAACCATTATCGATGAGAACCCTTTTAATGCATTTCTCATCTATATTACAAGTGATATACAAAGGGATCTCTTCAAGCATAGAGGCAGGTGGAATGCCATCCTTAAAGAAGGATATAGTAGCATGGTTCATACTAAAGGACCCGACCACATTGGCTAGATAATTTAGGCTAAGATTTTATAGTATTGTTTGCTCACGTAGAGGCTTAAACAAGTTTTCTCTATGGCTTGATGAAGTTCACAACAACTAGAGTATATATATTTTGGTTGGTGTCTCCTCTAGTTGTTGTTGGAGGTTAAAGGCTTTTCTACCTTTATCTTGGGTTTTTAGAACCAAAGGTGGTTATTTAGGAGTGACAACATGTCTAGGTCGTAATACCAAGGGAGTATTATAAGGTGAGTTAAAGGGTTGACCTTTTTCTCTGGCTTGTTATCTACTAATAGTGCTAGCTTGAATCATCCCTATTAGGTTCTAATTTGGAGGGGATATTCCAATATTGAATGTGATTAATAATAGTTTTCTCATTATTAGGTAATGTATCCCAAAATATCCCCAAATATTGGTTAGAGGATGTTGCTTGTTCAATACTACTGGCCACTAGATGACCTTCATAGATGAGGTCTTGTACCATATCATTAAGAGTGATACATTTTTTATGTGGTGACCATTTGTGCAATGAAAAGTACATTGTTGGTCAACCTTGAACCAAGGAAGCTTTTCCTTGTCAGGGTCATGTTGCCTTATATGAGGAAACTCTATCATCTTAGCATCTAACAATTGCACTAGCATAGAAGATATAGATTGGTTTAACTTGGTAAACATTTTTAGCAATTTTTATTGTCTTAGCTAAAACTAATTTTTGTAATGTTGTAGTGGTATTAAAATTACCTATTTTAGGATTGTTAATGGAGCAAGAGCCAATTATGCCATCACCTACAGATTATTTATTTTTATATTGTCCTTTGGTTTTAGAAGAAGAGGGTTTATCTTCTTTCTTTTTAGTTTTTAATTGCCCCCTATGTTGGAGGGTGGCTTCTATTTGCTTAGCAAAGTCCACCACATCATAAAATGAAGAGACACAGGCCATATCTAATGGGTATGAAATGTGTTCTTGTAAGTTTATAAAAATTAAAAAAAGGTCTCTTGATGGTGGATCAAAAGGTAGTTTCCTTACCAATGACTACCATCAAGGTAGGAACTCATTGAGGGACTCATTTTTACCTTATTTTAGTTGATATAAGTCATAAATTGTGCATTTTTTTGTGATATAGGAAACTAAATGTTGGATAAATGTTTTTGCTAAAATCTAGAAACTCTTGACCAAGTGATGAGGCAATTATTCCTCATCATAAGAAATGTCATGGCACACAACTTGGAATATTTTAAGGTAATCTATTGGGTCATTTTCTCCCCTACACATCCAAAACTTTTGTAACACAAATTTTGGAGGATAGAGTTTTTTAATTAGATTAGGGTCTATAGGTTGATTACAATAGTATCTATAGTACTTCTTTGTCATACCTCCTTGGATAGAGGGTAATTGGTGTTTAAGATCTTAATTTTCTTTTACTAGTTGTTCTAACTTAGAATTTATATATTGGAACCCAAGATAAGAAATTGGTGGTGTTATAGACTAAGGTTGGGAATTGACAAAAGGATAAAATTGAGTTTTTAGATGAGATGATCTGAAAGGGATCATGATGCTACTAATTCTAGGATTATTTGGAAATGAAATTTAGTGGAAGGAATGTTAGCAGGAATAGGAATACTAAAGAATAGATTAACAAACCACATTCAAATAATTAGGTATATTGGTAAAGATATCCACATTATGGACTCATGGAAGAATCATGGGTTGAGAGATAGGGAGGTTTAGCTTGAACGACTCTATATTGGGAGGCATAGATATCAAATTTTTACAATAGAGGGAATATTCGATGGTCTCCCTTCTATGGTTGTTGTGATGATCACTATTAAGCACTCATGGGATTAGATCTAGGCTATTGTAGGGATTCGAAGAGGATTTATTTTGTAGCATAAGTGGGCATCTCATACACCCTTAATATGGATTCATAGCTTCCTTATTTCCTCTTAGGAAAGCAACTAGATGATCCATAGACTTAAAAACTACTTTTCCATGTTATTTATGAATAGGGGACAAGGTTTTGAAGGAGGATTTTCTTCCTCTTCTTCCTCAAATGTTGGGTTTTCAATCATAGGTTGCTTCTTTAGAATTTTAGATGAAGCACTCAAATTTTGTGCTAATTCTTACACAACATTCTAAGTAATATAAGGGGATTCAAACATGGTCAAAGGAAGAAATGAAAATTGATTTATTAAATTTTTGTTTCTAGAGTTTTTAGATAAGAGAAGTTGTTTGATAAATCCTTTTGTCATCTTGGAAAAATAACCACCCTATGAATTTTGTTAGCCCATCATTGTTAGATTTTGAAGCTAAATACTTAATATAAAATAACCACAAGATCTAAAATAAAGTCGCAATATGAAATATAAGATAATAACAATATTCTAAACATATAAAACTCATAAATAACTTCTACAATAACTCATAGAATTTCTATTAATAAATACTCATGAAAATCGTATCTCCATTGAATAAAGATCTCAAATACAACATACTTCCACACACTCTCATTCTATAATGTATATCTCTTACATACAGATATACATATATAATGGAATGTGAATCTTCATATGAAGCACTCTTGACCTTCACTATTCTTGATACTCTTCACTATCCTACTCTATGGACTCATGTACACATGGACTATTATGCACATTTACATTACCAAAATACTTTGCACACTTGTGCATTAATTACAATGCATAAAGTAAATACTCACACTCTAATATAAGTGTAGCACCCTAAAATTGGCACAGTAAACCTTAGTAAATAATTAAAATTACTTTAGTAATAATTCAAATTCAAATTTTAACCCCAAAATTGCTCCAAAACCGCCTGCAACCCGTTTCCTCATTTTTCGCACCATTTTTAGAGTTTTTTTTTACCGTTGGATGATATCATCGTCGATTAGACGATATCACCTCAGATCGGATGAATTCGTCTGGAGCAGAACGTCTAGACGATTTCGTCCCAAAACTAATTTTTCAAAATTAGCTTCTGTTTCAACGGTGTCTCTAATCTGGGTAGAAGCATGTCTACACCGTTAGAGACCTCCCCCATTGGATATCTTCTAGATTAGGATGATCTCCAACCTCCTAACCTCCCTCCTAAGCCTATTTAAACCTTAGGACCCCCCTTGACATCCCCCTGGCTGAATTTCCTCGTAATTCGATCTTTGCGTGCATTATAATACCCTGGATCATTATCTACATTTGTGCTTTTATTATTTTCTTGTAGGAACTTTGTCCTTTTTTTATCCGAAGCAAGCTCAAATCGTCGCAGACAATCCTGTACAAATATCGGACGATCATGTCCCAATTCGAGACAATTTCGACTGCAATCAACATTGGGGGTAATTACTGCCCAGAGTTTACATTTTTCTCTTCTTTTCTATTGTTTCATTCTGCATTTAGATCAGTTTATTGTTATTTTTTGCTATTCTGCATCTTGGAGTTCACCCATATAGCTTAAGTACATAATAAAATCATGATTAGCTATTAAAGCATGATAATCTACTTGCATTTCTATTTGGGATTATCTTATTAACATCATTTTGTCATTTCACATCATTTTCCTTTATCAGCATAGCTGCATTTTCTGTATTCTTTGTCCATTTCTCTAATTGCAAGTCTCTGATGAATTCGTCAGATCTCAGACGATCCTGTCAGATAGGAGACGATCCTGTCAAATTCAAGATGATCTTGACTACTTCAAAAATCAGAACCTCCATCAGACATCCGGAACCAGGTATGGATTTCTTCACTTAATTTATTCTCTGTGTTTTCTGTTTAAATCTATTTTCTATCTTCATTTAAATATGCATTTTCTTATAGAACAACTTAGATTCATTTGGCCAAACCTAGGACTTGGATGATTAAAGCTAAAATTGAACACATTAAACTCATTCCCAACCTAGGCATGGAAATTGCCACTAAACGTTTCCTGGTGAACCCCACCATCCGTCAAAAAATCACCTTAATACCCTTCCCTCGAGATGCGGGACCTTCAAAGGGCCTCTCAGTCCGAGGTACCGGCCCATCCTTCTCGCATCCCCCTTCCGGGCACGGATCCTTTAGCCTGAAGGTAAGGGTGCAAAAAATTTGGAATGATACATTTTGGTGAACCCGACGTGAATAACATAGGCATCTTTCTGATTCAAAAATATAAAAAAAAAACAAAAAAAATATATATATATATATATGTATACAAAAACAAAAAGTAACAAAATCATCATTTCAAGTTTGTATGTTTTAGATTCAATTCTAAATAGTAGATATTAAATATTACTTTTAGAAGTACTAAAGAAACCATGAGTTTTTACTCAAATCAATATGAGCCCATCAGTAATGTTGGAAGAATTCAACTAAATACATTTGTTGATTATGACCAACCTCATCCCTATTCAACACCACCTCCATCACACTTTTCTCAATTTTCATCCTTACCCCAACAGGACAATCCCTTTGCCAATCCTCTTCATAACAATATTATATTTTCTCCCATATATCCATATTATGTCTATCAATCCACATACAATCCTCCTCCACCCTTTCAATATTCTTCTTTCAATACAACACATCCATTTCAACAAGAAAATACTTATTCTTCCAATTCTACCATGCACTCACCTCATACTTCGCAATCTTCCTATCATCATTCAACCCATAATAAAGAAAGTAGAGGTGAGAAACCATTAGGTCCTTTTATGACGGAATTCCTAAGGCATGTATCAAAAACCTTCATCACGTAAATTTACAAAGCTCAATCAACCAATGGATATAATTCTCAAGCATTTACTTGATACAAATAAGATTGAACTTCCTTCCATAAGACAACTTGATACCACAACAGATTGGTTTAAACATGAGCTACATTGTGAATATCATAGAGTAGATGGACATATGACACAAAATTGTAAAGATTTAAGATGTGCAATTCAAGATTTGATTGATGAGGGTCTTTTTAATATAAAGGAATTACAATCTACAACTAATTATAAATCTCCAGTAAACAATCAAACTCCTACACAACAAATACCAATAATCAATCAAGACATGGGGATCTCCCAAGAACCCTTATTCAATTATCAACAATAAGAAACCAATCAAATATTGCATGTTAATGTGTCCAATCATGATGATATTACTAATATTGTAACAGAAACTACAAATGAGCAACCTCAAGTTCAATCAACTCAATCTAATATTCAAGAGATGGATTCCTCATTTGACCAACCTTAAAAACTATCTTTGGCTCTAGAGAATGATCCAAAATGGAATGTAAGCATAGAAAGCTCATCTTTGGAATCAAAATCTCAATTTGAAGTCCACTTTGATAACCAACAACAAGTGATTAACCCTCAAGCAAAGATATCCCTTTTAGAAGTATTACAAAGTTCTCATAAGGAAACGTTGTTCAAAATACCTAGCCAACAATTTGTCCTTCATGATATTTCCCTAAGGACATAATTAATGATGTAAACCCTCTTGAGGTTAATCATATTTCATTATATGATGAGGATATTCCTTCCTCTACTCCACAAGAAGACTCATCTCTTTACATTACAAGATCTAGTAAAGAAATACTTGTTAAAACTATCATGGTAGATAACGGCTCCTCTCTTAATTTATGCACTTATCAATTATTCCAAAAACTCAAATTAAAAGAAGAAGATCTTAATGAATCAAATGTTATTATAAAATATTTTAACAATGAAATTCAAGAAGCTCAAGGTACTATAATTTTTTCCCTCAATATTGGATCCAAGATCCTGGATACTTTGTTTTTTGTAGCATATTGTCCTTCACCTTACAACCTACTTCTCAGAAGTCCTTGGATTCATACGATGAGGGTTGTCCCTTCTCCTCTTCACCAATGTTTAAAGTTTGAAATTGTTACCATACATAATGACCCAACACCATTTGAAGAATATTTAACGGTTGAAACATCAAGTTCTATACATTCTCTATTGTCACAATTATCTTCTATCCATCACTTTTCTTCATCCATATATGATCATCCTTGTTTACCAAATAACACCCATGCATATCTTTCACATTTATTTTCTCCATCTTATCAAGACTTGGAATATAGTAATAAGAATGAAGAACCTTCTTATCCTTTTGATATTTTATTTCTTCTGATATTTTATTTTGTAACATGATCAATTTTACACATATAAAAGTAAAATCTTTTGCTACATTATTCTACATTATAACAAATATTTTGTTATCACTACCTTTTATTCATCACCTTTTGTTCTTACCTTCATCACAACCAAATTATCCTTTAAAACCTCCTTTGATTTTGAAGCAACCTTAGACATGCTATACTCAAATAACCTTGTATAGTGTATATAGATCATCTTGTATATACCACCAATTCCATCATCTAAAAATTCATATAAAAAATAAAAATTTCAAAAAAAACAATCACATTGTATTTCTTTCAATTCATCAATTAAAATCAAAATATAAAAAACATCAAAATCTCAAAAAACATCTTTTATTCATACCTGTCAATTCTTGAAGTATTGCAGTTATATTTTCAAATTATTTCGGATAAATTAGCATTTATTTGGAATCTCTCACTTTTGCAAACACAAAAATAAATATCTTGATTTTTATCTAGCATGATTACTTATCTCTCTTATATCAAAGTTCACAAAATTCAATTAAATAAAGTTTGAGCACAGAGAATTGATCTTGTTATTTACTTAAACCAAGCATATATTTTCACAATAAAATGATTATATTTGTAATGTCCATGCTATGCTACATAGTAGAAGTGGTTTCTTGAGCGAAAAGTTTCCCCTGCTATCCTATCATGCACATGGTCTAGAATATTTGAGAATTGACAAAAGGACAAGCTCACCCCTACCCGGAATAAAAATCCCTTGCTCTACAGCTAATCCGAGCAAGTATCCCTAGCATAGGAAGAAAAGAAAAGTTCAAGAAAAAGAGAAAAAAAAAAATTATTTCAGCATTATCTCAAATATCAAAGCAAAAAAAAAAAAAAAGTACAAAAATACAAAAAAAAAAAAAGAGCAAAAGAGAAAAACAAAATCAAAATGCAATAAAATCCTTTCCCTACCCCTTGAAAAGAAAATAAGGGTTGATGAGCTTGAATCCCTGGAATTCTCAATTATTCGAAAACTATGAGGTAAGCCCCATAACAGGTGGTTTGTGCCCAACCCGCTTGGCCTTGGGTAAATCCTAGCGTGGCGATATGTCTGTCACATTAGCGACCTTCTTTTGTACAGAACTATGTCTACTTATGGATTAGCTAGCTCTTGATAACCCGACTTACATAGTAGTCTGGTACGGTTATATGCATCTAAATCATGGTTAATGAACACTTATTTGGTTAAGGCAAATCACTTGTATCAAAGTATCTTGCTCAAAAATGGTCAATGAACAATGCAATTGCACACACATTTGTATTTGAGAGATTTTGTGTATCATTATGATAAATCAAGATCGGAAATGAACTCACATACGCACATGGGATTCCTTATAAATCTAACTTTTGTCTTTAAGATACTTTGAAATATTTTTGCAAATTGTCTGGAATAATTTCATTTTCTTATCTGAGCACAGTTGTTTAGTATAAAGACAACTATATGCATTATCAAAAAAATCAAAATCATTTTCAAAAACATGCAATAAAGTTACATTTATATATAACTTTTTACTTTCACGACGATGGTATAGTTCCAAAACCAAAATTGGAATTTTATCCCTAGCGCAAGTCCTCATCTTTAGATTTTCTGTTTATTTTCAAAAATTAAAAATCAACCATGTAATAACACTATTATTTTCTTCTTTGGATTTCGTGATGATGGTATAAGTTTATACCTAAATATTCTATGCCTAGCGCAAACCATTGAACTAATTTTATTTCCCCATTTATTTAAAAATCATAAAAACATATGACTTAAATCATTATGTTACACAATTTTGCTTTAAAAAGAACGAATATTGTTTCTGTTTCATTTCATTATGTCCACATTCAATTTTGCAATGATGGTATAATTCCTAGGGAATTATTCAACAAATTTATCACACCTAGGAATTCATGCCTAGCAAAATCATATTTCTTTTCGTATTTCATGCATATTATTTTTATGAAAATCTGAAAACAAATCATCACACCATCATCACCATCACAACACCAAGTCTTAAGACAGTCTCTTAAGCACTCTTTTAATTTTAACAATATTTCTATACTGGGATTAGCTTGATGACCGAGTGAGCGGCGACTCCATGAAATGGTCTATAATAGTGACAATGTCCTTTGAAATTATTGTTAGAAGTCCCTTTTATTTTTTATCAAATCACACCACAACAACCAATTGTTTACATCAGATTATTTCATTTAAAATCTTATAGCATGACATCAAAATTATAATATTTCCAAATGACATAAACACATGAATCATCAAATCAATCACATCAAAACATTAAAGCATCATAAAACATATACACAAGTCATATCATCAGAGAAAATGAATAGTAAAAATGAATTAGGGTTTTTCTCTATTTTCTTAATTTTATTCAAAACAATTAAAAACATTTTAAAATTTTGCTTTTCCATGTTTTTACCTCACATGTTCGATTTGGGTAAAAACACGGAGGGGGCACCATAGTAAGCTGTCGTACGATTCGACCTAGAATCGTTGCCTAAAAATGGGAATAATTTTTGCTTTCTCGTAGATCGAGAAGAACTCATCTTTAACGCATTTTCTTCAAAAAATTCACTATAGAGGGGGCAAAATGTAGCACCCTAAAATTAGTGCAGTAAACCTTAGTAAATAATTAAAATTACTTTAGTAATAATTCAAATTCAAATTTTAACCCCAAAACTACTCCAAAACCGTCTGCAACCCGTTTCCTCATTTTTCATGCCATTTTTAGAGTTTGTTTTGACCGTTGGATGATATCGTCATCGATTAGATGATATTGCCTCAGGTCGAATGAATTCGTTTGGAGCAGAACGTCCAAACGATTTCGTCCCAAAACTGATTTTTCAAAATTAGCTTCTGTTTCAACGGTCTCTCTAATCTAGGCAGAAGCGTGTCTACACCGTTAGAGACCTCCCCCATTGGAGATCTTCCAGATTAGGATGATCTCCAACCTCCTAACCTCCCTCCTAAGCCTATTTAAACCTTAGGACCCCCATTGACATCCCCCTGGCTGAATTTCCCTGTAATTCGATCTTTGTGTGCATTATAATACCTTGGATCATTATCTGCATTTGTGATTTTCAGATTTTCTTGTAGGAACTTTGTCCTTTTTTTCAGCCAAAGCAAGCTCAGATCGTCGTAGAAGATCCTGTAACAAATATCGGATGATCATGTCCCAATTCATTGGGGGCAATTACTGCCCAGAGTTTGCATTTTTCTCTTCTCGTCTCATTGTTTCATTTTGCATTTAGATCAGTTTATTGTTATTTTTTGCTATTCTGTATCTTGGAGTTCACCCATATAGCTAAAGTACATAATAAAATCATGATTAGCTATTAAAGCATGATAATCTACTTGCATTTCTATTTGGGATTATCTTATTAACATCATTTTGTCATTTCACATCATTTTCCTTTATCAGCATAGCTGCATTTTCTATATTCTATGTCCATTTCTCTAATTGCAGGTCTCTGACAAATTCGTTTGATGAATTCATCAAATCTCAGACGATCCTGTCAGATAGAATACGATCCTGTAAAATTCAAGACGATCTTGACTGCTTCAAAAATTAGAACCTCCATCAGACATCCGGAACCAGGTATGGATTTCTTCACTTAATTTATTCTCTGTGTTTTCTATTTAAATATGTTTTCTATCTTCATTTAAATCTACATTTTCATATAGAACAACTTAGATTCATTTGGACAAACCTAGGACTTGGATGATTAAAGCTAAAATTGAACACATTAAACTCATTCCCAACCTAGGCGTGGAAACTGCCACTAAACGTTTCCTGGTGAACCCCACCATCCGTCAAAAAATCACCTTAATACCCCTCCCCCAAGATACGAGACCTTCAAAGGTCCTCTTAGTTCGAGGTACCATCCCATCCTTCTCGCATCCCCCTTCCGGGCGTGGATCCTTTAGCCTGAAGGTAAGGGTGCGAAAAATTTGGAACGATACACTAAGACACTATTTTAATCTAAATATGTACCCAATGTGGTACACTAGCATGTACCAAATAATGTAATATATTCTAACACCCTCTTGTATTACGTTATTTGGTTATTGAAGGTTGCAGTATTCAATATGGATCTTCATCATGTAGGTGCTTTTCATCTTGATCAGGTTATTTCTCTTCTTGCTTGTCTTCACCATTGATGTTAGTCTTTATGCTTTCATATGCTATCACATTGTCATTTGATTCATGTAGAAGCATTTTATCTTTGCCTTTATCCTTCATATCACAAGTGTTCATCTTGACCTGGTTTCTTTTATTTGTCTTTAAATTTTTCTTTCATATAGGATAGTCAATTGTTAGATAGTCTTGTTGAACAAGGGACCTAATTACTTCTCTAGTCCACCTTTATTTCTACTGTTATTTGAATAACCTTCTTGTCTGTTCCTCATGATTCTATCCATTTTTAGTAGACTTTAAAAATAATATTTTGAAACAAACACTATAATTTTTATGTTAAAACCTTTTCCAAAAATTAGTAATATTCTTCCTTGTAATAACAAAAAATAGATGAATGTGATTCTTTTCCACAATATGTACAAGGATGGAAATTCCAACAATCAACTTTTCTATGTCCTCCTCTATTACAATAAGTGCAATTCAAATTTTCTTGTTTTGTTTTGAAAAACTTAATTTCATTTGTTTTCTTGATCATCTGATATAACCATTTGTGTATAGTTGAAGTAATTCTAACTTTTCTTCTTTCATAGATTTGTAGGAAATTCGCTTGTCCTACATGTTTTGCTATACTTTTAGAATGATTCTTGAGGTTATTATCAACATTATAATTATCATCAAATTATTCTACCATATTATTTGAAGATGTCTTTATAGTATCTACTCTTGTCAAACTATCAATATATGATTCCTCAAGAGTCCTTTTAAGCCATATTGGTTCTTCTCTTCTACTCACATTTTCATATTGTTATTATCTTTTTAATCAAGTATATCTCTAAGTCATGTTGATTCCTTGAATCCTCTATACTTAATAAGTTCTTCCATTCTTCTTTTAAAGTAATCTTCCTTGTAACTTGCTAGTCTTAAAGGTAAAATACAACTTTGATAAAATAATCATATCTCTAAACCTTTGAGGTTGACTACCTTATGTCTTCCTAGTTTTGAATATATTGTCTTTCTAGATAAAATATTTTCAACTTCTAAATCTTGAGTTGAAATTTGAGTATATGAGCAAATACTATTTTCAATTCTTCAAGTTTTGTAGTATACCTTGAACTTCCTAATGTTTGGATAATGATCAAACAATAGTTTTGACAAGGGTTTCAATTTCTCAAAACTTCTAGGTTGAATTCCTTTTATCTCCCAAATTTCAATAATATAATTTCTTCAATTCTAAATTTCCCAATCCTATGTTGGTGTTGAATTCCTTATAACTCCAAATTTAGAAATTTTATAAAAATATATTTGCAATTTTTGTGTTCCTAATTTGATGTAGGAAACTTTATTTCTCCAAACTTATCAAATTGCAAATGTTTCAAATTATTTTGTAAACTCAAATAATCAAATTACAAAACTTTAAATTTATTCCTTCAATTCTTCAAATCAATTTTCAAATAGTCATAAAACATTTCAAATAGCAGTAATCAAAATTATAATATTTCAAATATTACTTCAATATCTTATATCTCCAATAATCAAGTAGATAGAATAATTTTACTTTAACCTTAGAAAATAATAATTTCACCCAACCTTATAACTCCTATATTGGGCATATAATCAATTTTAAAATAAAGTAAATTACCTCCAATATTGAGATGCAAATTATCTTGGTCAAAAACACATTTGATATTCCCTTGAATGACACTCCTTCTTATCTACTACAAGTATGGAGCTCTTACTCCTTTCTGCCATACTCTGGCTTGCTTTAAAAAATTTCTCTCTTTCCTCTCTGACTAGTCAACTATATTCCCAAGATTTTTAAGATGCTTAAATTAAATTCAAATGCATTCTCTGTGTTGTACTCAAACTTATTTTTAGTCCATGCATTAATAGGCACTCCTAGACATTGCACCTTCCTCCAATGGTGATCGACGTTCTAAATTTCAAGTTCCAAATGGCATCGAGTGTCTTTTTTGTACTTCAATAGTTGTGTATGCATTTAATGACTCATTTAGAAATGATTCATCTTCCTACAATGGCTTATGGTATTTCTCCTTCCATGTACCAAGTGATATGAATAGTCTTACAATGTTCAACCAACCTTACAAATGATAATTACAATGCTTTATGCTCTTGATAACATTCTATTCTTCTTTGGTTGTGTTCTTCTTCCTCTCTCAACACTTGGCTGCTTGTGTAATTTATTTTACCTTACCAATAAAATAATCCAATGTTGTCTCCTCTGCATTGAATATTATAGATGCCAACTCTTTGCTTCTCCTTAAGGCAGTTGTAAGACCTAAACATTTGATTTTTTTCCTATACCTTTTTTATGTTTGAATGGTGTCTCTTATGTTGCTCACATTTTAAAACTTACAAGTGATGATTCTACTTCTCTTATGGTGACTCTCTACTCTTCGATGGTTCTTACTCCTCCTCCTAGGCTTGGTGGCTCCACCTTTCAATGATGGCTCTCTAAAAATAGCACTTTGTGGGTTCCTCTAAGGTGGATCTTCATGGTGGCTCAACTTCAAACTGGTGGCTCTCCACGATGGCTTAACTTCAAATTAGGTGCTCTCCTTCTCTTCTTAGTGATTCCTCCACTTGCTTGGTGGCTTCTCCTTCCATATTTGATGGTTGTTACTCCTTTCTTTAGCTACCACTCTTGAACCTACAACACTTCTCCTTAACTTAGCTTGATGTTGTTCAACTTCTCCACTATGTGAGCTGATTCATTGAATTTATTTAATATTGCTTTTACAAGTGCTTATGCTCCTCCTTTGGCACTCATTTTTTTACTTTTAGTTCTAAAATTTGTGTGGGTTTTTAAGATGTTATTCTTCCTTCAAGAGCTCAAACTTAAACTCCTTCAAAACCTATAAAATTTGCATAATATTTGAGTACTCCTTTGTAGCCTCTTTACTTTCTAACTCTATCTTCGATAGTACTTACAAAAATAACATTTATATTATACTTTTAAAACACTATTTTCTTTCTCTTATTACACCTTTATATTGGAAACACTCTATCTCAACTTCCTTTTTGAAAGCTTTTAAACTTGAATATGTAGCTATTAAAAATAGTTTCTATTATGACTTAAGAAAGCACTTTTATAGATACCTTTTTGCTTGCCAAGTTTACTTCCCCAAAATTGTGAAATTGTAGCTCCTTTTATCTTCTTCTAATGCTGCCCAAATTTATAGCTTCAATCTCTAAAATTGTTGCTCACAAGATCTAATTTCTTTGCTGTCCAAAAATCTTTTCTAACTCTTCCAATTTGCTGCCTTCTTTTGTTGTCAAGCCTTTCTTCAATTGGATATCCAAGACTTTGTAATTTGTTGCCTTATTTTGTTGTCAAGCCTTTCTTCAATTGGATATCCAAGACTTTGTAATTTTCAGCTTCAATTACTACCAAAACTCTCTTTGCTTTGCTGTCCAAAGCTCTCCCAAAACTTCTCCAAAATTTCTCTAAATTGCAACCTTCTTTTGCTATCAATTATTCCTTTAATTTGTTGTTCAAGGGCACTTCAAAATTTACCCAAATATTCTTCAATTTGCAACACTATGTCACCTTCAACTTGTTGTCCTATGACTCTTCAATTTCTGCTTCAAAAATCAATAATCTTCTTCTCCATAAATCAGCCTTCAAATTTGCATGGCTATCCTCAAATTTCTAAAAATTATGGCCTCTTCAATTCTTATTTTTCCTTCAATCTTCTTATCAAATTCTAACTTCAAATCTAATCTCTTTCACTATTCTCTCACTCAATAATCTTAAGGTCTTGAGGTCTTCAAAAATATTCTCAAAATTTGGTAAACTTCTTGCCAAATCCTTCTTCCTTTTTGGCTTGTTTTCTGATGGTGACAATTTTCCCATATTCTTATTTTTAGGAGATTATCCTGCTTGCAATCTTCTGACATGGACTTTCTTCAAATATCCTCCAATGGCCACTTCTTCAACTTTGCAATGAGGCTTTCTCTAGCCTTCTTCTTCTTCAAATTCTCTCGAGACCTCTTCCTTGGGTCTTCTAATTCAGCAGCTTCCTAAATTCTTCTTCTCAAAAAATTTAATGATACCTTTCCTTTGGACTCTTCAACTTACAGCTATGGAAATTCTACAACGATATCTCTTTGTTGGATCTCCAAATTCTACTGCTTCTCAAATCTTCAATAGGACATTTTTCTTAGTCATCCTCTATCTTCAATCTTCAACTTTGCAATAGGAACATATTATCTTAGGTCACCTCCTTCTTCAATATGCAGTCTTCAATATTCAATGGGACCTCTTTCTTAGACCTCCTTAATCTGCAATATCTACTCTTTTGCTACAACTCAAAACTAATTCTTGCATGAGGAAAGCACATAGACTTTTAGGGCAACTGAAGGTGAAATTCTTAACTATCTATTATAGGAAGCTTCTCAACTTCTGAGAATTAATTTTTTGTAACAAAAAACTTAGACAATAGCAACCAAATACATTCAAATTTCTAGTATTCTTAAATCAATAAAATTCACTAGTTATTTTCAAAACTAGTGGAAAAAAAATCTATGTTGAGTCCTAGTCTTCATGATTTTTCATTCAATCCTATGGAAAGACTCTGGCCAAATAGCAATCTGGAATATTCTTTTATCTATCAAAATTATCAATAGGATCTCCTTCTTGGGTCTCTTAATCTCATCAATGTCAAGGTCTATCTTCAAGACCTATAAATTTCCTTCTATTTTGAATTTGCTCTTGGAATAGGTAAATCTTAAAAATTCACTGGTTTTACTTCAACACAATGAAAAATACTATGTTACCTAGTTTTATTTTCTAGATCTAATTTCTTCAACTTCACTGATTTCTCCTTAACCAGTGGAAATATCCTTTGCAACTTTAAAACCTATGCAAGAAAAAATCTTGTTGTAGCTCTAATACCATTATTAGCTTTTGAAGCTTAATACTTAAGATAAAATAACCACAAGATCTAAAATAAAGTTGCAATATAAAATATAATATAATGGAAATATTCTAAACATATAAAACTCATAAATAACTTCTACAATAACTCATTGAATTGCCATTAACAAATGCTCACAAAAATTTACCATTAAAAAATGCTCACAAAAATTGTATCTCCATTGAATAAATATCTCAAATACACAATACTTCCACACACTCATTCTACAATGTATATATCTTATACACACATTGACATATATAATGGAATGTGACTCTTCATATGGATAACTCTTGGCCTTCACTCTTCTTGAGACTTTTCACTATTCTACTCTATGAACTCATGTGCACATGGACTATTATGCATATTTACATTACCAAAAACTTTTCACACTTGTGCATTTATTACATTGCATAAATTAAATATTCCCACTCTAATCTAAGACACTCTCCTAATCTAAATATGTATCCAAGGTGGTATATTAGCATGTACCAAATAATGTAATATATTTTAACAATCATAATATACTAGCCAAGGGAGATAACCCCCAAGGTTCATACATCAATTTACTCAAGGGGTCATTAACCTTCCCCTAGTAGGACTAACAATTTGTTTATGTTCTTGTTATCTTGGTTTAATGTGATATATGAAAAATAAACAAGATTAGATGATCTTAATTAAAGTGTGATTAATTTTATCTTAATTTATGTTAATATCCTAAGTCAAATAGGGTTTTGGACCCATGTGGTATTTCACATTGGGTTTACCAAATATGTGGGAATGCCAGAAGGTGCAAGGGTATACTGGCTCTTGATGTATTTCCTCAAGGTATGCCCACACTCAGGTAAGAAAGCCCTACTGCTAACTCATTTTTGGGTTGAATTTCATGTTGTCTATATTTGGCAAAAATATTTTGGGTTCACCAAGGGCTTATAGATTTCCCTAATCTAGTTTTGATGTGTACAATTTAGCAAACACTTAGGTTTTGTTCTATCCTAGGGATTGATGCACAAGATATTGATGTAATACAATATGAGATCAAAATGCAAAATACAAAGTGCTAACCTATATGAGATTTTTCTTTATTTTGATTACTATCTAAGATAAAAGCCATGAGAAATAAAATTTTCTTTTCTTTATGTTAAAATGATAGAACTAGATTATCAAAGAGTAAGGACAAAGTTAGGGAATGCTAGGAATGGCAAAATGATACATGGAGAAAGGTTGAATAGATTATATGTTGGGGTAGTAATATGACCTAAGGCCATGCAAAAAGATAATTAATACACCACTTGAAATATTCATAAGTGGTATATTCACTTTTGTGACAGGAAGGTGACAATAAAGGCTTAAAATCATGAACCAACAATTTTGACTACCTAGAGCAAATATGTCACCTGACTTAGATATAGGAAGATATTTTGCTATTAATGATATTAAGTCATATGTTAGGCTGATAGAGGTTTTAGATACCTACAATGGATACTCTAGAAATCCAAGGAGTAATTTCCTATTTTGTTGACCTTCTAAGATGCTTATAAAATCTAAAAGAAATGATTAACAACGTAAGGTTAGATTGAAAAAGTAAAATATAAATAAATGCATATAAAGAGTTGAATCACAAAAATGTCAATAATAAGAAAAACACTCAAATCAAATGAGACAAGAATGCTATTACCAAAAATGGCACAAGGTGCTCTTTTGATTGAAGATGACTTTGTGAAGGAAATTTGACAACACTTCAATGCAAAAATATGATCTTAAATTACTATAGATATTTGATACCTAGGAGAGCAATGATAAAGACCACCCCAAGGGGCCAAATTATAAAATTAGCTCTCTTGGGGGTTTCCCAAAGGGGAGATGCAAGGTGGCCTATTAGGTGGGTTGATTAGGATATGATTGGGCTAATAGGGGCTGCAAAATTAGTTACCCCTTAATTGGGGCTGATTTGGGTTGGTGGAGGAAGGTGGAGGGAAGTTAGCCACCTTTCCCTTTGTTTGCTAGTTGTTTATGATGGTAGGGATGACGAGCAATGTCAATATTACCCTGATTAACTACTGCAAGTAGGGCCATAATGTGATTTGCATGCTAGATGTAAATATGTCAACCATATGAATACACCACCAATGAATTCACATAGTTTTTGAATTTATTGGTTTTGACTATTATAGATAAGGTTCAACAAGGGGGTTCAAAATTTATACTAAGTGTGAATATGTCAACTTTAAAAATGAATTCGCTTGCTGGTGAATTTGCACCAATGTGGAGAATTTGCTCTTGATGGGGTTTGGCTATAAATTATGAGATTCGATCAGTTTTCATGGTTTGCTTGACCATTTTATATTTTTGTAGAAATGTTATAAGTTATATGGTCTAATTTTAGGTATCATCAACTTAAAATGTTGTACCTAGAGCAAAAATAATCATATTGTCCATGGTTTGTAATGTATTTGGTTGCTCATTTGATCTTTGACTATATTTTTTGGTCTTTTATAGTGAGATGTTATTAAATATTTGATATTTGAATTATGCAAATGATGTCTTCATCAATGTTGAAATTCTAATTTGTGGCCCATTAACTAAGCTTTGGCACCCACTTTCCCATGGGCATGACCAGGAGCATGAATTCATCCAGACATCACCTATTAGAGTGATGTTTATGGAATGCATTGTGTTCATGAAGTACATGCAACTTTTCTTGTTTAAAAAACATGTTGGCTTTGTTATTGCTTATCATCTGAGCCTTATTCATGATTATTATCCTTTGCAATGGAGGCTCTTAGAGATGACTGTTTTAAATAGATAGTCAAAACTTCAATGAAAGTTTCCAACACCACCTTGCTTCAGCTACAAAATGAGTGCTTACATTAGCGTTTTTCCTTTTTAGGCTAATTAAAACTTCCTTATGCAATCCCATGAACACCTTGTATGAGTCACGAATATCATGCTTACATTAACACTTTTTTTTAGCTTGATTGAAAAAACTCATGAATTCCCAATCTAAAGTTTGAGTTTTTTATCCATGTCACAAATGCTTGAGAAACGTACTTGCTTGGCCAAACGTTGATGTCTTATGTATGTAGTTGAACTGTATGACCTTTGACATATATGCTTGACTTGTCACCATAGTGAAGACATTTAGGAGAATTTTAATATGATATTTATTTGTTTAATTTCTATCTAGAGAATTTTCCAACTTGAATGTACACATCAAGCATTTAAATTCTTTCAATCAGTAACTTTGAGTAGTCATAAATATGCTCCTCTATCAAATCATCTAACAAGTTGCTTATATGAACCAAGATAGGCATATAATATTATCTAATCTATATCATGATCACTTTGTGCCCAATATGTTGTATTGTATAAATTCAATAGGATTACATAGATCCTAGTTCATAGGTATCTCTCTTGACCCATCAAGGATTTGTTTTTGTAATCTATAGATTAATAACAGAGTGCTTGTAATAAATATTAGCTTTGTTATTGATGAGCTTGTATCAACCTAGTATTTGACAATATTTATATTCTAAGACCTTTTCTTAGAGGTTTTACCTTGTTGGTCTTTGGCAAGGTTCTATACCTTAAGATCTTTTTTATAGAGTGTCTATTTATCTTCTCTAGGTCAAAGCAAGAGGATCAAAAGGAGAGTTGGATCTTCCTTGCATCTACTTTAATATCACCGATACTACTAATATTTATATGCTTGGATGGTTTACATTATGAAATGAAGGATATATAAATACAATGGATACCCACTTTTGTCATAACAAACCTTAACTAATACTCCAACTACCCTTGACCTTTAGTGGACCTTATATACCATGTGTTGAGTGGTTTACTCAACTTACATTGAAATTATATATGATATAATAGTTCTTAATATCTCCTAGCTACAATGTCACATGTCTTGATTGGATGAGGGCATGTCCCTTCTCCTTGAATAAGGACATCCATAGTTTTGGTTGGGAGGGCACCAACCCAAAGTAGTAAAGGTAGGCCAAATTCAAAAATTTGAATTCAAATTTTGCATGTGCAATTTTTTGAATCAATAAATATTTTGATCTCTACTCTTATGCTTTGTAAGAATTCATATTGATGTTCTAAAGAGTTTGAGAAAAGTAGGATATATTTTCTCCAATGCTTTTGAAAAGGCAAATAAAAAGAAGTACATTAAAAAAATATTTTCATGTCTTATGCAAAGATAGCTTATGAGATGTTGAGAAAGAAATTGTCCTATAGTTAGAAGAAAAAATAGAGGCTCCAAAAAACACTTTTGCATAACCAAATAGGGAAACTCCATACCTACTTTGATACCAGGTCAAATTGAATAGAAGCAATCTGTCTAATCAAATCTTATATAGAAATTGTAAAAGGATGAAATAAGGGAAATAGGCAAAGATTTGAGGGCACCTATTAGAACCATAAATAATCATTGTATTATCTATAGATAAGATTCACAACACTCTGGTGATTAAATGAGTTATGGGGGATATTTATACCAATACCAAAACCCCAAATACATAAATTAACTTAACCTAATCCAACATAACAAGAGGGATTAAGGTTAACTACAAGTTATAAAGAGGGTTTAACCATGGATTATAGGGATAATATAATAAAATATTAAAATAAATTTAACACATTGCAAATTGAATGCCCTTAGCCCTATAGAATATTACATCATACAATAACGACCTTATCCATGAATTAGATTACACTTTCAATAATATTTTCTATCAAAAAATAAGACTTATTTAGTGGGAGAGCATGAAATCTAGATGATATTATCATTTTTCATGTGCATCATGTTTCATATGGCCTTTTAGGTGATAAAAATTGGAGGTACATTTATTCATAGTAAGGCTATAGCCTATCTCTTTTCATCATATCTATTGGCATGTATGTGTATTAGTTATGAGTACTCCCACTCTCACGGTAGTAAAAAATTCTCTTTCCTTGATCTTCAAAGCCTAATGACTATCCAAGGGACGTCAAGGTTCATATTCTATTAATGTAGCACCTCCCTCCTAGAATCCTTTGAGGAAAACCTTATGTCCTCATTCTCAATCCTATAATATAGAGTTTGTACTATTTTCTCCACCCCTCCTTCTTGGATTGTTTTGATTATGAGGGTATAGCGGTTTATTTTCCTATATATTGTGAAGAATCTAGGTTTTCTCTCTCTCAAAGGTAATGGGGTTTTTGGGATAGATGGTAGAATTATTCATCCTCTAAATCTATCTCCACAAATTCCTTGAAGGGTCTATTATTCAACTTAGTTGGATCCATTCTATGAGGAAGATGTAGAAAGTTCTCAAAAAATATAAGTTTGTTTTCTTACAATCTATCAAAGTTTTGATGAATGAAATAATTTTTATATGATTTTCCTCCATGTTCTAACTCGGTGAATCATCGGTGTTATCTAAAAGTTATCAAAATTTTGGCCCTCCTATATTGGTCAACTAATGATATTAGTGATTCGATGGAATGGTCTAGAGTACCACTAGATTATTATTTTTTAGTGGTTTGGTGGACAAGGTCAATGATTCGAGGGTTCAAGACTTAGTAATTTTTTAAATTTTAACATAATTATCTTCTTTAAGCACAACTTGGATGTTGATAAATCGTTGGAATTAGAAGATGGGTTTTAAGGGTTTTCTTTTGAAACTAGAAGAGGAAAAATACCTAGTTTGTTTTGACTATATAGGAATGAAGAGAAAGGAAAATTGTAGGAGAGAAAGCATCTTACTACATTTTTTAGAGGATGTTATTATGATTAGTTTGAGACATAGAAATGAAGCTATTGGTAGGATAATTGGAATGTGTTATAAACTTGATAGTCTTTGAAGTAATGCACGAGTCTTCCCCATAGTAGTCATTGACATAATTGAAAAAATGATTATGGTTCAAGTTGTTGTGGCTCTCATGAGGGTAGAAGCAAGAGGGTAGTTAGGAATTTATCAATGTGAGCTAGGGCTTGGCCAAATTTCAATGGATCTAAGATCTTTTATGTGATAAACATGTTTGGAAAATTATGCAAAAAGGAGTGCTCTTCATGCATGGGAAATGAATTAATTGCATATGCTCTAGGTATAAGTCACAAAAGGGCACTCAAAATATTTTTTGCTGTAAAATAAAGTGAAATAACTACCTCCCCTTCCTTCTATTTATAACCCCCTCAGTGAATAACACTATGGATGCAAAATAAATTCACTTATCATGAATATAATTCCCTTGGCATGTGAATTCTCTAATGGACCAACAAATTTTAGATGAAATTAGTATAACATCATTATATCCTTTTATGTTTTATCTTTTAGAGTTAATGGATTGGTGGAATTTCAAATGACATCATCATGACCTCAACATTCATTTAAATCATTCTTTCTTTTAAGGAATGGCATATCACCACTTACTCATTTTGATGTCATCACACACCTTCCCTACTTGTTGTATCAACAAATGATAATTATGTCAAGGTGATATCACCTATTTTATTCTCTCTCTTTTTTTGGTAGGTAAAGTTGATAAAATGTGGGGTTTAAAAGGGCCCAAAACCCAAGTACATAAACTGGTAGCTAAATTAATAGCATAATATGACACAATCCTACATATTGGCCAATAACAACTTGAATAAAAAGGTCTAAACAATAGCAAAGAAGGTTGGATGGATGTCTAACATAAAAAAAAAATGCAATCCAAGCAATACCCACGTAGGGATTGCTTAAGAGAATTAACTATCTGAAAAACCTATAAAGGAGCTATAAAAAAAACCCACGTAGGGAAAGCTCACAAAAGATCCATAAAAACTATAATAGATACTATGGTCCAAGGCATCGGTAGCAACTCATGATCAACAAAAACATCGTTCCATGAATGATTTTGGAAATCCTGGAGCTCAAGTTCCCAATTATGAAGATCTCTTCACACTGCTCGCCCTTTCACTTGTATTTTTTTCACCTCATCCATTAGCTTAACAATAACTCTAAAATAGAGGTTACATGCAACAACATAATCATTATTCCACAAAATGACAAATGCTTCAATGATATCTTGCTCAAACCCTTTGTACTTGCTTCGAAATAGAATGAGACCATGAACTTCCAAAAATGTGTGATACAGGGGATCAAGTTGAAGGGTATATGGCTCAAGCAGGGCCATATTAGCAAGACTAAGAAGAAAGGAAGACCACCAAAGCTTCTTACTACCTAGGACACACAATGGTGAACAAAACCAGATGATAATGGACTGACACAGATCAAGGATGTAAATATAGAAATTTTTGGTACAATAGATGCCCTTTTTGGAAGTTGAGTTGGTATGATTAGTAGACCACATAATAATTCTCCATAAGGAACCAACATCGAAAAAAATAGACATGGAACAGGACAGAATTTGCACATGATAGGGTTGGGAGTGCCAAATTATTGAAATAATGAATCTCAAAATTCACAAGACATAAAATTAAGTATCTCAAGACTTGACGTATATTGATATTGTTTGATAACATCCAATTGTGTAGCCTAGACCTACTTAGGGACTTGACATGCTTGGAGAAGACAACATGAGGTAAATCCACTGACAAGGCCTATCTTGGGATATTGCATACTTCATGAAAGGGAAACAGGAGAACCAAATGCCAGCACTGATAGCAAGGCAGAGAGTGACACTAATGAAAAAGCTTTCACCATAAGAATTGGAACTAAAGAAACACATCATGTTGAAAAGTGTAGAGTCAACATTGGAGAAGATGACCCGCCAAAACCTGTGACCAAAAATTTCAAACCAAATAATTATTAGTAGCATTTAAAACTTCTTTGGGAAAGCTTTCTTTCCAAATGGATAGAGATTTATGGGTAACTCCCCAATTGGCAAGAATATTTGTAGGTCTATTAGCTTCACAGTACACATGATTGATAGAGATATCATTAAAATTTTGGGATAGTTTCTTAGCTTCTTAAACAATAGTTAAACGTTGAAGAATCACATCGTTTATCCAATAGATTAATACTCTAGAAAGGGTCAGGGTTTGTGCTTTACCATATTAATTTAACTTCGACGAATCATCGAAAGCTAATAAATTATCAAATTTATTATGAGAAAAAATCATAGTAAAAATATTGTTGATGTAGGGATGACATCATCTCAAACTCTGGTGATTTTTTGGGCATGTCTTATAAATTGGTCGACTTTTCCCTAAGATTTATTTTGCAATTTTTTAACAAATTTTTTATTTCTCTCAACTTCTTAGGCTAATATATATTAGAAAAGGAAGTAATAAGAGTGGATCTAAGTGTCTCTTTTGAGATTTTCATTTAGTATGAAGGGATTTTCTTGTAAGTGTAAACACCAAATTTGGAACACATCATTAAATATTCACAATTTTTCAACATCTACTTCATCTAGTTAAATATTAACCAAATTGAGCATCTAAAGACTAAACTTAGGGCATTTAATGCCCCAAAGCCAAAGCATTATACTTTAGGCATAGCAACAACAATGCTACTAACATGTTGGTAGTGATTTTACCAAATCTTCAAATTTTATCTTTTTCTCATCTAATTGGCTTGTCAATGGTCATTTTGTATAAAATCATTAAGAACATTAGTGACAATTGCACTCTTGAATCTAGATTTATTGCTTGGTCATGAATCAAAATAAAATAGGTAGTCATCTGATGTGAATTTCCCATCAATTTGTAAACTTGCTTTGTGAGTCTTATCTAATATTCATCTAGCACCAATAACTATACCTAACAGGAAATCATGCAACTTGTAACTGCCAATCCAACCAACTAAACTCCCAATCAAATTTGGTTAACTACCAAACTTATCTTTATCCTACCAATTGAGATTCTAATTATTCATGCAATTTTCAACTCTTACCCCATATTTTCTAATGCATATCTTTCTTCTAATAGGTCCTCTAAGGGAGCCATGGCTTCTATAAAGCTAACACCTTGGAAAATATTGAAAGAGAATCATTCAAGCTAGAGAAAATCTACCAAAATAACTCATGAATTTTATTTCCATCTTGGAAAAACTTTGTCAAAATGTGGACTTATATTGCATGTTAAAGTTTTGCACATCTAAATCTCAAATTGGTAGGAACAAGATGTTTGCCTTTGATGATCTGCATGTAAGGTGGAGCTTTTGGTAATCCATTCTACAATTGTATTAGTATAGGGTATTTAGGTATATTCTCTTTCAAATTAGCAAGGCTTTGGCCCTCGAAACCCATTTTCATACTTTTGCATGTCTCGTGATGTTTTTGCATTTTAGTTTACATGTCAATTTAGCATTTTATACTCTTTTTTTGTAGATAGTAAAAACACTATCCACATTTGGAATTCATTAGTGCTATTACAAGATTGTGGTATTTTTGTATTTTGTGTTATAGACATTACATTTTTATATTTTGTATTTTATGTCTTGAAGTGAATAGGGGTTTGATGCCAACTAAGGAAGTAAAAACCTTCCACTGACTTAGACAGTCCCCTCTACATCTGATTCACTTATATTCTAACTATTTTGTAGGTATTTATGGGAGTAGAAAGGCGTAATTAAAAGCACCACTACTAGATAGAAGAATCAACAATGCTTCTGTAACAAGTGGCACTACTTTTTGGACTAAAATTAGATCTTTTCATTCCATATTTGTCCTTTTGAGCTTAAATTTAATTCTCTTTGTTGTCTTTTCTATTTGTCATTTTCCATTTCTATTTTTTGTTCATTAAAAAAAAGGTGGTTATATTATATGAGGGGGATGTCTTTAAGCATTTGTCATTCATTTTGAACTAACATCTAGATTAGATATTGCATAATCACTTAAAATAAAATTGTATATAGATTAGGATTATGTTTAATGTTTATTTCTTGCATTCTTACCTAAGAAAAATGAATGCATTTGTTTCATTATTTGAAAAAAACATGTAGACTTATATTTGTTTGTTGAATCTTGCATGGTTGTATTTGTAATTAAACAAATCTTGAGTTTCATATTACAGTAGAAGCAATCAAAGGGATATATTAGGAAAATGTAGGTGTTTTCAAAGCCAAAATATTAAACTTAGACTTTCTAAGAAAACTTTCCCTACCCTCAGGTGGGATGCCATGAACATAACATTGAGCAAATTCAAGGAATCTAGCATACCTATCCCCATATATTGGTCCATTTTTCCATTCTATATTTTGGTAAACCAATGTGAACACCATAACAAGTCCTAATATTTCCCTTTGACCGAGATAGCCTTAATTAAACTTAAAATATTTTAAAATTTAGTCAATACAACTATAATATTGATTATTTAGTTAAATCATATTAAGAATAGATCATAGGAACATGACCAATTGCTAGTCCCACTAGGGATCTTCTTGATTCTATGAGTAGCTACAATATAGACTTCTAGTTTATATTGGGTATATAGTGAGCCTAGGTTAGTAAAATCCAACATACAGTCTCATGTGTAATTACACGTAGTAGGGAGTATATCATAGTGGGGTATTTGGAGTCATAAGGATGAAAATTATTACTGCTCATATGCTATCTCAACAACATATCTAGATAATCACTTCCACATACTATTGGGCTTCCATGTATTGGAGTTCTCTTATATACTAATGGTTATATAGATAGGAGTCAAGTATATTGGAACCTTCATTATATGGGAAGGTCCTTGAGATAGATCGATCAAATTACTTATTTAAATGGAAGGTAATATAAGGAAATAAAAAATTCTTCTTCTTCTTTTAAACAACTCAATAAACAATTAAAATTTTTAATAATTCCCTTTTATCTTCTAATGCCAAACCCATGTATGAGAGACATTACCTAACTTTTGATGTTTCTCACCATTTGACCAATGTTCTTGACCCTCTAATGGAGGGCCAAGATGAAAACTTTAGCCTTAAAAACCCTACCTTTGACCAAGAAAAGAAAATCTTGTCACCTTGAAGTTTCTTAAACCCAACCCATAAAGAGGGTGAAAGACTAGTCTTCAAATTCGCATCCACATGGCTCACTTCTTGCAAAAGTATGAAGAAGTTATAAATGCTTTCTTAAAATAGACTAGTGAAGGCTAAGGATACACCATAGAGTATGATTTGTTATTATACAACCCCTAATAACCTAGATCTAATCCTTTATGTCCATTAATGTAAATTGTAATGCATAAAGTTATCATCTTGTTCATTCAGTCTCACTTTCCAACACAACACCAATAAACACTTAGAAACTACTTATTCCACCTCCATTCATACATCATTAATATTTTACTACCATTGAAGAATTTTTGCAAGGTAGTGTTGCCAATTTTTTCACACAATTGCTAATTTTTAGTTTGTATACAATTTGAAATCATCTATTGTAAAACTTCTCTTTTTATATAAAAAAATGGTTAAAGTGTTGTTATACTACCATGCTTGCACCGACTGTCTCTTCTAAAAATTGTACGCTATGCATTATGTGGTTCCCTATATTTTTTGTACTTTTTCTATGTTGTACTTTTCCTGATATGTTGCATGTAAAATTGTGAATGTTTTAGCATGGGCAATCTTCTGATAAATTCTTCTTTGCTTCTTAAAAGGTATTTTATCCTCATGTGACTATAATTCCTAGTTTTTAGATTTGGGTTAGTTTTCCTATTTAAAAGTAGCTCCTGCAGTGAAGGTTAAGGGCTAAGAAGGAATGAAAGTTGGCAAAATGGCTAAGTAGGGGAATCAATGTGATCAAAGGGTAAGAGTGCTCCATCAGTAGAGTTCTCCTCCTGGAAGAATTAAAAAAGAGCATGCTTTGCAAAAAGTGTAAAGGAAAATCAACTTGGGGTCAGAAGGTAAAAGCGCTCCACAAGGGAGCGCTTTAGTGGAAAGCGCTCCACAAGGGAGAGCTTCTTCAAAAGCAAAGGATAAATCAAGTAATAAGGGGCCCATTCAGCATATGTTGGTTACACCACTCCCAGGCTACACTCTAGACTGTCTATTTGTAGATCATTACCAAAAATTTCTAAATTTGAAGCCAAGTTACCTGTAATACCGGATTGATTGTTTTAAGTCATTATCGGAACCTTCTGTTTTCAATACTAAGTTATTGGTATGGCTAAAAATTGACTGTTTCCTGCTATCACAAGAATTGAATCTTCCCATCATGAGAGTGGTTAGGTATTAATTTTTTAAGCGATAAATTTCTTCTATCTAAACCAACTTCTTTTTTGTAACTAGGATGGATAACTTTTGCTAGAAAATCAGCTTTGTACTTGGAATTTGCTTTCAAAATAAATGCTTTCAGCTCCAGTTTGAGTTCTCTATCTCTGTGTATGACTTCTATGTTGTAATTTATATTAAATTAGATCCTTTATTATATAGTTTAATTTTATTTTTTTAATTTCACTATTAATAGAGGACTAGTCCCTAGAATACTTACTGGAGTTTACATAGTTTTGAGGATTTTATACTGGTTTCTAATAAAATTCTATTATTTTTATTGATTTTGGTTTAAGTACTTAGACTATCTATCATGCTTCTAGTCCATCACCCCAAATTTTTGGATTTCAGCCATTTCCCCTTCCTTTTCATAATTTCCCATCTCTTTCAATATCTTCCTAACCCTTATCTCCAACCCCCCATTTTTATTTTTGGAACTAGCCCTACTGGATATTTCCATGGAGGACATTCCTTTCCTTCAAGAATTCAATGCTTGGTAGCATGCCTAGGGCACTATAGACTTAGAAAACCTATATCTAGGCTGATTCGATTGCCAACAGTTTCTAGCACACCCGATGGGACGCAAAAATTCCACGTTATAAAAATATTAAGAAGTGATGTTCATATTATTACTATAAAATCTAAACATCGGGTGGATATTTTGAACTCAGATACCTCCAAATATCGTAGACTAGTATAAAAACTCACACCTTCCTACGTACGAGGTGGAGAGCTAGAACACAAAAGAAGAAGCCAAGTTCTAATATCTTGACATTGACACTTTAGGAGAACATCCTAGGGTTGTCAGGTCAAATATTTTGCTTGTTGGGACATCATCACAAGAATTTATTCTTGATTCACATAATCCAACTCCTGATAGCACAGTGACTAGCTTGCCTACAAATCCACCAAATTCCTTGAATCATCAGTATACTCCAGCTCCATCGAATGTTCAATCAGGTGCTTTGAGTGTTTATATTGTTTTGGCTCAGGAAGTTCTACCAACTCCACCACTTCATACCAATACACCTCCCCACATGGCACAACCAGATCTACCTATACAATTCATAGTCTAGAATCAAATGGGACCACTTGCCTTGTAGGCTCAACACACAGTACCGTCTGCAACTTTGAAGGCTCTACCTACTTACGATGGCACGAGAATGACAGTGCAATAGCACATCCAAGATGTCGTAGGACTAGAAACCATCCATAAAATCACAAATTAATATGTCATGGTGAAGCTACTAGTTTTTTTTATAGAGGTCAGCTTATTTACTCGTATTAGTCCCTTCCACCTGGTACCATTACTTCATGGGATCAACTGGCTGGATAGCTGATAAGGGGATTCAATGAATAGGAGGACCCCTTATATTTGTTGCACCAGTTCACCACTATTTAAAGGTATCCTCAGGAAGAGATAGTTGACTTCAATGTTAGGTTCACTAGAACCTGGCCAAGAGTTATCGATGGCCTTCAGCCCACACCTAAGTAGGTAGCATTCTATCACTTGAGGGATTTCCACTCAGATATCAGCATGAGCATTTGATATGCTAATATTAATACATTCCCTACACTTTAAAATCAGACCTAGAAGGCAAAGGCTGACCTGATAGCTATCAATAAGTTACCTCCCAAGGTGACAACCCTAATTTATCTAGATTTCCTATAAAATATGCACCCGAGCAAGTCCGCTTCACCTACATCTTAGACGTATTCCAACCAACCATGGAATCCATCCTCTTAGTATCAAACGGTGACCACTTTGTAATTCCAAATGCCTATGCCACAGTATCAAGTACCCACCATTCCCCAACTACCAATCCCTATCCAGTATCCGGAATTACCTACACCACTAACCCTATTGCCATTATTTGCGAGTCAAGCAACTACCAATTAGGTAGCTATGAATGAGACCCAGGAAAAAGAGCTGCAAGAGGTGAAGGTATACATGAAGACTATGGTGAATTAGATGACCGTCATGAGGAGGAGACTATATGACCAAGGATTTTAGTAGAGGAGATTCACTCCTCCCCCAATCACAAAAGATCAAGCATCATCTGCCCACTAACATCCTGAAAGAATTTTAGTTGTGATGAGCAATAGAGAGATCGATGCTTTAGACCCATAATATTGGTGTACTACATGAAATGATCTACATAGTGAAGAAACCTGCATGGTGTACCTCAATTATGTTTAGACGCTGTACAATGGTGCTTATGAGCAAGTCAACATAATCTAAGAAGTTGATCATAATTTTATCATGTCCTCTAATGAGCAAGTCTCGGTCATCACCAAAACTAGTAAGAAAGCTATTGAGGTAGACCCAGCTTAGATGGAGCCATTGAAGGTGCCAGCACCACCCAAGTTGTGGAGCCAAAAGGCACATCCTCCAGCAAAATATTACAATCCAATGACAACCTCAGAGCCACCTAAATTATTGAAGGACTACCTACCCCCTCATGCTAGAAATGAAAAGGTCCTCCAACCCAGAGTGCCATCTTCTCAACCATAGACAACCATGCAAGACAAGGCTAGAGAAAAACTTAAATATCCCTCACTAACCAAGCATAATTAGGTTGATGCCACACAATAGTATCAAAAGATGTATGAGCCTGCAAAGGGAGTAGGAGAATCGAGCACTTCGATGTACAACATCATAAAAGAAATGAAAATGTTTATGGCTAAGGTAAGTCTCTACGATGCTCTCCAACTCTTGGGTCAAGTTGACATTTTGCAATAATATCTCAAATACTCTAAGGATAAAGGGAGTATGCCTATGCATATAATGTTTGCATCTTTGCTAATGACCTCAGCCATAGGTAAGAACCATCCCCTTCCATTCTACCTCTCCCTTCAGATGGAAGGGTGGGTCATGCATAATTGCATGATCAAC
Source organism: Wollemia nobilis (assembly GCA_028583015.1). Taxonomy (NCBI): domain Eukaryota; kingdom Viridiplantae; phylum Streptophyta; class Pinopsida; order Araucariales; family Araucariaceae; genus Wollemia; species Wollemia nobilis. The sequence goes on from JAQPPZ010001195.1 coordinate 24,517,594, forward strand.
TTAGGTTTTGTGAAATCATGGGCATGGAGTACACCCAAAGTATCCTTGGAGTGTTGCAGCTAGACATAACTCCTGTAAAGATGGTAGGAGGTATCAAAGATGTTTCCATCCAACTCCACTAGATGCCACAAGTTACCAATATCCAAGAGATCATGGTAGTTGACTTGGAACCATACTTCAGTATGTGCCTCTCATGAGAATTCGTAACTAAGTTGGGAGGCTATCTCTCCCTCGACTACTCACACTTGGATATCCCATTCAAGGGGAAAATATTCAAGCTCTTTAATGAAAAGCCTACCACTTTCCATGTTGAAAATCTTGAGGATGAAGAAAAAATCTTGGCCTCTATCAACCTAATGGTAGAAGAAATGCAAACAGTAGACCTGATGGAGGAATCCCTTGGAAATTTTTAGTTCAAATAAGAGTTTTCTATGATAGATTTTAATGTTTTAATTAGGACTGATTTGGGTTGTTATTCATTGACAAAGCCTAAAAAGGCTAAAATAAAAACATCTACAGAAGAGGCCCCTACACCTGATCAACTATGGAAGCTATACTTTGATGGTGTTCAATGTAAGAATGGTGCAAGAACTGGTATTGCACTCATTTCTCCATCAGGCAAGAAGAAGGATTACTCGTATAGGCTCACATAGAGCTATACAAATAATGCAGTAAAATATGAGGCTTTATACCTCAGACTCAAGAAAGCTGAAAAGCTCGACATCAAATAGTTGTAGATATTCGAATACTCTAAATTAATCTGCAACCATGTTACCATTATGTGCATCTCCAAGTAGCACCATTTGAAAGTGTACAGTAACAATGTGTGGGATTTGCTCAAATTCTTCATGGTGCTGAACATCAGGTCAATTTTGTGAGAGTGAAACAAGCTTGCAGATATCTTAACCTCCATCAGCACCCAATTTTCATCGATAGATGATATGATGCACAAGTCAAATATAGTGAGGCTAATCTATAGGCCTTCTATGCTTGATAAAAACTCCACTAGCAGGTGTTTGACAATGATGAGCAGCTGGTCAATTTTTTGGTGAATGAAGCATCCTCCATCAAAGAGTGAACCTTAATGAGGAAGACCACAAGGGATTGATCCAGTTGAAAAACAACCACATCCTGAAGGGCCTAATCACACTAGAGATTCCATTCAAAAAAAATGATAGGTCTATCAGCCATAAGATCAAGGTGGACCAGAAAGAGTTCATATACCTAGAGTTACATCTGGGAAAGGTTATCAAGGTAGGGTTTGACTGCACAACTGAAGATCTTTAGCATATTCGTGCCCTGTGCAAGGAATACCTTGACATCATTTCTTGGTGCTATCAAAATCTAAAGAGGTATGATAAGAATATCATCCAACACACCATCAAGATGGAGGAAGGAGTCAAACCATTTAGACAAAAGCAAAGACCCGTCAACCCAAAAATTAAAATGTTGATGAGGGCTGAGCTTTTGAATATGCTTGAAGCTAAGATCATTTATCTGATCAAGCATTCATCTTGGGTGGCCAACCTTGTTACAGTATGAAATAAGAACAACAACATTCACTTATGCATTTATTTATGAAATCTCAACCAAGTGTCACTCAAAGATCACTACCCGCTACCCTAGATCGATCAAATCCTTCACATGGTGGCAAGAGCACAAAGTTTTTTATTGCTGGATGGTTTCTTTGGCTACAACAAGATCTGGGTCAAGGATGAATACAAACATAATATTGTGTTCACCACCAAGTGGGGGACATTCGCCTACCAACACATGTCCTCCAGCCTTTCAAATATCGGGGCAACTTTCCAGAGAGTGATGGACCTAACCTTTGGTGAACTGTTGAACCATGTCATAGTAATTTACTTAGATGATATTACAATATTATCCCATAAAAGGGAGAAGCATGGCCTACATTTACGATAATTTTTTGAAAAATACCAGGAGTTCAAGGTCTCCATAAACCCTAAGAAATCTATCTTTGCAGTGAAAGAAGGAAAGCTACTCGAGCATGTGATCTCTGAAAAGGGGTTAATTTTTTATCCTGCTCAAGCTGAAGTGCTTCTCTGCCTTCCATTTCTAGTAAATAAAAAGTCCCTATAGTCCTTCTTTGGATAGATAAAATTCATTAGGAAGTTCATCATCGGCTTTGCTCAAGTAATAAATTTGATGGCCAAGCTTATAAAAAATGGTGTCGAATTTAATTAGACAATTGAAAGAAGACATGATTTTCAATATATTAAGGAGCAGATTGCCCAAGATCCCATCCTCATAAATCCTGACTATTCACGATATTTTATCCTATACGTAGTCGGGGAGCCAGTGAGTTATGTAGTAGTTCTAACGCATAAGGACAAAGACAAAGATGAGTTCTTGATAGCGTTCCTCAGCCAAATCATCCAACCACATGAGGAAAAGTTTAATTTTATTGAATAAAAAGTACATGCAGTGATGAGGTCACTCCAAAAGTTTTGCCATTTCATTTCTCAAAGCAAAGTGATCATGTATGTAATACATCTTGATGTTCAAAATTTCATCATTCAAGGCAAGCTAGGCAATAGGAGAGCTAGATGGATCACCAAGATTCAAGAGTTTGACATTGAGGTTTGCCCTATCAAGCTAGTTCGAAGCAGAGTGCTATACCAAGATCTGGCTAAAAATTTCATGGTATAAGCAAAAAATCCCAACTCGGATAGCCTCGCACCCTATGGCAATATCACCAATTCATCACTCAGCAATTTGGATTGGATAGACAATTTGGTTAGTTACTTTGACACGGGAAAGTACCCAACTCACTTCAACACGTTGCAAAGAAGGAGGTTTCATATACAGGCTGGTAGGTATGTCCCAATGCCCAACAAACTATTTTATCAGAACATTGATGGAGTTCTCTTGATATGTATCAGAGAGTCAAAGAAGGCAAAAATACTAGAGGAGTTTCACTCTAGGATTTCAGGAGGGCATTTTGCAGGCAGACCGATGGCACTGAATATCATCAAAGTAGTCTACTATTGGCCCACTCTTTTTTTTTATGCTTTCAAGGTCAGTCAACATTGTGATAGTTACCAGCACAACTCGAGTAGGACTAGGAATGCATCTCTTCCTCTCCACCCCATCCAAGTGAAATATTTGTTCCAATAGTAGGGTCTGGACTTTATTGGGATCATTAATCCCAACTCCTCTATTAGCCACAAATATATTTTGACAGCTACAAACTACTTCACTCAATGGTCGAAAGTAATTCTAACCAAGCAGGCTAAACAAGATGTGGTTATCTCCTTCCTCGAAGGGCTGATCACTCACTTCAGTGTACCTAAAGCCATTATTTCTGATAACGGCTCCCCTTTCATCAGTGCAAAGATCTATGAGTTCAAAATCAAGTATGGGATCTATTTAAAAACCTCATATAACTATTACCCATAGGTTAATGGGCTGGTGGAATCCACAAACAAGAACCTGATGCGGATATTGAAGAGGACACTATTGAAAAATAAGTAGAGCTGGCATCTACTCTTGGTGAAGAACACAAGCTTATACTGAGAGGGGGGTGAACAGTATAAGATCACTTTTTACTTTTCTTTCCCAATCAATATTATGCAATGTATAGATAGCAATATCAACAATAGTAATCAAAGCAATACACAAATCACCACACACAATAGATACACCAATTTTACGTGGTTCACCCAATGTGGGCTACTCCACAGAGAAAATATTTCACTAAAATTTTCTCAATCAATCTCTTGGGAATCCTTTCCCTATTACAATGTTTATGGAACTCTATCCAAAGGAGACACCAATCCCCTAATCAAGTTCATGGATCTCTATCCACTAGAGAACTCCTTTCTCCTCTTGCTTTGGTTGGTGATCTTCTAGAAGAATTGTTTCCCCCACTACACTGGCTAATGGATCTCTATCCACTAAAGACACTTGTCCTCACTACCCTAGCTAATGGATCTCTATCCACTGGAGAATATCATCTTCTATACTCTATCACCTCCATAGCTCTATCTCAAATATGTACTAAACATAGTCCTTCGGTCTAGCACAAATCTGCTCAATCTTTGTCTCTAGTCTAGCACAAACCTGTCCTCAAATTTGCACCAAACTCTGTCCTCAAATCTGCACTAAAAATAGTCCTTCGATCTAGCACAAATCTGTCCTCAATCTCTATCCTCTGATCTGTACTAAACATAGTCCTTCGGTCTAGCACAAATCTATCCTCAATATCTATCTTCAATCTTTAACACAAATCTTGACTCAATCTCAAATCAACTATGCTAGATCTGCCCCAAACCTTAACTCAAGGTTTGAACAAATCATCAATCAAATTTATTCACAAGTCTACTCAAATACTTGTCTCAAATCTGCCTTGTAAGCTTCCACAAAATCTCACACTAATCTGTCCACAAGTCCTCTCTAGGACTTGTCCAATCAGCTCTCAAGTCTTCACTAAGACTTGCTTCAATTCTGCTCAACAAGTCCTCAATAGAACTTGTCTCAATATGCTCAACAAGTCCTCACTAGAACTTATCCAAATCTCATAGAAACATAAAGAGAATTGTTAGAGACTCAATATGCTTCACATTCATCACAATGCTCAATCACTTTCAATCACTCTTTTAGAAACATATAGAGAATTGTTAGAGACTCAATATGCTTCACATTTACCTCAATGCTCAATCACTTTCAATCACTCTTTTAGAAACATATAGAGAATTTTTAGAGACTCAATATGCTTCACATTTACCTCAATGCTCAATCACTTTCAACCAATATTTTAGAAACATAAAGATAATTGTTAGAGAATTAATATGCTTCACATTTACCTCAATGCTCAATCACTTTCAATCACTCTTTTAGAAATATAAAGAGAATTTTTAGAGACTCAATATGCTTCTTCACTCATCACAATGCTCAATTCAAAATATAGAATAATTTGTTTCATAGAACTTGAACAATCACTTCAACACATCCACTTGACTAGGCTTAACCAACTCCACTCAACCAATCACTCAATGAAATAATCCTTGCTCACAAACCTTAGTCCAAACATATGAACACTCACTCAAAATGTTTCCAACAATACTTATCAACCAATATCACATAACAATGATACTCATGTTCTTTCCAAACCCTAGTTCAAGTTCTTCACTCAATTACTCACTTCAACAACAATGCTCATAAACCAATATGCATAGCATTCATTTCACAATAGCTCAACAACTCAATAAGGAAATCCTAACCAAGTCCTTTTCACTCCAAATCTTGTTTTTTAGAAAACAACCAATCAACTCAACCATGGAAGAATGTGCCCATACCTTTTTGCTTGAAGAAGAAGGAATCTCAAAATATATCTCAATCACAAATAATACTTTTCCAATCTAAAGAAGGTTAGATAACAATACAAAGTATATAATATCTCACAAATACACCTTATTACTCCATTCTTAAAATAATATCCAACACCACAATTTTAATTAATCACTTCTTCAAAGTCCTAACTTATCACAAGATCATCTCAACCATTCATATTTAACATAACTCACTTCAGAAAATTATCTTCAAAGAATAAACCAATTTCCACTTATGACTCCCTACTTTAATATTGCATTTATTAAGTAACTCACTTGTAAAACAATGCAATAAAATAATTTTCCCTTTTCTAAGGTAAAAATACTTTTACCCTTAACTCTATCTCAGCAAAATAACCTCTCAAAACTTTAATAATATTTTCCTTGTGAACTTTGGCTAAACTTCCAAATAAAAAACTATCACCTTATTTCTCCTATTTTTAACTTTAGCCCATGCAAAAATTAATTCAAAAATCAAAACGTTTACCACTTTAGCATGCGTAGGAGTCAAACTTGGCACTTCTCTCCAACGAAAGCCTTGGCCGTGGATTCCACATCGTGTGATCCATGTGCTCCTCTTGGAGCCACTAAGCGCCAACCACACTTTAACTTCCTTAGCACCCACGAGCCAAAAGGCTCCTTCACCCTCGCTTGCTGGAAACCACACGTTGCATGAATTGTTGCTATGAAATATGTGCACGAGTCTTAGGCATTAATTTTTGGAAATGAGGATGGATACCTTTGCCTTTGGAAAGGCTATGGTTTAAATACCATTTACCTTCCAATAATCTCCCACGTCGACGGAGGGAGTACGTCGTCTTCATATGCGAAAATGTTGGTGCCAAACTTAGACTTTGGCCTTGTAATTATTAAATATAATAATTTAAATTCTTTTAGAATTTAAATATTATAATTTAATAATTAAATAAACTTTGGGCCTTTTGAACCAAACTAAAGGCCTTCTTGGTTTTTATAAAAAACCTTATAACTTGTCCACCATTGGTTTTAAAGAAAAACCTTTTATTTTTGCCACCATTGGTTTTAAATAAAAATCTTTTATTTTTGCCATCATTGGTTTTAAAGAAAACTTTTACAATCATGCTCCACATAATATTTAAAAATAAATATTATGGAGCTCATCTATCATCAACCTCTTGCATTTCTCCTTTTGATATTTTGACATCAATGACAATTTATCCTTGACATCATATAACAACTTTGACTCAAAATGTCCAACAATCTCCCCCTTTGTCATTGATGGCAACCCAAATTCTTTTTACCAAACACTTGACCTTTTTCTTGTTCTTCTCCCCTTGTCTCAATGCTCTCTCCTTAAAACAAAATCTCTCTCCCTTACTCAAATCTCTCCCCCTTTGACATCAATGGCAAAGGGTCACCTTTGGGGCTCGAGGCTAAGAATGAGTCTCTTAGCTTAGCCCCTCCCCCACCTCCTCTTGAGGTGGTTAATTCTGGGGTGGGAGTATCTCTACTCCCAGAAAGCACTGGTCTTTACCTTTATCCTCTTTCCTTCTCATATGATCCTTCTAATTTCTTTGATTGTTCATTTTTTTGTCCCTATCCATGTCCATATTCTTGTTCCTGTTCATATCCATATTCCTGTTTTCTTTTCCTGTTCCTGTTCATATCCATATTCCTGTCTATGTTCATGTTCTTGTTCATGTTCATGTCCATATTCCTGTTCATGCTTGACTCTGGAATATCTGCTCTACACCACTTTGTTGTGTGTCCATCATTATTGCACTTATAACACTTAATGTTATTATTCCTTGAAGGTCCAAATATCTTAGGATTTCTCCTGGTGAAGCCATATCCCTTTCTGTCATGAACCCTGCAATTCATTGCCTTGTGATCAAACTGATTACATGAGTAGCAATACCCATGGAAAAGTTGTATGTTCCCATATTCCTGTCTTTCATGTGTCCTGCACTGTGAAGCCATGTGCCCAAATCTATGACATGAGAAACATCATCCATTGAAACTTCCTTGTCTTGACCTCATTGGTCTCTTAGTCTCTCTTAACCTATTCTGATTGTTGTTCCATATGTTTCTTATTTGTGCATTGTTTATTTTCTTGTCGAACTTTCTATTGTCCAACTCATCCTCAGAAGTCTCACTTTCCCTCACACTATCTTATTCTGAAGTTTCTTCTTCTTCATAACTTGAGGTTGACTCCTCTTCTTGCTTCTTTTGAGCTTGTTCAAAACCAAGACTTGTTTTGTTTGTTGACCTTCTTTGTACCTTGATCATTTTATCCATAATATTTGAACTCTTTCCAAACTTGTGTAGCTTATCCTTGGATTTTTCTAAGTCTTCCCTTAGTAGAGCTACTTCTTGTTCTAACTTTTCACATTCTAAGACCTTTGCTTCTAACTTATCCTTGAACTTCTTTGTCTTAGCCATTGACTTGTTTAGATCCTCTATAAGCATTCTTCTCTCTTCATCACATTATTGAAACTAAAATTCTAGTTTAGAGTTTTGCTTTCTTACCTTCTTTACTATGTCAAGAGCATAAATAAGTTCTACCTTAAGATCAAATCCATCATTTTTTGATTCTTCCTCTATTTGTTTACCTTTGTCTACATATTCATTTTATTTTGACTTATCTTCTATAGGCTCACCTTATTCTTCTTCTAGTGCCATTAGAAGATTCTCTTTTGGTCCTACTAGTGCATCCTCATATTCATCATCACTAAAACTGAAACCATTCCTTGTACAACTATCTTCAAGATGTCCAAAATTACCACATCTAAAGCACTTGAGAATTATTGGTGTCCTTTTCTTAACTTCTTCTTTTTCTTCAATCATAAATAGGACTTCATCTTTATCATTATCTAAAAAACTATTATCACTATCACTTGAGTACTTACTTGCCTTGTTTGCATAGTAGCTCCTCTTTTGTCTTTGAAATAACTTCTTTCCTTGTCTACCTTGTCCATCCTTGCCTTTCTTTTGGTGCTTGTATCTTTTTGATTCCCTGTTCTTGTGATCCTATTTTTCTTCATCATTGTTATTTTTGGCTTCTTGACAATCAGTTGCATAGTGACCATATTTTCCACAATTGAAACATCTAACAAATTTTGTATCTTTAAATCTTCTTGAATCCTTATTTCTTCTGCCATAATTAGCTTCTTCATCATTGGATGACTCATTGCTTGAATCTGACTTTTGCCCTTTCTCTTCTTAGTAGCTTTGAATGTTGCTTCCTTCTTGGGATTAGGTTCTTTTATTCTTAACTCAAAGGTTGTAAGAATACCAAGCAACATATCTCTTGTAAAATAATCACCATCCTTTGATTATTCTATAGCATAAATATTTTCACTAAATATTTTTGGAAGAGATCTTAAGACCTTATCACAAACATTCGACTCTTCAACATTAAGTCCAAGTCCTTGCATAGCATTAACAACCTCATCAACTCGAAGTAGATAAGTACTAATTTTTTCCTCATCCTTCATTCTTAACTCTTCAAATTGTCCTTTGAGATTTCGTATCTTTGATTTCTTAACACTTTTATCCCCTTCATTTATGCTTTGCAACTTATCCCAAATTCCTTTTGCATATTTATAGTGCATAAATTTTATGGACTTTGTTCTATGCAAACCTCTCAAAATTGTATTTATTACTTTTGAATTGTAATGTTGTAGAAGCTTACCTTCCTTATCTATAGGTGGATCAACTGGTGGTATGTATCCATTTTCGACTAATTCCCAAATCTCTTTGCCAAGTGCCATAAGGTAAATCTTCATTCTCATACTCCAATATATATAATCACTTCCATAAAATACTGGTGTTGAATTATATTATGATCCATTATTATAATCCATTGTGTTCTTGAAAGCTTTTCCTTCAAGTTGTTAAACTATTTCAAAGGAACCCACTTTGATACCAATTGAATAACACAAGCTTATACTAAGAGGGGGGTGAATAATATAAGACCACTTTTTACTTTTCTATCTCAATAAATATTATGTAATGTCTAGATAGAATTATCAACATCATTAATAAAAGCAATACATAAATCACCACACATAATAGAGACATCAATTTTACGTGGTTCACCCAATGTGGGCTACTCCACGAAGAAAATATTTCACTAAAATTTTCTCAATCAATCTCTTGGGAATCCTTTCCCTATTACAATGTTTATGGACCTTTGTCCAAAGGAGACACCAATACCCTAATCAAGTTTGTGGATCTCTATCCACTAGAGAACTCCTTTATCCTCTTGCTCTGGCTGGTGATCTTCTAGAAGAACTATTACCCCCACTACACTGGCTAATGGATCTCTATCCACTGAAGACACCTATCCTCACTGCCCTGGCTAATGGATCTCTATCCACTGGAGACTACCATATTCTATACTCTATCGCCTCCATAACTTTATCTCAAATTTGTACTAAACATAGTCCTTCAGTCTACCACAAATTTGCTCAATCTCTATCTCTGGTATGACACAAACCTGTACTCAAATCTACACCAAACTTTGTCCTCAAACGTGCACTAAACACAGTCCTTCGCTTTAGCACAAATTTTTCCTCAATATCTATCCTTTGATCTGTACTAAAAATAGTCCTTTGATCTAGCATAAATATGTCCTCAATCTCTAACTTCAAGTTTTAACACAAAGATTGAATCAATCTCAAATCAACTCTACTGAATCTACCCCAAACCTTAACTCAAGGTTTGAACAAATCATCAATCAACTCTACTCACAATTCTACTCAAATACTTATCTCAAATCTACCTTGTAATCTTCCACAAAATATCACACTAATCTATCCACAAGTCCTCTCTAGGACTTGTCCAATCAGCTCTCAAGTCTTCACTAAGACTTGCTTCAATTCTACTCAACAAGTCCTCAATAGAACTTGTCTCAATCTGCTCAAAAAGTCCTCACTAGAACTTATCCAATCTCATAGAAACATAAAGATAATTGTTAGAGACTCAATATGCTTCACATTCATCACAATGCTCAATCATTTCAATCACCCTTTAGAAACATATAGAGAATTGTTAGAGATTCAATATGCTTCACATTTACCTCAATTCTAAATCACTTTCAATCACTCTTTTAGAAACATATAGATAATTTTTAGAGACTCAATATGCTTCACATTTACCTCAATGTTCAATCACTTTCAATCACTCTTTTAGAAACATAAAGAGAATTGTTAGAGACTCAATATGCTTCACATTCACCTCAATGCTCAATCACTTTCAATCACTCTTTTAGAAATATAAAGAGAATTTTTAGAGACTCAATATGCTTCTTAACTCGTCACAATTCTCAATTCAAAATATAGAATAATTTATTTTATAGAACATGAAAAATCACTTCAACACATTCACTTAACTAGGTTTAACCAACTCCACTCAACCAATCACTCAATGAAATTATCCTTGCTCACAAATCCTCGTCCAACCATATGAACACTCACTCAAAATGTTTTCAACAATACTTATCAACCAATCTTACATAACAATGATATTTATGTTCTTTCCAAACCCTAGTTCAAGTTCTTCATTCAATTACTCACTTCAAAAACAATGCTCATAAACCAAGATGCATAGCATTCATTTTACAATAGCTCAACAACTCAATAAGGAAATCCTAACCAAGTCCTTTTCACTCCAAATCTTATTTTTCAGAAAACAACCAATCAACCCAACCATGGAAGAATGTGCCCATACCTTTTTGCTTGAAGAAGAAGGAATCTCAAAATCTGTCTCAATCACAGATAATACTTTGCCAATCTAAAGAAGGTTAGATAACAATACAAAGTATATAATATCTCACAAATACACCTTATTACTCCATTCTTAAAATAGTATTCAACACCACAATTTTAATTAATCACTTCTTCAAAGTCCTAACTTATCACAAGATCATCTCAACCATTCAAATTTAACATAACTCACTTCAAAAAATTATCTTCAAAGAATAAACCAATTTCCACTTATGAATCCCTACTTTAATATTGCATTTATTAAGTAACTCACTTGTAAAATAATGCAATAAAATAATTTTCCCTTTCTAAGGTAAAAAAAAATTTACCCTCAACTCTATCTCAACAAAATAACCTCTCAAAACTTTAATAATATTTTCCTTGTGAACTTTGGCTAAACTTCCAAATAAAAAACTATCACCTTATTTCTCCTATTTTTAAATTTAGTCCATGCAAAAATTAATTCAAAAATTAAAACGTTTACCACTTTAGCATGCGCAGGAGTCGAACTTGGCACTTCTCTCCAATGAACACCTTGGCCATGGATTCCATGCCATGTGACCCACGTGCTCCTCTTAGAGCCACCAAGCACCAACTGCGCTTTAACTTCCTTAGCACCCACGAGCCAAAAGGCTCCTTCACCCTTGCTTGCCGGAAACCACATGTTGCATGAATTGTTGTTGCGAAATATGCACACGTCTTAGGCATTAATGTTTAGAAATGAGGATGGATACCTTTGCCTTTGGAAAGGCTATGGTTTAAATACCATTTGCCTTCCAATAATCTCCCACATTGGCAGAGGGAGTACGTCATCTTCATATGCAAAAATATTGGTGCCAAACTTAGACTTTGGCCTTGTAATTATTAAATATAATAATTTAAATTATTTTAGAATTTAAATATTATAATTTAATAATTAAATAAACTTTGGGCATTTTGAACCAAACTAAAGGCCTTCTTGGTTTTTAGAAAAAACCTTATAACTTGTCCACAATTGGTTTTAAAGAAAAACATTTTATTTTTGCCACCATTGGTTTTAAAGAAAAACCTTTTATTTTTGCCATCATTGGTTTTAAAGAAAAACCTTTTTTTTTTTCACCACCGTTTTAAAAAAATATTACAATCATGCTCCACATAATATTTAAAAATAAACATTATGGAGATCATTTATCATCAACCTCTTGCATTGCTCTTTTTGATCTTTTGACATCAATGATAATTTATCCTTGACATCATATAACAACTTTGAATCAAAATATCCAACACTTGGACCAGTCGCTTTGGGTCGATCGAATTTCTATCAAACAATCAATCAATATGTCGCCCTACTCATTGGTGTACTGGAAAGATACATTCTTGCCCACACACATCGAGCTACCTACATTATAGTTGCTTAAGTGACTTAACACTGAAGAGGGTCAATTTAATCCTATGGATGTAAGATTGGTATAGTTGTTGTAGTTGGAGAAAGAAAGGGAGAAATCTTATGAAGCCTTCACCAAGCATGCCGAATCCACCAAAATTTGGTTTGGGAAAAGGACTTTCAATCGAGCCTTCAGCGTCGGGGATTTGGTCTTAAAGTGGAATGAAAACAAATCCAAGCCAGGGAACCATGAGAACTTCGATGCCTTATGGGAAGGCCCTTTTCGAGTCTTCGACGTTAACCAGATCAACTCTTTCATTCTCTAATATATGGAGTGTTTCACTCTCCCAATTGTAGTGAATGCCTTTCTTCTAAAAATTTATCATCCATCGAGCTCTAATGGAGATCATTGATCCTCCAGGTATTTCTCGTGTATATAGTTTCTTTTAAGTTTGTATAGTTGGCTTTTTGCATCCAGGATGATATAGTTAGAAGTAGTCTTGAATCTGGTAAAAGCAAGAATAATATTCAAGGAGAAGTCCTTTCCTTTTTTATCAAGTAAATTTCTCTAAAAAAACCTTTGATCAGCTCATGCCAAAAGCGCTCCACAAGGGAGAGCTCAAGCTAAAAGTGCTCCACAAGGGAGCACTCATGCCAAAAGCACTCCACAAGGGAGCACTCAAGCTAAAAGCACTCTACAAGGGAGCACTCATGCCAAAAGTGATCCACAAGGGAGCTCTCAAGCTAAAAGCATTCCATAAGAGATCATTCATGCCAAAAGTGCTCCATAAGAGAGTGCTCATGCCAAAAGCTCTCCACAAGGGAGCACTCATCCTAAAAGTGCTCCACAAGGAAGCACTCATCCTAAAAGTGCTCCACAAAGGAGCGCTCATGCCAAAAGCACTCCATAAGGGAGTTCTCATGCCAAAAGTTCTCCATAAGGGAGTGCTCAAACTAAAAGCACTCCACAAGGGAGCATTTTGGCAAAGGTCCTATGTTAAAGTTATTTTTTATTTTATTTCAAGCTATCCATCCATATCACACCAAGTGTCATGGAGGAATAAGAACATTGATGGAAAGGTCATTTTCAAACCCTAACCCTAAAGGCACAATATTTTCTTTAAAAAATGAGAATCGTACAACTACCCAATCAAAGCAGTTCCCCTCCCTATCAGCCAAAGTGCACCATCCACATAGATTAGTATGGGTGCTCCTCCAAATAAGTAGCATGTACCCCAAGGGAATATCCTTGTCCATCCTCATTATTTGTTATTTCCAAAAAGTAACCACCAACACGTGGGTAATTCAAGGCACACACTCTCTTGCACATTCTCCATCAACATTAACTTCAAGTACTTCGTATTAAAAGGTGGCCGACTAAAATTTGATGCTATAATATGGTTGGATCCTTATAAAAATAATTAAAATCACTTGTAGCATTTCCATCTTCTCCTTTGCCCTTGCACCCTACATTTGTTTAGAGAAACAAGGCTTTCAAAGTGTGAATTGCACTGATATTTACAACAGACATGGGTGAAAAGTGTAAGGAGGCTGAGGGGAAGGCAAAAAAGGAGAGAGAACCCAAAGAAAAGGTGGCACAGGCTAGGGCGTCCGGTTCAAAAAAACCAAAGAATATTTAGAAATGGGAGAAGGCAATTGAATTAATGGCCTCACAACATCCTCTCTTTCGGTACCAGGATTGCTTAGCCACCCACAAGGATGTGGAGCTACTGCGCTTGGATGTTGAAGAAGCGCATAGAGAGACCCCGACCATGAATTTTTTGGTGGTTGTTTACCACTTGCACTTATATTTTTACATATTCATGTTGGTGCATCACTACCCAAAATTCATAAATGCTGTATCATTATTCTACGATGCCTAGTCAAGGATAGTTAGGAATGCCTAGGCATAAGTATTATTCACTATTATAGCTAGCTCTATCTGAGAGGCTTTTACCTATGGGAGGAAGCACGCACTCGAGTTCATTTCGAGGAAGGTGCACATGGATGAAGAAGATGCCAGATATCATTCGACATCGAAGATGCAAAATTTCATAAGGGGGCAGCTAGGGAGCATTGTGGCATCAAATGAATTTCCCCAGCTTTCAAAACCCCTAGCCTAGTTCACCCACCATGACATTTATTCCATCATGGCATATGTATCTGTACTTCTAATGGACAAGTCGGTATATGATTGGTAGGTTTCTATGGCATAGGCCATACTCGAGAATGAGATTTATTTTCCTTCCAAGGTGAGGTCAGGTGCTATTCTAGTTTTTTGACCAGGCAGAGTTCGTAGTGTGGCAATTACATGGATGTTTGGCCCATATTCGGTGCCTTGACCCTAAGGTTGAACAGTTTAGACTATCATATTTGTTAGTGTGGTATTTCTTTTGGCATATACACAAGAAGTTCCACTACATAACAAAGAATCATACAGATGAAGAGGGTAAGCCTTTGTCAGTCTATCTCTAGATGAACAACCTATCCAGGAATGAGTCCTACTATATCTTCAATCAAATATTCCTTGAGCCAGCACTAAAGATAATATACGACCAATGCGAGTGGGTTCCAATGGAGTTGAGGAACCAGGTGGTAGATGAGAAGTTGGGAGATACTTTTCTACTCATCGATGGCATGGTCAATAGAATCTATGAGTTTATAAAAAAGCCTTTTCTGTTCCCCTATTACACCACGTCCTATCTATTTTCCCTAGAAGTTGCCCGATAGCTTGACCACACAAATGAGGAGTACAGAAAAGGTCAAGGCAGGAGAGTGATAGTCTCTACTCATTTTGAGTTTGGAGACTTTAAAATAATGGTTAGAATATTATTTTGATGATAACACTTTCATATTATGGGTTGATCAACTTGCCCCACTGTTGGAAATGGGACCCACGTGGTATCATCAAGAAAAATATTAATGTGAAGACTTTTCATTCTTGCCCCAATTATAATATGGAGAGACAACATAATAATCCATTGGACCTTGAGCTAGAATGGCATGTGGATGAGATGACACCCCTCATGGCTATATTTTTACACTATGGAGATGAAGTACAATCCAGTTGTCAATCAAGACTAGAGACTGACTAGTGTTGTTATTGCCAAAATGAAATTCAGGCACCCGGATTGGATTGACCATAAAATATAGTAATGGTGGATCATGAGGGTCCATAATGATAAGGAATTCTATGATGATGCACCAGCAATTGATGATAATTTCTCAATATTTTATGACAATAACATTAAGACTTATCAACCTTTATCATTCGTTGATATTGTTCACAGTGATGAAGTGGATGACTGGGCACATCTAAGGCAAGTGCAAGGCAAGGGAAAAGCCATCCTATATGTATCATTATATAATTAATATAAGAGTCCATCATATCATCAGAAACCAAGTTCCCCTCAAAGAGAAATTCTAAGGCATATTTTTTACAACTAGCTATAAAGAATCCACGCACTGGTTCCCAGAAACCTTTCAGGATGATTGTTCAGGATGCACCTAAGCCTCCTTAGGTGGACTCTATTGAAATAACCATAGCTTCATCCAAAATTATTATAGCTATAGGTACTGAGGAGCATGAATGAGGGGATGAAAAGCACATCACCATACATGGGGAGCAAGGAGACGAAGGCACAAAACATGTGAGTAATAATGTGCCAAATGTGGAATAAAAGAAAGAAGTACATGACACATATTCTAAGGCTTCTTTTATAATAGGGCCCCAAGTCTCAATGGTTCCTACATCAAGCGTACCTATATTTCCTAAAACCACCCTCCCCAGCTTTTCAGTTCCTCCGACACTATCTATTCCTTCATTTGGAACATTTGCATCTTTTTCTAGAAATCCCAACACTTTTTCAGTCCCTTCTTTTATATTTCATCTGTCTGGTTTAGTTGAGCATATTACCAACATCTTTGACACTAAGGAACTCAATCCACTTTCAATAACACCCCTTCCTATTGTTTCTCAACATCCCAGCCCACCATTTCTACGGTAGCTACCCAAACACCTTTAAGGGTTAGCGCAGTCACTTCCCCTTTGTATTTCCATGTAATGTCCAATTTCAATTCTAGTCTTCCACTTCTTCCCTTCACTCCAGTCCTTAGGATTAGCATCTAAGAGCTATTAGAATCCAAGTTGGAGATAACTCAGTAGTTCACAGCCACAGAGAGTATCTGTAGGGCACATTCAAATATGGTGCGCTATCTGAAGTATCAGAAGAAGAGAGAGTTATAGGCCTTAGTGCAAGCTCAAAAGGCTTGCATAATCAATACAGATACAATAAAGTTGCACACAATTGAAAATATTGCTAGTATAGAAGCCTTTGGGGGAGATGACCCCACTCGATTATGCCATCTACCACACTGTTGGTCCAACTTTTATACACACCTTGTGAAGAATGAGCATAAAACTCCGATACACTTATACGGGATAAATCCCACTCACTTTAGGATCTAGCTGGTTATCCAAGGTGTGAGTTACAGAGTCGGGTCGAATTTCAATTCACTCTTTTTCGCTTCTAGAATAGTTTTCAATATGGACTGTCTGTTACCTTACAACGGGCTCAATGAACTTGTTCAGTAATGTTCAGAAGTTGTCACTTGTTGACAATCAAATTTAAAATTAATTCTTTGATCTAGCTCTTATGGGTTAGCAGATTTAAATAAAAGACAAATTTAAAAGAAAATAAAAATGGATCATTTCACGGTAAAACAAAGAAAGGGTAGGATAAGACAGAAAGAGAATTTTATCAAACTTTAACTGTAAAATAAAACTATCAATTTTATTTATACTATCGGATTCACAACGAAACAAATCAAAGAAGAAAGTGTCTAGCTTTCTAAGATCACTTTCTACTAAGAGCACAAGGCAAAGGTGGAACAGATCTAGAAGAAAATCATAAACAGAAGGGAAGTCCGTTAAAATTGGTATTTCTCACCGGCAGCATAGCTCACACAGTGAGGACAGAGCAATTAGAACAAACTTGAACCTTAAATCGGTGATTTTCCCTAGCATACAATAGAACAAATGAAGCCCAACAACATATTTAATCTTGATAACACAGATTCACAACATATATTTTATAAACTTTAAATAAACGGATAACAAAAGAAGATGAACTTATCACAATCTGCAAAAGATTAGGCTCCTTGCCATGCTATCACAGAAAACAAAAGCACATCAACTCCAAGTCCAGAAATAAAATATTTCACAAAATTTGCAAGAAATTGGTTCAATAGCCTCTTATTTCTAAGTCTCCGCCTGTCACGATTACATTTAGAAGCTGTATTTATAGACTCAAAAGAAATCCTGATCTTTTCAAAATATCTTCTTCTCAAACCCTAAATCTTATCATTTTAAACCCTAGGACCCGGGTTTTACAATATAAAGCCATTTAAAACAAAGTCTTGATAAAACTTAACCACTCTGCAACTCAGTGCAGTCACTTGCCATAAATGGAGAAAACAGAATTCGAATGCCACTTGCATTCACCCGCAACTGTGAGTAAATGCCCTCATTAATTCCCTCGAGTAATCTGGATGAGTCACCACTTTCTTGACATTTCATCTCCGCAAAGCCATCCCTGAGTTGAAAATGTCTACAAGCCATTAATTCTGCCATAAATCTTCATTAAATGCATCCATCGGGAAATTCCGATAACTGAGTGTAGATATTTCCATTTCTCGGCCAATTCCCGACATATTCCATTAAAAGGGCAGCTGCTTAGTCACCGTAAAATCTCTTTGCGGACAGATCTGTAAAAATTGGATGAAACAACAATTCTCGGCATCTTTTCTTTCTATATGGCCATCTTTGATTAATTTGCACTAAGCTTTACCTTTATGGCCATTTCTCCGCTATCATGCAAGTGACAGATGGCTTCCTGCAAAAAAGACAAAAGATGGATTAGTACTTTAATAAAATTAAATCAAAACTTTAAATATTAAAATGAAACTCTAAAGTTCAGTATAAAAACCCTAAAGTTCATTTGCATGTCGGCCTTATTTATCTGATATGTGGCTTGCAGTGTTTTAACACGTGTCACAAAATCGTGACACATGTCCATTTCAAGCTGTCTTCCATTCTGCTCTGTTTTCCTGCCGGAGTCGCAAAAATGCGACATGTCACGATTTCGCGACATGTCGCGAAATCGCGACCCTCCTGTTTCCCTGTCGCTGCTGTGAAAACGCGACATGTCGCGATTTCGCGACATGTCACGATTTTGTGACCCATTTCTCCTCTCAGCAACTTTTTGCTTCGCTTGCCGCGAAAACGCGACATGTCACGATTTCACGACATGTCACGAAATCGCGACCGTTTTTCACCTTAGCCGATTTTTCACTTTAATGGTAGCGAAAATGCGACATGTCGCGATTTCGCTACATGTCGCAAAATTGTGACCCTTTTTCGCCTTCTTGCTTGTTCCTCTGGACCTGCCATGAAACCGTGACATGTCGCGATTTCGTGACATGTCGTGAAATCATGACGGTCCGTACGCCCTGGGCCCTTTCTATGAAAAATGTCACGATTTCGCGACATGTCGCGAAATCGTGACCTTTTCTTGCCTTAGCCAATTTCTTGCCTTGCTTGCCGTGAAAATGCGACATGTTGCGATTTCGCGACATGTCGTGAAATCGCGACCATTTCGTGCCTTAGTTGATTTCTTGCCTTGCTTGCCATGAAAATGCAACATGTCATGATTTCACGACGTTCCGTATGATCCTGCCTTCTCTCTCCAAACTCGTCGCGATTTCGTGACATGTCACAATTTCGCGACGTTCCATACTTCGCCTTCTCTCTCCAAAACTGTCGTGATTTCGCGATGTTCCATACAACTTTGCCTTCTCTCTCCAAAACTGTCATGAAATCGTGACATGTCGCAAAATCGCGACGCTTTTTGGACTTAGCTGATTTTCTTGAAACCTGTCGCGATTTCGCGACATTTCCATAAATGGAAGTGTCGCGATTTCGCGACTTTGCCAAAAAAGGAAAGTTTTGATTTTCAATGAATTTATCTATCTGTTTTTTGCATTTTTTTCATACTGGTGAAAGATTTTCTTTATCTATGAAGGATTCTAGCATGTAAAAAGTGAAGTCTGAGATAACAAAGCTAGAATGCAAGAATACTTGGACACTTTGGTATATGCAAAACTTGAAGAGGAAAGAGACAAGCAAAATCTTGGACTTAGAACCTGAAAAACATCAAGAGGGTCCTTACTGCAAAATGAAAGCTCAAATTTTCAAAGGGTGGAAATTCATTTTCAGTGGGGGTGTGTTGCTTCTCAACAAATGGCGATATCTGCGGGTAAAATAGTAGCATTATTTTAGAACCCAGGACTCTAGTTTCAAAACAACATAGACCATGCATCAAGCTTTGCCACAGATATTCTTCAAAATAAATTGACTACTAACTGATAGTTGTTAAAATTTCCCAAGGACATACTAGGCTGAATCATTTAAGGAAGATTTATGATGTGCAATTACAAGTGTATAAAACTTTCTTCAAGAATGACTGGATCGAATGTTGAACTCTGGATTGATTAGCTTTTCTAGATTGTAAAAAGGGGAAACCGAGTAGAGCTCTGTTTACTAGTTTAGCCTTTTACAGCCCCGACAGAGTTACCCTTTAGATTTACACGACCCAAATTTACAACTGTAAGGTAGAATCTACAACTTGGTAGAAGAAAAACATCTTTTGAAATCTTGGCTGCCTCTTTCATTATATAACTCTCTTTTTTCTTTCTTCTTTTTTTTATCTTTTTTTTTTTTTTTATATATATTGGAAATAACAGAGTGCCAATTCAACTTACATCTCTTTCTTTTGAAATACATCAACATCTGAAAAGCCTTAGAAAGAATAACAATTTTCTTTTAATATTTCATCAATCTGGAACTGCTTCGGCCTAGGCACTGATAGCCTCTATGGATACTCAAATAATTACATGAATCATAGTCCCCTCTTATGACCAACTTTTCTTGGATTCCCTGGGAGTTTCTCCAGCCAAACAACATAGCAGTTTCTTTATAATTAAAACAACTATGGCAAGCAAGACACAAAATCCAATCATCCTTCCACTGTTGTTCTGACTAAAAAAATAGTTCCACTGTTCAGTTCAAATAGACTATCTCACAATTATGATAATGAACACTGGATTCTGGACTCATAAGAAACAATTTTTTAGAAGGCTGACTTTCATTGATGCTCAGGCAAAACTTAAAGAACAGAAACTTATAAGCTCAAGAACTTTGTATAGACTTCCAAGGATAAACACAGGCCTTTAAGAACAAAATAAAATAAAACTGCACAGACTTTAAAATAAAACTGTACAGGCAGCAAAGAAAACAAAACTGTAGGGTTATTTACAAAGGAAACAAAATAAAACTGTACAGGCATTAAAGGAAATGAAATAAAACAAGACTGCAGAGCTATTTACAAAGAAAATAAACTGCATAGACCTTAAATAAAAATAAAACACAAAACTTAAAAAAAAAACAACACTGTACAGACAACAAAGGAAATAGAATACATAAATGTACAGACCTGAAAGGAAATAAAACTAAAGGGTTATTTACAAAGGAAATAAAATACAGAACTTCAAGACAGACTAAAATTGCACAGACAACTAGGATTAAATAAAAAAACAAAAGAAAACTATACAGGCATTTTAAAATTAAAACTAAAAACTGTACAAGCAGATAGAATAAAACTAAAATAAATAAACTAAAACAACTAACACAAATAACTGAAAACTATACAAGCACTTAGAATTAAACTAAAATAAAATAGCACTGCACAGACAATTAAAAAAAACTAAAGTAAAATAAAACTAAAAACTGTACAAGCACCTAGAATTAAATTAAAAATAAACAACTGTACAGACATTTAAAAGTAAACTAAAACAAAGCAACTAAAAACTATACAGGCACTTAAAACTAAAACTAAAGTAAAATAAAACTGCAGAGTTATTTACAATGTATACACATGTTACAACTTCTTTGTGACTTATTCAAATGATACATTGGACGGAAAAATCGAGAAATAATGTTTTAAGTATTGACCATTAACAGGGAGGTCCAGAAAATTACCATCAAGGTCTTGTAAACGAAATGCATTGTTACCCAAAATCTCAGCAATCTGGTAGGGGCCTATCCACAGTGGCTGCAACTTTGTATGCTTACCCTTCTTCTCATGGGCCTTGTCCCATAGAAGCACTAGGTCTGCGATCTAAAGCTTTCACTTTGGCCCTCTTGTCAAACCAGCGCTTGACGGTTTCTTGGTGCCGATTGAAGTGTTCTAGGGCTTGGAGTCTTTCATCCTGCAAGTTAGTTAGATCTAAAACACGAGCCTCTGCATCTGCTTGATCTTCAAAATAGTCTAAGACAAATTGGTAAGTAGGTAACTTCAGAGAGATGGGAACAATTTGCTAGGTACCATACAACAAAGCAAAGGGGGAAGTTTTAAGAGCCACTTTATATTTTATCCGATCAGCCCAAAGTGCATATTTCAATAATGTATGCCACTGCCTGGGTTTGTCTGCTGCAGATTTCTTAATGGCATTCATTAAATTCTTGTTTGTGGACTCAGCCAGTCCATTGCCTTGGGGATAATAGTTGGATGAAAATCCGATAACTATCCCCATCCGGTATGCCCATTCCGCAAACTCCAATGATTGGAAGGCTGGTCCATTATCACACACCAAATTCGAGATGAACCCCAAACCTAGTTATGACATTTGACTCTAGAAATTCAATCACTTCATGAGCTATACTTCTTGTGGTGGTCGCTGCTTCGACCCATCTTGTGCAGTAATCAGTAGCTGTTAGAACATACTTATGCCCTGCTGAAGAATTTGGATTAATCACTCCCACAAAATCAAGTCCCCATTGCATGAAAGGTTTATTTATTACAATAGGCTGCAATGGTAGAGCCCGGTTGGCCTCTTTGGCTGCAAAAGTTTGGCACTGATGGCAGGTTCTTACATGCTGATGTGCATCTTTAAATAGTGTAGGCCAGTAATAGCCTGCTCTCAATATTTTATGCGCAGTAGCAGATCCTGATGAATGCCCTGCCCCTAACTTTTCATGAAAACTGGACATGACTTCAT
The DNA here is from genome assembly GCA_028583015.1 of Wollemia nobilis. Lineage (NCBI taxonomy): Eukaryota > Viridiplantae > Streptophyta > Pinopsida > Araucariales > Araucariaceae > Wollemia > Wollemia nobilis. The sequence goes on from JAQPPZ010001195.1 coordinate 24,540,174, forward strand.
TGACTTCACTCGAAGAAATGCATCTCAAGAAAATGCCAGCATAATTCTCTCTGTACAAATTACCTGCTTTGAGGAGATAATGAGCAGCTTTCAGTTTTAATGCTCTCCTTTGGGTTCTGTTCAAGTGAGACGGGCAAATTCCAAATTGTAGTAGATGAATGATATCTCCATACCAGTCATCAGATTCAGAATTTAACTGATTAACTTCTTCCCGTACAGGTACTTTGGCAATGTGTCGGGACAAACCAAGTCCTTCGATCAATTTAGCAGGCCAAATCTCTAAGTCATATTCTTGCAGCCTTGTAACCCAATTGCCTCTTAGTTCACCCAACTCATTCTGACTTAATAGGTATTTAACAGCTGGGTCTGGAACTATAGCATGAATTATGCTTCTTAGTATGTAGTGCTTGAACTGCTTAACTGCTCTTACCAAGGCATAAGCTTGTTTGTCTAAACGAGAATATTTCAGCTCAGCCCCCTTTAAATTGGTACTCTTGAAAGCAATTGGATGTTCTCCGGTTTCCCTCCGTTGGGTCAGAACTGTAGCAAGTGTATGTTCAGAAGAAAAGGTGTACAGATAAAAATCTGCACTAAAGTCTGGGCTTACCAGAACTGGTGCTTGTTTGATGGTTGTCTTGATTTCTTGGAAGGCTGTTTTAGCTTATGTGGTCCAGACAATCTGAGCAGTTTGCTTTAGCATGTCATTCATTGGCTTGACTATCTCTGCAAAACCGGAGATGAACTTCCTGACAAAGTTAATTTTTCCAAAGAAGGACCTCAACTCTTTCTTGGAGTTGGGAAATGGTATGCCGGATATGGCTTCAACTCTGTCCGGATCCATAGAAATGCCATCTTTTGTGACCAAGTGCCCAAGGAGCTTTCCTTTTGTTACACCAAAAATGCACTTCTTCGGATTCAAAGATATGCCAAACTCCTTGCATTTATTAAACACAGACTCCAAGTGTTTTACATGGTCAAACCGAGATTTAGAGAAGACTGTTAAATCATCCATGTAAACAACAATGCATTTACCCATAAGGCCCTTGAAGGCATGATCCATTGCTCGTTGAAATGTAGCTCCGGCATTTATTAATCCAAATGGCATCCTCTTGTAAGCAAAAGTTCCCCACTTAGTTGTGAAAGCAGTTTTCATTCTGTCTTTCTTCTCAACCAATATCTGATTATACCCTGAGAAACCGTCCAGGAAAGACATCATCTCCGAACCATTGACAATCTGCAGCACTTCATCCATAGAAGGCAGAGGATAGTTATCTTTCTCAGATGCCTTGTTCAAATTTCTAAAATCCACACACAGGCGGATCTCTCCATTCTTCTTTTTGACTGGCACCAGATTGGCCACCCAAGTAGAATGCCTGATGGGAAAAATAATGGCGGCACTCAATAGTTTTTCTACCTCTTTTTGGATGATGGTCTCTAACAGAGCATTAACATGCCTCTGTTTTTGCCGGAAAGGTTTGCAAAATTCTTTTAAAGGTATAATGTGAGTGTAAACTTTCGGATCAAATACCTTTAAGTCTTTGTATGACCAGGCCATGACATCCTTGGACCTGTGAAGAAAATCAATCATACTTCTTTTTATTTTTGGATCAAAATTCTTAGCCAACTTGATGTGCCTGGGATCTTCTTCAGTCCCCATGTTCAGGTTTTCAGTCTCACTGTCTGTGGCACCCACATAATCCTCAGAATTCACCTTTTGCTTGATTTTGTCAACATCAAAGAGCCACTCCAGCTCCACCATCCCTTTTGGAATTCTGTTGTCTTTCAACCTCATTATTCCCTCTGTCATCATCTAACTGCTCCAGCAGGGTATCCCTTTGGCCCTCATCAATTATAGCATTCTCAAATGTGTTAGTACTCTGCAAAAAGTTTACAATCTGTTGATCATCAGAGAAAACTTGAAAATTATCTATATTATTTGGGACTGAAGGACAAGGGACTAACTCAATTGAAAACTTATTCCATTTAAATTCTTCCAATGGTTTTAAATTTGCAGCTGAAGAAGCCAAGACATCTGCATGTGAATTCTGATCTCTGGGTATGTGTGTCAGATTAAAAGCATCAAAGTCTTCTACAAGATCCCAAGCCCGATGTTTGTATCCTTTTAAATAAGATGCTTTACACTGGAATTTACCTTTGACCTGATTTGCCACCAATTCCGAATCAGTAAAAACTTGAATATTTCTTGCTCCTTTGTCCAAAGCAAACTTCAAACCTAATACCAGAGCTTCATACTCTGCCAAATTATTTGTACAAGGGAACTGTAGGCGGTAAGACATAAAATATGTCTGACTTTCAGGCCCTTTAAGGACTGCCCCTGTTCCAGAACCCTGTTTAGATCTAGCCCCATCCACATGAAGTGTCCAGACTTCATTACTATGAATAGGATGGGCTTTATTAAACTTGTTAATCTGTCTTTTTGTTAAGTTGTAAACTCCAATATCACCTCTGCAATATTTACAGTTTCATTCTCTGCATTGTATTCGGTAATTGTATGCTTGTACCTGGGTTCTCTTTCAACCCGTAATTGATTTGCCACTCCCTTCCACGACAACCACATGTGTGAAAAATCTATTGCCAAGTATCCGTTCAGAGATCTCGACCAATCCCTACTCAACAGCATCCCGTACCCCACGGGGATATCCACAACCTGGATTTCAATTTTATGTTGAGCCCTTGGCTCAGATGCTAATTGGATATGAATATTTTGAAGTTCTCCAACAACTTTAACCTTTGATTTGTCCAATTGGACAACTCTCCTTTCATACTTCATTGGGGTCAACCCCAACTGCTGACAAATGGCCAAAGGCATAACATTAGCAGATGCACCTGAATCTACCAAACAATTGTGTAAGTTCTTCCCAAAAATACGGACAGTCAGTAAAAAGGGGGGAACTTCAGTTTTTTCTTTGTACATGGCTAGATTGGCATTTGCTATTTTCTTTCCTTTGTCCACAGGTTTAGTAGCAGGGCCAGAGTATGTCTTTATCAGGTTGTCTCTCTGTTCTGAAATCTATGTCAGCTCATGTAGAGTAATGTTGGCCTTAATCTTTTTCATATCCTCCACTATGTTATATCCTTTATTAAGTGGAGGGACAAAAGCATCCGGTCCTCTCAGATTTCCTCCCTTTGGTGGAGATGGATTATTACTTGGAGAGGGATCTGGGGGAACATTGTGAGAGTTGTCCGGAGGGGTTGATGTAGTATTAGGCTCCGGATTTCTGTTCCTCAGGTTGTAATTATCTCTTCTGTACTGCTGGAAATCCTGCACCTCATCCATAGGCATTTCAACTACATTCTCAGATTCATCCGGGAAAGTGAAAGAATCCAGGACCATAGCTGCACTGTGGCCGGATGAACTTGGGCCATCAACAGTTCTTTGATTTTTTGGAGAGATCAAATCCCCAGACAAGGCTTCAAATGCATTACAAAATTCTAGACAATCCAACTCCCCATGCTGAGAAGTAGCATGAATTCTGCACCAGTTAGGGAGAGCTAAATCGCAAATATTCACATCATGAGCTTTGCCCTTGTAATATTTATTAGGTTCATACGGGGGCCTGTTGAATCTGTTCGGTTGATATGAATACCTGTTGGAGTTGTCCCTAGTAGAAACTTGCCTTTTAAAACTCAAAAAATCATTGGCCAACTTTTGAACAATCTTTGAGACTTCTTCAACTCTTGCATTGTCAGCCTCTTTGCCTGGGTTCTGTACATTCTCAACAGGTGCTACAACCAATGGATTTGTTGATGGTAAAGTCTGACAAACTGGCAACATCATCTGATGTGGAATGGGATTGAACATAGGGGCAGCTTGTGTAACCAGAGGAATTTGTTGAGCATTTAAAGGCTGGGGTCCCAACTGTCTTTCCAGAATCAAAGCTTCTTTATAAGCTTCTGTCAAATTAGTAACAGTGGGATCTCTCTTCAAAAAGACAGAGGTCATGGGATCCAAAGAATTTCTAAAGATCTCTAATGCCAGGTCTGCATTCGGTACATAATATCCAGTAAGTCTACCATAAGCTTTCTAGAATCTAACATTATAAGATCTGATAGATTCACTTAATTCTCTTTTGATGCCAAAAAACTACTGGTACAATATACTAGGATCTATCACTTCACCGAACTGTGACACAAAGACTTTTTCTAAGTCATTCCAGCTGGTGACAGAATCATTGGTGAGGTTTAGAAACCAATCATAAGCTCCCTCCTGGAGAGTGAACGGGAACAGTCTATAGGCAACATCCTCATGCTGTACATTTAATAATTTCAAAGCATTCTTGAATGCAACCAAATGTTCTTCTATAGTTCTTGTCCCATCATGTTTATATCTGGGGAGATATCTTTCCGGATTTCTGGGTAGGTCATGGGCTATACCCGGAATATTCAAAGCAGTGGACCCCAACCAATTTGCCATTACTACCTGGTTGACAGTGATATTCTGAGTTGTGGTTGGAGTAACTATTAGCGGTGATAAAACTGTTTCTGACAGAGACTTGGCCCTTCTGAGGCTACTTCTTCTCGGAGTTTCTAATTCAGGGACAAGGAGCTCTCCAACTCTGGGGTGGGACCTTGTTACCCTGTATGTAGAATCCAGCTTTTCACAAGCACTTACAAACTTACAGTTCTTAGCAGAGTACTGAACTTGAGGTCTTCTCTGGCAATTTTAAAAATTGTACTGACAATTTACAATACTGACCGGAGTTCACTGGGCCATTTTTTAAATGTTGGTGTTAAGTCCCGTTGTTCAGGCAAAAACTCAAACAACAAAATTTAAAAGAGCTAAAGAGGAGGGAAAAGGATTCAAAAGATAAAATACCAGACTCTGCACATACAACTTACAATACTTGAACGGAGTTCAAAGGCCCTCCTTCTAGCGCCATTTTTAAATGTTGGTCCGACTTTTATACACACCTTGTGAAGAATGAGCATAAAACTCTGATACACTTATACGGGATAAATCCCACTCACTTTAGGATCTAGCTAGTTATCCAAGGTGTGAGTTACAGAGTCGGGTCGAATGTCAATTCACTATTTTTTGCTTTTGGAATAGTTTTCAATATGGACTGTCTGTTACCTTACAACGGGCTCAATGAACTTGTTCAGTAATGTTCAGAAGTTGTCACTTGTTGACAATCAGATTTAAAATTAATTCTTTGATCTAGCTCTTATGGGTCAGCAGATTTAAATAAAAGACAAATTTAAAAGAAAATAAAAATGGATCATTTCACGGTAAAACAAAGAGAGGGTAGGGTAAGGCAGAAAGAGAAGTTTATCAAACTTTAACTGTAAAACAAAACTATCAATTTTATTTATACTATCAGCTTCACAATGAAACAAATCAAAGAAGAAAGTGTCCAGCTTTCTAAGATCACTTTCTACTAAGAGCACAAGGAAAAGATGGAACAGATCTGGAAGAAAATCATAAACAGAAGGGAAGTCCATTAAAATTGGTATTTCTCACCGGCAGCATAGCTCACATAGTGAGGACAGAGCAATTAGAACAAACTTGAACCTTAAATCGATGATTTTCCCTAGCATACAATAGAACAAATGAAGCCCAACAACATATTTAATCTTGATAACACAGATTCACAGCATATATTTAATAAACTTTAAAGAAACGGATAACAAAAGAAGATGAACTTATCACAATCTGCAAAAGATTAGGCTCCTGGCCATGCTATCACAGAAAACAAAAGCACATCAACTCCAAGTCCAGAAATAAAATATTTCACAAAATTTGCAAGAAATTGCTTCAATAGCCTTTTATTTCTAAGTCTCCGCCTCCCGCGATTACATTTAGAAGCTATATTTATAGACTCAAGAGAAATCCTGATCTTTTCAAAATATCTTCTTCTCAAACCCTAAATCTTATCATCTTAAACCCTAGGACCCGGGTTTTACAATATAAAGCCATTTAAAACAAAGTCTTGATAAAACTTAACCACTCTGCAACTCAGTGCAGTCACTTGCCATAAATGGAGAAAACAGAATTCGAATGCCACTTGCATTCACCCGCAACTGTGAGTAAATGCCCTCATTAATTCCCTCGGGTAATCTGGATGAGTCACCACTTCTCTGACATTTCATCTCCGCAAAGCCATCCCTGAGTTGAAAATGTCTGCAAGCCATTAATTCTGCCATAAATCTTCATTAAATGCATCCATCGAGAAATTCCGGTAACTGAGTGTAGATATTTCCATTTCCCGGCCAATTCCCGACATACTCCATTAAAAGGGCAGCTGCTTAGTCACCGTAAATTCTCTTTGCGGACAGATCTGTAAAATTGGATGAAACAGCAATTCTCGGCATCTTTTCTTTCTATATGGCCGTTTTTGATTAATTTGCACTAAGCTTTACCTTTATGGCCATTTCTCCGCTATCATGCAAGTGCCAGATGGCTTCCTGCAAAAAGGACAAAAGATGGATTAGTACTTTAATAAAATTAAATCAAAACTTTAAATATTAAAATGAAACCCTAAAGTTCAGTATAAAAACCCTAAAGTTCATTTGCATGTCGGCCTTATTTATCTGATACGTGGCTTGTAATGTTTTGACACGTGTCACAGAATCATGACACGTGTCCATTTCAAGCTGTCTTCCATTCTGCTCTGTTTTCTTGCCAAGGTCATGAAAATGCGACATGTCACGATTTCACGACATGTCACAAAATCGTGACCTGTTTCCCTGTCGCTGCTGCGAAAACGCGACATGTCGCGATTTTGCGACATGTCACGAAATCGCGACCATTTCTCCTCTCGGCAACTTTCTGCTTCGCTTGCCGCGAAAACGCGACATGTCACGAATTAGCGACCGTTTTTCCCCTTAGCCGATTTTTCACTTTGATGGTAGCAAAAACACGACATGTCACGAAATCGCGACCCTTTTCTACCTTCTTGCTTGTTCCTCTGGACACACCGCGAAACCGTGACATGTCACGATTTTGCGACATGTCACGAAATTGCGACGGTTCGTACGCCCTGGGCCCTTTCTCTTAAAAGGGTCGCGATTTCGCGACATGTCACGAAATCACGACCTGTTTGACCTCTGGCCCCTTTTCTCCCTTCTGCGTCGCGAAAATGTGACATGTCGCGATTTCATGACATGTCGCGAAATTGTGACCTATTCTTGCCTTAGCCGATTTCTTGCCTCGCTTGCCACGAAAATGCGACATGTCACGAAATCGCGACCATTATGTGTCGTAGTTGATTTCTTGCCTTTCTTGCCGCAAAAATGCAACATGTCATGATTTCGCGACGTTCCATACGATCCTACCTTCTCTCTCCAAACTCGTCGCGATTTCGTGACATGTCGCGATTTCGCGACGTTCTGTACAACTTCGCCTTCTCTCTCCAAAATTGTCATGATTTCACGACGTTTCGTACTTCGCCTTCTCTCTCCAAAACTGTCGTGATCTTTTTGGACTTAGCTGATTTTCTTGAAACCTGTCGCAATTTCGCGACATTTCCATAAATGGAAGTGTTGCGACTTCGTGACTTTGCCAAAAAAGGAAAGTTTTGATTTTCAATGAATTTATCTATCTGTTTTCTGCATTTTTTTCATATCGGCGAAAGATTTTCTTCATCTATGAAGGGTTCTAGCATGTAAAAAATGAAGTCTGAGATAACAAAGCCAGAATGCAAGAATACTTGGACACTTTGGTATATGCAAAACTTGAAGAGGAAAGAGACAAGCAAAATTTTGGACTTAGAACCTGAAAAACATCAAGAGGGTCCTTACTGCAAAATGAAAGCTCAAATTTTCAAAGGGTGGAAATTCATTTTCAGTGGGGGTGTGTTGCTTCTCAACACACACCAAGGAGGACGTTGCTAAAATAGACACTACACAATGAATAGGCGATGTACAGGTTGGTATGGGCTCCATATATGCCAATGGCTAGTACTACAAGGACTGCTTCTTCATAAATCCAAAAATGATTAGCTCGAAGAGGACCTGGTTGCGATGAAGCGATAGATTGAAGTGTTGGAGTCCAAGTCCAAGAAGTAGGTTAAAATGTTGGAAGCTGAGATTGAGAAGTTGAAATAAAAACTTTAGTTTCTTGAATATGAGAGCAAGGAAGCATCCAAGCTACACGATCATCACGTCAAGCTGATCATCAAGGCAAACCAAGAAATATAGGTGCTCACTATCCAAAGGAATGAGTTACATGCCTAGTTGTCTGAGAGAAATAAATAGCATGTTCTTCCCTCTAGGGAGCACCTCAAGGAAACACACCTAGACTTCCTGTAGGATTTCCCAACAACAGAAGCAAAGGGGATTATGGTCTTTGCATTCTATAGGGAAGAGCATGAGGCGGTTGTTTCTGGTAGGCATATCTTAGAGTCTTTCCAAGTGGATGTTAACTATTGGCTAGACCTGGCCACCCAACTTAGAAATATTAAATATTTTTCTATTCACCTTACCCCTTTGAGCAATTTGGCTCAATCATTGGCAACGATGAAAACCACTTTACATTACTTCTTCACCAAAGTTGAACTGGCAAAGAAATCTCACCTACTTTCAGATTCTCTTATGCAGGAGCATGACATCTCACTATGATACTTTGATGCTTTGGTTAAGATTGGCATCCCAAGTTTCACAGACTCTAAGGGGCCTATTCCATCAATTTAGGAGTTGGATCCCTTATGGACTGCTTTCGTAGATAATGCCTCGGACATCAACACTTTGGAAGCCTCCATTTTTTATGCTTAGGTAATTCTCCTCATGGCCAAATATGCCTAGATTCAGTCTTACTTGACCGAGTTTGACAGAATACTAGAGTTTGTCGATGTCGAGCGCATAGAAACATTCCATTGCTTGATTCAAGAGCTAGAAAAATAGTCAACTTTCCCTTTGGAGATATGGGTTGATGCTTCATCGGTATACAAGCATGTCTTCAAAATATTTTTAGACCAATATCTTCCTCAACCAGCCAAATAGAATGAAGAAAAGGAAATAGACAATGTTGCAGGTTCAAGGACTAGAGAGATAGGTTACGATACTGAAGAAACAGACAGCAAAGTAGATTCAAATACTGAAGAATCCAAAAGCATAGATGAAGAAGCTAGCATCAGTGATAAAAAATTAGAGGGACAGTCCCAAGGCTCGAATAAGGACTCTGGTGTCCAAGGATAAAGGCTAGGATCTTCACATTGAGGTGGGCGTAATGCCCTGCGAGCCACCATATGTGTTGCCAATTTTGTCATACAGTTGCTAATTTATAGTTTGTATATATTTTGAAATCATTTGTTGTAAAACTTCTCTTTTTTCCATAAAAAATGGTTAAAGTGTTGTTATATTGTTGTGCTTGCACCGACTATCTCTTCTAAAAAATTGTACGCTATGCATTATGTGGTTCCCTATATTTTCTGTACTTTTCCTGATATGTTGCATGCAAAATTATGAATGTTTTAGCATGGACAGTCTTCTGATAAATTCTTATTTGCTACTTAAAAGGTATTTTCTCCTTATGTGACTGTAACTCCCAATTTTTATATTTGGGTTAGTTTTCCTGTTTGAAAGTAGCTCCTGGAGTGAAGGTTAAGGGCTAAGAAGAAATGAAAGTTGGAAAAATGGCTAAGTAGGGGAATCAATGCAATCAAAGGGTAAGAGCACTCCCTCAGTAGAGAACTCCTCCTAGAAGAATTAAAAAAGAGCATGCTTCACCAAAAGTGTAAAGGAAAATCAACTTGGGGTCAGAAGGCAAAAGCGCTCCATAAGGGAGCGCTTTAGTGGAAAGCGCTCCACAAGGGATAACTTCTTCAAAATCAAAGGATAAATCAAGTAATAAGGGGCCCATTCAACATCTTCTGGTTACACCACTCCTAGGCTACACTTTGGACCGTCCGTTTGTAGATCATTATTGAAACCTTCTAACTTTGAAGCCAAGTTACCTGTAATGCTAGATTGACTATTTCAAGTCATTTCCGGAACCTTCTGTTTTCAATACTAAGTTATTGATATGGCTAAAAATTGACTGTTTCTAGCTATCATCAGAATTGAATCTTCTCATCATGGGAGTGGCTAGGTATTAATGTTTTAAGCAGTGGATTTCTTCTATATAAGCTAGCTTCTTTTCTGTAACTAGGATGGATAACATTTGCTAGAAAAGCAGCTCTGTACTTAGAATCTGCTTCTAAAATAAAGGCTTCTAGCTTCGGTTTGAGTTCTCTATATTTGTGTATGACTTCTATTATGTAATTTTTATTAAATTAGTTCCTTTATTATACAGTTTAATTCTATTTTCTAGATTTCATTGTTAATAAAGGACTAGTCCCTAGAATACTTGTTGGATTTTACATGGTTCTAAGGATTTTATATCGGTTTCTATTAAAATTCTATTATTTTGATTGTTTTTGGTTCAAGTACTTAGAATATCTATCATGCCGGTCCATCACCCCATATTTTTAGCTTTCAGTCATTTTCCATTTCTTTTTGTGATTTCCCATCTCTTTCAATATCTTCCTAACCCTTATCTCCAACCCCCCATTTTTATTTTTGGAACCAACCCTATTGGAGATTGCCACAGAGGACATCCTTTTTCTTTGGGCATTTAATGCTTTCCAGCATGCCTAGGGCACTGTAGACTTAGAAAACCTATATCTAGGCTGGTTTGATTGCCAACAGGTAGTTCTAATTACCCTATATCTCAACAAGTACGAACCAACTATAGTCTCAAACCAAGTGTCTCTCTAAATATACAAATTTTAAATCCAAAACCAAATTCTCCTTTATACTATGTCTCTCATACTAACACGTAAGCATTGGATTATGGTTGAGAAAGAACCCTAAGACACCTATATCTCATCCTCAATCTACCAATAAACTTAAGTCTAAATTCATTCATCTTAGGAATAAACTATACGATGTTGACCCTAATGTCTTACTATCAAGTGTCCCAACCACCATCTCACATTATTATTAACAAATTTCTATTATCTCTCAACCTTTATTTGAAACCCCTTTATAACATACACCTTTCATCCCATCATCATTGTCCAACCTAATCTCTCTTGAACTTCAAGCTCTAATCATCCAATTAGAGCAATTGAAGCAACAAATGGATATTATCCAAGGGTTATCCTCTAGTCTCAAGTACTTTTATGGTGGCTTGTGTAACCAACCCTTAGATCTCTTTGTAGCAATTCATCCCTTTCTTCCTAGATTTGAGACCCTTATGTTTCAAATATACAAGGGGAAAGAGGATCCCATCAACCATCTTAGGTTGTTTATAACTATTATACTGACATTTCATATGATGAAATATTACTTTTGAAAGACTTTTTCTAATAGAGTTAGTGTTTTATCCTTAGAATGGTACTACCAAGGGATTTTGTAAAAATTATTAGAGACCTTGTAGAAATGATTGTTAAGCAGTTCTTAGTCTATATTGAGAAAAAGGTGATAATAAATGACTTATATAAACTCAAGTAATAAAAATATGAGAATTCCATCATTTTTTTGGAAAGGTGACGAGCCCTATTTGGGAAACTATAATATGTTTCCCCTCCTATAGACTTGATATTTTTATAGGTAACCTTAATGAGTAGTTAGACTTCTATTTAAATATGACTAATGCATATTCATTTAAATATGCATTTGGCATGGCCAAGAGAGTAAAGACCACTCTCATTAAATGAGGGCAACTCAAATATAATTATACTAAAGAGGAAGATAATACCTCTTCAAACCTAAAGGGATAGTATAATAATAAAAATGTTGTCAGTGATAGAGTTATAAACTCTTGCAATAACAACAATATCAATACAACTAAGAACCTCCAAAAGCTCATCCTATGAAGTACCATCAATAAAACCCAAGAGGAGATAATATTGACTAGATTAACCTCTCTCTACCATCGTAGATCAGCTCCTCAGAGCTAAGATGATAGAACTCTTGCCAATCAAGCTTGTAAAGCCTGAAACAGAGAAAATCTCTTGATTTTAGCCAAACGAGCAATGTCCCTTCCACTGTGTCAATGATCACACTACTAGTAGATACATGGGTCTCAATAATGTGGTCTAAATCCTTGTTAATAATAGCCAAATTATTCTTAGTGGCTTTTGATTCTCAACCATATTCAAATCAAAATATTAAAAAAATTCAAAATCCGTAATCAAATCATAATCAAACTCAAAATACAACAAACAATATCAACTATTGAAGTATGCCATTTTTAAATCAATGGATGGATGGTACCCTTAATAATTCTTATCATATTAATCACATCTCTTGATTTTATTTTGTAACAAGGCAAAAACATAAGAATTAGTCATTTGAACAACCCTCAACAAGTCAACTTCCAAGACCACCTTTGGTCCTTCCCTCAAAAAGAACAAGTCCATCCAAAGGACCTCCTTTAATTATCCAAATTTTGACCAATGAAAAAGGTGTTTTTTATTTGGTACAATAACTTGAGAACACCCCAACTAAGATCTTCATTTTTAAAATTCTAAATTCTTCTCTGGTTTATCGAGACACCTTGAACAAAGTCCTAAGTTAACAAATTGTTCCTCAAGATCTAAATATCTATGATTTTACTTCTAGAGCAAGGTCAATCAGGATTATTCAAGCCCATATATTGTTATACGAGGATTTTATTTTCCACTCCTCTTTAATCAAATATTTTCCACTATACGTTATAGGTCGTATCATTGACAAATTCATTAAAATAATTTTAGTCAATAATGGTTCTAGTTTAAATGTATGTAGATTGAAGTTCATTAGTCATTTTGGTCTGACCAAGTAATATTTGGAGAAATTTGATCTTGTGATTAGGGATTTTGACAATTGGAAATGTGAGGCTAGTGGCATAGTAGTATTATCCCTCAAATTCAAACCTTGTACCCTCAACACTCTCTTTTATGTTATACCATGTGACTTATAACACTGTTCTTAGAAGGGAATGGATCCGCAATAGTAGGGTCATCCCCTCAACTTTGCATCAACATATCAAATATGAGTATAAGGGTAAGACTTATCACATCCCTACTAACCCCAAACTTTTCATGTATTATCAGGTAATCAAGGTCAATAATCCAAAGGCTTATCTTTTCTGTTGTTTGAATTTATCTCTTGAATCTTCTTTTGATTTTGCTATAATCAATTCATTAAGATCACTTAATTTAAATAATCAACCTAATAATAAATTAATAGAAAGTGACAATGATTCAATTATCACCATTGAAAACCTAGTCCAAAACCTAGCCAATATTTTTCTATCTCCCCAAACTTTAGGTTTAGCTTTTAGTAATAAGGGAAAAACAATGTAAATAGGAAGTTGCTCCTTTATTTGCACTAGAACTACCAACAATGAGAAAATAATTGGTCATAACTCACTCTTGGCTAAATAATAGTACACTTCATGTTTTTTTTCAAACTTGTATCCTATCTCTAAGCAAATGTTAGTTAATATAGGATATCAAGGCAAACGAGTAGTCTTGCATGAGCAAGGTTTTAAAAAACCCTAACATATTGAAGTTTGGCTAGGTTTACTATGGGATAGGACCTATTCCCAACTATAATGAGTTCTACCCCACTTTTTCAAATAGTGAAGAGGTGTTACATACCCCACAAATGTATCTCATAATGACATATAGTATGTAAAGTGGGAAACGTATTAAGTTAGAAGTGGACCATGTGTTAAGTTAGATATAGGTAGGAGTGTGTGTCATAGAATCATGTTTGTAACCACTTTGGAATCATAAATGTAGTTATCATATAATATGAAGTTAAGAATATTGTCATAGCAGATTCTCATAGAATTTCAAGAAATATACATGTAAATATTCTAAAAAGGGAAGGATGTAACCCTCGTGGGGATAGTGAAGAATTTGCATATTTTGTAAATAGGTTTCCCCCTCGAATATCCCATTGATAGTAATCTTACTTTTCCTAAATTATTGCAATTACTTTTATTTTGTATGTCAATGTTTCATTTAATGAATGCATTTCCTATTGGATATACAATATTAGTGTTGTTTTTGTCAATATTCCTTGTAATCATAGTTAGAATTATCTTTGGCATTGAATTTTTATCTCGATACAACTCAACTAAGAATTTCAGATAAAATATTCACATGATAAGAGATTCATTGCAAGTGGTATCAAAGCTCTTTCCAAGGCATGGTAAGTTTTTGTTGTGAGCAATTTGTTTATACTAACTTTAGGTCCCTATTAGGATTCTCCATCCAAACACAATTCTATTATTTAATTAATTATTTACTTATTTATTATAATTTACATATGCAAGGTTATGTCCTTCCAAAGTAGCCTTAGAATAGATATAAATGTTATGGTATATAGTTTTAAGACATCATCCAAGAAGAAGAATAAGAATCATATATTTTAAAGAGGGAGCCCATTATAAGTGGCAAGGAGGGAGCCCTCTATAGTGGCAAAACGATTACAAGGGAGCCCCATTTGAGTGGCCTACGATTACATTTACATTAGTTTATTAATAATTTTTTTAGTAATACCTTGGGGTCTTACCATTTGGTATTAGAGCATCAATTCTTGATATCACCCTTCTCCTCATGCGTACTGTACAATTTGATGGCTTCCAGTTTGAAGTTTAGTGCACACTCATCCATTATTCCATTTGTATTTACTCTGCATAAAGAATTTTTTGACACCATCAATAAGGTTTAAAATACATATAATATATTTCTACGATATACATCTCTAATGATGTCAATAAGGGCCTCATTCATCCTAAGCACCTGGTATTGTACACATTATCAAATTGGCCACGTTCAGTTTGTCGTAGTTGTAGAGAGACCACACACCACTTTGGCAACCACCAGATTTATCAAAAGCACCAACATTATTCACCTGCAAAATCTAAGGTCAACAAAATTGCTTGGGATCCACAAAATAGTTGTGGAAACGCATCAGTACAATGAAGATAGCCGCATAAGCATTTTGCAGTATCCAGTATTCGCAACGATCGAACAAAAAAATATAATTTGGGATTTCCCAACACAGTTGGAGTGATTAATGACATCATATTTATGGTGTATTCCAATAAAATCTGCACTTGGGGTGAAGTCATAACACGTATGATTTATATCAAACAAAAATTAATTTATGTTGTTCGTAGAATTACTCACGTTGTTTGGAAATTTTTATTTTTCATAAAATTTCATATTCCTAAAGTTATGAAAGTTAATCTTTGCAACCCTAATATTTGACCAGCTCGTTTCTCACATGTGGAAAATTAATCAAGTAACCCAGGAAGACTTTCATCGAGCGATGCATATTCGGGTACACTCCATCATTTTCACTCTCGGATACGCACATCCGGTAGTTTAATCACCATACGGTGAACTCAATTCATCCAACCAATCCTAAAAAATATTTGCAAGCAGGGTGATAATCTATGTAGAAATATAAAGTATAACTATCTTAGATGTAAGCAATTGGTTAACCCAAGCATCACGGTTTTAATTCAATTTGATCGCAAATAAAGTATAACTATCTTAGATGTTTCCAAAAAAGGACATGTGTCTAAATATAACTTTAAAGAACTTATTAATTCCTTCTAGTTGAGACCAACACAACCTTCTAAATTATTGACAAACATAGGGATCTCATCCTTTCATCGTAGCCATAAAAATCATGAATGGGAGGTCCAATTAAAGATGAATCTTAGTTTAATTCATAAGCCACAGGAAATTACAAATTTTTATGCATAAATAAGCCATATAAATTTGATATTATAGATTAATGGCGATGCATAAGTTTTAACTATAAGTTATTCGTGCTCCTACTCTACCTTGTCATTATTCATACTGCTAGTGTTTGTTAACCTCTCTATCCTTGCTAGTGGCTATGTCAATCCTCTATCAGTTTGGGTGTCAGTCTAGTCCATGCTTGTGTCTATAAAAGTTTGTGTCCATAGCTTTCGATAGCTCTTATCCTTTCATCCACCTATTCGCATCACCTATCCACCCTGTCTCTGCCATGTGACTCCAATCATAGTTTACATTGCAGTGTCCAACTCGTTGTGTCAATCAGTTGTGTCTCATGTCTCGTGCGGTTTCAGTTGGTGTCCCACGTATCCAATAATCACGTTTACTCCCCGCCTTGAACTATGTATCCATATTTTTAACAAAAATAAATTTGTTGCTAACAATCATCAAAAATTGACAATAAAAAATTTGCTAATTGACAACAATTTTTGCACAAATTGCAATGCATTCTAACAATAATTTTTTTGACAACAAATTTTTGCACAAAATTGTGACAACTTTTTCAAATTTTGGCGATGACAAATTGCTATAACTTCTTCAAATTTTGGCAATGACAAATTACGATAAGTTTTTCAAATTTTGGCAATGACAAATTACGACAAGTTTTGATGATTTTTATTGCACAAACCGTGACAAGTTTTTTGTTGATTTTTGCTACAACATTTGATGATAATTTCTGACAATAAAATTTTGGACGACAATTTTTGATGATAAATTTTTGACGATGAATTTGCGATGACTTTTTACGTAAAAATTTTGAGATGATTTTTTCAACAATTTTTGCGACAACTTTCAACACCAATTACACAAATGGTCAAGGGTAGACAATATCAAGACTCCAATCTACTTTTTAATATCACCAACCTCCATCAAATCACTTTCGTGCATGCGTATCAAACTCATTTTAAAGATCTCACCAAATAGACCATAGGATTGGATGAATTATTTCTCATAAATTGCTTCATCAGTGGAATGAAAGAGGAAATTATAATGGAGGTGACGATGTTCAATCCTTATACCATGATGCAGACCTATGGATTGGCCAAATTAGCAAAAGATATATTCAATGCTCAATGTTGATTAGGAAAAACACCTATTGAGAAATCACAAATCACTTACACAGACCCAGAACCTAACCTACCCTTGCCGGTTAAGTACCTCAGTCTAAAATAAATGGAGGGGTGGAAGGTAAAAGACCTTTGCTATAATTATGATGAGCAATTTGGGCCCAATCATTGTTGCGCCACACAAACATTGTATTTATTAAATGTATATGATCCTTGTCACTTCGTAGAGGGAGAAGATGAGGTAGATGTGCACAATGTGACCAATGCCCCAGGATAAGTGTTGGAAAATAAAATACTTCATATTATTCAATGACAAAGACCTTGCTTAAATAACAAGTGCATACAATATGATATGTTTGATCATAACTAACTGATTTGATCTCAACCACACAAATTATCCTAGTAACAACTTAGGATATGATATACTTTAACACCCCCCTTAAGTGGTACTAGCAGGTAGTAAAAAAAACAAAACCAAACAAGTGTCATATCCACAGATATGAGTCCCAGCAACAAGGCCTGATAAGGTACTCATGTACAATATATTCATAAGAAAATTTGCTAGAGATTATGAAAAAACCATGTGCCAAAAGAGAAATAAAAAGAATGAAGATGTCCAAGGAGGATGGAGAGTAATATATCCTCTTCAACCCCCTTAGGACAACTTCCATCAAGAATCTTGCAAAGGATCCATGATATGTCTCAAAAAATTAGAGAAGCCTCGTCATTGAATTGAATGAAATCTTACTCCAATACTGGTGCTTGTGACAATAAAAAAGGTTGTTAACCATTAAAAAGTCACTAAATAAAACCTCCTGAAACCAAAGTGTCTCACAAAATGAGAGTGTGAAGATAGTGTGGAAAAAAAGCACCACAATGGCAAGGGTAGTCCAAAATTGACCCCACAAGCACATTTAGTGGTGTCCACCTATACGAACACAATGGGTTGATAACAAGGTCCAAAATGTGTGGACAAACAACTAAAATAAGGAAAAAAAGAAAGGACATCAATGTAGATATTGAACGTGTCCTTAAGGTGACCTCCTCATCCTATAAAAACGCATGGGTAACCAGCTGCTACATTCACTAGGTGCTATAGATAAGATGACTAGATACTAGGATCACATACAAATGCTTTGGGAGTGTTGGGTTCAACCGAGAGTGCACTCCATGATACAACATATTTGAGGCTAAAAAAACATAGGTTAAACTATCTCAAAATGGAAATTGGACAACACCAATGTGTCCGATGCAAAAAAACCTTTTCGATGACTATAAACATCCCTATGTTTCATTCCCAATGGGACCTTCATTTTATGGAAAAAATAACATCAGGAATCTAGAATATTCCTAGCATTGCTCTCCTACGAAAAAAGACAATCTTCATTTTTCCCTTGCATAAGAAATTTTCTCAAGTGTTTCTTTTACATGGCAAGCCCTTTACAATTGAAATTAAAGTAGCCTTCCCATTGCCTTGTCACAAATAATGGCCCAAACCAACCTTGTGGCAAAAAATGCCCCCCACTTTGATTTAAATAAAGGCTAAAAGTAGCCTTCACATATTGGCATATATCACAACTATAACAACATGATGTGGGTCTTGTCGGCCATAAAATATGTATATTAAAAAAACATGGGTGCCTATTTTAAAGAAACACATTTTAAAAAAAAATTGGTGATCTAGCATTCAGTGGTCTATTCACGTGGGCATGGGCAACAAGAGGTGGGAACGGAATTAGATTTCAAAAAGTGTGGCCCCCACAACTGGGTGCAATCAATGCGCTGCCTCTGTCATAAATCTTTTAGGACTATGCAGCATGGAATTTTTTAACAAGCCCCACGACTCCCCATGTGGCTCCACATTCTAGCCATTACTACCCAAAAACCTCTCTCACCCAGATGATGTCTGATATACTCTTAAACACATGCAATTCACCTCTTTTCAATTCTCGAACTCGTAGAAGACGATGTGTAGCTTTGGAAAAAAGCTTCAAATGCTTTCAATTTTTAGAAAAAATGACTCTACACAAGATTAGAAAACTGATAGTCTATTTTGGGAGAAGGGTTGACATGGCAGCCTCAGTGGTATGGAAGAATATTAAAACTAACAGTCTGATTTGGGAGCTCTGCGGGCTCCACAAAGTGCTTGATGTGGTTGTCAGGTTTGAAAGAATTTTTTTTAAAAGAACCAAAGATCATATTCTTTAGAGGACAATTTAAATGGCTTGCGCAATATCAAAAGGTGGCAAAAAAAATATTTTGTATTTTTTGTCAATAATCAAGCACTGACAACATGTACTTTGATAAGCACACAAAAAATCAAGTCTTCCACATCCACAGCATCGCTGACAATCTATCATCGCACGCATGCTAAAACACATACCCACCTCCAGAAGCTCTGCTTCTACTATGTTCATCTCCTCACTGTAAAAACACTTGTGGTTCCCTATATGTATCGACAGATGAAATTTTCCTGGCAATCATGATTCTTCCCCAGTTGCTACCCTCGGTGCAAATTAAAGCACAAATTTTCAAACTTTAGCATCAAAACATCTATAGTTGTTTTCATAAAAATAACATTGTGAGCGTATTGCACATATAAAAAAATAGCATCGTAATCGTAAACCTTCATGTTGGAACTCATCCACCTCTTCAACAAGACGGATACTGCATCACAACCATTAATCTTAAAATCCCTTCTGTCAACCCGATCTACTTGGACAATTGCTTTTGTATATCACCATGAATATCCTTCTTCTACACTAGCATGTTCGAGCATGGTCTAAACATGAAACAAACAATAAGGGCTATGGATGAAAAAAATAATAGCTATTGCAAATTGAACATCTCCATTATGTAGGGAATAAATTTTAGTAACACACAAGTGTCTCCAGTATGGTGCAGGTAAAAAATACATGGTGCACAAACTAGCATGGAATTGATAAATACAGGCTGATGAAGTTAATCAATGCATCCAACTGTGCGCACTCCTTGAGTATCTTAGTAGACGAACACTCAAACACTTCTTCGATCATCAAAAAATAGGACTCTAATCACAAACATATGAACAACAATTTTAAGCATGCTTTCCAAAATAAAAGAGGGTACAATCACCAAACAAGCAAGGGCAAATATCATTCACAACACACATGTGGTAAATCAAATTTTTTCCATCAATAGATAATTTTTTTGTGCAGTGGAAGAGTGTCGAATCCCTTGGAGAAAACCAATTCTTTGTATTAGTAGTCTCCTACTTTAGAATAGCCAAATCCTGAGGAAACTTGAATGCAACCGATCCCACTCCCATGGCCAAAAATCACTGAAAAATCCTCACCAACTGTGGCCAGTAAAATTTTCACAAAAAAATTGGTGCAATCATAAAATATACTTACCCTCGTAGGCATAAAATTGTGCCAAATGTCAACGAAAAATTATCACCAACTGTGGCCAATAAAATTTCCACAAAAAAATACGTGATCATAAATGACTACGTCTTTGGAGGTGACTCGTCCAGCATCGAGAGGATGTATAATTGATAATTTACTGTAGATAGATTAAAATAGGACTAGGTCCTACACGGCCAGAGATTTTTGAGCAAAATAGATGCTCTGCAAGTTCACTAAAAAATAATGCCACACTAATAGATCTTCCACTTTAGCATCGATGGTACTGTGGCAGCATCAACAAGTTTCAAAGAACTCCACCTCGAAGATTTTGCAAACCCAGATCTACAGTATAGGATTGCAAACCCATAAAAAACTAAAAAAACTAAAAAAATGGTAGCCATTAATTTCCATCAAACGTTTGGTTTCTGATCCATCAATGGATGGAGAGCATACTCCCTGGTTTGATGAAAAATGGAAAAAAATAGCCAAAAAAAATGAGGGGGGATTTCCATGAGGAAAATCCCCTCTCAAGTTCACAGGGCACGGAAAGCCCGCTCTGATACTGTGTTGGAAAAAAAAATACTTTATATTATTCAATGAAAAAGACCTTGCTTAAATAGCAAGTGCATACAATATGATCCATTGGATCATAACCAACTGAGTTGATCTCAACCACACAAATTATCCTAGTAATAACTTAGGATATGATAAACTCTAACAATAAGATGAGTTCGATGTACAAGAAGTGATTAATGCACTAAAAAAAAATGAGGTAGACATACAATAAGTGACCAATGAAGGTCATACATGCACTCTACAAGAACTACACACAAGTTTCTTACCAACAGTAAGTTTTCATTGTATGGGCAAACTGATTCAGAAAGGAAGTAAAAGAGTAAATGCACATTTATTTTCCCTTCATTCTCCATAGGTATAATCGGCTAAAGTGGAAGCCCACCGTCATCATGATCCTCCTATTTTTCCTGGCAACCCACCACTAAAGCTTCAACCTTCAAGATATCCTTGCCTACAAAAAAGTGACATTAAACTTGTGCAAATGCTACTTGGAAAGTGCTTCATCAATTTCAACAACAATATCCTTAGTACCATCTTTGAGAACAAAGCTTCTTTTCAAGAGGTATACACAATTCTATTATTTAATTAATTATTTATTTATTTATTATAATTCACATATGAAAGGTTACATCCTTCCACAATAGCCTTAGAATAGATATAAAGTTTAGGGTAGATAGTTTTAGGACATCATCTAAGAAGAAGAATAAGAATCATAGATTCCAAGGAGGTAGCCCCATATAAGTGGCAAGGAGGGAGCCCCCTATAGCAGCAAAGCGATTACAAGAGAGCCCCCTTTGAGTGGTTTGCGATTAAATTTACATTAATTTATTAATATATTTTCAATAATACCTTGGGGTCTTACCAGTCCCTAGGTTAGAAATAGGGTTTAGGCAATTTTAAAATAACACAGAGGAGTTATCGTTATTAGCTAATATAGATTGCCCATAAAGCATCTAGTGAAGTGAGGGGCGATCAATCTCCAATACCTAGGCCTTAAACAACACTCGTACATGGATTTGAGCTCCCACATACCTTGCATATATTAGGAGACCCCTTTTAGGAACCCTGAGCCAAACCTTCATATATAGGAAGCCATTTAGTCATGTAATATCCATAGTGCATTGAGCATAACACTTGGAAAGATTACCCTCCTATACTAATTAGAGAGGCAAGTAGTGTGCCCAAGGATATTAGATATATCCTCCTTGGGTAGTGGCCTAAAATACTAGTCCGAGCATTATCAATTGTTGCTATAATATATTAGAGGGCTATGGAGAGTACACACACCTTAACCTAGAATACCTCCATTTCCTATTTGCCTTATTAGGAGCAGTGCTCATGGGATAGAAAACTAGAGTATAGAGGACTACAGAGCTCAGTTACCAAGTATAAAGGACTAAAGAGCTCACTTTCTAAAAAAAAGACTACCAAAAAAATCATCATTTTGGGGTATAGCCCATGTTCATCTTTTCGAGCTGATCATTTTGGTATATAATGCCCACACTTTTTTTAGGAACCAAAAAATTCATCATTTTGTGGTATAGCCCATTTTGATCATCTTTTCAAGCTGATCATTTTGGTCTATAGCACCCATACACTTTTTTGGGACCCTTACTAAAAATAGTAACTGCTAAAAATAACAATTCTATTTTTAGTAAATGCCACCGGAGACCCACTATCAAGTAATGGAGGCTAGAATGTAGAGGATGGAGGAACAACTTGCCAAATTGGATACCATAATTGATCTCTAGAGTCATATATCTTCTCTCTCCACCATGATAGCAAATTCCTAGCATAAGCAAGACAAAATGGGTCAGGACCTTGAAGTGCTTAAGATTAAAAATCTAAATTTTGATGGGTATGCTGAAAATAGCCCAAAATCTTAGAGGGGAAAACTATTGATAGGCCAAATTTCTCCAGGGTCTTTATTGAGGAAAACAATCAATGGTCAAGAAACAATAGAGGCATGACTCCTAGACTTCCTAAAATAGATTTTCCGAGGTTTGATGGGACCGAGCCATAGAGTTGGTTGATTAAGGCCGAGCAATGGTATGAACTACATGAAACTCCCTTCAACCAATGAATCTTTATAGCCACTTTTCATTTTGACCTTGAAGCACTACATTGGTACCAATGGTTGCAAAAACAAGTCCCAAACCTTGGGTGGACACAATTCAAGAGGGAACTCCTTAGTCGATTTGGGTCATCAAAGTTTGAAGATTTTACTAGTGCCCTCACTAAGCTTCGACAAACAAGTATTGTACTTGAGTATATTACTACTTTTGAGAAGCTCGCCAATAGAACCGAAGCTCTCCTAAATGAATTCTTCAAGAGTTGTTTTATTAGTGGCCTTAAGGAAGAAATAAGAATTGAGGTCCAAATGCTCAAGCCAGCCACCTACATGACTGCCACAGGGCTAGCTAAACTTGCAGAGAACAAATGGAATGCCCAACAAAAGGCTTCTAGACCCCTAACATTCCAGAATAGAACTTTTACATCCACAAACAATAATGCTCCAAAGGCTCCCATAGTCAAGAGGCTAACACCCGAGGAGATGGCAAATCGTAGAGCCCAAGGACTCTGTTATAACTATGATGAAAAATGGGCCATGGGTCACAAGTGCAAAACACAACCTCTTCCTTCTGGATATGAGCAATACTTTATCTTCTTCTATAGACATGGGGGATGAATTTGTGGATTCAGTAGAAGAGCAACTAGAATCAGTGGATGTAGAACCTCTAACTAATAGTCCCATAGAAGAAACTCCCACCCTTTCTTTGAATGCTATTGTAGGAATATCGACACCCTAGTGCATGACAATCCATGGATTTCTCAAAGGGCACAAGGTTTTGATACTATTGGACTCTAGTAGCACAGATAACTTTATTGACCCTAGTGTAGCCAAAAGTAGATTGTTTCATCTATGGCTGTGATCAAATCAAGGTAAAAATTGCTAATGGGGATATCATGACTTGTAATGGGAGGTGTCAGAATGCCCACCTATCCATAGGCGACTATCAATGTTAGACTGATCTCTACATAGTCCCATTGGGAGGAGTGGACATTGTGTTGGGCTGCCCTTGGCTAAGAACTTTGGGACCAATGTTGTGGGACTTCTCAAAACTTTGGATGCAATTCACTATCAATGACATAACACACACCATTTAGGGAGTAAAAGAGGGAAAACCCAAAGTAATAATATCCCATCAGATGCAAAGATTGATTAAGAAGGGTCATAGGGTAGTAGTGGGTAGATTTTTCCAAATGCAATTATGTGCTATACAAGATGAAAATATGCCTTCAGACTTGTCAGTCATTCTAACCAGGAATTAGAGGGTCTTCAATGAGCCTAAATAGTTACCTCCTAGTCAGTCGAAAGACCATAGAATCAACTTGGTACCCAGGAGTTAACCTCCAAACATTTAGTCGTATAGGTACCCCTATCACCAGAAGAATGAGATTGAGAAGATGGTGAAGGAATTATTGGAAGCAGGACTAATCCGTCCAAGCTCGAGCCCTTTTTTAGCCCTAATATTACTAGTAAGAAAGAAGGATGGATCATGGAGAATGTGTGTGGACTTTTGTGAACTCAATAATATCACCATCAAGGATAAGTTCCCCATCCCTATGATTGATGACTTATTGGATGAACTACATGGTGCTCAATACTTTACCAAATTGGACCTTAGGTCAAGGTACCATCAGATTCACGTTCATAAGGAGGACATAGCCAAAACAACTTTTAGAACTCATGAGGGGCACTACGAGTTCTTGGTTATGCCCTTTGGTCTCACCAATGCACCATCAACTTTCCAAGGATTGATGAATAGGGTTCTTAAACCATATCTACGAAAGTTTGCATTGGTCTTTTTTGATGACATATTGGTATACAATAGAACATGGGAAGAGCACCTACAACATGTGGACTAGGTGTTGGACCTTCTACAACAAAATTAGTTGTATGTCAAACAATCTAAGTGCACCTTTGGAGCAACTAAGGTGGAATATTTAGGGCACATTATGGCCAGAGATGGTGTATGCATTGACCCAACAAAGATTGAAGCCATGAAGGAGTGGCCCAAACCCCAAACATTGAAGAGCCTTTGGGGATTCCTTAGCCTCATAGGGTACTACCAAAAGTTTGTCAAGGATTATGGGAAAATTGTGGCACCTTTGACAGCTATGCTTCATAAGGATGCATTTGCATGGAACAATGTAGTCGAGCAGGCCTTTTTGACTTTGAAGAATGCTATGTGCCACACACCAATCTTAGCAATCCCTGATTTTTCCAAAACCTTTGTAATAGAAAGTGACACCTCAGGAGTGGGGTTGGGGGTTGTACTCATGCAAGAAGGTCAACCCCTTGCATTCATAAGCAAGGCCCTATTAAGGCAAAATCTCACAAAATCAACTTATGAGAAGGAGATGATGGCTATCATCTTTATAGTCCTCCATTGGCAACCATACTTGTTAGGTCAACACTTCATCATCAAGACGGATCATCGTAGCCTCAAGTATCTCCTAGATTAGAGGATTTCTTCCCTTGAGCAGCAGAAATGGGTCACTAAGCTCTTAGGATATGACTATGAGATTGTCTATCGCAAGGGAAAAGAAAATATGGTCATCAATGCCCTTTCTAGACTACCAGAAATACAAGATACCCTTTATGCAATATCCATCCTTAGGGCTGATTGGCTAGAGGCACTCAAGTTAGAATGGCAGGATGACCCCACACTTGCAAAAATTATTCAAGACCTCCAAACAGTGACAAGGGACCATCCAGATTATTCATGGAAGTAGGGGGAATTACACTACAAGCATCGGGTTGTTATTCCATCCACTTTAGAACTCAAATCCTAGATTTTAATAGAGCTTCACTCTTCTCCAATAGGGGGACACATGAGCTTCTTGCAAACCTATGAATGAGTAAAATACAACTTTTATTGGCCTAGGCTGAAGTCTGATGTAAAATAATTTGTGGATGCTTGTGATACCTACCAACGCCAAAAGGGGAAACAATCAACACACCAAGGTTGCTTCAACCTTTACCAATTCCAAAGTCACCATGGATAGATATTTCCATGGACTTCATTGAAGGGCTCCCTCTATCTGGTGGAAAATCCATTGTCATGGTGATCATGGATAGATTGACCAAGTATGCCCACTTTTGCTCCCTAGGTCATCCCTATATTGTAAGGACAATGGCACAAATTTTCATGGATCAGATCTTTTGGCTCCATGGGATCCCACATTCCATAGTTAGTGATCACGACGAGGTGTTCACTAGTAAATTTTGGGAGGAGCTCCATCACATCTAGGGAACATAGTTGAAATGAAGCACATCCTACCACCCACAGACTGATGGCCAAACAGAGGTGGTAAATAAATGCCTTGAGACATATCTTTGATGTTTTATCTCTAATAACCAATCCAAGTGGAGTCAATGGCTTCCCTTAGCAGAATGGTGGTACAACACCACTTTTCATACAACCACAAGGATGATACCATATGAGGTAGTATATGGTCAACCGCCTCTAACACTTACTTCTTACCTATTAAGCAACTCAAAGGTTGAAGCAGTCGACACAATCCTCAATCATAGGAAAGAAGTCTTAGTTGCTCTAAAATAGAATTTAGCAACCACCTATAATTGCATGAAACAATAGGCAGATAAACACAGGACCAAGAGGACATTTGCAGAAGGTGACATGGTCTTCCTTCGTCTTCAACCCTACAAGCAGATGTCCCTAAAACAAAAGGGTCGACACAAGTTGACACCTAAATTCTATGGACCCTACAAGGTACTTCAATGGATAGGGGATGTTGCTTACAAGTTGGAATTGGTGACAACATCCAAGATTCACCCAATTTTTCATGTATCTTGCCTAAAGAAGGTGGTGGGAATGCATACCCAAGTACAAATGGTCCTACCTAAATTAGATGAAGAAGGATCCATTCTTTTGCAACCTATAGCCATTCTAGATCGCAGGACTCGACATCTTTGCTCCCAGGATATCACTAAAGTACTTGTGTAGTGGCAAGGGTTGCAACCAAAAGATGCCACATGGGAGCCATTGTAGGAGTTTCAACAAGCAGTTTCCAACCTTTCAGCTTTGAGGACAAAGCTTCTCTAAGGGGGGTGGCATGTTACATACCCCATAATTGTAACTCATATTGGCATATGATATTGTATGTAAAGTGGACCACATATTAAGTTAGAAGTGGGCCATGTGTTAAGTTAGATATAGGTAGGAGTGTGTGTCATAGAATCATGTATGTAACCACTTTGGAATCATAAATGTAACTGTCATAGAATATGTAGTCAGGAATATTGTCATAGAATGTCAAGAATTATGCTTGTAAATATTATAAAAAGGGAAGGATGTAACCCTCATGGGGCTAGTGAAGAATTTGCATATTTTGTAAGGAGGTTTCCCCCTTGAAGAGGCCAACGATAGTAATATTACTTGTCCCAAATTCCTGCAATTACTATTATTTTGCATTTCCATGTTTCATTTAATGAATGCATCTATTATTGGATATACAATATTAGTGCTGCTTTTATCAATACTCTTTGTAATCGTAGTTAGAATTATCTTTGGCACTGAATTTCTTATCTTAGTACAGCTCAGAACTAAGAATTTTGAGGTGAAATATTCGTATGAGAAGAAGATTTTCATTGTAAGAGGAAGTTGATCATTATGATCATTGTTATAGAGCATCCCTAACTAGTATTGTTTCATTAAATGGGCTTCAATGGGATGATGATGGCTCAAGCCCTCTCCCAATTTACTTGATGTGTCAATGCAAATAGTTTAACTTTAAACAATTCAAATTTTATTGTTGATGACGACTTATGGGAATAGGACATGACGTATAATCCTCCCCAAGGTGGTCCTTTAGATTAGCTTGATTGTGATCACATTTATTTTGGTAGGTCCTTTCATTGAATTGCAAATGTGGCCATATCATAAGAGCTAGACAACAATTAGTTGATCATAGATCCTATTGACTTAGAAAACTTAAAAGGGCTTCTATATCCCCCTCAATTGGAGGAGGAATATTGTATTCTAAGTGATTAAACCATAAATGTCAATATTAGGACATTGGATGATCCCAAGATCCATAAATTGGAGAAAGTATTAACCATGATAGAACATAATAAATACAGCAAGTTGTTAAAATATATCAAGAAAATCTTTGCTTGTAGGTTTAGGCCCTTTCCTAGTTCTCCATCACCTGGTTGTCATTATATTCATTCATCGAGTTATGAATTAAATATCAATAACAACACATAAACTGGATTAAATGACTTATCTTACCACATATTTCATCTTGCTCATTTGGCATATTATGATTCTAGTCAAGTAGATATCATATTCTACTATTAGCAAGTGATATAATGTCATTAAGACCATATCACAATTGTTATGACTTTATCATCTTTATGGCCTTGTACTTAAGCAAGGAGACCAAATATGTCTCTCATTAAGTGTTAATCCCTAAGGATGACAAAGCTATAAAAACTTCCTATTCATAATCTTTATCTTGTTGTATGATGAATACTATGGGATTCATAGGCACTGATAGCAAATTTAATCAATTCATATGTTATCTTAAAGCTTCCACATGATGAAAACTGCAAGTTTCATAGGTGGTAATTGCAACTCAATCTGTTTTCTTAATCCACCTATCCTTATATATAAATCATCCTTTATGATCATCCCTTGGCTTGCAAATATAATATTATAAAAATTTCTCCTTGCACTATCTAATGTACAAATACAAAAGGATTTGACTTTTGAATCAAATAGAGCATAAATAAATTCTAGCAATAAAATCCTTCATAGCCTAGCATGATCAACTCCTATTACAATTTTATATTAGCATCCTATTAGTCGTATTTCTCTTGGACCCATGTACAAGTGTTGGATGGCCTCAATAGAGTACTTCAATCCTCTATGTAGGATGATCAAAACTACCCCAATCACATATAGACATGGGGATAATATGCATCATAACATTTTTATCCCCTACAAATTCTAAATTGGGGATAAATTCATTGTCAAAAGCAACATCACATCACACATCTAAAATTCATCGATGACATTTATCTTGAGGTAAATCCTTCAAAATCATTCCATATCTAAAAGCCTTTATAAATCTCATTTAAAGGTAAATTCATCATCGATTGGCACATTTAAAAGGTAAATCATAATTCCATGACATTGTCTAAGGGTAAGGCAAAATCCCTTTATGACATTTTTCTAGAGGAAATATTATCATTTAACACATCTATAAAGTTCTCATAAACATTTATTTTGAGGTAAATCTATTTACAACTTTTAATAAGAATAAAAATTGATTCTTTAACATTTATAAGGGGCCACAAAAACAATACATTAATATTTTGTATCATAGAAATACCTTAAGACATTATCTAAAGTCCCCCCAGGCACATCTTTTTTTGTATCATATTTCTTATCACAACAATGCCTTACAACATTATCTAAAGTCCCCTTGGGTACACTTTTTTTTGTATCATATCTTTTGACATAGTAATGGGTTTTAGAATTATTTAAAGTCCCTTGGCCATATATTTATGTGTATCATATCTTGCATCATAAAAATATTTTTGGCATTCTATAAAGTCCCTCTAAGCACATCCTTTGTATATCGTATCTTATACTATAACAATTTCTTATGACAATATCTATAAAACCCCTTGGGAACATCCTTCTTGGGTATATTTGCATTAAATTTTTATTATATTTATATCATGGAATCCAAATAAAATAACTATCTAAGAATTTATACATCCCAAATCCAAAGCTATTTTATTACCAAATCAAATCAACAACTCACATCATCATCATCTATACATCTTAAAAACTAGATCTATATTTTTATTCAAGATATCATAAGTCATCATCTTTAGTCACATAATATAACCATCATAATTAAAATTATCAACATAAAAATAAATATAATAAAAAGTAGATATACATCCGTAAAGCACACAATTTGACACCAAATATATGTATGTAGACACACACACATATTTTGAGTGTATGTACATCAATATCATATACAATCATCAAAATCATGATGTAATAGCAAAATTAGCCCTCCAAGGAGCATCCTTAGAGCTATAACTATGAGTCAATATTTGGGGCTCCTCTTGCTTCTTTCTATGGTGGTTGCATTCTAATAGAGTGTTATGACTGGCATGTCATGAACCATGAGTTATTTTATATCATTCACATGCAACTCGACAATGACAACCAATGATTAGTTGAAATAGTTAGATGGTAGGTGGTTTAATAAAAGGTCAATCTCTTGACCTCAATTATGAGCTCTACATGCACATAAGCCATCTCTATCCTATATAACTATTGAGTGATAGTCAATTGATCCAATAATGTTTGGACTAATTGACTATCATTGGAGTAATTTGTCACTACAACCTTTATCATACAAGTTGTGTACCTCTTAGAAATGAGACTCATAATCATTGACTACATCATGGAGGTATTTTGGACTAGAAAATTCTACTTCTAGGTTTGTGTCATTACCTCTACCTTAGTACTACTCTACCAAGGCCACTACAATCACAACTAGTAGATTGAACACATGTTGTACAAGTGCATCCCTTTCTTCCTCCACTCTATATTGAGGTGACCCACTCTTTCGTGCCTCACCCATCATGATCATTTGCATGACTATTGTACCTACTATTATGGTTGTTGCTCTCTTTTATCTCCTCTAGTATTATTGATATTGTCTAACCAATGGTGGGATCACTTGTTGAATTATCCTTAACCACCTTCCTAGTCACATGCTCTCACTTATTTATAGTACCACCACTACCACACTCTTAGGATGGATGATCTTACACCATCCCCAATAGTAGTTATTTATGTTGGGATCATTTATGCAAGGATATAGAATTATCATATCACTAAAATTAAACTCATGATATGAACAAATATCCAATAAGGGGTCAAAACCTCAATCCCATGTTGAGCAAATATTCTAGATTGGATATGGTGGTGTATCCTCCTGTAGGTCAAACTATTGGATCACTTTGCCAAAATAGAAGACCTACCACTCTCTCCATGGCCCCACTAGCCACTTCCTTCTCTAATATTGGCTATATGATTATTATCCTATGCTAAACTAGGATGACCTTTATAAGGTCACCATGTCACTTGCCCCCTCTACAAGTCATCAATCAACCTCCTCATACTAGCTAATGCACCCCTGTGAGGTCTACTATGCCCATCCTCTAGTTGGTGTTCTAGGGTTACCTCTATGTCCACCACCTATCTTGGTAACCCTGGTGGTCATACCATAGCAATGTGCTATTAGGACCATATTTAGAGTAGATTATAATAGGACAAGCCTCTTTCATCCTTGTATACCAGTCTATGTAGTGAGTGGTATAGTCAACACATAATGATTGGGCTACAAATAAATACTATCTAATATAAAATGTCTTGTATCTCCTCCACCCATCCCTACTACATACCTTCTTTTGATATCTAAGAACCCTTTATTATAAGGTATATAGTAGTATTGTTTGCCTATCCAACTCTCCCCCAACATATGTAAAATAAATGTTAATTCTTGATTGAACTATTGGAAAATTTGTATCATCAATTAATCACTATAGGATCTACTATTAGTTTTAGCTTATGTATATAGGGGAACCCCTAATTGGCACCTGTAGGATCCTCCAGACATCCTTCAAGGTGATGTTCATCTCTGTACATGGCAACTAGAAGGTATAATTTTGAATACCATATATTTTCTAGCATCGTCAAAAAGGCTTGATCAAACTTGACCTTGGGCATTCAGACTACATGATATAGCCTTGTTACCACAAGGATAGCATGATTCACAAAGTATATTAGTGGAATTATTATTTCTATCATATGTGGTCATCACTCTTGGTATTCCAAATTTGCAACTTCTCCTATAGTCATTTAGTCCAACCCATCAAGATTTCCTAGCCCTTAATCCTACCTTAGCCAAAAAATAGTCTTAGAGTATTATGCAAATAAAAAGTGTCATTGTATGAAAAATCATCATTGTATAGCAAAATTATTGTCAAAGTGATAAAAGCACCACAATATGATGAGAGATCATAAAGCAAAAGTGTTATCATGTGGAAAAACCATCAAAGTAGTAGTGCTACTATTGTGCAATAATATTACCTTTTCCTTTGGGCATAATTTTCTAAAAATGCATGAAAAAAATTAAGTACATACCTAAGGCTAGTCTCCCCATGCTACCACCTATCACCGCACTTTTTTTACATGATATGGTGGTATTTCCTATTGATTTATCAAATTAAGTGTTGATATCATATAGCCAAAGCTCTCCTGTCATGATTGTTTGTGGTAAAATTAATTTTGTTTTTATCCCCTAACCATTTTACCTTGTCCCACCCTACCATTTTTGTTATTTTATCATAATCTCTCATCAATTCACCTGTATGTATCATCATTTCTAACATCTATTTCATCTAACCAATTATGCATCTCAACCAAATTGAAATACAAACTTATGGGCATTAATACCCCAAAGTAATAGCATAATCTCTGAGTTAATAGCATCAATGACACTATTAAAAAACTAGTAATGTTTTTG
Organism: Wollemia nobilis; assembly: GCA_028583015.1. Lineage (NCBI taxonomy): Eukaryota > Viridiplantae > Streptophyta > Pinopsida > Araucariales > Araucariaceae > Wollemia > Wollemia nobilis. The sequence goes on from JAQPPZ010001195.1 coordinate 24,572,631, forward strand.
CCAAATCTTTAAAATTTATCTTTTTCTGCCTAATTGGCCCTCCAATGATCATTTTTGGTAAAATCATTGGGAACATTAATACCAATTGTGCCATTGAATTTAATGCTATTGCTTGGCGATAAATAAAAAATAAAATAGATAGTCAATTGGCATAAACTATCCATTAAATATTGAATCTCACCTTGTAAATCTTATTTGGTCTTCATTTAGAGCCAATCATCATCCCTGACTAGAAATCATGCAACTCATAACTTCCAATCCTAGTAAATAAACTCCTAATCAAATCTGGTTAACTATTTATCTTATCATGATCCTATTACTTAAACCTTCAATCAATCCATACAATTAGCAGTTCTTCCCCAATCTTGTCTAGTGTGTATATTTATTTTAATGGATCCTCCAAGGGAGGCATGGCTTCTATAAAGCCAACAACTTGGCGATTCCAAGAGAGAATCAGTGATCTATAAAACCACTACCAAAATCAATATTAGTTAGAGCATCATAATATTTGGAGAAACTCTACCAAAGTCACTCATGGATTTACCTTCTTGCATGGCAAAACTCTTCCAAATTATGGAGTTACATTACATGTCAAAGTTCTATGCATATAAATTTTGAAATAATCAAGATGAGATATTATCCTTTTATTATCTATGCATTAGGTGGAGCTTTTGTAAATCCATTGTACAACCACATCAAAACATGTATTTAAGGCAGATTATGCATCGAATCAGCAAGGCTTTGGCCTACAAAATCCATTTTCATCCTTTAACATATATCTTATAAGTTTTACATTTTTTTAGCATGTCGATTTAGAATTTTATCCTATTTGTTTACAAACAAAAAAAGGATTATCCATAATCACAAGCATTGATAGTATTACTGCTAGACCATTTGCTTTTATCATCTTTATTTTTTTCAATGAGTTTACACATGTTTTTATGAGAGGTCTTGGTCCCCCCATACTAAGTGGGGTTTGAACCTTGGAACTCTCAAAGAGAGGTCAAGGCCCTTACCACTATAGTAATCTTGTAGCTTTCATTCTAGTATTAAAAATTAATTTTTTATTTTTTATCTTCTACAACTTGTCATGAATAGGGGTCTAATGCCAGCCATGGAAGTGAAAATCTTCCACTAACTTAGGTAAATCCCTTTTATGCTTGATTTACTTCTATTCTATCTATTTTTTAGGTACCTACAGGAGTGAAAGGTTTAAACATAAGCACCACCAACAGTTAGAAGTTCTGAAAATGCTTTAGTAAGTGGTACTTTCTAGAACAAAATTAGGTAATTTTATTCCATCTATTTCCCTTTAATCTTAAATCTAATAATTTGTTTTCTATCTTTTGTACTTTTTTTTTTTTGGTTGAAGGTGAAGTACAACGGATGGCACAACTACGGACCACACTCCCTAAGGGCATAGAAATAGGGGGTCTCCCTCCCAAATATTTTAACTAAGGTAACCAAGATGAAATACCAATGACCTATCATCAGGGTTTCCTAACAAGGGAATTTTTGTTTTTTCATTAAAAAGGAAAAAAGAAGAGGGAAATAGTAGTATTATTTTATGGGAATGGATTTAAACATTTATCATTATTTCAAACTACCTATAGTTTGAAAAAATAAAAATAAAACATGTATACTTAAATATGTTTATTGCATCTTACATGGTTGCATTTTTGGTTAAATGAATATTGAGTATTAGATTAATGTAGAGGCAATCAAAGGGATATCTTAGGAAAACATAGGTGTTTTCAAACCCAAAATGTTTAAATTTCTAAGGAAACTTTTTCTACCGTCAAGATGAGACGTCATAAACATAACATCAAGAAAGGACAAGGGGGCCAATGTGCTTGTCCCTATCCACCAGTCAAAGGCCCTCTACAATTTTCTTATCCCATAGTAAGAAAGAGAAAAGGGATAAGTAAAAAATAAGTGCAATATTTACATATTTACAAATGGTTCCTTCCTTTTTATAAATACATGGGATGTAAGTGTTGCCCATTAACTAATTTTGCATGGCCCACTCTAGAAGGAATCAAATTTTCCATGTCTTGGTTTAGTCCTATCGTCATCCCAATTCATTACTAAATCTCCTTTGAATTAAATGTCATTGGTTTGCTTATCAAACCATTTCTTTATAATTTTTTTATGGTGCACAAAGCACTAAGAATTTCTCTTCTTATCCCAATTGTAACAATGCATTAAGATGGACCTACATAGGTAAGATATCAATATTCTCTAGTTCCAATTGTTGGAACATTTGGAGTGAAGGAAGTTATATATTGATGGCTAATATAGTTTATTTCCCAAAAATCAACTTATAAAAGGAAGTTCCAACATATGGTTTTGGGGTAACCATATCATCCCATAAATCCTTCTTTAATTTAGTGTGTCATTCACTTTTTGACTCGACAATTATTCATTTAGGGAATTTGATCATATTCTTATTTTTTGATTCAACCAAACTATTGCTGTGTGGGTAATAATTTGTAAAGGTCTTAAGGAGAAATCCATATTCTAGTGTGAATTGAAGTAACTTTGACCTTGTGAATGGAGTGGCTTTATCAACAATTATTATTATGGGTTATCCAAATCTAGTTATTATGTCTTCTAATTGTTGGATGACTACCTCTTGATTCACTACCTTGACTAGGATAGCTTCTATCCATCTGATAAAGTAATAAATAGTTATCAAAACCCAATTGTGTCCTACCTTAGATAATGGATTTATATTTTTTATAAAGTCTATCCCAATTTTTGAAAAGGTTTAGTTACTATTACTTGATTCAATGGAAAAGAGGCTTCCCTCCTTCAATCCATGTGGAGATGGCATGCTTCACAATTTTTCTTTCATTGAAAGTAATCTATGCATATGGTTGGCCAATAATAATTTGCTCTCAAAATCTTGTAGGTTGTTGTTTGTGTTGTATAATGTCCACTTTTATAATGGTATTTTTTCATAAGATATTTAGCTCTCTATTCCTTAAAATATATTAGCAATACCCCATCATAACCTATTTTTAAAAGCGTTCCATCAAGCTAAGCACAATTCATGTTTTTCGTATAGATCTATCCCTTTGTTTTATAATTAATCCCTTGGTAACTTCCCATGTTAGCATGTATTGCTTGATATCACACATCCATCGAGTCAATTATTCTAAATCAATCTCTACAACTAATATCATGTTCTCTCTTGAACATGTCATGCCTTGGATTTGAAAAGGGCTCTCCATATCACCAATTTAGTAGGCTTTATCTCAATGTCAAATTCTTATATATTTTTTATCCACCCTACTCATTTTTCTCCTAATTATTTATGGAGGACTATAGACCTAACATCTATATGTGAAAAAATATAGTAGTTTTGCTCTAGGATGGGTTGTATTAGAATTTCCTCAAGGATTTCGTCATAGCAAACACTTTATTTTCTATGAACTCCACCATTATTTATAATTATGGACCACTTGACTCAAAAATCATATGAGATTTTTCTAATCTTTATCATCCTTTTGGGTTAATACCACAACTACAATTTTATCAATAGAAAATATATAATTTGTGTTGGCAATTTTGGGTACCTTGAGTACATTGCATTTGCTCAAGTGAATTAGTTGTCATTGATGTCAAGAATCTTTTGAAAGAATTTGATTTGATGTAAAAATAATGTGTTTTGTTGAAGGTTCGGCTTGACAGGTTCGAAATAAAGTAAGTTGAAAAAGTGTCGCAATATCGCGACATGTCGTATTTTTGCGACTTAGGCAGGAGAGAGAAAGCTTTTTGAAAAAGTGTCGCGATATCGCGACATGTCGCATTTTCGCAACTTAGGCAGGAGAGAGAATGCTTTTTGAAAAAGTGTCGCGATATCACGACATGTCGCATTTTCGCGACTTAGGCAGGAGAGAGAAAGCTTTTTGAAAAACTGTCATGATTTCACGACATGTTGGCAGAGAAAGAGAGCAAGGTGGAAAGTGTCACGATTTCGTGACATGTCGCATTTTCGCGACTCGAAAAGTGTAGGAAGGCAAAGAAGGAAAAGTGTCGCAATTTTGTGACATAATGCAAGGAAGGTTGTATGGACGAAAAAGTGTCACGATTTCGTGACATGCAGCAAAAGGAAGAGGCTGAAATGAGAAGCATCGCGATTTTGCAACAGGCTACAAATAAGTTGTACAGATGCAAAAAGTGTCACGATTTTGTGACAGGTTGAAGAGAAAGCTTGCAAATGCAGAAAGTGTCACGATTTCACGACAGGTTGAGATGGCAGCTTATTGTTGGAGAAAGTGTCACGATTTCATGACAGAAATAGTTAGCAAGTCTTCAACAGAAGAAGCGTCACGATTTCACAACAAATTGAAGAAGGAAGAGCTCGAAGGCGAAAGCGTCGCAATTTCATGACATGTTCCAGTTTCGCGGGTGTAAGGTAGAGAGAATCTCAAGGCAACGAAAGTGTCACGATTTCGTGACATGCTCCGTTTTTGCTAGTGCAAGCCTAGAAGAAGACCAAGAAGACTAAAGTGTCATGATTTCGTGACAGGAGTGAAGATGACATCAGCAAAGATAGAAGTGTCATGATTTCGTGACAAGAACGTAGTCAAGGCAGACAAGAAAAAGTGTCATGATATCGCGACAATAGCCAAACGAAAGTGTATGGCTGCAAAAATGTCGTGATATCATGACATGTTGTGGTTTCATGGTAGAAGCTACTGAACCACAGAGGCGGTTGAAGTCGACAAAGTTAAAATTGGGCAGACAAATATTAGGGCATGCAACCGACGGAGTTAGGGTTTTGCATTTGCATAATAGCCAACTAAGACCAAGGTTTAGATCTTGATTATGTTAGTATAAAAGGAGGGCTATTTGAAGAGATTTGGCATCGATCGAAGTGTGCATTCGAAGTGCGATATTCATAGATAGAGTGCGGGGGAGAAGTTCGATCGTCGAAAAGTAGAGTGTGCGAAGACTGTGTTGCTATGTTTGCGTAGAGGTGCATAAGTTGATGTTCGATCGAGTGCTGCTGTGTTTGTGCAGTTAGTGCAAAAGTTGGTTTTGACCAAATGTGGATGTAACAGAACAGAAAGAGATTTGAGGATAGACTTGTGCCAGACCGAAGGACTGTGTTAGGTGCAGACCAGAGAAAGAGGAAGAGGATAGACTTGTGCCAAACTGAAGGACTGTGTTTGGTGTAGATCAGAGAAAAATATAGAGGACATTTATGCTAGACCGAAGGGTTGTGTTTAGTACATTTTTGAGGACCAGCTTTGAGGTGATAGAGTTAAGGACAGAGGTCTCTAGCCAGAGCAGTGAAGACAGGTGTCTTTTATGGATAGAGTTCCACTTGCTAATGGCAGTAGAGGCAGAGGTCTTCTAGAGGATCACCAACCAGAGTAGAGTTAGGGGATTGGTGTCTCCTTTGGGTTGGTACCCATAAACATTGTAATCGGGAAAGGTTTTCCTAGATTTGGTTGATAAAATTTTAGTGAAAATTTTATCCGTGGAGTAGCCCACCTTGGGTGAACCACGTAAATTGTTGTGTCTCTATTGTGGATGGTGTTTTCTGTATTGCTTTGATTTTTGCTTGATACTGCTTTCTATACACTGCATAATATTGTATTAAAAGTTAAGTTGAAGGAAAAAGTTAAAAGTGGTCTTATACTGTTCACCCCCCTCTTAGTATAAGCTTGTGTTCTTCAATTGGTATCAGAGCGGGTTCCTTCGGAAATTTTAAACAGCTTGAAGGAAAATCTTGATAAGAACACAATGGATTATTCAAGCGAAAATACAGCACCTATTCTTGATGGATCAGATTGTGGCCTTTGAAGTGCAAGGATGAAGGTTCATCTAATGGAACTTGGGAATGAGGTGTGGGAAGTGATTGAATATGGGTATACTATTCCTATAAATGGTCCATATACTAAAGAAGATAGGCTTCTACATCACAAAGAATTCAAAAGCAATGAATGCAATCCTGAAAGGCTTACAAAAAGCAGATCTCACCAAAGTAATTCACCGCAAGACAACTATCGAAATGTGGAAACAGCTATAGGGTGGTTCATACAGGTGATGCAAAAGTCAGAAAGGCCAAGTTGAGACATTTCAAAGGTATGTTTGAACAACTCAAGATGAATGATGATGAAAATATTAGTAACTACATGCTTCGCATGGATGAGGTTGTTAACTCCATGAAAGACTTAGGTCTTGAACTTGCTGAAAATGATGTTTGTGATAAAATCTTAAGATCTCTTCCTAATAGATTCAATGAAAATATTTCTGCTATTGAGGAAGCTAAATATTTGGATAAGCTGAAAAAGGATGAGCTTCATAGCATTCTTGCAACATTTGAGTTGAGAACTCAGGTGAAGGTTGACATCAAGAAAGATGCAGCTTTCAAGGCTACCAAGAAATCTAAGGGTAAACGGCTTCAAGAGAGTGATGAGTCTTCTAGTGATGAAGAGACATATTACAAACAAGAAAGGCAAGTTATCTAGAAAGCACAAAAGCATGAAAAATATAAGATGCTTCAATTGTGTAAAGTTCGGTCATTATGCTACTGACTGTACTGTTTCCAAGAATGAAAGTGATGAAGAGAAATAGGATGTTAAGAGCAAGGATTCTGAAAAGCACAGGTATTACAGAAAGAACAAATATGAGCACAAAGAATCAAGGAAAGAGGTATTCATACAAGAACAAGAAGAGCTTCTACATAGACAAAGCAAGTAAGTGTTCTAGCAGTGATAGTGAAAGCTCTTCAAGTGATGAGGAAAATGAGATGTTGTTCATATCAGAAAAAGAGGAAGAACCGAAACATAGATTCATTATTATGAAATGTCTTAGATGTGGAAATTTTGGTCACCTTGAGGATGACTGTACAAATTATGATTTGGTTTCCATTATGTATAAGGATGCTTCAGAAAACTATCAAGAAGATGCTTGTATGGTTTTTGAAAAAGGTAGCACCTCTAGTGATAAGAAATCTGGAAAATGCCTTGAGGATTCAGAAAGCAAACAAATAAAATATCTTGAAAGTGAACTTAATAATGCTCTTAGTGTTTTGAAAAAGTAAAGAAAGAAGAATGATAGACTCAAGGATAAGTTAGATGAATGTTGTATGGAGAGAGACGATCTTATAGAAAGTCTTGACTTCTCTATAGCTAAAACACAGGAACTCAAGGATGAGTTAGAGTCTAAGATTCTTGAGTATAATGAGTTGGAATAGAAAATGGCTTTTCTAGAAGTGGAAACTAAAGAGTACAAGGATAATCTATACAGGTTTCAAGATAGCTCCAAAAGGGTTAAGTCTCTCATCAAAGGTCAAATAAATCCAACAGATAAAACAGGTCTTGGTTTTGTTAAGCCGCACAAATAACAGGTTGGGGAATCTAGCAAGAGATTCCAAAAGGAAGAGAGTTCTTATGAAGAAAGTACTTCAAAACATGAGTCCATGAGTGATCGATGCGCAGAAACAGAAAACAAAATTTAGAATTTGAAGAAGAAGTTTTCAGGACCCAAGAGGTTGTATAAAGGAAAATTTCATGGCAGATGTTTTGCGTGTTACAGGTTTGGTCACATGGCTACACATTGCATGTCTCAAATGAAGAAGGTTAACAACAATTTCAGAAGTGGTAATTTCTTCCAAGGGTATTGCTACTCTTGTAATCATTTTGGGCATAAGGCAATTATCTGCAAGGCTAATATCAGGTTCACGGTTAGTCAGAACAGGTGGGTTCAAAGAACAGGTATGCCTAAAAGAAATTAGAGTGTTACTTGTTATAAATGCAACAATGCAGGTCACACAGCTAGACAGTGTAGAGCTGATCTTCCAAGGTACAGGAATAGGAATAGTAGCATGATCAGGTCCAAGGATCAATGCATGAAAAAGGACAGGGATGAGAACAAGAACAAGAACAATGACAAAAACAGGAATGCAGGCAAAAAGTTCAAGAAAAGGTCGGGCAAGGAAATTATAGACACTGATGATGATCAGTGCCTAATGGGAGTTTTACTTCCACCCCAGTTTTAATCTCCTCATGAGGAAGTGGGGGAGGAACTAAGCTAAGAGGCTCATTCTTAGTCCCAAGCCCCAAAGGTGACCCTTTGCCATTGATGACAAAGTGGGAGAGATTTGAGTAAGGGGGAGAGATATGAGTAAGGGGGAGAGCTTCAATGTAAAGAGGAAAGCTTCAAGTTAGGGGGAGCAAAACTTCAATAGGATATTTTTAGCTGTTAGCACAGTTGGTTTCAGTTTTTGCTCCTGAGACGTGTTTTTAGTAAGGGTTGCCATCAATGACAAAGGGGGATATTGTTGGCAATTTTGGGTACCTTGAGTACATTGCATTTGTTCAAGTGAATTAGTTGTCATTGATGTCAAGAAGCTTTTGAAAGAATTTGATTTGATGTAAAAATAATATGTTTTGTTGAAGGTTCGGCTTGACAAGTTTGAAATAAAGTAAGTTGAAAAAGTGTCGCGATATCGCGACATGTCGCATTTTCGTGACTTAGGTAGGAGAGAGAAAGCTTTTTGAAAAAGTGTCGCGATATCGCGACATGTCGCATTTTCACGACTTAGGCAGGAGAGAGAAATATTTTTGAAAAAGTGTCGCGATATCGTGACATGTTGCATTTTCGTGACTTAGGCAGGAGAGAGAAAGCTTTTTGAAAAACTGTCACGATTTCGTGACATGTTGGCAGAGAAAGAGAGCAAGGTGGAAAGTGTCGCGATTTCGCGACATGTCGCATTTTCACGACTCGAAAAGTGCAGGAAGGCAAAGAAGGAAAAGTGTCACGATTTCACGACATAATGCAAGGAAGGTTGTATGGACGAAAAAGTGTTGCGATTTCGCGACATGCAGCAAAAGGAAGAGGCTAAAATGAGAAGCGTCGCGATTTTGCAACAGGATACAAAGAAGTTGTACGGATGCAGAAAGTGTCGTGATTTCATGATATGTTGAAGAGAAAGCTTGTGAATGCAGAAAGTGTTGTGATTTCACGATAGGTTGAGATGGCAGCTTGCTGTTGGAGAAAGTGTCACGATTTCACGAAAGAAACAGTTAGCAAGTATTCAAGAGAAAAGGGATAAGTAAAAAATAAGTGCAATATTTACATATTTACAAATGGTTCCTTCCTTTTTATAAATACATGGGATGTAAGTGTTGCCCATTAACTAATTTTGCATGGCCCACTCTAGAAGGAATCAAATTTTCCATGTCTTGGTTTAGTCCTATCGTCATCCCAATTCATTACTAAATCTCCTTTGAATTAAATGTCATTGGTTTGCTTATCAAACCATTTCTTTATAATTTTTTTATGGTGCACAAAGCACTAAGAATTTCTCTTCTTATCCCAATTGTAACAATGCATTAAGATGGACCTACATAGGTAAGATATCAATATTCTCTAGTTCCAATTGTTGGAACATTTGGAGTGAAGGAAGTTATATATTGATGGCTAATATAGTTTATTTCCCAAACATCAACTTATAAAAGGAAGTTCCAACATATGGTTTTGGGGTAACCATATCATCCCATAAATCCTTCTTTAATTTAGTGTGTCATTCACTTTTTGACTCGACAATTATTTATTTAGGGAATTTGATCATATTCTTATTTTTTGATTCAACCAAACTATTGCTTTGTGGGTAATAATTTGTAAAGGTCTTAAGGAGAAATCCATATTCTAATGTGAATTGAAGTAACTTTGACCTTGTGAATGGAGTGGCTTTATCAACAATTATTATTATGGGTTATCCAAATCTAGTTATTATGTCTTCTAATTGTTGGATGACTACCTCTTGATTTACTACCTTGACTATGATAGCTTCTATCCATCTGATAAAGTAATAAATAGTTATCAAAACCCAATTGTGTCCTACCTTAGATAATGGATTTATATTTTTTATAAAGTCTATCCCAATTTTTGAAAAGGTTTAGTTACTATTACTTGATTCAATGGAAAAGAGGCTTCCCTCCTTCAATCCATGTGGAGATGGCATGCTTCACAATTTTTCTTTCATTGAAAGTAATCTATGCATATGGTTGGCCCATAATAATTTGCTCTCAAAATCTTGTAGGTTGTTGTTTGTGTTGTATAATGTCCACTTTTATAATGGTATTTTTTCATAAGATATTTAGCTCTCTATTCCTTAAAATATATTAGCAATACCCCATCATAACCTATTTTTAAGAGCATTCCATCAAGCTAAGCACAATTCATGTTTTTCGTATAGATCTATCCCTTTGTTTTATCATTAATCCCTTGGTAACTTCACATGTTAGCATGTATTGCTTGATATCACACATCCATCGAGTCAATTATTCTAAATCAATCTCTACAACTAATATCATGTTCTCTCTTGAACATGTCATGCCTTGGATTTGAAAAGAGCTCTCCATATCACCAATTTAGTAGGCTTTATCTCAATGTCAAATTCTTATATATTTTTTATCCACCCTACTCATTTTTCTCCTAATTATTTATGGAGGACTATAGACCTAACATCTATATGTGAAAAATATAGTAGTTTTGCTCTAGGATGGGTTGTATTAGAATTTCCTCAAGGATTTCGTCATAGCAAACACTTTATTTTCTATGAACTCGACCATTCTTTATAATTATGGACCACTTGACTCAAAAATCATATGAGATTTTTCTAATCTTTATCATCCTTTTGGGTTAATACCACAACTAAAATTTTATCAATAGCAAATACATATAATTTGTGTTGGCAATTTTGGGCACCTTGAGTACATTGCATTTGCTCAAGTGAATTAGTTGTCATTGATGTCAAGAAGCTTTTGAAAGAATTTGATTTGATGTAAAAATAATGTGTTTTGTTGAAGGTTCGGCTTGACAGATTCGAAATAAATTAAGTTGAAAAAGTGTCGCAATATCGTGACATGTCGCATTTTTGTGACTTAGGCAGGAGAGAGAAAGCTTTTTGAAAAAGTGTCGCGATATCGCGACATGTCGCATTTCCACGACTTAGGCAGGAGAGAGAAATCTTTTTGAAAAAATGATGCGATATCGCGACATGTCGCATTTTCGCGACTTAGGTAGGAGAGAGAAAGCTTTTTGAAAAATTGTCGCGATTTCGCGACATGTTGGCAGAGAAAGAGAGCAAGGTGGAAAGTGTCGCGATTTCGTGACATGTCGCATTTTTGCGACTCAAAAAGTGCAGGAAGGTAAAGAAGGAAAAGTGTCGCGATTTCGCAACATAATGCAAGGAAGGTTGTATGGACGAAAAAGTGTCACAATTTCGTGACATGCAGCAAAAGGAAGAGGCTAAAATGAGAAGCGTCGCGATTTCACAACAGGCTACAAAGAAGTTGTACGAATGCAGAAAGTGTCACGATTTCGCAACAGGTTGAAGAGAAAGCTTGCGAATGCAGAAAGTGTCATGATTTCATGATAGGTTGAGATGGCAGCTTGCTGTTGGAGAAAGTGTCACGATTTTGCGACAAAAACAATTAGCAAGTCTTCAAGAGAAAAGGGATAAGTAAAAAATAAGTGCAATATTTACATATTTACAAATGGTTCCTTCCTTTTTATAAATACATGGGATGTAAGTGTTGCCCATTAACTAATTTTGCATGGCCCACTCTAGAAGGAATCAAATTTTCCATGTCTTGGTTTAGTCCTATCGTCATCCCAATTCATTACTAAATCTCCTTTGAATTAAATGTCATTGGTTTGCTTATCAAACCATTTCTTTATAATTTTTTTATGGTGCACAAAGCACTAAGAATTTCTCTTCTTATCCCAATTGTAACAATGCATTAAGATGGACCTACATAGGTAAGATATCAATATTCTCTAGTTCCAATTGTTGGAACATTTGGAGTGAAGGAAGTTATATATTGATGGCTAATATAGTTTATTTTCCAAACATCAACTTATAAAAGGAAGTTCCAACATATGGTTTTGGGGTAACCATATCATCCCATAAATCCTTCTTTAATTTAGTGTGTCATTCACTTTTTGACTCGAAAATTATTCATTTAGGGAATTTGATCATATTCTTATTTTTTGATTCAACCAAACTATTGCTTTGTGGGTAATAATTTGTAAAGGTCTTAAAGAGAAATCCATATTCTAGTGTGAATTGAAGTAACTTTGACCTTGTGAATGGAGTGGCTTTATCAAAAATTATTATTATGGGTTATCCAAAACTAGTTATTATGTCTTCTAATTGTTGGATGACTACCTCTTGATTTACTACCTTGACTAGGATAGCTTCTATCCATCTGATAAAGTAATAAATAGTTATCAAAACCCAATTGTGTCCTACCTTAGATAATGGATTTATATTTTTTATAAAGTCTATCCCAATTTTTGAAAAGGTTTAGTTACTATTACTTGATTCAATGGAAAAGAGGCTTCCCTCCTTCAATCCATGTGGAGATGGCATGCTTCACAATTTTTCTTTCATTGAAAGTAATCTATGCATATGGTTGGCCAATAATAATTTGCTCTCAAAATCTTGTAGGTTGTTGTTTGTGTTGTATAATGTCCACTTTTATAATGGTATTTTTTCATAAGATATTTAGCTCTCTATTCCTTAAAATATATTAGCAATACCCCATCATAACCTATTTTTAAGAGCATTCCATAAAGCCAAGCACAATTCATGTTTTTCGTATAGATCTATCCCTTTGTTTTATCATTAATCCCTTGGTAACTTCCCATGTTAGCATGTATTGCTTGACATCACACATCCATCGAGTCAATTATTCTAAATCAATCTCTACAACTAATATCATGTTCTCTCTTGAACATGTCATGCCTTGGATTTGAAAAGGGCTCTCCATATCACCAATTTAGTAGGCTTTATCTCAATGTCAAATTCTTATATATTTTTTATCCACCCTACTCATTTTTCTCCTAATTATTTATGGAGGACTATAGACCTAACATCTATATGTGAAAAAATATAGTAGTTTTTCTCTAGGATGGGTTGTATTAGAATTTCCTCAAGGATTTCTTCATAGAACACACTTTATTTTCTATGAACTCCACCATTCTTTATAATTATGGACCACTTGACTCAAAAATCATATGATATTTTTCTAATCTTTATCATCCTTTTGGGTTAATACCACAACTACAATTTTATCAATAGCAAATACATATAATTTGTGTTGGCAATTTTGGGTACCTTGAGTACATTGCATTTGCCCAAGTGAATTAGTTTTCATTGATGTCAAGAAGCTTTTGAAAGAATTTGATTTGATGTAAAAATAATATGTTTTGTTGAAGGTTCGGCTTGACAGGTTCAAAATAAAGTAAGTTGAAAAAGTGTCGCGATATCGTGACATGTCGCATTTTCGCGACTTAGGCAGGAGAGAGAAATATTTTTGAAAAAGTGTCGCGATATCGCGACATGTCGCATTTTCGCGACTTAGGCAGGAGAGAGAAAGCTTTTTGAAAAAGTGTCGTGATATCGCGACATGTCGCATTTTCGTGACTTAAGTAGGAGAGAGAAAGCTTTTTGAAAAATTGTCATGATTTCGCGACATGCTGGCAGAGAAAGAGAGCAAGGTGGAAAGTTTCATGATTTCACGACATGTCGAATTTTTGTGACTCGAAAAGTGCAGGAAGGCAAAGAAGGAAAAGTGTCGCGATTTCACGACATAATGCAAGGAAGGCTGTATGGACGAAAAAGTGTCACGATTTCACGACATGCAGCAAAAGGAAGAGGCTGAAATGAGAAGCATCACGATTTCGCAATAGGCTACAAAGAAGTTGTACGGATGCAGAAAGTGTCACAATTTCGCAACAGGTTGAAGAGAAAGCTTGCGAATGTAGAAAGTGTCACGATTTCGTGACAGGTTGAGATGGTAGCTTGCTGTTGGAGAAAGTGTCACGATTTTGCGACAAAAATAGTTAGCAAGTCTTCAATAGAATAAGCGTCATGATTTCACAATGAATTGAAGAAGGAAGAGCTCGAAGGTGAAAGCGTCACGATTTCGTGACATGTTCCAGTTTCGTAGGTGAAAGGTAGAGAGAAGCTCAAGGCAGCGAAAGTGTCATGATTTCGTGACATGCTTTGTTTTCGCTAGTGCAAGCCTAGAAGAAGACCAAGAAGACTAAAGTGTTGTGATTTCATGATAGGAGTTAAGATGACGTCAGCAAAGATAGAAGTGTCACGATTTCATGACAAGAACGTAGTCAAGGCAGACAAAAGCAAAAGTGTTGCGATATCGCGACAATAGCCAAACAAAAGTGTACGGCTGCAAAAATGTCGCGATGTCACAACATGTTGTGGTTTCATGCAGAAGCTACTGAACCACAGATGTGGTTGAAGCCAACAAAGTTAAAATTGGGCCGACAGAGTTAGGGTTTTGCATTTGCATAACAGTCGACTAATACCAAGGTTTAGATCTTGATTATGTTAGTATAAAAGGAGGGCTGTTTGAAGAGATTTGGCATCGATCGACGTGTGCGTTCAAAGTGCGATATTCATAGATAGAGTGCAGGGGAGAATTTTGATCATCAAAAAGTAGAGTGTGTGAAGACTGTGCTGTTGTGTTTGCGTAGAGGTGCATAAGTTGATGTTCGATCGAGTGCTGCTGTGTTTGCACAGTCAATGCAAAAGTTGGTTTCGACAAAATGCGGCTGTAATAGAACAGAAAGAGATTTGAGTACAGACTTGTGCCAGACCGAAGGACTATGAGGTGCAAACTAGAGAAAGAGGAAGAGGACAGACTTGTGTCAGACCGAAGGACTGTGTTTGGTGCAGATCAAAGAAAAAGATAGAGGACATTTGTGCTAGATCGAAGGACTGTGTTTAGTGCATTTTCGAGGACCAGCTTTGAGGTGATAGAGTTGAGGACAGAGGTCTCCGACGAGAGCAGGGAAGACAGTGTCTTCCGTGGATAGAGTTCCACTTGCTAAGGGCAACAGAGGCGAGAGGTCTTCTAGAGGATCACCAGCCAGAGCAGAGTTAGGGGATTGGTGTCTCCTTTGGGTTGGTACCCATAAAAATTTTAATCGGGAAAGGTTTTCCCAGATTTGGTTGATAAAATTTTAGTGAAAATTTTATCCGTGGAGTAGTCCACCTTGGGTGAACCATGTAAATTGCTATGTCTCTATTGTGGATGGTCTTTTCTGTATTGCTTTGATTTCTGCTTGATACTGCTTTCTATACACTGCATAATATTGTATTAAAAGTTAAGTTGAAGGAAAAATTTAAAGGTGGTCTTATACTGTTCATCCCCCCCTCTCAGTATAAGCTTGTGTTCTTCAATTTGATGTCTTTTGAGAAATTAGGATTGATAAAAACCAATGTTTTTGTGATAGCTTCCTTCATTTATGGGAACGATCTCTTCCCTTCTTTAGTCTAGCCAAAAGTAGTATTTTTATTTAACATCTTAGTAATACGCTTGACCAAAAATGAAAAATTTGGGATGAATTTGGACACAAATTAGATCTAACCAAAGAAGGATCTGACACCCATGAGTGAACATGGTAACAACAGTTCTTGTATCACTTTAATATTGTTAAGGTCAATAGAAATCCCATATCTATATACTACATGGCTCAATAGATTTAATTACTATATGAAAAATATGTATTTCTTAGGTTTCAAAGACATACCAAACTCCCTACATCTCTCAAAGACTACTTCTATATGTTTGATATGCTTAGATCTCTCTTTTTAAAAGGTGTTCAAATCATCTAAGTATACTAGGATTATCTTATCAATCAGGTTGATAAATGCAATAACCATTTTCCTTTAGAATGTTGCATTGGTGTTTGATAAATACATGTTCCCCACTTGGTCGTGAAGGTAGTTTTATGTTTATCATCATCTTTTGTCTAGATTTGGTTGTATCCCAAAAATTCGGTAAGCAATGATAACATTTGAAAACTTGCCACATTTTGGATAATTTTATCCATGCATGGTAGTGCATAATGATCTTTAGAGATATAATATTTAAGTTCCTATGATCAACAAATAACTTAATTTCTTAATTATTTTTTCTCACGGGGACTAGACTAGTGATCCAAGTGGAATGCTTTATTGGAAAGATAATATAATCTTGTAGCAATTTGAGGAGATACTTATCCATTATGACTTCTATATTTTCATTAATTGACATTTATTTATACTAAAATGGTTTTGCTACTAGCTCTAGGTCAATGTCATGTTCAGTGATTCTCCTATCATACAACTTTAGGTCTTCATAACTCCAAGCAATCACATAATTATACTAGCCATATAACTTGTTAAATATATGGACCTCTCATTTAGTATATTCTTTTCTCATCAAAATAGTATTCCTTTCAACCACTTGGATAGGTTAATAATAAGATGCTTCTACCACTTGGAAAAGTTGATAAGAAGATGGTTTTCAAGTAATGCTATCTTTTGAAGCACTACATAGAGATTGAAAAATATTTTAAGGTAATTGGTCCTAGGCAAATGGCTAGTCCTAAGCTAAATCACCCTATTTTTAACATCATATTTGTTCTTTTTTTTTCTCTTTAGCATATTGTGCTTCTTTGATGAATAATTTAATGATTAGCTTGCCATTGTTAAACACTTCCCAATAATCTACATTATCTAGGACCGTAGATCTAAAAACTACTTCTTTGGGCCTATCTCATATATCTAAAGAAATATCAAACTTTGTAGCCAATGTAGCCAACACATCTACTTTAGTGTTTATTTCTCTTGGTATTTTTATAATCTCATAAGCATAAAAAATTTCTAAGGGCTTCCAAATTTGGTGCTTTTAGGATTTTAATTATCAATTTTTAGTGGTGCAAGTCAAATTTGCCTAGTTTTTGATAACTTTGAATCACCAAAAACCTTTAGATTCTTGACACCTAGTTTTTTACCTTTTATCAGATTGGTACATCGAGCTTCATACTCATCTACATTGTTGGTACAGTTGAATAGAAGCCAACAAACATGGTTCATTGATTCACCTTGAGGAATAATAATTTTAATTCCAACACTTGTACCATTTCTTATTCTTGAACCATCAAAGTACATGGTCCATATCAAATTGCACATTTGGGATTATTGCCTTGTTAATACTACAATTTTGGTAGCCTCCTCCAACACCAAATAATTTTCTATACTAGTTTCTTCAAATGCCTCATTTTTTTTAATCATCTTCACCCTATAGTATATGAATGATCGTATCTATTTTGGAATTTGGCTCCCCTTCAACTGATTTATCATCTATAAATTCAAGGAGCTCGTTCCAACTGATTGTTCCATAATCACCCAACTTATGTAAGACATAATTACATGGATGCTCATTCTCTATCTGAATCACTTTTCTGTCATTGGGTACTTTCATGTGGGTATAGTTCATTTCTAAGTATCTTTTCTCTGATAGTTTCCTAGTTCATTCCTTGGACAAAATCCTAAAATAGGGTGGGAGTTCAACTACAGTCACCTATTGGATTATAACTAGTTTTAAATGTTTATCTACAATAATTACAATATTGTTACAACAACGACATTAAACTATGCCCCATCCATATGTGTTGGTCTACTAGTTATTTCCAAGTATGGTACTTTTATTTCTTCACAAACAATTTTTGGCATTATTGTCACCATTGCTCCTAAATTAGCAATATAGCTCCTTAAATTATAATTTTGATATTCTTAGTGATATAAAAAGGTGGATTCATCATTTTTTGGCTTAGAAGAATTTAATACATTAGTTACATTCATTTATATTTTTGGTGGATCTTGTGCTATCAAAAATTATTTCTCAGATGCATTCAGTTGAGTGGCAAGGCTAGGAGTCTTGGTTTTAGTGTAAATTAATTCCTACTCTATTAGCACCTCTTATAATAAAGTTATTTGATTTGTAATTCCAAAGCCTCCAACATGCTTACTTTGGTCAATTCCTTAGTTCCTTAGTGATTTTTAACCCCATACTATTTGAGTTACCTTCATCACACGATGCAAATTTTTTTAACTGCCTTGTGGTCACCAATTTTCCTTCAATGGTTAATAAAGGGTACTTTAAGTTTCTCTCAGGATCTTTTTATATACTTTATTGTTCCTTGTAGCCCATATTATTATCGCTTTTATTTCTAACCATTGGTGCATCTATTTTTTATTGTTCATCCTTGGGGGCTATGGGATGGTATCCCCTATTTTCTCTTTGGGTGTTGACTCTTACTATTGGACCCTTGTCCTTAAAATGCAAAGGAGGCCACCCTCTTCTAAATATAATAATATTCATATTAGGATAAGGTGATTATGTTGGCTCAACTTGGCCATATGAAGGTTCAAGTTCTTCTTCTACAAAAAATTTTTACTTCTCATCATGATCCCATTTTGTTGATTAATTACAATTGATTAATCCTCAAATATTGCATCACTTTCCTTTCTAAAGTCACCAAAATTTTCCATAATTGCATTACCCAGATTAGACAAATTTATAATCTATTATTGAACCATTTTTGATGGATCTACTACATTTGGATTTTGTGTTGTTTTTTTCAGCTATTAATGCTAGAGGTATCGTTGCTTGACCCATCATCTTCTATTTCTATGATTAAACTATTGATAGTATATTATAATTTGAGCATTATTTACTGTAGCAATATATTCTAGTGGATTATGTCTAACATTACATACAAGACACAATAAGGAATTAATTTTATATTGGAATTGGTCATATTATTCTACACTTGATTCCAAAATGTATTTATAGTTTTCTAAGGTATTTGATCCTTCCAACCATTCATAAGATAGAGTTATTTATTGCCAATTTCTTGTCTATTTCCATCCAACTCTTTCCTATTAATTTTGGTTCTATATCTTTTCCAAATTATTTTGATTTATAAAATTCTTCATGACTTTATTGAGTTCATTTGTGTGATCTTAGATCCCATTAGTTTGAATATGGGATGTTGGGTTAGTGTTTTAACTAGAGATTTAAGGAAGAGTAAGTAAGACTAGTAATTGGGGATGAAACGTTATAGTATTATATGCTTTTTGGGCTAGAAAAGTGATGATATAGGGGGAATTGATTTGAGTTTATGTGACTATATTAGGCTAGATTGATGTAGGATGGACTTGAGCATTGGAAATATGATTGATATTAGGTGAAACTCTTAGCATTCATGGATTAGGGTTTAGGTTCACATATGCATCGTAATCCATGGCTAAAGCAAGCAATAATTTTTCCACTCAAATCAACACATTCACTACTCGAGAATTTTTTCAAAGGCTCCAAATGAAGTATAGGGATTAGTATTTCAAACCATCAAGGCAAGATTACATTGTAAAACATTTAATATAATAAGGTAAAGCTTACTTGTTTAAATGTCTAGTGTTGTGGTATATCGGTTACAAGATCCTCATAAACCTAGTGTTATAATCATGGATATTATCCTAGGGATGTCTTTGCATTAAATTTAACTAAAAAAGGATTAAATGTCCATTTCCAAAGCTACCAAATCTCTTCATAAAAAGTTCAAATATGGGTTCCTAATTGGTCACAAAGTTATTTATGAATCTTCGACATCATATGACAACTTTATTCCTTAATAGATCAATAAATAGACAATAATATCCTCCTAGATCCAACGTACCAACTTCAAGGTGGATAACATATTCACATGATAGAGAGAATTATTATTTACATTACCATCAAAGGAAGGCAATACTTTCATTGTAGCTATAGTTATGGGAGAGTAAATCATCAAATTCTAAGGTCCTTGATATGTCCAATCAGGCAATTCTTGGTGTGGTCTAGGTGATTTCTAGATTTAATGATTCTAAGGAGGGTAATTATAATTTATTTATAAGTAATAAAGTATCTACTATTGAATAGGATCTACATACCCTTGCGATTGTTGAGTAGACAATACCATTTGTTGGTGTTGACGGACTTGTTGATTATAAGTCACTATTATATTAAAAGCATCAAGGTTTTGTTATGGAGGTGGATTAGGTGGTACTTGATAGTTTAAAATTCCATGGGGCTATTGGATAAATTATGTATTGAAGGGTGAATGTTGGAAATATAGTGCAGGGTAGCCTCTAGAAAAAGGGGTCAGATTCTAGGCCCTTATTTGCATGTTCAAATCTTGTTGGTTTTGTTAGATTTAAAATAAAACTAGAGAAATGTTTTTATTCATATTCATTTATTACGTTTAGATATTTTGCAAATACATATATAGTTATTTATGAGATAATCTAGTAGAAAGGAATCTCGTATAAAACGTTAAGGTAATAGGATAATGAAAAATTAGCTCGCAACATTTAATGTGACATCTTGATATGGCATTATATGGAAGATGAAAGAAATGGAGGAGAACATATAATATGCAAGTACTTTATGGAATGGACTACATGAAATATTTTATAAAAATATAACCTAGAATCCCCCCTTATTATATTATTTGAGAGGGCAAATAATGGAAGAGCTTTGAAAGAGAAGTTGATTATACCATTGATTGAGATCTTTTTAACTTACTTCTGAATATGCACAACAAGAGGTTTTCTTTTATAGTATTGACAAAAAACTTTTTTCATTTCATTTCATTTGATGATATCCATCCATCCATAATTTAATAATATCTTTGTGTATTTTTTATGAGAAATATTCTAACATTTTTTAAATGTATGTTTGTATGTAGCACAATATGGAAAATTATTCTTTGTAGGTTTTTGCTTTATTCTTGTTCATTAACCTGTATAATATGTTATTAATCTATGATACAACTATTTTCTATACTTATGTTATCTGCTCGAACAACCTCTAAGTCTTTATGTCACAATTGATATCCTCTATTTTAATATTATTGTTGGGCAAAACATTGGTTAGTTTTTCTATGGTTCAATTAATTGCCTCCATTTAATTGTCAACCTGGGGTAGCTCATAGTCTTGTGAGCAGCCATGCAAAATATATGCTTATAATTTCTTCTTCGGATACGAGTTCCTAATATTTTGTGTTGGGGGTATTTTTATGTTCATTGAAGTTTTAATCCTTAATTACAAACCAATAGCGTATCCTACATTCTATGAAAACATGACAGAATGCGTTCAAAAAATAATTGTTATTTTGTTGAAAATCACATAAAATATGGGAAATAACTGCAAAGTAAATTAATCTATAAAAATAAATATAGAAAATAATGGAAATAAGGGAAGAACTATATTGTAAGTGGGCCCACACTTCCATCAAGTTCTACCCGTAGTAGACTATCACCAAACACTTTAGACAATTTTTACAAAAAAATACTCAGAGATTTTATTAACAACTACAACGAAAATTTACAAGAAAGTCTGAGGGCATCTTCTTCAAGTGTGGCCTACATATTTATAGATATATGACCACACCCTGTTACAATTCTTAGAACAAATTAGAAAATGATTCGCTTTTACAACTACTTGATTAAATGAAGGAATCGGGTAAAATATCATGATATTTCAATGTATTCTGTTTCCAAAATACGTCTGATATTTATTTGCTTGATTTACATAAATTATTCATGTAGCGATTGGAAAATGGATGGTGAGTCATCTTTAATGTTGTCCCATGTCCGATTTCAATGTTGGAATTCTTTTTATGATGGTTGTTGAAGTTTCTCTTTGTTCTACCGACCACAGAGTTGTGTTGAAGTTTGGCATTAGTGGAAATCAGGTGCCACATCTGAAGAAGTCGAAAAGCAGACACCTTGTATGTAAAAGTCAGGAAGTAGGTACCTAAAGGGAAGCAAGAACCTAATGGGAAGTAGGTGCCTAATGGGAAGCAAGCACCTAACAGAAACAGGCACTTTATAGGAAGCAGGTGCCTAATGAGAAGCAGGTGCCTAACAGTTAAGTGTCAAATGGAAGTCAGGTGCTTCAAATGAATTTGGGTGCCTAACTTCGCACCCCTCACCGATATTCCATAGATATTTTTCCTTCATAAAATTGCAAGTGCTAGATCCGAGTGGGACCTCGATGAAAACATGCCAAAATATAACAATATCCACTAAATCTACAGAAAATACACTTAAAGACAAATATTGGAAAACATGCAAAACAAATTGTTAATTATATATATAGTTTCCATAAAATATTTATA
Organism: Wollemia nobilis; assembly: GCA_028583015.1. Classification (NCBI taxonomy): domain Eukaryota; kingdom Viridiplantae; phylum Streptophyta; class Pinopsida; order Araucariales; family Araucariaceae; genus Wollemia; species Wollemia nobilis. The sequence continues at coordinate 24,594,681 of JAQPPZ010001195.1, forward strand.
TCTATAAAAATAATTTTTGTACATTATAGGGAAAAGAGTAAAAAAATGAGTAATTATGTGGCTCATCATCCCCCCATGCTTAAGGGGTGGCACGTCCCTATGCCACTTTGAACTAGTAATTACCAATTTTGTTTACAACATCCCAATAAGCCCTATTGGTCTGTGTCCTCTTCTTCTTAGTGGCCTTGGATTTTTCTTTGTCCCGGGGCTTTCGCCCCTTTGGTGCCTTGGGAGTGGTTGTCTCCTGACCCTATTGTTTTTGGCATTTGCTGCATCAAACTAGTTCACTTGACCCTGCCCTTTTCTTGGGTGGTTCTCTAGTCTAGGCCACCTTGCCTTTTTCAATGTTCAAATACTAGAGAAACTAGTGGTATCTTTTTGGAATACATGCTCAGCAATTTTCCAATACTCATGGTGAGGGGGCAACTTTTCACCCATAAGCATTGATTATTTATTACCAAATAGGATGCTATACTTCTTAGCAACCCTGGTTGTGGGTAAATCTTCCCTTGTTGGGTCAAGCTCTAGTTCAACCTTGACCTCTATTTTTGACACTAGGGTATGTATGTTGCTTGATGCCAGATCTATAGTTTGCATAGGGCCTAGAAATCCCATATTCATAAAATATGCCTTCATCATTGAAGGCTCATCACCTACCAACCCATAAAAACTCCAAAACTGCTCAGGTTGGGAAACTAGAATTTTCTTGTGAGGCCTGTTAGATTGCTCTCTAGCCTTTTTTTCAGATTATTTATGGGCCCTCTTAGAAGCCTTCTTCTAGTTCTTTTTATCTATCACCATATCTTTGAGATTTTCAAATTTTTATTTTTGGGTAGCAAACAAATTTTTTTCTGCCTCCCATTATTCATCAAAATCCAGCTCTAATTCCTTATCATATTTGATACCCAATGCTTTCAATTTTGTAACTCTTGCTCTGGTTCTGGATCATCACTGAGATGCCCTTACAGCTTTTTGCTTTGACCTCAACTTTATTTGTTGTACCCCAGGGTGTGTTGGTGCTACTGTTTCTTCCTAATTTATATGAGATTCAAGCTGCTAAGCCTCTTCTTTCTCTATAGAACATTGCTGCTCATTTGGAACTATTTTCTCCTCCTGAGGTTGTTCAGTCCCTATATCATCTAGAGAGTGCATTATCTCTCCCTCCTTGCCTAAAATTTGAGGCTCTCCAACCTCCATCTCCTTCTCCTCCTCATCTCCTTTCTCTGTAAGCTATTCTAAATTTTGAGGCTCCTCAACCTCAACTTCATTCTCCTGAAGTATCTATTATACATAAGGAGACATGAAATAGGTCTGCTCTACTTCCATTGTAGTAAAATCTCCCTACTCTATTTCAATATCAATAGGGGGCAACTTTGTTGCCCCATCAATCTGCATCATTGCATCAACCTTAGACGATTGCTTAGCTTCTATTAGTCCACACTACAACTATAATGAACTAATTTACCCCTAAAACTACCAAATTATCTGGTATAATTCATGTATTTTTAGGGCAGCTTCCTTATGGGACTCTTGAAATAGAGCTCGTTCTTCTTTAAACTTGGCTTTACAAGTGGAAGCCTGTTCTTGAAAAACTTGTAGTTATTGCTGCAAATCCTTTGCTTGGTCTTCTGGTGGTAATTCTTCCCTGGCCACCTCCTATTGAGGAGTTGGCCCACTAGAAATGTCATGTAAAATCTAGACCAAATAATCCTCCCTAATAAGCTCATTTATTGGTGTATCCTCATCGGATGAGCTTGAAACCACCCTTGATGCCTTCGTTCTTTTGCTTTGCATCTTGGTGGAAATAGGTATGAAATCTTGATCTGCATCAACTTCAAATTAAGGGGCAGTAGGAGACAGATACTTTCCTGCTTCCTCTCCAAATTGGTAAAAAACATGGGATGAGGCTTGTCCTGCTTCCCTTGTATTTTTTGCAAGATGGGACACAGGCATTGTCTCTTCTCGTTTTGTCACCCTTTGGACTAACTATTCATTCTGAATTGGTACCTCCCCCTCTACTTGTACCCCTGTCACTACACTAGTGCTCACATTTTCCTCAATCATCACATTTCTATGTGACTCTGCATATCATACCAAGGCCAAAATCAGGCCATGGTGAGCTAGGGCAAAGGTTGTGCCTTCATGGTATTGTCTGGCCTCGTATTGAAGGGTGCATGTAAGGTAATGTGGGATGTTGATTTTGTCCCCATGTAGGATGTGATTGAGAAAATGGAAGTGATTGGCATTTAGTGTAGATTACCTACCATAACATGTGAAGAAGTGGGCGATCTGCTCAAAAATTGCCCTCTAGAGCTTGGGAATGTGTTGTTTCGACAAGCCAGTGCATGTCAAGTGCTCAGCTAGTACTTCAAAATATTTGCACATAGAGGGTAAGGTTATACTCCTTGTATGTGTGCTCCTATCAGGGAGAGGCCCATAACTCTAGAGATATAGTCCTTAGTGACTAGAATCTCTAGCCCCTGCATGTGCACGACCCCATCCCTCATTGATGTCGCAAATTCATTTGCCACTACCGCATCCTAGCCTTGATTGACTAGTCAACAATATTCCATCCATATTATAGTGTCAAACTATGTTTGGACATCTATAGGAATGCTCGAGCAGTTAGACAGCTCACCCTTCTTGAGATCGTGATTCTTCGATTTCCCCCCATGCTTTTCCTTTAATTCACAATTCACTTAGGGATGATTCCTATTTGAATTGCTACTATGCTTCACTTCTCTATTTTTTCTTTCTCTGAAGGTGGCTTCACAGTAGCTAGTAAGAAGCTTTTAAAACAACTACTTTCATGCACGCAGGAGGTTAATTATCATAATCAACAATGATTATGGTTATCTGTAGTAAATTTTCTTTAAGCGTTTGCCTGATTGTGTGGAGGTGATAACCATAAATAGTTTACCAATCAGAGGTATTCCATGTAGCACAATGCCAAGTGGATTTATTCAAGTGGTTAAGTTAATAATGGGGGGTTGTGCTGAAACTTTGCCATAAACACACATGTTCATGAAAAAAATATAGATAAAAAATAGAAAAAATTATCATGCACCTAAATTCGTTCTATGGGTGCTTATGCACAGATATCCATGGTGCATTGTTATTGGATGTCGTTCGATGATTGGGCAAACTGCAATGTAAAATGATGGCCATGGTTCCCATGTAATAAATTTTCTTTGATGTGATTGGTTCTTGGTAGTTGCAATGTGACTTATTCGAGAAATCTTGCAAAATTCAAAACAAAAATTAGAAAAAATGTATCTCCTTGGGATGACAAACATCCCCTCCTTGAAATTTGGTTGATGTCAACTTTTAATTTTTTCCATGATATATTTGACTTTGCACGTGCATGGGGTGTTGACATGGCTCAGGCCACATCCCAATGCTGACGTGTTATTCTTTCAAGGTAAAAAATGGTCGCAACAGATGGAAATAAAGAATAATTTTTGTATGGAAATTAGATGTCTTATTTTTTAATTATGGCATGCAGGTGCCTTGAAAATTTAAAATAGGCACCTTAGGAATCAGGAGATTTGCTTAACATGGGAAGCAGATGCCTTAGAAATTAGGTGCTCTAATTAACATAGGAAGCAGGCGCCTTAGCAGTCAGGCGTTCTACTTATCATGGGAAGCAGGCACCTTAGCAATCAGATGCTTTACTTAACACGGGAAGAAGATGTCTTTTGCTAATTTTTGGGTGTCATACTTATAAAATAAACTTTATACAAACTCAACTCTCTTTTTTACATATGCTAATAATATTTGGTGTCAGTTTTCCAAAAACTAGAAGTCAGGCACCCTCCTAGAGAAACCAGGAATCAGGCATCGGTATACCATAAAATGGGATGCAGGAACCATCTTCGTAACATACAGGGAGTCAGGCATCGTGGATCTTATAACAGGAATTAGGCACCTTCTACCATACAATGGGAAGTAGGCACCTTCTACCATACAATGGGAATCAGGTTCCTTCTACCGTATAATAGAAATCAAACGCCTTCCCATCAAACACAGAAAACTAGCGCTTCTCTTTTATTCAATGGGTGTTGAATTTTCCTTATATATGTGCTATCAGGTTGATCACGCTCTTCAATGCAAAATCAACATCCACACCTGAACCAGCAGTTGAGTGTTTTATTTTCCAAATATACCAATCTAAATATTCTTGTGTAGGTTCAAGTTTAGTATTCCCCTCTCTAAATGGGGACTAGCTACTCCTATTGTAAGTAAATTCTCCTAGAAATCTTGGAAAGTGCAGGTTCATGGATCTTGTGCTTGTTAGGCCTAGGTTTCCTAGATTGCCTAACAGCTGCATAAATGGTATTGTTTCTGCAAAAAAAAAAGGTAACTTTGAAATAATAATTGTCTTTGAAACTATGTGGACTAGGTCCACATCTTACTGACTCAAGATAAAATCAGAATCAACTAGGGTCTCTCCCATACCTAATCTAGACTCAATCATGTATACTTCTGACACATGGTATGGACGTAGGTGGTGGCCATTGACTGTTAAGGTAATTTTTTTGAGTGTAGCTACATTTGTGAACTCCTCTGCATCTCTCACTCCTGTCCCATTTTTCAATATCACCTCTTCGTTTTGCATCTCTTCGAAGTGTTCAGTCATTAGTATCATAGTGGGCTGAAGTGCATATAATAAGGGCTCTCAACAACTACGTTGTTGGATGCAAGTAAATGAATCATCTTCCCCTCCCCTTAGGCATCATAGAACTTTTCCTATAAACTAACTGAAATGGTGTAAAACAAGTAGTAGTCTTCCAAAGTGGTCTTGTAGGCCCACCCTACTTTTGGTAATCTAGTAGCCCAGTCCATCCTATGTTGTTGCATTGTCTTTGTCAAGATATTTTCCAATTCTCGGTTAGTCACCTCAACTTGCCCATTTGCTTGTGGATGGTATGGAGTGGTTTTGTTATCCCTAATTTTGTATTGTTGCATGAGTTGTTGGATCATCCTTGAAGTAAACTGGGGTCCTTTATTAGTTGTGATCCCCTTTGGGACCCCAAATCTTGTAAAAATTATTGAATATAAGAAATATGCTATAGTTTTCTCCTTTGAATCATGTAAAGCCTGCACTTCAACCCATTTTTTCACCTAGTCAGTACAAACTAAGATATACCTCTTACCTCCTGACTGTGGATTAATAGGTCCTATGAAGTCCATACCCCATTTATTAAATGGTTCAATGTGAACATGTGGTTGGATTGGCATCTCATATCTAAGAGTAGGTCTACCCATCCTCTAACATTGATCACACTAGATCATGTGCTTAGTTGAATCCTTGAATAGTGAAGGCCAATAATAACCAACTTGTAACACTTTATATGCAGTCCTTTTTCTTACAAAATGGCCACCACAAGGTTCATCATGGCAAGACTTTAGTATTTTAATTATTTCATCCCCAGTAACACATCTTCTCATGATTTGATCAGGTCCTATTTTGAACAAGCACCCATCAATTCATGAGAAGTCTGCATTTTTCTCAACTAATATATGTTTTTCACGAGGTAAAAGTGTAGAGAATACTTTACCAGTGGCTAAATAATTAGCCATATATACGTACCAAGGTATATGATCATTTAGAGCAAACAAATTATCATCTAGAAATTGGTCCTCTATAGTTGCATAGTTTGGAGGTGTCAACCTAGACAAGAAATCAACTACCACATTGTCCTTTCTTGGCTTGTCCACTATTATTACATCAAATTCTTGCAAAAGCAACAACCATTTGATAATTCTACCACTAATCCTAGGTTTTTTTATCAAGTATCTGATCGTTGAGCGGTCAGTGTGTACAAATACCTGATAACCTGTAATGTAATCAAAAAATTTGTTAAGGGCATGTATTACTACAAGAAACTCCTTCTCTATGATAGTATAATTTAGTTCAGCACCTATGAGATTTTTACTAACATAATAGATGGCATAAAAATAATCACCATATTTCTATTCCAGTACTGAACCTATTGCATTGTTAGATGCATCAACATATATGTAAAAAGATATAGTCCAATTTGGACCTCTCACAACTGGAGCAATAATTAGTTTTTCCTTTAATGTGTTGAATGCTTGTTCACATTCTTCAATCAAGATAAACTTTACATATTTATTTAACAATGTGGTAAGAGGTTTAGTGGTTTTGCTAAAGTTTGTTATAAACCTCCTATAGTAACCGACTGATCCTAGAAAACTATGGATATCCTTTTATGTTTTGGAAGTAGGTAGAGTTTGGATCACTTCTATTTTCTTTCTATCTACTTTGATCCCATCTACAAAAAGGTGATGTCCTAAAACTATCCCTTCCTGCATCAACATATAGCATTTCTCATTACTTAAGGACAAGTTAGTTTCCTCACAATTTTTAAGTGTCTTTTCCATATTTTCTATGGCATTTTCAAAAATTTTACCATATACGGTGAAATCATCCATGTATACCTCCATAGTCTCTCCAATCATATCTAAAAAAATGCTAAGAACTGCCCTCTTAAAGGTGGTAGGTGCATTGCATAGACAAAATGGTAAAACTTGGTAAGCAAATGTCCCCCATGGATAAGTGAAGGTGGTTTTATCTTTATCTTCTTCCCCTATTTGGATTTGATTGTATCCACTGAATCCATCCAGAAAAGAAAAATACTTCTTGCCTGCTAAGGTTTCAAGGACCTGATCTATAAATGGTAAAGGGAAGTGGTCTTTCTTAGTTGCTTTATTCAGCAACCTATAGTCAACACAAATTCTCCACTTCTCATTCTTCTTGGGCACCACCACTAATGGTGATACCCACTCACTATTTAAAATGGGGTAGATGAATCCAACTGTGAGGAGTTTTTGTAACTCTGTTTTGACAATTTCTTTCATAGTTGGGTTCATCCTCCTCTATGGTTGTCTTACTGGTTTAACCTGGTCTTCCAGATATATCCTATGAGTACAGGTCTCATGAGCTATTCCTCTCATGTTAGAATACTCCCAAGCAAAGGCATATTGATGTTTTTCCAATGTTTGTTTCAATTTGGTTTGTTGTTCAGTTGTCAACTTGTTATCTACATTCAACATTCTACCAGGTGCAACTTCTATTTGCTGAATATGGTGGTCTTTTCCACCCATTAATGGCAACTCAGGATGAGGACAAGAGGGTTCTCCCTAAAAAAAGTGATATATCATTTTATCCTCATCACTTTCATCTTCCAAATCCTCAAGACAGGCTGGATCGTTGATAGACCACCAATGTTTTGATTCTCATCCTTAGGTTCTTCCAACAAATCTACAAACTATGCAGGTGGATGTATGATCAATTTCTTTATATTCTGACCATTTGAAATGGTTATTTTCCCATATCTACAGCTTATGTAAGCATCAACTATTTCCATCCAAGGTCTACCTAATATTAATGGGTATCCACCTAGTCTAGACTTAGATTGCAACACTAATAAATCTACTGGATACTCCCATGCATTTACTGTAATAGTGATATCCTCCAGTATTCCATCAAGGAGTATTGTAGACCTGTCTGCAAACTGTAGCATAGTTTTAGTGGGATTCAGATTAGTCAATTTCATTTTTTGCATGGTCTCCTTGGGTATGACATTGATGGAAGCCCCCAAATCTACTAGTGTGTTGGGTAAAACACAACCTTCTATTTTTACAGTTATCACAGGGCTTCCCAGATCTGAGTGCTTCTAGTTGTAGGTATTCTTGAACATAAGTTCATCTAACTAACCTACCAAACTGATTGATTTAGCTGGTTTTCTCCTTGGTTTCTTGAGGCACAACTCTCTTATGGCCTTCCCATAAATAGGTTTGTCTTTGATTGCCTGAAAGAGAGGGATTGTGATTGTTAAGTTTTTTAAACTAGAGATAATATCAAACTCTATTTGTATTGGTTTCTTGAGTTCCTACAACCTTTGTGGAAAATGTGGAACCTCCTCTTTTTTATGTACAAATTTTGATTCTTCTTCTACCTCCTCTATAAGGGATGATTCCCCTTTCTCTATTTCTATCGGTTCTTCTTTTTCTACAAGAGGAGTGACTTCTACACCTACTTGATTTCCTAACCTTAAATGGATAGGATCTCAATCTACCTTAATATTATACATAGGGTACATCTCATTTTCCATATGATAGGTTGGATATTGCTTATTGTTTAGGTTTGTTTTTGGTTGTGTTGGTAATTTAGGAGTCCTTGGAGTAGGAATAGTAGGCAGACTTGGTTGTAGTGGAGCTGGAGTAGTATGTTGTGGATACCGATTTCAAGCATTCTGATTTCTCCACTACTTCCTATGTTGCTGGTATTGGTTCCAAGAGTAAGGGTTATAAGGATTTGCTCCTTGAGAAAATGGATTCCAAGGTTGTTGGCCATACCAACCCATGTCGGGTGGTTCGGTTTGACCTTGGTTTTGATAATTGCTGCCCCCATAGGATGACATTCTTGATTGCATATTGTTACCCATAGGAGACTGTTGCCAATTCCTCTTGTTACCCATGAAGTATACCTCAGCTACCTTAGGTTCCTCTTTATATTTCACTAAATATGGACACAAGTTCATTTTATAATCCTTCTTACAGACAAAACATACACAAACTTTATTTTTTGTACACTCATTTCTAGGGTGTTTGCCTCTGCATTTAGGATAGAAGTAGGTCAATGATGCCTCATTCTCCTGCTAATTTCTCTGAAGTAGAAGAGTATCCATTTGAAGAGTCATAGATGATAACATCTCATTCTTAATGTCCTCAAGCATGTTGTCTATCTTTTTTTTAGTGACAGTGGCTAACTGCTTAACATTTCTAGGGGTCAACTTACCTTTTCTTCTTGAAACGTTTTGACACAACTGTCGAATATCATCCATTTGGTGTTGGTAAACATCTCCCCTAGAGATCATATTTAAAGCTTCCAAGGATTCATTTGTTAGTCCTTTTAGAAAAATGCTTCTTAGGGACCTATCTCCTAGTTTTGAAGGGGGTTATCTTTTCAAGTTGAAGCTAAACCTATCCCAGTATTCTTCCACAAATTCCCCTTCCTTTTGTGTCATATCTAGGTTTTTCCTCTCTCTCATCTCTTGTTCTGCAAAAATCCTAATACTGATCTAGGATTTTTTTTCAATTGTTCCCAGGGAGTTATCCGTTTATCCCCCAGGATGATGAACCAGCGCAAAGTTGAATCATCAAGAATGGAAGGGAATAATTTTAGTTTTCGATCATCTGTGGTGTAATCCACATATCTGCATAAAACATCAAATTTAAATAGAAACAGATCTTGATATTTTGTTGGTAGTCCTCTAAAGGTTGGAAGGTGGGTAGGAGAGATGTGTTTCATCTTGTGATCTCCTCCTGCCTCTCCTATTGGAAAACTAAAACTAGTGGATGTTTCCTATGGATTTTCTGCCATTTTGTCCACTACTAGAGTTTCTACCCCTACTTCATTCAAAGTAGTTGGCAGTGCTTCTAGTTCATTTCTTTTATCATTCAGAAGGATGGATAAGTCAGCATTTGAGATGGTTCTATCTAATACTACTTGCCAACATTCAGCATTCAGTAGATCTTCCTCAGATTGGACTCTACTTATCTTTGATCCTGCTCTAAAATTCTATTAGATTGTTTTAGAAGGGTCCTGTGTAAATAGTGGGTGTTCCCACCAAAGCACAGGTGGATATTATGATGGTGAGAGTTCAGTCTACTAAAGTAGAAGGATTCTAAGAAACAACTTCTTTGATTTTAACAAAACAACCATCTGGTCCCCTATTCTTAGGTGGAATCATACAAAGTTTCAGATGAAGGTTTCTGGAGAAAACAATCTAAAATACTTCTACTATGGTTCCTTCAGAATAGGAAATTATAATGGCTACTCCTTGAAAATAGTACCAAAATGTTAGGCAAAACATTTGTTAGCTTTTTTATGGTTCAATTAATTGCCTCCATTTAATTGTCAACCCGGGGTAGCTCGTAGTTTTGTGAGCAGTTATGCAAAATATATGCTTATAATTTCTCCTTTGGATATGAGTCCCTAAGATTTTGGTTTGGGGGGTGTTTTGATGTTCTTTGAAATTTTAATCCTTAGTTCCAAACCAATAACTTATCCTATGTTCTATGAATTTAGGATAGAATGCATTCAAAAACTAATTACTATTTTGCTAGAAATCACAGTTAATAGGGGAAATAACTAGAAAGTAAATTAATCTATAAAAATAAATATAGGAAAATATGGGAGAGAAGAGAAGAACTTTGTTGTAAATGGGCCTACACTTCCAGCAAGTTCTTCCCACGGTAGACTATCATTGGATGCATTAGACGATTTTATAGAAAAATACTAAAAGATTTTATTAACAACTATAGCAAGAATTTATAAGAAAGTCTGAGGGGATCTTCTTTAGGGGTGGTCTGCATATTTATAGATATGCGGCCACACCTTGTTACAATTCTTAGAACAAATCATAAAATGATTCGCTTTTACAACTACTTGCTTAAATGAAGGAATCGGGCAAAATATCATGATATTTCAGTGTATTCTATTTCTAGAATATGTCTGATATTTATTTGCCTAATTTACATAAATTATTTACATAGCAGCTGGAAAATGGGTGGTGAGTCATCTTTGATGTTGTCCCATATCCAATTTCAATGCTGGAATTATTTTTATGTTGGTTTTTGAATTTTTCTCTATTCTACCAACCATAGAGTTGTGTTGAAGTTTTGCGTTAGTGTAAATTAGGCATCGCATCTAAAGAAGTTAGGAAGTAGGCACCTTGTATGCAGAATTTGGGAAGCAGGTACCTAACGGGAAGCAGGCACCTAAAATTTAATTACCAAATGGAATTCAGGCACTTCAAAGTAATTTGGGCACCTGACTTCATACCCCTCGTCAATATTTCATAGATATTTATCCTTCATAAAATTGCAAGCGCTAGGTTTGAGTGGAACCTCGACAAAAACATGCCAAAATGCAACAATATCCACTAAATCTACACAAAATACACTTAAAGACAAACATTAGATAAACATGCAAATTTTTTTATTTATTATATATAATTTCCATAAAACATTTATATCTACAAGAATAAGTGTCGCACATTATAGATAAAAGAGTACAAAAAATGAGCAATTCTATGGCTCATCAATTACTTGTATTACAATCAATTTCTTTCTTTATGATAAGATCATTTGTATCACATAAGACACTCTTCATCAAGTTATGTGTACTATAACCAATTTTTTTATAATTGATAACATCACCTGTATCACACATGACATTTTGCATCAATGGATTGTTCTTCATATATGCAATTTTTTCCCCTTGGTTTGTATTATTTTCTTTTTATATATAAAGTGTGAGAAGTGACACAAACATAATATTGACTATATCGACAAGAAGTGATTTGATAAACATCATCAACCTATTAACCAATGGCAAAAAACCTCCATGGAGAATTGAGGGAGTCATCCATGAAGTGAGAATCCTTTTTGCGGCAAGATAGAACAAGAGGGCTCTTCTCGTGTACCGTGAGGCCAACAGGTCAGCTGAAAAATTAGCCAACATAGGTGTTGATGTTGGTAGTTTGGTGACATGGACACAAGGTGTGCCACGTGAAGTGGAAAACATTATTAGTCATGAAAATAAACCTACCCGTTAAGGAGAAAGATGAATGGGTGTTCTTTCCCCATGGAGTTGGTAATAACTATGGGGTTTCCCTCTAAATCATACCAAATTGGAAATGAAGGTAACAGGGTGTAATCCTTGGAGGATTTCGACAGAGAATAGGAAATGGGCAAGTGCAAAGTTCCAAACTTCAATTTCCTGTCAATGTAAGTAATTTTTACAGTTATGTTTAGGTATGGGTGTGCATTGTTAGTAAGGTGTTGTAGGGGATTCAACACAAGTTCTAGTAAGAAAGTTTCAAGGATGACAAGGATCTACAATCTCAGCAGAAGGCTGGCTATTGTAATAGATTTTGGGTTAACCTACAAAACTCGGTAATTAATGAAGACTTTTATTTACCAAAAAAAAAATGTAATAATTTTGTCCTCGTAGTCAACTACTTTGTCAAGATGAAGACTAATATAAGTTTTGTGTAATAAAAGTATCATTATTAACCTCTTGGAATATTGATTATAAATGTTTTGGACCATCAAGTTTTTTGTCAATAGTTTGTATCCAAGTTTTAAACATTGTATATTTATCATCTTCTTATGCACATTAGATCTTCACTTTATTTCTTTGTTGTTTTCTCTAAACTATTTTTATTTTTCTTTAGTGCCTTTTTTGCCATTATAGCTTCATCCCATTTTTTGTATTTTTGAGATGATATTTGTACTTCTCAAAGTAGGGGTGAAGGTGTAATGACATCTAAAGCAAATAGTCCATTTTTGTAAGATGTAGTACCTTCTAATTTTTCTTTTCTTGAGATAAAACATCTTTTATATCCATTAACAACTTAAAAATCAATAGAAACTCCTTTATCCATCATTTGAGCAACAAAAAGTAAGTTATTTGTAAGTCTTAGAACATATAACACATTTACAATAGTGCATTCTACTAAAGGTAGTTTGAGGGAAACAATTTTTATTCCTTTTATTTGATAGCTTGTGTTATCTACCATTGTCACTAACCATCTATGTATTTCTTGAAAAGTATCAAACCAGTGTATGTTTCCTGTCATATGATTACTAGCTCTAGAATCTATATACTAGTTATTATCCTTGATTTTTTCATTTTTTTTGTGTTATTAATACCTTATATATTATTTTGGGTTCATCATCATGATCTGATTCAAGTTCATCCTATGCCACACACCCTTGTTGTGATGGTGAATTTGATGTAAATCCTTGATGTGTTCATGGTGCATTATTAGGATTTTTAAGTTGGTATTGTTCGTGTGGCCTTGTTTGAGAAGAAGATTGTGATTGATTCCACCTATTTCAAATATTAATTTTGTAGAATCTACTATTATGATTTCCTTCCTTCTCACATATGTGACAATATCTTCTTCTCTACTCAGGTTGGTTTTGTGAAGAATATGAAGATGAATTAGTAGGAACCCTAGTATTTCTTTAGTATCTTCTTCTAGAAACTAGAGCATTGTTTGAGGAGTCATCTCTTAATTGAATTTATAGTTCATCTTGGTGTAGAATATTTATTAGTTCTTCAAATGATACTCTTTGATTAGAAACTTGAAAAGAATTTACCAAAACACTAAATGAATCATGTAGAGCATGTAGTACAATAGAAACTAGCAAATTACCATCAGTTATTTACCCCAAAGTGTCTAATTTTTCCTTTAATTTTGTTAATATTCAAAGAAAATATTTCAAACTTTCATTATCTTGCATTTGTAAAGTGTATGGTTGAGACTGCAAATGGTGAATAGTTGCTTGAGTTTGACCTTAAAAAATAGTGCATATAATATCCTAGGCTTCTTCTTTTTTCAATCGATTATATGGGATTGAAATGGGCCCCACCTCTATTACATCATTACCACATAGTGGATTTATAACAAAACTTGGAAATTATCCATGTATCGCTTGGCAAGATTTGAACCTTGGTCTCCTCCTTGAATATTGAGGAATCTAACCGGTTGAGCTAATACAACTTGATTAATATCCTAGGCTTCTTATGATGTATTAGCTTCACTAATATGAGCTTGAGTTTCATCTATTATGCCTAATAAAATGATTAATTTTGCTCTATTGTCTTTTTCATCAAAATCCATTTGTGCAATTGGTTCTTCAAGATGTGGTTCATCTCTTGACACTATATCCCAAAAAATTTCTACCACAAGAATAGTCCTATTTTTTTTCTAATATAGAATGAACTTTGAAACTTTTAAATAATTGTGATTATGAAAGGAATAGTTTAAGAGATGTCATTTTTACTTTTTCCTTATACTTCCTTTAAAAATGAAAAAATATTAATGTCTCTCTATTTTAATCTTTTTAATGAGTATATGATCTTCAAAAAAATTATATTATACAACAACCTTATAACTCCTGGTTAATGAAAATATACTTTTCAATAGTACTCCCATATAACTCCTAGTTTAATCTTTTCTAAAAATACAATATAGTCTCTAAAAAGAATTCAAATTTATAAACACTATATCAACTTAAATACTAATATTTCTTAAAAAAAATTGAAAATTCACCCTTATATATAAAATTTTAAAACTTGATGCATTATCCAATAACCCCTTTTGCAATTTTCAACTTAAAAGGATTAAATATTGTAGATTAAAGATACAACGCCAAACAAAAGATAAAGAAATCACGATAAAAAGTAATGCAGAACATAGTTGTACAAAACAAACGATTTTTATTAATCAATGGAGTTTAGAAACTCCTTTTGAGTACAACAGGGCCTGTAACCCTTTTCGTGATACAAGATTACAATTTGTGCTAGGGTTCTCCGAAACCCTAGCTGGCACAATATGGTGGCATCTCCGAAGAATGTATCCTTAACCTCAACAGAATGAGTGGGCTTCGTTGTATCCTTTGGCTCGGACCACTCCAGCTTAAGCAGCTGCTACCAATAACTCAGATCTGCCATTAAAATCCTGCACACATTAAAAATATCAAAAAAAGAGGTTAGAAACTAATAAGAGGGCTCCACTGTGTGAGCCCTCAAAAACAATCTAAAACCCTAGAAATGAAATAAATAGAATGCAAGAACTAAAACGGCAGATTAATACATAAAAATATTACTTGCTTTAGAATCTATACCTCTTTTCTGTTAACGCGGTGAGACCAGGCGGCACCTGGAAGTGATGTGGCTGTCAAATCGGCTGCGAAAGGCACCCTGGTGCGATCGCTGAACGCCCGCGTGCTTCTGGATCGGGGTTGCAGACGCCGGTCTGCGTCTGTGGCTGCGGGTAAACGCCCGCGGGCACTTGCGACAAGAATGGGGGATTTTGCAGAATGTTGCAGAAGGGATGGCGGCGAAGTTGGCGACGGATGCGGCGATGGATGCGGCGAAAAGGGACGGCGATGGATGGGTAGGTTTAGCTCGAAATAGAAGAGATAGGTCCATAGATAGCGATAAATAACAAAAGAGAGATAGTAAAAGAGATAGGGTTTGAGCCATCAAGGTGACTCAATTTATAATCTACTCTTAGGGCACACTTTAGGGTTTTAACGACACTTTGAACGTGTGGCTAAGATTAAAGTGGATCCAAGGGTAGAGAATAAATCTAGGTTGTGAAACGGATTAAGATGGATGGACGGATGAGATTAAATGAAGGATGGACGGCTCAGATTAAATCACTTAAACTATCTTTATATATATATTAAAATATATTAAAATATTAAAATATATATATAAATATTAATTTAAATAAATTTGGGAATGAAAAATGGCGGGAAAGGTGAAATTGGGCCAAATAATGGCGGGAAAGCAAATAGGGCGGGAAAGTGTGGATTTGGGCCAAATAATGGCGGGAAGGATGGATGACTGACACGTGGCTGGCAGGAAGGTATAGATGACTTACAAGTGGTTGGATTTTGGTGTCTACAGATGCCCCTTTTTGAGTTGCTTTGTGTGAAGACACAATGCAAGCACAAAAACTTAAGACACCTGAAAAGCTGGATCAGACGCAACTCTCTCTCAAGACTAAAGCACAACTTTGAAGACCAAAGAATAAAAGAATATTTAAAATTTTATCAGCTTACCCCCTCAATTGGCGAGCGAGAATGGTTCTCACAAGCCAATTGGAAGAAATTTGAAAGAAAATGAACCGTTTTTGCCCCAACGGTGAAAAAAAAGGGGTTGGTGTATGAACCATCTGTTTATGTCCCAACAAGAAAGGGGTTGGTGTACAAACCAGAAAAGAATATGATTGAAGACGATATGAGTGATGTGAAAGATGGACCGTTTTTTGCCCCAACGGTTATAAAGGGATTTTTGCCAAATTGTAAATTCCATGATCATGTAAGATGAATTCCACTATAGGAAAATTAGAAATTGATAACGGATGCCCCAACTCCTATGTGTGAGTCCATACTGTTGATGAAATTGCCTTGTTGGCGCCATTGATATGCAGAGATGAAAGATGCATGAAAAGAGTCCAAACTCGAGAGATGCTCCTAGTGACTCGTATGGATAATTCCTCGGGTCGGAACCAATCAACCTAGGTAGCCTCAATCTCTAGCAAGACTCAAAATAATGATGATATTAAAGATTGTCCATGTTTAAGGCCCCATGAACTAGGCCATCAATGACAACTGTTGAGCAAATTAATCTTGGTATGAGGTCACTTGAAAAGTAGAATACCCAAAATTGATTTCCAATTTTCAAACAGTGAAATAATTGATGATGATAAATGGTAAGTGTCCTTATGGTGGTTTAATCCTCTTACCGAATTGCATGGATTCAAATCGCTGCAATCGCCAAGGTGATAGAATATACCACTAGATACGAGGTTTACTTTAATTTGATTTGGCAAAAATATGCATGATGAAAGAAGAATGAATGAAATTGACGATAGATCGGAAGAATTGATGAATGTGGTTAATTTTGTGAAGGTTTTGAATATTTTTAACCCAATTTGTAAAACAATGATGAATGATGCGCTTTTTGAGCGAAATGACAAAATTTGTGTCCAAAACTGTTGTAACCTTCACAAAATGTTTTATTATGATAAGAAGAATGGATGAATTGAATTTGATGAAATTTGGAGGAGGTAAGCTTCAATTTTGCAAGTTTTGTTCCTTTATTCAATACTGACACCAAACGCCGGTCTGCATTTGTGGTTGGCAGAGACGCCCACCGGTGTTTAGGCGCTCTGCAAATGCAGGACTGCATCTGAATGCGCCATGAAATGCCCCACTGCATTTTAGGGCGCCAAAACCAGCTATTTAAACGGTTTCAGCGAGAATTTCGCTCATTTGTGCGTTCGAGCTTGAGAGAAGTGCGTCTGAGGGAGTGGAGTGAAAGGTTTGTGTGGGAGCTATGGCGGAGATGGGAGCGGATGCGCCAGTGCAGCCAGCTGAGGTATTTGTTCATTTAAGCAAGTACTTATTATGTGTTTTTTTTTTTTTTTTTTTTTTTTGGGAAAAATTTGTAACAAATTTTTGTTTTGTTGTTTTGCAGCTTAGGGTGTTAGAGGCACGACACCGGTTCTCCCCTATCATTTCGGGGATGAGGAGGTCGTTGTCCCAGGCAGACTGGGAGATATTGGAGGTAGTGGGGCTAGCGGAGGCAGCCCGGTTGGAGGTAGTTCGGGCGGATGAGGGGTACCTCTCGGCTTTGGCCGAGAGGTGGGATCCAGATCGGGGGACGTTCCAGCTCCCGACTGGAGAGATGACGGTGACGCTTGAGGATGTATACCGCATCCTCAAGGTGCCCGTGGAGGGGGCGCGGGTGGAGGTTGGACGAGATAGGGCCACGGAGATGGCCAAGTTGTTTGGGGATGACTGGAGGGAGATCCGAACGGAGAGCGGGGGGATCCCATACTTGGCCATGTATACGGCCAAGGAGTTGGTAGCGGTGGAGGCTCTGATGATGTTCGTGTTGACCAACATTGTGGCCCCGAACAGCATCGGGTGTAGGTTCCCATGGAACCTGATGGGTGTAGTGAGCGAGATGCTCACTAATAGGGTAGTGTATGCCTGGGCGCCCGCTTTATTGGTGCAGGTGTACCGGGAGTTGTATGAGGTTCGAAGACGGGGCCGGAAGGGCCTAGGTTGCAGTGTGGTTCTCCAGTGCTGGGGCTGGGAGCACTTCAGAGTGGCTCGACCGGAGGGGTTGCCATGGGCTCACTGGGACATGAGCCAGGCTTATGGTAGGAGATGGCCAGTGGCGGAGGAGAGACAGCCTAGCCGCCCCATGAGATCGGGGCAATGGTATAGGAGATTATGGGCAGACTTGACAGATGCCCAAGTCATTTGGAGGCCCTGGCGGGAGGCGAGGTGGATCGGGGATGGAGAGCACCTGAGACGGGTGCGACAGGCCAGATGGGTAGTGGGGCGGGGCCATAGTGAGGCGGAGTACATACAGATGTCTCGAGTACTCCGCCAAGTCGGATTGAGGCAGGATGTCCCCGGTGAGCCAGTGCGCTACCGGAGGCACAGATCAGAGGGTGATTTATCGTGTGCCGAGCCGTGGAGGGAGGCGGCAGAGGACGATGAGGACATGGAGATCCCCGACGTGGATGACGTCGGGGTGATAGCTGAGTATGCAGCATGGATGGCCGCAGAGCCGAGGTGGGAGCCACCATTGGTGGCTGGTGGAGCCGGAGAGCCCGAGGCTGGGGTTGGAGAGGGCGAGGGAACCGCGGAGGTTCCCAAGCATAGGGAGGGTCCCCGCCTTTGATCTGACAGTCGAAGGCGAAAGGGGAAGATGGCACGGCAGGCTTCGGAGAGCGGAGATGACGGGGAGGATGGCGGAGAGGGCCTAGGAGAGGCCATAGGAGAGGCTAGGGAGGTACCCCCTAGCGGGCACGAGGACGAGTTGGCACAGCTGCAGTAGCAGATAGCAGAGCGTGATGCTATGCTAGCTGTCCGGGATGAGAGGATAGCTTGGCTGGAGCAGCAGGCGGCAGAGCGGGATGCCCTGTTAGCTGCTCAGGAGGAGAGGATGGCCCAGCTGTAGGCGGACTTGGATGGAGCGACTAGGGTGCCCCAGGATGACAGGGTGATGAGACTCCAGGCAGAGCTAGCGGAGCGGGAGCGACGGCACGGGATAGACATAGCTAGGCTTAGGTCTAGGACTCGTTACATTGAGGCTCTGGAGGACACATTGTTTAGGCATCACATTGTGTTGCCTGATCCTCCATCCTCCTCTGTCTCTAGGCGTAGTGAGTCTAGGCACACCACTAGGTCTAGGGCTCCTACTAGGTCTCAGGGGTCCTCTTTTGATGGTTAGCTTAGTGCTTAGATGCACTCTTTATGAGCCTTGGTGCTCTATTGTATATTGTAGCCTTTTGGCATTCACTGTACAGTTTTACCTTTATACATATATATATATATACATGGCTTTTTATTTATTTGGTGTTTTACTCTCTTTTGTGTGAATGCCTATGTTTTTGTGATGCATGTTTTGATATGTTTTAATGTTTTTGATGCATATGTGATGGAATGGAATGCAAACTTATAGATGATTAATGCGAGACTAAGTATATAACATACAAATCTATGGATGATTAATGCAAGACTAAGTAAATGATATGTAAATCTATGGATGATTAATGCAAGACTAAGTAAATGAAATATGCACTAAGAAGCACTCATATTTTTAGATAGTTAGATTTAGCCAACTGTTATCATAATTGTTTAATCAGGGGCACCGAACTTGGTGGCTTGTGAATGGATGACGTATGGAATGACATGAATATGGAAGAAGATATGGAGGGTGATATGGAGGTTGATATGGAAGACTATTTTACAAAGACTCAAACATGCTAGTGGTATCAAACAAACTTACTAATACTGCCTAATTCAACTAGGACCAAATGTGTGTGCATGCGAGTTCATTAACCAAATCAGAAGCATGGTAGTGACTCTAGGCAATCAAAAACCTGTGTGTGTGCAAGTGTGTTCATTAACCTCATCTTGCATAAATTAGGTAACCCTGTTATGGAGAAGACCCCGAAGCTAGTTTGTCCGTATGAGCATTCAGAGGTCTCTTTTTGAGGAGAGACATGTCGCCACGCAATGAGTATACTCCACTGCCAGTCAAGCGTCTATAGCCTCGATGAAGGTTAACTCCATAGTCCATGTTGTTTTTGACCTTTGTAAGCCTTGGGGATGACTACCTATCCGTCTTACTGGACAAGTAGTACGATCCTTACAACTTATTTGGGATCAGTGGTGTGTGAAAAATGTTCATTTCCTTAGAGCTTTGGGGAATCGGATTCTCAACCAAAGTATGATGAGAATTTTACCCTATCCTTACTACTCTGTTTATATTTATATTTTGTGATTGCTTGTGATAGTGGTAAGAACCACTGTTTTATGGACTATGTTTGCATGATAGGACAAACGAGGATTACCCTTTTCACTTCAAGGCACAACCCAAGGATGGTGTTATCTCTCTTTGACACAAGATGTTTTTAAGATGTGAAAATGTGATAGGTTCAAGACCGCTTTTGAAATCATTTCCCAATACTCAAGATTTTATTTAGTGTAATTTGTGATATGGCCCTAGAGAACTTTGACATGCATTTCAAAGTTTGCTTAAAACACTAGGAATGGCTGAGTGACTGAAAACATTTTGGCAATGTAAATATGTGCAAATGGAAAATGGGTGTACGAATGACAATTCGGTTTGATGGATTTTATGAAGGTGCCCCTGATTAAGGCAACATGACTTTTGCTTGACCAAATTTTATATCCAAAAGATAGAATGGTCTCTAACATGATATGCAACTATGGCTGAAAATGAAATGTTATGGTTTTCAATGAGATGTATGCACATGAAATGCAATGTTTTTGAATGAGATGTATGCAACTAACAATGAAATGCAAATTCTTTTTATTTTATTTGTTTTTTTTTTTTGTTGTACAAGCCATGTATATATGTACATATAAAATTCAAACTATGCGTAGAATGCCCTCAAGTGTATAACATTAAGTGGTTCGGGTTCTTCCTCTCCCTCTAAACTGGCAAGTCTATAAGTTCCATTACCCACTCTTTCAGTGACCATATATGGACCTAACCAATTAGCCACGAATTTATCTCGAAGATGCGGCAATGCATTGGTGTTTTGTTGATTCTCTTTAAGGACAAGATCTCCTACTTGAAATTCTCTTAGATGAACTTTGGCATTGTAAGCACGTTTCAATCGGTCTTGATAAACTCGCAAATGCTCTAAAGCATTGATTCATTTTTCATCTATGAGTGTGAGTTGATCAAGACGTGCTTGTCTAGCAGTATCATCATCGATAAATTCCTGCAAATAAATTCGCAAGGAAGGGATCTCAAGCTCAAGAGGCATGATTGCTTCAGCTCCATAGACCAAAGAAAATGGCGTTGCCCCAATGGGAGTTCTGATGCTTGTTCTGTAAGCCCATAATGCCAAGGGGACTGGATGCTTAGGTTCTAGTATGGTGGTAGGACTAGAAGATGACTCTATTCCCCCATATACAAAATTAATGGAATTTGGCATAGAACCCATGTTATAAACCGATCCAATGGATAAATGTTGGTCATGTGGACGACCAAAATCTTTAACTGTTTGCACATTGAACGGTGTGATGTGGACATCTTGGATGGCATACTCACCAATACCTGCATCGGTGAGATGGACCTTGACTTGGGAGGGAGATGGACTAGATGATGGAATAGAAGAATGTGGGATAGAAGAATTGGAAGGATTTGGTTGGGTTGATGCTTCACTAACTTGTGAAACATCAGCTGGTGATGGTTGGGAAGATGGAGGAATAATAGGTGATGTTGAAGAAGGTGTAGAAGAAGGGGGTAATGACGTGGAAAGAGATGATTGGTCATGGCCACATGTGCATGTGGTCACTGATGAAGAAGAAGGAAGATTAGGAGATGAAGAAAGTGGTGAATGAGATGGAATAACGGAAGATGAAGATGGTTGCGATATGATGGGTAGCTCCTCAGGAATGGGAGCTTTAGAAGAAGATGGTATAGAAGAAGTAGATGGGGTCAAGAAAAGATGAGTGGATGGCAACACAATCTCATAAGGATTTGAGACATAGTTGCAATGTTTGAAGGGTTCAATGTCGAGCAGGTACACAATGAACTTGTCCCTCATATACATACTTTAGACATTGATGCAGTATAGAAGGGACACATCTCATCTCCCTAAGCCAAGGCCGTCCAAGCAATACATTGTATGCCATGGACCCTTCCAAGATGTGAAACAAGGTATGCAAAGTTCGGGCCCCTACCTCAATGGGCAAGATAACCGTGCCAACCGTGGAAGATAAAGCATCATTGAATGCTTTAAGAGTAAAAGTCGACTTTGTGATAAGGGATGGCGACAGCTCTAGATGACTCAACGCCGATGTTGTAATGATATTGATTGAGGAACCGGTGTCAATTAAGACTCTCTTGAATGGCTTGTGATCGATCTTGGCCATGATATGCAGTGGAGGATCTATACTTTCTATTGACAAAGGTTTGATTTCAAAATCATAGAAAGTGATGGAGGGCTCCATGCATGTTTGAATACTCCCCACAAAGTTGTTGAAGGCATTAGTATCTTGAGTTTGAAGCTCGATTGACTTTAATATTTCCATTAATGCCTCTCTATGCGGGGGAGATTGTTGAATGAGGTCATAGATCGATAACTTGGTAGAAGCCATTTTTAAACTGGTAGTTAATCGGCTACTCAATGACATGATGGGTCGTTGGCATTGAGTAGAATGATTTAGCGGTTGTTGAGAAGTACTAGCACGTCGTTGGGTCACTGTTACCTGAGGTGGACTGGGGGTTTGTATAGGTGGCTGTGGTTCAGCCTGATTTGGTTGGTTCGCCCTTTGACCCCGGGTTACTACGTTAATAGTACCCACAAAACCTTGGTATTGTTGTACATGGTTGACTTGATTAGGAGGAGTTACCTGAGTTACTCCCCCTAAAGTTGTTGGAGCTTCCTCCCGATGTGGAAGGGGTGTTTGAAATACACCAAGATTTTGATTTTGTTGGGCTAAGGGGCTATCCAATTTAATGGCTCCAATCTCAATAAGATCTTGGATCACATGTTTGAAAGCTGTACAATTATTGATATCGTGCCCATTTTGCCTATGATAAGGACAAAATAGGTACTCCTTGTAATACTTCCCCCTTCTAGATGGTTCTAAAGGTTTAAACTCAGGTAAAGTTAACTGATTTGTGCTATATAACTTGTTGAATATGACCGCATATGGTTCATCTAAAGGTGTGAATTGTCGCTTGGGACGATTATTTTGCCAAGGTCGAGTTTCCATGGTTGGCCCGATGATTGTGAGTTGGTTGAGGAGGGGCGGGTACCGCATGATAAGCAATTGGTTGCGGTTGACTTTGCATTACTTGTTGTTGTTGAGCCATTACGGGCTGACTCGCCACCACTTGATTAACTTGGTTAACATTTGAGGTTGTACTAGCCTTGTGTTTGTTTGTTTTGGCCATAATTATTATTTCGTTGTTGGCCCTTTTGTTGCCATTCTTTTCTACGGGGTTTTAAAACACCCTCTTGGACTTTAATGTCTTCTATGATACTTGCTTGGGCCAAAGCCTCTTCAAAAGTCCTGTATTGTTGTAATTGGAGTAACCAAGAGATAGGTTTTAGACAACTCTGGGTAAACATTTTGGTTAACTCCTCCATTGGTAGGGAGAATGGCAGTTTATTAATGATAGCCCTCCAACGGTTTCCAAAGTCATAAAAAATCTCATCGTCATGTTGCTTGAGCTTGTATAAGTCGGACAATGAGACTCTCCTTTGTACATTTAGGGAGAATCGTTCTAAAAATAGATTAATCAATTGTTCGTAAGCATAAATGCTATGGTGAGCTAAATGATTGTACCATTGTACAACATCTCCCCCTAATGTCTGAGGAAAAGTTCTGAGCATAAGAGCGTCATTATTTTGGATTCTAAAGCGAGCATGCATGAATGAGCTCACATGTTCATGAGGATCCTCGGTTCCTCGAAATTTGTCAAACTTCGGTAATGTGAAATCGATCGGATATGGCGGTGAAGGTACCGAAGGATGAATTGGTTGATTGATCAACGACCTTAGCGTAGGTTTCGACTAGATGAGCCAGGCATGTTGAGCATAAGGTTGTCAATCTGTTGTTGTATCGCATGGAGTCGAGAATCTTCATGAAAATTTTGACTCGTTTGATGATTATGATGATGCAATGGAGGAGTGGAAAATTGATGAGATGGGATGAAATTGCCTGGATTAGGCGGTGTAGAATGGACAGGTTGTTGGTATGGATGATACCGGAAAGAAGGTGATTGGTTGGTGGATGATGAATTGGACTAGGTTGGGAGAAAGGTGGGGTAGGAATGGACACCACCGAAGATTGGGGTACCCAGGTGGGGCCTGAGCTAATAAAAGTTGGCTGGGTAGAAATTGGTTGAGGTGTAGGATTTACTACGACAGGTGGTTGAGCATTTTGTTGTTGTTGTTGCAAAAGCAACTTGTCGAGGTACTCCCTAACCTTATTAATCTCTAACCCAAGGGAGGTGGGATGATTGGATGAAGGTGGAGGGCAGGCTGCCATGGTAGTCACGAGGAGTCGCATAGCGGGGGCAATGAAGGTGGCTGAAGTAGGCGGTACCTGGGAAGAAATAGTAGACTGTGCCCCAGGTAGGGTGAAACCATAAATGGTTTGGGAAGAAGAGGGTTGAAATTGGTCATGGCTAGAGGAGGTTCCACCGGCCTCATAGAGAGAATTGGTGTACACCCGGGTAAATGGAGGAGAAAGTGGTCGGGAAGACACTACATTTGTCTCCAAAGGAGGACAATTGAGCATCTGGGAAGATGTTGGAGATGAAGCCGACTGAACAGATACCACATTAGCCTCAAAAAAAGGGTTAGTGTAGACCTGAGTGAAACCAGCGGGTATGGTTGATGCAATATCCTGCTGAAAAATAGAATCTTGCATAGGGGAATCTTGGATTGGCTCAAGGACATAACCAGTGCCATCTCTTAAGTGAGTTTGCACTTGGGCCATATCAATGTGGGTAATATGACAGGAATTGTCTTCCTCCATGGGCATGGCCATGCGATAGACGGTAGAAGGACGTGAAAGACCTACAGGCGAACCTGCCTGAAATTCACTAGGATAAGTGGCTATGTTGGTGGTGGGGATGTTCTGTGAATTACCCATTTGATTATTTAGATTTAACATTTTAGATTGATTCCTTGTTAAGACCATAAAGCAATAAATCTAAACAAATTCAGAAAAGAAGAATGCAAAACTTGAATGATAAATTTACACTAAAGAAATTATCAGAAAACAGTCACAACCTAGGTTTCAACCAATATGTCTTACCTGCGGTTAATTAATTATTTTCTGATCTTAATCTGCAGTAAATTTTAAGTGTCCGGTTTATGAGTTTTGCATGTGATCTAATCTTGAATTATTCACAAAAAAGGTAAAAACTATGGCTAGGAAAGGACAACGAGATTCTTACTGGTGATGAAATCCAGCAAGTTTGCTCGGGGGTGACCTATGGTGTCTAAGGCGAAATTTTAATGGATGGAGATGAATTCCACCGTCACTAAACTTCAAGCAATACCTAGTGATGAAATCCGGATATTACTTGTTTTAAATGCAATATGAAATGCGGTGAATTTTATTTTAAGTGTTTTAGTTGTCTAATGTATACATACAAAGCTATAAATCAAAAGTTCTAATGATCTAAGCAAGAGGCTACCGAAAACATGCCATTTCCTCCGAAGAAGTGGAGTACACCGTTTAAAACCCCCGCCTACCAATGATATCGGATATCAAAGGAGCAACCGAAAGGTTCGTCCACTTCTCTCGCTCGGAATCACCCAATGGCGGGAGTACTATTGACATCCAATCAATAGTCCTACTTAGATAACTAAAACAAGATAATTCGTAGCTATTCTAATATGCAACTAGGTATGCCAAATTTTTATTTATGCAACCAATAATGCAATAAAAAAAAAATGTAACTAAAAATAACTATTTTTTTCCAGATTACTTAGTTTTTGTTCATTTTAAAGCAATGATCTGAAAAAGAAACAGAATACAATGAAAAAACCAAAAACGTAAAAAGTACAGTAAAAGAAAAATGCACTTACTCGGAAGCCTACGCTTTTCTGTAAAACTGCCTTCAAACACCCACGGGAGTCTGCACAGGCTGAAACGCACCTCTGCGTTTTGTATTGGACTTCCAGACGCCGCTCTGCGTCTGCTACGTTTTCTGCAAGCTCAGAAACCCTAGTTCGCTGGAACAGCGAATTTCACGATTTCTGGAACCTGCAAAATAAAACAGAAAACAAGAATAGATTAGTAAAGCAAGTATTAAAAACATGAAACCCTAGGGGGTCCCACCGTGATCGCCATTTGTAGATTAAAAATACAACGCCAAATAGAAATAAAACCACAATAATGGAATACAAGAAAGTTGCACAAAACAAACAATTTTTATTAATCAATGGAGTTTAAAAACTCCTTTTGAGTACAACAGGGCCTGTAACCCTTTTTGTGATACACAAATTATAGTTTGTGCTAGGGTTCTCCGAAACCCTAGCTGGCATAAAGTGGTGGCGTTTCCGAAGACGTATCCTTAATCCCAACAAAGTGAGTGGGTTTTGTTGTATCCTTTGGCTCGGACCACTCCAGCTTAAACAGCTGCTATCAACACACCAGATCTGCCATTAAAATCCTGCACACATTAACACTATCAAGGAGTTAGAAATTAATAAGAGGGCTCCACTGTGTGAGCCCTCGAAACAATTTAAAACCCTAGAAAAAATAGAATGCAGGAGTTCAACAACAGATTAATAAAAGAAAAGAAGTTGCTTTAAACTGATTTATACCGTTCTCCGTTAACGCGGCTAGACCAGAGCGGCATCCGGAAGTAATGTGGTCGTCAAATCGGCTGCAGAAGGCGCCCTGGTGCACTCGCTGAACGCCCGCGTGCTTCTGGATCAAGGTTTCAGACGCCGGTCTGAGTCTGTGGCTGCGGGTAAACGCCCGTGGGCACTTGGTAAACGCCCGCGGGCACTTGCGACAAGAATGGGGGATTCTGCAGAATGCTGCAGAAGGGATGGCGACGAAGTTGGCGACGGATGCGGCGATGGATGCGATGAAAAGGGGCGGCGATGGATGGCTGAAGAGATAGATGAAATAGAAGAGATAGGTCCAAAAGATAGCAAAGATAGCAAAGATAGAAGAGATAGAAGTAGATAGAAGTAGGGTTTGAGCCATCAAGGTGGCTCTATTTATAATCTACTCTTAGGGCACACTTTAGGGTTTTAACGACACTTTGAACGTGTGGCTAAGATTAAAGTGGATCCAAGGGTAGAGAATAAATCTAGGTTGTGAAACGGATTAAGAAGGATGGACGGATGAGATTAAATGAAAGATGGACGGCTTAGATTAAATCACTTAAACTATATTTATATATATATATTAAAATATATTAAAATATTAAAATATATATATAAATATTAATTTAAATAAATTTGGGGATGAAAAATGGCGGGAAAGGTGAAATTGGGCCAAATAATGGCGGGAAAGTGTGGATTTGGGCCAAATAATGGCGGGAAGGATGAATGATTGACATGTGGCTGACAGGAAGGTATAGATGACTTACAAGTGGCTGGATTTTGGTGTCTACAAATATACTTTTTATTCTAAAGGCACCACTCCTTACTTGATTTAATCAAAAAGCACTTAACACGTTCATTAACAATTGCAATGCTCATTATTTTAAAATAATTTCTCACATGTTCATGAAATATTGTAGTGCTCGTACTTTGAAAAATATTCTCTTGCACAAACCTTTGTCTTGAGAACAAATATTACTTTTATGTCTCTACATCTGGGTATGTGACTTGCACAAGTAACAAAATTGAGAGACATTATGAAATGTCATCTAAGCAATTTTTTGGAAAGCTTTAGCTTCTCATGACATGAATGATTCTCACAATGCTCTTCGAGTATGAAAAATTTGGTTTGTTTACTCAAAATTTATCCTCAACCTTTCAGATATAATACAAGTTCTTCACATATTGTTACTACCATGAATATTTATTTTTTGTTCTAATTGTGCTATATTTTTCAAATATCCATTGGAGTTTGATTTAAATGAACTTGGTTGCCTTTTCTTTTCATAGGTAACATCTAGGGCAGTTCTATAGGTAAAATTTCAGCATCTAGAATCTACACAAGTTTTAATTTTTTGTGCGTAAATTCATCCAACTCTAAGTATCTAGCCACTTAGAAATATTCAAGTGAAATTACTTCTTTTAAAATAGAAGATCCATTTATAATTGGATTCATCCAATAAATATTAAAATTAAATTTTTAAACAAACATTCAACTTTGTATTTGTCTCAAACATTCTAAATACTAAAAGAACTTTCAATTTTTTATGAGATATCCCTCATTAGTATTATCTCCAAGCATAAAAAAACTTAAGCAACCAAATTTTTCAAATGGTATCGAATTACCTCTCTGGAACAACATAATTAAAAATATGAAATAGCATTTTTGTTGTTCTCAAGTCTCTAGATCCCATGATACATTCCAAAAACAATCACCACATTCAAAAAACAATGCTTCAAAATTTCCTCTCCAATCCTAGCTTAGGAACCTCTGCTTTGATACCACATGTTAGATTCAAATTGAAACCAAAGAAATACTTTTATTTATCTCCATTTGTTGCACTCAGATATTTTGCAAATACATATGTATAGTTGCTTAAAAGACAATCCCATAGGAAAGGAATACCGTATAGAATGTTAAGGTAATGAGATAACAAAAAATTAATTTCCAATATTTAATGTGACATATTGATATGACATGATATGAAAGATGAAACAAATGAAGGAGAATATACAATATGTAAGTAATTTATGAAATGGACTATATGAAATATGTTATGAAACTATAACCAAATAGGTTTTTGATGGCATTTGATTTGGTACCAAATTAGGTATGAATTGATTTTGTACACCTTAGGATATGTTAGGAGTTGATAAATTATGTAGCCTTTGTTGGTGGATAAGGTTTTGGAAAACTTGAGATCCTTGGTTTGTAGTAATGTGGGTGAACGATTGACTTGTTCCACAAGGGTACTAGGATGAGGTAATTAAAAGGGATCATCATTTGACTCGAGATGAACATTTTCTAACTTGCATTGGTTAGATTACTAGTATAACCTATTATGGATTAGGGTTCACTTTGTTATTAGGTATAGCTTGTGAGCTTTGATTTGATTTAGATATTGATGGGTTTGTTGATTGCATAGTTGAGGAAGATGTTATGGTGTTTACTTGAGAAACCATACCACAAGTGCTTGAATATTAAGTATTTGAGTGGTTTGGAAGATCTTGAGTAATATGACCCATGTTGAACAAAGGATTAGTGATAAGTTTAGAATTGTGGGTGGAATAGTAGTCCAAGCCTGACTGATACCTAACATAAGATATTGATGATTGAATAGTGGATGGTCTAGTAGGTTGACTTCTATTTAAGATGCGGGTGGGGTCTTAGTTTCAATGGCAATGGGGCAAGCCATAGTATCTTATTCAATGTAAGTTAGAAGAATTTCTTCTAAACTTTATATTCAAATATTATTCTCAACTACTCAAGAAGGTTTCTTGAGGAGGAATAAGAAGCCTCATGCCAAAGTTTCCATGCCCTAATTTCACAATAAAATAATTCTACCATGAATATAAACAGTTACTTTTCCTTCTTCATGAGGTTCCCAAAGAGGAATAAGGGTGAGGAAAGGAGGGAGATAGGCAACCAATCAAAATTTCTAAGGAGAAGGCAGGGAGTCTCTTGATTTCGGGAGCAAAAGGTCGAAGAGAACGGCAGAAGAAGAAAGTATTTTTTAGAAAAATTGCTATTCCTCTCCCTCTTGGTTGAGTACCTCAAGGTCCTCACAATATCTTCTTATGATATTACAAAAACATGGAAATTGGGACCTCAAGATGCAACAAAACCTATGATACAAGGAATCATTCACTCACATCATGATATATTTTTCTTCCCAATTATGATATTGGTTCTTGGATAGATGGTTTATTCCATTTACTTCATTTTTGTCTTTAATCGATAAATTTCACTTACCCTAATTGTTTACCTTTGTCTCATTCCTTGGACCTCGTATTCATATGAGAAATTAGTGTTATCATTCAATAATGAAGCTCATTGCACCAATCAAGACATAAAATTTAGAAATTGAGTTTGGTTTATCAAAACCAAAAATAGGTTGATTCCAAAAAATCACAATATTTCCAATGAATCCCAATAATCAACCTTTAGTCTTGATAGAATTTGGGCAATAATAATTATTTTACTAGATGTTAGCAACTATTTCAATAAATCATTACACTTTGATGACAAATCATAGAAATTTTGATTTGAACTAGAAAATGAATCAAAATATATTAAGAGGAAAGGTGACATAAAGGTATTGTAAGCACAATTTCTAATGAATTGATGGACTTAGAGTATTTTTTGGGTTTAATTTATCAATGGAATTATCATTCATTCTAAATTTTAGGCTTTTACAATTTTCTCAAATTCATACCAAAACAAAAATATTGTTAGGTACTTAATAATATAATATTGTATTGTTGTTAGGTACCCAAGATAGGTACATAATAATATAATATTGTATTGTATATTGATATGAGCCATAAATGAACTATTGAATAAGGAAGGCCAAATGTCAAACTAGAACTAGGTAAGGGAATATTATCATATTTAACTGTCAAGGAATATTGTCATATTATTATGCTCTTTGTAACTCATGGAAGGTGAACCATCACACTCTTGTATAAAGAGAGATGTAACCCCATTGTAAAAGGTCATATATAAAGTATTCTTTGTAGAAGTCTTAGCTCGTGGAGTTGGAGATCTTGTGGAGTGGATTCCTTCCAATAATAAATATTGTAGGGTGTTATCCTACCTCAAGGGTATTATCAATATCTATTTTATTGTGTGGATTGTTATTGTGCAATTTATTTGTGGATGCATGTATATTTCTACATATTGGTGAATGAAATTGATTGTGAGAAAAGAGGTTCATTAAAAATATTAGATCTTGGCCAATAAAAAATTTATTCGTAGAATGGTTTTTGGGTCTTGAAAATCTCAAAGACTAAATCAAACACTTTAATGAATCCAATGATATTTTCCATAAAATGATGCAAATGTGAGTGATATTTTACCACCAGGCATGCTAGAAAGAAAACTCTTGATCATAGCGATAACTAATCTGATATTGTACATTTGACTTGATGTTCAAATTAGACTATATTCCCACCAACCTATATATTGTAATGTAGAAAGTAAAATATATCAAGGTAAGGGTGCCAAAGATTTTAAAAAAAATACAAGAAAATGAAAATAAAACCAAAGACCATAATTATACTAGTGTGTGATTAATTGTGCCATTTAAAGGAGATTGAATAACATCAATCCAAGTTCATATCATGCATACATTTAATAGAAATGAGGAATAACAAGTAAATGTAAGGGCATCACCATAAATACATTCATATAAATAGAGGTCTGACCAATCAGGATACAATATTATAAGATGACCAAGCACAATTTTCTATTAATAAAAAAATAAGATTACAATTAAATAATGTAGCTTTAGTTTTTCTCAAAATGGCCAAAATGTGTTTACAATGAGCCCAAAACTCCTATTTATATCAAGGGATTGACCTCTTTTACCATGAGTTACTTTTTATAACAAAATGACAAAGATTTTATTTTTAGAACCCAATCCTCTTTGCTAACCACAATGTCATTGATTCATTAGACTCCATGGATAGTCAGTTTGAAAAATCTCAAGCCTTATGGATTGTCGGTTATTTAAATTTACTCCTTTTGCTACACCACTACTTGTATGTTTCAAAATTAGCCACGATCCTCAAAATTATTGATTCCTTCCTATTTTTCTCAAGGCTCCTTATTGCCCATGCCTAGATTATTCTATCAAATTGGTCAAAGTGGTACCTTGTATGACACTCACTAAAAATAAGGGTGTCATCAATTAATTATAAATATGTTAGGGAATTTATATTGGAAGTGGTCCTCAAGTCCTTTATTCCCTTTTTGGTCCTTGAATTTATCAATAATTTACCCAAATATACAACGAAAATAATGAAAAAATAAGATGAATTGGGTCTCCTTGTCATACTCCCCTTGCCCCTATGAAAAAGCTACATGGTGAACCATTAACCAAAATAGAGAAGCTCAAGTTAATTATGCAATCCTCAACATATCAAGTCCATTCCATTGTGATCTAATTTAAGCAAAAAATTCAATAAATATTCCCAATCAACTCTATTATAGGCCTTATCAAATGATATTATTTCAACCAATTATATTCCTTGCCTTTGAAGGAGGATACCAAGGTCTAAATCTTGCCAAATGATACATGAATAATTGTCAAGTTATTATAATGCCACTATGTGGCTATGACATGATATGGGTAGGACCTTACTCATGTTCAAATTCAACATCATACCTTCTTTCTTATTAGAGGTTGGAGAGTAAACTAACTCATGAGCAAGAACAACATGATTTATCTATTTGCTAGAAAGACCCTTGATCTATACAAGTAAAGTTAAGATAATTCATTACCATTTATTATTGAATTAGAGATAATCCTCTACTCTATTACATAAGGAAATGGATTTGTAAATTTCCATCCTCTCTCTCATCCTCATTTTAAATAAGTGAGGTCAAGGTTGCATTCAATTCCTTCATAATTATTTTTAGGCACCTATATCTTCAACTATTGCCATCATGTTTGTACTTACTATACTTTAAAAGGGTTGGAAAAACCTAAGGGAAAACCAACTATACATTGATCCTTATCCTTTTACATACTAAAGACTATATTGTTATATCTTCCTATAAGCAAGGCTTAAGAAGAAAATAATTTTGCTGTTGATCAAAAATTTTAATTGGTTTAGGGGATGGAAACGAGCCTCACTTGTATTACATAATGACCATATTGTGGTATATAATATCTTAGAAATTATGCATTGTATTATTTGGCAATATTTGAACCTACTTCTCTCCCTTAAAAGTTGAGGAATTTAACTAGTTTGAGTTAATTTCATTTGATTTTTTTGATTTTAATCAATTACTCTTGGGATTA
Organism: Wollemia nobilis; assembly: GCA_028583015.1. Classification (NCBI taxonomy): domain Eukaryota; kingdom Viridiplantae; phylum Streptophyta; class Pinopsida; order Araucariales; family Araucariaceae; genus Wollemia; species Wollemia nobilis. The sequence goes on from JAQPPZ010001195.1 coordinate 24,627,478, forward strand.
AGTGTAATACATTTGATTGAGACTCCTAATAAAATTACCTTGTAGAGAATAAATTCTAGAAGCATCCAACTACTTCTAATTTAATATCATTCATACTATTAGTTATAGATCCATATCCTTTGGCAAGTGAAAGAATAAAGTTGAAATTCCTTCTTGCAATTCTTTAACAAAAGTTCATAAGATTTGTTTCATTTAAAAATTTCTTCCTTGGCATACAAATCATTAAAGTCTATCTAAGTCAATTAATACAAATTTCACACGATCCTTTCAAACATTTGGAATTGTCTTTTCTATCATGGACACCTCGGTTCATTCAAAATTGCTCATCTCCATCCCATTCAACATGCTTGTCGAGAATGTCATTGGGATGTTTCTGCTCTTGCCTTATTAGCTATTTTGTTATACTAGTCAAGCTCTGACTCTTCTCCATTACTACCTACCTCATTTGCTTATCCAAAGGTGTCCCTATCCCTGTGTTGTCATCATGAATTTTGTTGAGCCTTCCAAGGTTTGTATGGATTCCATTGCTAAAGGGATCTTCTCGAGCAGGGGTTTCCTTTCTTTTTTTCATAAATTTGAAGGGGAGGACCCAAAAATTACCATGGAGTTCATGGAGACGTGGGATAATGGTAGGGTCACCATCTGTAACAAGACTTACGATGTTGACATCAAAGTTTTGGTTGAGTTAACTGGCCAATCTGCTAAGGGATGATCCATAATAAGAGAAAAGCATAAATGGGATGTTGAGTTGAAGGATGTCAAAGATAAGGAGATTTGTAGGATATCTCATGTGGGGATTCAACGCGATAAGCTTCCTTTTCCTTGGGAGAGTGTTTTAAAACCTATAATGGAGTTTGTAATGATTGACGACCCATATAAGGCTCTTTTTAGTTTCCATTTTGCTTTCTTCAATCATTTATTGAGATGTGAGTGCGGTTAACATTCCTCAAATTTTATTTAGATCTATTGGCCACATCATAGAGCAATGCAGAATGAAGAATAGGTTTGAATTGCCCTCTCATCGTGGACTGTTCAATGTCTTGTATAAGCATTGGCTAATTCATTTTCCTTAGGGTAGTTTTGTGTCTCCTCTTCCTAAGCCTAAGTCGAGCCCCATAAAACCTAGCTCTTATCAAACTATGTTGTAATCCTCAAACACCCCTAGGCTCTCTACTAAGAAGAAAAAAATTGTTGATACTATCCGTAAATTAAGGAAGAGACCCAACAGTGAATCCACTGGACCTAAACTTTGGCCTGAGCAGAAACCTGTGTGTTCCTCTGTTCGACTGAAGAACAAGGCCTAGAAAAAATAATCCCTGATCATTGAGTTAGAGGACGATGAAAAGGATAACCCTGACCACTACATGCAAATGTTCATCATCAATTCTATCACAAACTACATCTCCCAACTTGTTGATTTGCATAATGCACTTAACTTGCACTTCTTCAGGAAATCCTTTGTTGACAGTGCGGTCAATGCTCTTGCTAAAGATTTAAAGGTGGATGTTGTTCTTGAGGACATCCCTAGCAAAGGCAAAGATGCTGAAATGGATACTATGAATGACGAAATCCAAGAGGTTTTTGTTGAACCTGATGAGGAAGCTTAAGAATTTCTTTCCAATGTCGGGGGGTTGTTGGCTGTATTTTTGCTACCTACATCATATGTTTCTGTTGTTTTTTTGGTCTATATAAGGGTTTCTTATTTTATATCTTATTGTAGTGGTTGCTCCCTGAGGACAACCTCAGTGGGTTGGTTTTTTGATGGATTGCATCCTGTTCTAAAATCTTCTACACTCTTGGCTTCTTTAGCCTTTTTGTAATCAGGTTTTGGGGGCCTATTAAAACCTGTTCATAATATAATTTTTTTAACGAATAAAAAAAATTAATAGAGCTTTATATTTATAAAATAAATTAAGATTCAAGTCATTCACCTATGTTTAAGCATGTACCTATTTCATTAAACTTACTTTCTCCTATAAATATTTAATATTTAAAAAAAAAAAAATTATGATTCCTTTCCTTCATATGCATTGGGGTTAGAAGCATTTCATCTCTTAGCCACATTAGTTCAAGTTTAAAGGATGAGCCTTCCATATATTAGGAAAGGTTGTAGCTAAATTTGATCAACATGTGATTAGAGCTTGTAGCTAAATTTGGGAAAGGGATTAGGGTCCTAAAATCCCTTTACAAAATTTTAAAATACCCTCAAGAGAGAGGATCTCGATGGCTGCCCCCTCTTTTCCAAGAATGTAGAAATTACCCTTTAATGGGGTTATTGCAATTTAGAAATTGACTAATACAAGCATAATATCCTCCCAAAAATGGTATTTCAAGGTATATGCAAGGGGAATATAAATATATATGAAAATAAATCTCATATCAAAATCTCTATCTAGAACCACAATAGCATACCAAAATTTTGTACCTACCAAGTGTTGCACCTTGATCCAAGCCTTGTTACAAAGAACCAAAGTACCCCTTAATACCCCTTTATAAATGAATCCCATGTTGGCAATTTTAGTTATTTTATGTTGTCATTGATGTCACATAAATCATTGATGTCACATGAATCATTGATGTCATATGGATCACATTGAGTTTTGATGGGCAAATGATATCTTGGAAAGCATGGATAAAATCGGGGTTTTTGTGAAAACCAAGGCAGGCAAAATAAAAGGTTTTATTTAAAACCATGGATGGCAGATTTGAAATGGGTTTTTCTTAAAATCCAAGTTGGCCTTTTGTTTCATCGAAAAACATGCCCTGGTGATGGATATATTTAATTTTAAATATTTAGTTTAAATTTTAATTATTTAAATTTAAATTTTAAAATTAAAATTAAAGTTAGCGCCGACATCTAAAGAAAGAAGGAAAATAAATAATGCACCGACATCATCAAAAATAAATAGAATACTATATAAATGGGGATCCTAAGGTTCATTTGAAATTTATCCTTGCTCATGTTAATCGTTGGCTAAGCATCCGAAGAGAGCTCGTGCGAAAATCATTTTGAAAAGGGAGACAACGAATAAATCCAAGGTTGGTCGAAAGCCCAAGACATTATGGGTAGAGTGGCACATTGGCAATTGGATTTTTGTTAAGGTGTGTGGCAACGCTTTACGTCAAGGTTCGAATCTCCTTGACTGCATTCGAAAGCATTGGAAGGAAAGCACTCGAAGCGCTTTTGATTTGTGTGGAAGGGAGGAAGGACTTAAGGCACATCGTGCCTTTTCCTTTTGAACGAGTAGCTAGCTCATGTGGAAACCTTAGCCATGGCTAAGGCACTCGCGGTGTGTGCAATTTGGGGGTTCGAATCCCCTTGAGGAGGTAATTATATTTTGCTCAAATTAATTTCGTTGATGCCCTAGGATAGGAGTTATAAGGTGGTTAAGGAATAATTAAAGTTTTTAATTAAACTTTATTTTTATAAGGGCTATGATTATTATTTCAGAGGTGGATGAGTTGTTGATTTATTTTGATATTCATGAAATTGAAAATTAAGATTTAGGAGAAATAAGGAGTTGTTATAAAATATTTTTGAGAGCCTTATTTATTATTATTTTTGATAAGGGTTTTTATTAAAAAATGACTTTGGTGGATGTGTTTATTAAGTTGGAGTAAAAATGTGTAAATTGAGTTATGCTTATCTTGTGATTATTATTTGAAGTCCACTAACCCTTGTTGAGATTGAAAAGGAAAGTTGTGTTTAGTGTGGCAGATTTTGTGGATGACTTCTTGGCATCAAAAAGGTATGGGCACATTCTCCTATTGATTTTTTATGGTGGTTGTTTTCTGAAATATCATTGGAGTGAAAAGGATTGATTATGGTTTTCTTTTTGAAAGTGGTTGGTTGAATGCTTCAAGGTTTTTTAGTTTGAGAGTTGTGTTTAAACCTTGTTTTATAAGCATAGTTGTTGAAACCCATTGGTTGTGAAATAATTTGAAAAGAACATGAGATCATTGTTATGTGAGATTTGTGGTTGAGCATTGTTGGAAACATTTGAGTTGGTTGATACATGCTTGGAATAGGGTTTTTATGAGAAATAATAGTCCCTTGTGGTGATTGGTTGAGTTGAGTTGATTGAGCCTAGTCAAGTGATTGTGTGAGGTGATTGGTCAAGTTCCATGAAACAAACTATTCCATAATTCTGATTTGAGTTGAGTTGAGATTAGAACATATTGAGTCTCTAACAATTCTCTTTATGCTTCTATGAGTTGACTTGAGTTGAGTTGAGATTGATTTGAGTTGAGTTGAGTTGAATATTGAGCTTAGAACATATTGAGTCTCTAACAATTATTTTTATGCTTCTATGAGTTGATTTGAGTTGAGTTGAGTTGAGATCATTGTGGATCATTGTTGTCATCCATTGAAGAGTACATTGTCATTCATTGTTGAGTTCATATTTGAGCTTTGTCTTGATAGATTTGTGGATGATGTTTGAGTTCTACTTGAGCATGATTAATTGAGCATTTGAGAAGGCCTTTGTGGACAGTTTTGGGACAGCCTTTGTGGACAGCTTTGTGAACATTTTTGGGACAACTTTGTGGATATTTTTGGAAAGCTTTGTGAACAGTTTTGGGATAGATTTGAGCAACTTCTTAGTGAGCTTGCTAGAGCATATTTGGGCAAGTTCTTGGTGAGCTTGCTAGAGCAAATTTGGATAAGTTCTTGGTGAGCTTGCTAGAGCAGATTTGGACAAGTTCTTGGTGATTTTGTTAGAGCAGATTTGGGCAAGTTCTTGGTGAGCTTGCTAGAGCAAATTTGGGCAAGTTCTTGGTGAGCTTGCTAGAGCAGATTTGGACAAGTTATGTGTGAGCTTGTTATTCAGTTTTGGACAAGTTCTATGTGAGCTTGTTATTCAATTTTGGACAAGTTATATTTGAACTTGTTATTCAGTTTTGGACAAGTTCTGTGTGAGCTTGTTATTTAGTTTTGATTAAGTTTTGTGTGAACTTGTTATACATATTTGGACAAGTTCTGTGTGAGCTTATTATTCAGTTTTGGACAATTTTTGTGTGATGTGAACTTGTTATTCAGTTTTGAACAAGTTCTGTGTGAGTTTGTTATTCATATTTGGATAATTTCTGTGTGAACTTGTTATTGCCTAGCTTTGAGCAGATCAAAGAAAACATTGTATTGTATAAGGATCCTTATTCCTATGTGAAATATTATAAGGATATTATCTTGTGGAGTATCCCATATTGGGGTAACCATGTTAAATCTTGTGTCTCAATTGTGTATGGTGACTTGTGCTCTTGCTTATTATTGATATCTGAGTTATTAATGCACACTGCTATATTTGGTTATTGCAATTAAGGACATTAATTAATATTGGTTTAGAAAAAAATTAAAAAGTGGGCACTATACTTTTCACCCCCCCTCTCAGTATAAGCTTGTGGTATTCAATTGGTATCAGAGCGAGTTCCTTCAAAAAGGCTAACAGCTTGAGGGTAGATTCTATAAGAACACATATGGCTTCATAGAATGGATCATCTACAAATAAGGCTTCATTTTTTGATGGTAACAATTATGCTTTATGGAGCATGAGGATGAAGAACTACTTAACATCACAAGTATATGATTTATGGCAAATGGTTGGAAAATAATATAGGGTTGAAGGTGATCTTGAGGCAGATAAGACTATTAGGAAATTAGTTGAGATCAATGCAAGAGCAATGAATTGTATTTTGAGTGGGCTTCATGAGACAAATTTTGCAAAGGTCATGGTATATAATTCAGATAATGAAATGTAGACCAAGTTGTGGAATAATTATGAAGAATATTCCAAGGTAAAGTTGGCAAAACTACAATCTCATAGAAAAATATTTGAGGAATTGAAAATGAAAGATTTTGAAGCTATTGCAAAGTTTTTACTTCATGTTGATGAGATTACTAACACCATGAGAGGCCTAGGTTTTGATATGAAATAATCTGAAGTTACTCAAAAGGTTTTGAGATCACTTCCCATGAAATATGATTCTAAGGTTTCAACAATAGAAGAGACAATGGATATCAACAAGTTAACAATGGAAGAATTACAAGGTACTCTCACAACTTATGATATGAGGGTAAGTAAGCATCAGGTTCCAATAAAAGAGATTGCATTCAAGGCTTCAGAGAAATATAAAGGGAAATTTTCAAAAACAAGTAGAGGTTCAGATAATGATGAGGAAGCTAACTTCATCAAAAGGAATAAGGACTCAAAGAATTTCAGGGATATAAGGAAAGTTAGATGCTACAAGTGTGGTGATATTGGTCACTATGCATACAAGTGTCCACATGAATAAAATGGTGATGATGAAAAAAAGGTCACAAAAGAAAAGAATATGGAAAGCATAAGCATGACAAAGATGATAGATACAAGAAAAATAGGTATGAGAAGAAGAAATTTTTTCGTAAGGCAAATAAATATTACTACATTGTAGAAGCAAGTGATAGCTCAAATCATAGTGATAAAGACAAATCGGATGATGTGAAAGAAGAACATCTATTCCTAGGAATAGAATGTGAAAGAGAGCAGTGCTTTGTGTGTGGTCAAAGAGATCACAAATCAGGATATTGCAATGGTTTCAGTGATAGTGAAGATGAGATGACACATCAAGGAAACAAGCATGGTCAAAGAAATCTTGAGAGTTTGTTTGCTATAGAAGATTATAATGGTCTCAATGACAGTGAAAATAAAGAAGTCTCACTTTTGGTTATAGAAAAGGAAGAGGATGAGATAAGTAAACAAAAATCAAAAATCAAAAGGCTAAAATAAGAATACAGGAATCTTGAAAACAAGATTCAAACAGATGTCAAAATCAGAGAACTACTTCAAACAATCAGTAATCTCATAGAAGAGCTTCAAAATTTAAAAGGATGGAAGAAATGATGAATGAAGAACTAAGGGTAACCATGACAATACATGATACATTAGATGAAAAGGTTCAAAAAGGAGTGGAAACTTATTTTAAGGTTGTATCTTACTTCCAAGAAAAATCACACTCAAAAGAAAAGGAAGTTCTAAAAAATGAAAGCAAGGAAGCACCTAAGATTTGTGAGGAAAGTTTCCAAAGTTTATATGGCTCCAAATATTCAGTTTGATTCTTGTTTTGAGATAGGTGAATCAAGTTTAAAAGGAAAATAAATACTTGAAGAGAAAAGCAAGGAAGAAACTAACAAAGAGGATTTAGATACTACAAAGCAGGTTCAAGGATTCAATGCACAAGTTGAAATAATCATAAGGATAATGGTCAAGAAAGGTATGAAGAACCAAGGCATGAAAAAAGGGCTTTTCAAGGATATTGTTTTTCTTATAATGGATTTGGACACAGGGCTATACACTGCAGGGTCTATGGATCAAAGAAGTTTGATTTTGCTAGAAGAAACCTCAAAGGAAGAAGGTATGGTTTTCAGGGGCATTGCTTCTCATGTAACAAGATTGGTCATAGAGATTTTCAGTGCAAAGGAAATGAGCAACATGGTTTTGGTTGTAGAGCTTCACAATTCAGAAGTCATGGTCATAATGGTCATAAAAATAGAGCTTCACAATACAAGATTTAGGAAAGGAATGGATATGGAAATTATTTTAAGAATGAATTTAGGACATGGGAACCATCCAAAGGCTACAATATCAAGTGTTTTAATTGCAATAAATTTTGGCATATTGCAAAATGGTGTAGGATTCAAGAAGATCAAACAGGTTCAAGGCAAGAAGGTCAAACAAGTTCTAGACAAGAAGATCAAGTAATTCATCAAGAGAAGGATATTAGAAAAACATGGAAGGAAGTTGATGGAGGAAAGACACAATGTGATATGGGAGTAAAAGTACTCCCGCCCCAAAATTAATCACCTCAAGTGAGAAGGTGGTGAGGGGGCTAAGTTTAAGAGTCATATCTTTTAGCCCCATAGGTGTCCCTTTTGCCATTGATGTCAAAGGGGGAGATATTTGAGTAAGGGGGAGAGTATTGAGTTAGGGGAGCAGCCTCCAAAGAGAGCATTGAGTTAGGGGGAGCAGCCTCCATAGAGAGTATTGAGTCAGGGGGAGTAGCTTTGATTCTCAGAGAAGGTTTTTGTAGTGATTGTGGTTTTTGCATTAGAGGTGTTGACATAAATTACAAAGGGGGATATTGTTGGCAATTTGAGTTATTTTATGTTGTCATTGATGTCACATGAATCATTGATGTCATATGGATCACATTGAGTTTTGATGGGCAAATGATATCCTGGAAAGCATGGATAAAATCAGGGTTTTTGTGAAAAAAAAGGTAGACAAAATAAAAGGTTTTATTTAAAATAGTGGATGGCAGATTTGAAATGGGCTTTTCTTAAAACCCAGTTTGGCATTTCGTTTCGTCAAAAAATGTGCCCCGGTGATGGAGATATTTAATTTTAAATATTTAGTTTAAATTTTAATTATTTAAAATTTTAATTATTTAAAATTTTAATTTTAATTTTAAAATTAAAATTAAAGTTAGCGCCGATGTCTAAAGAAAGAGGGAAAATCAATAATGCACCGACATCATCGAAAATAAGGAGAATACTATATAAAGGGGGATCCTAAGGTTCATTTGAAATTTATCCTTGCTCATGTTAATCGTTGGCTAAGCATCCGAAGAGAGCTCGTGTGAAAATCATTTTGAAAAGGGAGACAACGAATAAATCCAAGGTTGGTCGAAAGCCCAAGACATTATGGGTAGAGTGGCACATTGGCAATTGGCTTTTTGTTAAGGTGTGTGGCAATGCTTTACGTCAAGGTTCGAATCTCCTTGACTGCATTTGAAGGCATTGGAAGGAAAGCACTCAAAGCACTTTTGGTTTGCGTGGAAGGGAGGAAGGACTTAAGGCACGTCATGACTTTTCCTTTTGAACGAGTAGTTAGCTCATGTGGAAACCTTAGCCATGGCTAAGGTGCTCGCGGTGTGTGCAAGTTGGGGGTTTGAATCCCCTTGAGGAGGTAATTACGTTTTGCTCAAATTAATTTCGTTGATGCCCTAGGATAGGAGTTATAAGGTGGTTAAGGAATAATTAAAATTTTTAATTAAACTTTATTTTTATAAGGGCTATGATTATTATTTCAGAGGTGGATGAGTTGTTGATTTATTTTGATATTCATGAAATTGAAAATTAAGATTTAGGAGAAATAAGGAGTTGTTATAAAATATTTTTGAGAGCCTTATTTATTATTATTTTTTATAAGGGTTTTTATTAAAAAAGGACTTTGGTGGATGTGTTTATTAAGTTGAAGTAAAAATGTGTAAATTGAGTTATGCTTATCTTGTGATTATTATTTGAAGACCACTAACCCTTATTGAGATTGGAAAGGAAAGTTGTGTTTAGTGTGGCAAATTTTTTGGATAACTTATTGGCATCAAAAAGGTATGGGCATATTCTCCTATTGATTGTTTATGGTGGTTGATTTCTGAAATATCATTGGAGTGAAAAGGATTGATTGTGGTTTCCTTTTCGAAAGTGGTTGGTTGAATGCTTCAAGGTTTTCTAGTTTGAGAGTTGTGTTTAAACCTTGTTTTATAAGCATAGTTGTTGAAGCCCATTGGTTGTGAAATAACTTGAAAAGAACATGAGTATCATTGTTATGTGAGATTTGTGGTTGAGCATTGTTGGAAATATTTGAGTTGGTTGATACATGCTTGGACTAGGGTTTTTATGAGAAATAATAGTATCTTGCGGTGATTGGTTGAGTTGAGTTGATTGAGCCTAGTCAAGTGATTGTGTGAGGTGATTGGTCAAGTTCCATGAAACAAACTATTCCATAATTCTAATTTGAGTTGAGTTGATATTAGAACATATTGAGTCTCTAAAAATTCTCTTTATGCTTCTATGAGTTGACTTGAGTTGAGTTGAGATTGATTTGAGTTGAGTTGAGTTGAATATTGAGCTTAGAACATATTGAGTCTCTAATAATTCTCTTTATGCTTCTATGAGTTGATTTGAGTTGAGTTGAGTTGAGATCATTGTGGATCATTGTTGTCATCCATTGAAGAGTACATTGTCATTCATTGTTGAGTTCATCTTTGAGCTTTGCCTTGATAGATTTGTGGATGAGATTTGAGTTCTACTTGAGCATGATTGATTGAGCCTTTGAGAAGGCCTTTATGGATAATTTTGGGACAACCTTTGTGGACAACTTTGTGGACAGCTTTGTGGATAGTTTTAGGATAACTTTGTGGACAGTTTTGGGACAGCTTTGTGGACAGTTTTGGACAGCTTTGTGGACAACTTTGTGGATAGCTTTGGGGATAGTTTTGGGATAGATTTATAGATAGATTTATAGATAGATTTGGGCAACTTATTGGTGAGCTTTCTAGAGCATATTTGGGCAAGTTCTTGGTGAGATTGCTAGAGCATATTTGGACAAGTTCTTGGTGAGCTTGCTAGAGCAGATTTGGACAAGTTCTTGGTGAGCTTGTTAGAGCAGATTTGGACAAGTTCTTGGTGAGCTTTTTAGAGCAGATTTGGGCAAGTTCTTGGTGAGCTTTCTAGAGCATATTTGGGAAAGTTCTTGGTGAGCTTTCTAGAGCAGTTTTGGACAAGTTCTATGTGAGCTTGTTATTCAGTTTTGGACAAGTTTTGTGTGAGCTTGTTATTCATTTTTGGACAAGTTCTATGTGAGCTTGTTATTCATATTTGGACAAGTTCTATGTGAACTTGTTATTCAATTTTGGACAAGTTCTGTGTGAGATTGTTATTCATATTTGGACAAGTTCTATGTGAACTTGTTATTGCCTAGCTTTGAGCAGATCAAATAAATCATTGTATTGGATAAGATCCTTATTTCTATGTGAAATATTATAAGGAGATTATCTTGTGGAGTACCCCACATTAGGGGAACCATGTTAAATCTTGTGTCTCAATTATGTATGGTGACTTGTGCTCTTGCTTACTATTGCTATCTGAGTTATTAATGCACACTGCTATATTTGGTTATTGCAATTAAGGACATCAATTGATATTGGTTTGGAAAGAAAGTAAAAAGTGGGCGCTATACTGTTCACCCCCCTCTCAGTATAAGCTTGTGTTCTTCATCCCACTCAAGAGTAAACCCTATCAATATTATAAATCATCTCTTTCCAACCAAATTGGATAGCTTTATTACCTACACTGAGAAACTTTTAATTTTAACAAAATCATGTGCCTTTTTTAGCAATCGTTGTTTCTCATGGGCATTAAGATCCCTAAGATTCTATTATAGGACCATTTTTTCTCCATAGGAGGGTTCAAATCCTTTATTTGAGCCAAAACATGAGTGTTTTCTTTATTTACCCTCTTTAGTATAGCCTTGAATTTTACGTCAAATAGTTGATGGCATCACTAAACACTCTTTTTTATTTTTGTTTATTGTATCTAGAGCTAAAAGGATGCATTTAGTTATTATTATGGTTTTACTTTATACTTACTCTATAATTGGACCATTCTCCTTGGCTTTTAAATATTCTCATGTTGTCAAAATGAGTGGAATTGAGGAAGCCATAACTTTTCCTGGTTTTAGAATCATCTTAAGACCCTTATTCTCTATAATCATTATATAAGTTACTTAAGGTACTTCTATCAATGGCATAAAATAATGTATTCAAAAGGGTTGGATTCCATGCCTTAGGGGCTTAGTGATGCACATTTGCTTATTACATATATTTTGATTAGAAATACCGCCAAGAGTTGAAAAGTGTCAAATCTGCTGAGGAATATTACATTGTTTGGTATATGAAAATGTACTCCCATGGCACCTTTATGGTACAAATGTAAAAATATAATAGATTAAGATTGTGTCTATAGTTTAGATGAGTAATTTATATTTTCCCTTGAATCTAAGTGTTAATATGCAGTAATTGCACAAGTTTCATGTAAGAGTGTAATGTGTAGGAAATGAACAAGTGTCATGTAAGAATGCAATGTGCGGGAAATACACGTGTGTCATGTAAGTTAGAGTGCAAGTGTGCATTGAGAGAATGTGCACAAGTGTCATGTATGTAAGTGTGCAAATAGGTAAATTTAGGATGTTCACAAGTGTCTTAGAAAGGGAGTGTATATAGGAGAGTAAGATTCATGTAGAAGTGTATAAGTGTCATAGAGTCAATAATGCATGAATAGTCTAGTATACAAGTGGTAAGATAATAAGCCAAAGGTCGTGGAAGTTGTCATATGGAGATCAACAGTAAATTACATGAAGGGTAATCTTCTATATCTATATTATGGAGATAAATATCCATACAATGAAACACAAATGAATACAAGAGGAAGAGGATAAACAATTGATAATAAAGTTTGTATATAAATTTTAAGCAATAAATATTGTAAGTTTTCTTCATGCTTGTACATGAATTATTTTTTACCATTTAAATTCATATTTGATATTATAAGTGAATGTTATTTCATTATTATATTGGCCTTGATATATATATTATATTGCTCATAAATATAACTCTACTCTTGATATTAATATTTTGACCTTTAATATTATGGCTTATTTACTTTTAGACCTATGATATTTTGAGATAGTAAGGCTTAAAAGCCAACAGTGGTATCAGAGCCACCACCATTTAACTCTATCCATTTTTTATAGAGTTTAGAGTCTATCCACTTTGAAAGCAGTGAAGACTTGGAATTTATTTTTGAAGGTCTAATTGAGTAGAGATTGAGGGGACAAGAAAAATTCACCCTAATTTGGATGCTAGGGTCTTTCCACTTGGTTGAGGGAAAACCAATGAAGACTGGTCTTAGCTAATTTTATTGAGGGCCAACTCAAAATAAATTTGGACATTGATAGAAAGAGCCAACCCAGGAGAAAGTTGGACATTGATAGAGAGAGCCAACTCAAGATAAAATTAAACATTTATAGATAGATCTAACTCAGGAGAAATTTGGACATTTATAGAGAGATCCAACTTAGAAGATATTTAGATGTAAAGGGACATTAATAGTCACATTGGTATTGATATTGGGTTCTCTAGAAAATAGGGGAATCATATTTTGTTCTTAAGTGTGACTTAAGACATTGGAGAAATATTCTAGACATCAGAGATAGATTCCAGCAAATTGAGAAGCATCAAAGGTTCTAGAAGATTGAGAAGCATCAAATATTCCAGAGATAGAGAAGCATCCAAGCCTCTTGAGATAGAGAAACATCCAAGCCTCTTGAGATAGAGAAGCATCTAAGCTTCCATAAAACAAAAAATTATAGAGATTGAGAAGTAGTATAAGCTTACAAAGAGGATAAGATAAGAATTGTACTCATAAATATAGAAATAATAGATAAGGATAATACTGAGAAGTATAGAGAAGACTCTAGAGATAAAGGCATAGAGAAATAATCCTAGTTAAATTAGATAACAAAAAAATAAGGTTGACTAGAAATAATACATATATTTTAGTCTTGGACTTTGATTAAGTGAAGTATAAGAGCCAGAAAGATAAAGCTATCAAAAAAGTGTTATCAGTCTAAGAGTCATCACTGCACAAAGTTAGGGAGCACCATTAGAAGAATACTAGACAAGTAATCATGTGTTGTCCTAAGCACCATCATCAAAAGAATATTGGGCAGGTATACTAGCATTGTCCCAACATCATCAGAGAAATATTGGATATATATTAGAGCATTTTCCTAAGATATTAAGTATTGTCCTAAGTGTAACTACCAGAGGAAGTTGAATAGGAGTTGAGCAATATCTAAGCACTACTAAGCAAATAAATATGGACATATTTGAGCATTACTTAAGTTCCCCTACTAGAAACATCCCTACCTAATATGGATATAGCTGAGAACTATCTAAGTGTCCCTATGAGAGTTGGACAAAGTTCAACATCACTTGTAGAGGTAGACAACAGAATCTAAGTGCCTCTAACAAAAGAATATGGGCAAGAGGAGAGGATCATCTAATTTTTTCCAGTAGAAGAAGACGAACAGGAGGAGAGCATCATCTAAGCATCTCCACCAGAATAATATGGATAGAAGGAGAGCATAATCTAAGCACCATTAAAAAATAAGCACCATTTACATTAAGAAGGATGTGGAAGAGCAATGTTCTCTATAATATTATATACAATGAAAATTTGAGCATGATTTAACATTTAAAGCAGACGCCTGGTGATCACAATCTCACTATTAGAGCATTCAGTATCTTAAACAAGCAAAAAAATCTTCACATAGAAGAAGGTAAGGAAAACAATGTTTGTTGTAGAATAACATTTGCAATAAAGTAACATCAGATATCCTAAGCATCAAATAAGGACATAACTTACATTATTTGTGTTTCTAATAAGGATATGAAACAAATAGAAGAAATGTATCCTAAAGGTGGATACTCAATAGTCGTTAATGCAAAAATAAAATCATTGGTAACTGGCATTGAAACATTCATTTCTAATATTTGAATTATTGGATAGCATGTAGAATAATGCGTGGAGTTAGGGTTGAGGCTAGCACATTTTTAAAAGGCTATTTAAATCCTTAAAGTGTAATATTAATATTGTAGAGACAACGCATCCTAGCCAGGTTCAATAAGTAAGCAAGTGAAGAAGGTTGAAAAGGTAAGTCAACTAAGGTGGTGAACAAGTTTAGCTGTATTACCTTAGTGTAAATGGAATACCTAAGTACTTTAATTAATTAGAGTTATTAGTGATTTAATATAAGATTTTTATGATCTAAAAGGAGTTATAAGGTTTTTATAATTTGATTATTAGAGGGAGATAAGTTTTTCTATTATAGCTTGACATTATTATTTGAGTTTTTTAATATTAAAGTGATAAGGTGTTCTACTTCAAATAAGTTTTAAGTTTTATTTAATTTATTTTTCTAAAGTTTTTATATTTGAATTTATTTGAAGAATTTAAGTTAGAAGATTTATTTTTCAAGTTTTTGAAGTTATTAAAGATTTTCTTGAAAATTTGAAATTAAAAGAAGTTTTTGAAAATTTGCAAATCTAATGTATTAGGGAGATAAAAGGATTACTACATCAAAAAACTAGAAAATTTAAAATTTGCAAATTTCATATTTGAGTGATTAATTTAACTTGGGAGATATAAGGTTTACTACTTCAAAGAATTTAAATCATTAAGTAATTACTTATTATTATGGAATAAGTGATTAGAAATGCATGCAGTGGGGATAGTGAAGAAATGGTGAACAAGCTAAAGTTTTATTCTCAAAACTTAATAGATGATTTTTATGGAAAGGAGCAAATGACAAATGTTTTGTTGAGGAATATTACATTATTTTGTACATGCTAATGTACCCCCATAGTACCTTCATGGTACATTCATAAATATGTAATAGATTAGGGTTAAGTCTATAGTTTAGAGTGTGATTTATATTTCCCCTTTTATGTAAGTGTCAATGTGCGGGAAATGCACGTGTCATGTAAGAGTGTAGTGTGCAGGAGATGCACAAGTGTCATATAAGCTAGAGTGCAAGTGTAGAATGAGAGAATGTGCACAAGTTCCATGTATGTAAGAGGGCAAATATGAGAGTGTGCACAAGTATCTTAGATTAGGAGTGCATGTAGAAGTGTAAGTCATGTATATGTGTGCAAGTATCTTAGATTCAAGAGTCCTTGAAGATTCTTGTATGCAAGTGGCAATATGACAAGCCATGGATCATGAGACTTTGCATATCGAGAGCAATAGTCAAGTACTTGAAAAGTCACATTAATATGGCTATATTATGGAGATAATACTCCATGAGAAGGCAATCCAATTGTAATCCAATTATAATCCAACAGTAGCTCCAAGAGAATCAGATTACAATATTATAATAGGAATGAAAGGAATAAAGCTTGTACATATTTTTGAGCAATTAATATTATAATTTTTCTTCATGGATAATTCATGAATTCTTATTAGGTTGGAATGGTGAATGGTAACAGGGGTAGGAGCGATGGGAATGATGAGAAGGATACAGATTTGACAGGTATTTTATAGATTACAGCCCCATACCCTGATTCAGCTTTGGAGGACTCAAGTAAGAAGGTGGATTTGTCAAGGGACCCAATAAAGCATCATATTGATCCAGGAATATGACTTTGGTTGCATGTAGTTGATGGAAAAGGAAAAAGGAAAATAATAATTTTTTTCTTAATTTTTGATAACCTGGTTGATATGGCAATAGACCAAGGGGTTCTAAACCTGTTTGGATGTTTTATGGGTGTTCAACCTAATTTATATGCAAAGAGGGAATGGGCCTTCTAGAAATGGAAACCAAACAAACATATGGAAATTATGAAACTGTCAAAATATTTTTTATGGTTAATTTAATCTGTAAAGAGGATTCGAATAGGATCCTATGGGGATGCCCATGGTCTTTCAGGTGATAGGGGCTCTTTTTGCAAACTGGAGGATGAAATTCAATCTAGAGATGCAAATTTTTTTCCTAAGATCCAGTTTGGGTAAGACTTCCAAGCCTTCCTTTTCATTTTTTGAATGAATGGATGTTTGTTGGAATAGAAAAGGAATTTGGAAAATTAATAGCCCTAGACCCTACTACGAAGGCTCAATCAAGGCAAATTTTTGCAAGGATATATTTTAATGTGGACTTAGAGAAGGATTTGCCTGAGTCAATCTAGTTGGTTTCAAAGTTGGGTATCTGGAACCAAAGAATTGAATATGATAACACACCAACTAAATATAGTTCTTATAAAAACTAGGGCATGGGGCTAGTCTATATCCATTTAGAAAACAAGCAACCGATAATAAATTGGTTTGGCACATAAAATATAGTAGAGGAGAAAGTTCTAAACAACACAAAAATGAATGAACTAAGGATTATAAGAGGGGAGAACAACTAAAGGAAGTTCCAATCCAGTAGGACATATTGGAAGAAGGTCAAATCATGGAAGAGAATCCAAAAAAGCTGAAATGGGATAAATGAACAAGAGGAAGGAGATTCATCCAAAAATATGGATCAAGTAAGGCCCTCAATTCTAAAATATGGTAACCCTTGGAATAGAATTGATAAAAAAAATATATTTGAATGTCTAAGGGAGAATATAGAAGACTTTGTAGAAATAAATAATGAATCCCAAAAAGTGGAGGTAGAGCTAGAAACTTAATGGGATGCTAATGAAGGAACCAATCACAAGAATATTATTTCAAAATAAAATAAAGAATTAATTTTCTTTGATAATGAGGGAAAAATGGAAAGGTTTCAGCTACCCCAATAAGAATCACTAAAAAAAAAAAGAGGGGTAGATGTAGGAATTGATCCCAAAACTAGCAGACCCACTAATTAGGAAATCAGAGAAAAAGAAACAACTATTGATATTGTGAATGGTACCCAGTCTATCTTGGATTGGGGTGGAGGGAAAAAGCAGCATATCAAACACAAAAAATGAAGATAGTTTCTTGGAATGTGAGGGGTATCAATACCCCCTCTAATCATAGAGTAGTCTAAAATTTGAGAAGAGAAACTAACCTGGATATCATGTTGTAACAAGAAACAAAACTTGATGAATCTCAAGCTAAACTTATCAAACAAAGACTATGGAGAGGGGTCGATTTGTGGTAGGTCCAGTTGTAAGGGCCTCAGGAGGTCTTTAAGTATATGAAATTAAAATAGATTTGAAGGAATATTGATAGTTTTTAACTGAAGCTTCATGGCAATCCATTTTTTTGATGAGGAAAACCAACAATGGATAATTACTAATTTTTATGCTCCAAACTCAATTATAGGACGGTTAAAATTATGGAAGGATCTAAGGCAATTAAGAAATACCAATCAAGAAGGTATTTTAAGTAATTAATTAATAAGGAGGTCTTTTAAGTATATGGAATCAAAATAGATTTGAAGGAATATTGATAGTTTTTAAATTAAGCTTCAAGGCAATCCACTTTTTTGATAAGGAGGAAAACCAGCAATGGATAATTACTAATGTTTATGCTCCAAACTCAATTATAGGAAGGTAACATTTATGGAAGGATCTAAGCCAATTAAGACATGCATCTATGGACTTCCATGGGTTTTGGCATGGGACTTTAACTCTCCCCTTTACCCTTCAAACAAAAAGGGAGGGATTCAATCCATTATTGAAGGCATGATAGATTTTTCAAATTTTGTAAACGAGAATGAACTTTGGATATAGAGCTTCGAAGATCAAAGTATACTTGGCATAATAGATGCCTCAGAGACCAATTAATTCAAATTTATCTAGATCATTTTTTGTTGTCACAAGAGAGTTTTCTCCTTTTTGAGGATTCAACCCTAACAACCCATCTAAAGATAGAATCTGATCATAATCCTCTAAATTGGGAGTCAGAGGTTAAAAAAATAACCTTCAAGAGCCCTTTATATTTTGAGAAGACGTGGTTCAAACATGAGGATTTGGAAAATAGGATTGAGAATTGGTGGTAATAGGATTTCTTTGGAGGAAAGTTAACCCAAGTGGCAAAAAAACTAAGGTTTATAAAAAAAATCTTAAAATATGGAATAGGGAGGTTTTTGGTGATCTTTAGAAGAAAATTGCAGATCTGAAAAACAACTAAATGATTTAGAATCAACCCTTCAATATAAAATTCTATCTTGTGATTTGAGAGGAAAAGAATATTAGCTATTATGTGGATTCCATAATGTTTTAGCTTATGAAGAAACCTTTTGGAGGTAAAAATCTAGAGTAAACTGGCTTAAGGAAGGTGACAACAATACAAAAAATATTCATGTCTCTATTTTAAGACACAAGAGTTATAATAAAATTAAAGTGGTTAAACCTGATGGATCAAAAACTTTTGACCCCATGCAAATTAGAGAGGAGGCTATTAATTTCTTCTTCAACCTCATAAGTGTGGAAGATCCAATAAATGGGGTTGCTTTAGATTTGGTGCTTCTGAACATTCCTTGCCTAGTTATAAACTAGTTAAATAATTATTTGCTCAGCCCCTTCAAAGAAAAGAAAATTCAAAAAGTTGCCTTTGGGATGCAAGGAGATAAGGCTCCAGGACCTGATGGTTTTTCAACTATTTTTTTCCATCATTTTTGGCATATAGTTAGAGGGAATGTCACTCAAGTAGTAATATATTTCCAAAAAACTTAGTTTATGCCACGATATATCAGCTCAAAATTTCTAGTTTTAATCCCAAAAGTAGTTGGAGTCGCATCCTTTTCTGACTTTTGACCAATAAGTCTTTGCTCCACTCTCTACAAATTTATTTCAAAAGTTCTATCCAACAAGATCAAAAATGTATTACCATTTATAATTTATTCTCAACAAGGAGGTTTTGTGAAGGGGAATCAAATTTTAGATGGAATCATTGCCATTCATGAGGTAATTCATTCATGGATAAGAGTGGTAATGCAAAAATGTTTCTAAAGTTTGACATGAACAAGGTGTATGTAGGGTCTCCTAGGACTTCCTAATTAATGTTTTGAGTAAGTTTAGTTTTCACCAAGAATGGGTAAGTGTTATCAAGGCATAATTCTCTTCTGTTATGTTTTATATCCCGGTGAATGGATCTTAAATAGGGTATTTTCAAAACAAGAGGGGGTTGATACAAGGAGATCCCTTATCTCCCTCTCTCTTTATTATCCTTTCTGAAGCTTTGGGGAGGACAATATTAGTGGCAACAACAATTGGTAGGGCTAATGGGACGATTCCAAATACTAATTTGTAACCAATGTTCCACCAACAATTTATGAATGATACACTTATCTCTTTAAAATCCTTTATTCCATAAGAAAAATATCTAAAATTGATCCTGGATCAATGTCAGTAGAGTACGGGTCAAAAATTTAACTATGATAAGAGAAAAAATATTTTTTGAACACTCTTGGTCCTAGATAGGTTAAGTTAGCTCGACTCTTTGGCTACAACATTAGAGACCTTCCAGCCACCTATCTAGGAATACCACTATTTAAAGGGAGGATGAAGGTAGCTCTATATAACCTAGTGGTGGAGTGTTTAACAAAAAAAAATTAGGTTGGAGGGGTTCCTTACTTAGCCAGGCTGGTAAAGCTCAACTGGTCAAGTCATCGCTTCAAAACATACCCATTTACTTCATGTCTCTCTTTAAAATGCCAACGAAAATTGGTGAGAGAATAGAGCAAATTCAAAAAAACTTTTTATGGTTTGGAGCGAAGGAGAAGAAAATATTAGTCTTAGTGTCGTGAGACAAGGTGTGTTCCAGAAAGGAAGTGGGTGGACTGGGTTTTAGAAAGCTAATGAAAATGAATTTGGACCTAATGGGTAAGTTAGGATGGAAACTAACAACTAATGTAAATCTTAATTGGGTTCACATCCTCAAGGCAAAAAATTTGAGACTTATTGGGGGCTAGCTTCCAATTATTAGAATTCTTGCTCGCCCCCAGTTCATTCATGAA
The DNA here is from genome assembly GCA_028583015.1 of Wollemia nobilis. Taxonomy (NCBI): domain Eukaryota; kingdom Viridiplantae; phylum Streptophyta; class Pinopsida; order Araucariales; family Araucariaceae; genus Wollemia; species Wollemia nobilis. The sequence goes on from JAQPPZ010001195.1 coordinate 24,647,778, forward strand.
CCAATTCAAAATGGAAAAGGCCACCAAGTGGATGGATAAAATTTAAGTTTGATGGAGTGGTAAAGTGAAATCCTGGAAGTGCTAGAGTAGGAGGTACATTTTAAGATAATTGGGGTAGACCACTCTTGGCCTATGCAAAACCTCTAGTAGGAGATCAAACGAGCCATGTTGTTGAAGTTAGAGCAACCTTTCTGGGTGTGTCACTTCTTGGCAGGCTAAATATAAGAAAATTAATAATAAAAGGAGATTTGCAAAACATCATTAACATTTTGAATGGAAAACATCCACCAGGATGGAATATAGCATATATGATAAATGAGATTAACACTAAACTAGATCCCCTTGAAGAAGAGCATAATGTCCATCTCTATAGAGAGGTTAATGGGATGGTTGACTACTTGGCAAACATGGTTGTACCTTTGGATTGCAGTGTTGGGAGTTAACCTTCTCTCATATTTTTTAAGAATTATAAGAAGTGAAGCCAAGGATGATGACCAAAATGAGATCAAAGATTAAATTTGCTAGGGGATATTAAAGATTTTGTGGGTAAATCTTTAGTATTCATATGTAGGGAGGAGTTTAAACAAACTTGATAGCTACAACTATAAGTTCAGGGATGAAGGAAAGAAAACAAGATGACAATGAGTATCTAACAATGGTGGATCCTTTATTTTGGAGTTGGAACGAGTGTTATTGGGTGGACAGGATCTTACCTTTGACGAACTCCACTCTCTGGTTTGGTATGTTCTACCCTTGGATTTTTTATTAATTATTATTTTGTGAGCTATAGGTTGTATCTAGTATTCTCAATGGGACTAGAGATGGTATAGGGGGCTTCAAAAAGTCCCAATACTCATGATTCTAAGTCCATTTGAAAAACATCTATCATTTTTTGTACCAGCAATCGGAGAATTAGAAGGAAATATGGTATGCTTGATCTCGTTGAGAAATAAGTTTCCACGAGAGTCTCATGTCTATCGACGATCTTCCTTCTATTTTTTGTGAAAAGGATAGAGGTGACACAATAGTCTAGAAGTTTTTTTCTGAGTTTGGAAATATTATGGAATGTGATAATCTATGACTAGAGCCTTGAATAAGGGACTAGAACTGCATACTAAAAGACTTGTATGTTGAACTGCATTTTGAAAGACCTTAATGACTTGTCAAAATATTTGCTCCAAATTATCCTAGGAAAATAGAAGAAGAAAAAATCACTTGAAGGACCTGAAAAGGATGATCTTTATGCTCAAGGTCCAATAAAAAACATTGGACAACAAAGGGATGGTTTATCCCAAAAGTAGTTTTTTGTCTTTTTTGGTTTAAGCTTTGTTTGGTTATGTTGATTGTTCATTGTCTATTATATTTTTTGTAATCTTAAATAATCCTGAAGTCAAAAAAAATTGATAGTATAGATGTTTTTTTATCTTCTTTTTTAAGGTTCGAAACCTTTTTTGGAGCCTAAATGTTATTGTTTGATGTTTATTGTAAAAGGTTTGGGGTCCCTTTCAAAACCCCTTCTTTTACCTTAATAAAAAATAAATAATGAATAATTCAAGCCATTTACATTCATATTTTAGTATTTAAATGAATGTTACTTGCTTTATTAAATAGGCCTTGATATACATATTAATTTGCTCATATATTATTTTACTCTAATATTATTATTTTGGACTTTAATATTGTGGCTATTTTATATAGGGACCTGTGATATTTTGTGGCAGTAGGGCTTAAAATCCAATAATGGTATCAAAGATACCACCATACTATATCCATTATTTATAGAGTTTATTGAGCCACCATTATTAATTTTATTCACTTTTATTTAAGCTAATTTAAAGTATGTCTACTTTGAAAGCAGTGCAAACTTGGACTTTTTTTTTTAAAGGTCTTATTGAGTAGAATATTGAGGGGACTAGGCTTCAGTCACCCTGATTTATAGGCTAGGATCTTTCACTTGGTTGAAGGAAAATGAATGAAGACTAGGACTCACCTAGATTGATAGAAAGGGCCAAATTAGGAGAAAATTTGAACATTTGATAGAGATAACCAACTCAGGAGATAGTTGAAATTTTAGGGATATACAGAGTCACCTTAACCATATTTTTTTATTCTCTAGGGAAAGAGGAGAAACACTATTGTAAATTGAAGATTGAGTCAGAACCAACTCAAAATATAATTGATCATTAAAGGATATTTAGTGCCACCCTAATATTGATATTGGGTTCTCTAGTAAGGAGTATAATCATATTGAGTTCTTAGGTGTGACCTAAGACATTGAATAATTTAGATTTCATATTGAAAGAGAAAAGAAGAACAACAACATAAATTAAGCTACAAAAGTTTGAGAAACTTCCTACAGAGATAGAGAAGAATTTTAGCTTCTAAGTATAGAAAGAAGCAATAGTATAAAGAAGGCCAAATAAGCATATATTAAAGAATAGGTCCAAGAGACTTGTATTAGAAAATAAGGCTAGATAATCCTATATTGGAAAAGAAGGACAAAGAAGCCTATATTGGAAAAGAAGACTAGAGAAGCCTATGTTGAAAAGAAGGCCAAAGAAGCCTATATTGAAGAAGGTTCAAGAAAGTGACTTGCATTATTGAAGAAGGCCAAAGAATCCTATATTATAAAGAAGATTTAAGTAACCTCCATTGAAGGAGAAGAGATCAACATTATTGAAAGAAAAGTAAAACTTGCATTACAAAAGAAGAAGACTAGAGAAGCCTACACTATTAAAGAGGTTTAGAAGGTTGACAAACAACCTACATATATATACATACATAAGGTATTAGTAGAATCATATACAAAATTAAAGAAGACTTACAATGCAACTAGAGAAAGCTTACAAAGCCAGTGTAAGCATCTACAAAGCAGAGAAAGCATATAGAGCACTCAAAGGAAAGCATACATGTATACAAAGCTTGAGATAGTATTCAAAGCCAACAAAGCACACATTAAAGGAAGCACATGTAATAAAAAACACATGTTAGTTGTAGTGTTTAAATAAAATCTTCTATGATAGCATAAGTTGTTGGAGTAGCCATGGAACAGTATAAATAGAGGGAGAGAAGGTGAACTAGTCGCCTAAATCAAGGCAGACTAGTCATAGAAGGTGAATCAGTCATCTAAATCAAGGCAAACTAGTCATAGAGGAAGAGTATTAGTAGAAGGTAAACCAGTTTCCTGAATCATACCAAATCAAGACTCCTAAGGAAGCGGCCACCTAGGGTAAATCAACACCAAGAACTTGAGGAAAATTGCACTAGTCAAAGTGAACCAAAATCGTCCAAGACAAAGACAAAGCAAATTGTTAAGGTAAAAGTGAACAACAAAGTAACTAGTCGAACGTGAGAAGAGTTGAATTATAGGCACACTTCAAATCACCAATAAAGCAAAAACTAAATGTGAGATAAGCTAAAACAAAGGCTCAAGGAGAAGCAAATCATCTACAAAATCACTTGCTAAGTGAAAGGTAAACCCGAGACAAAGACTCAAGGTGAGGTGAATCATCCATGAAACCATTGACTGGACAAAGTAAGCATAAGGAATAAGAGCAATGTTACATTGCATGCAAATTATATCTAAGAGCATTAGGGCAATGAGAATTTGACATTTCCATAATGTTGATTGCAAAATCAAGCTGAACAATAATCTCACTAAGCATCTTTGGGTAACTGTCATTACATTACATAGAACTTCCTTTGGTAGGAGGAAGGAGGAGGGGCTCTGTAGGTGACTTCCTATGAAAATCCTTTTCTGCTTTCCTGCATCCCTTCCTCAGCCCTATCCCAGGTCCCTGATCCTTTTCTAGTTTCCCTGGCACCTCCTTTTCCCATCCTTTTTGGCTGGAAAGGTGTTGTATGCGATCTCCTTTGGGGTGGGAGATCACTGTTCCATTGTTCTGCCCCTTTCCTTGCCCTTCAGTGGGAAAACCTATGTTCCACCTTTGCTCCATTGTCTTGCCTTTTCCTCTGGTGTCAAGGTTCTGGGTTGGGTTTAGGTTTTTCTTCCTGGGACTCTTCCTAGGTTTTCTCAGGTTGTTTTTGGAAGTCTTCTTCACATCTGCTCATTGAGGATCTTCAGTGGTGAATGGTTGGGTCTGAGGAATTTTGGCTTCTTGAGCAGTTTTGCATAGCATCTTTTTGGTCAGAGGAGGGACCACGTGCTTGATACTGTGACTCTGCTCTTTGGATTCGAGGTGGTGGGTTTTGTAGGATTTTAGTTCCTTTCATGGCTTTGCAGCCTCTGGTCATTTTGCTACTAAATCCTTGTAGGTTCTCCTCCTTGTTTCCTTGAAGCTGCTTTTGGCGGGTCTGAGGAATTTTGGCTTCTTGAGTAGTTTTGCACAACATCCTTTTGGGCTTGTGGGGTTTCCCATGTGCTTTCTACTATGACTCTGCTCTTTGGGTCTGAAGTGGTAGTTCCTACGGGTCTCAATTTTTTTCATGGCCTCTAGGGGCCTCTGGTTTTATAGCTTCTGATTCCTTAAGGGACTTCCTTTTCTTTGTACCTGAAGCTATTGTTGAAGGTTGTATGGGATGTATGGCTATTGTTTTCTGGTTTGAGCTCTAACTTCTACAGTCATGCATTTTCGTGCTTCCTTCTTAGTGAATTCCTATGGCACTCTCTCGTCCTTTCCTTTAGAAGTGCTATTCTGCTACTGCTGCTTCCTTTGCTGAGTAGATGTTCTTGAAGGCTTCCTTTTTGCATAAGGACCCTATGGCCTGGGGTGTTCCTTTTGCTATTGCACCACTTCAGTACCATCTTCATGCTATTATTCCATTTTGCTTCATTTCGAGCTCCCCTACGTGGGATGCTAGTTTTCTACAGAGCTTTGTTTCCCAAGGGTGGTTTCTAGTTTTCCCACCCTTGGGATGTTTCAAATTTTAAATCCTTGGCTCTGTTTTCTTTTCCCACCCATGGGAAAGTTTCAAAAGGATTTTCGTGGTTAGGACAGTTTGGCGCTTTCTCCTGGCCTTTTTCAATGCCTTGTGTTTCAAATTTGGGTTTCTGGTGGGCTTTCCCTTCCTGCCCGTTTTTCCTTTGGCTCAAAGGAAGACGTCTTCCTCTGGCACAAAGGATTGCGTGTTCCTTATTTTATTCCTTTGGGCTGACCTTGCCTAACTTTTTGTCCATCCTTGGACAAATTCCTTTTGTTTCATTCTGATGTTTCATGTTGTATTATGATCCTTTGTAATCAAGTTTTGGGATCCTTGACAAAAACCCACTTTTAATCTAACAAAAAAAAAAACTATCATTACATTACATTAAACACTAAGGTTATAAGGAGATACAAGGGTTAATTTAAGTTTTTGATTATTTGATTTTTTCAAATATTTTAAGTCAAAAATTGAAAGAGTTGGAGGTATAAGGATTTAATGGTTTTTTACTTTTTGATATTTAGAGAATTTTTTGAAGTTTTAAAGGTTGATGGTTATTTAAAGTTTTTAGAAAATTAAAAAACTTTAAATTTTTGAAATTTGAAATGTTTGAAAAATTTGAAGTATTTGAATTTTGAAAATTTGCAAATCAAATTAGGCAGTTAAAAGGTTTTCAACATCAAAGGATTAGAATTATTATTTGCAGTTTATATTTGAGTCATATTTAATTAGGGAGATATAAGGATTACTACTTCATAGGAATCAAATTGCAAACTTGATATTAGAAAATAATAATGAAACATTAACAAGCATGTTGAGGAGTATTCAATATGTGAAGTAGGATCAATCTCAATAATTATTTTCACTTTGAACTCACGAAATTAAATTTTTAAAATCATTCATTATCAATTTTCCTCTCTCGAACATTTTTTGCAAGATTGCTGAAACTTCTAAACTTGTTTCGGCCATATTTCACTCATCCGAACTTGGATTGAGCTAAAATTTTGAGGATATATGCTTGAAAAACCCTATAATGTCTCCACTAATTGTTATATCATTTGGAGCAACACATATCCTAGCACATCCCTATGTGTGAACAAGATTTTTGGTAAGCGACTATGCGAGGGTTTCATCTAGGTTAAGTGCAAGCAGCTCTAGAGGTTGGTTTTTGAGGCCTTCGAGCCCTAGCGACCAATGTTTTGTGGTTTCTGCTCAAGATTTTAGTAGGAAATATTGTAGGGTATCCAAGATGGGTTAGAAATCTATCTTTCAATAGATCTTCACATTGTGAACCTGAGTGACAATTGCTTCCAATTTGTTGCACAAAAGAAAAGTGAAAATCATACCTTTCCACGACGTCTAGGGCATGGATTAAAGAGATCACAAAACAAGTTTCAAGCAACTAATCAAAAAATGGCTCAAACCTCAAGTGAATCTGGTGCTAAGGTGCACCCACAAAATAAATCTACTATGGAAACCCTTGTCAAGGGTAAGAATTTTGAAGAATCAGCCCCAAAAATGAATTTTAGGGATGCCCTTCGTGGTCGACAGCCTCAACCTAATGCTAAAATTAATCTTAGGGCTTCTCGTAAACCTCTAAGAATGCCTAATATTGATCCCAAGAAAATGGAGTCAGGATGTCTTAAAGCTATTGATGGAACTCCTATTGTTAATCTTGATATGGGTAACATTCAAACTGGCATTGAAGATCTGGAAAAAAGAGGACTAATTTGTCATTTTGTGGGTTTTCGTTCGAGCCTATCTGCTTTCAAAGTCTGTGCTACAAAAAGCTAGAAAACTAAAGGTGAGTTACAAATATCTATTTTTCTTATTTTATTTGCTAATAATGAAGATAGAGAGAAAAATTTTCAAGGGGGTTTCTAGTTCTTTGGAAGGGCAGGGCTTTTCATGAAGCCCTAGCATACTAATTTTAAAGCCAAAGAAGAGATGCCTTATACAGGTTCTATGTGGGTTAGACTCTTTGGCCTCCCAATTGAATTCTAGAATCCAACTATTTTTTCTTCAATTGGAAACTCTTTAGGAAAATTTATGATGACTGTTGATTGTACTAAAAAATTTGAACATATTATTTATGCTCGAATTTGTGTTTTAATGGATTTTGACAAACCCCTACCTAAAAAGATCACTTTACAATTTGGGGAGGACACTTGGGAGCAAGTAGTGGACTATGAGAACATTCCTTTTCTTTGTAGAATTTGCCATGAATATGCTCATTTGGCTAGTTTTTGCCCAAATAAAATTCCAGATCAAAAGAAATAATATTTAAATTCAGTAGGTTTCCAAATGCCTAAGAAGAAGAACACTCAAAAAACACCAGTTATGAAGGATCAATCAAAGTTATCTACTAATATGTTTGAAATTCTTTCCATAAATGAGGTCCCAAGTGAGGAAGAGACAATAATGGAAACAAAAATATTAGAAACACAATTTAAAGATAAAGGGAAAAAATCAGAGATAAACCAAAAAATCAAAGGATTTCAATAAAAAAAAGGAGAAAAATTCACAAGAAAAATAATATTTTAAACGTTAGAACTTCAAATAATACAGGTCCCAATATAGACTCTTTTGAACCTTTTGGTAACATTTTGATTGTGTACAAGCATTCTTCAAGGCTAGAAGCCATCTCAGATTCAATTGGAGTAAGTCAAGAAACAGGGAAAAAAAATTGAAGATGGATTCTAATCAAAAGGCAGGTCGCAAGACTAATCAATATCATATGGTAAAATAAGGTGAAAAGCTTGTAGAGGAAGGTAATATTAATGCCCTTCCCAACTTTTTTAGCCTTGGTATTAATGAAGATCATCACTTGGAATATTAGAGGACTCAAAGGGAGGCGTTCAAAAAAAATAAAATTAGAAGAATGATTTAGATAAATCGTCCACATCTTATTTTCCTTCAAGAAACGAAGATGTCAATAGAGGATATGGAATCAATTGCTAGTAAAATTTGGCCAGTTGAAAAAGTGGTTTCCCTTAGTTCCTTGGGAACTTCTGGTGGCATTGCTTGCCTTTGGGACCCAAAAGAGGTAGTTATTCACCATATGGTTGGCAGTTGGGGTCTTTTGGCTATAGCTATTCAAAGCAAAAATTCCAACCAAATTATGTTTTGCATTACTGTTTATGCTCCGACTAATTTGGAGGAAAAAAGAAGATAGTGGAAGAATATTACTTATATTATCTCTCATTTTCCTAAAGCTTGGATCTTGATCAAAGGATATTTCAATACCATCCTCTCTCTAGATGAGAAAATAGGGGGAAATAGAAATTTGGACAAGAGCACTAACCTCATGAGCGAATATATTATAAACCTCCATCTTGTGGACATCCAACCAGATAATGGCCTTATGACTTGGTCTAACAGAAGGCAAGGCTTATCTTGTATAATGGAGATATTGGATAGGTTCTTTCTCTCTAACAATTTCTTAATCCATGGTCACATTCCTAAAGTGAAGACTCTTAACAATGTTGGTTCGGATCACTGGCCTGTCATGGTGGAAATGTGGAAAACCAATGTGAGTTTCTCTCCTTTTAGATTTTATTTAATGTGGCTTAGAGATAGTTCCTTTAAACATCGAGTGCAACAATGGTGGAAGGAAGGTAAACCTAGGTATAAGACTAAGATGTTTTGTTTTGCCAAAATATTGCAACACATTAAATCCAAAATCAAGACTTGGAACTAGAAGGAGGTTGGGGATGTTCATAAAAATAAAATAAAGTTATTGCTCAACTTGAAAATTTGAATAAGAAATTTTGTTTAGATGGCCTCACAAAGATAGTGTAGATGAAATTAAACTCACAACTCAGTTAGAGGAATGGTAAAAAATAGAACTCTTATGGAAGAAAAAATCTAGAATTCAATTGCTCAAAGAAGGTGATCAAAACATAAATTTCTTCCACAAATATTTTCTAGCTCAAAGATCTCACAACTTTATTTCTTCCCTGAAATCAAATTCTAGAGATGTTGTCTACACTTGGGATGGCATGAACTCTATTGTTGTCAATTACTTTTTCAATCTTTTTACTGCTACTCCTCTTGACTCGGCTTCTCAACAAAATGTTCTTCAAGCAATCCCTTCTCTTATCACTTTTGAGGAGAACTCTATTTTGACTGCTCCTATTACTATAAATGAGCTTCAACGGGTAGTTTTTAAAATGCAAAAATGGAAAACCCTAGGTCTTGATGGTTTTCTCATTGAGTTCTACCAAGAGTTTTGGGATATCCTTCATGTTGATTTATTAGAGGTGGTGGAAGAAGCTAGGAAAGCCAAAGAAATTTTGAAGGTTTTGAAGGTTATCAATAAAATCTATATTACTCTTGTTCCAATAGCTCAAGAGGCTGAACATATCTCAACTTTTAGACCTATTGCTATATGTAATGTTCTTCTCAAAATCATTACTAAGATCATGGCAGAAAGGTTGAAGCCTCTTTTGCATAATATTAAGTTTTCTTCATGCATAGTTCATGAATGATTCAAGCCATATAATCTTCATATTTTGGTATATAAATGAATGTTATTTGTTTTATTATATAGGTCTTGATATAATTTGCTCATATATTACTCTACTCTTATATTATTATTTTGACCTTTAATATTATGGCTATTTTATATTGGGACCTATAATTTTTTGTGGTAGTAAGACTTAAAAATCCAACATGTTTTAAAAGAAAAAATATCTTTATTTCTCAAGGATGCAAAAGATGAAAATTTCACAACACTTATAAGTTATCTTCATGATTTTTTAAAACATGGTGGAATTCACAAAACACCATTATATTTTCCTTAGAAGAATGCTTAATGATGTACTTGTCACTACTTACCTTTGAGATATTTCAAGAAAAAGGACAAGAGAAGAAGAATGTAAATTGTGACACACATGGCTTGAATGAAGCTTATGTTAGCTTTAATGAGGAATCATTGAAATCCATAATGTATTATTGTGATGATTTACTAACCCAATATTTAGAAAGCATACCATTAGGTACATCATAGCTAAATATGATAGGGATAAATAAATGCTTTTAGATAAGCATGACATTAACTATTGCAATGCATCTTAAATGTATGTTTATCCATTGTAAGGGCATTTCATGCCTATCATATTGATATGGCTTACCAAGCAATAACCCACAACAATCCATGGGGGTCACATCGCAAGTGACCTTATCCCTGAACTTAGGACCAAAAGCAAATGCAATGGTGCACGTGTGTGTGATCTTCGACCACTTTGAAGATCACACACACGTGCACCATTGCATTTGCTTTTGGTCCTAAGTTCAAAGATAAAGTCACTTGTGATGTGACCCCTATGGATTGTTGTGGGTTATTGCTTGGTAAGCCATATCAATATGATAGACATGAAATGCCCTTACAATGGATAAACATGCATTTAAGATGCATTACAATAGTTAATGTCATGCTTATCTAGAAGCATTTATTGATCCCTATCAAAATATGAAGAACAAAAGACATGAATCAAAATCCAAAGAAGAAGCTCAAGCAGCTCATGAACTAGATAATGAAGATACAAAGTTTGAACAACTCAAGAATGAAGCAAAATATGAATTATGATTAGAGGTTCATGATCAATGTAAGGTCACATGAAGATTGAACACAAATATGAAGATCAATATTGAAGACTAAAGTCTTCAATAACCAAATTATGTAATACAAGGAGGTATTAAGGAACATTACATTATCTGGTACATGTAAATATACCCCCACGGTACCTTTATTTTTTTTGGTATAAGGTAGAGGTGGTTATAAGGTCCACAAACTTTTTACAAAGTCAAAATGGGCTGGTTCTAGCATCAAGCCCGTATAATCAAAATACAAAATGGATCTTTCTAAGACTCACATTAAGCCATACTTAGAGTCCACAGTCCTATACTTGTCGCTTGACTATTCAGGATAAAACAAAAACCAAACAACACCTAGCACTTACTAACACTAGGTTGTTGTACTGTACACTTGTCACCTCCCAGGCCCCAACAAATGGGATGCCTTTTCGCCTAATTCCATCTGTCGGATTACTCATCATCGGCCCCTCCTCGATCTCCCGATGCTCTAACGGGTTTGATCTTAGCTCTTCTCTAGCGACCAACACCAATAGTTCTTGAGGGAAGTTATCCTTCCAAATTTGCATCTCCCCAACGAAAACTGCAATATTTGCCATTAGATCCGCCGCCTGGTTCCCTTCTCTGAAGGTGTGTTGGATTCGGGCATTAACCAAATGAGATTTATGAATCTTTGCTTCTAGGATAAGCTCCAATAAGGTCCAGTCCATGGTACATTTATGGTAAAAATGTAAATATGTAATAAATTAAGGTTGAGTCCATAGTTTAGGTGAATGATATATATTTTCCCTTTCATGTAAGTGTCAATGTGCAAGAAATATACAAGTGTCATGTAGGAGTGTAATATGCAGGAAATGCACAAGTATCATGTATGTAAATGTGCAAATTTGTAAAGTGAGGATGTGCACAAGTGTCTTAGATTAGGAGTGCATGTAGAAGAGTAAAAGTCATGTAGACATGTGCAAATGTCATAAATTCAAGACTAAAAGAAGAGTCTAGTATACAAGTGGCAAGATGATGCACCAAAGGTCATGGAGTTGTTATATGGAGAGCAATAGTCAAGTACATGAAGAGTCATATTCTATGTCTATATTATGAAGACAAAGCTCCATACAATGAAACACAAATAAATACAACAGGAGGAAAAGGAGAAACACTTGATAATAAATATTGTATTGTAAGTTTTCTTCATGCTTGTACAAGAATGATTTTTGGTCATTTACATTCATATTTGATATTATAAGTGAATGTAATTTCACTATTATATTGACCTTTATATACATATAAGATTGCTCATTATTATAACTATATTTTTGATATTAATATTTTAACCTTTAATGTTATCGCTTATTTACTTTTGGACTTGTTATATTTTGAGATAGTAAGGCTTAAAAGCCAACAAACCCCCCTTTAATTTCTAACGTATAGGCCTTGTTCTAGCCCACATAAATTCATCTTGAGGATAAGGATTGGAAATGAGACAATTCTAACAAAAATGAACAATATTATGATAACCATTGTATAATAATATGAGATTCTCATGGTATGTTATTTGACACCATTCTATACCAAACTAGTCTATGATATTTTTTTAGGTAGCAAAATTTTCTCATTTGGTAACACATGTGCCTATGTGTAAGCCCCTATCATTAGGGAGGTCTCATTTTCTAAATAAATAGTTCTATCCAAGGCATTTTCAATATAAAAATAATATCCTAAAAATCCAACATTAATAAAGACATAACCGCATTAGATCCATGACATATTTCTCACTTTTCAAGTTTCTAACTTATCCTAGAACCCAATATTGAAGAGAAAGACCTTTATCTCTAAAAACCATGGTCCACCCACCAAAGCTTCTCAACATATTTTTGAAGAGGAAAACACAATAAATAAAAATGCCCTTTGATATTAGCAAAACCCTATTTCCAAGATCAAAGACATTGGTTTTTGGTCCATTCCAAAAGGTCCTCTCCATATAGTCGGGTTCCATTAAAACATCAAATAAGAATCCTAGTCTCTAGTGATTCCTTCCTCTTTCGAATAAGACCACCCAAGAAATTAATATAAATACTTTATTTTGTAGTAAGTAAGCAACCAACCGTCTCACTCTCATATTTCTATAAAACTTTCATATAAAAAACAATGTTACTATTGATATAATCTTTAGACCCATTTTTCTTGACAAGATTAATAATAATTTGTGAATACCCTTTGATTGAAATATATCTTCATCCTTTTCCAATGGTAATCTCGATCCCCATAAGAAGTGACCTAGCCTTTAGTTGAAGTTCCATATGATAATAAGTGAGGATAATTTTCCCTTCATTATTCCATAAAAACACCAACTTGGCTAGCCTTCCCTAGATTTCATTTAGAAGCACCATCAAAATTAATTTTAATGAATCCAAATTTTGAATAGTTTTTTTTAATCTCATATCGACACATATCATTTGTACTGACTCTATTGTCATATATGATCCATATATATTCTCAAATCCTGTAATCAAGAGGCAAGTACCTCTTTTTTCATACTAGAGACTTTCAATAATGAGCTCCATGTCTATCAACATTCTATAGGAAATACAATTATATGATTATAAACTTAGGCATGATTTTGACAGTTGTTTTTTAAAAAAATATTATTCCTTTCAAGCCATCGATTTAAATCAATAATGGAAAAACCAATCCGTTAACCAAGAGGCTAGGACCTTTATTGTCACAAAGGACCCTTCTATGTATATTCAAATCCTATAACCAAGTTGCTAGCACCTCTTTTTCTACACTAGAGACTTTTGATGGTGAGTACCATATCTATAAACATTCTACAAGAGAGGAAATAGTACAGTTCCAAACTCGGGCATGATGTTGAGATTTATTTTTAAAATTATAAATTCCTTTCAAGACATAAGTTCCAACAAAAAATGCAAGGACCTATTCTCCATTTAATACACAATGCTTTAGCTTTGAAATAATTAATCTAACATTTAAACTCTTTTAATGTCGACGGAGCTACCTAATATATTTCCATATTTTTGAAAAAGTGACCCCAAATGGTGTAAGCAAAGGGATAGTGAAGAACTAAATGATCTAATGTTTTTAGATCATTATTACATATGACACACCTAAAAGGTCCATGATATCCTCTTCTTTGTATACTTTCTCTTGTAAGAATTTTGCTTTGGACTACTAACCAAAGGAACATTGAGGCATTAGGGAGGGCCTCCAATGACCAAACATTCTTCCAACATAAATCATTGGGTAAAGAAAAAAGGGTAAAGCAGTTTTTAACATCCGCAAGTCCATAGTGCATATGAGATGGATATTGTTTACCCAATATAAGGTTATCCCCAACCATACTCTGGTACATGGTGTACAACCCGACTTTGATCCAGCGTGACTGAGTATCCACTATATTTTGATAGATTTTAAACTAATTGATCCTTTCACATAAAAACACACAAATAAACGTCTTGAAGCATTTTTTGAAGCTCATCTATAATTTGTTCGAATTCCTTTCCTTCAACTAGGTTACTAATAACAATCAATGATATGGAGTTGTTACTCGCATTAGCATAATATTTGACTTTTGGACTTTTACAACCTAGACATGCATGAACAAAAGATTTTCATTTTGAATACAAAATAAGAGAATAAGGCTTCAACCAAACATTGGAGCAAAAATTGCAAAATCCTCCCTTATTAATTGATCATCTAATATGTTTCTTGATCAATTGTAAACTACTCAATATAAAGTTACATATTGGAGATCCTTTAGTTAAAGGTTATTTCTTGAATAATTTCATTACATCAAGAGAACTTAATATATTTTTCAAATTATGTTTTTATTCATCTCTTTCTTTAATCTTTGAATAATCTCCAACCAAGTTTTGGCCTTAATACTGAACTCGTAAGTCTACAATTTGGCAAGCCTTCCCCTCCAATATTCTTTCCTTTACAAACCCTATTCCACTTAGAAAGAGGAAACATTGTTTTTCCTCACATCCTTTTCAAAAACAATCTTTTTGAGTTTTATCACATTCGAGTGTTATACTTGTTGAAATATTAAAAGTGATGTCACATATATAAGGATTGATTGCAATGCAGTCTTAATGAATATTAGCCTTCCAACCATGGTTAAGAACTTACCTTTCTAACTTACCAAATAAGATTGTACTCTATCTAAAATTGAATACAACTTAAGTAGCCTAACAATGGAGACTTTGAAACTTTAAATAGAGGTCCAAGGTTCAAACGCTGCAAGGGGTAGGATTGTACACCATGCTTTAATTACTGGAGTATGGTTGGATAATCATATATTGGGTTAACAACGTCCTCTTTGAGGGTTGTCTCATATGGCCTATGGTTATATATCATGCTTCGATAACCAAAGTATGGTTGGATAACCATATATTGGGTTAAAACATCCTCTTTGAGGGTCGTCTCATATGGCCTATGGTCTTGTGGACATTTAAAACTGCTCTATCCTTTAACTTTTCTTCTTTCCTTTAGGAGACAAAGGAATATCTAATTATGTTGATAGAAATTTTTTAATTTTAAACCCTAAAATATAAATCTAAGAAATTTAAATGAAAAAGATCCCAAAATTTATAGTTCTAACCAATTATTTAACAACCTTCTCATAGCATAATAATATTGGTTTAGCCTTCATGGCCTCACTCACTCGGGATGACCTAAAAAAATATCATCACAACCATTTCTTGTAACCTAAATACCTTTGCTTTTTTTTTAATTTTTATCTTTAAGAAAGTTTTACCTAATACCTTACAAAATTAATAAATAAAACAATAATAAATAATCACATTAACAAAATTCATAAATATATAAGTACGACCAATACCCCTAATAAAAACCTGTGTAAACTCATTCAAAAAAATTCATAAAATATAATAATATATTTTTAAATTCACCTATTTTATTTTTATATAAACATTAACCATTTTTTAATATACATCTCTCCTCATTATCAACTAATTGCCATTCATCATGACTTTTTGATACATTAGAAATTATTTAGGTGGTAAAAGTCAGCAGTAACCTAACCGTTCCAAGTAAAAAGGGAGCTAGAAGAATCTAGAAGAGTGAGATAATTCCTCAAACATAAGGCTAACTACAAGTAAAAGTAGGGCCTGTCAACGTTTCTTAGTTTAAAAGAAACGAATCATGCCAACAAAAATTTCAAAACTAGCTGGGCCCTACTACTGTTTGTTGGGTGTACTTTTTAAAAGAAAAGGATCTAGAGACGTCTTAGGTTTTCCTTTTATAAGGTAAAATTAAAATAATTTATTTAATAAAGAATATTTTAATATAAATAGTGGCAATTTTATTGTTTTTTTTTAATTTAAATTGGGAATTTAACCAAGAATATATGTATAAGATATTAGAATATTTTACAAGAAGTTGTAATATAAGTAAAATCTGTCTAAATTTTATATAATTTTTAAAATATATATATTAAAAAAAAAATTGAAATTTTGTTGATAATAAGGATCTTAAGTTTTAAATTTATTTGTTTTAAAATTATTTTTATTTTATTGTGAAGAGGTTGAAAAGTGGGGGTATATAACCCGTCAACCTTCAGGTGAATTGAATTTGGGTTTTTGTTAAGAGAGCTCAATGACTTTTGCCATTACATGTGACCTGACATGTTTGTTTTACAATTATATACATAATTATTTTTAAATTGATAATCAAAAGTAAAATAGATAATCTTTAAAAAAAAAAAATTAGGATCAAATTTTAACATTAAAATTATTTTTAAAATTTCAAACTTTAATCTTAACATAAAACATCAGTAGTGAACAAATATGTGTAAATAGTAGTATTTGATCTCAATTGAGTTGTATTTTTTTAAATATGGAACGAAAGAGAACCTTTCATGTTATATCATAGTTATGTAATGGTAATACAATATTTCATATTACATCATGATCACATAATGCTATTACATCATCTTAATAATTATGTATGTGTCACTTGACAATATTTGAATTTGATTTTCCTCTTTGAAACTTAAGGAATTTAATTGATTGAATCCATGTCATGCGATCTCAAATGAATCCTCCTAACCTTACTATAAGTTAATATATATGGTAATTCATTTAAACCATCTTACTCTTATTATAAACTATAATTTATAATAGATTATTAAAAACTAATTTTAAATTACTACTATATTTCTCGTGTAATAATATTACAAAAAATGTTTTTTTTTGCTGGATAATAAAAGGTTATACTCGAGTCCTCCACCCTTGACAAATTACATCTCTCTTCCTTAGATCTTGAGAGTTTACAAAGAGATACAATTTTCATCTCAATTGAGATGCTATAGCTAGAAACCTACATCATTTTACATAAAATGTCTGAATTCTTGATTTTCATTTTTTGGATCTTTTCAAATTTTTGCATGAATACAATTACTCTAAAATTTAGCATCTTTCTTGACATTTTCCTATAGCAACCTTTACAATGTCAAAACTTAAAGTCTACTATCTATGCCTTGCATCTTAGTAGAGTAATATTTCCAAAACATCGCACTATAATAGTCTATTTTACCAAATCTAAATTGCTAGTTTCCTTCCTCGCTGAAGTCATAGCCTTTTATTGCTCTTTTCATCGTTCAAACCCTAGTTGACAAATATTTGCAATTTCATTTTTCGTGATTTAAAAAATGATCACTACCCTTATTTCGAATGGTTGACTTAACAGAGTCATATCTCCCTCAATATTGCTCAGATTTTTACATATAACCACTAATTTTAAAGCTATTCAAATTATGCACAAGTTGGTCCAAGAATAAATTGAATCGGATAACTCTTTGTAAAGATATGGCTCATAAAAGATGATATATTTTTCAGGAAAAAATCCATATCCTTTGCACTTTGTAATTTTTTTTTTCGCGACTTGAAAAATCATCACTACCCTTGTTCCGAATGGTTGACTTCACAAGGTCGTATCTCCCTCAATATTGCTCGGATTTTTGCATATGATAACTCATTTTAAAGCTATTCAAATTCTGCACAAGTTGGTCCAATAATTAGTTGAATTAGATAACTCTTCGTAAAAATATGGCTCCTAAAAGATGAGATATTTTTCAAGAAAAAACCCTAATCCTTCACACTTTGCAATTTTATTTTTCTCATTGTAAGTAGCCTTCCACGCTCCTTCAACCTTCCCAACCTTCCACTTAGCATCCCAACATTCCATTACAACTCCTTCAGCTAGCCCAACCTTCCATGCTCCTTCAACCTTATCAACCTTCCACGTTCCTTCAACCATCCCAACCTTCCACCCAACATCCTAGCCTTTTTTTGTAGCTCCTTCAACCAGCTTAGCCTTTCTTTGTAGCTCCTTCAACCAGCCCAGCGTTCCATGGTTCTTCAACCAACCCAACCTTCCACACTCCTTTAGCCTTGACACTCCAAAGATCAACTCATCATTCAACCTTCCACGCCCATTCAACCTCTTTTAGCCTTGACACTCCAAATATCAACTCATCATTCAAGCTTCCATGCTCCTTTAGCCTTTAAATTTGTTGATTGTTAAAGCACCAAACTATTTGCCAGGTCCCTTAGGGGATATTACAATAAATGTTAAATGGTGGAACACATTAATATTATAATATGTATTTTAAATTGATTGTATGAAGTTAAAATGATCTTATATATAATATCTTCGAGATATATTAGAAATTGAATCTAAATGAATTTATGCGAGTCAACTATTTTTTAACAATTAAACCTTGATATCATAAACATCTTTTGATTGGTTATTTGAGATTGAAACAAGCCTCACCTGTATTATATCTTAAACACATAGTGATATTACTAGGAATATAACTAGTTGAGGTAATGCCATTTGATTAATATCATAAACATTGCATAGCTCTTTGTTGTTAATTTATAAAATAATAAAATAAGAGATATAAGAAATATTGAAAACTGTTGCTATGTATTATATTAAAAACATAATAATTAATAGTTTTTTAATAAGTTATATGTGGTTTTTATTGGGGTCACTTTATAAAACTACTAAAATATTGCATTTACCCCCAAGGGTTAGTTGGATTGGTAAGTGGAAGTGTGGTTGGACACTTACCAAGAAGAGACATAGGTTCAAATCTTGGGGGAAGCCAACCCTTTGCAAAGGTAGTAGTCTGCTATGAATCCTTTGAGTTTGCGTTAGATTGATGACTATGGTATGAACCCCGAGCGATCGATGGTCCCCATCTCACGTTGGGTCAACAAAAACGATATGGATAGGTTTATTGGGAGCAGTCCTTGTGGTTTGAACCCTGCGCTGACCAGTTACTAAAAATAATGGTTGTAACCAACTCTCTCTTATGTAATAAAAAATATTGCATTTGCTATTAGGTCAATTAAACTATATCTAACATGTGTTTCTATTATAATTATTTTCCATTTTTTATTAAATATATTCTTCAACTTTCTCAAAGTGCTATGTTTCCACAACTAACTCCTTGACATTATTTGATTAAGATGTAAAATCTCACTTGGACATTTGTCTTTTATAATTTTAATTTCACATATTAACACTACCACAATTGGTAATAATATTATTTTTTATCAAATCCCCATATTTTTTTTAAGGAAGGTAAAGTACAACTGGTGGCATAACTAGGGGCCACACTCCCTAGGCACAACGAGGGGCCTCCCTCCCTATGATTTGAACTTGCAGAGCTTGGATAACAATCCAACAACATACTAATACGATGTCCTTACGAGACTCCATATCCATTTTTTTTGTTGATAGCATTAATGATATTTTGTGAATCCCTTCAATTGAGATATATTTCTATCATTTTTTAATTGTAATTATAATCCCTAAAAAAAGTGCCATAGCTTATACATAATTATTAGTTGAAGTTCCATATGATTGTAAGTGACTGAAAATTTTGTTATTTAAAAAAACACCACCTCCACTGCCTTTTCCTAGAATTTCCTTTAGGATCATAATCAAGATTAATTTTAAATAAACCTAATTTTAAAACATTTGTTTACCCTTAAATTGAAGTATATTCTTTGTTTTAATACCATTAATTTAAATAAGTATGTTCAAATCTTATAACCAAATTGTTACCTTTTATTTTTCTACACTTGAGACTTCCCATAATGAGCATCATATGCGACATTCTACAAGAGAGGCAATAATATAGATTAAGAATAATTTTGAGATTTATTTTTAAAAAGTATATATTATTTTCAAATTATAAATTGCAATAAAATAAATACTGGTAGGACCAATCCTCCATATAATACATAATACTTTAGTTCAATTTTTTTTTAATAAGCTATGTGTGGCTTCTATTGGGGCCACTCCCATTACAAAAACAAAATATTACATTGTTCTTATTATATTTTTAACAAGTTAATTAAAGCATACCCATATTCGTCTTTCTATCACAGATTTTTCATTTGCCTTTCTATTATAGATATTTTCCATATGTATCAGGGAACAATGCAACTGTCCAAGCTTTGGCTCTTCTTTGGGAGGTCTGATGTTCAAACCATGGTGTGGGAGAGTGTGAGGAGGTGTGTGTATGGCTGTGTTTTTGGCCCCTATTAATAAGCTTAGTTTTCACCCTTATGAGAGGTCATGGTTGGAATGAGGATGCCTAAAGCTGAACATCAATCGTAAGGGTTTCTCACACTAACCTAATAAAAAAGACATTCTCCATATTCCTCAAACTACGAAGTTCCATAATCAACTCTTTTTATATCAGATGATATACGAAATTTAAATTATGTCAAGATGAAATTCAACATTGTGAATGGATAAAATATTTGTTGTCCAGCTTCTATATCCATAAATATCTTATCTATAACAACCTCACAATTTCTTAATACATTGTTTTAAGGTTCTTGTTCATTCCCCTATTATTCCAAAACATAATTTTCATTGTTATTTTTTGTTTTTATTTGTGGGTTTAGCCCAACTTCTTGTTAGCACTTGTAATATTTGCTTTTGTTTTTCCATATCTATATCTCTTTGGGTTTATTTTTCTCTTTGTTTTTGCTTCTTGGGTTTTCCTATCTTTCTTTCATTCCTAACAATACTTTCATCTTCATCAATCTTTTCAATCTTCTCACACTGCTCATAGTAAGACTTATCATCTTTAGGTTTACCTTGTTCTGAAGGATTTGAAATGCAAGGAATAACCTCACAAGCACAATCTTATTTATGTTGCCATAGAAACCCCAAAATGCAAGGATATTATTTATAACATTTACCTTCTTATTCTTCCCTAAAAAACCTAAATTGTTATGGGTTCCCTCCATCCTCATTTCTTTATTATGTTGCTTTTGAAACCTTAAAGTGTACGTCTTTCTTTATATGCTCAATTTTTGTGATAAGGGTATGGTAACATGTTCAAAATTCACATAACAATATTTTTGTTGTAGGGACTTTTTAGGGATAACATCTTCACCCATTTCACTTTTATTTTCTGGAGAGGGTTTTATACTACTCGAAGAAAATGAAGATGATTTACCTAGAATAAAATTGACCTCTTTTGTCATCTTTGTTTTAGTATTTCTCTCCACATATTTTACACCTTTAATTCCTTCCAAACTTGCCAAATGAGACTGTAGATAAGCTTTCTTTACCTCTTCTTTCAAAATGGAAAATCCTTGATCAGATCTATCTATTACTATATGATTTCCTTGCTTCATCTTGAAGTTTATCTTATCGCTAGAATTTTTTATCTCTTTCTTCATAGTTTCTACTTTACAAACTCTTACCATGTGTCCAGTATCATAACAACTATGACAACAAAATACAATATTTTCATAATCTACTTGTTGATCCCATTCTCTTGATTCAAATTTAATCTTAATGGATCGTGAAAAAGGTTTTGAAATATTCAAAGTAACACATTTTCAAGTATATATAGCATGCTTTCACTCCTTGGTAGTTAGTCCTTCCTTGATGAATTCTCCTAGGGTATTTCTAATATTCTTCAAAATATCCTTATTTATAAGTTAATATGGAAGTCCAAAAAGCCTAACCCATATTGGAAGCTTATTAATAGTTTTTGTCTCAATATAAAATATTTCATTCTATGGTCTCAAATAAAGTGCATCTCTTTCCTAAACCATGGGCCACAAACCATTATTTTATCCCTAGTTTTTGAATTGAAAAAGAAGATAAGGATAAAACCTTTAAGAAGAAAAGTCATAGAGTAAATTGAATTTAATTCCTACTCCCACTTGATCCAATTTTGAATCACCAAAAACCCTGGCCATGATCTATGGAACTTACATATTAACCCTCTACTTTTAAGAACCATTATATCATGCTCAATCATTTTTTCTGCACTTGAGTCTTCCCATAATGAGCACCATGTCCGTAAATAATTTATGAGAGGTAATAATACAGTTTCAAACTTGGGCATGATTTTGAAATTTATTTTTCATTTTCTATTATTCCTTTCAAGCCATAAATTTCAACAAATAATGGTGGGATCAATCCTCCATAAAATATATTGCTTTAACTTTGAAACAATTAATCCAATATTTCATCTAACTCTTTTAATGTTGATGGT
The DNA here is from genome assembly GCA_028583015.1 of Wollemia nobilis. NCBI lineage: Eukaryota > Viridiplantae > Streptophyta > Pinopsida > Araucariales > Araucariaceae > Wollemia > Wollemia nobilis. Next base: position 24,669,838 of record JAQPPZ010001195.1, read on the forward strand.
GATACCTAATATATTTTCATATATTGGAAAACAACGCCAAATGGTGTAAGCTAAGGCCCAAGGGACAATAAAGAAGTAAATGAATTGTTATTTCTAAATCCTTCTCACATAAGGCATAGTTGAAAGGTCCATGATATCTTCTTCTTTGTAGACTCTCTCCTATAAGAATATTGTTTTAAATTGCTAATCAAAGGCATGTTGAGGCCTCAAGGAGGGCTTCCATGACCAAACATTCTTCCAAAGGAAATCATTGGGAGTAGAAAATTTTGATTACTCTGAATCCTCATATCCCAATTAGACATGATAGATTCCAAACCAACTCATCCTTTCACATAAATATAGGCAAATAGAAATCTTGAAGCATTTTTTAGAGGTCTTTCGTTATTTATTTAAGTTTTTCTCCTTCAACTAGGTTACTAATAATTCATGTTCTATAGTTGTTGCTCATGTCAATGTAATATTTGACCTTTGGACCTTTAAAACCTAGACATATAGTAAAAATAATACGATAAAGCTTTGGACCTTTAAAACCTAAACATATAGTAAAAAATAATACGATAAAGCTTTGACAAAGCATTGAACCAAAAATTTACAAAATCTTCTTCGTGGATTAAACATCTAATATGTTTTTTTACCAATTGTGAACAATATGATATAAAGTTCTATATTAGTGATATTCTAGGTATAATTCATTTTTTAACAATTTTAATGCATCCAAAGAATCTATATGTTTTTGAAGTAAAATTTTTGCCCTGGTCTTTAAATAATCTCCAACCAAATTTTGCCCTTAATACCAAGCTCATAGATTTGTGGTTTCTCAAACCTATCCTTGTCATAATTTTTTCTTTGCAAACCCTACCCCACTTAAAAAGAAAAAAAACCTAAATTTTCGTCACATTCTTTCCAAAGAAAATATTTTTTATTTTTACTAAAACCAACAATTATTCAATAAAAATTAAAAGAGGTTACAATAAAAAGGGAGCTAGAAAGATCACAACCACCTATATGAATATAATTGGGATAGATTGCAATGCAGTCTTGATGAGTTATACCCTTCTTCTAGCCATAGGTGAGAAAAATAACCTTCCAACTCGTTAAACAAAATTTCATTCAATCCAAAATTAAATCTTAAAATTCCTTTTTCCTTTATGAAAAAAATAATACCAAAATATATTAATAAAAATTTTCTAATAAATTTTTTTAAAATATTTATGATAATCCAAAACAATATTAATAAAAAAATTAATATCTAATTTTAAAAACATATATAACATTAAACAAACTGTTTTAATATAAAAAAATTATTAACGTCTCGCCTCTATTAACATTGATGTAATGTATGTCTGGTGTATTATGTGAGGTCATTTGATCTGACCTCCCTTGTGGAGACTTCGTGTTTGGGGTTTTGAAATATTTTAGACGCTTGACGCCTCTGCAAACTTTACAATTAGGTTACAAAAAAGTTTTGAACACCTGACCTAACTCAACATGCTTTCTTATAAAACAGAAGCAATGGAAGCAATGGTTACGTCTAAAGAAATACGTTGAACGTTAAAACTAATTAACACATTTTTTTTAAAAAGATAACATGATTAAAAAATTAAATATTATATTATAGGTAAAATTTTGATTTACTTTAAAATTTATATTCTTCAGAATTTAAAAAGTAAACATAATTACCAAAATACCATTTAAATAAAACCCAAATTAATTTTATATAACAAACTAGAAATATTTAATACCATTATTATTTTCCTTTTCTTCCTTAGACTTAATTTTTTTATTAAATAAATAAAAATAATTTAAATTCTATTATATTTAATGTTATTATTTTTTTCTTTTAATTAAATTAAAAATTAACTTCTACAGTATAGTTTCAATACTCAATATTAACTTTCATTTGATTACTGAGGTATACTTAGTGGTAAGTTCTTGGGTTTTCATCCAAAAGACTCAAGTTCAAACCTTGGTAAGAGTGGTAAGAGCGAATTAAGACTCTTCATAAAACCCGTGTAAACCTAAATTTTGAGTTCCCAAGGGTAAGTAACATGTATTAACATGGGTCAAGGTGGATTAGTAGTTGTATGTTTGGCTAGACACTTACCAAGACAAACAAACATATATTAACATGAACAAAATTCCAATTATGGAAGACCTAGGTTCAAACCATAGAGCATGCTTATTGCAAAGGTAGTAGTTTGAACTGAATCCTCTATGTGGATTCACTTACCAAGACAAACAAACATGTATTAACATGGAACAAAATTCCAATCATGGAAGAGACCTAGGCTCAAACCTTAGGGCATGCTTATTGCAAAGGTAGTAGTTTGAACTGAATCTTACCAAGACAAACAAATATGTTTTAACATGAAACAAAATTCCAATGATGGAAGAGACCTAGGCTCAAACCTTAGGGCATGCTTATTGCAAAGGTAGTAGTTTGAACTGAATCTTACCAAGACAAACAAATATGTTTTAACATGAAACAAAATTCCAATGATGGAAGAGACCTAGGTTTAAACCTTAGGGCATGCTTATTGTAAAAGTAGTAGTTTGATCCAATTGTAAAAGTAGTAGTTTGATCTGAATCATGTGCACGCCAGAGCGACCTCAAGTGGATGGTGGTCCCTTTCATGCCAGGTCAACAATAACAAGGTGGTATAGGCTTGTAGGAGCAGCCCATGGCGTTTGAACCATGCACTTTATAATTACTAAAAATAGTGTGGATGCAACCACCTTCCCTACCTCTCTATATATATATATATATATTAATTTCCATTTATGGTGTGGCGTTGACTGCAACTATGTCATGGTTGATAAAATTAACTTCCCATCTATGGTTGTAAATGTTTTCATGGTTGTCTCATTTCATACATTAAATGAACTGTTCATGGCATGACGTAACTTGTCCCCATGTTATGGTTGCCTCCAAATGAACTTTTGAAATCAAGAGGCCCTTACCAATCAAGTTCAAAAGAGTTGCACTTTACAATCTCATTGGCATATACACACAGCCCTGTCCTTTTAGAAAGACATCCCATCGTATAGAAAGCCATTCACCCTTTATGCCAGTATATACAAGGAATTCACTACAATCATTCAACCTTTATACCAGTATATACAAGGAATTCACCACAATCATTCAAGCATCTAAGAAACTTTCCATTTACATAATAACAGAATCTCCATGACTTTCTAATGTTCTAAAACATGATGCCCCAACAGGATCATTGAGTCAAACCGACCACATAATAAGTATAGAGCAAATCAACCTGATGTGAAGTCACAGAGAATGCCAATCCTTGTCACAGCCAACCATATTGTCTTAGATCAAGGGGCCCATTTTTCCAAATCTATTTATAATAATAAATATTTAAGGCACCGGCCAAACTCAAAAGATATGGCATGTGACAGCCACATAAAATACTCCAAACCACATTCCCCCTACTCAAATCCAAAATTTGTGAATAAACCTTTTTTTGGATTTTGTGAATAAATTAACAACCCATAACTACAATTCAAAACTTCCGTAAGTCCCAACATAGTAAAAGTAATATTATATTTGTTTTAGATCACATAATTTCAGTTGATGTGTTGAAATCATCTTTAAGAGCAGGATACGAGTTGGACCCGAATTTTACTAAAAATTTTAGATTGAAATCACCGATAGAATTGCATAGAACAATGTAAGAAGACCAACGTTCTGGCAACTAGTTAATAAATTGTTGCCGCGTATCAAATGACTATATGAGCGGACAATGTGACCATTTGGCCAACGAAATCATAAAAGTTTTTGTGCGACAACAATTAAGCACCTGCGTCACGGCTCCTCCATCCAGTTTGCTTTTGATTCTCTTTACACCAGCTCGTTAATTTGGGTGATAGAATTTGGAGTTGGAAACCAATTTTTTGCAGTGATAGTTTTTGTGAGTTTTGAATCGATTTGGGGATGGCAGGATACGTGGGTGTGTTGGTTTCGGATCCGTGGCTGCACAGCCAATTCACCCAGGTGGAGCTCCGGTCTCTCAAATCTCAGGTATGTGGGTTCTGTGATTTTTTGAGCTTCTGCTATGTCAAATGGTTTTTTTTTTTTTTTTGTAATTATTTGAAATTCTGTTTTTTTTTGGTTTGTTTTTAGTGATTTTCTGTTTTGGGTTATGTTTTTGTTGTGTTGAATGTTTTGTGATTTGTGTGCTGTGTGCAGTACTCGACCATGAAGAAGGAGTCAGGCAATGTGACGTCTGATGTTTTGGGGCGTGGGATGAGCAAGTTTAAAACTTTGAAAGAGACTTTCAGCGAGGAGGAGGCTGTGGCCTTCGTGGCAGAGGAATATCCAGCTGTGGATCAGGAAATTGATTTTGAAGGCTTTTTAAGGGTGAGATTGAGATTGAGATTTTGTTTTCATCATCATTTAAACGAAAGGAATATGTAATTTGTGAAAAAGAGTTATGAATTGAATGGATTAATGGTCTGATTGCTGCCTGTAATGGGGTGGTGGCTTGTTGGCTGTGCATGTTATGGAACTTTCCATGATGAAATCCAAGGGTTTTTGCAGTTGTTCTTTTTTTGCTTATTTTGATTGTGAGTCGGTGGGTCTTTGGTGATATAATACAAAAGCATGTTTATTGGAATGTCCCAGTGTAGTTATGGTGACCCAGGATTAGTACCGTGGGGTTTCAAAGAGAAACCATCTAAACTGTATAAGTGGTAAAAGTCCAGTAGTCTTTACCTCTAGCAAAATTTGCCAAGTGATTGTGGTGCCACGGGGAATATATCCAATCTTGATCTTAGGAGGAATCACGCCTGCCGTTCAAATGGTTTGAGTCCAATAGTCTTATGTCTATGCACCTTTAAAAATCTTTGTCCTACCCAACTGGAGATCGGTTGGAAGATTTTCAGCTGCATTGTGTGTCTATGTGATATTCTGAGCTGTCCTGTATCAGTAGTCTGACCTCTATGCACCTGGAAAGATGGGTTGCATTACCTGAATGACCATTGGCTCTAAGGCTTTGAGCTGATATTTGATGTGTGTGAAAGTGAGATGATTTTATTTATTGGGTCAACTTTGTGATCTCTCTTGAAGTCTTTACGCCTCTTACCACCTAATTGTTTCCTTGGCACCTAGGCCTCTAATGTAAATATATGTATCAGTTGTCCATAAACTATGATCAACAGTCAATGCTTAAGTGGTTATCTCATACTCGTGAACAACTGAACTTGGATGCTGCTCTTTTTCAAAACTGATATGTTTTATAATTTGTACGTGCGATCCGACAGAAATTAAGATGGCAATGATGACTTATTTGTTAGAAAGACTAACTGATCTAAACATTATTTGGCAAAACTTGAAACCAAACTTAGGGAGAACCTCTCGAAAGTGCACAAAATAATGAAATTTTCTTAAAAACTGGGAGGTTTTCAAATTTTAAGAGAAATCAGCTTCATAGAGGTGAAAATACACGTAAGTACCATGGTAATTTCCATCTTTCAATGTGAAAAAGATGATCCTGCTGTTTGAAGACCTCCCTGCAAAATACTGTTAATGTATATGACATGACCTTTTGTTTTAGTTCATTGGTTCTTATAGTTGCCGCCAGTGTGTCTTGTCGATCAACTTGGTTATCTTTGAAGAGATCTGAAGTTTGGCTCAACTAGCCAAGTTTTTTCACTTTGCAAAGAGACTCTAGGTACTTGGAAGGTGACTCTGATCAGAAACAGGACTCATGGCTCATATTTTCCATAATCTGCATTCCCATGTGTGTGTTAGTTCCAGGGTTTCCACAATCTGAGCTATCGTCTACTACAATGCCTGTTTGGTTGCAGCTTTTGTGTCAAGTCATATGTTTCATTTATTTTTGCTTTGTATTTTTTAAACTTGTCATGTTTGATTGCTTGTTTAATTTCCACTTATGTCTGGTAACCTTGGATAATGGTTTGGTTTATTAGTGGAAGTTCAACTCCTGATGACAAGCATGATCTTTTGGAAACTATAACTTGAGTTTTTCTATCAATTTAAAGCCATGCTATTTATTTGGCTTGGAAACTATGTTGTCTGTGACTCTGTGTCTGCTACCACCCTGGATATACCAGCACTGAAACCTTTGACCAGTACTGTATTATCATCATTAGCTTTGATCAGCGTGGTTATGTTGAGAAACATGTGAAGTCTTGTAGTGCTTTGGAGTTTATACTCTGTAAATAGCTGATGAACATCCAAGCAAGCAGCTATTATGTGTGAAATGTTTATGACTATGTGCAGATTAAGCTTGCAAATTTACTTTTTTTCTTCTCTTGGATCGAGGGCTCATCTTCTTTGATAAATATTAAATTTCTAATTATGGTAGAGATAGAAGAAGACATATCCGATGATATTGCTAGTAACCACTTTTATGGCTTTTCTCTTTACACGCGTGCTGTTCACTTGTGTCATCTCACATTGGAATAGACATTTCTATACATTTGAGTATTGTTCCATGAAACTGAAAAATGTCAGTTTTGCTTGATTTAGCTATATATTTAATGGAGGAAAAAGAACAATTTGAACAGATATAGCTGAAAGTGATAATTTAACTGCCAACAGAACAGGATAAACTGAAATGCACTTGTAGGAGTATGCGTTTCTGTGGAGGTGATAGAAAAGTCTTGAACAAGTTGGACTTAATATCAATCCACTCTTTAGTTGATATGCAACAATCCACCTATTGATATGAATGTCGTTCATTAGTTGTTATAATATTTATGATTTTAATGCATTTGATATGCAAGAATTCATGTATTGGATGTCCTAGTCATGTATATAATTCTACTACTGTGAGAGTTTAATATCAAGCTTTTCTCATGGGATTCTGTTTTGGCAGACATATCTTAAAATGCAGACACATGCAACCACAAGAAGGGGTGGTTCAAAGAATAAGTCTGCATTTCTGAAGACTGCTACAACCACCTTGCTTCATACAATCAATGAATCTGAGAAGGAAGCATATGTGGCTCATATCAACAGCTATCTTGAAGAAGATCCAGTGATGAAAAGATATCTTCCCATTGATCCTCAGGCAAATGATCTATTTGATATTGTCAAAGATGGCATTCTTCTGTGGTATGAAATGTTAACTGGTTTTTTAGAAACTTTGTATTGCACTTAATCGTTAGGGGGGTTGGTTATTTTATGGAATGTTTTCTGGTTTAATCAATAAGTATCTAGTATCATGCCTTTTACATTAACAAAAACTATTGCTTTTGATTTTTGTGGGCATGATGCAGTAAATTGATTAATGTGGCTGTGCCTGGTACTATTGATGATCGAGCAATAAATACAAAGAATAATCTTAATCCCTGGGAAAGGAATGAAAATCATACTCTTTGTCTTAATTCCGCAAAGGCTATTGGATGCACAGTAGTAAATATTGGAACACAAGATTTAGTTGAAGGACGGGTAAGTAAAATAAACTGATTAGTAACTCTAGTTAAAGGCTTTTTGTTTGGATTTATGTATTAGATACTTGTTTAATTGTTTGGATTAAAAAATAGTGATAGAAATTTCTAATCTCAGCCAAACCTAAAATTGGATTTTTGTAAGTTTAAAGTAATGTATTGGTACAATATGTTGCTAGCCCATAAACTGTAGTAATGTTTTGCCACCCTTCTGTCCTCTTCCTACTTGGTCTTAACTCCCAGGTTTCCAATGAATCCTTTGTCCAAGGAATAGGTTGTAAACACTACGAATTTTGCTTTCTTCTAAAATGTCTTTCTTTCTCTGAATGGTAGGGAAATGATTTTATGTTTTGTTTCTTATGGATGTTTGGACAAGGCTGTCCAACTCTGAATTGTGTTTGGCTTTACATAACTTTTATTGGCACTTTTTATGCAAATAGTGTTATGAGAGACTGGGAGTGAGGATTCATTGGCTTGTTTGCAAGAGTGAATACTTGTTCTTATTCTTTCATTTTGTTCTTTCAATTTTTTTTCTTTTTGGGTTGTTGTAGGCTCCTAGACTGTCTCCTAAATTGAAAAAAGCCTCATGTATAAGATGTTTTGATTTCTTTTATATTTTGGTGGATACTTCTAATTTTTAAATTGATTAAATCAACACAGTTCTTTCACACTTTTATCTGATCACACATTTGTTATATTTTCATGCAGTCACATCTTGTTCTTGGCTTGATATCTCAAATTATTAAGGTACATGGTGATGACCTTTCATTTTACTTCAGCTTTAGTATCAGTGTCCTGATATATTGTCTTTGATTTCTATTATCTATATAATCATGTCAAAAATACATGTTGCCTTTGTAAGAGTTTAGCTTGTGAAATGGGATTTTATACTTCTGATGTGGGGAGGACGCAATTATTTCTTGTGCCGAGTTTCACATATTCCAAATAAGTCTCAAGTCCACATGTTTCTTAATCTTGATAATTGTGCAACTGCAGATTCAACTGCTAGCAGACCTAAATTTGAAGAAAACGCCTGAACTTGTAGAGTTGGTCGATGATAGTAAGGTCTGATAGTAGACATTTTTTATATACTGCTTTATGTTATGAATAATATGTGTGTGAACTTTTATGCTAGTTGGATGCTAATAACATATCTCTCTGAATCAAACTGTTAGGATGTGGAAGAGCTAATGAATCTACCACCTGACAAGGTTTTGCTGAGATGGATGAATTTCCATCTTCAGAAGGCAGGTTACAAGAAAAATATTACAAATTTCTCTTCAGATGTGAAGGTAAATGAATGCTCTTTCAATCCTCGTTCTTTTTGGAAATTGGACTTATATATGTATTGGATTTTGGTTACAGTAAAACCCAATTCATTATACAGCACAGGCTTGTATGAAAGCTGATCCTCCATATTTTTGCTTATGCATGAGTGTTGCCTGGGTATCTGTCTTTTCACCCAAAATGCCTTTCAGAAGATCTCAGTCTGGCACGTGTTATGGCTGCTACACTTTGTGTCTTGCATTACTTGTGTTTTAAAATTGTGAAAAACGTTTGGAACATTGCATAACATTATGCAACGGAACATATTTGTCAGCCAAATAATGTCATTTCAAAAAAATATTGAGCTTTGAATGATGTACCCCAAGACTTTGTCTATTTCTAATGTTGTTTTGTTTTTTTCAAGTATGTAGCCACCCTGGGTTACTCAACATTGTGCACATCGATATATCTGTATGATTTAATCTGTTATTGCCAAAGCTTTGGTACCTGAACAATGGTTGCCTTTTCCTGAGATTTGGCATGTTTGATTATTTGGAATCATGGATATTTGTATGCTGATTTAATTTTTTATTTTTATTTTTAAAATCAGGGTCTTTGAAAGTTTCTTCTTGATTCTCTGCAGAATTTTGACCTTAGCATGTTTTTCATAAATAAAGAGGTGATAGATATGCCATTAATAGAATGAGATTAACTGGAATGGTCAATGACTCCTTTCCAAGAAATAACTTGCTTCCTTGTATTTGTTTTTCTTTCATACAGGATGGAGAAGCTTATGCGGTTCTGTTAAATGTTCTTGCACCTGAACATTGTAGCTTGACCACCCTGGAGACCAAGGACCCCATGGACAGAGCAAGCCTAATTCTCAAACAGGCAGAAAAAATGAGCTGTAAAAGATATCTGTCTCCAAAGGATATTGTGGAAGGCTCCCCAAATCTTAACCTGGCATTTGTTGCGCACCTTTTCCATGAAAGGTAAAGTGAAGCACAACCTCTTTTCAGGATGACTGCTTATTTTTGGTCCTAGTATTAAACGAAGCGTCCTATGATTATCTAATTGCATATGTTGCTAGATTGACACATTGGAAATAGTTCCTTTAACTGCATTTAAATAAATTCTAATGACTAGTTTACTTCAAAAATGCCATTGATAATAAGAAACATCCAATTTGCTAATGATGCTGCAAGAAGTCCGAGTAATGCCATAGTTTCTCATGCTTTTACATATAAAACTTCATGAAAGTATCATGAACCTAAAGCTTTTCAAAGTCCTGTAGTTTAAGCAGATAAAAGTCCAAATAAAGCTAAAGTCTTTCATATGACAAAGAAACTTGAAAGCTCTCTAAATTTTTGTGGACCAGACTATATCAGAAGACAAGTCATGCATGTTTTAGACTTTCCTAACTAATGGATCTCCATGTTTAGAAAAAAAAATTGATTAGTGTCCATTGGTAATGGTTAAAATGCCAATATTTGATGGGGAAAGAGCAGTTATGGAACAATTAGGAGTTATGAATGCGACATGCTTGAATGTAATTAATTGAAACCTGGAGGAGTTGCAGAATATTTGATTAAAGGGAGAAACATTGAATCTATTGAAGCCCAACATCCTTGGCTACTTGCATTTTGAAGAGAAAACCCTACTAAGAGAGGGGAACTTATGTAACAGTTAATCAAGTCTACAGACCAAGTAGCATGTATCCAATGCATAGCTATTGCACTGACTGCTATGTTCCATAGAGATGTGTCCCAGGATTTAGGAGTTGTTCCAGAGATGCATCCCATTGTCTTGAATATGCATGCTACTGTGTCGGTGATGTCCTGGAAAATTGTCCTTCCATCTTGAAGATGCGTTCTCACATCATCCTTGTACTGGAAACTTCATGTATCATAAGATTAAATGCTGGTTATATTTAGACTAACAAACACTATTCATTAGGTTCGAGGTGTAGACCAATTGGTTCCACCAAACCCCGTAAGGGGGCGGAGGTCCAAGGTTCAAATCTCGGGCCTCACCGGATTGAACACTTGTCCCTTTCTTGGTGCTTTCAGCGGCGTAAAAGGTTTAAAATGATTGTGGCATGGTGGTTATAGGGGCGGACTTCGCGAAGAACTATGTAACGGCTTCTGGGGCGGACAACGCAGAATAATGTGGTGGCCATAAAAGCTGGATAGCCTGCCCAGATTCGTGGCGGCTACCGATTCCACCATTTAAATTAAAAAAAAACAAAAACAAAAACAAACACTATTCATTTCTGAATATTTGTATAACATAATAATTTCTTCACAGGGATAGGTCATTCAACATTTCTCTCTATGCTTATTATCCTTAATAGACCGTTCTTTTGAAGTTTGTTTCTTTTACATGCTACTAGACATGTTGGACCATTTTGCACAATATTTCTTTGTTTTACTTTCCAAATGCTGTATAATATGAGTTTTTTTTTTTTAATTGGTCATAAGAGAGTGAAACAAGCCCCTCCTATATTACATCACAACCATGTTACCGCAGTAATTCAACAAACCACATAGTGGTATTACAACTGGCAATTACGCATATACTGCCTGACAAGATTTGAGCTTAGGTCTCCACATTGCAAGTCCATTTTTTTAATCACTTGAGCACATGCCATTTGATATATGATGATGACATTTAATGTCCTATCTAGATATATCCATTTGTTTCATAAACTATTATTTTTTTACCATATTTCATTCTCAAAGTTGTATTTTATTGTCTTGATTTAAGGTTCATGTAATGGAACATCATCACAAATGTTAGATTAATTGAGTTTAATATCGATGTATAGTAGGTAGGGGTACAATAAAAGAAAGTGTTTCATTGCTGTTCATTTGAACTATATATCCTACAAATTCTCTGTTTCCAAGGACTATTTGGGTGAGTCCATCTGTTAGTTTTGTTATGGAGTTTGTGTGAATTGGTTCTTAGTTTTGTGATTTTGATTTTCTTTCTCAGGCTGGAAACTTTATGCATGTAGGTGGGATGTTTCAATTTAGGGTGGTTTTGCTTATAATAACCAATGTTTTTCTTGTCATCTTCTTAAGGGTTTTTTTTTTTTTTTTTTGAATTTACATGGTGAATCGGTAGCCGCCACGAATCCGAGTAGACTGTTCGGATTTTATGTCCGCCATAGTATTCTGCGCTGTTCACCCCGGAAGCCCACCCCTATAACCACCATGCCACAATCATTTTAAACCTTTTTACGCCGCTGAAAGCACCAGAAAAGGGACAAGCGTTCAGTCCGACGAGGCCCGAGATTTGAACCTTGGACCTTTGCCCCCTTACGGGGTTTGGTCGAACCAATTGGTCTACACCTCGGACCTTCTTCTTAAGGGTTGTTAATGACTTTGGTTTGGGGGTTTGATTCCAAGTTTAATTCTTTTAACGTTATTTTTTCTTGCACATACCAATGCTCAATCATTTACAAGGGTCTTTTTTAAAGTTGGGTATGGGTTAAGCATGATCATAGAACTAAGATGGGGACATTATCATGATTTCATATAGATAATTTACGTTTGTACAACATATAGTGTTTTAGGGCTTTGCATTTTAAAGGGGAGTGAATTTACTTCCTTGAGGAGGATGGGGTATTGTGTGTTATATAACCTTGCTAAATTATTATTTGGATTTGTCCATGTTAGTCCCATGTGTATTGGTATAAACTTTTGTGCTAAAATTTGCAATGGTAAAGAATTATTGGCATTGCAAGCCTAGAGAATAGTGCTTTTTCATGTTTTATATCCAAAGTCAGACGTTCTGAGAATTATTTTCTAATCCTTCAAGTTAGTGTAAATTCTTTTGGGCACATTTAGATTGGCATCCAATTGGATTTTATGGAATGTTATCAATTTGTTCCAGGAGCAAGAGTATAGCTGCAGGTAGTTCTTTATTATGATACTGAAATTCGAATTCAATTTTTGATTGAAGTTGAGGCCATGATATTTGTAGAAGGAACTCACTGAAAGTCAGGGACAATACTATTTGCAAATAAAATTAATGTAATGGTCCAAGTAGAATTTTGATTTTTATACAGATCCTTCCTCTCTCAAGAGTACTTTTAGTCTATTGATATGTATTCTGTAGGCATTGGGGGATAGAGGACAACCTTCTTTGACCCCTACATTGCAGTATATTTTTTAAAACCATCCTTGCTTAATTTCATGTTTAGTGACAAAGTGTTCATATAATATGGCCCCCTACTCATATTACAGTACTACTGTGTTGGTACAGTATTGATGAACCGGATTAGTGGTATTACAATAAACCACATTATCATGATAACACATATTGTTTGACGAGTTATGAACCTGAGTCTCCCCATTGAAAGTCCACGTTCTTAACCACTTGAGCTTATGCCATTTAATAAAATGTTAAGGTTCACCCATGGGATTGGAACCTTGGTTTACGATGTGAAATTCTTACCTGTTGCCCCAAATCCCTTCAGCCATAGATCTAGTCATTATTTTCTGATATGGGATTGAAACGGACCCCATCCGTATTACAACAACTTGGCAATTATGTGTATATTGTTTGGCAAGATTCAAACCTGCGTCTCCTCCTAGAAACTTGAGAAACATAACCAGTTGAGCTAATGCCATTTGATAGATCTAGTCATTATTAGATGGAAGGGAAATTCTTATTTTTCATACATTTCCAAAGATTACTTCTTGGGACAATTGAAATCAATAGAATAGGAAAAAAGTCCTTATTGTTGTGACATTTTTTAGCGATAATCATAAGTGTGAGGATTTGATTGATTACAAGAGTTGACTTCTGAAACAAGCTTGCCTGCTAGTTTTTAATTTGTTATCATTGCACTATTAACTGTTTTTTTCTAATCAAGTCCTAAAAAGTTCAGAGAGCAAAGAAAAAATCATAATTGTTTTGTAGCCTAGAGGGCTGCATTTGAAGTGTAAGAATTTTGCCTGCAATAATTAATGGAAACAAAAGAACACAACCATCCAGGAAACACAAAGAACACAATATGCCGAATGAACACAATAAATGAGAAAGTTTATTAATAACTCTGAAATATTACACTGCATTGCAGGCCCTTCAAGGGCGCAACCTCCTTAAGAGTAAAGCTCAATATAATCTAATTCTTTAGGATGATTGTGCCATCCTTACAATGCAAAATATAATGATAATTCAGGCCTAACCCTAATTTTCCAGGATTAGCCAAAATTAGCTATTTGAGCTATCTAACCCTAATGATCAAGGGTTATCTTTCCATTAAAAACAGGTGCCCATTAATTACTAACTAAACTATTATGATGAATAAATAAAAAGGGTTAGGATATGAGGTCCTAATATGAACTTTCAGATCATTTCCTAAAGAAGCCTTCTTTGAGTGCAATATAAAAATTATGTTGAATATGATGGTTGAAGATAGGGCTTTCATATATCTCCTCAATTTCTTCAATAAAATAATTTTGAAATAACATAAAGCTTTGCTTGATTTGACCAACATGAATGATATAAGCTATATATTGTTATAAGATATTGTAGAATGTAAATATCTATTTTTTTAGAAATAAAGATTTCATTTGATCAAATAATAAATGTGGAAAGCTTCATGTTAGAAAAGCCAGGTAAGATGATGGCATGCACTAAGCACTCACGTGACTGATAATTATAAAATTAAATACATATCTACAAAGACTGTTAAAGCAAAGCAAGTTAAAGGCATCCAGCACAAATGCAGACTGGGTAATGGTGTTGCAAAAATATTTTTTGTGGGAGTGGTTAAGATGACAAATAAAAATAAAGGGCCAGGTATCTGCCTAAGCACTTGATGCCACATTCTTGCAGCTGGAGGCCGATCCTTGTCATTATTAATATTTGAACCAGTACCTTGATGTTTTAGTTTAGGTACCGTCATGTCCAAATCTAAATCACATGGTTGTAGTTCATGTTAGAGTTAAATGTTGATAAAATTGTTAGGGTACCTAGGAATAGATATTTGGGGATATATTATTATATTGTATAAGGGTTGGCATGGGCCACACATAACCCAAGGTTGATTGTATTATAATATTATATTATATTATATTAGTAGTAGGCTTCCCAAAGTAGAATTAGAAGATGGATATATAAAGAAGAGATATTTGTCATTGTAATCATCATTGAGATCAATCATATGTAATCGTCTTTGCCCACAAAGTGGCTTATGGGACTTTGCCCTCCTTAAGTGGCACTCTCATCTTGGGAGATCTTGTGGAGTTGTTCCTTCCTTAAGGAGTATTATTGGTGTTTCCCTACCTTAAGGGTATTATCTATCTCTATCTCATTGTGTGGATTGTTATTGTGGATAATTATTTGTGGATGAATGATTTGATATTTTTGCATATTGGTGAATGATTTCTATTTATGAGAATAAAGTTCTGCAACAAGTGGTATCAGAGCAACGATTTTGGCAAAGTGGGGATTTTTTTGTGTGGAATTGCAGAATGAGGGCAATTTTTTTTTGGAAAAACGTCTCATCTTTCAAGAGCCATATCTCTGCGAAGGTTTATCCGATTTAGATGATTTTTGGATCATTTTGTGAAGAATTTGAAGAGCTTTAAAATGAGTGGTCATATGAAGGAATTTGAGCACTATTGAGGGAGATACTACCTTTTTGAAGTCAACCGTCTGGAACAAGGACAATGATGAATTTTGCAGATTTTTTTTCTAGAAAAATGTCTCATCTTTCAGGAGCCATATCTCTGCGAAAGTTTATCCGATTTAGACGATTCTTGGATCATTTTGTGCAGAATTTGAAGAGCTTTAAAATGAGTGGTCATATGAAGGAATCCAAGTAGTATTGAGGGAGATACGACCTTTTGAAGTCAACCGTCTGGAACAAGGGCAGTGATGAATTTTCAATTCGCAATTTTTTCGAAAGACGAAATTTGTTAGTTCGGGTAAGCAAATCAGTTGCAATTTATTTTGTTTGGAAAAAAATTGCAGATCTAGTTGTCTATGTGGAATTTTAGCTTCAAATCAGTGGGGAGATATATTTTCATACAACCCTAGTTTGCATTGGGGCATGAACTATGGAACTACAATATTTTTATGGAGAAGATGATATTGATGTTAGGGAATGGTGGAAACAATTTAAAACCTTGTATTATAATTCTTCTACTTGGCACCATTGGCTTCCTCACTATCTTGGAGGAGAAGCTCTCTCTTGGTTTTTTAGTTTTAATAGTGCCCATAATTATAAATTCACTTGGGATGAAATGGAGCATGCATTCTTGAGTAAATGGGACCCATATAAAAAGATAGCTAGTTTGAAGGTCCCCATCAAGGGATATGAAGAAGAAATAAACATGCTTCAAAAAGAACAAAAGGAAGTAAGAAGAGAGCTGGAAAATTTCAAAGAAGTGGTAGAAGATAAAAACGATGTCAGTATGCAGATAGAGGAAACCATACCTTTGGTAGAAGATAAATTAAAAAGTGGACAAAGGGATTTGTTTGAATCCAAAAAGTCTATTTTGCAGGTTCATGGAAGCATTCAAAAGGAACAGGTTATTATTTCCATTAACCCTAGTAGCAGATTTAATTTTATTAATATTGCTTTGGCTAAGAGGTTGGAGGTTCAAGCAACAAAAATTAAGGACATACAGTTGGAGGGTGAGAATGTTCAGATTTTTGAAGATTTGAAGATCACCATGGATAAATATGTTTTACATTCAGATTTTTATGCTATTGAGATGGATGATGAGGATATTGTTCTTGGTTATCCTTGGTTAGATTCTTTGGGTACTGTTAACATTAATGTGCAAAAGAAGTTTATGAAGTTATGGTACAGAAAAAGAAGATAACATTGCAGGATATTTCTCAGCTTAAGGAGCAAGGATCCAAGGAAAAACAAGAAGTGGTTATAGAGAAACAAATTGGAGAACAAATAGAAGAACCTGAAACAGAGTCGAAGAAGGCAGTAGCAACAACAGAATCCTTGGAAGAAGTAGTAGCAATCATGGTAGCAGAGTCCAAGAAAGCTTTGATAGAAGAGCACAAGGACACACCAAACAAAGGGAACATGAAAGAACAATGTGTAGAAGAATTTAAAACATTGGAGCCAAATGTTGAGGAGTCAAAGAAGGTAGAACATCAAGTTAAGGTTGCACCATATCGCCATCCACACCACCATGAGCAGCAACAATCTTGGAGGCATGGCTCAAGGCAGCAATATTATGGTTCTACATGGAATCAGAAGGGCACCAAGTATGGCAATGTTTGGCAGAGAAAGCATAGTGATCCTAGTTTTCAGAGTGGTTCATCAACATCAAGGAACAAGTGGACCCATCATTCAAATTATCAAAATAAAGCAGCAGAAGCGTGGAGCCAACAAAGCAGATTTGGTTACTCAAGTGGCAAAATGGCATACCAACATCAACGACGACCACCACCAATCAATGTTTCACTAGGATGGATGGATGATCGAGATTGGTACCAATTGCTAACATTGCTTAGCAAATCATATTATCTTGTTTCTTCATATGTTTCGAGGACGAAACATTTGTAAGGAGGGTGGCATGTTAGGGTACCTAGGAATAGATATTTGGGGATATATTATTATATTGTATAAGGGTTGGCATGGGCCACACATAACCCAAGGTTGATTGTATTATAATATAATATTATATTAGTAGTCTGTTTCCCAAAGTAGAATTAGAAGATGGATATATAAAGAAGAGATATTTGTCATTGTAATCATCATGGAGATCAATCATATGTAATCGTCTTTGCCCACAAAGTGGCTTATGGGACTTTGCCCTCCTTAAGTGGCACTCTCATCTTGGGAGATCTTGTGGAGTTATTCCTTCCTTAAGGAGTATTATTGGTGTTTCCCTACCTTAAGGGTATTATCTATCTCTATCTCATTTTGTGGATTGTTATTGTGGATAATTATTTGTGGATGAATTATTTGATATTTTTGCATATTGGTGAATGATTTATGTTAATGAAAATAAAGTTTTGTAACAAGATATTATAATACAATCAACCTTGGGTTATGTGTGGCCCATGCCAACCCTTATACAATATAATAATATATCCCCAAATATCTATTTCTAGGTACCCTAACAAAAACTTAAAAGTAATCAAGAGATAAATTCGAAGAAATTTATGATAACACGTAAATTGTGATAAATTGATAAAACTTTAAAACGTTATATGTCAAGTCACAATAATAAACACATTCTTCAAAAACGAATTTGTACCAAGTTCTTGGACTCCCAATTTGCTATTGTATGTGATCCAGATGAATAAATATAGTAACTGTGGTGAATTTGATTTCAATGGTTCGGAAAATGTGAAAATTCAAAAATTAAAATTCTACATAAAATGTGCCAAATATTGTAACTTATGTCACAATTATTTTCCTCATCACACAGGCCTGTTGAGCTCCACATTTCTAACATTGGACTGAAGTCGTGAGTTGTAGGGATCTAGGCCATCTTGAAGGTTGGGATTGAAATCTTGCTAATAATAGTGCGGTTTAGAGATCGGGGGAGTGAATGCGTACATACTTATTTCTGTCGAGGAAAGTCAAGTGCTAGTTGAGGTGTCTGACATGACTCCCTTTTGTGTGTTCAAACCATAGTTAGAAAAATTGCTAGTTTCCCGTGATTTCTTACGGAACTCAGTGCTGAGCAACTTGTCGATTCGAGGCAATATTTTGCCCGTTGTCTCACAAGAAACTTGGCAAAACTTGCATAATTATTTTTAAAAGGCCATTTGGCCTTATTTTTGCATTTTTTCTTCTTTCTAGCTGAGAACAAATTATTATCAGAGGTCAAACACTAAATTTAAACAACTATAGGATATCAAATCAGAGATTTTCAAGAGGTAATTTTTTTGGGCAAAATCTAGGGTTTTGTTAGTTTTATTTTTTTTTTCAAATTTTCCTTTTTGTTTGTTGTTCCTCAAGCATGTAGGCTAGGCCCTAGGGCATTAGATTAGCTACTTATTTCTCATTTTTCTTCTTCTTCCCCTTTGGAAAAATAGATGGATTCTTTGGGTGAGGTCCATGGAACCGCCTCCAGTAGTAATGATCCTCAACATTTGAGAGGATTGGAGGAGATATACCATGATGATCTCGTACCTAAGAAGCCTCCAATTCAACCACCTATTCAGAGCCAAGGCCAACCATCTAGTTCGAGGGGGAGGAGGGGGAAACAAAAAGCAGTTTAACTGCTTTATATTTTGAAATTTTGCATTTGTATGACATATTTGGTTGGATTTGATTATCATGAACTGTATTTGTAGTCATATTTATGAATATCTAATATAAAATCAGCTTTTTGGCTCTCCAATTGTTTTTTTTCAATTGGTTATACGGGATTGAAACAGGTCCCACCTGTATTACATCATCACCACATAGTGGTATTACAACAAAGCTTGGAAATTATCCATGTATCGCTTGGCAAGATTCGAACCTTGGTCTCCTTCTTGAATGTTGAGAAATCTATCAGTTGAGCTAATGCCATTTGATTCTGGTTCCAATTTTTGTTTAAAATGTTTTTTTTTTTTTTGGCAAGTTTTTGTCGAGTTTTTCCAAGTTGCCAGTAAATCTCCAAAATTGGGGTGCCAAGTTTATTGCAAGTTGTGATTTTTCCAGCTACGGTTCAGACCTTCCTAGGGAGTCTTTGAGTGGGATTGACTAATGGGAAATGAGCTGCTTTAGGTGCTTAAGTCCATAACCAGTTTGTATGGTACTAAATTTGAAGAGTCAATCACAACTATTTTTTTAGACCATGATAAATCTCTAAAGTAAGGGTGTTTAGCAACAGTTGTTGCATTGTGATAATTCCACAGCAACCACTCAATCTTAATTATAAGCATTTGCCATGATAAAGCAGACCAAAAAAGGCCAATAGAATAAATACCCTAACAACTTTGTGTAAAGAAATATTAATAGAGGTTAGGAAAAAGTTATCATCTCATAGCCAATTTCTTTTGTCTTTGGGACAAGAAAAGGAAAGGTTCTTGGCAATTTTAGTTTTCCAATAAATAGAACATTTGGAAAAGGGCTTCAACCTAGAGGCTAGGCATAGCCCCTAAAAGACGAAAGAGTAGACAGAGCTGTTTCAAAAATTTGAGAATAAAAACTTGATGATTAAAAAATTTGTAAAAATTTGGAAGAAAGAGAATCACTGTATGATTTCATCATACATTGGTATCCGCACGTATTTTCTGGTTCAGCTTGTTAGTTTATTGATAGTTTTTTATTCATCACATACACCTATTACCAGCCATGAGCTTCTCCTTACCATTGGACTTATTTATGAATCATAAAATCTGAGGGAATTCTACCAAAAAGATACCCTATCATAAAACATTGTTTCAAGTATCATATAGTTTTGACATATTTATCAAGCTGAATGGTCACTTTGTGAGAATTACAGTTATTACCTTGTCATAGACCTTTGAGACAATCGTTTTGGCTACTTTTGGTGCACTGCACTCTCCACATCAGTTTTAGATGCAATTACAAAAGTTGCTTCTGCAATTGTTTGTAACATATTAGAGGAAAACAGCCCACAGCATGGGACAGCTAATACAGGCATATCAATTATTGTGTGATGTGATCTCTTTCTCATACAAACAACCACAGGGGTAACAAATTGCTTAACCATAGACCTAGCTTCCCCTTCCAATATAAGCCCTGTGATCACTCATTCTACCTAACCTCAAGTCAACCTCATCCATATCCTAACATGTAGCTGTGATTCTGGTTTGCAACTTACTTTCAAGGGATTTGTACTTTTGAAAAATTGGTGTCATAAGGCATCTATATGAGCAGTATGGCCTCGTTTAATCATATAATCTTTTTATCTTTCATCTTTTCCAATATGTAAATCTGCATTTAGGTGATTGTGTTCATGCCACAATGGCCTAAACAGAAGCAAGAAGCAAAGAGGCAACAACAACTGGTTGCTTCTGGGGAGTTCATAAATACGTGGTAAGTATAAGTGTACCTGGACCATAAAATGAAGCAATAAATTCAATAAACTGCAACGCATCTTCAAGGGTGGGTATGAAGGATGCAAGGAGCATAAAAGGTCTGAGAAGGGCCCCAGAGTATCTAAGGGTCGAACAATCCACAAAGGGCCTGAAGAGCCCAATGAAGACCATTTTGATTGGACAAAGTACAGTCATATACTGAAAAAATATTAGACCTGCTTTTGTATTGGCTTGGGCATGTTAAGCATATCAATGACCATAGGGGATTTCTTAGTCACTGTATTCATTGCATGTTCATTTATTACTTGCTTCAGAGGCTTTTGTATGCTTACTATTATTTTTATGCTTTCATTTATGCACGGACCTTGTATCTAAAAATTGATAGTAAAAAGCAGAGGTGGAAGAACATCTAAGTATGATGCATGTCCCATCATAATTGATCATTCAGTTGGTTTTCTTTAAGCTGTGAATTTTAATGATGAAACTCCCATGAAGGTGCTAATTGCTTTACTTGCTAAGCATTGTACAAAGGAAGAGCTTAAATATTTGCTTAAAAAAATTTACGTGATAGTTTATTAAAATTTAAATATTGATAACCTTTACACCTAAAGTATGAAGAGTAAGTAGAGATAATGCTTATCCCGGTAGTTCCCCAATACTAGGATATCTAACAATAGTTAAAACCTCCCTTATAATCTAATGATCTGATTGTTATAGAAATGCTTCAGTGACATTAACCTTAGCTGAATTTTATCTCAGCCAAGCATCATACAGTTAACAGTTTTTCCCTTTCCTAAATTTTGAATGGTTTCATTAACTCCTTGCCCTCATAAGAACTCCATGAAAATGTTGTCATGAACAAGTAAATAACAACTGCAAGTTACACTTGAGTTTCTTCCCTCTAATGAAAATACTATAATGCTATAATTGTCACTTTCATATTTTGTATATTCTGTATTCTCTTTTATGCGCATTTCATTTTTGTTTTCACACTTCATTTTATGTGTCTGTAGCTCATGATGCATACCATCTTGTATGTACAAAGTGAACTTAAAACATCACGTAACTTGTTCGAAGGGTAAATTTCATGTAAATCCACATTGAGGGTAGATGATACAGTTATACATAAAATTGAGCATCCTAGATGTTTCCCCTCTACAACACATGAAGTGCCAGTTTTCTGCCTTGTTTCACATTGTAAATGGATTGTACAAGATTAGGACTATCAATTGCATAAAATTATTTAAAGCATTGTACATCTGCACTCTTATTGAAAAATTGAGTGTCTTAGTAATGATGATTCTATCGAGTGATGAATACAAAGTTCCACACGATAACATGCATTTTTGTGTTTATTTTAATGTTTCAGGAATGGATTGTCACTGGATTCAAACAAGATATCCTTTGCAGAAATGATGAGTGACGATGTGCAAGTATCTAGAGAAGAGCGAGCTTTCCGCCTGTGGATCAATAGTCTTGGTGTTGACACATATTGCAATCGTGTTTTTGAGGATGTTCGAGATGGGTAAGTAGTAAGCTGGTCGACTATCATGGCTTTATTTTCAGTTCAAATTTCCCTTAATATTCTTTTATTCTATCCCTGCCAGTTTTATTTGTTTTGTTTCCTCATCATATATTGCTTTCCTCTTTGCATCAGATGGATCCTGCTTGAAGTACTTGACAAAGTGGTTCCTGGGATTGTAAACTGGAAACAATCAAATAAGCCTCCCATAAAGATGCCATTTAGGAAAGTTGAAAATTGCAACCAAGTAATCAGAATTGGAAAACAGCTGAAGTTTTCACTTGTTAATCTTGCTGGAAATGATTTTGTCCAAGGAAATAAAAAACTAATTCTTGGTAAGTATGCTGAGTTACGTGCAAGTAATTTCATGGTCGTTAATGTTCTTAATTGTTTTTGAGTTGAGGGTAATTTCTCTGCTGTTACATTTCAGCCTCATCGACCAAATTATTATAACCATGGTATGGTACTAAGCAAAAGAAATGTTTGAGATTTTAAGCAGGCTTTATTACTAGCAAGACCAGAACTCATTGGAAAACTATTATCAATTTGTAGATTGGCTGAGCACTTTTAACCTATGTTAAGACAGGGTCAACTTTGGAAATGATTCTGTTTGCAGAGTTTAGTGTTGACTAAAGATCTAAGTTACCAGGTCTGGGTTCATGTTCGAGTTTGACAAGGATAAAAATCGAAAAAAATCATCATTGAAAAAATTAGCTGTAAAATTTGTCATGATGTTCAGAAAAGAAAATAAATAGGTTCATTAATGTAAATATGTACAAAGAACTTCACATTTGTCACATTTTATACAAAAATGATATTGACTTGCAAATGATATTGAGTAGCATTAAAATCATTTTGCCCTATTGTTTAACATTTATTTTTTTTTAAATTGTTCTGTTTCAATCTTTACTTTTTAATATTTTATAGATGTAGAATGGAATCAAATAGATTTAGGACTCAAATTGGAAATGGGAAAAGTCTTAGGTGTTATACATATGAATTTTCATTGATTGTTGAATTGGTTTGCTAAAGCAGAAAATCGCCAGAATTCAGACATTTTTGATAAAATTTGCCAAATCTTGTGACAGAGCTAAAGATTTAATTGTCAATTTCTAATTTCTAAACAAATTTTGTGCCTATATATGTTCTTAAAAGCATGTCTGGTTGTGGAAGCCAAGTATTATAAAGTTGGAAAATATATTTTGTCGACTCAAGGTTAATTCTCTTAGAAACATTCAGAGTTTTATTCGGATTCTTTACTTTCCCTAGGGTCTTATTGTAGAATAGTGACTGTCAAAACGACATGCTGCTTGTCCTAGTTTGTAAAGTTACTATAGGATGAGTGTATGTGATAATGTGTAGGCTTCCTGACTCCAATTCAAAATTATATTTTACTATTTGTGGCAAAGATTCAATTTTCAGAAATGAAATTAGGAGTCCAAGCACAATTAAGAAAAGACATATAGATAACAAATTAGGCAAGCATTTTCAGCTTAAGTATATCAAAATTAGTGATTCAGGGTGTTATTTACCATGTCTCCGTCAATGAAAGAGACATGAAGCTAATTTTAAGATTTATTCCATACAGGATAGATTATCTTGATTTATATGCTTGTTTCCAATGTTTGCCTGTCACATTCTTATCTGAGCTCCATCTGATTCTTTTGAACAGTTAGTATATTTGCATATTTGTTTTTGGTTGCCTCTTATGATTACAGAAGTTATATCATAAATTTGGTGTAATGGTTATATAATACATTTTCTTTCTTTTCAGCATATTTGTGGCAATTGATGCGATACAACATGCTTCAGCTTCTCAAGAATCTTAAGCTGCAATCAAATGGGAAAGATATATCAGACCAAGATATTTTGAGTTGGGCAAATGCAAAAGTCAAAAGTACAGGCAGAACTTCTCAAATGGAGAGCTTCAAGGTATGACACAATCTTTTATTGTGCCTTTTCTGTTTTTGAGAATTTCTTTATGATGTAGCTGGTTTATTTCTGTTTACCTAAAATATTTCACTCATTTGGTATAATTGAAAATATTACATTTCAGGACAAATCTCTTGCCAATGGAATATTTTTCCTTGAACTTTTAAGTGCTGTTGAGCCTAGGGTGGTGAACTGGTACATTGTCACGAAAGGCGAGGATGGTGAGTATTGTCTATGATATACACACTTTTTGTCTGTCTTTTCTGTTGATTCAGATGTTCCATATTTGAAAGACCATGCCATTTATTAAATAATATTTCACAGGTGCAAAATAACAGAACTCTGCCCTTGCACATGAAGGTCTGGTTGTTGTAATTCTTTTGCTAAGTACTAATGCTATGCTATCTTTGCAGATGAGGAGAAGAGGCTAAATGCAACCTACATAATCAGTGTAGCAAGGAAGCTTGGGTGCTCAATTTTTCTTTTACCTGAAGATATTGTTGAGGTACTCTGTTGGAACTACTAATTTTTGTGAAATAGTAATATAATTTTGTATGAATGTAGACCTTACTTCAGGTGTCTTTCTTCTATCTCTTATTGCTTTGTTCTTTTTTCTTCCTTTATAAATATACAGGTCAATCCTAAAATGATACTTACACTTACTGCAAGCATTATGCTTTGGAGTCTTACAAAACAAAGCAGTGAAGATACCTCTACAGGGGTTTCAGACAGTGAAAATGGAAGCATCTCTGGCAGTATCTCCAATCTTGCCATTGATGATAGCGCTTCAGAGACTTCTTTACCTCCCGATAATGGCAGTGAATCGGCAAGTGAATAGAAGTGCCAACAGATAATTTCTCAATGTAGCTTCTCCAAAAGTATTTAGCATATTTTTTAACTTAAAATCATAATGCTTGGCCCTGATGCAGGGCCTTTCTTGAGAAAATTTACTACCAAGTTAGATTCTTTGTACCAATAGTTTTGGTCATGCGGATTTTGTTGTGACTATTTTGTAAGCTGGTCGTATTCAGTTCAAAAGATCATCCAAAAAGAAAAATTATAAGTCTATCAAAGGTTTGTAAATATTTCCGATTGGGAATTGTATTGGTAATCATGCTGTATTTCAAGCCAAAGCTAGATTCTGTTATTCTTGTGACAACTAGAAGTTTGCGGTTGACAAATGAGACCAATAGTGCATAGGGTGTTCCTAGTCACAATTTGGAGGAATCCAAAATACTTAATAGTTTTTCCAATGGAAATTAATATTTTCCTTGTATAATAGTACATTTCAAAGTCTTGTCTGGATTTAAAGAGCTTATGGTGACTACGGCTTTTCCTTGGGAACAATTCAATTCTGTTGGCAAAGTCACATTTTTATTTCCTTTCATATTAATTTAAGTAATTATATGCATTAAGCAACTTTGAAATACTAAATAGATTGATGATATGTATTTAGTGTGTTAATTTTAGTTTGTACGTGGGTTTCTGAAAGCTACTAAAGTCAAAGCTGAACGGTGTTAGGGAGAAATTCTTAATACATGACTGCACTGGTTACTGTTATAAAACAATTCATTGCAATTGTTATTACCTTGAAGCAATTGAGAACATAGCTCCTTGAAGTTTGAGATTTTTATGAGCATATTGGCCTGTTTATTCCTGTTCAACTCCTTGTGACAGATAAGATTGACCGATGAGTTTTAGCTATTAAACTAGAAGTTGAGTATTTTCGTTGTCTAGTAATTGAGAATTCACTTTTGCATTTGGAAGCATCATATGTAATATGGATAAGAACTTTGACTTTAATGTATTAAGTCTATCAATATTTGAAGAAAGTAGTCTCACAAAATGGACTTAATACATGATAGCACTGCTTACTACAATAAAAAAAGCATTACAATGGTTAATACCTTAAAGCAATTGAGGACATAATTCCTTGAAGTTGAGATATTTTATGAGCATGATGGCATGCTTATACCTGCTCAACTCCTTGTGGCAAGTAAAATTGGTTAGCACTAGGTCAATATTTTTGAGCTATTAAACTAGAAGTTGTCTTTTCTTTGACTGTTTATTAGGAATTCAGTTGTCATTTGGAAACCTCATGTATATATTAGGGATAAGAACATAAGTTCTCATTTAATAAGACTATCATTTGAGTGAAGATGTTTCACAAAATAAGCTTAATACATAATTGCACTGCATACTACTTTACAAGAAGTTATTACAATGGTTACTACCTTTGAAGAAATTGACGATGGTTTATTGATGTTGAATTATTGTATATTTGGCATGCTTGTTTACGTTAAACTCCCTATGACTGGTAAGATTAGGCCAATTTTTGTTTATCTACTAAACTAAAAAGTTTATTTATTTTTTAATAATTTATTTGTAATTCACGTCTGCCATTGGAAGCCTCGTTTGGTAATAACTTTATTTTTCATGTTTAAGGCTATCAATGTTCGAGGGAAAACTTTAGAGAAGAATACTCATCTAATTGAAAGGCATGCATCCAAGAGGATGGATGGAAATCTCCTTTCATATGTCACCTACCTGACAGACATGTAAAAAAAAATAATAATTCTTTTGAGTTTTAAGAATATGGTTTTAAAAAGTTAAGGGAATAGATAACAAATATGAAAGTAATATCCAGTATGGTTCAAATTTTCGTGATACATCAATGCAGTAAAAAGCTAAGATAGACCAGTAAGCTGAACATTGTTATACATCTAACAAATAGTAAAGCTTGGAACTTAGCTTGCAATATGGAAGTTAGAGACGAGCCTTGAAATTATCCGTATGCCTACATTTAGGGAATGTTTAATCAATGCAAGGAAATTTGGATGGGTGCAAGGCATGCAAAAACACAATAGAAGGCAGAACAAAATAAGTAACTGATTTTATGGGTACAAGGATATGGCCCAAGCCTAAGGTGAAAGCAATGATGTTGCAAAAACACAATAGAAGGCCGAACAAAATAAGTAAATGATTTTATGGGTACAAGGATATGGCCCAAGCCGAAGGTGAAAACAATGATGTTGAGGGTAAAGTTTGTGATATACATTTGAGTTGAAATAGAACATTTGAAAGGATTAGTATGTGATGTTAAATGCTTTTTGTCAATGAATACAAGTGTAGTGTTTTTTTTTTTTTTGGCCAAATTCCCCTATTTCAAAGATAGGCAAGGAAAAGAATAATAAGCATAAATTTGGGTTATATAAAGGAAATAATATACATAATATTTTAAAAGCCTAAAATCCATCTTATGATGCACAACATCTCCAATTTAATGACTGGTTTAATTGTAGATCAAGGTCTAATAAGTGAGATCTTTAGAAACTATAAAGTTGAGCATTTATGCACCCAACGCCTCCAAGATGGAGTGAAGCTTTTTATCATGCAAGGGATGGAGTGAAGCTTTTTATCTTGTAAGGGATGGAGTGGTGTGGACTCCATATTTTTTATTCAAGAGGATCTTTAAAGTGAACAAAAAAGAAGTGATTGTTTAGTTTTAATGGCCAAACACTAGGGCACAAAATTTTTGTAAATTTTAGAAACAATCAACAAAAGTTTTTATTTTTGTTTTTGTTTAGCAAATAGTTCGTAATCTACATGGGATTGAGAAACCCACATGCACATGGAGCTTAGCTTGCGGGGCTCGAACTGAATTCCTTATAACAATAAGCGCTCCATATTAGTCAGTCGGCCTAGGCACACCAACTCAATCAACATAAGTTAAAAATTTGTCATTATTATGTTGTAGAAATTTGCTTAAAATTTCTTACTTGGTGTGCATATGTGGGGATCTAAAAAAAAGTCTTAGTGTTTTTCTTCTTTTTCTTTTGGTTTTTTGGTTTTTTAAAGCAAATTGTCTATTATTTGAACAAGAAAGAGATTACACATAAGGGCATTCATGGCCTTGCATTTAATAAAATGGTGCACTATTCCATGGGAGAATCGAAAGAGATCTATCATAATTAGGTATGAATAAGGGTTTTGGAGTAACCCCTTGCAAAAAAGTCCATCTCTTTATTCTTCTAATGTTGTTGAGGTTGGGGTTTAGGTTGTGTACTTTTTATATAGAACAAATATTTAAATTCAGTAAAACTTATCATGATCATGTATTCATTTTCCTTATACCAAAGTGCAAAAAGATAATTCTCTCTTTATATATATAAACTTTTAAAATAATTTATTTGTGTTTTTTCTCTTAAAAAGTTCTTATAAAATACAGATAAACATAGATTTAAAGTAAAAATTATATATATATATATATATATATATATATATATATATATATATAATTTGAAATAATGTAAGATTTCTACTCTTTAAAAGTTCTACTTATAAATAGTTGTTTTAGAAAATGTGTAAGAATATACTTCATTGGGAATTCAAATTATAAATTGTGGCATGCAAATTTAAACTATATATCATAAATATATGTTTTAATTAAATGGATGTCATAGTGGGTCACACTTTCAAAAGAACGAGAATGAAATTCATATAAGAGATTTCCAAGGAATAAGATATTTAGAGGAAATATTTACAAGAGATTTCCAAGGAATAAGATATTTAGAGGAAATATTTACACATCTCAATACATTTCAAAGTGTATTATAAAATATTTTCCAAACATTGAAGGGTGCATTTGCACCGTAAATATCATATGGTTGTCTTTTGCAAGGCCATTATTTGGAACTAACTTGCAAAATACTCTTCTATAGGTTTATTATTTTATACGCCCATGCAATATTGTAGGACTTATGCAAGTCTTTAGTTATTACACAAGGAGAAATTTAAGAGGTTGTTTAGTTTATGTAGATACTATAATGTTTACAAAAGTCTATTGAAATGAGTAATTGTCTTGGGAGATGAAGGTAATACAAAATCAAATGTGAAATATTTGATTCCTTTCCTATCATAATTAGAAGTTTACAATTGCATTGTGGTTGTCAAACATTGTCCTTGAAAAAACTATTAGAGATGTTAAATACCTTCAAACATGAGGTGATTGTGAAAACTATGACTAGTGTTTATCTTTTAAGGTCCTTATAGACAGAATTGTCGAGATACGAATTGTTTTCATCATAAAAAATGGGCAACGTTCTTGTGCAGTAATTAATGATTTTATGTGCATATTAGAAGAGAGTGCATGGTGTTAGATTTGTAATGCTAAGGAGGAATAAGGTTGTATTGAATTTTTGTGAACATATTATTACGAAGCGTAAAGTTTCCTTGATTATAGGAATGAGAAGAACCTTGATTATCTTGGAAAATATCTTGGATAACTAGGAGTCATAACTTTAGACTTAAGAATTATTGATATCCATATCTTGTGTGTAAAATTAGATGTAAAGTCCCCATCCTTTATATTAGGAAGTGATATTTTCATAACTAATTTGACCTTCGATGTATTTGAAATTAACTTTTGCAACAAATTTTGACGTTTATAATATTCATAATGACATTTATATAATCATGTAAAAATTTTATAAGTCATACTATGCTCATTACTATATTTTTGCCTTATAGGGCCACAACTTGTATTGGTGTAGCACTATTAACCCAAATTTTGCTTCTTTTTTGTGTATGAAATTTAGTGTTATTGTAGAGCCATCACACCTTTAAATAAAAATTGTAAATGCTAGGCACTAAATTGACACTACACACTCTACTAGGGTAGCACCAATGTAATGTTAGCATGAAATTATTCTTGAACTTCAATGCAAGGAGGAAAACCAAAGAGATATATATTGTAATAAAGGAAAATTAGAGAGGAAGGAGGGCCTCCTAAAGTTTATACATATTTTCAAGTTAGTAGTAGAGGGTGCATAATTTATAAATCAGAAAGGAGAAGGGGTATCTTAGGCAAAACACCAAAGTTATTATAAGTTATTAACTACCTCTAGTCCCTTTGTGCTGATAAGTACCTTCGACCCTTTTGAACTAGCAAATATGTATACAAAGTATTTTTTAGCTAGCTAATGTTGTAAGATCATATCTAAGCTAAAATCTAGCTAATATTAAGATAAGTTAGAAATAAGGTAAAAATTCTCTATTATTCAATTGTGAATAAACTTGAAGGATTTTAGAATTGCAATTAAAGCTAAAATTAAGTTCGGTCTTTTGATGCCAAGTTGTGTTATAGCTAAGTATCTAACTTGAATATGCTACAACTTATA
The DNA here is from genome assembly GCA_028583015.1 of Wollemia nobilis. Taxonomy (NCBI): domain Eukaryota; kingdom Viridiplantae; phylum Streptophyta; class Pinopsida; order Araucariales; family Araucariaceae; genus Wollemia; species Wollemia nobilis. The sequence goes on from JAQPPZ010001195.1 coordinate 24,700,162, forward strand.
AAGTATGAAAGAGTTTTAAAATATTGGTTAGAAGCTTAAGTAATAGTTATTAGTGAAGATTAGATGTAAGCCTAAAAAAACTAAGTTTGAAAAATTTAACTATTATTCTTTAATAATTGGTTATATGGGATCGAAACAGGTCCCACATGTATTACATCGAATGTTTTTTTTTTTTTTAAATTGGTATACGAGATTGAAATGAGCCCCATATGTATTACATAATCACCACAGAGTGGCATTACAACAACTTGACAATTATGCATATATCACTTGGCAAGGTTTAAACCTGGTCTCCTTGAAATTCGAGGAATTTTGATATTCTCACAATGACACTGAGAGGGGGGGGGTGAATCAGTGTAACTACTTAAAAAATTAAATCTGCAACTTTTAAAACTAATGATGCAAGATTGAAACTAGATAATGCAAGTATCACACAAGAGCATCACACAACACAAAATTTTACGAGGTTCACCGATGTGGCTACTCCTCAAAGAATGACTGTTTGGACTTCAATCCAAATCCAGTATTTGCAAGGATTCAATATTTACAATTGTTTACCAAAGACCCACTGGAAGGAGCACCAACCCCCGATTTATCCGTCGCAATGAGATAGGAGCACCAACCCCTTTATCCAAGCACCAACTTGGATTTCTATTTTGCAAGATAAATGGACATAAAAATGCCTTCTCTATAGCACATACAAAAATCTCACAGAAGCATAGAGAGAATTGTTAGAGACTCAAAATCTTCTGATCTAATCTAAAACCTTTCTCTTGAATATTCAATGGAATTGCAGGTTTTTATCCAAGGTTGTTTTCTTACAACACCCTTACTTACTGAGACCTTTTAAATGCACAATAAAAACACAGTCGCAGTAACCTTCTCACTATGCCAATTCGATCCTTTTATTCTTGATTTCTTCGAACGGCTCGATTTCAAACGGTTCAACTTTCCCTCCAACTTTTCATGCATTCTCGTCTGTAATTGACGTGTCAAATCTTTCTCTGACTCCGATCCGCATTTTAGCCGCTTTCTTTTTGACATTCAGACGTTTTGATAGCCTTTTCTCTCGCATAGTCCGCATATTCGACAGATCCTTCTCGCATATACTGACAACCCTTCTGCGCGTTTCGATGCTCTGTTATCTCTACGTATTGCTCTTTCAAATTCTTTGTTACTGCTCTTTACGCCAGCTTGCAGCATCACGGCCCTGCAACAACCGTTCTACAATCAATGCTGAGTTTCGTGGCTACTCTTTGTAACTGCCACCTTTGCCAACCATGCTTGCAACACGGCCCTGCAACAGTCGTTCGCGTCTTGAATGCACTGTCTCGTAACTTACTTTTTAACTTCGCTAATCGCAAAGATGAATTTCTCCTCTGCAATCTCACCATCTGTCACTTGGAACTGCAGATCTGACTCTGGTTAACTTTTCGTAACTGGCGCCTTTTGACACCTGTCACAATGCATGTATCTTTGACTTTTTCCCGCCAAAACATTACCTGTCGCGATATCGCGACGTTTTCCGCTTTGCTGACGTCATCCTCAACTTTGTCGCGATATCGCGACACTGTCGGCTTCCTGAGGCTTCTCTGGAAACTTGTCGCGATATCATGACATTTTTGGTATTGTTGACGTCATCCTCTAAGATGTCGCAAAATCGCGACGTTTCTGGCTTCATGAGGCTTCTCTGGAAACATGTCACGAAATCGCGACATTTTCTGTCTTGCTGACGTCATCCGCTAAGGTGTCGCGAAATCGCGACGCTTCCGGCTTGCAACGGCTTTTCCAGCAACTTGTCGCGATATCGCGACATTTTTAGACTTGCTGACGTCATCTTCAAAGATGTCGCGAAATCGCGACGTTTTCGGCTTGCAATGGCTCTTCGTTCACCCTGTCGCGAAATCGCGACACATTTTGGTTTTGCTGACGTCATCTTCATAGATGTCGCGAAATCGCGACGCTTCTGGCCTCCGTACAATTTTTACTCCATGCAACCGCGAAAAACCTTACATGTAGCGAAATCGCTACACCATTGTTGCCTTAGCATTTTTCTTTGCTGCTTGCTAGCGAAACTTTGACGTGTAGCGATATCGCTACACCTTTCCAACATGTGTTTCTAACCTGTAGCGAAATCGCTACACCTTCGCATTATGCACTTTCAACCTGTAGCGAAATCGCTACACCTCTGCACTATGCATTTTCACCCTGTAGCTAAATCGCTACACCTTTTTACCTTGCACTTTCAACTTGTAGCGAAATCGCTACATCTTTCTGCCTTGCACTTTGACCATGTAGCGAAATCGCTACTACTTTTCTTACTTGGTGCTTTTTCTTTGCTTATGCTGGCGAAACTCAGACATGTAGCGAAATCGCTACAACTTCTTCATCAACTTTCTCTCTCCTCCGATGTGTCGCGAAATCGCGACATTTTTCATCCTTGGTGCCTTTGCTTCAAGCTTGTCGCGAAATCGCGACAGTTTCTCAATTTGGTTTCTTTCCTTCCAGCATGTCGCGAAATCGCGACATTTTTCCTTGCACATTCTCTCTCCTCCGATATGTCGCGAAATCGTGACATTTTTCAATGCACTTTCTCTCTCCTCCGATATGTCGCGAAATCGCGACATTTTTCAATGCACTTTCTCTCTCCTCCGATATGTCGCGAAATCGCGACATTTTTCAATGCATTTTCTCTCTCCTCCGATATGTCGCGAAATCGCAACAGGAAACATGTCGCGATATCGCGACAGTTTTCTTCCTTGTCTTTTTCTGCAAATTTCTGGATCCGGGTCCCCTCTCGTTTTTCTTGAGATTTTTTGCACTTGATCTGACTGACCTCTGAACTGCTTCAACTGCATCACTCTGTCTGTGTTGACAACAATTACAATCCTTTTGCACTGCTTTTGCTGCACCTTGCTCAACAAATTTAACTAGTTGAACTATTACCATTTGATAACAATTTGACCATTAGTTAGAACTCATTAAATATGATATTATTCTAAAGCTTAGAATTATCTAGAACATGACCATCACGCTAGATTGAGTGCTAAATAACACATGCAAAAAGTACAAGTGAATGTGATTATTTATTTCATTTATCCACAAGCTCAAATTTAATGACTAGAGTTGGAGATGATTTATGCAATAAAACTAGAGGAGGCTACTTAGGCTTGATACAATAATTACATCTAAGCTTCTCAATATCAAGCTATTTTACAAATAACCATGTGAAATTGGATCTATGTCACAAAATCTACTTCACTAGCTAAAGAGTGTAACAAGCTAGTAAGGATTAGACTTAGCCTGGCTCAAAGATTTTTTTAGCTTGAATATAATAGAAATTACTTCTATAGCTCTAAGATGCTTGGATGGAAAAACTAAGATTGCTCAATATAGCTAGAATAGAAATTTATGTAATAAGACCGATTTACAATCAATGAAGCTTGGGAAAAGCATGGATGTTAGTTCGATGATGAGAGATTGAGTCTAAGACCCAGCTTGGAATGTAAGCTAAATAAAAATTTAATGATAAATTTCTTTTAGAAATAAATCTCAATTGAAATAAACCTAAGTTAAAAATCTTATAAAGTGAAAACTACTTAGTTAGATATCAAGTAATATATCAATATAGTTGCAAGCAAACCTTATCTCTAACTTGGAAATATTTAATAAAAATAGATTAATATGAAGAGAAAATAAAAATCTTAATAGAAGTGGTAATATATCCCTAGTTTTCATATGAATGAGCCCCTTACATGACATAATATAATAAACAACCACCTAACCAAACAATCAATCAATTATGATTATGAAGATGTTTCCTATTCTTATATTAGATAATAAAGCTATCATGGTGACCTTTAAGTCCAACCTTCATTCAATGAATATTCATAGCTTCATTCTTGAGATTTAACTAATCAAATACCCTGTTGGAGTCATGATGTTGAATAAATTTCATTTATAAGACATGTAGATGGATGAGAACCAAATTAAATAATTATTCCTTTAAATAGATAGGGATGCCATAGTTTCATAACATGCAATCACTACTTTAATCATGACATTACATGAAACTAATACTAAGGGTACACAAAATAACAAATTATCTACATTAATATTACCTCTAAAACCCTATATTTGTTAAAAGATATACATGATCGAAAAAAGAAGGTTATTTCATTAGATTTAAGTCTTTTTTTTCAATTGGTTATATGGGATTGAAATGGGCTCCACCCATATTACATCATCACCACATAGTGGTATTACAACAACTTCGATATTATCCATGTATCACTTGGCAAGATTTGAACCTAGCTCTTGTACTTGAATATTAAGGAATCTAACTAGTTGAACTATCGCCATTTGATAAAATTTTAGGGTAAAGCACATGCTTTTGAAAGGGGTCCTAGTCCCCTTGTACCGATGTTTGAACTTGGGTCTTGTGGATGAAAATCCAAAGACATACAACTATGATATCCCTCATGGGACTAAAAATTTTAGGGTAAAACACAAGTTTTTGAATGTGGCCCTAGTCCCCTTATATCGGGGTTTGAAATTGGATCTCTTGGATGAAAACCCAAAGACATACCACTTCAATATCCCTCACAAGACATTAGATTTAAGTCTTTACATTCACTAAAAATGGCATTATCCATATTAGCAATAAACATATGTGACACTTGCTATATTTAGGATGCTCAACATTTTTAAAGAGGAAACCTCACACAATTATATAATTATAATTATTTTTTAGTTAAAAAAACCTCTTATTGATAAAAAGTGAGCAAGAAGGTTACATTGCCACTCCTTTCAAGCAAATAGGGCTTTCATCTAGAGTTTTACAAAGGACTGACTACAAAGCTTTAAATTGCAATAAGCTATTGCAGATAAAAAAGAATCTAATAATTTATTTTAAGTCAAGAGACACATAAATCAATGTTAGTTGTATCAAGACGTAAGATATGGTAGAGATTTTCCTTGATTTGTCGTGCCCACCATCTAGGGGGGTCTCCATAACAAATTATATTTCCTCTATCTAGGGCCTAGTTTGCCATAGAATTTGCTACCTTGTTTTGCTCGCAAGGGACATGGAAAAATTTATTTATCCTCAATCTAGTTTGAAGGCTACGAATATTTTTCAACACTCTCTATAAATGATAGCCCTAAGTAGGGGCCTTAGTGGGATATTTCATCTGATTAATGAGCATTTTAAAATTTGACTCTACTTGTATCAAACTCCAACCAACATTAGTAGCCTCTTGAAGACCCTAAAGGATAGCATAAGATTCTATTATATTATTAGAGAAAACACCCAAATTCTCTATAAAGATAAAGACAATATTGTTGTTTGAAAGCCTTCCTATAAATCCCATAGTTGCTCTTCCTAAATTACTTCTTGAAGCTCCATCTGTATTAATCTTCCTAACACCATTATGAGGGGCTTGCTAATGACCATCCCAAAAAATAAGAAACCTATGTTTTTGAGTATTTCTTTGCCTCTATTCATCCAATGAAGGCTTCATATTATCAAGAATACTATTCCACTAATGGGATGGGGAGTAGGGGTTCTACATTACATACTGGATTGTTTCCATATTAGCTAAGGTCCTTTGCCTTATATAACAAATATCATATTGAATGTCTTTGAAGATCCTATTGTTTCTTGCTTTCCAAATATTTGAGAGTAGTAAACACATGTTGATCCATACCATTTCTTTTATAGAACTATCCATGTCATACATCCTCGACCAAATTTGCAAAGCTTTTTCAAAGGATGTGAACATGTGAGGTTTAAAATACAAGAAGGAGGCCAAGGTTTTCCATAATTGGGTAACCAAGGGACAAAAAAGAAAAAAGGTGATCCAAAATCTCTTCATCTTTGCAACACATCACACATTTATAGGGGCAAAAAAAACTTGTTTTATCAATTGATCTCCTATAATAACCCACTTATAGAAAAGAAGCTAGATAAACAACTTCACTTTGGACCATAATGCTAGCTGTCAAAGCTGGTTAAAGACATCACTAAGGGGGTTGGCAACATATTGACATGATGAGGAATATTCTAAGGTGACTATATATTAGCAAAATAATGTTATTCTCATCGGTTAAATAATTCTAAGATCATCAATAATCAAGCATATTCAAATGAACAATAATCTCACATAAAACACATTGAAATATTTATTGAAAAAACTCAAGTAATGCATAAAGCAAAGCTTCTTTATGAGACTCTTCACATTACATGGCTCTTGACCTTTTCTCTCCTCAAACTCATGAGAGAACTTAACCTTTTATATTTATCTCTTACATGATAAATCTCACATATTACATAAAGACAAAGTCTCTCATGATTGCACATAACTCCCTACTTCTAAACTTGACACATCACACTCATAACTCTCACTTTATAACTAGACATCTCACACACTTAATTACATGACACATGCTCACACCTACTAACTTGACACATACTATATACATAAATAATAAACACACCCTAATCTAAATATTTACAATGGGACCAAATAATGTAATACCTTCAACTATATTATGTGGTATGAAGACCTTTAGTCTTGCACTTCTTTTATTTGGTCTTGCTCTTTTTATTCTAACTTGAGTTCTTCTGATTCTAAATCAAGTCCTTTGCATTATTACCTATTCCTATCACATTTTTTAGCAAGTCATCACAATAATATAGTTCATGACTCCTATTATTATCTCAGCTATTGTCAAACTTGTTATTGGATTTAGAATGTACCAATTCATTATTCCTGCTATCATATTCATGTTTAGTTCCAACTAATTATGTGCACTTTTCTAGTCTATCATCATCCTTATTGCTATTTGAAGACCTACAAATTTTTCTGGTATGCTCTATATTTTTTGTATATTTTTGTTCAATGTTCAAGTCCTTTTTGTCTTCAATTCCATGGTCATAACATTTGATATTCAACGATCATTTCTTCCTTTTATGAACTTCGAGAGAGAGTAATGCCATATATGTTATTTTTCCTATATCAATAGGTATTATAATAGTAATTTTGAAGTCTTCACTTGCTTCAGTTGGTTTTGTGCTTAGATAATATTCAAATGTTACAAAATGTTCATCTTTGGCTTCTTTGAAATTGTTTGTAAGACTCTCTTTAACTTCACTGATATATTTTTTTGTTCTTCGACATTCTCTATCATGTGTTGTGTGTAATATTTTCAAATTTTTAACATATTCTCACTATCTTCTAGTTATGTTTTCTAAATATTTGTTTTTCCTTTTATTTGCTTTCTTTCCATAGTAATTTATTCCTTTGATGTGGAATTCCTTCTAACTTCAAATTCAATTTTCTTTACTTTAATTTTCTCCCTTCAATTTAATCAATATTTCAATTTTCAATCAATGTTCTTTAAGTTTCAAAATTTTCATAATCTTCTTCTTCTTTAATTATGTAAAAATCCTTGTATATCCAAAATCTTAATTCAATTAATTCAATCTTCAATTCTTTAATTTCATTTTTCCTTCAAATTTCTCTCATAATTTCAATATTTCATTTTTTCTTCTTTCAATTTCCTTCTTTCATCAATCTTTCCTTAATTCAATCAATCTCTAATTTTAATAAATTTCTTATATCTCCCTTTTAATTCAATCAATCATTTTCTTCAATTCTTTAATTCATTTCCTTCATCACTTCAATCTCAAATATCAAAATTTTAAAATTTTAAAATTCTTTCTTCTTATACCTCCATTTAATTCAATCGATCAATAATTCAATTCTTCAAATAAATTCATCAATTTATTCTTAATTCATCATTCATCAAATTACTTTCTTCAATCATTAATTTAATTCTATAAATCAATTAATTTCTTCCTTGTTTTAACAATCAATTCCTTCTACTTATAACTCCCAATCATTCATTTCAAAATTTAATTTATGCTTTATCTTCTTATCACTCCACTTCAAATCAAATCAAATTAAAATGAATCTTGTCAAATGTGTACTAGAATATTAAATAATCAAAGCTTATAATTTACCTTAATAAGGTATTATTTTTTGTAGTGTTTTCTACACTCATTGTTTACCTTAATGGTGTTTCCAATAATATCTCTTGCAAGGGTGTTACTGAGACTGTGACACCCAGTCACCTTTCACTTCTTTGTACTTAGGCGTTAACATTTTTGTGTTGTGTTCTCTAGCAATCCTTGATGCAATAGAATATGGTACAAATATCTCTTTCTTCTCAACTTCAACATTTGTAGATCAAGTTTCAACTTTCCTCTCCATTCTTAGGTTTCAACACTTCCTTTAATGTCTTAAATATTTGCACTTACCTCTGGTGCAACTTTCACAACTTCAAATGCTCAATACTCCTCTACATTTGTGCTTATCTCTAGTTCCAATGTCTCCTTTATATCCATAGTATTCACAACTTTCAAGCGCTTAACGCTTCTCATAGTGTTTGTAGATTTAAAAATCTACTCTATTCTTAAATCATCTCCTCTCACACGTATCAATTGGATGGCTTCCAACCTTGATGCCAACCTTCGTATTCTTCCTGATTCTATATCCTTCAATTTTCCTTCCTCCAAAAAACAACAATCTATCTCATGTTCCTTCTCCAATCTCTGCAATTGCCTCTTCTTGTAGCTACTTCACTCAACATGGCTTAATCCATGATCACTCACAGTGGATCTAATACCACTATTAGGAAAATAAAGCTATTATCATATGTTAAATATTTTTAGATCATCAATAAGCAAGCATATATTAAATGAACAATAATCTCACATAAAACACACTAAAATATTTATTGAAAAACTCAAGCAATGCATAAATCAAAGCTTCTTCGAGTTACATTTTATATGACTTTGTCTTCAATATAAAGATACATGAGACTCTTCACATTATATGACTCTTGAATTTTACTCTCCTCAAACTCATGAGAGAACTTAACTCTTCATATTAATCTCTTACATAATAAATCTCACATATTACATGAAGATAAAGATTCTCATGATTGCACATAGCTCCCTACTTCTAAACTTGACACATCACACTCATAACTCTCACTTGCTAACTAGACACCTCACACACTTAATTACACAACACATGCTCACACCTACTAAATTGACACATACTATATACATAAATAATAAACACACCCTAATCTAAATATTTACAATGGGACTAAATAATGTGATACCTCCAACAATATACACCCTTCGAGTGAGGTCCCCAGCCAAAATATTCATCTTCTTAAGACCAAGAAAGATATCAAGCTCTAATAACCATATGAATAGCTTCCTTCTAAGCCTCCAATACTGTCATAGGCCACTGCACAATTAGGATCCACACTCTTTCATGCCAAGAACCATCCACAATATTCCTATAATAGTGGGAAACTTTAACATACTCCTTCCCTATGAATTTGTTCCATGAGAGGTTTTCATGCAAGAAATTATTGAATCAATGAGGGATACCCATCCTAGGCCTTACTATAAATTTTTTCTTAGTGGTCATTGTTGATAATAAAGAATAACTACATCTTGATCAACATTTCCCCCATCCTAAACATCACTAGGATTGAATATCCTCTATTGGGTAGCTTATATTTAGTAAACTCTTCTAGTAATCTATTTTCTACATATTTAGCTCTCAAATTCTAAGCCTAAAGCATAAGAGGGTGTTGATTAACTGCCAATATAGTTTAGCTACCAATGCCTTATTATTAACTGGTGATTTAAGATCCATTCCACCTTCTTTTTTGAAAGGCATAACATCTTCCACTTTACAAGGGTCTATTTACGTTCTGCTTTTACTTCACCCTATAAGAATATTATATTGATTTTATCTAACTCTCTTAGGATAGCTTTAGGGATATCCAAGACATAAGATACATAGAGAAGAATAGGCTAAAGAACCAATTCTACCAAAGTGAGTCTACCTCTAAAAGAGATCCATTGATTGGTCCAATTATCCACTCAACTTTTTATCCTCTCTATCTACTATATCCATTCTTTATTTATTTGCCTAGCATTTTTAGCAGGACTCCTAGATAGAAAATTATAAGTGAAGATCATTTGAATTGCAAGATGTTTAGAATCATATTGTCCACTCAGGCAGAGTAATGACAGAAAAAGATCTTTGATTTTTCCTCATATCAAAAAGAGATTAAAAATCCTCTTGAACTTGGATGCTTCTACCAAATATGTACAACCCAATAAGGTTGAATCATCCATAAACTATAAGTGGGATAGTGGAGGAGCTTCAAATGCCATTGTGATTCCCTAAAGAGATTTGTTGGTTCTATATTTAGAGATAATATGACCTAAATATTTTGCTAGTATTATGAATATGTAAGGAGAAAGAGGATTCCCATGATGAAAACCCCTAGAATCCATAAAAAAGGAGATGGACAATCATTAATAAGCACTGCATAGGAGACAAAGAAAAACCAAACTAGTCCATCCAAACTAGTCCATCCAATCCAGTCCATCCAAACTTGAGAAAAACCAAACAACCTTAGAACCTAAAAAAGAAAGCACTAGTCTATAACCTTGAAAAGATACAAAAGAATAAACATGAAAGGGGATCATTGGGTCTACATAGAATGTAAGGCTTCATGGGCCAACACTATCTCATCTACAATTTGTCTCCCTGCCCCAAAACCTCCTTTCTTTGGAGAAATTATTTTGGGGAGAAAAGGTTATAGTCTATCATTCATCACCTTTGTAATGATTTTGAGGAGGACATTACATAATTATATTGACCTAAAACCAAAAATGTGTTCAACCTCTTGAGATTTAGGAATGAGAGCAATATAAGTTTTGTTGATTTCTTTAAGTACTAACTTAGCCCTCATTTCCTCTACCACATCAAAAATATCATCCTTAAGCAAATCCTAAAATTCTTGAAAGAATTCAATGGGAAAGCCTTCTAAGCCTAGAATTTTATCCATTTTTATCTTAAACACAACGACATGTAATTCCTTCATAAATTTGCAGTTTTGGGTTAATGTATAGTCGGTCCATGGATTTGCACCCATGGTATTGTAATTCCCCTTCTTGTGTTGTTGGTATATAAAATAGCACTTGAATGAGGTAGTGTGTAGAAACATGCAAGCAATGTAATCACAATCAAAATAAAGTGAAACATGGATAAGGATATTATTGTATTAGAGATGGTCAAGTTTATACAATAAGAAAATATTCTTGCTAGGTTTTTTCCTAAAAGGGTTTCCTAGGATAAATTCTTGTGTATTGTGTTTCTTATTCTCTATTTTTCATTTGATTATGCACTTACTGCTTTTCTAGATTTTGTTTATCAGGGTATTATTTCTCTTCATTCTCTTTCATATGCTCAATATCATGATGGTTTTCCACATAGGTACCACATGGTCTCCCCACTAATTATTTAATAGACACAATTGATAAGAGATCAAGACAAGAACGATATAATAACCTACTAGGGGTACAAAGGGATGTTTAAACACCCCATTTGCAAAATCATGTAGATCGTACGATCCCAATATTTGATGGCCCACACTATCTCAAAAAGCTCTTAAACATTTAGTTAAAGTATAGCAATGTCAACATCCATAGGCTAGTCCTTCCACATCTAACTAAACCTATAGTGGCCATACATATGGTAACCATGTAGTCTCTCCACTTTATACTCAAGACTAATTTAACAACTCACATGAATTAAGAAGAGACAAGGATGATATAACATCAAAGGGTAGTGAAAATCATCCAATTTTAGCAATCAATGAGCTAGAAGGGAACATACAAATAGGAAAAAGTGTAGGAGGGGCTTCATCGCCTGTCCAATTGGAGGAGAAACATTTTAGGCCAAAAGGTTTCAATTGAAAAGGTGGCAACATATTTTTGAAGATAACATCGACATACAATCTCAAAAAACAAGGCAGTTGAGCTCATAAATATATCAATCATAGAAAAGCCTCAAAGTCCACCTACCTACACCCCTTTGTATGCAGCATCCCAAGGAAAGTGTTTAGCATCTTAAAGATGATAGTAGTGGATGTTGGAATATATTACATTATTTGGTTCCTTACTAATGTACCTTCATGAGTACATATTTATATTAGAAGTGTATTAGGAGTTAAGTACTTTATTAAAGTAATGTAATAAATGCACAAGTGTTAGAATGTGCAATGATGGAAATGTTCATGTAGTCCACATATACATAAGTCCTTGGATTAGAATAGTGAGGTGTCATAGGAATATTGAAGGCAAAGAGTTGCATCTCATTATAAATAGGCCTTCATAGAGTAGAAGTGGGAGAGGATTTTGGAGTGCATAGGTAGAATAGTAGTAGACACAATGTAGAGCATTTTTGCAAATATGGAGAGGTAGTTACCTCCATTGAATAACATTGTATATTTTCATGAGATTTCATATATGAGCATTTATTGAGCATTGTATCAAGTTTTCCATCTGAAAGCACGAGATTCCGGAAACAAAAAGGAAAAACTAAACAAAATTGCATTAAAAGGAAAGAACACAAATGAATGAACACAAGATATAAAAGCAATATAAACTATAGCCCTTTTTATTGATATTCTTTTCAATTCGTGTTACAATACGTCTCCTTCCTTTTTAGGGGATAGGAGCGTTAGATATTGATCTCTACAATTTGCTTCAGAATTCCTCTTCCGCATGCCCACGTTTGGAATGGGCGGGCCAAATGTTGCCGCCGCTTGCGTTGGTAAGGTAGACTCCTCGCCGCTCCTCTAATGCTGCAACTCGGCACTCAAAGAAACAAACAAGAAAGTCAGTAGCACCTGTGTATGAAAAATAAAAGATGAATCTAACGATGGTTGAAATGAATCTAAATGAAATGAAAGACTTGACAAAAGCATAAACATGAAACTAAAAGAAATACCACGATTATGAAAGCACAAATCGCCAGTGAGTGAACTAGCAGCACTTCGTCGCTCAAAATGCTCCTTCTCTGTATATATTTTTTGGGTGAGAAAACTCACCGTTTTTATAGACCCAAGGGGTCTTTTTGAATTAACATGCAAAAGTGTTTCTTTGCATGAATGCTTTTGTTTGTGAAGAGAAGACTTCTTCTTGATCAAGGGCTTCTTAACTGCCTCTGGTGCATGTCTTTGCATGTTTTAGCAAGCTCCTTGCCTCCCGGAAGGGTCAGGGGCCCGGGGTTTTTACCCCCCCCCCCCCCGGGGGGAGGGGCGGGGGGGGGGGGGAAGAACTCACTCGCACTCCTATGTCATGCATGAAAAGCTGAGTGGTAGTTCTGAGTTGTCATGCGCTGAGGTCTGACTTTTTGCTGGTCAAACCTGGCGTTCGTCCCACCCCAGAGCGAGCGCTAATAATCGTCCCTAGGTGAAACGAGTACAAATCCATACTCGTCCTTGGGTAGGACGAGTACAAATTCGCACTCGTCCCTGGGTGGGACGAATAAGAAATAAAGTGTCTAAAAGGTGCCAAACTGATTTTTGACTTGCAAAACTGCTGTGTAAGTGGTTAGAACCACTGTTTAACCTCTGGGGGCTACCCTGGGGGCTGTGTGTGTTAATGTGATCAGTGTTTGTAGTCACATAATCGGATTGGTGCTGTTTTGGTGTCTACAGATGCCCCTTTTTGGGAAGCGTTGTGCAAGGCACAGTGCCGAGCAAAAATAGATAACCAAAGCACTAATGATTAGGGTTTCTCAATAACCTAACCAACTCTTGATGCCCCAAGTATGGAAAGGGCATGCATTCTTGAATCCTTGCTTCTGACGAGCTAAGGAATTTGATTTCAAGTATTAACCTATTTTGGTGAGGTGTGACTTGAGCTTGGACATTGATCAGTCATGAATAGGCAAAGGGCGCAACCTTTTATCCACGGGGGAACCTTGTGTTCATGCTTCGGGAATGCCAAGTGTTTGATCAATTTTGTGATTATTGCTTGTTTGCTGCCCCAAGCAGGAGCGTGATTGTCTTTGTCAATGATTCTTTGAATGCATGCCATTGCCTTGATTGGGTGTGTTGTTGTTGATTGGTGACTTAAGTGTGACTACCCCCTCAAGCGACGAATCGATGAAGGAATGACTGACATGAGAAAAGCGACGAGTCGCTTGACCCAAGATGACTTAAGTGAGGGTGCCTTCAGATGTTGTCCGTTGAATGCGCGAGCAATTTCTCGATTTTTTTGGACCTATTTTTGGTGGGTGTGAACCCATTTTGGGATGCCATTTGGGGTTAACATTGGCGAAAATCCGTCTTCCCGTGGAGCGGTCCGGCTATGGTAGCCTTCTTGGGGAGTAGGATAACGACAAGGTAGACCCCGACATCAGTTTTCTTATGCCAAGAGGTTAAGTGCAAGAGCACTTTTGTCCGGCAATTTTTAGTGGTTTTGTTGGCATTTGTCATTTTTATATTTTGGTTGTTTTGTTGTGTTTGTTTGTTTTTTTTTTTTTTTGTTGGCGTGTTTTGTATGTATGTGTTTGATGTATGCAGAGGTGATTATGAATGTGATGTTTTTAATTTGTATGATGTATGGATAGGGAATGAATGAAATGAGTTGTTGATGATTTGTCGATGTTCCATAGACCGTACAAGATTTGACTGACTTGCTATACTAATGGGATGACTTTGTGGAATGACTTGGCATGTGATAACTATGTGTTTTTGTATTTTTCATATATTTTGATGGTGATGTACGAAATAAAATGTGACAGTTGTTTTTTTTTTTTTTTAAATGTAGTTAAGCTTTTCTGAGATTCAGATATTTTAACTAACTAGCCAAGACTGTACATTTATCTCGCAAGACTTTTGAACAAGGTATAAATCCGACTTGAATTTAACCAAGTTATTTCACATCCCTGTGTGTGCAATTGAGTTCATTTATGTGGTATTCATCAGGATACCGCCAGTGCCAGATGGGCTTTCAACCGAACCTGTACTGAGGATCACCTAATTAGCTCCACTAACTCCTTGATTGTGTTTGGTTAGATTAATCTGCGATGCTATCTAGGATACCATAAGCTAGCTCATCCACATGCAAACATTGATCTATACACAAGTTAATGTGACAGATATATCGTCATGCGGGAGGTTTACTGCCAGTGATCGATAGGCTATCAACCAAACCGGTATCGAAGCTTGCCTCATGACCTGTCGAAATGCTGAGAGTTCCAGGGATTCAAGTTCGACTCCCTTCTTTTCTTCAATTGTATTGGGATACTTGCTCCTTTATAGTGATAAAATCACTGTTTATTTTTGTTTTATTGATGTTTTTTTTTTTTTTTTGAGCAAGGGATAGGGAGTGACGAGAATCACTATTGTACGTGCCTTTTGATGTGTGCACTGTAGGATGTCAATTTTGAATGTTTTGACGTTTTGCAAATTTTTGATGTTTTTGCAACTTTTGAGAACTTGGGATTCATGGGGAATTGGGAAGCAAGATAACCGGGATAAGCAAGATAGCCGTTTCGCTTATGGTGACCGGGATTACGGTGCAGGTTTCATCTTTCGTTCACACAACTTAGGAATTTTTATGTGTGTTAATTTGTGTTGGGATGTTACGTAACAAGGTGTGATCCAAGTAAAACTTTCCCGTGTAAAATCTGTTTAACTGTGTACAGTTTTTGGCTAGAAATTTAAAGACATCTGAATGACGAAAACCCTATATACATTAGGAAACAACTGACTATGCTAAAATAAAAAGGTGATATGCTGGATGTATGCATTTATGGAAATGGATTTGAGGTGGAAATGATGGAATTGCCAAGTAATGACAGCCTATGGTGCTTTTGACTTGTATGACCTATCGAAGTATGCAAGGGATGGATGCAATGTTTAATGCAACCTATATTTTTGTATTTTGATTTGTATGAGAATGCATGGAATTGGAATGCAATTGTTTTTGTAATTTTTTTTTTTTATGAGTATGCATGGAATTGAAATGCAATTGGTTTTGTGATTGTTTTGATGATTTTATGGTTATGCATGGAATTGAAATGCAATTGTTTTTGTGATTTTTGATGATTTTATTGTTATGCATGAAATTGAAATGCAATTGTGTTTGTAATTTTTGATGATGTTATGTGTATGCATGGAATTGAAATGCAAATGTTTTTGTGATTTTGATGTTTTGGGATGGAATTGAAATGCAAATGTTTTTGTGATTTTGATTTTTGTGTTGTTTTTGTTGATTTTTGAATACTTATGTTGACCAAGCGATTATGGTAACTCTTGGAGCTTTTGGGTTGACCAAGCGATTGTGGTAATCCTTGGAGCTTTTTGGGATGACCAAGCGATTGCGATAATCCTTGGAGCTTTTTGGGATGACCAAGCGATTGCGATAATCCTTGGAGCTTTTTGGGATGACCAAGCGATTACGATAATCCTTGGAGCTTTTTGGGATGACCAAGAGATTGCGATAATCCTTGGAGCTTTTTGGTATGACCAAGAGATTGCGATAATCCTTGGAGCTTTTTGGGATGACCAAGAGATTGCGATAATCCTTGGAGCTTTTTGGGATGACCAAGAGATTGCGATAATCCTTGGAGCTTTTGGGATGACCAAGAGATTGCGATAATCCTTGGAGCTTTTGGGATGACCAAGAGATTGCGATAATCCTTGGAGCTTTTGGTTTGACCAAAGGGTTTATGGAAACCTTTGGAGCATTTGGTTTGACCAAAGGGTTTATGGACACCTTTGGAGCGTTTGGTGTAACCCACTGGCTCTTCAGGGAATAGAGGTACCCCCAGCGTGATGATATTTGTGCACCGGATCTGGCTCTGTAGGAATTGGCACGAATGGATCGGCCCTATGCACGGAGATGAGGACAGGGTCCGCCCGCGGTACTGATGTTGTTATGGGATCTCTGGGCGGAAGTTGATCTTTATGTACCCAAAGTTGTGGATGTAACGCTTGGTCCCACTGCGGTGGGTTAACACGCCACTCATGCCCTAGTATTATGTTTATTTGTTGACATGCTTCATCGATGTTTATGGGATGTCGATGCTGTCGCATGTGATTGCTATGGGCTATGTCTGTTTCATCCTCACCTTCGGACAATGTGTATAGCTCATCAGAATCTGGAGATTCTGAGACATGGAGGACTGCATCATCAGGTAGCCCTATGGTTAAAGGTTGATCCTCTTCGAAAGGAGCCTTATGTAAGTTGGGCCTTGGGAGCTCCAAAATCTTGGCCTCTACCAACTCTAAGTGCTCTAGTGCTTTGCATGTATTGGGAGATTTGAACTCCTCCTCTTTGGTTGGTTCTTGTTGAGGAACTTGGGGCTTATGGAGGGGTGGCCTGATGGCACCCCCCATGCCTTGGTAGGGCGGTTCATCCCGCTCTTCTTCGCGCTCTGATTCCTTAGAGGCTTCTTGATGAATTTCTAAGGGTGGCTCATAAGCCTGGGTGGATGTCTGAGGAAGGCACCCATCATTGGTTATAGGAGCGGCCTCCCATTCATGTCTAGGAGGCGTCGGGGGTGGTGCTTCAAGAATCGAGAGAGTAGCTTCCCGCTCCTGTCTAGGAGGTGTTGGGGGTAGCTTTTGATGAGGTCGCGATGACCTATCTTCCCCCCATGGGTTGTGCCACTCAAAATATTTTGTCTTATGCATGTGAGGGGTTGGAGTCTTTTCTTGCATAGTGTGTTGGAATAGCTCATCCTTCTGGCGCTGAAGGTGCTCTTCGTTAATATGGTACGGTTCCTCTAACGGTAGTCGTTCGAGCTCAAGTTGCGTGAGTTGCTTGAGATGCGTGATATATTCGGCAGATTCTATGATAGTTGGTCCCATCGCCTCATGTCTAGAAGGCCTAGATGCCTCTCTTAGATAAAAATCTCGGTCGTAGTGATCCAAGATCTCTATAGGACACATCCCTCTGTTAGGGGTAGCAACATTCTCTCGGGGCTTTGGCCTCAGTGAGTGGTCCTGATAGATAGCAGGTGCGAAGGCGTATTGCTCCCGCACGGTATATTGCTCTCGAGGAAGGTAGATGTCTTCCTCGTGCTCTCTTTCATAAGTGAAAAGGGGGTGGACGGAGCTATCTCGCCTTGCCCGAAGAGCCTTGTGCTCTGGATTTGTCTTTGTAGTCCTGACAACTAGTGGGGGTGAAGGAGGGATAGTGTAATCATGTGGTTCCTCCCGTCGAACCC
Source organism: Wollemia nobilis (assembly GCA_028583015.1). Classification (NCBI taxonomy): domain Eukaryota; kingdom Viridiplantae; phylum Streptophyta; class Pinopsida; order Araucariales; family Araucariaceae; genus Wollemia; species Wollemia nobilis. Next base: position 24,718,296 of record JAQPPZ010001195.1, read on the forward strand.
TATGTTGACCTAGTGCTTCATTGCATGGTGACCACTCATAGCAAGCATCTAAGGGAGCTCTCCTACAGATGTACCCCTCATGGAAGGGTGTGTGCTGGGTGCTATGCTGAACAGGAGTGCCCCTAAAAGAGGTACCCCTATAGTCCCTTTCTGTTAAGGTGTGGAGGGGACTGCCTCGTATGTTAGGTCGCCAAGGTGGTATGACCAAATCCTTGGGATTGTAATGGAGATGACTTGTTCTTCCTTGGATATTCCCCATAGCCTCCGCCCGTGATTGGGCTTGGCTATGGGTGATCACCATGACGATGTCTCTCTAAAAACCCTAAAAATTGAAATGAGTCAGATGGGGCCCAAAATTGGTGTGCGCATCCCTCTTATAGTAGATAAGACAAAAATGAAGTTTCAAGTCCTAGCTCTAAATACATTAGGAGATATTGACATCCGAACAGCTCAAAAAGTGCATAGAATTGCGTGTCCAATTTTAAAACCTAATTTCGGGGCACTAGATGATGGAATTTGGCCCCGAAAACTGACTTTTTTGGGCAAATAGGATTCTAGGGAATCGTATTTGTTTAAAATTATCCCAACTAACTCCCTGTAAAATTTCAAGTCAATCGGAGCTACGGTTGAGAAGTTATGGCCCCGACAAGATGCACTAAAATTTAGAGAAAAATATAAAATTTCCCATATTTTGTTGGATGGTCCTGCATCACTTATGGGAACCTTAGGGCGCTTTTGGGTTGACCAAAGGGTTCATGGACACCTTTGGAGCATTTTGGGGTGACCAAGCGATTGCAGGAATCCTTGGAGCTTTTGGAGCGAGTGACAAAATGCGTAGATTTTTATCTTTGTTTTTAATGATTTTTTTGTCTACACTAAACAGAATTAAACACACACATTCACAAAACCGTGATTATCTCTTTTAAGGATTCTTGGTGTGCCCTAGACTGGTTTAGTGCATTTTGGTGTTTTGTTTTTGTTTTTGTAGGTTTTGTAGAACGTTTAAATGCATTATGTAGGCTCTTATAACTCCCAAAAGGTCGCCCCTTCAATATACCAACCAAGCCGATATACCAACCTCTCTATATACCCGCCCTTACGAGAGGGAGACTATAGGTACGTGAGAGCAGAAGGTACGTGGTACGTAGGCAGTACGGAAGGGGGATTGTCCTGTTAATGGCACCTACCATAGAAAACTTATCCTCGCGCGCATGGGAATCACCCCAGCTACGCTCGGTCTGTCTTCGTCAGGATTTACGCCTAACAACAGTTGACAATCAAGAAATGTATGCAAATCAAGCCAAGGTGGTGATTAAATCCACCAATGGTCTTGATCAAGGGCTGGGGTCTTACGACCAGCTCCTTGGTTTAAAATTGTTTCGTGGAGTGTGTGAGGTTCATTTTATCCAACGAAAATGAAACATGCATGAATGACTTTTCCTAAGCAATGCAAGCTAAAAATGAAAACAGTCAAAGAAACAGAAACAAAAACAAAAAATTTCAACAAAGATGATGAAAATCCCTACCTCTTCTCTGCCTGCTCCAGTTGCCTCTGAAATTTTGCTCTGAAAAGTTGCAGACAGAAAATCGTCCCTTGGTGAGACGATTAACAGAACAGAAATCGTCCCTTGCAGAGACGATTTTACAATCGTCCCAGGGTGAGACGATTAACAGAACAGAAATCGTCCCTTGCAGAGACGATTTTACAATCGTCCCAGGGTGAGACGATTTCTAGAACAGAAATCGTCCCTTGCAGAGACGATTAACAAAAAAATGTACCTGTCAAGCACAAACACAAAAATTCAATCAGTTTCTGTGATTTTAAAAACATGGGGACAGTGTCCCACCGTGATCGCCATTGAAAGCACGAGATTCCGGAAACAAAAAGGAAAAACTAAACAAAATTGCATTAAAAGGAAAGAACACAAATGAATGAACACAAGATATAAAAGCAATATAAACTATAGCCCTTTTTATTGATATTCTTTTCAATTCGTGTTACAATACGTCTCCTTCCTTTTTAGGGGATAGGAGCGTTAGATATTGATCTCTACAATTTGCTTCAGAATTCCTCTTCCGCATGCCCACGTTTGGAATGGGCGGGCCAAATGTTGCCGCCGCTTGCGTTGGTAAGGTAGACTCCTCGCCGCTCCTCTAATGCTGCAACTCTGCACTCAAAGAAACAAACAAGAAAGTCAGTAGCACCTGTGTATGAAAAATAAAAGATGAATCTAACGATGGTTGAAATGAATCTAAATGAAATGAAAGACTTGACAAAAGCATAAACATGAAACTAAAAGAAATACCACGATTATGAAAGCACAAATCGCCAGTGAACTAGCAGCACTTCGTCGCTCAAAATGCTCCTTCTCTGTATATATTTTTGGGTGAGAAAACTCACCGTTTTTATAGACCCAAGGGGTCTTTTTGAATTAACATGCAAAAGTGTTTCTTTGCATGAATGCTTTTGTTTGTGAAGAGAAGACTTCTTCTTGATCAAGGGCTTCTTAATTGCCTCTCGTGCATGTCTTTGCATGTTTTAGCAACCAACTCACTTGCACTCCTATGTCATGCATGAAAAGCCGAGTGGTAGTTCCGAGTTGTCATGCGCCGAGGTCCGACTTTTTGCTGGTCAAACCCGGCGTTCGTCCCACCCGGAGCGAGCGCTAATAATCGTCCCTGGGTGAAACGAGTACAAATCCATACTCGTCCTTGGGTAGGACGAGTACAAATTCGCACTCGTCCCTGGGTGGGACGAATAAGAAATAAAGTGTCTAAAAGGTGCCAAACTGATTTTTGACTTGCAAAACTGCTGTGTAAGTGGTTAGAACCACTGTTTAACCTCCGAGGGCTACCCTGGGGGATGTGTGTGTTAATGTGATCAGTGTTTGTAGTCACATAATCGGATTGGTGTTGTTTTGGTGTCTACACCATCATATTTCCATGCATATTAGTTAGTCATTATCATAGTTAAAACATTGTGTGTTTACTTCCATACTTGTGGTTGCATTTCCTTTAAGTTTAAAGATTCATAAGCTAACAGTGGTATCAGAGCACTAGGTAGATCAATAGGAAATAGAGAGCCACAACACTGATTGTGAGGAGATTGCAAATCTCATTTCTAGAATTTATGAATTTACTATTGGTTATAGTTTTTCCATAGAGTTGCAAAAAAACTTGTGAAGACTAGAACTCAACATTGCTCTCACTAGATTGGCAATCCAACTAGTGAAGATTATTTTCTATAGATTTATAGAAATTATTATTATTATTTCCTGATCCTTTGTTGCAAAATAAAGGAGATTCAAATAAAGTTAGGAAGCTTCCTACAAGATCTAGGAAGAATATATTCTTTGGAATCAATCCAACACTAGAAGCAACAAACATAAGAAGAGGAGATTCCATGAACCTGAGGGAAGTCTTGTTGTAGACCAGTGCAAAGTAGAAGAATAAAAGGTCATAGGAGACTTATTCTAGAGAAGAGTCCAAGAGAAAATTGCAGGTCGGTGATCTCCATTAAAAATCTGCAAGTAGCAAATTGAAGAGACTCTAGAGAAAATTCCTGGTGAAGATAGGAGATTGGTGATATCCATTGAAGATTGAAGACTTCACCTTGAAGGAGTAGAAGAAATCAACCTGAGAATTTGAAGATATCTCCAAGGTATTTCATTAAAGAACTTCTAGTTTTGGAAGAGATAGAGGACTAGAAAAAGTCCTATTCTTTAATCAATAGATTTTACAGATCCGAGAGGGAGATTTCATTACCAAACTTCCATAGTAGAAGATTGACAAAAAAATTCTCATTGAGAAGATCGAAGAAGCTACAAGATTGAATACCTTGGAGAGGTCTCAAGGAGAAACAAGAAAAAGGCTTGGTGAGCCTCATTGAAGGATTTCCTAGAAGAACTCATTGGAGAAATTCACTACCAAGGAGAAGCTCCTGATAGTGAAGGAATTGGAACAATTATCACCATCCGACAACAAGCCCAAAGGATAAGGATTTTATAAATTTGTCAAATTTTGGAGGAGACTAGTGAAGACCTCAAGAATTTTATATTCTTGAGAATAAGACCCTGTTTGAAGTCAGCATTCAAAAAGGAGGTCGAAGGAGAACTCATATAGAAGAAGCCTACCAAATCCAAGAGATTTGGAGATTACCTTTCATAGCTAAGAAGGCATATTTTAGATGATATATTGACTACTAGAGGGCAACAATCAAGACAACATTACTAGCTACAAAACTTCAAACTCATAGAGTGCATTATGAAGAAGAGCTAGAGGATTTAGAAGTTGCAAATTGGTGAAGATAGAAGAGTTATTTCAGATAGCTAAGAAGAGCTACAAATTTCATCCATCTCAAGGTAACAACTTGGTGAATCAAAATACCAAGATCTCCATCATCTTCAGATATCATTAAAGGTATGCAACTTAGGTGCAAAGGGTTCATTACTTCAACACTTATATATAGTTCATTACGTAGCTTTATTATGAAACTTATTAAAATTCAAAAGTTGCAAGGAGAAGGTTCTTTTTAAAGTCTTCAAGGGAAGTGTAGAAAGTGTAACAACAAAAAAATCCAACTAGTTTAAGGGATGTCACTATATATTGTTATAATTTTTTTTAATTAATTACCAACATCAAACACCATAACATACTAACAACCACAAAGAAAAATATTTACTAAAACATCTATTCAAATCAAACATAATAATCAATCGACAAAATATGCATTAAAAGCGAATATGAAAACTACAATAACGAGATACAAAAAGTAATACAAAAGAGAGAATCAATACCCATAACACATTATATATCCTAGGGAAAACCCTTTTGGGAAAACCCAGCCTCAAATGTTCTCTTTTATTGCATAAGTTTGGTCTTTACAAATACAAGGATCCCATAATCCCTTTCTCCCAAACATATGCCAATACAATGCATAGGAACTCATAGTTCCCATGACTTTACCATGAATTGCTCTTTTAATCTACATAATCCAATTCCTAAAGTACCATACCTTTAGTTAATACGATAATCCAACTCCTTTTATCAAACTAACTAAAGTTCCATACCTTTAGTTAATCCAATAATCCAATTCCTTTTATCAAACTAACTAAAGTCCCATACCTTTAGTTAATCCAATAATCTAATTCCTTTTATCAAAATAACTAAAGGCCCATACGTTTAGTTAATCCAAAAATTCAATTCTTTTTATCAAACTAACTAAAGTCTCATACCTTTAGTTAATCCAATAATCCAATTCCATTTATCAAACTAACTAAAGTCTCATATCTTTAGTTAATTCAATAATCCAATTCCTTTTATACATAGACTACATTCCCTTAGTTGGACCTAGTCTATTTTCATCTCAATATAAACTATACTAGCATACTTAGCATAGTCCATAACTTTCCTTTCATTACAAACTATACTAACATACTTAGCATAATCCATAACTTTTCAATATAAACTATGTTAATCATATTCTAACATAATCCATCTTTGCAATACAAACTATGTTATACCATCTTATAACATAATCTACTACTTGCAACATAAACTATGTTAAACCATATTATAACATAATCTTCATGTATTTAATATAAACTATGTTAATAACATTCTAACATAATCTATCTTTGTAATGTAAACTATGTTTCAATCTATAACATAATTCATTCTTTAAATACAAACTATGTTATCCATCCTATAACATAATGCATTCTTTCATAAATAAACTATGTTATCCATTCTATAACATAATTCATTCTTTAAATACAAAAATGTTATTCATCCTATAACATGATGCATTCTTTCATAAATAAACTATGTTATTCATTCCTTAACATAATCCAAAGCTTTCCAATTCAAACTATGTTATTCATTCTATAACATAAGTCATTATTTAAATACAACTATGTTATTCATCCTATAAAATGATGCATTCTTTCATAAATAACTATGTTATTCATTCCATAACATAATTCAAAGCTTTTCAATTCAAACTATGTTATTCATTCTATAACATAAGTCATTCTTTAAATACAACTATGCTATTCATCCTATAACATGATGTATTCTTCATAAATAAACTATGTTATTCATTCCATAACATAATCCAAAGATTTCCAATTCAAACGATGTTATTAATTCTATAACATAAGTCATATTTAAAAAAAAAACTATGTTATTCATCCTTTAACATGAGGTATTCTTTCATAAATAACTATGTTATTCATTCCATAACATAATACACAGATTTCCAATTCAAACTATGTTATTCATTCTATAACATGATGCATTCTTTCATAAATAACTATGTTATTCATTCTATAACATAATCCAAAGCTTTCCAATTCAAACTATGTTATTCATTCTATAACATAAGTCATTTTTTAAATACAACTATGTTATTCATCCTATAATATGATCCATTATTTTCATAAATAACTATGTTATTCATTCCATAACATAATCTAAAGCTTTCCAATTCAAACTATGTTATTCATTCTATAACACAAGTCATTCTTTAAATACAACTATGTTATTCATTGCATAACATAATCCAAAGCTTTCCAATTCAAACTATGTTATTCATTCTATAACATAAATCATTCTTTAAATACAACTATGTTATTCATCCTATAACATGATGCATTCTTTCATAAATAAACTATGTTATTCATTCTATAACATAATCCAAAGCTTTCCAATTCAATCTATGTTATTCATTTTATAACATAAGTCATTCTTTAAATACAACTATGTTATTCATCCTATAACATGATGCATTCTTTCATAAATAACTATGTTATTCATTCCATAACATAATCCAAAGCTTTCATTATAATCTATGTTTATTTACCTAATAAACATTACAATATTTTCTCAAAATGTTAACTCATTATAACATTAATATATTTCTTAAATGTTAAACCATATAACATTTAATATATTTCCTAAATATTAAACCATATAACATTTAATATATTTCTTAAATGTTAAACCATATAACATTTAATATAATTCCTAAATGCTAAACCATTGAACATTTAATATATGTTCTAAATGTTAAACCATATAACATTTAATATAAATAATCTTTGTCCTATAATATAACCCAAACTTCCATTATGACGTAAAGATCTCTATTTCCTTTCTATGTTAATCTATTATAACATATCTTAAAAGAGTCTTCTTTTTAATAACATATCAAATCCTCCATTATGACACAACATAAATCTCTATTCTATAAAAGGAGGGTTCTAATTTGCACACATTGCGTTCAAATTGAACAACCGCGTCATCTTAAAAGAGTCTTATTTTTAATAACATATCAAATCCTCCATTATGACACAACATAAATATTTGTTCTATAAAAGGAGGGTTCTAATTTGCGCACAATACATTTAAATTGAACTGTAGATTAAAAATACACGCCAAACAAAAAAAATAAAATCACAATGACAGAGTACAGAATAGTTGCACAAAACAAACGATTTCTATTAATCGATGGAGTTTAAAAACTCCTTTTTGAATACAACTGGGCCTGTAACCCTTTATTTGTGATACACAGTTACAAGTTATGCTAGGGTTCTCCGAAACCCTAGCTGGCACAAATGGTGGCGCTTCCGAAGAATGTATCTTCAATCCCAACAGAGTGAGTGGGCTTTGTCGTATCCCTTGCTTGGACCACTCCAGCTTAATCAGCTGCCATCAATAAACTGGATCTGTTATCAAAAACCTGCACACATTAACACTATCAAGGAGTTAGAAATTAATAAGAGGGCTCCACTGCGTGAGCCCTCAGAAACAATCTAAAACCCTATAAAAATGGAATGCAGGAAATCAATAACAGATCAAATAGAAGAAAAGACGTTACTTGCTTTAAACTAATTTATACCTGTTCTCTGTTAACGCAGCTAGACCAGGCGACACCTGGAAGTAATGTTGTTGTCAGAATAGGCTACGGAAGGCGCCCTGGTGCACTCGCCGAACGCCCGCGTGCTTCTGGATCTAAGGTTTCAGACGTCGGTCTGAGTCTGTGTCTGTAGGTAAACGCCCGTGGGCACTTGGTAAACGCCCGTGGGCACTTGGTAAACGCCCGTGGGCACTTGGTGAAGGGGTAAACGCCCGCGGGCACTTGCGACAGGAATGGGAGATTCTGCAGAATGCTGTAGAAGGAATGGCGGCGAAAGCGGCGACGGAAGCGGCGATGGATGCGGCGAAAGGGTAGCGGAAGAGAGGAGATAGCAGTAGAAGAATTAGAATCAGAGATAGAAGTAGCAAAAGACATAGGGTTTGAGCCATCAAAGTGACTCAATTTATAATCTACTCTTAGGGCACACTTTAGGGTTTTAACGACACTTTGAACGTGTGGCTAAGATTAAAGTGGATCCAAGGGTAGAGAATAAATCTTGGTTGTGAAATGGATTAAGATGGATGGACGGATGAGATTAAATGAAGGATGGACGGCTCAGATTAAATCACTTAAACTATTATTTAAATATATATATTAAAATATTAAAATATTAAATATATATATAAATATTAATTTAAATAAATTTGGGGATGAAAAATGGCGGGAAAGGTGAAATTGGGCCAAATAATGGCGGGAAAGTGTGGATTTGGGCCAAATAATGGCGGGAAGGTGGATGACCGACACGTGGCTGATAGGAAGGTATAGATGACTTGCAAGTGGCTGGATTTTGGTGTCTACAGATGCCCCTTTTTGAGCTGCTTTGTGTGAAGACACAATGCAGCACAAAAACTTAGGACACATGAAAAGCTGGATCAGACGCAACTCTCTCTCAAGACTAAAGCACAACTTTGAAGACCAAAGAATAAAAGAATATTTAAAATTTATCAGCTTACCCCCTCAATTGGCGAGCGAGAATGGTTCTCACGAGCCAATTGGAAGAAATTCGAAAGAAAATGAACCGTTTTTGCCCCAACGGTGAAAAAGGGGTTGGTGTATGAACCATCCACTTATGTCCCACAGAAAAGGGGTTGGTGTACAAACCAGAAAATAATATGATTGAAGACGATATGAGTGATGTGAAAGATGAACCGTTTTTTGCCCCAACGGTTAGAAAGGGATTTTTGCCAAATTTTAAATTCCATGATCATGTAAGATGAATTCTACTATTAGGAAAGTTAAAAATTGATAACGGATGCCCCAACTCCTGTGGGTGAATCCATACTGTTGATGAAATTGCCTTGTTGGCGCCATTGATATGCAGAGATGCAATATGAAAGAGTCCGGAACTTCAGAGATGCTCCTAGTGATTGTATGGATAATTCCTCGGGTCGGAACCAATCAACCTAGGTAGCCTTAATCTCTAGCAAGACTCAAAATAATGATGATATTGAAGATTGTCCACGTTTAAGGCCCCATGAACTAGGCCATCAATGACAATTGTTGAGCAAATTAATCTTGGTATGAGGTCACTTGAAAAGTAGGATACCCAAAATTGATTTCCAATTTTCAAACAGTGAAATAATTGATGATGATAAATGGTAAGTGTCCTTATGGTGGTTTAATCCTCTTACCGAATTGCATGGATGCAAATCGCTGCAATCGCCAAGGTGATAGAATATACCACTAGATACGAGGTTTACTTTAATTTAATTTGGCAAAAATATGCATGATGAAAGAAGAATGAATGAAATTGACGATAGATCAGAAGAATTGATGAATGTTGTTAATTTTGTGAAGGTTTTGAATGTTTTTAACCCAATTTGTAAATCAATGATGAATGATGCGCTTTTTGAGCAAAATGACAAAATTTGTTTCCAAAACTGTTGTAACCTTCACAAAATGTTTTATTATGATAAGAAGAATGGATGGATGCAATTTGATGAAATTTGGAGGAGGTAAGCTTCAATTTTGTAAGTTTTGTTCTTTTATTCAATACTGACACCAAACGCCGGTATGCATTTGGAGGTGGCGAACGCCCGTCGGTGTTTGAATGCATCATGAAATGCCCCACTACGTCTAAATGCGCCATGAAATGCCCCACTACATTTCAGGGCGCCAAAACCAACTATTTAAACAATTTCAGCGAGAATTTCGCTCATTTGTGCGTTCGAGCTTGAGAGAAGTGCGTCTGAGGGAGTGGAATGAAGTGAAGTGAAGTGAAAGGTTGTGTGGGAGAGTGAAGCACGCGGGAGCTATGGCGGAGATGGGAGCGGACGCACCAGTGTAGCCAAATGAGGTATTTGTTTATTTAAGCAAGTACTTTTATTTGTTTTTTTTTTTTTTTTTTTTTTTTTTTTGGAAAAAATTTTGTAACCAATTTTTGTTTTGTTGTTTTGCAGCTTAGGGTGTTAGAGGCATGACACCGATTCTCCCCTATCATTCCGGGGATGAGGAGGTCATTGTCCCAGGAAGACTGGGAGATATTGGAGGCAGTAGGGCTAGCGGAGGCAGCCCGGTTGGAGGTAGTTCGGGCAGATGAGGGGTACCTCTCGGCTTTGGCCGAGAGGTGGGATCCGGATCGGGGGACGTTCCAGCTCCTGATCGGAGAGATGACGGTGACGCTTGAGGATGTATACCGCATCCTCAAGGTGCCCGTGGAGGGGGCATGGGTGGAGGTTGGATGAGATAGGGCCACGGAGATGGCCAAGTTGTTTGGGGATGACTGGAGGGAGATCCGGACGGAGAGCGGGGGGATTCCTTACTTGGCCATGTATACGGCCAAGGAGTTGGTAGCGGTGGAGGCTCTGATGATGTTCGTATTGGCCAACATTGTGGCCCCGAACAGCATCGGGTGCAGGTTTCCATGGAACCTGATGGGTGTAGTGAGCGAGATGCTCACTAATAGGGTAGTGTATGCCTGGGCGCCCGCTTTATTGGCGTAGGTGTACCGGGAGTTGTATGAGGTTCGAAGACGGGGCCGGAAGGGCCTAGGCTACAGTTTGGTTCTCCAGTCTTGGGGCTGGGAGCACTTCAGAGTGGCCCGACCGGAGGGGTTGCCATGTGCTTAGCGGGACATGAGCCAGGCTTATGGTAGGAGATGGCTAGTGGCGGAGGAGAGACAGCCGAGCCGCCCCGTGAGATCGGGGCAATGGTATAGGAGTTTATGGGCGGACTTGACAGATGCCCAAGTCATTTGGAGGCCCTGGCGGGAGGCGAGGTGGATCGGTGATGGAGAGCATCTGAGACGGGTGCGACAGGCTAGATGGGTAGTGGGTCGGGGCCACAGCGAGGCGGAGTACATACAGATGTCTCGAGTGCTCCGCCAGGTCGGATTGAGACAGGATGTCCCCGGTGAGCCAGTGCGCTACCGGAGGCACAGATCAGAGGGGGATTTGTCATGTGCCGAGCCATGGAGGGAGGCGACAGAGGACGATGAGGACATGGAGATCCTCGACATGGATGACGTCGGGGTAACAGCTGAGTATGCAGCATGGATGGCCGCAGAGCCGAGGTGGGAGCCACCATTGGTGGCTGTTGGAGCTGGAGAGGACGAGGGAACCACAGAGGTTCCCAAGCGCAGGGAGGGTCCCCGCCTTCGAGTTGACAGTCGAAGGCGAAAGGGGAAGATGGTGCGGTAGGCACCGGGGAGCGGAGATGACGAGGAGGATGATGGCGAGGGCCTAGGAGAGGCCGCAGGAGAGACTAGGGAGGTACCCCCTAGCGGGCACGAGGATGATCTGGGCATAATTACAGCAGTAGATAGCAGAGCGTGATGCTATGCTAGCTATCCGGGATGAGAGGATAGCTCGGTTGGAGCAACAGGTTGCAGAGCGGGATGCCCTGATAGCTGTTCGAGAGGAGAGGATGGCCCGGATGCGGGCGGACTTGGATGGAGCGACTAGGGTGCCCCGGGATGACGAGGGTGACGAGACTCCGTGGAGAGCTAGCGGAGCGAGAGCGACGACACGGGATAGACATATCTAGACTTAGGTCTAGGACTCGTTATATTGAGGCTCTGGAGGACACATTGTTTAGGCATCACATTGTGTTGCCTGATCCTCCATCCTCCTCTGTCTCTAGGCGTAGTGAGTCTAGGCACACCACTAGGTCTAGGGCTCCTACTAGGTCACAGGGATCCTCTTTTGATGGTTAGCTTAGTGCTTAGATGCACTCTTTATGAGCCTTGGTGCTCTATTGTATATTGTAGCCTTTTGGCATTCATTGTACGTTTTGATCTTTATACATATATATATATACATGGCTTTTATTTATTTAGTGTTTTACTTTCTTTTGTGTGAATGCCTATGTTTTTGTGATGCATGTTTTTATATGTTTTAATGTTTTTGATGCATATGTGATGGAATGGAATGCAAAGTTATAGATGATTAATGCGAGACTAAGTAAATGAAATATGCACTAAGAAGCACTCATACTTTTAGATAGTTAGATTTAGCCAACTGTTATCATAATTGTTTAATCGGGGGCACCGAACTTGGTAGCTTGTGAATGGATGACGTATGGAATGACATGAATATGGAAGAAGATATGGAGGTTGATATGGAAGAAAATATGGAGGAAGACTGTTTTACAAAGACTCAAACATGCTAGTGGTATCAAACAAACTTACTAATACTGCCTAATTCAACTAGGACCAAATGTGTGTGCATGTGAGTTCATTAACCAAATCGAAAGCATGGTAGTGACTCTAGGCAATCAAAAACTTGTGTGTGTGCAAGTGTGTTCATTAACCTCATCTTGCATAAATTAGGTAACCCTGTTATGGAGAAGACCCCGAAGCTAGTTTGTCCGTATGAGCATTCAGAGGTCTCTCTTTGAGGAGAGACATGTCGCCACGCAATGAGTATACTCCACTTGCGAGTCAAGCGTCTATAGCCCCGGTGAAGGTTAACTCCATAGTCCATGTTGTTTTTGACCTTTGTAAGCCTTGGGGATGACTACCTATCCGTCCGATCTGGACAAGTAGTACGATCCTTACAACTTATTTGGGATCGGTGGTGTGTGAAAAATGTTCATTTCCTTAGAGCTTTGGGGAATCGGATTCTCAACCGAAGTATGATGAGAATTTTACCCTATCCTTACTACTCTGTTTATATTTATATTTTGTGATTGCTTGTGATAGTGGTAAGAACCACTATTTTATGGACTATGTTTGCATGATAGGACAAACGAGGATTACCCCTTTTCACTTCGAGGCACAACCCAAGGATGGTGTTATCTCTCTTTGACACAAGATGTTTTTAAGATGTGAAAATGTGATAGGTTCAAGACCGCTTTTGAAATCATTTCCCAATACTCAAGATTTTATTTAGTGTAATTTGTGATATGGCCCTAGGAGAATTTGACCATGCATTTCGAAGTTTGCTTAAAACACTAGGAATGGCTGAGTGACTCAAAACATTTTGGCAATGTAAATATGTGCAAATGGAAAATGGGTGTACGAATGACAATTCGGTTTGATGGATTTTATGAAGGTGCCCCTGATTAAGGCAACATGACTTTTGCTTGACCAAATTTTATATCCAAAAGATAGAATGGTCTCTAACATGATATGCAACTATGGCTGAAAATGAAATGTTATGGTTTTCAATGAGATGTATGCACATGAAATGCAATGTTTTTGAATGAGATGTATGCAACTAACAATGAAATGCAAATTCTTTTTATTTTATTTTGTTTTTTTTTTTTTTTGTACAAGCCATGTATATATGTACATATAAAATTCAAACTATGCGTAGAATGCCCTCAAGTGTATAACATTAAGTGGTTCGGGTTCTTCCTCTCCCTCTAAACTGGCAAGTCTATAAGTTCCATTACCCACTCTTTCGGTGACCATATATGGACCTAACCAATTAGCCGCGAATTTATCTCGAAGATGCGGCAATGCATTGGTGTTTTGTTGATTCTCTTTAAGGACAAGATCCCCTACTTGAAATTCTCTTAGATGAACTTTGGCATTGTAAGCACGTTTCAATCGGTCTTGATAAACTCGCAAATGCTCTAAAGCATTGATTCATTTTTCATCTATGAGTGTGAGTTGATCAAGACGTGCTTGTCTAGCAGTATCATCATCGATAAATTCCTGCAAAGAAATTCCAAGGAAGGGATCTCGACGAGGCGGAGCTAAGATCAGCGGAGACGCTAAGTACTGCTTGATGTCATCAAAGGCTTGTACCCCCTTTTGTAGTAGGTGGCAAAATGGCCTACATTTATCAGAAAGTTGTGCAATAAAGCGACGGATTGAATTAATCTTTCCTTGTAAACTACGCAACTCCTTCAAATTAGTTGGGGGACACATTTCCATAATGGCTTTGACCTTGTTTGGGTCCACCTCAATACCTCGTTTAGAGATAATAAAACCTAGGAGTTTGCCTGAGGTAACACCAAAGACACATTTCTTAGGGTTCAACCTTACTTTATGCTCTAGAAGTCTATCAAAAACTTTTTCCAATACATCAAAATGCTCTTGTCGAGTTTTAGATTTTGCCAATAAATCATCCACATAATCTTCGATAATCTTATGCATATAATCATGGAAAATATAAGTCATGGCTCGTTGATAGGTTGCACCTGCGTTCTTAAGGCCAAAGGGCATCACCCTGTAACAAAAAGTTCCCCAAGGTGTGGTAAATGTTGTTTTGTGTTGATCTTCAGGGTTTATTCGAATCTGGTTGTATCCCGAAAATCCATCCATGAACGAAAGCATTTCATGACCAGCACGGGTGTCGACAAGAGTATCAATGTTTGGAAGAGGAAAGTCATCCTTAGGACACGCTTTATTTAGATCTCAAAAATCGGTGCAAACACGTATCCCCCCGTTAGGCTTGCGAACGGGTACCATGTTAGAAAGCCACTCAGGATAATCAATCGGGACGACAAATTTAACATCCAGAAGTTTTTGAATCTCCGATTTAACTATGAGGGCCACGGTAGGATGCATTTTCCTAAGTTTCTGTTTGACAAGTTTAGCATCTTTTTGTAAGGTGAGGTTATGGACAACCAAATTAGGGTCTAGGCCTCGGCATGTCTTTGTAAGACCATGCAAATATCTCCTTCTTCCGCTTGAGTAGAGCAATCATTTGCTCTTGTTCCTCTGATGATAGACTTTTAGCCAGTTTCACAATTTGGGTGCCATCTTGGTCTGGACTAAGGTCTACATCGATAGTTTCTTCAATAGACATGTGGGAACCTTCCTCAAGCTGATGGGGAGTAGGGATCAGATTTATGTCATCTAAAATGTCATCAAGCTCCTGTGCCTTGCTCTCATCTATGTCTGCTTGGAAGACCTCTGGCTTAGAAGATGAAGGTGAATGTGGAGGTGAAGGAGGAATGTAGTTGGCGGAAGCCCTTAACAATTCCTCGAAAAGGATGAACTCCGAAATAGATGGAGGGGATGAAATCCGATCCATGTCAATCAAGCTTGGGTTGATCGGGATTGGCTTATCCGGATCATATGGATTATGGAGCGGGGTGAATAAGTCTTCAAAATTCATTGTCGACTTATGGAAGAAAGGATGGGCGGAATGGAAGGGAAAACCGGTGAAGACCTCGGAAGACCTGAAGTGCAAAACAACATAGTTTTTCGGTTTTTTTTTTTTTTTGAGTTTGAGTTTTTTTTTTTTTTTGTAGTGGTGAAAACCACTATTACACACATACATAAAGCAATAAAGTATTTTTATATATTTTGATTTTTTTTTTTTTGGAATTTTCTAATTTTTTTTGTTTTTGGTAGTGGTGAAAACCACTATTTTAGTATATACATATAATACGGGTTTGGATTATGGCTTATGGATGTGGCGGGGGTGGTGGTTCACCTCGTTCTTGTGGAAGAAGCAAGCGAAAGATGGCCTCTTGGAGAGGGAACAATTGGAGATAAAACTCGTCTTGTTTAGTGAGGGGAACAATGGGCGCCGACTCTTCTTCAGATTCATCACCATTTGACATGACGTCAAATTCTTCATAGACTTCATCTTCGGATTCGTCGGGGTGGAGGATTTCTTCTTCTGAATTAAGATTAATGCTTTGAAAAGCTCGTTCAAAAGAAGAAAGGGATGGAAGTGGTTGGTAGCCCAGACCAAAACGCTCAGTGGGTCTCTGATATGGCATATCGATGCGTTCAGTTACCCCTTGCTCGTATCGACCTAGGCCAAATTGCTGCCAATTATGTCCGTGGAAATAGCGAGAGGGAAAACCCTCCATCCTTTCGATATTGGCGAGGACTCGGATGCTTGGGTTCTAGTATGGTGGTAGGACTAGAAGATGACTCTATTCCCCCATATACAAAATTAATGGAATTTGGCATAGAACCCATGTTATAAACCGATCCAATGGATAAATGTTGGTCATGTGGACGACCAAAATCTTTAACTGTTTGCACATTGAACGGTGTGATGTGGACATCTTGGATGGCATACTCACCAATACCGACATCAGTGAGATGGACCTTGACTTGGGAGGGAGATGGACTTGATGATGGAATAGAAGAATGTGGGATAGAAGAATTGGAAGGATTTGGTTGGGTTGATGCTTCACTAACTTGTGAAACATCAACTGGTGATGGTTGGGAAGATGGAGGAATAATAGGTGATGTTGAAGAAGGTGTAGAAGAAGGGGGTAATGACGTGGAAAGAGATGATTGGTCATGGCCACATGTGCATGTGGTCACTGATGAAGAAGAAGGAAGATTAGTTGATGAAGAAAGTGGTGAATGAGATGGAATAGCGGAAGAGGAAGATGGTTGCGATATGATGGGTGGCTCCTCAGGAATGGGAGCTTTAGAAGAAGATGGTATAGAAGAAATAGATGGGGTCAAGAAAAGATGAGTGGATGGCAACACAATCTCATAAGGATTTGAGACATAGTTGCAATGTTTGAAGGGTTCCGTGTCAGCAGGTACACAATGAACTTGTCCCTCATATACATACTTCAGACATTGATGCAGTATAGAAGGGACACATCTCATCTCCCTAAGCCAAGGCCGTCCAAGCAATACATTGTATGCCATGGTCCCTTCCAAGATGTGAAACAAGGTATGCAAAGTTCGGGCCCCTACCTCAATGGGCAAGATAACCGTGCCAACCGTGGAAGATAAAGCATCATTGAATGCTTTAAGAGTAAAAGTCGACTTTGTGATAAGGGATGGCGACAGCTTTAGATGACTCAACGCCGATGTTGTAATGATATTGATTGAGGAACCGGTGTCAATTAAGACTCTCTTGAATGGCTTGTTATCGATCTTGGCCATGATATGTAGTGGAGGATCTATACTTTCTGTTGACATAGGTTTGATTTCAAAATCATAGAAAGTGATGGAGGGCTCCATGCATGTTTGAATACTCCCCACAAAGTTGTTGAAGGCATTAGTATCTTGAGTTTGAAGCTCGATTGACTTTAATATTTCCATTAATGCCTCTCTATGCGGGGGAGATTGTTGAATGAGGTCATAGATCGATAACTTGGCAGAAGCCATTTTTAAACTGGTAGTTAACCGGCTACTCAATGACATGATGGGTCGTTGGCGTTGAGTAGAATGATTTAGCGGTTGTTGAGAAGTACTAGCACGTCGTTGGGTCATTGTTACCTGAGGTGGACTGGGGGTTTGTACAGGTGGCTGTGGTTCAACCTGATTTGGTTGGTTCGCCCTTTGACCCCGGGTTACTACGTTAATAGTACCCACAAAACCTTGGTATTGTTGTACATGGTTGACTTGATTAGGAGGAGTTACCTGAGTTACTCCCCCCGAAGTTGTTGGAGCTTCCTCCCGATGTGGAAGGGGTGTTTGAAATATACCAAGATTTTGATTTTGTTGGGCTAAGGGGCTATCCAATTTAATGGCTCCAATCTCAATAAGATCTTGGATCACATGTTTGAAAGTCGTACAATTATTGATATCGTGCCCATTTTGCCTATGATAAGGACAAAATAGGTACTCCTTGTAATACTTCCCCCTTCTAGATGGGTCTAAAGGTTTAAACTCAGGTAAAGTTAACTGATTTGTGCTATATAACTTGTTGAATATGACCGCATATGGTTCATCTAAAGGTGTGAATTGTCGCTTGGGACGATTGTTTTGCCAAGGTCGAGTTTCCATGGTTGGCCCAATATTGGGAGCTGGTTGAGTAGGGGCGGGTACCGCATGATAAGCAATTGGTTGCGGTTGACTTTGCATTACTTGTTGTTGTTGAGCCATTACGGGCTGGCTCGCCACCACTTGATTAACTTGGTTAACATTTGAGGCTGTACTAGCCTTGTGCTTGTTTGTTTTGGCCATAATTATTATTTCGTTGTTGGCCCTTTTGTTGCCATTCTTTTCTACGGGGTTTTAAAACACCCTCTTGGACTTTAATGTCTTCTATGATACTTGCTTGGGCCAAAGCCTCTTCAAAAGTCCTGTATTGTTGTAATTGGAGTAACCAAGAGATAGGTTTTAGACAACTCCGGGTGAACATTTTGGTTAACTCCTCCATTGGTAGGGAGAATGGCGGTTTATTAATGATAGCCCTCCAACGGTTTCCAAAGTCATAAACGGTCTCATCGTCATGTTGCTTGAGCTTGTATAAGTCGGACAATGAAACTCTCTTTTGTACATTCAGGGAGAATCGTTCTAAAAATAGATTAATCAATTGCTCGTAAGCATAAATGCTATGGTGAGCTAAATGATTATACCACTGTACAACATCTCCTCCTAATGTCTGAGGAAAAGTTCTGAGCATAAGAGCATCATTATTTTGGATTCTAAAGCAAGCATGCATGAATGAGCTCACATGTTCATGAGGATCCTCAGTTCCTCGAAATTTGTCAAACTTCGGTAATGTGAAATCAGTCGGATATGGTGGTGAAGGTACCGAAGGATGAATTGGTTGATTGATCAATGACCTTAGCGTAGGTTTCTGACTAAATGAGCCAGGCGCGTTAAGCATAAGGTTGTCAATCTGTTGTTGCATAGCATGGAGTCGAGAATCTTCATTAAAATTTTGACTTGTTTGATGATTATGATGATGTAATGGAAGAGTGGAAAATTGATGAGATGGGATGAAATTGCCTGAATTAGGCGGTGTGGAATGGACAGGTTGTTGGTATGGATGATACCGGAAAGAAGGTGATTGGGGTAGATGATGAACTGGACTAGGTTGGGAGAAAGGTGGGGTAGGAATGGACACCACCGAAGATTGGGGTACCAGGTGGGGCCTGAGCTAATAAAAGTCGAGTTGGGTAGAAATTGGTTGGGGTGTAGGATTTACTACGACAGGTGGTTGAGCATTTTGTTGCTTGTTGTTGCAAAATCAATTTGTCGAGATACTCCTTAACCTTATTAATCTCTAACCCAAGGGAGGTGGGATGATTGGATGAAGGTGGAGGGCAGGCTGCCATGGTAGTCACAGAAGACTGCATAGCAGGGGCAATGAAGGTGGGAGAAGTAGGCGATACCTGGGAAGGAACAGTGATCGTGTCCGGGTAGGGTGAAACCATAAATGGTTTGGGAAGAAGAGGGTTGAAATTGGTTATGGTTAGAAGAGTTTCCACCAACTTCATAAAGAGAATTGGTGTACACCCGGGTACATGGAGGAGAAGGTGGTCGGGAAGACACTACATTTGTCTCCAAAGGAGGACAATTGAGCATCTGGGAAGATGTTGGAGATGAAGCCGGCTGAACAGATACCACATTAGCCTCAAAAAAAGGGTTAGTGTAGACCTGAGTGAAACCAACGGGTATGGTTGATGCAATATCCTGCTGAAAAATAGAATCTTGCATAGGGGAATCTTGGATTGGCTCAAGGACATAGCCAGTGCCATCTCTTAAGTGAGTTTGCACTTGGGCCATATCAATGTGGGTAATATGAGAGGAATTGTCTTCCTCCATGGGCATGGCCATGTGATAGACGGTAGAAGGACGTGAAAGACCTGCAGGCGAACCTGCCTAAAATTCACTAGGATAAGTGGCCATGTTGGTGGTGGGGATGTTTTGTGAATTACCCATTTGATTATTTAGATTTAACATTTTAGATTGATTCCTTGTTAAGACCATGAAGCAATAAATCTAAACAAATTCAGAAAAGAAGAATGCAAAACTAGAATGATAAATTTACACTAAAAAAATTATCGAGAAACAGTCACAACCTAGGTTTCAACCAATGTGTCTTACCTTGCGGTTAATTAATTATTTTCTGATCTTAATCGGTAGTAAATTTTAAGTGTCCGGTTTATGAGTTTTGCATGTGATCTAATCTTGAATTATTCACAAAAAAAGGTAAAAACTATGGCTAGGAAAGGACAACGAGATTCTTCATCGGTGATGAAATCCAAGCAAGTTTGCTCGGGGGTGACCTATGGTGTCTAAGGCAGAAGTTTAATGGATGGAGATGAATTCCACCGTCACTAAACTTCAAGCAATACCTGGTGATGAAATCCAGATATCACTGTTTTAAATGCAATATGAAAATGCAATGAATTTTTTTTTTTAAATGTTTTAGTTATCTAATGTGTACATACAAGGCTATAAATCAAAAGTTCTAATGATCTAAGCAAGAGGCTACTGAAAACATGTCATTTCCTCTGAAGAAGTGGAGTACACCGTTTAAAACCCCCGCCTACCAATGATATCAGATATCAAAGGAGCAACCGGAAGGTTCGTCCACTTCTCTCGCTCGGAATCACCCAATGGCAGGAGTACTATTGACATCCAATCAATAGTCCTACTTAGATAATTAAAACAAATAATTCGTAGCTATTCTAATATGCAACTAGGTATGCAAATTTTTTTTTTTTTTAATGCAAGCAACAATCAATAATGCAATGCAAAGAAAAATGTAATTAAAAATAACTGTTCTTTTCCAGATTACTTAGTTTTTGTTCATTTTAAAGTAATGATCTGAAAAAGAAACAAAATATGGCAGAAAAACCAAAAACGTAAAAAGTACAACACTTACTTGGAAGCCTACGCTTTTTTGTAAAACTGACTTCAAACGCCCACGGGAGTCTGCACAGGCTGAAACGCACCTCTGCGTTTCGTATTGGACTTCCAGACGCCCCTCTGCGTCTGCTGCATTTTCTGCAAGCTCAGAAACCCTAGTTCGCTGGAACAACGAATTTCATGATTTCTGGAACCTGCAAAATGAAACAGAAAACAAGAACAGATTAGTAAAGCAAGTATTAAAAATATGAAACCCTAGGGGGTCCCACCGTGATCGCCATTTGTAGATTAAAAATACACGCCAAACAAAAGATAAAATCACAATAATAGAGTACAGAATAGTTGCACAAAACAAACGATTTCTATTAATCGATGGAGTTTAAAAACTCCTTTTTGAATACAACTGGGCCTGTAACCCTTTATTTGTGATACAAGATTACAAGTCGTGCTAGGGTTCTCCGAAACCCTAGCTGGCACAAATGGTGGCGCTTCCGAAGAACGTATCTTCAATCCCAACAGAGTGAGTGGGCTTTGTCGTATCCCTTGCTTGGACCACTCCAGCTTAATCAGCTGCCATCAATAAACCGGATCTGTTATCAAAAACCTGCACACATTAACACTATCAAGGAGTTAGAAATTAATAAGAGGGCTCCACTGCGTGAGCCCTCGAAACAATCTAAAACCCTATAAAAATGGAATGCAAGAAATCAATAAAGATCAATAAAGAAAATACAGTTACTTGCTTTAAACTAATTTATACCTGTTCTCCGTTAACGCAGCTAGACCAGGCGACACCCGGAAGTAATGTTGTTGTCGGAATAGGCTGTGGAAGGCGCCCTGGTGCACTCGCCGAACGCCCGCGTGCTTCTGGATTAAGGTTTTAGACGTCGGTCTGAGTCTGTGTCTGTAGGTAAACGCCCGTGGGCACTTGGTAAACGCCCGTGGGCACTTGGTAAACGCCCGTGGGCACTTGGTGAAGGGGTAAACGCCCGCGGGCACTTGCGACAGGAATGGGAGATTCTGCAGAATGCTGTAGAAGGAATGGCGGTGAAAGCGGCGACGGAAGCGGCGATGGATGCGGCGAAAGGGTAGCGAAAGAGAGGAGATAACGGTAGAAGAATTAGAATCAGAGATAGAAGTAGCAAAAGACATAGGGTTTGAGCCATCAAAGTGACTCAATTTATAATCCACTCTTAGGGCACACTTTAGGGTTTTAACGACACTTTGAACGTGTGGCTAAGATTAAAGCGGATCCAAGGGTAGAGAATAAATCTTGGTTGTGGAATGGATTAAGATGGATGGACGGATGAGATTAAATGAAGGATGGACGGCTCAGATTAAATCACTTAAACTATTATTTAAATATATATATTAAAATATTAAAATATTAAAATATATATATAAATATTAATTTAAATAAATTTGGGGATGAAAAATGGCGGGAAAGGTGAAATTGGGCCAAATAATGGCGGGAAAGTGTGGATTTGGGCCAAATAATGGCGGGAAGGTGGATGACCGACACGTGGCTGACAGGAAGGTATAGATGACTTGCAAGTGGCTGGATTTTGGTGTCTACATGAACACTTGGCAATGCGAACATCTGGTGATAGTAAAAAGGGTATTATTCGCATACGTGGCAACATTGGTGCAAGGAGAGTGTGTAAACCAAACACACTACCAGCTGACGCTAGCCTGACCACCAAGTGGCAGGTTGCATAACCACCCCTTGGTGGTCAAAGCCTTTAGGGAGACTTTCTCCCTTTAAGGACCTTGGCACCCTGAGCATATCCCATGTGGGATAATGCTCGGGGAAGACCATAAAGGTCTTCACCTGAGCATGCCGAACGCGATTCAAATCGTGTTTGGTGCTCGCAAACAAGTCCAACACTCTTCCAACTCTATGACAACAACATCTAGGAGATTTGATTCACTCAGGTGGTGTAGGAAGATAGGAAAAAGGAGTTGAAGAAGGATCATGACCCATCAGGGGACTGATTCCATGTGCAATGAAGGAATGGTATTAAATCGAGATAAGTATTTAACATACATAGGTTGAGATCAATGATCATCCACTCAACTATATCAAGAAAATAAAAACCATCTAACCTTATTAACACATGGTCCACAAGTTTGCATATAGGAGAATAAACCTAATTTTATACTCCAGTGACATTGTAATGCACCTGTGCATTATAGTTTATAGGGACAGAGACTACATCTAGCCCTATGGACTACAGCAAAATTACTTTGAACCCGAATAAAAAATTGGACACCAAGGAGGTTTCTTCAGAGTTTTTTTTTTTTTTTTATCTAGGATAGGTTTTTTTGAAACGGTGAAACTCATATCGACACAGACTAAAACAATATTAAGCCAAGGGTATATTTTAATTCAGTTTCCAAATGAAACCAAGCAAAGGTTATAGTAACCAATGCTTCGTGGGAGGCATTAAAATCATTATACTAAATAGTTGCACAAAATACATAAAAAAAGCCAACCTAATTGCCCTTAGGTGCTTTCTTCCAAAAGGTTACCTCCATTTGCATTTTCCAAACCATCTCCAGCAAATTTTCCAAGCTCTGCCAACATGCTCTCCATTCTCCTTACGACATCCTTGCTTCATTTTTGTTTCCCCTCTAAAAACTAGAGAAGCTCCTTGATCCTATCTGTTGGTCTTCTCTTTATCTCTCGAGGTCCAACCACCTTGGTTCTCAAAATGCCCTAAATTAATTGCATCCTCTCACCCCTTGAAGGCCCTCCCCATGCTTCTATGTTAAGAAGCCTTCCCTTCCAATAATTGCTATCAGCCCATCCTTATCTAGAAGGCGGTGAAGTGAGGGATACCTTACAATATCTAAGATATTAAATTCAAAATATCTTATCCCAATAAAAAAACATCTCTTCAAGAATATTTTAGTATTCTTTTATTTTATAATAACCTTTTATTCATAATAACTCATTATTACAAGTAAATTATTATTATAACTACATGAGACTTCCCTAGGAAGTCTTGTTCTACTTTCCTACTTTCCCCTTCCTTGGTCCTGTCCCAGTTCCCTAGAACTTCCCTGGCCCTTCCTTCTTGGCTGGCTAGTTTGGCAAATAATCTCCTTGGGGTGGGAGGTCACTTCTCCTTTTGTCTTCCCCCTTCCATGCCTATTTGAAGGGTTCTTTCACGTGCCTCTATTCTGGGATGTCCCTGGGACCTTCCTTGGGCTTTCTGGGTTGTTTTAGGGATTTTTTCCCTGGTGCTCTCAGTGTGTCCTAGCTTTTTGTAGATTTCTACTTGATTCCAGGATTCAATGGTTCTCTAGGTGTGGGGGGTTGTGGCTTTGGGAGAGTTACTTCTTGAGCAGTTTTGCATAACATATTTTTGGTCATGGTAGGTACCATGTGCTTATTCCTGTGACTCTACTCTTTGGGTTCGTGGATGTGGACTTCTTGGTGGGTTATTAGCATTTTTCGTGGCTTTATGAGGGGCCTCTACGTTGCTTACTGTTGTGATCCCACTGGTATTCCTTATCTGGTTCCCAGAAGCTATTCGTTGATTGTGTTGAAGGTTGTCTAGGGTTTCTTGCTGCATTTTTATGGTCTAGGCTACCTTGTGCTTAATGCCTGTAGCTTGTTCACCCCGTGGCTCCTTCCTTTTGGGTTCCCTAGTAACTTCCCCATCTCTTTCTTGTGGCTTGCGGTTTTACTTATGCTGTTTCCTATGATTCTGCTGGCATCTTTGTAGCTCAACCTCTTTTCAAGGGGATTTCATGGCTTGCGAAGCTCCCTAGATTGTTGTTCCATTTTTAAGCATGTGCGGGATGTTGTTCTGTTCCTTTTCTTGCATCCCTGCATGTTTCTCAACCTTCCTTGGGCAGATTTTTCTTCTTGGAGGCTCATCTGTTCCACCTTGCTGTTTAGGGTGGTTTTGTTTTTGGTAGTTTTGTTTTTCTGGTATTTCCTTGGCAAAATACCAAGTTTTGGTTTATCCCCTGCGTGATATTTTTCAAATTTACGTTTTCCTTGCCTTGGAGGGATTTTTCAAATCACCCGCTGGGCAGGCTTTTCAATTTTTCTATTGGGCAAGACTTTAAAACTTTTTCCGCTTGGCACTTCAATCACGTTTTCCTTTAGACCATCCTTTTGCCTTTCCTTATGCCTTTCTTGAGGCTTTTCATATGGCTCATTTGGGATTTTCCTTAGGCCTTTTCCTGTGGCCTTGTCTTTGTTCTGATGACCTGATGTAAAAAGGTTTTGGGCCCTTTCAAAACCACCTTTTAATGAAATCTTCACTTACCAAAAAAATTATTATAATCTTTTATAACAACAATCTTTTATTATAATATCCCTTTTATTTAATAATATTACATTCTCCTATTATAATTGCATATATAATAGTCTATATTATAAGTAATTTTTTATTTATTTATAATTTTAATTCTCCTATTATAGAGCTGCAAGCTTACTGCAGTGGTAAGGGATTTGGCCTCTCTTTAAGAGGTCCAAGGTTCAAACCCCACTCAGTATGAGGGGACCATGACCCTTCATAAAAACATGTGTAAACTCATTGAAAAAAATTCTCCTATTATAATTATATATAATAGTCTATATTATAAATAAATCCTTTTATTTATAATTTAATTCTCCTATTATAATTATATATAATAGTCTATATTATAAATAAATCCTTTTATTTATAATTTAATTCTCCTATTATACATATATAATAGTCTATATTATAAATAAATATTTTTATTTATAATTTTATTATCCTATTATAATCATATATAATAGTCTATATTATAAATAAATCCTTTTATTTATAATTTAATTCTCCTATTAAACATATATAATAGTCTATATTATAAATATATCTTTATTTTATTCTCTTTATTCTATGATTATGGTCATTAATAATAGTCTTTATATATAAACCTTTTTATTTATAATCTTTATTCTACTATTATACATATATAATAGTATTTAGGATCGATCCTATACATTGCATAACTACTTATTGACAACAAAACTATGCACAAGTTATCTTTAAATATCACATTGTTTCTATGCCCTAAGGCCCACTAGGGAGGGTCATGACAGAAAGTTTCTTTTAAGATTATTACCTGCACATTAAAATAGGAGTTGGATATATTTCGACAGAAAGAAAAATATCATCTACCTATTGTCTATCTAAGAACTAAGAAGACTACATCCTACAACATTGATTGTAGTGCAAATTTTAGATTGCTTTTAAGAGTTCTTTATAAAGAAGATATTACTCTTAAGAAGATTGCAAAGATTATAGAGCATTTGAGAGTTATTTAAGAGTTATAAATTAGTGCATATTATAAGTTATTTTTAGGAGTAATAATAGTTGCACCATATTAGTTTCTCTCAAATATTATTAGAATTGCACTAAGTGAAAGTAAAAATTAGTGCAAGCTTAAGCCACCTTAAGGGCATATTAGTTGCATGATTATTAGCTTGGATTCAGTTAGCCAAGAAAAGGAGAGTGTTGTCCAATAAATAAGATAACATCGAATCATCCCTTGCCTACAAGGATTAGTACAAAGAAGTTGCCATCAAAACCAACAGAGAGAAAGCTTGAAAAAGATATTTGAAGATCTCAGATATCGGTGCAAAATCAAAATATTCTATTCTATCTATTGTAAATATATTTACATTAGTTGATTTCATCATAATCTCTTTTCCTATGTAGCAAAAGAGGATAAAGTTTGAGTGTCTCAGTGACAAGTCCAATACCAACAAGAACCATCACAAAGCGGCTGATAGAAGAGCACTATCCGAGCAAGGTTGAAGAGCCAACAAGAGGCTCACATTATGGTGTCTAAAGATACCCCCATCAGTCATAGAATTAGGCATCCATAGCAAGCAATCAAAGCACAAGATATCCATATAAAGGAGTTTTTATCTATTTCATAGCATGAGCTAGAAGTTGTCATCTACAACATATTGCAAGGTAGCATACAAGATAGCATATAAAAGGCATAAGGCACAAGATAGAGTTCAAGGTACAATATACAAGACCTAGCTTAGAGAAATTATCCATTGAGGAGGAGCTATACTAGGTTGTATAATGGATAAAATTCCAGCTAAGGGTAGCACTAGCAATCACAAATGAAGTTTCATAGAACCATCATTGAAGCGCATAGAAACACCATCGAACGAGAGCCAACATATTGTGAGAATATTAACACTTTATTTCACCTGAAGGAAGCGTTGAGATCAAGAAAACAGCTGGGCATACATTGGAAAAGGAGTATATGTTATATAATAGATGTTGGATGGAAGCATTTCATGCAAACAAAGGTTCTCCCACTTGTCACAAAGCACCCACATATTCCCCAACATCTTTAAAGAAAGAAAATGCTCACTCCTTGAGCATTAGAATAATCATTTGGATGTTACAAAGGTATATTTATCATAGTTGAGAAGGAGAAGAATTACAATATTTTCTAAGCCATGTGGGTGTCATCCTAAAGAGCGTTGAAGCTCACAAACCATGTTAATATCACCTCAAGAAGCGTTAGAGAAGTCATAAAGTGTTATTCAAGAGCTTAAGCCACATGAAAGTCATCCAAAGGAGCTTGAAACTACTTAAGCACTCAACTCCAAAGTGAAATGACACATCAAAGTCCAAGGAAAATACATCAAAGTAAGAGCACATAAAAGAGTGCTTTATTTGGAGTCGAAGGAGGTAGCAAGAGACTATCATCCACCAGCATTGCTAAGAAGATGATTGAATGCTCAAATTGAAACCAACACCACTTGAGGAGAGAAGATCAAGCGAAGAATAGCAAAGTGGAACATATCAAGCAGAGTTAAATTCTATCATAGACCAACACCATTCAAGGTAAAGGGAGAGCACTGAATGCTCGTATGCTGCACCAAATTTAGAACCCTCACCATCACCTTTTCATCTTGCTCAATGTACATTGAAAGGAGGTAATACACTACAACACTTAATATATATTTTCCTATAAAGTAGGAACTATAAGGTATTGAAAATTGAAAATTGATTATTATCATCAACTTAAGAAATAAATTTTAGTAAAGGTTGAAGACATTATAAATTGCTTTATATTTTAAAATAGCCAAGTAGGAGATATAAGGCTGTCAACCTTGGTAACTTGAAATATTAATTTACAGATATTATTACCATTAATTTCTAATATTCCAAATTAGGGAGGCATAAGGTATACTACATCAAACCTTAGCATATTGGAATCTAGAAAATTGAACAAATTGAATTATTGAAGGTAGAAGAAGGAAGTTCATTAAAGCATCATTAAGAGTTGGAATTAATTAAATTTGTCTCATACTCACATTAAAGGGAAAAAAGGAATCCAACCAAAGGGAACTTCAAATTGATAAGTGCATAGTTCATTAGGAGAGATAAGTTGAAATAGAAGATGATTATTGTCATTTACAAAACATTACAGAATCAACTCAAGATTGAACTATTAATTCCTAAAGCACTTCATCACACATATAGCATATTCTAACTACTGGGGAGACATAATAATTCTACAAAATATTTCTTTAAAATGCCTTATCAAATTATAGTCATAAAGTAGATTCCATTTAGAGTATTCTCAGAATACCCTAGAACTCTTATAAAATTCTACAAGTGACTATAGTCTAATAAAACTAAGGAAGAAGGAAGATGTCTACTTTAAAGAATATAGTGAATAATAATATGGGCAAAACCATTAGAAAGGAAAAACAAGCATTATAAAAATGGGGATCAAGAATAGACTTACTAAAAACCTAGAACTTGCCTCAAAAGTGATCTATAAGTGAAGTCTTAGAAGAAAACTTTACAATGTTGGAATATTATCTTCATACTAGAATCATTAAAGCAATTGATAATGAAAAGGATGATATTTCAATTCCTCTAGACTTTAGAAGAATATTATATATGGCTTTACTTACACTTTAGAACTACCGAGATAAGAACTTAAAGCAAAAAGAGTAAATTGAATTACTCAAAGAGAAAAAAAAATAGATTAATCATTCCTAGAGAAGATATTTCAATCCTCATGCAGTATTGATGCTTCAAGTTCTACTAACTCAAGATCTTATCATGATGTCTTAAGTATTTTTGCAGAAGCCTCTATGCAGAATCATAATAATAATGAGAAGGACAAAGGCAAAGAAGAAATACTTGTGCATGACTCAAGTGATAGTACAACTGCTAATGAAAGTGTAAAAATTGGATCCAAAGACAAGATTAAAGAAGAAGAAGAGGAACTAGATCAAGGAGGCATACAATGCAAGGTGAATTAAAGATAACACAAAGGACCTAATCAAGTTGAAGACTATTAAAAGGAGGAAGATACATATTGAATACTAAAGTATTCAATACCCAAATAATGTAATACAGGGGGGTGTTGGAATATATTACATTATTTGGTTCCTTACTAATGTACCTTCATGGGTACATATTTAGATTAAGAGTGTATTAAAATTTAAGTATTTTATTAACGCAATATAATAAATGCATAAGTTTTAGAATGTGCAATGATGTAAATGTGTATGTAGTCCACATGTACATAAGTCCTTGGAGTAGAATAGTGAGTTTTCATATTAATATTGAAGGCAAAGAGTTGCATCTCATTATAAATAGGCCTTCATAGAGTAGAAGCGGGAGAGGATTTTGGAGTGCATAGGTAGAATAGTAGTAGATACAATTTAGAGCATTTTTGTAAATATGAAGAGGTAGTTACCTCCATTGAATAGCATTGTATATTTTCGTGAGCTTTCATATATGATCATTTCTTGAGCATTGTATCAAGTTTTCCATCATATTTTCATACATATTAGTTATCCATTATCATAGTTATAACATTGTATGCTTACTTCCATACTTGTGGTTGCATTTCATTTAATTTTAAAGCTTCATAAGCTAACAGTAGAAGCTCTAGTTTTGTTAGCTTTTGATGTAGTGTGCAATGGAAGATAGCAATCACAAGATGCAAAATAATATGAAAAAAAGTAAATCTACGAGATGACTGAAATATGCTATAAATAGAAATGATGGAAATGAATACAATGTAGCTATGGAGGAAAAGGATACTTCATGAACAAAGCTACTGGACTACATTGCACCCATCACCAATATATGGTGATCTACACAACACTATGCTACTACCTATGAATATGTTGAGATTTTATATATTGGTTGTTACAATGAGGTCCTTTTTATATAGGAAGATAGATTCCTTGGCCAACACTCTACCTAGATGTGCAAGGTATATCTTGCACATAACATCTTGCATATTGACACTTGTGCATTTATTACATTGCATGAAGTAACTAGATAACTTTCCCCTAAAGTAATCTAATATCCTAAGTATGTATCTATGAAGGTACATTTACATGACCCAAATGATGTAATATAATCTATTTATAACACCCCTTGTATTACATTATTTAGGTATTGAAGAATTTAGTCTTCAATGTGGATCTTCTTCCATTGGATAGTGGAATTTATATTCTTCCTTCCTCATCGTTTACTATGTCTTTAGATGATTCAGAGTAAGCTATAGCTGTAGTTAAAGGTTCTTATTTCAATTAACTTTGCATTGTATATCTCCTTTATTTACTTCGTCTTTAACCTTACCTTTAATTCTGGTTCATGTGCTCTCATAGGTGGTTGTACTGCTACTTGGTTCTTGTAAGGAATATTCTCCTTTCCTATCTTTAATCTATATAGAAGCTTCTAAAAAACCACTTAGGCATCATGCTAATATCTTAAGTTAGTAGAACCTAAAGTTCCAATGCTTCATGAAGATTGAAAAAGCTTTTCTAGATATGATACATTAAGTTTTGCCTTCTTTTTTAGTAGTTCTATCAATCCTTTTTGTTCTACATTTTCATCCTTGTAGTGTTTATATGTGAGAAATTCCATGTATAATATGCTCACAAAGTCTAAGGAAAGTGAAATGTCACTTTTCCATTGTTAATTGCTTCAATGAGATGGGCTTGAAGATAGCATTTCATAGTATCAAAATTATCTTCTAAGGTTGATGCAGGAGCATCCGGTGACAGCAGCGCAATCTGGCAGCAGCAAATTTTTTTTTAAGTTTTTGCAAGTCGAGAAGGGGAGAGAGGAAATGCAGAGCAAAAACTGTCACGATTTCATGAAATCGCGACAGTCAGCAGGAAAGAGAAAAAGTCACTGAGGAGGTCGCGATTTCGCGACACGTCACGAAATCGTGATCGTCGCAAAATCGCGACGTAAAACAGCCAAGGGGAGACACTTATGTTTTTGTCATGATTTCACGATGAAAGTGCATCGGGGAAAGACAGTTGGAAAGGGTCACGATTTCGTGACGTGTCACGAAATCGCGACCGTCACAAAATCGCGATGAAAGTGCAGCGGGGGAAAGACAGTTGGAAAGGGTCATGATTTCATGACGTGTCACGAAATCGCGACCGTCACAAAATCATGACGAAAGTGCAGTGGGGGAAAGATAGTTGGAAAGGGTCACGATTTCGCAATCGTCATGAAATCATGATGAAAGTGCAGCCGGGGGGAACAGTTGAAAATGTCACGATTTCGTGACATGTCACGAAATCGCGTACCGTCGTGAAATCATGACATAAGAGCAGCGGCCTGAGGGGGCAGTTGGAGATGTCACAATTTCGTGACATGTCACGAAATCGTGACCAGAGCAGGTAGGCAAGGGGCAGCCAAAGGCAAAGGTCACGATATCGTGACATGTCGTGATATCACGACTTGAAGTTGAGAAGGGTGTCGATGGAGGAAGATGTCGCGATATCGCGACATGTCATGATATCGTGACTTGAAGGCGAGAAGGCAAAAATGAAAAGAAAACGTCGCGATATCGTGACATGTCACGATATTGTGATATCGCGACCATAAGGGAGAAGGAGCGCAAGGAGGCCAAAACATTGCGATATCGCGACCCCTGCTACAGTGCAGCTGGAAGACGACAGAGGGCAGGCGGCGGTTGCAGAGCAAGGACGACATGTGGCACCAAGGTGCAGTTAAAGCGGGCGACTGCCAAGAAGTGTGAGAAACGAAAAGGATGGGCACGCAGAGTTTTTTGATAGAATCGACGGTGACAGAGGTCGTGCAGAGTGGGGTATTAAATCGGGTTGGTGTCCTAATTTTTGCGTAGGAGGTTTCAGAGGATAGGGGCCTCTATAAAAACCCAGTTTATGTAATAGATCGGGGTGGTGGATCGGAGATCGCACGCAGAGTGTGAGTGTGAGAAAACCAAGCCAAGCGCTGGTTGTTTGTAAAGCTTGCGGGCTATATCCATAAGTGTTATTCCAGTTAATGTAATGAATTTTTTTGGATTTGCGTTTGTGTGATTTTCTCATCCCCCATTAGTGGTATCAGAGCTAGAAGATTCTGAGTGTGCAACAGATTCGCCGACAGTTGCACCAAGATCTGTGGTAGGGTTCTGTGAGAGAAGAGTGAGTTAGGGTTCTTGAGTGTGAAACAGATCGTCGGACATGAGGCAGTTACACTAGGATCTGTAAAAAAAAAAAAAATGATGACAATGAAAGAGTTCAAGGCATTGCAGAGGTAAGTGCAAGCCCTGCAAGAGGAGCTACTCAGAAGAGATTTGCAGAGGCAGGTGAAAGCCCTGCAAAGGGAGCTGCATAGACAGCGTGAGGAAAAACAAAAGAGAAGAGAAGATGGAGTTCATCAGAAGATGAAGCCATTGCAGGCTACAAACAAAGAGGTGTGCAGTAGTGCCGGGACCTGCCTGGAAGAAGACAAAGATTTTTTTGGGCAAGAGAAGGAGTGTAAGCAGGCTGCAGACGAGGAAGTGTGCAGCAGTGGCAGAATCTGTCTAGGAGAAGGCAGAAGTTATTCTAGCCAGGAGACTGGGTTGGAGCAGGCTGTAGAGGCAGGAGGATGTCTGGAAGTGTTGCAGAAGGAGGTGACCAGACAACCCAGAAGTGAAGATCACTTCTCCACCAACCCCTATTGTCTGATGCAGAAGCATCCGGTGACAGCAGCGCAATCTGGCAGCAACAAATTTTTTTCTAAGTTTTTGCAAGTCGAGAAGGGGAGAGAGGAAATGCAGAGCAAAAACTGTCACGATTTTGCTATGTTGCGAAATCACGACAGTCAGTAGAAAAGAGAAAAATTCACTAAGGAGGTCGCGATTTCGCGACACATCGTGAAATCGCGACCGTCGAGAAATCGTGATGTAAAACAGCCAAGGGGAGACGCTCATGTTTTTATCACGATTTCATGATGAAAGTGCAACGGGGGAAAGATAGTTGGAAAGGGCCCGATTTCATGACATGTCGCGAAATCACGATCGTCACGATGAAAGTGCAGCAGGGGAAAGACAGTTGGAAAGGGTCGCGATTTCGTGACGTGTCGCAAAATCGTGACGAAAGTGCAGCGGGGGAAAGACAGTTGGAAAGGGTCACAATTTTGTGACGTGTCGCGAAATCGCGACTGTCGCAAAATCGTAATGAAAGTGCAACCGGGGGGAACAGTTGGAAATGTCGCGATTTCGTGACATGTCATGAAATTGTGACCATCGCGAAATCGTGACATAAGAGCAGTGGCCAGAGGGGGCAGTTGAAGATGTCACGATTTTGTGACATGTCATGAAATCGTGACCGAGAGCAAGCAGGCAAGGGGCAGCCGAAGGCAAAGGTCACGATATCGCGACATGTCACAATATCGTGACTTGAAGTTGAGAAGGGCATCGGTGGAGGAAGATGTCGCGATATCGCGACATGTCGCGATATCGTGACTTGAAGGCGAGAAGGTAGAAATGAAAAGAAAACGTCGTGATATCATGACATGTCGCGATATCACGACCATAAGGGATAAGAAGCATAAGGAGGCCAAAATGTCACGATATCATGACATGTCATGATATCACGACCCCTGCTACAGTGTAGCTAGAAGACGACAGAGGGTAGGCGGCGGTTGTAGAGCAAGGATGACACGTGGCACCAAGGTGCAGTTAAAGCGAGCGACTACCAAGAAGCGTGGAAAACAAAAAGGATGGGCACGCAGAGTTTTATGATAGAATCGGTGATGACAGAGGCCATGCAGAGTGGGGTATTAAATTAGGTTGGTGTCCCGATTTTTGCGTAGGAGGTTTCAGAGGATCGGGGCCTCTATAAAAACCCAGTTTATGTAATAGATCGGGGTGGTGGATCGGAGATCGCACGCAGAGTGTGAGTGTGAGAAAACTAAGCCAAGCGCTGGTTGTTTGTAAAGCCTACGGGCTGTATCTGTAAGTGTTATTCCAGTTAATGTAATGAAATTTTCTGGATTTGCATCTGTGTGATTTTCTCGTCCCCCATCAGTGGTATCAGAGCTAGAAGATTCTGAGTGCGCAGCAGATTCGTCGAACGTGAGGCAGTTGCACTAGGATCTATGGTAGGGTTCTATGAGAGAAGAGTGAGTTAGGGTTCCTGAGTGTGAAATAGATCGCCGGACGTGAGGCAGTTACATTAGGATCTGTAAAAAAAAATGATGACAATGAAAGAGTTCAAGGCGTTGCAGAAGCAAGTGCAAGCCATGCAAGAGGAGCTGCTCAGAAGAGATTTGCAGAGGCAGGTGAAAGCCCTACAAAGGGAGCTGCGTAGACAGCGTGAGGAAAAATAGAAGATAAGAGAATATGGAGTTCATCAGAATATGAAGCCATTGCAGGCTACAGACAAAGAGGTGTGCAGCAGTGCCGGGACCTGCCTGGAAGAAGATAGAGATTTTTCTAGGCAAGAGAAGGAGTGTAAGCAGGCTGCAGACGAGGAAGTGTATAGCAGTGACAGAATCTGTCTAGGAGAAGGCAGAAGTTATTCTAGCCAGGAGACTGGGTTGGAGCAGGCTGCAGAGGCAGGAGGATGTCTGGAAGTGTTGCAGAAGGAGGTGACCAGACAACCCAGAAGTGAAGATCACTTCTCCACCAACCTCGGTTGTCTGATGCAGGAGCATCCAGTGAGAGCAGCGCAATCTGGCAGCAACATAAATTTTTCTAAGTTTTTGCAAGTTGAGAAGGGGAGAGAGGAAATGCAGAGCAAAAATTGTCATGATTTCGCTACGTTGCGTAATCACGACAGTCAGCAGGAAAGAGAAAAAGTCACTGAGGAGGTCACGATTTCGTGACACGTCATAAAATCGCGACCGTCGCGAAATCGCGACGTAAAACAGCCAAGGGGAGATGCTCATGTTTTTGTCATGGTTTTGCGATGAAAGTGTAGCGAGGGAAAGACAATTGGAAAGGGTCATGATTTCGCGACGTGTCGCGAAATCACGACGAAAGTGAAGTAGGGGAAAGACAGTTGGAAAGGGTCGTGAAATCGTGACCGTCGCAAAATCACGATCGTCGTGAAATTGCGATGAAAGTGCAGTGGGGGAAAGACAGTTGGAAGGGGTCACGAAATCGTGACATGTCACGAAATCATGACCATCACGAAATCGCGATGAAAGTGCAATCGGGGGGAACAGTTGGAAATGTCACGATTTCGCGACATGTCACGAAATCGTGATCGTCGTGAAATCGTGACATAAGAGCAGCGACCGGAGGGGGCAGTTGGAGATGTCGCAATTTTGTGACATGTCACAAAATCATGACCAAAACAGGCAGGCAAGGGGCAATCGAAGGCAAAGGTCACGATATCGTGACATGTCGCGATATCGCGACTTGAAGTTGAGAAGGGCGTCGGTGGAGGAAGATGTCACGATATCGTGACATGTCGCGATATCATGACTTGAAGGTGAGAAGGCAAAAATGAAAATAAAACATCGTGATATCACGACATGTCACGATATCATGACCATAAGGGAGAAGGAGCACAAGGAGGCCAAAACGTCACGATATCGCGACATGTCGCGATATCGCGACCCCTGCTACAGTGCGCACTGGAAGATGACAGAGGGCAGGCGACGATTGCAGAGCAAGGACGACACGTGGCACCAAGGTGCAGTTAAATCGGGTGACTGCCAAGAAGCACGGGAAATGAAAAGGATGGGTGCACAGAGTTTTTTGATGAAATCGACGATGACAAATGTCGTGCGGAGTGGGGTATTAAATCGGGTTGGTGTCCCAATTTTTACATAGGAGGTTTCAGAGGATCGGGGCCTCTATAAAAACCCAGTTTATGTAATAGATCAGGGTGGTGGATCGGAGATCGCACGCAGAGTGTGAGTGTGAGAAAACCAAGCCGAGTGCTGGTTGTTTGTAAAGCCTGCGGGTTGTATCCGTAAGTGTTATTCTAGTTAATGTAATGAAATTTTTTGGATTTACATCTGTGTGATTTTCCCGTCCCCCATCAAAGGCTTCACTATGGATTAATTTTGAAGTTAGGTCTAATATTCCTTCAGATTTCATGTGTAGATTCTTGATTCAAAGTTTTATGGCACTGGTTTTTTCCTTTCTCAAGAAATTATTCTTATTGGTGTTTGCAGTATTTTGGAAAGTAGACATCCTTATGGCTCCCTATTTTAGGATATAGAAAGCTATTATCTTATGGCTTCCTAAATATATAAGCTTGATTTTATAAAACCTTTATCAATCCTTAGGTTTTATAGACTTCCTTATATCTCCCTAGTGATGAGAGTATATAAACCTAATGAAATTTTAGGTTTTGTAGAAATCTTATATTTTACCAATGGATTTATAACTTGATAATCTTTGGTAGATGTTATTATTATCAAGTTTTGTAGAATACCTTCTGACTCCCTAGTGATTTTTGAATATGATATATAGTGATTTTATAATATTGTAGTTCAATTTTGGTTGATTTTGTGAAGTTTTGTAAATATCAAAAATCAAATTTTCTAACACCTTATTACTCCTATTGAACTAAGAACTTTTCCAATTTTGAAGAGGTTTTAATGTTGGATTTCTTTTGTCCCTTTTTGTGAAATTTTGAGACAAGTAAATTGCTAAATTCCAACCTTTGAAATGCTTTGATAAACCCCTTTTAATATCCCTTTAGGATTTAATTTTAGTGTATCTAATTTCCAATAAATTAGTTTGATGTAGTAACCCTTATAACTCCCAAATTTTGGAAAATGAGATCACAATAATATTTGCAATTATTTTTAAATCAATTTCCAGTAGAAACCCTTATTACCCCTAAGTTTAATATTGCAAATATTCTATTGATTTGATAAATTATTCCCTTTGAGGTATGGATTTCAATATGGTTAAATTCTTCTAAGTTTAACCTTGATTTATCAACCTTATAACTCCCAAAAAATGAAAGCACATTTTAAATGGGAATAAATCTTACCTTGAACTATACAAAGACCACAATAATCAGTTCTAATTTTGGGTGTATAAAGGCTGCAATATTAATGTCTCTGCTTTGGCCGTTTCCTCCAATAGAATGCTTTGAACCTTCCTTAGATTTAATGCTCCAAATACGGTGCCTTTAATCTCTGCCTTTGACCTCTTCTAACTAGAGCATTAAAGGCTCTTCCACCTTGCTTCCATGTTGTAATACGACCCTATGCACAAATACTCTGGATTGTTGAATGTGGATACGTGAATGTTGTTGAATGCTTGGTCTTTGGCATGCTTAAAATGGAGGAGGATCTTATATTAAATGCCAAGTGGCTTGTTCATTTTCTTCTTGAGATCTTGACGAGTAGAAGGTGCTAGAAGATACTTGTATCTTCCTTTGAGTAACATATGAACATTAAATTCTTTAGTGGAGCACTTGGTCTCTTTGTGGATAAGTGTCTCTCATATCCTCAACACACCAACCTATTTTTAGTAGCTCCTTTCTTGGTCAATATGAGCACTTGTGTGAGGAGCATTAGGGTTTTACCTCAAGTTACAAGTGTCACTTCCTTCTTGTGCATGGATGTATCCTCTAACACTTATTCAATGTATCATTTGGAAGTTCATTAAACCCTATAAAATTTCTAGCTCCTCCTTCATTCAATGGCACTTGCTTGTGAGTTGTTTCCAGCTGGAATGAGGAGCAATGATTTGGAGGCTTGAGCATAGATTTTGAGCAATGCAAATGTGGAGTTTGAAACACTCCAATGATGCCTTATTCTTCTTATTTTCACACCTATTATATGTCCTCATTTTGTAGATAATGTTTCTATTTAATATAATGATGTTTTTCCCTTTGTTTTGTGCCTTGACTTTTGCAGGTTCGATCATCCAAGATATGAGTATGAGCCCTTAGAGTGGCTCTTTTGCAGGTTCGATCGTCCAAGATATGAGTATGAGCATTTTACTGCCTTTGGCCGGTTTACCCTACAAATATTGTACCTTTGAGGCAACTTCAAATCTGCCATATTTCATGTACAAACCAAATTAGGATAGTGCAATACAATGTAACAAATTTATGTATAAAATAACCTTTATTGCACCCTCTTTTCACTCCTTTTTTTAGGTCTAAATTTCTGGTTTTGTGGTAAAATTTTTGAATGCAATGTAGGGGTATTTAGGTTGTCTCTTTGATTATATAACTTACCATTTTTTATTGTATACTTTGATGACAAATACAATCTTAGATATAAGTAGATAAAAGCTCCTTATTTGATGCAATTTTCTACACTTTTCTCCTTGCAACTAACCCTGTAATGCTTTGGATTTGAGACTCACCAAGTCTCAATATTTTAAGCTTCTATTTCTGATTTTGGTTAGTTGTATTATTCTCAAATTTTTTAAGTATTCTAACCTATTTTGGTGGCTTCACTTGGCCACTATGTGTTGTAGAGTTTTGTGCACTAATAGTGTCTTTAGACACTTTGCCAAATTTTGATTTTGTGCCCTTCTCAAGAACACAAACAATAATATTTTTGAGAGCAATAGAATAGTGAAAATTAATATTTCACTTTTATTGTACTAAAAATTCACCTTATCACTCCAATAAACTCTCAAAATAATGCACTATTTACTGCAACTAATCAAGAATAATCTGAAATGAATCTTCAAGAGTTATTCTGAAATTTCACTACAATTAATATTGTAGGACTTAGTCTTCATTTTATTTTTCCAAAGTAGATGATAGGTAGTTGATAGATGTAGTTCTAAAATATAATAAACTCCTAACTAATGTGCAAATGAACCTTAAAAGGAACTTTTCTCTTTTTGCACTTTTGAATACTATAATCCAATTTTCCTTCTTGCAACTTTAATCCAAATTAAGGTGCTTTAACAAATCTGATAAGTAATCCAATTAATGAATCTACTTGCACCAATAGTTGCTTACCTTTTTGAAATATTTTATAGCTCTTTTGCCGCTTATGTAGAGGATGTAGATCTTGGTGTCCAAGATCACCAAGTTGTAGCTTCGAGTAGGATCTTGCTGCCTAGTTTCTTCTTCACCAAAAAGTGATCTTGAACTTTCTTTTACGAGCCTAGGTTTTTATGATTTGATCCTTTAAGCAATATTTTGCTTTTGATATAGATTTGAAGAATTATGTCTCTAAAACAGTGCCTTCTTGCTATGAGAGATAATCTCCAAATCTCTTATATTTGGTGGGCTTCTCCTATCTTCAAGTCTTCTTATCACATTTTGACTTCAAGCAAGATCTTCTTCTCAAGATTTTGAATGTCTTGAGGTCTTATAATATTTGGAACTCCTTTCCAAATTATTTTTCTTCTTTTGGTCTTGTTTTTGGATGGTAAAAATTATCCCAAATATTTCACTATCTTCTATAGTGAATTTCTCTAATGAGTTCTCCTTTGATGATTTCTTTAGTAAGGCTCTTCAAGCCTTTTACTGGATGCTCGTTGAGACCTCCCCAAGGTCTTTGATCTTTCAAATTCTTCTGGTCTTCCTTGAGACCTTTTCTTCAACCTTCTACTTGTGGAAGTGTTGGTGGTGATATCTTCTTCTAGACCTCTTATTTTTTTGTTTCTAGATTCGAGCAAGACTCTCCTAGTCCTTCTTCTTCTTCCAAGACTAGAATTTCTTCAATGAGATTTTCTCTTGATCTCTTTACCTTCAATTTTGCTTCAGGTGTTGGATTGATAATGAAGAAGATACTCTTCCTAACTTTCTTGTAGGAATTTTTCCAACTCACTGAATCTCCTTTTCATGCAACAAAGTATTAGTTGTGAAATTTTAATTTGCTTCTGAATCAGATACTCTCTTCTGGAGTCTTCTTCAGGATTCTATGGTATTTTTTTCTAGATCAAGGCTTCTATGGGATTTTCTTTTGGATCAAGGCTTTTATGACCTTTTATTCTAGATCAAGGCTTCTATGGCCTTTTCTTCTAGATCAAGGCTTCTGTGGCCTTTTATTCTTCTATGAAGTTCTCTATCTCGTAATGGAGATTTCCAGTATCATAACTTCACCATGACTCTTATCCATAATTCTTCTTTCATAGTATTATTTTCTTGCACAAGGAACTAATATTTATACTATGAAGGTACGCTGACCTTCGGGCAACAAAGTTGAATTCTCCTAGCTTTTTGTTGTAGGAGGTGTCCCAATCATCTGAGAATTAATTTTCTACAACAAAAGAAACTTTGGAAAATAGTTAACAAATTCGAGATATCCTTAATGATCTTCACTAGTTGATTTGTCAATCTAGTTGATTGAATGTTGAGTCTTAGTCTTCACGAGTTTTTCCTGCAAATTTTTGGAAAGACTCTAGCCAAATGTAATTTTAGTATTTTTGAAACTGAGATTTCTTTCAATCCTCACTTGTGGCCCTCCCTACTTCTACCACCTAGACTCTTTTGAAATTATTTGACAGTGGTTGGTCCAGCAGCGCGTCAGGTTGACAAAAAACTTAGGCTCATGGTTTTCCTATTGATCTATTGTGCCTAGATCTACCGTGGCTCTAATACCACTGTTAGATTTTTATGTAGTGTGCAATGGGAGATAACAATCACAAGATGTAGAATAATATAAAAGAAAGTAAATCTGCAAGATGACTAAAATATGCTATAAATAGAAATGACAAAAATGAATACAATGTAGCTATGGAGGAAATGGAAACTCCATGAACAAAGCTACTAGACTACATTGCACCCATAACTAATATATGGTGATCTACACAATAGTATGCTACTACCTACGAATATACTCTGAGCTTCTATATACTGCTTGTTACAATGAGGCCCTTTTTATATGGGAACATAGATTCCTTGGCCAACACTCTACCTAGCTGTGCAAGGGACATCTTGCACATATACAACTTGCACATTGACACTTATGCATTTATTATATTGCATGAAGTAACTAGATAACTTCCCCCTAAAGTAATCTAATGTCCTAAGTATGTACCTAGGAAGGTACTTTACATGACCCAAATGATGTAATATAATCTATTTATAACAAGTTTCAGAGGTCCCAAACCCTTCAACATTGATGGCTCTAGTTCCATAGGCTTCAAATCCATTAACATTGAATGCGAGCCAATCTCTCATATAATTTGGGAAGGAGATTTTGAATCCATTATGCAAGATTTTAGGGGAAAAACCCTAATCCTTATACATAAATAGTGATTTTTTTATTGTAGGTATTATAAATTACTTACTTGTGCCTAATACCTAGCCTTATTTTTATTTTCTTTCACTTTTTTTGCGTATAATTTGGAATCAAGCCTTGAGTATTTTTTTAATGGCATTCAATCCTTTTTTGTTATAACATCTTTATAAATTATGATATATATATAGGAAGTTGACTCATTTCTCTCTGTCATGTTTTGTGTGTGTTTAAATATTAAAATGTTAGATCAAATTTTTGTTCACTTTCTAGTTGTTAATGGATGATGCATGTGTTCATTTTATTTTATCTATGCACAAAAGAACCTTTTGATATTTGACCTATTAACTCCATAGCTTAGGTTTTATTTTCTACAAATCTCTCTTCCCTTTCCTTTGATGAATGCAACTAGTATAGGAATAACATGCTAAAATATCATATCAAACGAGGAGTCAATCTCAACAAAATCCTAAATATTTCCTACAAGTGCATCCTGCATTTATGGAGATTTCTAACTATGTCTCTCTACACACAACGTGAGTGTCAAAAGTGTCTATCCATAACAACAAGCAACTAAAATATTATGAGATACCGATTGTTTTTTCTAGCATGACTAATGGGATGAATCTAATCTCCAATTTGTCCCATGTATTTAATAGATTCTAGTCAATATTATAATGAAGACCTCAACCAACTGGATTGTTGAAGCACAAGAGTATCCACCTGACAACTCCATTGAAGAAGAATACTCTAAAATAGCCATCATGCATGCACCAATAGTTTCTACTGTACACCAACAAAAAAACATCAGATTGAGATTCTAGGAAAGATCTCAGACTGCTTGCTTGTTGAAACGCCAAAACATTTACTTGGATACTTTGCTAAGCATGAAGGACCTAAAAAATTGGCCAAAAGACCTATTGCTAGATATTTTGCAAAAACAAATCCACAAGCGCTAGTGCCACTCCCAATATAAGTACATAGAAGAATATCCCAATGAAAAAATATGATTGTAAACCAAAATCATCCTCTAAAAAGACACCCAACCTAGAATGACAAATGGACCTTGATACCACCTATTTCTCTTGTGACTTATGATCTGATCTCAAAATTAGCTTTCAAGTCACTACCTTACTTCACAAGTGTGGATGCAACTATGCCCACGAAGAACCTACATTGCAAGGTGAGCCTATGCATAATATAGAACATTAAGGAGCATAATATGGTTTTTAGACTATTGGAAGTCTCTTTTAGAGGAAAGACATAAGAGTGGTACCTATGTATGAACTTGTATTTAATCAAAAGTTGAGACCAACTCGTAGACTTGTTGGATAGATTTAGAGAGAAGGCAAATGATGTTTCTATCATGAAGAAATTGATAACCATAAAGAGAGTGTCTATGAAGATGATATGTGACTTCAACACCTAGTTTCATAAAAATTGGTACATAACTCCTAATGAGATTTATCCTCTCATAGATATGGTATTTACCTACTATCTAAAAGCTATAATTTTTAAAATATCTATGATGGTCAAATCCAGATGAGGAAATTCCCTAACAATAACCTATGGAATAGCCATCCAAGCTGAGAATGACTCGACCCAAATAGGAAGGCTATCTCCTAGGCCCCCCATGCCTTTGTTCCCAAGCATTCAACTTCCATATCAACCACCTCCAACAGTTCAATCCATCACCTTACAACCTACTCTTGTTGTAAACCTTGTAAAGGT
Source organism: Wollemia nobilis (assembly GCA_028583015.1). Lineage (NCBI taxonomy): Eukaryota > Viridiplantae > Streptophyta > Pinopsida > Araucariales > Araucariaceae > Wollemia > Wollemia nobilis. The sequence goes on from JAQPPZ010001195.1 coordinate 24,761,308, forward strand.
TGAATCATATTTCCCTATTCCTCAATACTCCTCTACAAATCCTTACTTATTTAAGCTAGATGAGATGAGAAAATTGTTGAGGACAATATCCAATGAGGTTATAGGTCTAAAGAGGTATAAAATTACCTAGAGGTTTTCATAACAGAGCTATCTGAAAACTCCCTTCAAGCAGAATGACCAAAGTTACAAATATTTGCCAAATGGGTATCAAGGCTATAATTTCCATGCAAATAAGTATGTAGGCCAATCTCAAGGTTCAAACGAATAGATAGTGTTATTAACCTTGCAATAAAATAAAAACACATCCACACAATATTGTAATAATAACATGAAATTAAACTCAAAATTAACAATATTGAAAGATCAAATGGAAAATAACAAATTTTGCAGAAAACGAGAACAAAATACAAAATCATGGGTCTCTTTGAGGGGAAAACCTCCTTAGAAGCAAAGCTTTGACACAAAATATTATAGATACCTTCATCTATGCCCCTTGTCCTTTTAAATACTCTTTGTAACCCTAACTATAACACTCAAGGTTTGGCTTCAAATACAAGTGGCCACCCGAGCTAGAATCTTCTACCAAACAAAATAGTTACATTATTTATAATGGTTACATAAAATGGTCCCACTTGTCTAGGTGCCTCAAATGCCACATACATAATACAAAATATTTCATAACACTATTAATATGGGGTTCCCATGTTAGGGATGGGATAATTACAAAATAAGGTTAGGATAGGATCATAACATGCCCTTCCCCTTTAAAAATATTTGTCCTCATAGTTGTGGATAAGGAAATTGTTGATGTCACTACTAGAGAGGCTCCCATGAAGCATATCCTGACTGTAAAACCTACCATTGGATGAAAATTTTAGTGATCATTTGGCTATGGAGAGTGTGGGTTCTTCGATCCAAAATGTTGTTAGGCTCCAGGATGATAAAACCTTCATCATCCAACTCAGGGAGCATTGACTAAACTTGAATTTGATTTTCAAGTACCTTCTTGAGAGAGAAAACATGGAAGACTAGATGGATCCTAGAAGAAGGTGGTAACACAAGCTTGTAGGCCAGCTGTCCAATCTGCTACAAGATCTTATAAGATCCATAAAATTAAACTGTTATTTTTTTATGAGCTCGAAGTTGCACAAAAAAATGTAAGGTTGGAGGCGAAGAAAGACCATATAGCCTACATTGAAGATACACTCAGAATGGTGTTGGTCAGTCTATTGTTTAATCTAGTTTGAAGTCAGCACTAAGTTCTCCTTTAATTGTTGCAAGAGTTGGGCATATTCCTCAAGGGTTGCATCCATTTCTTGAACTTCGAAATTACTAGGAACTGTAGACATGGAAAATTGACCCATCAAAATAAGTCAATCTTTCCTTAGATCTTTAGAAAGCCACCAAAAACTTGCTAAATGCAAATTTGGGACCCTTTTCCCCTTTTCTTTTGTCCTTTTTCCCTAGCCTCTCTAAATTCACACCCATCCCATACAGGGCATGAATTTGGCTTGAAAATTTTACACTTTGTAAGGACGGGTCATGAATTTGTCTTTTTAGAGATTTTTCTCTCAAAATCCTCTCCCTCGTTGGCCCCTTTTGGCATCAACTCTTACCCATGGTGAACTTTAATTTTCTCATATTGTAGCCCTCAAAACCTCTTATTAATAGAGGGTTGGATTCCCATTTTTCCTAGATCTTCCCCAAGTGATCTTAATGATATTTAGACTTCTTTTTCAATGCTAACAAGTGCATTATTGTTGTGGGATTGCTATTTTGTTGTTTTGTGCTTGGGTGTTACCTACTCTTTGTGAACAAGTGGAGGAGTCTTGATTATTGAAGAAGTCTACCATATTGGGTTGCTTCTTTTACCTTCTCATTACTTCTTGCTTTCTCCATCAGCTAACAAGATTCTTTGCTTACATTTGTAGTTGTTAGATATGTTTTTCGTTGTTTTGCATCTCATTTTTTATGTTTTAGAACTCAAAAAGTGCTCTAAAATAAATTTGTGCCCCATTCATATAGGGTGCAACTTTGGCGAGCCATATTCATGTATACCCCTTAAATGGAATGAATTTGGTCAATTAGGGCTTGGGGGCAAGTTACTACTTTTCAAAACCCTAATTTGCATCTTGCATAATAGAATTATATTATATCCATTCTATTTACATTTCATTTTACTATTGCATGCATGTTTCATAATGCTTTTGCTTGTTCTAAAGGCCAAAGATCATTTCATTTTTGAACAGTCAGCTAAAAATTCCAAGGGGGCTTGATTGTTGTGCCTCCAAGCTTAGTCATATAGCGGCCTAAGCAAGCCCCCAAACACTATCAATTTTTCTAGGGTTTATAAGTTGTTTCACAGGATTGAAGTTGTTTGGATATTTTGGATGCAAGTTAAAGCTAGGATCAACCGTCGGATCAGATAAGTGCCCTAAATAAACTTCTTAGGTTGTTTGTTGTTTGCTTTCTATCTATTTTAGATTTAAACATAAGCAAAAGAAAAATATTTTGATTTTATTTCTAGGCATTCAAAAGAGAAAAATCATATAGTTTACATTCTAGGGTTAACTCTATTTGTGCATTCTCCTAAACCCTTGCTAAAAAAAAAAGATTTATTTTATTGCAAGTTAGGGTTTAGTCATCGTTGAAAATCAATAATCATCCTAGGGTTAGCTTTTTGTCTTATTGCATCATTGTTTGTCTTGCATTATTCTTTCATTTTTTATCTTAGATTTTAGAAAATCAAAACATAGGTATTTTCTTAATATACACATCAAACATGTTTTCCTCATTTTGGTGCCCCCCTTTTGGGTTTTCATTTGTTGGTTTGATTAGTCATATTAAGATCGACCTGACTTCTCATATTATTTTTAGATATGGTGCTCTTGTTATGTGCTCTATCTTCAAAGTTATTTTTATCTATTTGTTGAGGGATGCTTGGATCACGTGGTCCTTTACTAAGCATGGCATTATTTTTCTTTACCTCACAGATCTGTGGTATGTTGTGTTGGTAGTTGACCAGTTTGGTTTGATCCTTGGGCACACGTGACCCTCTTGTTTCATGCTTACTTGGACCATTGAGTGCCACCTCAAATTTTATTCCCATGGCATGACTTTTTACCCCTTTGGGCCTTGGTAGTTCTTTCATCATTTTTCAAGCTTGGTTCTCCCTAGATATATCAATGATAGTATGGCATGATTTGATGGGATTGGAAACTACCTCTCTCAAACATGGCACCCATGGGGTAAGGTTGGAAACCTTCTTTCTTCATTATGGGTTTATGATGTCAATCTCGAAAGCCTTTAATTCATTGGAGAGTTCTGGATTGCACTAAGATTGCATTGTAATAATGGAAGAGCATCTCAATTTTTGTGGATTCAAGTCCCCTAGCAAACACTTCAATTTCTCAGTGAAGTTTTTTGTCAGGGATGGTCTAGGTTGTTAAATTTGCTCTTCTGGGTGGTTGATTTGTTCAATGTAATTTGCAATAGCATTGGGTTTTTTGAGCTCTATTTTCTTGTTGGTTGGTAAAACATTATGGGTCAACGCTCAACCTAAAAATATTGTAACGTCTTGATCAAGCCTAATTTTTTGGAGACTAAAAATCAAGTGAGAAAAATTCTTTGCAAAGGGGCCTTTTGAATTGTATTTCATCCTTTTATGGACACCATAGGGCCCTTTCTAGAATGTTGGCTAATTTGTGGAGGAGAGGTTAGGTTTAGGTCGATGGCATTAAGTTTCAGTTCTCAGTGGAGTTGATTGGTGAAGTTATGGGTCTGTCAGTTGATGGAGCCATCCATAATTGAAAGAAGCACTCCCTCAAGAGGGAACTGAACTTCTTCAAGGTTAAGGGGGAGTATCTCTCAAAGTATGAAAATGGGTATGATGCTAAAGCACTCAAGGCACCATGGGATCGAGTCATTTCTATTATCATGGATTACTTTACCCTAAACAAAAAGAGGGAGGTGCTTCAAAGTTTTCACCTGATATTTTAAAATCAGTTAAGAAAAAAGTGGCTCATGAATATCCCTCTATTTATGTATCTCTCTAGTGAAATCCCCAACGGATGTAAGGGGAAAGAAGGGGTTGGATCCAATTCACCAAGGGTTGATCCTGCTTATGTTTGAGCATGTTGTGAAGTCCAAAGGGGTGGCATTGGATGAGACTTTAGCTAGAATTGATTTTCAAAAAAAAATTCCAAATTTAGATCCAAGTTTTACAATGTCAAAGACCTCCAATGACTATTTCGAGTTGGGTTCAGAAGACTCGCTAGATTCTTCAACAAAAGAGAAGAATAGCTCTAGGAGATATGTAGTCATGACTCCCAATGATTTTAATGGGGGTAGCACTCATCGCTCTAAGTGACTATCATATAAAAATGGAAAATTTGAGAAGCCCCAATATCATTCGAGGTGATGGATTCGAAGGATAGTTTCCTAGTAAAGAAAAATCCAAAAATATCAGAAGCTCTAGATGATGCCAATGTGGCTCCTCCAACAATGGGACCTGATTTTCTGATTCATCCACACTTCCTTAGAAACCTAGATGGAAAGCACCAATATCTTTTGGGTGCCCTTTAGGTTGTAATTTTCTTTGTTCATGACATTCGAGAAATAGTTTTGAAGCAAAGTGATGGAGTGGGTGCATCGTATTTCAGGACCACTCATGTTTGTAGTTTTGATGTTCTTATTTAGGTCTCAATTCCAACCTTTTTGTTTAGGTTTAAATTCTTGCATAGGGTGTTGTGTTTGGGTATTTGCAGTTGTATGGTTTTAGAGTCTTTAGTTGGTAGTGACAATGTTGCTCTCTCACTTTATGCTTGAATTTTTATTCTATTGCTTTTTCCAAAGTATCGAGGTGTGACCTTGATATCTGGTAGTCTCGCTATGCAAAAAATGGTGGTATCCCTTTCAAAACTTTACTTGTTATCTAATCAATATATATATACACATCAAACATTCCATCCCTGAACTTGGAGTGAGTCCTTAAATTGTTCCTAGAGAACCCTTCTATTCCCAATCCCCTAAGTGTAGAGAATATAACACACCCCCACAGTCACCTCTGCTCTTAGAAGATCTAGCCAAGAATTATACGTGGTAGGGTAGTTTTCCCCCTCTACATATTTTGTGAACCCAACATGAAGGCATGTCTTTAGTGGCCAAATTAGGAAGCCTCTTCCTTTTGTTTTTATTTTGAAAACTATAAGCAATACCACTAAATTTGTTTGCTTACAATTAGAAAACATTAAGAACATCTTAAAAAATTTGTGTGTTTTTTTCTAGTTTTTAGATCCTCTTTTTCTCCTCTATCATTTCTCTTTCTTATAATGGCTCCCAACCTTACGAGTAAGTGAAAGATTTTAGAATCTGATCAAATTCCCCAAGAAGATTATTAGATTGATAGGGAGAATCCCAATCTAGAAGAGGAAGAACATATAGAAACTAGTGATGACCTTGATCCTCTTGAGGCATCTAATGGACACCTCACCTTCAAATCATATGATCATATATGGAATTTTTTGAAACATCATAAGGATACCTTGGTTAAGAATGTGGATGAGGAAGCTCAAATTGAAGAGGCTGGGACATCTCATCCTCCCAACATTTCTCCTCGAAATGTTCACACTAATCCGTTGTTTGAATTTTCACATCATATTAATAATTTTTATAAACCAACTTATGTCACTACTCTAACCACCAATGTTGGAAGAATTCCATGAATTCCTCCAACTAGTAGTGCATCTCAATATTATGCTCAATTTCCTCCTCATTTTGCTCATCTCAATATTTATTCTTTCATTCCACAAAATGTTAGTTATCCTCCACCAATAAGATACCACATATCATAACCTGTACCATAATAATGTTAATACCTCCAACATTGGCCAATTTCTCTTTCAATAGCCTACCTTTAACCCTCCCTTAGGGAACCTAGGGGTATTGCAAAACAACAACCCCGATGTGCAAAGTTTAACAATATGGTGAAACAACTGTTCTAATGAGTGGATATGATTCAACCTCTAAGTTTCACCTACAACTACAAGAAAATTTATAATTAGTCCTTAGACCCTATCGTTGCCTCTAGGTCTTACCCTAAGCATTTTTCAATGTCGGTTTTACCTATTTATAAGGGAACAAAGGACTCGATTGAACATTTAAGGATGTTTAGGATAGCATGCCATGATATTATATATGATGACATGTTGTTACTAAAGATGTTCCTTAAGAGCCTTGGTGGTATGACATTGGAATGGTATTATCAACTACCTCATCATTATTTGAGGAATTTTGAAGAGACAACGAAGTTATTTTTTCAACAATTTGGAGCCTATGTTGAGAAAAATGTGACTATGAAAGATGTTTATATGTTAAAACAAGGAAAAGATGAAAATTTTTTAGAATTATTGTCTTTTTGGAGAAGTTGGATGATTGAGATATACTTTACCTCCCCAAGACATGTTAGAGATCTTTATTGGAAATCTATAAGAGCAAATATCATATGAATTCAAAACAACTATTACCTCTTTTGACAAAGCAATAGATCTGACAAGAAGGGTGGAACAAGCCATTATTCGAAGAGGTCAAATTAAGCCAAAGAAAAAATATGATAGGACCACAAAATTTCAATATAAGAACAAGCATGTAGTTGGTGATGGGGTAAAAAATATTAGATCTGTTATCAATGTTGCTAATACCTTAAAAAATATGGTACTTAGAAAGCCTTAAAAACCCCACCAAGGAATTTTATAAGACTCAACCAAACTATTTTATCAATCCTAAAACAACTCTTAGAATCTAACATGATTGAGTTACCTCCCATAAGGTAACCTGATACCACAAATTATTGGTATGATCCTGGTCAACACTATGAGTATCATAGAGTGGAGGGGCACATGATAAATTCATGTAAGAGGTTGAGATATGTAGTTCAAGACTTAATTGATGTAGATTGCCTTGTTATAGAGGGTTATCAACCTAATCATCCAACAAACAATCAACCTCGAACTCAACAAGCACCCACAACTAATCAAGACATGGGGATCTTCCAAGATCCCCTACCTAATCATGGGTAATAGAGCTAATAAAGTGTCATACCATAATGTGTGATCTCCTTACAATAACACAATTAATATGATAGTATAAAATATAAGAAAACAAGCTCAGGCTCAACTAACTCAATGATCTTAGCATGATACAAGTTCTACATTCAATCAACCTTCATAACCACCCTTAGTTTTGAATATTACTCAAAAAAGGAGCATGAGAGTAGAAAACCCATATTTAGTGTTGAAGCCACATCTTAAAGTCTCCTTTGACACCCAAAAATAGTTAGCTAGTACCCTAGCCAACATTTTTCTCTTAGAATTTTTGCAAACTTCTCTTATTCATAGCTGATGTTTTGGGCTCCCTTGGGATTCATCATATTACATTTTTAGATGATGATATTCCTTACTCAGAATTGCAAGGGGATTCTTCCCTCTACATCACCACATATATTGGGGAAACATTTATCAAGTGAATTTTCATAGATAATGATTCCTCCCTCAATATCTACACTTATTAGTTTTTCTAAAATTTTGGACTAAAAGAGGAAGATTTAATTAAATCTGATATCATCATCAAAGCTATCAACAACAAGTTCCAAGAGGTCTATGACTTAATATCCCTACCCCTTAGGGTTGGACCTAAAATATTAGATACCTTGTTTTATATGGTACCTTACCCCACATATTTTAGTCTTCTTATTGGACGTCCTTGGATTCATGAGATGAGGGTTGTCCCTTCTACTTTTCATCAATGTTTGAAGTTAAAATTCAAAGATCAACTTGTCAACATTCTAGTTAACCCTCATCCATTCCAATATTTTTCAATGGTTGAGCAAGCTCAATCTAGTCTCAATTTATGTCCATTAGTTACTTCATCTCACATCATAAAGCAACTTGAAAATTTAATGGTAAGTGAGGAACAACTAATCAAATTCTCATCACAAGATCAGGTCAATCCATTTCTTCAATAACCTCTTCTAGATTTAGCCAAGTTTCTACCTTAACCAAGGACTATGGATTTGCCTCATAAGAATGGTGAAGTCATACATATTGGCACGTGTAACTTTATCTTCATGGGTATGTCCCTTAAAGAAAAGATATGTGGTAGCAACCCTCTTCTTGTAGAGTTTTCTTTTGCCCATTGTTACCTATCCATGATTACCCATTTCCCAAGCAAATCCTATATAGTATAGGATATATAGGTAAAGGTTTGGGACCATAACAGAAAGGTATTCAAGATCCTTTGGAAGTTGAGATTTGGCTTGGGAGATGTGGCATAGGCTACATACCCAATAAAAACTAACCTTTTCTATTTGATTATGATGATCACCTCATTACATATGTTGAATATTTGGGTCATTAAGGCTTGTATTGGAGTGATGAGGATGAGGGACCATCTTATCCCACAGACATTATGTTTTGTAATGTGGTAACTTTGGTTCATTCCAAGTTAGTTGCAACCCCAGGGGAGTATGTTGAGGATGATACTCTTTGTAACATGAATCATGAGGATATCCTTTGAAACAACTTCTTATTTGATAGGTCAGTCCCTTTTGTTGCATATGTCGAGTATTATAATTCTAAAGAGGATCCTATTCCTATGTCTCTTGTAGACCTTCACCAATTATGAGTCTTTCTCCATTTCGTCAAGAAATATGACATGGTCAGAGTTTGCAATGAATTTCGTGCAATGACTCCTAGAGAATATGTTGAAGGGGATACTCTTTGTGATATGCATCACAAAGATATCTTCCATAATGTTTTTTTTCTTTTATGGATCAGTCCCTTTAACTGTTGTCCTTATTGTTAAGATAGGAGGCATAATCATAATTTGTGTTGACTATCATTTAGATCGTTTAAACCAATTGGAGCTACTAGATGAAAAGTGTATTCATGCCTTAGATCATCTTTGAGCCTATAAAAATAGGCTCAAGAAATCTTATTCCAAGAGATTTTGTAATCATTCTTTTGAGGTTGGGTACCTTCTCCTCAAATAAAACCAAAATAACACCAATGCTCGTAACATCCAAGTTTGTCTTGAGTGCCTATCATTTACCTTCTTTAGATGGTAAAGATTTAAACGAACCAATGAACATAATATGTTTAAAAAGATACTATGCATGAATTTGCATTTTCATTTTATCATATTACATTTAGCTTAGTTTTCATATTGCATTTGGTTTGCTTGTTCATACTGCATAATTTTTTGTCATATCTTGCATCATTTGCTTGACATTCTATTTCACTTGCATTTTTTCTTGTCATATAGTTGCATTGTTGCTTGCTCATATTTGCATGATCGTTTGATAATATAGATTTTGGGGACTTCATGAGAATTGCAAGTGATGAAACCTAGTTAGATTTTAGCTCACATGCATTGCACTCATACTAGGGCTCTGATGCCTAGTGAATCCCCAACCTAGGGCCCATCTCCATGCATTTTCATCATTGAATTTTCTCATGTCTTTCTCTCTTATTTTATATTCCTTGACCTTGAAAGTATAAAATGATCATCAAATTCTTCTCCAATTCAAGGAATATTGTTCTTCTCTTTGTATATCCTTGTCCTTTGCATGTTTTCTCTCTTTTTCATCAAGATAAAGGATATATGTTCTTTCTTATATTTGTCAATATTGTTTTGCTCACACTTTTTTCTTTCTTGATATTTTGATTATTAAGGGATCCTTGTGAGATAGGGTAGATATCGTATGAAAATAATTTATGGTGTTCATATGACCACTGACTATCTTATACACATCTCTTACTTCTCAAAATTTTGAGGACACACACACACTTTTTCTTCTCCTTTCATCTATATTTCTTCTCTTTTTTTTCTAATACGTGCACACACATATGCTATGCTTCACTCTCCTTACTTATCTCATGCACACACCATACCCCTATTGAGTTACACTCAATTTTTGAAAAATCAATCAAACATCATACCCTATACAGGATAAGCTTCAAGCCTTTATGGCCATAAGGGAGGGGTAACCTCCATCTCGACCATTTTCGAGCGCACATCCTCGTGGGTATTTCTTTAACCACATCCATTAGTGATAATCACACCCATAGGGGGTATCACTCCTCTCTTGACCATATTTATGAGCATAACACCCTTATGGGATAACTTCATGGCCACTAGTGAGGGACAACCTCCACATCTAGCCATTTATGAGCATACATCCTCACTGAGTCATGCTCCTTTAACTTTCCTTTTGTTTTTCTTCGACCTTTTGGAGCTTTGCTTCTTCATTGTTTCACTTCTTCACCTCTTTTTTTCTCTTTCCATTTTTCTTATTTGATTTTTTGCTTCTTTATTGTTTTCTTCTTCCTTTCTTCTCTCTCCCCTTATTTTTCTCTCTCATTATCTTTTATCTTTCTCTTCTTTGCTTTTCTTGTTGTTTCTTTCTTTGTTTGTCTTCTTTCGAGTTTTCTTCAGGAATATCGTATTCTTTATAAAACTCGAGGGGGCACCCTAGCCTTAGAGGCATTAATGATAATGATGCCTTGATTTGCTTGTAAATTTATAGTGTTCAAGATCACATCCCTTTTTTGCACTGCCCCTCCGTCCAAACCTAGCCACCCCTTTTTTGTGTTTTTCATTTTCTCCCATAGGTATCTACATCTTTCTTTGACACATTTATTTTTCCATAAAGGCATCAAAGAGGGGGAAAATGTAGACATGGAAAATTGACCCATCAAAATGAGTCAATATTTCCTTAGATCTTTAGGAAGCCACCCTAAAATTGCTAAGTGCAAATTTGAGTCATTTTTTCCTTTTTATTTTACCCTTTTTCCCTAGCCTTTCCTAATTCACACCCAACCCATACGATGCATGAATTTGGCTTACCAAAATTTTACCTTGTAAGGATGGGGTACGAATTTGACTTTTTAGGGATTTTTCTCTCAAAATATCCCCCCTCTTCGATCCCTTTTGGCATCTACTCTTTCCTGTGGTGAACTTTAATTTTACCACCTTATACCCCTCCAAACATCTTATAAATAGAGGGTTGGATTCCCCTTTTCTTAGATCTTCCCCAAGTGATTTTAATGATATTTAGACTTATTTTTCAATGCTAACAAGTGCTCTACTACTATGGGATTCCTATTTTGTTGTTTTGTGCTTGGGTGTTAGTTGATATTGGTGAACAAGTGGAATCTTGATGATTGGATGTGTCTACCATCTTGGGTTACTTCTTTCACCTTCTCATTTCTTCTTGCTTCCTCCATCAGCTAACCAGATTTTTTACTTGCATTATTACTTGTTAGATCTATTTTTCATTGTTTTGCATCATATTTTCGGTGTTTTGGAACTCAAAAAGTGCTCTGAACCACATTCGTACCCCATATATACAAGGTACAAATTTGATGAGCTATATTCACATCTACCTCTTATAGGGCATGAATTTTGTCAATTAGGACTTGGGGGTAAGTTCCTACTTCCCAAAACCCTAATTTGCATCTTGCATGTTAGATTTTTGTTATATCCATTATGTCTACATTTAATTTCATTGTTCCATGCCTGTTTCATATTGTTTTTGCTTGTTTTAAATGTCAAATATCATTTCATTTTTGAATTATTAGCTAAAATAACCAAGGGGGCTTGACGGCTATGCCTTTAAGCTTAGTCATATAGCGGCCTAAGTAGGCCCCCAAACACTAATCAATTTTCTAAGGTTTATAAGTTGTTTTGCAGGATTGAAGTTGTTTGGATATTCTAGATGTAATTTAAATCTAGGATCAATTATCAAATTAGATAAGTGCCCTAAATAAAATTCTTAGGTTTTTTGTTGTTTGCTTATTTAAACATAAACAAAAGAAAAATATTTTGATTTTATTTCTAGGCATTCAAAAGAGAAAAAACATATAGTTTTTATTCTAGGGTTAACTCTGTTTGTGCATTCTCCTAAACCCTTGTTGAAAATAAAAATTTTATTTTATTGTAAGTTAGGGTTTAGTCATCATTGAAAATCAATAACCATCCTAAGTTTTATTGTCTTCTTGCATCATTGTTTGTCTTGCATTGTTATTTCATTTTCCATAGCTTAGATTTTATAAAATTCAAACATAGGTGTTTGCTCAATATACACATCAAACATTCCATCCCTAGACTTGGAGCGAGTCCTTAAACCATTCTTGGTGAACCCTTCAATCCCCAAGCCCCCAAGTGTAGAGAATATAACACACCCCCACGGTCACCTTAGCTCCTAGCAGATCCAGCCAAGAATCATATGCAACAGGGTTGTTTTCCCCCTCTACAAGAACATATGAATATGGGGATGGATATGGGTACCCATACACTGCCTCAAAAGGAGATATTTTGGAACTTATGTGAAATTAAATGTTGTACCACCATTCAACCAAAGGCAGCCACTTAGCCCACTGAGTTCGGTGCTCAGAGGTAAAACAATAAAGGTAGATTTTCAAGTACTTGTTGACAATTTTAGTTTACCCATCCATTTATGGATGATAGGTTGAGGTCATTCTTAGTTGCATTCCCTTAAAATTAATCAATTCTTGCCAAAATCGATTAGTAAAGGTGGGGTCACAATAAGACACTATGGATTTGGGCATACCATGAAGTTTGAAAATGGAATCCATGAAGAATTGAGCAATGGTGGAATTATGGTAAGGATGGGAAAGGGAACAAAAATGAGCATACTTTGAGATATGGTCCGCCACCATAAGAATGACCAATTTTCATCTATATTTAGAAATCCCTTCAATAAAATCCATGGAGATATAATTCCATAAATTGGTTGGTATTGGCAATGGTTGTAGAGTGCCTAGGCTATGAATTGTCTCACCTTTCATACTTTGGAAAATTTCACATTCAGTCACAAAAAAATGAATATTTGTTTTTTTTCCCTCCCAATAGAATGACATGTTAGCTCTCTCATATGTCTTCAAGAATCCATAATGACCTATAGTAGGTGAAGCATGCATCTCCCTAATAATATCCTTAGAGAGTGATGAGTTTTTGGGACCATAATGTGACCCTGGTATCGTAACAGGTGTCCATCCCATGAGAGTTTGACATGTGAATTGGGATTTTTTGTAGTTGTTCCTATAAGGTCTATAAAGCCTGGCCCTTGGTCTCTTCTTATTGAATTTGAGAGATCCATTGGAAAAATGGGTATAAAATATAACATGTTGTCACTTGGTCCACAAACTAACAAGAAAGAGCATCTACCATAATATTCTCCTTCCCTTTCTTATACATGATGTCATAGTCATACCCCAACAATTTTGAAACCCATTTTTGTTGTGTTAGAGTAGATACCCTTTATTCCAAGAAATATTTTAGAATATGGTGGCATATTTTAATAAAGAAATATCTCCCAATAAGATATGGTCACCAATGATTAAAAAAATAGAGTATGGCCATCATTTATTTCTCATATGTGGATTTGCCCAAATTTTTGTTCGATAGAGCCTTACTAGTGAAAGCTAAGGGTCATCCTTCTTACATTAATACAAACCCAATGACATGATCTAAAGCATCACTTTCAATTATAAATAGTTTATAAAAATTAGGTGTAGCCAACACCAGGTCAAAATCATCACCCTCTTAAGATCTAGAAATGCTTATTCTACTAGAGTAGACCACCTAAATGGATTCTTTTTTAACATGGTCGTTAAGTGTTAGAGTATATTACTTTATTTGGTACATGCTAATGTACCCCCATGGTACCTTTATGGTACAAATGTAAATATGTAATAGTTTAGGGTTTGAGTCTATAGTTTAGATTAATGATTTATATTTCTCCTTTATGTAAGTGTCTATGTATAGGATATGCACAAGTATCATGTAAAAGTGTAATGTGCACGATATGCACAAGTTTCATGTAAGTAAGAGTGGAAGTGTGTATTGAGAGAATGCACACAAGTATTATGTATGTAAGAGTGCAAGAATGTAATGTCAGGATGTGCACAAGTATCTTGTATTAGGAGTGCATGCAGGAGAGTAAGATTCATGTAGAAGTGTGCAAGTTTCATAGAGTCAAGTGTGCATGTAAGAAGAGAGTGAAGAGTCTAGTATACAAGTGGCAAAATGAGAAGCCAAAAGACAAGATAGGAAAGGTTAAAACTCCCAAATGTGTGAGGAGTGCAATAGATCAAGTATTGAAGAGTCATATTTCTATGTCTATATTATGGAGATAAAGCTCCATACAATGTAAGTGGAAAAACAGTAATAAATATTGTATACAGAGTTTGAGGAATATTATTGTAAGTATTCTTCATGCTTATACATGAATGATTTTATCAATTTACATTCATATTTGATGTTATAGTTAATGTTATTATATTCATATACATAGTTTATATATTTGATTTCTAATATATTTAATTCTACTCTTATTATTGATATTGAGACCTAAGATTTATGGCTTAATTATATTGGATCCTAAGATAGTTTGGCTTAAAATACAACATTAAGGAAGCCTTTATTTTTTCATAATTTTAGGTGAATCAACAGTAATAGCCCATAAGCCCCAAATACCCATGAAGTGCTTTGAGAGTTTGTGGCTTACGTAAATTCTAGACAGCTTCTATTTTATTGGGATCAACCTTGACTACCTCTTGTGAAACAACATCGGGGTATTTGACCTTTTGCATGCCAAAGGAACATTTGGATATTTGAAAAATAATCGATGGTACCACAATAATTTTAAATTTTGATCCAAATGTTTTAAGTGCTTGTCCCAAGTGTGATTGTAGATGAGAATGTCATCAAAGAAAACCAAAATAAAGTTGTGAATAAATGGGCAGAAGAAATTATTCATGAGGCTCTAAAATATTGATGGTACATTAGTTAGGCCAAATGGCATGACCAAAAAATTCATAATGGCACTCATGATTTTGAAATGCTATTTTGGAAATATCTTCCTCCTTGATCCTTATCTGATGAAATCCCGATCAAAATTCCAACTTGGAGAAAAACTTTGCACTATGTAATTCATCCAACAATTCATCGATCACCAGAGTAGGAAATTTATTCTTAATTATGAGCTTGATGACCTCACAAAAATCTATACACAACCACCATAACCCATATTTCTTTTTAACCAAAAGCACCAAAAAAGAATAAGGACCATTAATAGGTTGAAATACCCCTGCTTTCAACAATTCTTGTATAATTTCTCAATTTTTGACTTAGGTGCATAGGGGTATTGGTAGGATCTGATGTTGGGTGGCAAGATACTTGGTACCAATGATATTGCATGATGATGGGAATGATGTTTAGGTAATTTTACCTTTTCAATAAAAACAACATTATGCTTAGTCAAAATGAGTTGCAAATCATCTTAGGGCTTGTCTACTTTTGAAGTTTGCAATTGAATTGCAAATATTTGAGGATTTTTTTAACTTCTCCATAAGACTTGAACTATTTAAAAAATATATCCTTTTAGTGAACCATAAAGAGTGTAGGTCTTCCCATTTTATGAGAATTGAATCCATAATTTGACAAAGTTCCAGGTTATTGTTTTGAAGGTACCTAGCCACTATGCTCCTAGGATAACATCACATCCTTCAAGTTGAAGAGCAAACATATGATTTTTGAGTTAATAGTACCCTATATTCAACTTAACATTGTGATATTTACCCTTACAAGGTAATGTTACTTCATTTTCCACCATTACTTCAAATGAGTTGCAAGCATGTATGTAACAATTTTCTTGCTTGGCTACTCAAGGATTAATAAAATTATGAGTACTACCTAAACCAATGATAATGGTAATACATTTCCCTTTTGAAGAATCCTACTACCTTCATAATCTAAGGGGTCAATATTCCTGCCAGTGCATGAACAAATATCTTTGGTTATGGTTCTTCCTATGTTTCACTCTCATCCTAAGGTTGTTCCTCTTGTAGTTGTACTTCTTCATTGGGTATTTCATTCCCTAATGATTCATCCGCATCCAATAAAAATAACTTCCTATGTATGCATTTATGCCCTTGTTAATATTTCTCATCATAATTATAACACAAACCTTGTGCTTGAAAAACATCCATTTCCTCTATAGTCAATCACTTGATGAGGGTAGATTTATTACTAGTATTTGATGTAAACTTGGATGGAAATGTAGGTTTAGCCTGTGGAAATTTAGATGACCACCTTTGTGTAGAAAAAAATTTCTTTGCTATTCTAGCCAATCCTATGGCTAGCATCATAGACTATGGCTTGAACATTTTTACTTTTGCTTTAATATCATCTTTTAGCCCTCTGATAAAAGAACTCTAAAAAAATCCTTCACTCAAACCTTTTGTCCTATTAGCCAATTTTTCAAACTGAATATGATAGTCCTAGATAGTAGAAGTTTATCTCAATTTTATTAAGGCTCTTGTAATATCATCATACTCACCAGGGCCAAAACAAGTGAGCAATTGGAACTCAAAGTCTTCCCAAGAAAGGTCAGGAGTTGTGTTTTATAACCATTGATATCATTGTAGGGCCTTAGATTGAAAGTTAAAAGATGCCATGGTGACCCACAAATAAGGGAATATTATGATTTTGAAGAATTTATCAGTCCAACACAACCAACCATCAACATCCTTTCCATTAAAATTAGGAAAATCTAATTTGGGCATCTTAAATGGGGTATATGTGTCATAAAGAGTATGATGGGGTTCTTTCTCCTTATTGATTGAACTGCTACCCGGTCCTTTAGTGTTAAGATTCTCGAATACCTTCAAGGCTCCATTTAATTTCTCTTCAACCTCTAAAAAGTTTTCTTCAATTAATTATTTGGATTTAATTTGCTTAGTTTTCATAACTTGCATGTGATCTTTCATCTTTGAAACTTCTTATTCAATGTGGGATATTTGGATTTGTAGGTTACTAAGTGCATGATTTAATTGCTCCATATATTATCTTTGTTTAACTCCTCCATTGATCATCTAGTCCCTCAAACCATGTATGTGTGATTTGGACCACTCCCACTAACTTACTAAAAATAGAAGTATTGTTTTAGGAGTTACTATTTTTAATAATGGGCCAAAAAAAATGTTTGGGTGTTATATATCAAAATGATCACCTCAAAAAGATAAATATAAAGAGCTAGGTCTCACAATGATATTTTTCAAAACCCTAGAAAAAGTGTGTGGAGGCTATATACCACATTGATTGGCTTGATGAGATGATCGTAATGATCTATATCCCACAACAACATTTTTTGGTACCCTAGACTTTTTTCTAGGGAAGTGTTGTCTATTTTTCTCCTAGAGTTTTGGTTCACTCAAAAAAATGACTTTTTTTGATACCCCTTTAGTAGGCTAAGCAATATTCATTATTGACAACTGTTGTTTGACTCTATAATATTGACAACTGTTCAATCTAATTTTGTCTTAACTATTACTAACTTTGTAACTAGTAACTACATGACCGACCTTGTCTAGACTGTTCTAACTAATACTAAATTTGTAATTGATGACTGCATGACCAAGCTTTGTCTATATTGTTACTAATTAATAGTGTATTGTTACTAACAAACCCTATCATGACTATTATTCTCACCACTAATTTTTCTTTCATTTATTTTTGTTCAAACAATTATGTGATAGTGTAGTCTCTTTAGTATGTTTAATTTTTGTGGTAGGGTATTTTACATTATGGATAAAGAAAAACAAGGTAATTTAAGCTAGGGTGTATGTATTTTCCATTACCTTTTTTATACTACAACGATGAATGATAATGCTCAAACCAATATTTTAGGCCACTACTCAAAATGATTCCTTGCATACCCTTGAGTGCACTAGCCGCATCTCTGATAGTACAAGAGGGTGATATTGTGCTCAATGCACTATAGAAAATACATGATCAAAAATATTTCTAGGGCTTAAGGTTTCTCCTAATCCTAGGGAGGTCTCCCGATATACCCAAAGATAAGTGAGAGCTCAATTTTGTATATAGGTGGTTCTAAGGCTTGGGTATTGGAGGCTAATCACCCCTCACTTCACTAGACACTTTACAAGAAAACTAGCTTAGCCAATAATGATAACTCCTCTGTGATTTTTTAAAATTCCCAACACAAGGTTTCTAACCTATTAAACTAAAACAAAAGAAAATACTTAAAATTTATACCTAATATGTCAAAATGGCATAACATGAACTATTTGTACTATAGCAAAATGTGACCTTAGAAAGCACTCTAATACCACTTGTTATGGACCTTGTAGTAAAATAAAAACACATCCACACAATATTGCAATAATAACAAGAAATGAAACTCAAAATTAACAATATTGCAAGATCAAATGGAAAGTAGCAGATTATATTATAGAAAATGAGAACACAATACAAAATCATGAGCCTCTTTGATGGGGCAACCTTCTTAGAAGCATAGCTTCAATATAAAATATGAGAGTTGCCATCATATATGCCCCCTTGTCTTTTTAAATGTAACCTTAATTGTAACACTCAAGGGTTGGCTTGACAAAGAAGTTGCTACTTGAGCTAAAATATTCTACCAAACAAAATGGTTATATTATTTATAGCGGTTACATAAAATGGCCCCACTTGTCTAGGCACCTCAAATGTCACATACATAATACAAAATATTACATAATACTATTAATATGGGATTCCCATGTTAGGGATGGGATCATTACAAAATAAAGTTAGGCATGTACCATCTCCACTACAAAAGGCATCCCCTACCCTAGTTAGGGATGTAGTCCCTACACAAAATAACTATGTGGAGTACTCTAATGCATGGTATTACCCCTACCCCTAGGCCTATGATCCCACCACTTATCATGAGAGCCATCCATAGCAGGTCATGCTAGTGCCAAATGAAGTTGCCCAACCATATACTTCTTACTCGATGATAGATGCACAATTTTTGAGCCAACCCCCTTAAGTCTAACCATTAAAATTTTTTCTAAGGATGAGTTCCACAACTCCCAAGCAAACTCTCATAACTTGGTATGAGGATGAGGTATACACCATATCTAATGGAGAAAGAACTTGGGAAGGTTATAGGTCTAGTTAGACTACATGACATGAGCTAAGAGAAGGGTGGTGTTGGAACAAGTAAGAGCTATTATAGAGGGTGGAAATGCCTAGAACAAACCAATAGATCCAAGAAAATACATTTCTTCTAAGTTTGTGCTATATAAATTTTTTGATGATTGCTAGAATAAATATTCCTAAAGCTACGATATAGCACATGCTAGTTCCCTAACTAGCTAAAGCTCCCCAACTTGTTGTATAGAGACCTAGACATCAATGGCTTCCAATAACCAATTAGAGGATCTAGTCCTCTAGATCATTAAATGTGGTAGACCTATTGGCCTTGTAAAACAATTCCTTTTTTTTTTACTTTAATTTTCAAGCATTTTTCCTTTTGGTTAGTCGAGTATCTAAAAAATTGTGTAAAGTGTCCCAAGTCCTAATGGAGTGCACAAAAATTTCAAGGGTGCATAAGGTTATGCTCCTGATTTGGTTTCATGCACCCCACTCTTGAGTGGAGCACGCAAAGGTCCTTAAGGGCACACGAGGTTGTGTACCCCATTTTGTTTTATATGCCCCACTACTGAGTGGAGTGCGTGAAGTCCCAAAGGGCACATAAATATGTGCACCCACTTTTCTTTCATGCACCCCACCCTCAAGTGGAGCGTGCAAAGGTCATTAAGGGTGCACAAGGTCGTACGCCCCATTTTGTCTCACGCACCCCACTCCAGAATGAAGTGCGTGAAGTCCCTAAGGATGCAAGAAGTTGTGCACTCACTTTTGTCTCATGCACCTCACTCTCGAGTGGAGCGAACGAAGGTCCTTAAGGGTGCATGAGATTGTGCACCCCATTTTGTCTTGCATGCCCCACTCTCGAGTGGAGCGTGCAAAGTCCCTAAGGGCACATGAAGTTGTGCACCCACTTTTGTCTCATTCACCCCACTCCCTAGTGGAGTGCATGAACTCCCTTAGGGTGCACAAAGATGTGCACCCGCTTTCGTCTCGTGCACCCCACTCCCCAATGGAGCACACAAACTCCATAAGGGCACACAAGGTCGTGCATCTCATATTGTGAAAAGCATGCAAAATTCTTAGGCATGCAAACTTTGTGTGCTCCACTCAGGTTCGTGCACTGACTTTTAATTAAGTGCAGGCAAGCATTAAAGGTGTATGAATTTTATGCACCCCCTTTCATAAAGTTACGTGCCTTGCCCGAGCATGCCCTACCCAAACTAATGAGAAGCAAGCAAGTGGGCAGCCCAGATTCCACTTAGTAGTAATCCAACCAAGCAAAATTGAGAGACGTCAAATAAGAATTCAACGAGGAGTTAATCCTATGCACCTAATCCCATGGCATGATAAATAAGAGCTCCTTTAGCCAATGAAAAAGCAAACACTCCACCTAAAAAAATTAATACAGGTTCTTTAAGTAGAAGGTGGTGGACCTCCCCCACAGTAATCAACGTGAACACACGCATGCAAAGTGCATAGTGAGAATTTGAGCATTGTTTTGTGCAAAAACTCTTCATATTTGAAGACCCAATCTCATGGCTTCCACAAGCACAGCTACAATTGGGGTACCAAATGTAAAGGCCCAAATTGGGAAATTGATAGGGGTTTGGTCAGTTCAAAAAGGAAGAGGAGAGCCAAATATTCGAAGGTGCTAGTTGACCCACTAGATTCAAGTAGAGATATTATTCTAGACTAGAAATGGGAAGTAGAAGGTGTAACTATATATAGCTACGACCCCACAGAGGAATACAACCAACACCACCCTACCCTGTTGAGGGTTTTTTATGAGAGCATAAAGGGATAGCGGTGAGCCAAGTCCTGTCTGTAACAAATGGAATTCTAATCTCAAAATATTGGCTTGCCCTAAAGTATATCATTCTTCATACCTCCTGGCATGGCTGGCAGTGGTATATGACCCCAAAAATAGAACTATTCGGGATCATATGAATCAGGTCGTATTCAGATTGACAATCGACATAATTAGATAGGTGTTCGGGCTTTTTATGACCTCACGAGTCTTGGATTTCCATACACTAGCCCTCCAATCCAATTTTATGCTAAACACTTCTTTCTCAGAGATGTTGTTAAAGAGAAATAAATGCAAGTCTCTTAGTTTCCCAATTCAAAAGTTTTTCTGCAACCCTGGGTACAGGATTATGCTGATATGATTAATCTAGTGTTAGGCTCTAAATATTTGGAACATGTTACAAAGGAGGTCATGTTCCTAATTATCCAATGCAACTAAATAGATAGGGCACCTCTCTATCGATGGGAAGATGTTATTAGTGATAACATGGATAAGGAACTGGTAAAGTTATAGGAGGGCATACTGGTCGATATGGAAGAGCTTTCGTCATTCTCCTATTATTCATTTTTTATTCATTTAGTTATAGGACAGTTATACCAATCCCTGGTGGCTCAAATAGGAGGAGCCAGCACCACCAAAATTCAAGACAGGCTATTGTGTATACAAGAAGGATGCTCGAGCTACGCAACCTTCTTTGAGAATGTCCTCCTAGTGATCCATGCCCGCCTATGCAAAGAAAATCTTGACAAATTTGGGGTCGGGGTGAGGACCTTCCTACATGAAGCCAAGGTAGGAGATTTATTTTACATAAATAAATTATTCTAAATCATGATATATGGGTTCAAGCTACCACAAAAAGCATTGCCAAAGCACTCCCTGATATCAATAGCTATTATGAAGATAACTAGACAGATCATAAAGGAGGTCAAAATCAAATTCATAAGGAAGAAGGGAAGTGTGCCATGGTTTCCAATTACTTGCATAATGGGTCCTTATATGTATCTAGGCCATTTTTCAATGTTGTAGGCCATCTGGAACATGAATACGTACTATTTTCAAGAAATTACCTAGAGACATTATGACCCTGAAGGAAATCATAGGTATGTTGTCACTAGCAAGCTCACTCTCTTACAAGTCACACACAGGGCAGATGATTTTGAGGATGAAATGCAGAAGGCCATCAGGCAAGGTCGATCATTAGAGTTAGTGTGGAGAATGGACAGAAGGCCTCAAAGTAAACTAGAAGTAGTGAGAGATTATAGTTATGATCTAAGGTTGCATAGGGAATTATTGGTAGACAAGGTGGTGCCACTAGTTCCAGCTACTCCCCCATAAGAATTCTAGGACCCCACCTTTCAGGTCATTCATCAGGATACATATTTGTTTGAATTCATGATGAAAATAGTGGATGAAGCACAACAGGAGCAAGCAAGACTTCCCTCCTCCTCTAGTTTTCCCATTTCCACATAAAAAGGGAAGGATTTGGTCACTTAATCCTCACAACAAACATAAAATATTGCCTCACTGGCCCAGACATTGATGTGTTCATCTAACCAGATTGAGCTGATAGTTGAGCAATCTACTTTATTCTCTACCACCTTGGTGGTTAACCAAAAAGAACACCCAATCCCTCCAAAATATTTTAATAGGATACAGGAAGCAGGAGGACTGTACAACATACTCAGGGAGTATGAAGTGCAAGAGGATAGTCACTCACAATTCCCCATCAAGAAAAATGCCAGGACTGAATCTTCTACCCCAAATATAGAAAATCTCACACTAACGAGAGTAAGGGACATGCTCCAATTCACCATGGAGGAAGAGGACCAGATACAAGATATGGAGGAGCAAAGGTCCCTCAACAAAGGAGTGAGTAGGCCTAGAGGGATAGCCAGGCAAGAAACATGCGATGTGTCCACCACTACGTTTGACATCCCCCTACCACCAAGTCTAAAAGAAGCCACGATCAATCTTGGCAAAGGTGTAATGAGGGTAGAAGTTGGCCCAGTAGACATGATGAAATCACACGTGGTATCCCAAGTGTAGGTGGCAGCAATCGTAGAGAAAGAGGTATCAGTTTTAAATGCCAAAGAGGTAGAAGTAGAACATCTATAGCTTAAAGTACAACAATTGCAGGTCGATGTTGATCAATTGAAGCAAATACTAGCTCCCTCTCAGACCATCACCACACAGGCCAGTGATCGCTTTGGTCATTGATGAATTCAAATAAGAGATGAAAGATAAAATACTAGAAAGGATGGACGATATTTCATCAATATTTTATGATATTTATGCCATGAAGCACGTTTTCGACATCCTGCGTGACCTGTTGTAGCAAGCCAATCAAAGAGTAAACTTGATATATCCTGTGTACCAAAAATTCAAACAAAACTATGTGGAGATCAGCATGGGAGTAGTTACTTTGAGGTATGGTTCTATTTATTTCTTTGTAGAATAATATGCCAAGGTTTTCATTTATCTATAGAACAAATCAAATTGGCTTCGATGGGACCAAGAAGTTGCCAGTGTTGAGCAAGAGGTTGAAGATGAACTAAGAGACTATGGATTTATGTTGAATGAATTCATCCAAGCTCTTGACATCAAGGAGTTTGTGCTCAATAAGATACAAAGCTTCAATGTTGGTCAGGATACAAAGCTATCAAAATAGTTCACCTCTTTGGTGGAGATGGTAGACCACTTATGTGTCTTCATTGAGAACACCGTGGAGTGGTCCAAGGAGTGGGTGAATCAGGTCATGCAAGATATCAACCTACTAATGTTTGCTTTGACCTTTCACAATGAGGCTTGGGTATATATCGACCATAGTCTGTAGAATCTCGAAAGGGAAGAAGTGGGACCCAGCTCACAAAAGGAATCCCACAAGCAAAGCACAACATAGTCACTATAACGAGAAGGATAACACGTATCCTCAACCACCATCTATCTATGGAGAAGGATGTGGACCACATACTCATTTTTTGTTCTACCATACTTTTGGAATGGAGACAAGATTAGGCTAAATGGAATGCCGATGGAGAAACGGTTATAGCCCCACTCGAGCGATCAACCCTATATATAGATGACCACTGTAGCGATGGCAATTATCAAACCTTTGAGAGAAAAACTTGAGTCCAAGTATAGCTATGTCTAAGAGTTAGTCGTATTTTCCCTTATGTGTGTGTTTTTTGTTTTCCTTACCTTGTCATTTCTTCTACCATTTTCCAAGAACTGTCCAATAAGTGTTGTTCACCGAGATCATTTCTTGTAGATGCACTAGAGTTGGATACTCTCGAATCACTACATCTAGTTTTGAGAGAAATAGCCCCATGTTGCGATATCCGAATGAGGGAGTCATTGTAATTGTTATCATATAGGCCCCGAGCACTCTGTCGAGATTTTCATATGTACATCTTGTTATATGAATATAAACTCCAACTCTATTCCTGGCACTTTCTGTGTTCTCAGTCTATGTTTGCTTATTTGCATATTACTATAATCATAATATGTAGGTGACACCTTCTCTTGCTAGTTTAAACATTTTTACTGATTACGTAATTTGAATGAATGAAAATGAACTAATTCTCTTTACCTTTTCCTTTTTGAGTAAACAAATATAAACCTACTATGACTACCCAATGGGCATGGCACCGGTCTGGTTTTAATATGTTTGAATAAGTACTTGGTTTGGTCACAAAATAACAAATAAAATATAATATCATCGAATCTGGTAAAGCATGGGTGATTGTATCCAAATGATGAATATTCAAACCCATTGTCTGGGGTTTCCTTACCCGACCTGGTCTTTCTAGATTCACTTAGATAATATATTCCTGGATCAAAGCGGTAGATCAACCAGAGTCTACAAACTAGTTGTGACTTTAGATATCCCTGCGATGTGACATTTGATAAAAAGGGTAAGCAGGAAATCTCCACAATAAGACCATCTGAAGAAGTTAACTATGGTCATGCCTCTCTAGGATGTTTGTCCATGTTTAAATAGAGGAATAATTTGGAGTAACCATTATAGAAACAAGAGATATAGGGAAAGCAAAATCCTTCCATAGTCTTGTATATATTTGGTCCTAGGGTGATCCAAGCCAAACCAATGTTATTTTACCTAACATTGATCTATGGATATAAATTAACCCATAATTGCATGGTAGACTCTAGGTCAAGTACTTAGATCATGCCAAAAAGAGTGCCAAGTGCATTAGATCTAATTTATGAGCCTATCAATAATAGGGTAGTTTAGTTGGATGGTACTCCTATCTAGATCTTTGAGATGGTAAATATCTTCCTCTCATGTTGTAGGATTACCCAAATATTATAATCCATCAATACATTATGGTGATTGAGCTCCTAGCTACATTTAGCATATGTTTATCAAGGTACTTGATTGCTAATATTGGAGGCTACCTATCACTGAATTGGTCATACATGGTTCTTAGAACTAGATATGAGATCAAGCTTAATATCCATAGAAACTCCTCCATGTACATCATGTGGAGCATGTTCCCTCAATCATGCTAGATGTTGAGCAAACCTGCCCTGTAGAAGAAGAACAATCTAGATCAAACCAATCTATTAAAGTTTGCTCGTCATACCCTAGTGATCAGATGTACTAGTGGCCCATTTATATATAGGATCCTGATCCTCATAGAACATTCGAGTATGTTAGGAGGGAAAACTAAAGGATTAAATTATTGATAAAAATAGGTTACAATATATAGGCATAAGCCTATATTCAACACATGACACTTGTCAAGTGAAACTGACAAGTGTCAAGGTGAAGGCACGGTCAAATTTTGTTGATGTGCTTTGGTCGGTGGGAGCAATCATAGGAGGTGAATCTACAGATCTCCGCGACAAGTGTCAATGGAAGTCCGTGCAAACTGGAAGTAATGGAAGTCATGGTAAATTATTATTTTCTAAATAGAAATCATTTCTATAAGTTTAAAATAGGAGGTGGACCACTATTTTATTAAAAGCACGAGGGCATTTTTTTTCATAACCAAAAGGATGGTAAATATGAAATTATTTCTAACAAACTATCTTTTAAAGTGGAGTGGCCACTTTATTATTTTGTGAGGAGTTGGGAGTTCTCGTATCATAATGGCCGACAACATGGCCTTCTTGGCAAAATTTTAATGCTTTTTCATATGGAGAGTGGAAGTGGAAGTGGAAGGCCCACATGGCTTCTTATTGTAATCTTTCATTTGAAAATTCCCCTGCATGGGAAAATTGAGTCTATTTTTTTTTTCCGCCACAGTGCGATGCTAGGAATATGATATTCCTGAGGTTTATTTTGCTGCCTTAGATAGGCATGATGTTTTTTCCACATGATGAAGGCCCCTTTGATGGTGGAATATAGGGGTATTTATAGTCGTTGGAAACGGTTTTTCGCGACGGACACATTGGTGGTGTCCAATTGTAATTCTGAGGTTGTTTCAATTGATTTTTTTAGCCTCAAAGTTATTCTACCTTGGAGTGCACTCTCGGTTGTACCCGACACTCCCAAGGTAATTTTATATGTGATCCTTGTACCTAGTGATCTTGTCTATACACTTGGTGAATGCAGCGGCTGGTTACCCATGCATATCGGTGGGATGACATGGTCACAATAAGGACACTTATACTAGGGACTACATACAAAGACACCCTAGACTCTATCCGAGGTTGTTTTTGGATCTACTTCTGAAGACTACAGACGAAGACACTTCAGAAGATTCTCTTCTTTTCTTCTTCTCTCCTCCTATTTTGATCTATGGCTCATTTTATTGTATTGAGTGCATTTTCGATAGAGACCGACACTCTTATATGGCTCGTTTTTCCTTTCATTAGGTGCATTTTCGGCAGAGACCGACACCTTCTAGATTGAGTTCACCATGAGGAGGGATTTCATACTCATGGTGAATCTAGTCAGTGACCTACGAGTGGTAACATCCTCTGAGGATGACCTGTAGAGGCAACAGACCCAGATGTGGCTGACCCTGAGGCACCCATGATGACCCTGAGGCACTTAGACGGCCGACCCAGTGGCAACAGACCCGTTGAAGTGGCTGACCCTGAGGCAACAAACCGAGATGTATACACAGTGGATCTAGCATTATTCATAGTTGGAGAGCCAAGCACAAAGAGCACGAGCCTAGACCAAAAAAAAAAAAAAGAGGATGATAGGTTATTTTTTAGAGAAGTCAACATTAAGGGGGAATGTTACCTAATGTTGACTTGCTTTGTTTTTTCTTTAGTTAGGATAGTGCACTTTAAGGGGGAATGTTAGAGTTAAAGTGCACTATGCCTTCAGTTTGACACTTGTCAGTTTCATTGACAAGTGTCATGTTCATCATATAGGCCTTCTGCCTATATATGTAACACATTTTTATCAATAAAATAATTCCCTTCAGTTTCACTCCTAACATTTAACTAAAGGATTAAATTATTGATAAAAATAGGTTACAATATATAGGCATAAGCCTATATTCAACACATGACACTTGTCAAGTGAAACTGACAAGTGTCAAGGTGAAGGCATAGTGCACTTTAACTCTAACATTCCCCCTTAAAGTGCACTATCCTAACTAAAGAAAAAACAAAGCAAGTCAACATTAGGTAACATTCCCCCTTAATGTTGACTTCTCAAAAACAACCTATCATCCTCGCTTATTGCTAATTTGGTCTAGGCTCGTGCTCTATGCTCTTGGCTCTCCAACTGTGAATAATGCTAGACTCACTGTGTATACATCTTGGTATGTTGCCTCAGGTTCAGCCACTTCAACGGGTCTGTTGCCATTGGGTCAGCCGTCTAAGTGCCTTAGGGTCATCATGGGTGCCTCAGGGTCAGCCACATCTGGGTCTGTTGCCTCTGCAGGTCATCCTCAGAGGATGTTGCCACTCGTAGGTCACTGACTAGATTCACCATGAGTAAGAAATCCCTCCTCATGGTGAACTCAATCTAGAAGGTGTCGGTCTCTGTCGAAAATGCACCTAATGAAAGGAAAAATGAGCCATATAAGAGTGTCGGTCTCTGTCAAAAATGCACTTAATACAATAAAATGAGCCATAGATCAAATAGGAGGAGAGAAGAAGAAAATAAGAGAATCTTCTGAAGTGTCTTCGTCTGTAGTCTTCAGAAGTAGATCCGAAAAAACCTCGGATAGAGTCTAGGGTGTCTATGTCTATAGTCCCTAGATTAAGTGTCCTTATGGTGACCATGTCATCCCATCGAAATGCATGGGTAACTAGCCGCTGCATTCGCCAAGTGTATAGAAAAGGTCACTAGGTACAAGGATCACAAATAAAATTACCTTGGGAGTGTCGGGTACAACCGAGAGTGCACTCCAAGGTAGAAAAACTTTGAGGCTAAAAAAATGAAGTGAAATAGCCTCAAAATTACAATATGACACCACCATTGTGTCCGTCACGGAAAAACGTTTCCAACAACTATAAATACCTCTATACCCACCAATAAATGGGCCTTCATCATTCTGGAAAAACAATGTGCCTCTCTAGACAACAAAATAAACCTCAGGAATAAAAATTCCTGGCATCGCACTCTGGCGGCATAAAGAGAAACACTTAAAATTTCCCTCGCAAGGGAATTACATTTCCATGTTAAAAATCATCTAAGGTCATAATGTCGATCAATAGAACATCCACTATTCATTTCCTATTTGGAAAAAACATTAAATAATGCCCAAGAAAATAGGCCAAGTAGGTTTCCACCTCCACTTCCGTTGGATAGAAAATGTTTCATTATGGCCAGTCTGGCGATAAACTGGATGTCATTATGGCTTGACATCAAGTAAACACTAGCACTAAGCCTAACCCCCGTAGCCACTTCTCCGCTTGCTGCTTCAGCGCCTCCGCTCCCTGCTGCAGCGCCACGTCTCCCTCTTCCAGCGACGTCGCTCCCACGAGTGACAGTACAGGAAGTGCCAGGGAATTACATGACTGTTTGAGATATCGGAGAGCGTATTCTCTCTGTCTTCGAGCACGCAGAAATGGCAAGACGACGAGGAAGCGCTAAAAAAAGGGCAGCCATCGAGAAGCTGTCGACATATGATCGACTGAGAACTTGAAATTCGACAACAATTGCTGGAGAGGCTTATTAAAGTTGCAGACGAGGACAACGAATGCTTTCTGAATAAAGTTCATCAAAAAATCAGTCCGGCACTTTGAATCCTGCCCTTCTGCACCTGTCCGGACTTCCTCCACGGAAAAACCTTGGCGGTGGTGCGCTATCCTTCCGTTATTCTCTGTTTCAGCGACTATAACCTGCGCCTTCGCGACCACAAAAGAACCATCCCGGTTCGAACCACTTCGCACTCCATCAAATGCCGTAAATCGAACACGAAAATCCGACGTAATCCGATGATGAATCTTTCCTTCGGCATTCTGGTCTCGACTGTGTATCCCTCCACCTTGCTGTGCTCTGGAATTTTTTTTTTTACATCGGCAAATATCTCCCAGGTATAAATGGCTTTGCAGAGCAAAGTGACATCGTGAAAAACGATGGAGCTTGCATTTCAGAAGACGCCAGCTGCACCCACCTTGACGGAATCACCAGATCTAAAAGACTGCCATGATTAGCGTAGTGAACAGCCGTTTGAGCCTGCGCATTAGCGGTTGGAGAAACTCGAAGTCATCCTCGGCATTGTTGCACATGGCCACGATATTGTCCGTGGGGAGCTCAAGCCGAACCAATTATCCTTCTGCCTCGAGTGCAGCATCTTCGCACATTCACTATCAGCGGTGATTCCTCCGTTGGTTTGTCCATTCTTAGTCCATGGTTCGATAATGAAAAAATAGTCGACACAGCCATGATAATGGTCCTCTATTGTTGCAGCATCCTGAAGTTGTGCCGCATCAAGGTAAACTGTATGGTCCTCTACTGTTGCAGCATCCTGAAGCTGTTGCCGCATCTTGAAGTAGACTCCAACGCCTTTGAGGACATCAACAGCTAGCAATCCGCCCGTGCATAAGAAAACAAGAGCTCTATAAGTAAGAAGCCCTACCGGATGAATAGTTTTCTAGCAAGGCCTCCATAGTTCCTCATCATAAACAATTCCATTTCTTTTTTCCCCGCTTTCAACGCTGCTTTTCCACAAGCTTTCACATTTAAGAGCCACGAACAAAGCTACTACAATCGCCACAAAGACAATAAATTCACACAACAAAGCCTGCCAATGCAGCCAGTACTCCGAATGTGAGGCTTTTTCCATTATCCCGTGAAGTCTTCTCCTGATATGTCAATAGAGCGCATCAGTTGCTCTGTAAAATACCACATAAGCAGGTCGCATAAAGCTTTTATATGCAGGGTACTCTAGAACGCCGCCCGTCAAACTTTGAGGATATTCCATTTGTGCATTCGATCGAGCAGAAGGATTAGATCTGCTATAGGTTGATCTTCTACGCTGGCTACCCTATCTATCATTATGCTCCTCCGATGCAGCAGCTTTTGTTTCTTGGATTCCATGGCCGTAAAATCAACACCATTCGAACTTGAGAGTCTCCTAGTCATTCAAAAAATGGGCATTCATTAATTTTTTTTTTTCAACTTCTGGTTTCTGATCGCATACTCCCTCAGTATCCAAAAAAAATGAGAGGGAAATGGGGGAGGGAGGATTTCCATGAGGGAAATCCCCCCTCAAGCTCACAAGGCCAGAGAAAGCCTGGAGCTCTGATACCAAATGTTAGGAGGGAAAACTAAGGGATTAAATTATTGATAAAAATAGGTTACAATATATAGGCATAAGCCTATATTCAACACATGACACTTGTCAAGTGAAACTGACAAGTGTCAAGGTGAAGGCATAGTGCACTTTAACTCTAACAGAGTAAGTAGGCATGGGATGAAAATATGTCTTAGGTCGCTCTACAACATATTCTATACACAGTGAAAAAATAGTTATAAAACATCATGTATGTTTTGTGGTGGGATCATCTTGGATGCATAGTTGATCTAGAGCATTCCTTAATTTACAAGGATCACAGAGGCTCACAAGTTTATGGAAATTACAAGGTGATGCAAAGTAATACGTGATATTAAGAACATTAATACCAATCAAAATCAATAAACTGGGCAACTTTGAGGAGGTAAAGATAAGGAATTTTTTGAAATAGAAACAACTATCAAGATCACCAAGAGGAGGATACGTAATGTACTCATGCATGATCAAGAGTCATCGAAGAAAATCCTAAGTTCAAGGTCGTGTGAGTTGTCTAATCAAAGGTCATCAACGAGAAACATTGTTTGATATGGATAATTCCCTAGGCTTCAACAACTATCAAATAATCAGGGACTTAGGTTTGTAAGTCATCTAATTTAATGATATTTGTATTTAAAAAAGAGGTTTCACATAGCCAAATTTTATCTCTATCTTACAAGGATCTCTTCAAACATGACCTCTCACTATCAATAGTGACATATGGTAAAATCACATTAGATCAGGGAGCAACAAAAGAAAATACAAGGCAAAAGTAACATGACCAATAGAATAATTAACGATCAACACTACCTAAAGGAGCAATTAACATAAACAAAACCCCCAATATGGTGAAAAACATTAGATCAAAAAAAGAAGACACATGTGCCATTTGATTCATGGAGCTCTTTCTTGCATAAGTGTTCTCACACTCAACCAATTTCTACCTATGTTTTATAGCAAACCTTAGGCTAATATCCTACATTGATTGATAATATCTCTTGTAAGATTCGTGTTCTAGCAAATAGTTATCAAAAGAAAGATCTAAATCTGTTTGCTAACCATTTGATTTTTTAATTTGGATGGCTTGAGGACCATTCGAACAATGATAAATATGATGGTCCTCTGAACTAACCTTACATAAAAAGCAAAATAAATTCTTATTATGTGAATTCAATGAGGCAACATCATTTTCCAACCCTACATGACGTAAATTTAACGCCCTAGAAAGGGTGATAGTCTCTTCTTACTATCCTTTCAAAAAGTATTGAACCCTTATGACAATGATTCATTGCTAAGCGAATGGAATTTTTTAGGGAAGTAGAGATTGCATGCCTATAAAATATGATAATATCCTTGCATTGGCTCTATTAGAAAGAGGAATAAGATCAAATAAGGTAAATTTAACATTGGGGGAAGGTGGTTGATACTTTCTACCAGCCTTGTGTGAAAAGATGAAGTGAATTCATGTAATATAAATTCAATGCAGGTAGGTACTTCGATATTTGAAGTATAACATCTATAAAAGTGCCTTGCCTTCATTATTTTCATCATCAATCCCTAAGTACTTTACAAGTAAGAGCAAGTTGCATATGGCATTGTTGATCTCTCTATTCCTTCCTCTCCATTTCTCATGCTCCTTTTTTTACTCTGTGTCTAATAGATAAGGTAACTACTTTTTGGGTTCTATATCTTCAACAAGTAGAAGATCCTCTATGAGTTGCCAAAACTATAGTGGAAATATAATACACTAAAACAATTGCCTTGGCCATCTTCACAAGATGACGTTAGTAGCAGGTAAGTCATCCATTTTAAGGAGAAGTGAGAAAGTAGAGGTTGTGCTCACCATGGATTTTGAAAATCAATGACAATGCTAGTTTCTAAGGAAAAGCAGGTGGCAAAGAGAATAAAGTAGCCCTCACCATTAATTTTCTAGATCTATAGTGAGTGTTGATCCAAAGTAAAGTGGGCAAAGAAGGAACTCCAAGGCTTTAAGAGTCATTGATTGCTCATCCAATAATCTATGATATTTCATGAAGTTGTTGAAGAAGTTATCAAAGGAAACCTTTGCTATCGGTCAAGGCCAGGACACATGGATGACGTGTTGGGGACTTACGTGTAGATGCCCCATCAAGGTACTCATCTAGAAGGGACCTATTTTTTATCTTGGGTAGATACAAGATCCAATGATCCATGGAGTTTCAAAGAAAATGATAAGACATTTAGAGCATAAGAGTTATGCAATTCATCCAATCATGATGATCCATGACCTACTTCATTTTATATAGCCTTTTTGGCCTTTTCAATGATAACTAAATAAAGCCCTGATATTGGTTGGAGTATGAGAGCCTTTTCAATGATAACTAAAAATAGCTCCACCATTGGTTGAAATATAATAAATATAATGGCTATGGATCTTTCCTCCCCCATATACTCAAGCTCAAAGACCTAATTCTTTCACATTTTATTGAGCTCATGATGGTTTTCCATGTGGTTGTCATATATTCTTCCCACTATGTATTCAAAATACATCATCAGTAGTATATCGGGGTGGGATCAAACAACCCACAAGGGATAGGAAGGGACATTGAAACACCTAGTTTACAAAATCCTAAAAATCATTTGATCCTAGCATTTGATGGCCTGTGTTGTCTCAAGAAGCTCTTTAGAATTTTGTTAAAGTATGGTAAGGTCAACATTCGTAGGCCAATCCTTCCACATCTAACTAAATCTATAATAGTCATACACATGGAAACCACGTTGTCTCTCCACTCTACACTCAACCTAATCAGATGAGTCATACATATTAAGAAGAGATAAGGATGATATTACATCAAAGATCAACACCCAGCATTTGATTTTAGCAATAAATTAACTAGAAGGGAACACATAGATAGGGAAAAGTGTAGGAGGAGCTTTGTCGTCCATTCGGTCAAAGGAGAAACATCTTGGGTCAATGGGTCTCAATTTTAGAAAAGGCAACAACATATTTTTGAAGATATAATCAACACACAATCTCTCAAAAAATGGGTGGCTAAGCTAAAAAATGTAGCAATCATAGAAAAACCTTGAAGTCCACCTACCTACACCTCTTCAAACATAGCATCCTAGGAAACGTAGTTGGTGTCTTAAAGACAATAGTAGTGAAAGCTCTAGTTTTTGAGGTTTTAGACCCTTCAACATTGATGGCTCCAATTTCAAAGGCCTTGAATCTACTAGCATTGAATGTGGACCAATCTCTCACCTAATTAGAGGATAAGATTTTGAATCATTTGTGTAGTATTTTGGGGGGAAAAACCTTAATCCTTATATATATATTATGGTTTTGTTTTCATTATAAGTATCAAAAATTGTGTACTCATTCATAATTACTGGCCTTTTTTGTATTTTCTTTCATTTTTATTTTGTGTATAATCTGGATTCAAGCCTTGAGTCTTTTATTAATGAATCTCAAGTCTCTTTTGGCCTAACATCTTTGTAAATTATTGTATATATGGGAAGTTTTGACTAATTTTGTTTTGTCCTATTTCTTATGTGTGTTTAAATGCTTAGATATTAGATAGAAATTGTGTTCACTTTCTAGCTATTAGTGGATGATGCATGTGCTCATTTTATTCTAGTTATGCACAAAAGAACCTTTTGATCTTTGGCACATTTCCTTCATAGCTCAAGTTTTATTTTCTACAAATTTCTCTCTTTTCCTTTAATGAATGCAAGGAGTGTAGGAACAACACACTAAAAATTATATCAAATGAGGAGTCGACCTCAACAAAATCTTGGAGGTTGCTCCAGGAGTGCATCTTGTGCTCACAGAGCTTTCCAATTGCATCTCTCTGTGTGGCATGAGTGTTGAAGACGCCTAGCCATAGTGATAGGCGACTGCAACATTTTGAGAGATCAATAGTTACTATACTAAATCTATGATTTTGATTTGTTGCTCATATTAATATAGTCTTTGACCATTGGACCTTTACAAACTAGGCATGCCCAAGACAATGGATGTCATTTGGAGTTAGAGATAAGAGAATAAGGCTTCAACCAAGCATTAGACCAAAAAATTAAATAATTTTCCTCATTAGCTAACTATCTAATATATTTCTCAATCAATTCTTGACTATTTGATATAAAGTTTCATGTTGACGAGCCTTTGGGTAGGGTTATTTTTCAAAATAAATTCATTACATCAAGAGAACCTATATATTTTTGAAGTAATATTTTTGCCCAATTCTTTCCTTGATTTTTCAATAATCTCCACACAAGATTTTCCCCTAATGCCAATATCATAAGTTTTACAACTCCGTAAGCCTTCTCCTCTACAAGCCTACTCCAAGTGTAGTGAAAATTCAAGGTTTATTGAATGTAAAGAATAATGTGAATTTTCCCAAGAAAAAATATGAAATAAATGATTCTAGAAGATTATGATCCAAGCACAACTTGGAATATGACCTACAATGACAAGGACTTTTAGAAGAATGCTTGTGGATGATTTTAAAGTTATAGTTCAATGATGATTTCCTAGATGTGGTTACTTTATGATTGATTTAATGACTAACCCATAAGTATGATAGCCCAAGAGTCAAAATAATCCAAAGACAACATCCCAAGTAGGATGAACTAGAGGTAATTATGATCCAAAGGCAGACCTAGATAGTTCATAGAGGTAAACGTAGTGGAGGATGCATAAATCAAGTATAGCCAAATTTAGAGACAAAGAATTATCTTTATACCAAATAATATAATATGGGAGATATTGGAGGAATTACATTA
The DNA here is from genome assembly GCA_028583015.1 of Wollemia nobilis. Lineage (NCBI taxonomy): Eukaryota > Viridiplantae > Streptophyta > Pinopsida > Araucariales > Araucariaceae > Wollemia > Wollemia nobilis. The sequence continues at coordinate 24,796,606 of JAQPPZ010001195.1, forward strand.
TGTGGCATATTTGGCATTATGTATTTATTTATAATTATGTAATCATTTAATATTAGTAACCATTAGGAGTTAAATATTTCTCTAATAGATGGCGAGATCAGGATGATGCACCTTATCGGAGCCATAACTTGTGAACCGTACACCCGTTTGCCTTGAAATTTAACAGGTGGTTCCATGTGCGTGTTTTGCATCAGGCACATATTCGATGCACCTGACCCTCAAAAAAACATTTTTTTGGGACCAAACTCCTCCATCTAGTATCCCAAAATTAGCTTTTAGAATAGGTTCTGACTTTTTTGGGTTTTTTTTAATGTTAGAACTGTATTATATTTTGTTATACCTTAAGTTGAGACATAATATTTTAAATTAAGGTTCATTATTGTAAGAGGGATGTGTACACCAAATTTTTTTTTTGGTAGGTAAAAAATATTTTATTGCTTTACGGGTTGAAGGGTCCCGTCCCTATTACATCAGTAGCAAAATGAGACACCTGAGGCCTCCATTGGCAACAACCAAAAACCAGCTTACCAAATACAATTCCACCACATACAACATATCTTATATTCGAAAGACAACCCTTAAGATAAGGGACACAAAACAAAAAGATACAGTTGAAGGACATACACCAGACAGTCCACCTGTCTATCCGACATCCTCTCAGGTTACTGGGATTTCTTGTTCTTTTTTGTCGAGCAACGTCATCCTGATTAACAAAGAGTCAACTTTCCACATCCTGATTCGCTTGGGAGATAACTTCTTGAGGGAAATCTTCTTCCCAGACGATCAAGTTTGACTGATTAACAACTTTGTTAGCGAGAATGTCAGCCACTTTGTTGGCTTCCCTAAGAACATGGTTGATCTGACTTTGGGGGTTGTTGTTGAGGAGTAATTGGCACTCCTGAATTATATTCTGAATGTTCTTCCCCCTTGAGTTGTTGTTGGTAATGTGGCCAATAATCACAGATGAGTCGCCTTCAAAGATGATTGGCTTGGGAAAGGTTCTACTTTCCATGATGCTCCTCCATAGGGCTCTAGCTTCTGCATAATTATTGGTTTGGGTCCCCAAATTTTTTGAGAATGCTTTGATTATGCTTCCTGTGTGGTCTCTGATGACACCTCCTGCCCCAGCTCTCCCTGGATTTCCCTTTGAAGCACCATCAAAGTTGACTTTGAGCCATCCCTATGGGGGAGGGGTCCATTTAGCCAGGGTTCGGGAGTTACCAGTCTTCTGGATTCTGCTACAGTCTGTGGGAATCTTAAGGGAAGCAAAAAGAAGGGATTCCAACCCATAGTTGGGAACCTCTTCGCACGGAATCAGACTACTATTTTTGATAGCTAGGGATAGTGCTCTGTTGACAACATCTTTCGGATTCTTGGTATCCTCTTTGAATATGCGGTTATTACGTTCCAACCAAATTTTCCAGACCGCATGGTGAAGCATGGAACTCCATAGGAATCGAAGTCTAGAGTTTTTGAAAATTCCTGGCCATTGAATGAACATTTCAGCAACAGTCTTGGGCCGGGTCCAGCAGACCTGGAATTTGTTGATCAAAATGGATAACACATTATCGGCAAAGGGGCAGTCCAGGAGGAGATGTTGTGTGGATTCCCAAGCTTTAGTACAGAGGTAGCACCTATTGGGGACTATAATTCCTCTACGAATCAAGTTGTCAGTGGTCAGAATTTTGTTATGAGCAGCAAGCCAGCAAAAATGTGCCACTTTTGGGATCAACAGCTTGAGCCACACACTCTTGGCTAGAGTTTGGTTGTCATCTTTCTTGGTGCCAATAAAAGTGTTTTCTAACATCTGGGCAGCAGTTTTGACCGTGAATTCCCCATCACTCGACCCCTTCCAACAACGTTCATCCTCCTTCAAGGTGCGGGGTATGAAGTTAGCTTTGAAGATGTCCATGAGAGTGGCGAGGCCTTTGTTAATCACATCATTCTTAATTCTAAACTGAACCTTTTTCCAACCGTGGGATCCTTGGTCAGAAGTGATGAAATCGACAACATGAGCTCCATACTTCCTATCGATGAGGTGCTTAATGGGGGCTAAGTTGGGATCACTGATGAGTGGTTCTTTTCTGGCCCATGCATCTTCCCAAAAATTGATGGTCTTACCATCTCCTAGTTGCCACCAAGATCCCTGTTGAACCAGCTGCTTAGTGTGGCTGATGGATTTCCAAAAGTGGGACCCATAGCGAGGGGTCTCTGTTTCAAGGAATGAGTGTTGTTGCAGGTATTTCCTTTTGACAATGGTCACCCACTCTGTTTTAGCATTTGTAACCACCTTCCAAGCCTGCTTAGCCAGGAGGGCTTGATTTGTGATGGTTATACGTCGCAATCCCAGACCTCCCATGTCTTTAGGAGAGCGAGACTTTGTTCCAGGCTACTAAGTGAAACTTCTTGTGATTAGCATTACCCGACCACAGGAACTATTTTTGGAGTTTTTCAATAGCTTCTCCTACCGCAGCAGGGATTTTGAACACTGACAAAAAGTAGGTGGGGATGCTCTGTAGGACCGACTTGACCAAAGTCGCTTTGCCTGCACTGGAGAGTAGGGCCCCCTTCCATCCTGCCAACTTCTTATGAATCTTGTCAGTGACATTGTTCCACATTTTTTGTTGAGGCCTCCCCTTGAACATGGGTAGGCCCAGATAAGATGTTGGAAAATCAGCAATGGAGCACCCCAATATGCTCGCAATCTTGGCCTGTCGTCTAGCAGGGGTGCTGATGAAATGAAGCTTACTTTTGGTGTAGTTGATCTTTTGCCCAGCTGCTTCCTCATACAGATTGAGAATACCCTTGATGTTTTTGGCTTCAGAGACTGAAGCTTTAGTTGTCAGCAAGGTGTCATCCACAAATTGTTGGTGGGTGATGGGATTTAAACCTGAGGCTGCCTTGATACCAGAAATCAAGTTTCTATGACAAGCATTCTTAATGGTTATGTTGAGACTCTCCGCCAGGATGATAAAGAGGATGGGGGAAAGAGGGTCCCCCTGTCTTAGCCCCTTGGTGCTAGGAAAATATCCGACAACGGACCCATTCACCAGGACCGAGAACCAAGAAGAAGAGACACAATTAGAAATCAGATTTACCCAAGATTCATGGAAACCAAATTTGAGGAGGATTTTGAACAGAAATTCTCGATTCACTCGGTCAAAGGCCTTATTCATATCAAGTTTCAGAAAGAAGGAAGCAGAGTTAGCATTGTAGGCAGAGTGGATCAGCTCGTGGATGGTGATAACCCCATCCAAGATGTTTTTGCCTTTGACAGTACTTCCTTGGCAGTGGTCAATGATGGTAGGAAGGATCCCAGTGAATCTATTGGCCAGGGCTTTGGACAGAACTTTGTAGATTACATTGCGAGAGGCGATGGGCCGATAATCAGACAGAGACTGGGAATTGGACCCCTTGGGGATGAGGACCGGGAAAGTGGAATTAATGTCTCTGGGAATGGATCTAGAATTCTGCATGTCAGAGATGGCCAGGCACAGGTCAGGTCCCACAATGTCCCAGAAGGTTTGGAAGAACCTTGGGGAAAAGCCATCGGGTCCGGGAGCTTTGTCAGGCTGCATTGAGAAGAGGGCTTGGTGGATTTCTTTGTGGGATAGGGGGCTGAGGAGGAACTCATTGGTTTCATCGGGAATGGTATTGGAAATGTTCTCAAGCAGGGAATCCATGGCCATGGGGGAGGAAGTGGGGGGGAGGCAAGGAGGTCTTTAAAGTGGCTGACGGCTTCATCCCTGATGTGGTGGATATTAGAGATAAGGGTCCCATCCTGCTTAGTAAGGCTTTTAATCCTGTTACAGCCCCTGTGCCTTAGAGTGGATATGTGAAAAAACTTGGAGTTGGAGTCTCCTTCCCTGAGCCAGAGTTGTCTCGACTTTTGGTGCCAAAAGGTTTCTTCCTTACTCAGGGTGTTGTGGTATTCAGAGAGCAGTATCCTCTCTTCACTTTTGAGACTGTCATCACCCTGGCCTCTTTGAAAACTATCCTCAATTTTCCCTAATCTGGTTTTGATGTTCTGCTTGGTTTCAAAGATGTTTTGGAAGGTTTCTCTATTCCAGACTTTGAGATTCTCTTTGACCCATCTGAGTTTTTGCATAAACTGGTTAGAGGTTGTCCCTGGAAAGCTTACCTGCCACCATTCTGCTATTCGATTTCTGAGATCCGGGTGGTGAGTCCACATGGATTCAAACCAAAAAGGGGTCTTGAACTGAGGCTTGCTACCAGTCTCGAAGAGGAGCGGGCTGTGATCAGACCCAATCTTCGGGAGAGCCTACAGACTGGCATCACCGAAGAGGGGGAGGGCTTCTTGGGAGAGCAACACCCGATCAAGGTGCTCTTGGATAAGATTGTTTCCCATCCGTCTGTTACTCCAAGTGAACCTGAGGCCTTGAATCGAAACATCCATAAGGGCATTACTGTCAACAAACTATCTCAAGTCCTTTATATCCCTGTTAGTAACTGCATTTCCTCCCTTCTTGTCATAGAATTGAAGAGGGGAGTTAAAATCCCCTGCTAGAACCCATGGAATATTGGCAAAGGCCTGTCTCATCTGGGTGAGGGTGTTCCACAACATCGTTCTTCCCGGAGCAGTATTGGGAGCATAGATGTTGGACATAATCCAAGAAGTCTGGGAGCTGAGGTCGTGAAACAGGATATTAGACAGCCTGTCATGACCAGAAATAAATCTACCCTCGACTACGGATGGGTTCCAAAGGCACAAGAGCCCACCTGCAGTGCCAGAAGCTGGGGAGTAGACAAAATCACAATTTTTCCAGATGATTTTGGCTATCCTAGGCGAAAGTTGATTGTCCAATTTAGTTTCTTGAATGAGAAAAATTGTGGGGTTGTAATCTCTCCGCATGGCTGCAGCCAATCTCTGCTTGGCTGCCCCATTCAGTCCTCTCGCATTCCAGGAGAGGACTTTCATTTGGAACTTTTGGAGGTTTTCTTGCCCCCTTTGCCTTGTTGTGCAGGGGGTTTGGGTCTTTGGTTTTCATCCTTGATAGAACTGACATTTTCTTGGAACAGGGTTCTCTGCGTACCATTTGCTATATCCTCGGTTGTGTCCCGATTTTGGCGTTCAGCGTCGGAAGGCCTACCTTTCTTTCTGTCTGCTCCCACATCCATTTGGGACCTTCTGAAGCTGCGAGTTTGTTTGGGACTTCGATGGTCAGGGGATTCTGGGGTGGCCTGATCGCTATCAGAATTGACATCGATAGAGGAGGATAGGGAAGTCGGAAAGCCAGACTCTTCAAGGGGTGGGTACAGGGCTGTGGATAACGGTGACCGGAGGGGTTTTTGTGATGGGCTCTGGGGGACATTGTTGGACTTGGGGATCTGCTCCTGAAGGGGGGAACATGGAATATTCTGAATGGGCATGGGGTCGGGGGGCCCGGAGGGGAATTGATATGTTTTGGGGATGGAGGGACAGGAATTTCACCTTGTTCAAAGACCTCATTGGTTCCAGAATATTTAAGTAAATCAAATTTATTAGCAGTGGTGAAAGAGGAACTTGCCTTTTGGAGAGCTTGAGCTTGATCTTGAAGCGGTTGGTTCTGCTGCGCATTCCTCCTGGCTTGCCATTGACTGCTAGTTTCCTTCTGACTGGTTCTTAGCTGCGGATGCCCACTTGGCTGGGAATCTTCATTAGGGTTTCTGTGCTTAGGGCATTGAGAAGGGAGGTGCCCTTGCGACTGACAATATGGACAAAAAGTAGGTTTGTTTTCGAAGATCAGTGGTTGCCTTCGCCTGAAATCCTCGTATATAAGATTGAGGTGATCTGGAAGTTGCGATTCCAGATTCACATTTACACAGATGCGGGCCTGGGTTAGGCGCGTTCTGGCACGGGTAGCTGGGTCAATAGCTACCAAATCTCCAAAAGCCCTAGCCAGACCTCGGAGAGCATCCTCGTAGAAAAAATGTGCAGGGAGGTTGGGGAGGCGGACCCAAATGGGAGCGAAATTGATGTTCTGAGAGTCGGGGTCAAAATTTGGTTCCCATTTTTTGAGGAACAGGCTTCGTCTTCCGAAGAACCAAGGACCTCCAGAAATAATATGCTCTGCATCCTCCCGGGTATTCAGCTGAATCATAAAAAAACCTCTGGTCATTGTCGAAAGACCCAAATTTCCCATAACTTTCCATTTCGAAGTAGCCCACCGTCGAATCGCATCCATGTCTGGGCGCCCTCCTACGAACTTTCCCACTAATGAGAAGGAATCACGAGATGCATAATCTTCCATGAGGTGTTTAGGGCACAACACATCGTTGCCTTGCAGAATGAAATCCATCGATCCGCTAGGGGGCAGTCTAGGATTTTGTTGCAAACATTCTACGTAAGATTTTTTTGGTCCGCCCAATTTATCGGGAGGTTTTTTCCCCCGTTCAATGTCGTTGTGGGAGGCTCCATTTTTAGCTGCACTCCAGTCAAACCCTGTCGTCGTCGTGGCGTTGCGGGCTTCTTCCTCCTACGAAACCTGCTTCTCAGGGTTTCGGTCTTCGATCACCGAAACCATCGCTCGCTCCTCCTTCCACCAGTATCCTAAACTTCAAAGGATATTTTTCAATAATATTTTATGTTATTCATCATGTGTACACCGAATTTGGGTGCAATCCAAATCATTTCTATTTTAGCAGTTTTTAGGAAAACATATATGTTTTAGGGTTTCTTTGGTTTTCAGTTGCTATATGATGGATTGTATTCTTTTGGAGAAGGGGTGTGAATTCAGGAATGAGAATAATATTGATTTGCAATTTTTTCCATTATATTGCATTTGTGTTATGTGATTGGAGTCCATTTTGTTGGTCTCATGTAGCTAAGTTTACACCATTTGGTATCAGATCGGGTGTGATCTCGCTAGTAAAGGGAAGATGTCGCCTAGAAGATATGCCCATATGAATAGGTAGATCGAGGATCTGAATGCATAAATAGCATAGTTGACTGGTGTGATTGATCGCATGGGAGAGAGACATCCCAAGGCATGTGCATATCAAGGATCTGATGATGAAAATGTACTTGAGGAACGTGGATCTGAGGTCTATGCAGAAGCAAAACTAGAGGGCCCATAGGAAGAAGGGCACAGTTTTGAAAATCAACTAATACGAGCTCTAGAGGGGCTTAAGGGGAATTGAGATGGGATCAAGATCGAGGTTCTTGAGTATGCTGGTAGATTGAAACCAGAGGAGTTGATCGATTGGATCAGTAACCTAGAAAAATATTTTGAATGGAGTAACCTTGCTAAAGAGAAGAAGGTTAAGCTCACATGCACAAAGTTGAAGGGACATGCATTGATTTTATGGGATCATTTACAGACTACACGACAGAGGAATGGAAAGGAAAAGATCAGGGATTGGACAAAGATGAAGAAGTTACAGGAAAATTTTATACTTGTAGACTACTCCCAAACCCTATTTCGTAGATTTCAAAATCTTCGACAGAAGGATCAAAGCATTGAGGATTATACTAATGAATTCTACAAGCTATCCATTTGAGGGGAAGCACTTATGATAAGGAGGATGCTTATTATTCCTAATAAAGAGAAGGTGTAGATCAAAGTGAAGGGGTAGACCATAGATGGTTATGATTCTGGACTGTGAACGAACATCTTTCGAACAAGGTGTACATCAGGAGGGAAGGTATGTAACATTGTCATTGATGGTGGTAGCTATGAGAATATGGTGTCAAATGTCATGGTTGATAAAATGAACCTGGAATGTGAAAAGCATCCTTATCCATATCGTATCTCATGGGTTAAGAAAGGAATGAGGTAACAGTAGATCAGAGGTGTTTAATTAAATTTTCAATTGGAAGAACTTACAAGGATGAAGTGTGGTGTGATATGATCTCGATGGATGCATGTCATATTTTGTTGGGAAGACCTTGGCACTACGACATGGATACTAACCATAATGGGATAAAGAATACTTACACATTCTTGAAGGATGGTGTAAAGGTAGTTCTTGTACCTCTGAAGGAGGATGGACCAAGTGAGAGCTTGTTGATGATGAAGGATTTTCTTGCAGAGATCAAGGACGCTAGCTTTTGTTATGCCTTAATAGCTAGGAAGCTAGAAACAGAGGAAATGGTTATGCCTAAAGCAGCAGCTAAGTCACTAAATGAATATAAATATGTCACACCGGAGGAGTTACCTAATGGATTACCACTAAAGAGGGATATCCAACATCACATGGATTTGATTTCAAGATTAGCGCTCCCAAATCAAGCAGCTTATCGGTTGAACCCGACATAGAATGCAGAGTTGAGTAGGCAAGTGATAGAGTTGATAAAGAAGGGATTAGTTAGGGAGAGTATGAGTCCATGTGCGACTCCAACATTGTTGACCCCAAAGAAATATGGTGACTAGCGGATGTGTGTGGATAGTAGATCCATAAACAAGATCATAATAAAGTATCGGTATCCTATGTCGAGAGTGGATGACATGATGGATGGATTGGCTGGAGCTAAATACTCCAGTAAAATTGATTTGCGGAGTGGCTGCTACCAGATGAGAATTAGAGAAGGGAATTAATGGAAGACAACTTTTAAGACAAAATATGGGTTGTACGAGTGGATGGTGATGCCATAGAAATAAGGGAGAGTAAAAACCCGGCAATAGAAATAAGGGCCAAAACAAAACCTTTAAATTAAATTAAAGGCTCTTCCAAAACTAGAGAGGGCTTCTCAAAACCCGGGCAAGGGCAAGGGATTCTTCTCTTTTCTGGGCAAGGGTTGAGCACTTCCAATGGCTATCTTTTTACCGATATTTCGAATGCAAATTCCTCTTTTCTTGGCCGGGAAGGGATTATTCTTCTCCGCTTCTGATTATTCTTCTCTGCTTCTCTTTGCTAAAAACCATCTTTTCGGGGTCCTATTTTTACGCAACCCTCGCTCGCCCTCACTTCTGCTTTTCTTGGCAAGGTTGGCAAGGAACCCCTCTTCAAAAAGCGAAGGCCCTCTTTATTTTATTTTATCCTATTTTAAGGTGCCTCTCTATTTTGGGGGGGGAACGATTAGGAGGATGTACCTCTTTAAAAGGAACCCCTCTTCAAAAAGCGGAGGCCCTCTTTATTTTATTTTAAGGTGCCTCTCGGACCAGTACCCCTTTTTAAATAGAGAGGCAGCCTAGGATTAGAGGTTTGGGCGGCCCCCAAGCAGTATTATATTAAAGGATTCGACTACCCATTTTTCTTTAGCGGCGCTCTAAAAAGCTCTCCCTTTGCTCTCTACCCCAAGGGAGAGCTCCCCTTAATAATATTGAGCCTTAAGGGGGGAAAGCTCTGATCGAAGGTAGTACCCGAGCTTTTGAAGGCCCTCTATTTCAATTTAAAAGGCACTTATGAAGATAAAAAATGCACTTCTTCTTGAATGAAGAGGCACGGAACTTTAGATAGGGATAGAGAGCCCCGAGACACCGTGAATAGGGTTTTGATCGATCGGATTAGAGAAGAATTCGTCTACACCTTAGGCCCCGAACCCACCGGTCGAATGGCATTTTTACCAGCTCCACGATAACGACACCCGCCTCGAACCAGCGTCGAACCCCCCTCTATCGGCGCAAGCAAATTTTAGAGTAGGCATACATCCGGATGAAATAACCCAAGCTTTTCAACCCACCTTTAGATGGGAGAGGCTCAACCGACATCTATAAATTCAATCGGTTGAGGGCTTGCTTTTTATTCCTTTTAAAGTCAAGCTCTCTCTGTTTTGTTTTAAAGGGGCAGTAGTAATAAGGCTCTTGTGTTGAGGGTCCGGAGATCTCTAACCCTATCGATAGCTTAAGTAAGCACTCGACCTTTTATAAAATTATAAGAGGAGATAGGGCTAAGGGTAAGGGCTCTTGAGATCGGGTCGAGCTCCCCCTTTTTTAATAGAGGAGGGGTGAGCCCTTGTTAAAAAAGCCAACTTTAAAAACAAAAGGATTTCATTTTACCTTTTTAAAACATGGGGGCTCTCGGGGAGGGCTTTCTCGCATTAATATGATGCCATATATTTTAAAAGTAGCTTACTGTAAGAGCGAAAGAGCTGCTGACTCAACCGAACCTCTCCTCTCTAAAATCTTTGGGAAGCTCTCTAAAATCTTTGGGAGGGGAGGAATCCAGCTTTAGAAGAGACCGTTCCCCCCTCTCTATTTTGAAAGGGAACAATAAGAGGCGGACGTCGCTCTCCTAAAGCATCTTTAACGCTTATACGCTCAACAAAGTTTCCTGGCCGGCCAGCGAGGCCCGCTCTTCACTCTTCTAATCAGTCATCCGAGCTACTGATCCATGGGCTATCTTATAAACCTTCGAGCTTAGGCCCTCGCCTTTTTCCCCCTCTCTCGGGGGTCGGCATTTTCATATTCATTCATTCATTTATAGAGGGCCGGAATCGAAAGCAAATCAAAATTAAATCTACGGGTGAATGCCAGAACACACAGAACATGTGAACTGGGCCTTTAAAAGCGCTCTATTCACAATTCGACCTTTGAAGCCCTTGGGTTTGGGGTTGGACCCCCCCCGCTCCTAGACCCTTCCAATGACTTTTTTAGACCTAAAGACAAAGAAAGGTCGAGCGGTTTCAGCCCGCCAGCCCAAATCCATTTCTCCCAACAGCTTCTGCACCCGTTACCGCGGCTGTTCATTCCGCGCCTGAAAATATCTCATAATAACATACTTTTGTTGCGCCACAAGTCGCTCCCTTCTTTGGAGGTCTTGCTCCATCAAAACCCGAGCTCCCCCTAACATGAAATCCCGATCCCGTCTATTCAAGTTTTGATATTTGGTCCATTCCACTCTCTCCAACCGAAGCACCTCTTCCACACGATATGTATTGTATATCTCCACAAAAAGACGATCAATGTGGTCCCAGAAAGGGCTCTCAATTTGGTTTTGTTGTTGGTGGGTGGAGGGCCCGGCCCCCATCATGAGGCGGCGCGCCTCGGCTCCTTGTGAGCTTTCTGGTACCGCCTCCGAGGAGGTTGGATGGAGAGGAGCGGGGTAGGTTGGATGGAGAGGAGCGGGGTAGGTTGGATGGAGAGGAGCGGGCTCCTGCCCCTTACCGTTTTCAAAGGTGGCGCAATGCGCCACCTTCGAAGAATAAATATTCTGAAGAATGGCTTCCATTTCCCGCAGAAACGAGAAGGAGCCGCCGCCTCCAGTTTCCAATAAATGCCGAATAACGGTGTATCCTCTCTGTAGTATCTTTCTGCTGGTAATTGGATATAGCGTATAGAAGGGAATAGAGATAGAAGGTTTATATACCGTATAGAAGGGAATATAGATAGAAGGGTATATAGAAGAGATGGCTTTCGTTCTCTCTCTCCGTCTCTAATCTTTCTCTCTCGGTAAATTGATATAGCGTATAGAAAAGCCTCTCTCCCCAAATTTGAAAAGCTGGCAAGCTCTCTCTCAAAACAAAAAGGGTGAGGCCGAGCCCTCTTAAAATAGAAGCTTTGCCCTATAAGCTTTGAAAAAAAGGGCAAAGCGGGCAAAGCTCGGCCTTTCTCTATCCCTTTAAAAAACCCAAGAGCTCGGCCGCTTATAACTTGAATTAGGGATTTGCAAGGTTTCACCCCTCTTCTGGTAATTCGATATACCGTATGGAAATCCCTCTCTTTCTGTCTTCAATAGTCTTAAAGAGTATCCTCTCTATCTGGTAATAATCTGTATCTGGCCCTCACTGCCCTGCCCTGCCCCCCCTCTCAAAATAGCCGTTTGAAAAAGCAAAAGCCCCAAAACAGCTTTTAAAATAAAATTATGGGCCCCTCCATTTTCAAAAGGTAAAGGGCGGCATGTTAATACGTATAGCTCTCCCTCTCAAAACACGGCATGTTAATACGTATATAATAGACTGTCTTTCGGATAAGTTGTTAATACGTACATAACTCTCCTCTCACCCAAAGGAAGGTAATAACGAACTAACTCTCTTCGAAAGCTGATCCCCAATCCATCTATCTCTATCTATTAGATATCTATATCTATATCTATATCTATATCTATATAGAGGATCGCCCAGCCTCATCTTGACTACTGAACCCAGCTTGAAATACCCCTTTAAAAATAGAGAGCGGGAAGAAAGACTGGGACCCGAGAATGCAACCGTCAACCCCTTCTCTCAATCTGTAGATCGCTTTTAAAGGTTCAGTGTGATTATAAACCTCTTAAAGATTCTCGAATATCAACTATCGATTCTAAGGCAACTTTTTATTTTCTTTTATTTTAAAGGGGTGCTTTATATAAGTTATAAAGGATTTCGTTCCACAGCATTCATATCTCAGTTAGTGACATCTTCAACTTAAGCTAGGCCCTTTAAAGATTCTTCCAGTTTCATTAAGGGCCTTAGATCTAACATCTATTGATTCCATCCCAGCTTGAATTTAAGAGCTCGACCCAACCGTAATATCACTTGCTTGCGGAACACCTCTATCTCCATTCCATAGTGCTGCTCTATCTCCATTCTGTGGTGCTGGCGGAGAGGCGTGAGACTTAAAGAGCCCTATACTTTCTCTGAACCTTTTCAATATGATGTTATGATGTTGGAGGAGCCGATCCTATTATTTCTATTGGTTTGGGGCGGGGCTTTGCCATTTAAAGGGCCCTGCCCTCCCCCACCCCCACCATTGAAAAGGCAAAGAGGAAGAGGGAGAGGAAGAGGCTGAGCAAGCAAACCTCTCTATTCTAAAGGTTGCCATGGAATGCAAGAAACTCCAAAGCTCGCACCCTATCTCCTTTTTAAAATAGAGGGGGCGAGGGGAAAGAGAGAAAACTTAAGTGGAATCCCTTCTTATTTTAAGAGCGGCAACCATTAATCAGCAAAAGGCCTATCATGACTGTCTTTCACTGGTTGTCTTTCACTGCTTCTTATCTAGGGCGCACTGCTTCTTCTTTTTTAATAGAGGAGGGCCCGCTTTCCCCTTAAAAAGTTTCAAAATAGAGAGGGCCGGGCCAGGGTTATTAAAAGGAGACTTCGGCATTGAACCTGCCCTTTTTAAAGATTCCACTTTTCTTTTAAACGGTGGGGCTGGTTTTTAAGAGGGCTATAACCTTTAAAGGCTGAGCTTAATTTTTAGAGTAGAGTAGAGCTCCCCCTTTTTTAATAGAGGAGGGCCCCCCTTATAATAGTAGATGGACGAAGATTGAACCATAAGAACGGTTGAGCTCTTTTGAAAGGTTGAGCTTAAAGGAATAAAGAGCCCAAGAAATCGCCCAAAACCTCGCAGCTTGAAGTCGATCTCAAGTCGACCGGGATTGAACCTGCTGAACGGACAAAGCACCTGCTGATGGATTCAGTAGGCACCTGCTCGCTGGGTCGAGTCGAGAAGTCCCCTCTCTTTTTAAATGGGCCTTTAGCCTTGCCCTGCCTTGCCTTTACTCGCCTTTGCCTTTGCCTTTGCCTTTGCCTTTCACCGCTGCCGCCTGCCTGCCGTGGGGGTGCGGGAGGGCCCCCATGCCCATGTTTGAAAAGGGAAAGGGCATCCATAACCGGGCCTCTATTAAAAAAGGGGGGTCGGATACGTATTAACAACAAACAAATCGACCCCTCTCTCCCCGATCTCAGATTAAAAGGTTTCAACCAGACTATAGGGCACTCGAATTGATAGTGAAAAAGAAGAGAGAAGATTTCTAAGAAGCTCCTGGAAGAAGAAACGAGACCATCAACTCCATAAACTGAAACAACTCCAGAGGAAACTGAAGCAACTCCAGAAACCCGTGCGTTTTATAGAGAGGGCCCCTTTTAAAATAGAGAGAGATAAGAGAGGAGATTTCCAAATTGATAAGAGAAGAGGCTGAGGGAGGAGGATTTCAAACAACCTTAAAAAGCTTTTTTAAAATGAGATTCCTTATGAGTGAAAAGCTTATTATGAAGTACCTCTGAGAGATTATCTACGTGAAGGAGACAAGAATATTTTCATTCCTTTGAATAGAGTAATGGAAAGCTCTCCCCCCCGGCCCACCTGTATTTTCAAAAGGCAAAGGGCCGGGCCCCCCCGCTGTCTTTTCAAGGGGCAAAGGGCCCTATATATCCCGGCTGGGTTGATGAAAGTCATCAATGACGAAGCGAGAGGTCTGTTATATAGGATTTGAGAGTGAATAGCTTGGGGTGAACCGGGGAAATTTGATGAAAGAGAGAGGGGCTCTTTAAAGATCATCGTTCGAATAGCTCTCTATTTTCAATTCCGCCTCTCCTCTCCCCCACCCCCACCCCACATTGAAAAGGCAAAGGGAAAAGGGTTTTAAAGGCAAAAATGGGGGGCTCTTAAAAAGGAACATAAGCTTTTATTAGCACGCCTTCGACACGCCTCTCTATTTTAAAAGGGCCCTCTCTATTTTACATAATCTGTTAATCGGCACGCTCTTTTTCTATAAGGATCCGGATGAAGAAGTCGATCCGCTTATTGAAACTGAATCGCCCCGGTGTGGATATTATTTGGTCCACCGGGGCCCTTCCTTCCAAAATCCTTTAAGGTGAATCAAAAACTTTTATGGATTAGCACGGGAAGAAAATCAACGAACTGATTTGGTCAAAAAAAGCATCCGGATAGGATTTCTGTTGGTTTCGTTGGGGGGGCTTGCTTCTCGACATTCGAACTTCTACAATGGTTGTTGGGTCTATAGTGATTCGTTCTCTCACCTGACTCAATGCCTCAGCTAGCGTGAAAAGAATAAGATAGCCTACCTTCCCTGGGTGGGCTGAACTCGTTCTGGGGCCAGGTATAACATAATGGCAATGCTTGAATGAAACCTTCCTCACTTTGTATGGAATGGGAAGAGGCAGTCGCATAGCGTAGTAATGCCACCCACCGCCCTCCTCCCGGAACTGGGGGAGTAGCTTGGAGATCGAGCATTAGATACGTTATAGTTTACCCTCCGGGGGGAGGCTAAATGAATGGATTATGGGTCAGCGAGCCTCGGGATCACTCTGTCCGAAATATAGAATGGTTATGATCCTAGGGTGGATTTGTGGGAAATAGGCCGTTTCCTTTCTTCTCTCTCTCTTCCCGCAAATCGCAGATCGGAATGAAATCTACGCTACGGAAAGCAGGGGTTGGTAGTAAGGCGGAAGCAGGGGTGGGCGGGCTTGAATACCAAGATGGGCACTTCTACCACCTTAGTATAGTACCGAAGTACCGAAACGTAATGAGCTCTATTCCCTTTCATTGGAATCTATTCCTTCTATTCGGGGGTTCAACTTGTAGCTATTCCGTTCTCCCGGTTACATCTATTTTTTACTTTTCTTGCCTCAAATAATCCCTTCCCAATGCTTTTCTTTTCTTTTCATTTATTTGCGGAAGTGGCCCTCTTATTTACGGCTGAGAAATAACCTCTCCTCGGGGTTTCCGATTTCAAGTTCAAGAGGGCGATTTCAAGGAAAATAATCTCAACATTGATAATTTTCTTGAAAATTGGAACAACATGTATAAATGGGGCCTCAAGGGTAAGCCCCTTTTGAAGCAGCTTTGGTCCACAGTGTCAATTTTCACCATATGGCACATCTGGAAGGATAGGAACAAGATCATTTTCGATGACAAAAGAACTCCTAGGAGTGTGCTCACCCACAGAGTGATCAATCAAATGGCCTTAAACACCAAAGCCAATTATCATAAGAAGCAGGATTCCTCCACCTTAAGGCAAGCAGAAATTGCAGTGATTCATCATATGGACCTCCAAAACTTTCTCAAAACAGAAAGCCATGTCAAAAAAATTCACATTCCAGAAATTAAATTCCCTGCTTTATTCTTCGATGGTGCCTCCAAACATAACCCAGGTAGAGCAGCAGCCGGTGGAATCATCTGGTTGACCTCTTCCCATGACATAGTCCAATTCACTGTTAATCTGGGCAAAACCACCAACAATGTGGCCGAGCTAATTGGATGTGAAGTTGGCATCAATTTGGCTAGGAAACAAGGCATCAAAAATTTACATGCTTATGGAGACTCAAATTTAACCACCTCCACCATTTCTTTAAGCTCTTTAAAACTTCAAGCTCTTGGCCGGGTAAACTTTTAAAATCAATCCCTTTATTTCTTAAAATCAATCCCTTTCTCTCAAACTCTGGAATTGATATACCGTAGATAAATGCATCCCTTTCTTTCTTTAAATGCCTTTTTCTTTTCACAAATATGAATAGATGTATGTTAAATATTCTCAAATGGGAGTTCCTCCTGCCTTTCCTCCTGCCTGGATAGATGGAATAGCTTTTTCTGCCCTCTCTCAAAAGCTTTGAATACCATCTTCTAAAATCTCTTCTAACTGCTTTCCGAATAAAACCCTCTTTTAAAAGTTGTTTCCTCTCCTGTTAAAAAGATCGTCTTGCCCTCCCCTCCCCCACCCCCACCCCACATTTCAAAGGCAAAGGCCCTTTTAAACATGAGGGGTTTTAAAGGCAAAACATGGGGGGAATCCTTACCTTAAAGGGCTTTCTAGTTTCCTTCCCCCTCGATTCCCCGGCAATTAAAAAAGCTGTTCGATCCGGTTCTTTAAATAATAAGTTGCGGTGTTCATGGGGGTTGATGGCGATTTCAATGCTTCCCTGCTTCCCCGGAGGCTGGGGTCATGTATCCATTTGTGTCGCACCAAGGCCCTATCAAATGGCCCCTTTCAAAATAGAGAGCTCTTTACCCGGGGAAGGGAATCCGATTTTAAAGGGAGGGGAGGAAAAGGAAGGGAATCCGATTTTAAAGGGCTTTTCTTTTCTTTTCGGCTAGTTTGATTTGAAGGCTAGTTTGATTTGAAGTTAAAGGTCGAGTGCGAAACTTTTTATTTAAGCGGAGAGGTTCAAAGCGTCTTAACAGCTATCGTTTTCTATACTCTCGGAACAGCTTATCGTTTTATATACGTATTAGCGACTTTCGGGCCTATTTGAAAAGAAAAGGCCCTCACTTTAATCTCGGGTTGAACTAATCTTTTCTTTTTCGGGTTTGGGCCTGAAATTGGATTGAATTAGATTCTATTCCCTAAAATAAATTGGATTCTATTCCTTCTTAAAAGTGGGCAAGTAAAAGGAGCGATTCCATTCCCTAAAATTCGATTCCTTCCCTTTCATTCGATTATCTTCATTCCCTTTCATTCGATTCTATTCCCTTTCATTGGAATCTATTCCTTCTATTCGGGGGTTCAACTTGTAGCTATTCCGTTCTCCCGGTTACATCTATTTTTTACTTTTCTTGCCTCAAATAATCCCTTCCCAATGCTTTTCTTTTCTTTTCATTTATTTGCGGAAGTGGCCCTCTTATTTACGGCTGAGAAATAACCTCTCCTCGGGGTTTCCGATTTCAAGTTCAAGAGGGCGATTTCAAGGAAAATAATCTCAACATTGATAATTTTCTTGAAAATTGGAACAACATGTATAAATGGGGCCTCAAGGGTAAGCCCCTTTTGAAGCAGCTTTGGTCCACAGTGTCAATTTTCACCATATGGCACATCTGGAAGGATAGGAACAAGATCATTTTCGATGACAAAAGAACTCCTAGGAGTGTGCTCACCCACAGAGTGATCAATCAAATGGCCTTAAACACCAAAGCCAATTATCATAAGAAGCAGGATTCCTCCACCTTAAGGCAAGCAGAAATTGCAGTGATTCATCATATGGACCTCCAAAACTTTCTCAAAACAGAAAGCCATGTCAAAAAAATTCACATTCCAGAAATTAAATTCCCTGCTTTATTCTTCGATGGTGCCTCCAAACATAACCCAGGTAGAGCAGCAGCCGGTGGAAACCTCCTTAAGAAATAGACTTCCTCTTTAAGACATAGACTTCCTCTTTAAGAAATAGACATCCTCGGTCTCCATGCCTCCTGTCACCCATGCCTCCTCAAGAAAGAGAATTCCTCCTTAAGAAATAGCCCCGTTAAAGATATGTCTAGGGATGCCTTAAATGATGGGCTTGCCGGGGCTTGCCTTAAAATCCCATCCCTCCTTGCCTGAGTTTGCATAGAGATATGGATCCCTCCTTGCCTTAGTTTCCATCTCGATCGAATTCTGTTTCTAGATGTTTTTAATGAGGGGTCTGTTTCTAGATGTTTTTAATGAGGGGGTATAGATCCTTTAAGTGTTGAATAGATACCGGTAGATGTCCGAATATGTCCACTTATAGACGTATTTAGGTAGAATAGTATACAAGTTGAAGATGTTGAAAAGCTGTTGATCGAAAAGATATATTTTAAAAGAAAAGCCCGAAAGAAAGGAAAGAAAGAAACCTCCGAAAAGAAAGAAATATGGGGCGAACCATCAAAACAATATTCTTTACGAAAAGGAAAGATAAATTGGGAGGAGGAAATCAAAATCGGTTGACCAGTCTATTATATACGTATTAACAACTATTAGATTTGCCCTCTTTTCTTGGTTAGAGTTCTTTTCTTTTCGGCCCTCTTTTCTTGCTATTTTTGGATTTGATTGCACTTTTGAATCGGCGTTTATTCGAATTATCCGCCTCAACCCCTCCCTACAAGGCAAGGATTGGATTGCACCGAATAGCCATTAAAAATAGAGAGGCCGGAGTGAAGGCCGAGCCTTTAGAAGAGGGGGCCGCCCAGAAGAGAGAGATTTCAAGAAGAGAGAGATTTCCCGGAAAAGAGATATTTTAAAGAGATTTCCCGCCCTCCCTTCCGAACTCTAACCCTCCCTGCTGAAAAGAAAAGCAAAGAGAAGCCCTTGCCAAAGAGAAGCCCTTGCCTTTTAAAAGCCCTCCACCTGCCTTTCAGAGATATTTTAAAAGCCAAGAAAAGAGCCCTTTGAGAAGGCCCTTGCCCTTGCCCCTGCCGAGAAAAGCGCATGCCAAGAAAAGCGCATCCCTTGCCAGAGCCCTTTTCCCTTGCCGGGCCTTTCAGAAAAGAAAATAAAAGCATACATTTGGGTTTGGGTTTGGGAAGGGAATCGCTTTCAGAAAAGCAAAGAAAAGAACCCTACCTTAAAGAACCCTACCTTATAAACCGGGAATTCTCTCGAAATAGAGGGAATGCTCTCGAAGGGGATGCTCTCGAAGGGGATGCTCTCGAATCACCGGCCAGCAATAAATAGAAAGGGAGGTCCGAAAGCTCTCCTCTCAAGAAAGGTAGGGAATGCAATCCTCTCCTCTCAAGAAAGGTAGGGAATGCTCTCCCCTCCTCTCCTCTCCTCTCACTGGCCAGCAATCCACTTTTAGAAAGAGAGGGATCCCGACTCGAAATAGAGGGAATGCTCTTTTCCGACCAGAAAGAAATATTCCAAGACATGCAAGTGCATCTGGAATTCTCTCTAGCCAGAAAGCTCTTCTCTTTTCACCGGTAATCCCATCCCCTCTGTATTCCCCAAATCCGGAAATTCCATGATCAATTCAATCGCACAAAATCCTTCTATCGGAAAAGAGATATTTGAAAAGAAAAGAAAAGAGAAGAAAAGAACTCTAACCCTCCCTGCCTCTCCTCTTTTCTAACCCTCCCTGCCGAAAAGAAAAGCCGGAAAGCCTCTCCCCGGAAAGTCTTGAGAGCGGAGGTCGCTCCCGAAAAGAAAAGGCCAAGAAAAGAGGAAAAGCGGTTTAAAGAGGTTGAAAAACTTTAAGCTTTTCCATGTATATTTATGTCGTTTTAAGGGTCTTAAAGAAAAGAAAAGCCTCTCGGGAAGGGCAGAATTGAAAGCGAAAAGAAAGAGAAAGAGATACGTATTAAAGGATTCCTCCCCTGGACCACCAAGTGACTCACATTTTCATGCTTCAATGATAGCCCCACCATTTCAAAGGCTGCTTCTGCTCCTGTTCATGTTTAAACTAATGGGGTTCACTGCTTAGGCGTTGCTTAATATTCATATCCATAATTATACACCCCAACATATGGTTCCGATTCAGAGCTTTTTTTTACCTGTTTCAATCTCTTTTGTTGAATCCCCTAGTCCAGGTTCAGCGGTTGAAGGTTCCTTTGGTTCAGCGTCAACTCATTCAATGAATGTTGTTTCATTCACTACGCCGCTGAATCCCACTCTGTATTTACCAGCTGGAGCTCCACATGATTTGAATTTACCGAATAAATGGAGTAACTAGAGGGCTCATAATTTGAGGATTCACCGGCTGTTTACTTGTTTCGGTTTCAGTTTGTATAGTAGTAGCAGATATTCCCCAGTTTTTGAATCTCCTATAGTTTCATCCGTTGAAGATTACCTACGTAGTAAGATAAATAGTAAGACTTCCTGCTGCTTTTATCCCGAATGCAACAACTCATGAAGAAGGGCGGCTCATGAATTGGTTTAGCTAATTTGAATAGAGAAGGGACCAGTTGGGGGTTCACGGTTATGATGCGCGGAAACAGAAGGGCTCACACATTCACTAACGAAATGGTTCAGATCCGGATTCACTAGATGGAGTTTTGCCTGCCCCCCACCCCCACTATAGAGGATAGGTAGCATAGCAGTTCCTAGTTTTATCAGATAAAGGGGTTCCGGGTGGCGGGTTAAGGTTGAATAGTTAGAGCATCACATACTTTCATCTCTTGGTCTGGGCTAGTTCTACGAATTCCAAGTCTGGTTACGAATCCGTTTCTGATACCTCTGATGCTTATGAAGCTTTACACTAACTAGTAGGCTAAAGCCTAAGCGAAAGCGACCACATCAAAAGGACCACATCAAAAGAGAATAATTGATAGGTATCCCCGAGTTGTTATTTGGTCCAGAGATCTATTCTCTTACTGGGGTATATTCCCGCCCGTGGTGATTAAGCCTTGTTTCTACATCTTCGGACAGACAGGGGCGGCCCCCAGCAGAATCAATGAATTCTATTCTTCCAGAGGGAACAGAACCGGGGGGGTAAGCTATGACACCGACTAGTTATGGGCCAATTATTTCGGTTGCTGAAAAACAGCTGAAATGTCGCTGATCCTTTCGCACCACATGGATGGATCACATTTCCAGTTTTTGTACATAATGGCATAACTTCGGGGGCGGAAGCAGCTTGCTTCTAATTTGTTTTCACTTAAGCTCCCGCGCCCTTCCCTCCTTGGGGCTTATTTCTTCCTCCGATCCAGTCAGTTATCAATTCAGAAAGGAGGAATATTTACCCGATTGAGTAGTCAAGAAATGGTCCCCATATCAGTGGTTGGTTGTCCAAGCGTTTCACCCAATTGAGCATTTATCTTTTTTCTCCCAGCAATCACTCCAGTTCCTAGGGAGTTATATGAATGACCTGGCAAAGTAAGTAAGTGAGTGAGCTTCATTAGCTCCTGTACGTGTTCATTATTTTCCTCTAACTGAAGGACGTATCGAATCATCTTTATCTAACTGAGAGCAAGTAACCTCAGCGAAATAGTTCAAAACAGGGCCTTTCTTTCATTCCGAACTCTATACCGATTGAAACGATGAACTGGGAAGCTGATGGAATTGGATACAGCGGAGCTAAACCCTCTTCCCATGATCTCTTGTCTCGGGGTAAGGCGGGGAGACCCGAGCCATACCTAGGGCAAGGCCCCGGAGACCTTATAAAGAGTGAATGGGCTGTTTGACCCCAAGGCAAGTCCTACCCATATCCAGTCATTGCTAGAAGAGAGGCAGTGAGAGAACCCGAGCCCAGGCCCATTCTTTCATTGTTATTCTTTATAAAACCGGCTTTTAGCTTTTAAAAGCCGAGGGGAGGGGGAACGGAACGGAACTATTTTAAAGGCAAAGGCCCCTCTCCTTTTTAAAACATGGGGCCCGGACAAGCTCTTATTTTAAAGGGGAACCCAAGTATTAATATTAAAGATGGCGAAGGAGTGCTCTCTCTATTCTTACGTTTCTTGAAGGAGTGCTCTCTCTATTCTTACGTTTCTTGAAGGAGTGCTCTCTCTCTTCTAGGGAGTGCTCTCTCTCTTCTGTGTGGTACTCCCTCTGTTGTAAGGCGTACTCTCTCTATTCTGTTTCAGCCCAAAACCGGAAATATCTTTCTTGAAATATCTTTCTTTGGCTTTTGATCGTATAGAAATCCATCCCTGGTTTTCTGCAAACCAATTTATTTAAAAGCTTTCAAAGCTCATTATTAGGAGAAAAGAGATGTAGTCGATTCTCTTATATACGTATTAACAACTTGAAAATAGGCGTTAGAAAAGGCTAGAAACCGCGATTGGATCTTGAAATGGCACTTAAAGGATCCGGTCTTCCGTGTGAGGTTGTGCCGGCCCTACCAATCCTCATTAATTAAGATCTCACAGGGGCTGGGTAGGGGAGAGAAAGTGGTGGAGGATTCTCTCATTTGTGTTTCTCGGTCAGTCGCTCTTCAAAATCGGTTGGAGGAAGTTGCAATTCAAGTTGGAGGAGATTGAGATTGGTTAAGTATTATCCGGATCGCGTTAAAATGACGACTCCAATCCGACCCTCCCTTCCTAGAATGAGGTTGAGTAACTTTTCCAGCTATATCCAACAGCCAATTGGCGACTTGTAGACTCGGCTCATGAAGTAAATCGGGTTGAGTCGCTTTTCCAGATATACGGACCAGACAAAATAGCTATTTCATTTGATGCTTTAGAGTGAAAATAGCTTGAGTCACTTTTGCTGCTATATCAAACAGAGAAATGGCAACTTTCCGTCGATGCTCTAGAGTGGAATTGGTGGAGGGGTTCACGCGCAGGGTCCCTGATCCCCGGCCCAACAAGAGCGGAAAAAGAAGCAAGCTTAGGGTGTTCAGAACGCTTCTAAGAGCGGGGCAGGACCTTTGAATAATAGAGGCGATTGGGGAAATGCCTTGTTCCGGGTGCTGTTACGAATCCGTTCGATCCCAGCTCTTAAAATCTCTAAGGGGGATGGCCCTCTCCTCTCTAAAATTCTGATCTGAGGCCTCGCTATTGTTTTTTGTTGAAGAAGAATCCAGTCTGAATGATCAGTATGCTTTCCCCACCTATCGGAGCTGGAATGAAGGGAAGAAAAAATCGCAATCTGACCTTTAAAATAAAATAAAAGGGGCCCTTATTTATTAAAGAGCTAGCCGAACTCCTCTTCCCAGGTGCTTTGCAAAGGATCAAAAAGCTCTAAAAGAGGCCTTTATGATATGAAATGTCCTCTACGCGCTTAACACCTCTCCTCTCCCCCTCCCCTCGGCAGGCAGGCTGTTTTAAAGGCAAGGCAAAGGCCCTTTTAAATTCAACATGGGGGCAACTTTTAAGAACTAACTTATTGATCCCACCCGACGCCAGTAGCAGTGTTTTCGAGTAAGGTGCGCTTCGCCTCCTGTGACTGGCTGGTGTCGTCTACAACCTTCTTCCTAATGAGTATCCCCGGGACCGGAATGATTACCCCTGTCCGATGGGTCTACATTCATCCCTGTCGTCGGGTACTGTTCACTTCCCCGCCATTCTTGTAACCGTCACCTGCAATCCGCGCAGGTGTGTCCGCACCCCAAACGCACCCCAAAGAAAGAGAGTTGTGGACGTTCAAATTTGAGCCCTTTCTTTTAAAATGCAACCCGGCACTTCCCCGTATGAGCATTCGGTACATGCATGGGTGGAGAAGGCTTGTACTTGGGATCTCCCCCCTCATCTTAGATAGGTCCGAGGGTTCGCGGTTCATTGCTGTGCTTACACACTAGGCTACCCTTCTCCGAAAGCTTCGCGGGACCACCTACCACTCTTCTCCGGATCGCCCGGAGGGGTTTACTGCGTTCTCCCCAGAAATTCCTCTCCATGCCCTCAATTCCCTTACCAAAAAACGAGGGAGGCGACGGGGAACAGTTGAGAATTCTAAGGTCATGGGCTTTCGCTCATTTTTAAAAGCTTTAAGGGCTCGAATCAGGCATATTAAAAAGCGTATGGAATTTAATCGTGTGTAGAGATAGGGCTGTGCTCGACTGAACAACGGGGAGAGACGGAACGGCACTCTTGGGATAGGCAGAGGAATCGCTTTACCCATTCCGATCGGAACAACAGAGAGGGGGGGCTCAATAAAAGCTTCGTTCCGGTTCACTGACGAGGAAAGGATCTTATTATGGAGAAACTCCGGGTCAGTGATCCATGAATCCGCTCCCCCGCCCCCCCCTTTCATCTTTGCAAGCATTCTTCCCTATCAATGCTGGGGAATCTGTCCGATCCATTCTGGGAGAAAGGTTAAAGCGATCGAGTGAACTGGTTTTCATAACTTTTGAGTTGAGCCTTTTATTTTAAGCACGGATCAAGGGCTTTTAAGCAGTGAACCGACAATTATAGATAGAGCTCCCGGCCCATAGAGAGAGCCCCAAATAAAATAAAAGGGGGGTCCATTTCAACCAAGTTCATAGTAATACCCGGAATGATGGCTATAGTGGGGGTCCTCTCCTCTCCATTTTAAAAGCCTTTTTTAAAACATGGGGGCGCTGCGTTTTATTCAGAAGCCCTTGTATAAGAGGGAAAGACGGAAGAGACGTCAACCCAATCAATGGAGTGGGAGATGTATGTCGACAACCTCATAATCACATACGAATCAATTAAGAATAAAAGGGAGAATATGACCTTTTTTTGGCAGACGGAGCCAGACTCTTTGAATAGTGTGGCCTTTCAGATCTCGGCTCTTTAAATTCCGATTCGCTTAGATCATTAGAATAGAGTATGAAATAGAATGCCCCAAAAAACGATTACCTTGTCTTGTTCGAGAAGGGGTTCGCTTTAATAAGCTCTTCAAGCTTATTACCGCCCAGTCGACACATAAAACTTCCTCCTTAAAATAGAGAGCCGGCTCCTCTCCCTCCACTGAATAATGGCCCATCAGCTTATTAAAAGCTGGCACGTTCTTACGTTCATGAAAGAGCCCTCCGCCTAGTCCAGCGCGCTGGCCCGTCCAGGACTTTCAGGAGAGTGTTAGGGTTGTGGCCCCTCAGCCCATGGAATTCATAAAACGGAAACAGATCGTGTGCTTTGTATGGAGAGGATGCGCCGGTATAGTCATTTGGCCCTCTATTTCAAAAGCACTCGGAACCGGAACCTCCCCCACCCCCACCATTTAAAAGGGCTCTTAAAAGGGCCTTTTTAAAACAAAAGTATTTAAAAACCCTCTGTTTTAGTTTTCAAAAGGCGGCCCTTCCCTTTCACAAACCTGTTGTTTTTTTTACTGAGCTCTTTGCCCTCTATATATATTCCTGGGGCACTCGACCTTGCTTTATTAAGAGAGGAGAGATCAGGAGGTCGAGGGATAATAACTTGGAGGGAAGCCGCCCTATTCTATCTTAAAGGACTGACCCGATATTCTTTATCACTCCGAACGCCCCGATCCATTCTATCCGGGAACCATTCTCTCCCTTCCAACCCCCGGCACATGGAGAGAGGAAGTACCTTTGAATTTTAAGGGCCGGTTGTTTCTATCGTCTCATGGAGGAGTGGAGAGCTCATTACTGCAGTTTTGGCCTTTAATTTAATTTAAATCTTCCTTCTTTGCCTTGGATCAAATCTGAGAACGATTTATAAGGCCTATCATGACTGTCTTTCACTGGTTGTCCACCGATACTGTTATCGAGAAGTGCATCTACGGCTTTGTATGGGGCGTTACCTCTGGACTCCTGCCGTTTACGTAAAATCATTAGTGAACCAGGAATCGGGGAAATGAACTCTAGCAGCTGACAGCTAGCTAAGCATACTTTGTTGGTTGTTGCTCTAAAAACTACTTCATGTCTAAAGGTGAACTCTTTCGCCCTACTATCTATAGGGGTGTAACAAGGAGGATAGGAAAGGAGTCTCTGTTTCTTCCATTTGGAAGATAAGATGGCTAGATTTAATTAATAATGTAGTTTCGCTACACTAAGGTAGTTGTTTCGCTTCTTAGAATAAGGAGCCCCAGAGGAATCATTGCTTGGCTTGCTTTAATTAGCATTCGACCCCCCTCTCCTATAGTGGGCTATCTCTAAGGAACTACTTCTGTTCAGTCTTAGTCAGCTCCCAACTCAAAAGGGGTTTAATTTGAAAGGGCTCAACTCAACTCAAAAGGGGTTTAAAAGGGCTTATCGATGCTTTCCAGAGGACGACCAGGTCGCACGGAGAAGCTCCCCAATGCAATGAAGTTCTCCCTTTTCCTTTGATAAGACTATCTATCGGCTATCGGCAGAGTTTCAATCGTCGTGCCCTGAACATAAGGAGTCTGCTAAGATGAGATAACTCAACTCAATGTCCTGGGCATAACAACTCGCCTAGAGGTCCTTCTACCCCCCATTCTAAGGAGCAGGCTAGCAAAGAGTTCTCCTTATGAGTGAGGTCACCTCTTTCCATCTAGTTTCTTTCTGGAGCGACCGTTTTGAAATGGTCAAGCAGCTTTCCCTTTATTGGGCCCTACTCTATAATGGGCAGGAGTTAGTAACCCGTTCACTAACAGCCGAAACTTTACCGTTAATATAGGAAAAGGGATTGGAACAATTTGGCTTGGACATATCCCTCTCATAGCTAATGACCACTGCCCGAGTTCCAACAATGGTCACTGCTTTATGTCTGTCACACCCGGAAACCTAACATTTATTTTAACCCAGCCAGTCAGTCTTCTCCGAAAAATTGCTTTTCAAACAGTGGAGAGACAAATTAGCAGCCTATAGTTTATCGGCTTAATAATATGATCTGCCCAATTGATTTAAATTGAACAGAGGGAACCCGAACCTGACGAATTTGTAATTTGAAAAGCTGTTTTAAAAAGGGCAAAAACTATGGGGATATAACGTATATAAATCCCTCATAGCGTAATAAATGTCTCTAATAAGGGTAATAAATGTATCCTTTTTAAAAGAGAGAGAGGGGCAGTTCTTGAATAAGTGTCCTCTCTCTCTTCTTAAAAGGGGTGGGGGGAGGGGCCCCTTAAGCTCGGCCCTCATCTTTAAAAATTGGGGCTCCTCACTTGAATATTCTTATAGCTACATAAATATCTCGTGATAAATATCTCCTCCTGATTAGAGATAGAGAGTTGCCCTTTTTAAAACAGAGGGGGCATGGCTCTCTCTTTTAACAAGGGCAAGGGCAAGGGCGTATATGATAGAAGGATCTGATGAGAATATAGTCTTATCGTCTTGTACTAGGTATGGTTCTCTCCTTCAAAACAAAATAGTTCTCGTCTTCAAGTGGGGTGAGTAAATCGTCTTATAAGAGGTGATTGATGAGGGGAATGTGATGTCTATAAGTAGATTTTATATAGGGTATATCGTCCTCAGGTCTTCTCTTCCTGTAGTTATTCTCTGGTAGTTATTCTCTGTTAGTTATTCTCTGGTAGTTCTCCTGTTGTAGTTCTCTTGGTGTAGTTTCCCTCTGGTAGTTTCCCTCGCTCTCTATTTTTAAAGGGTTCTTCTCCGGTAGTTTCCTTCCTTTCCCTTCCTTTCCCTTCGGAATAGCTCCCGATGAATAGGAATAGCTTCTCCGGTCTCCGATGAATAGGGATGAGTAGGAATAGCTTTGATGGTCTTGTCCTTAATGAATAGGAACCTTCTCGCTCTTTAATAGACTTCTTTTCAATGAATAGGAAGATCGAATGAATAGACTTCTTTGAATAGCCCTTTAAATTAAATAGCCATGCGCGGCCTTTCGCCTTTAGCCTTTTAAGAGCCCTTTTGAATGGTGGGGGAGGGGGCCATTAAAGGGTTGGGATTGGAGACTATACGAATACTGGCATTAGATCTTCTTCCGGCATGATCGGGGAAAACGGGGTTCGAACCCGCGACTTCTGGCGTGACAGACCAGCACTCTAACCGACTGAGCTATTTCCCCTCTCCCTCTCCCGGATAGAGAGGGCCAAACACCGGCTATTTTGAAGGTAAAGGTAAAGGTCCTCTTCTTTACGTTCTCATAGTCGCATTGGATACGTATTTTGATCTCATACTCGTCGCCGCCCCCTCCTATCTAAAAGGTCGAGTGCGCTCTCCCGATCTTAAGAGTGCTTATCCTTACCTCACCTTATAAAAGTGGGGGTGGGGGTGGGGGCTCGGGTTCCCTTTTAAAACAGAGGTTGTTTTGTTGCTTTTTTAATAAGGGCGTATACAAAACGACCTTAGAGTTTCGAAGAGGAAGCAGGTGCTTTCGCCCGTTTAAAGTATCGGAAAGTTCGTTGTCATACTCTCTTTAAAAGGTTGAACCTCCCCCTCTCTATTTTAAAAGGTATGGTTCGGGCGAGGGACATGCATTGATCCCATCACCCACATTACTCGTTTCTGCCCTATCCCTGAACCCACCGAAGGATATGGGGCGCATCTCACTCCCCTCTTCCCTCCAACCGCTAGGGCAACTCACCTCTCTTTAAATTAATGCGGAATCCGCTCTTCAGGCACAGAAAACCCCATTCTAACTGGTTATCGAATACTGTGTCCAAAACTTCATCAACTATCACTCGGGAGAGGCATCTCCCCCCTTGTTTTAAAGGCTTGAAACTACTCGATCCTCGCTTTTTAAGAGCCGTCCGGCTTGATAATAACACGATTCCCTCGACCTTCATTCATATATAGGAAGACGCCCTTTAACTTTAAGCGGTCGAGTGCCCTCTCCCTCTCCCTGTCCCATTTTAAAAGGTCGAGTGAGTGCCTAAAGGAACGGGGTACCCCCCTATTTGAAAGAGGCCCTTTGATATAATAACCCGGCTCTCCCCTCCCCCACCATTTAAAAGGGTAAGAGCCCTCTATATATATTCCTGGGGCGACAGCGAATCTTTAAATTGAAAATGTCGCAGTGACGAACTACCCCACAGTGAGCGGCGAGCTAACCCGTCAGTAACGAACCTTTGGGTAACGCACCAACCAATGCGGAGTTTTTGGAGAGGGCCAACCTCTTAAAACAAAAGGGCATTCCGCTCCGGCACGGCCTCTCTGTTTTAAAACAAAAGGCATTCCGACACCAGCATTCCGATACTTTAAACGGCATTGAACCTTTTATAATATAAGAACCGCTTTAAAACTTTAAGGGAGCGCTTAAAAACTTTAAGGTCGCTTTTCAACCCGGGGAGCCTCTCTATTTTAAAAGACGGATCGATCGATGCAGTTTTAAAGCTCACTGAACCGAGCCGAGTCGTTTTATGGTAGCTCTCTCCCCACCGTTTAAAAGGGCGAAAAGGCGAGGGCTTTAATAGCCATACTTGGGGCCTTCTCCGACGCGAGTGAGAGCTTAAAAGGTAATTGAAGGTTGGGAGGGCAGTTCTAAGGCGGCTATTATAAGGACGGAGAGGTTTGAGCTTCAAGTTCTATCCTCTCTATTTTAAAAGGGGTAAGCTTGGGACCTTTTAAACCAATGAAGGTCTAGTTCCGAGGATGATAGGTGCCTTTTAAAATAGAGAGGTTCCGGTGAGCCCCCCATATAATATAAGGGAGCTTTAAGGTTCAAATCCCCGAGATAATAAAATCGATGAGCTCAAAGCTCAATTCAATACATCTTGGGACAAGGTCATCTCCACCTTCAAAGGACTGCATTCTCTCATGGCTCCTCCTCTATTGATGAGTCAGAAGAATTGATTTCAAAGGTCAATAATGGGATCCAGGATACAGCTGCCCAATCGGAAGCTCCAGCAAGTGGCCCGGGAAGCAATTTATGAAGAGGAAGACGATGCTTATAATTGAAGAGCTGCTGTTGGCATCACTGATAGAAGTGCAGTCATCACAAGGATTCAGGCAGTCAAGATGAAAAAGCAGACATTAGATGACTGCACCGAACTGGTACAGGACCTGGAGGAAACCACGAAGGAAATGAAGGTGAAAGAAGAAGAGGTTCCTTTTTTACCCTTTCAAAAATAGAGGAGAGCTCTCTTAAAACAAACGCGGCCCCTCTCTGTTTTAAAAAGGGAGCCCCCTCCGGGGAGGAGAGCTCTCTTAAATGGCAAGGTGGGAGGAATAGCTGGAAGAAGAGTATTCTCCGCTCTTGATTCGAATAAGAACCTAAAGGGAAAGGGAGAAGATCTGGAGTAGAAGGATTCGAACCTTTGCATGTCGGTACCAAAAACCGATGCCTTACCACTTGGCTATACTCCATACGTAGCCAAAGGGGGAAAGGAAAAGCAGCGAAGACATATAAGCCGAGAGGTGCACCTTAATTAATAAGCTTCCTTTCCCCAACTCCCATTCCTCCTGGGCCGGGGAGCAGCCCCCTCTCCCTATCCTAAGAGCTCTCTCCCTCTCCCCGTTATAAGGATAGAGAGCGCCCATTATTCCTAATATAGCGAGTGCTTGGGGGCTCTCTCCCCTCGCCCATTATTCCTAATATAGCGAGTGCTTGGGGGCTCTCTCCCCTCGACCTACCTTAAGAGTGCTTATAACAGACCTCTTAAGATTATAGATAGAGAGCTTGGCTCTTTAAATTTAAAGCTCAAAAAAATCCCCTCTCGCTCTCGCCCTCGCCCTCTATATAAAGCCAAGCCAGGGTTCCCTTTGCCTGCCTAGCCTAGCAATGGAAAGAATGGAATGAATGCGGTGTCTGTTCCGCGCGGGCGGTGGTGCGTCTCCCCCCTACTATTATTATTTAAGGTTGGAGGAGGTCCAGGGTTCTTTCGTATAGGCAGCAGGCAGCTGCGAGAATGGGTCAAATATCCTTGCAACGCCGAGAATTAGGTCAAAACGAATTCTAGTGACCAGGTGCCTGTTCAACCAATTCTAATCGATTGCGGGGGGAAAGGGAAAGGGACATCGGGATGGGAAGGAATAGTCAATAAAGGTTTTCCCAATGTCGAGGATTTCTCGTTCTAGCTGCGAGGATAGGCAACAGAAGAAGATTGGTTCTAGCCCCTACCATTATTATTCAGGGGAAGATGAGGGCAGCACAAAAGGAGATTGGTTCTAGTTGCAATGAATAGGGAGAGGCAGCATAGGATTAGACCGGGTCGGATTATACTACCTTCTCTATCGCGGAGAGAGGAATAGGGGGGAGAAGAACCTAGAATCTCTTCTAAATATATGGGAAAAGGAAGAGACTGAAGAGGAGGATCTTTTTGAGGAAGATCTTCTTTCTGAAGAAGAGATTCCTGAAGAGGATTGGGAAGAGTATAAGATTCGAAGAAGAAAGGATTTTTCAGTTAGACGTATGAAATTAGCCAAACATTTTATTCAAACAAATATAGAACCAGAATGGATGGTTTTATGCCTATTACCAGTTCTTCCTCCCGAACTGAGGCCAATGTTTCGATTAGATGAAGGTGGAGTTATTACTTCGGATATAAATGAACTTTATCGAAAAGTGATTCTTCGAAATCATGCTCTTGCCGAATTTTTAGCTGATCTATTTACGCCACTGCCGGACTGTGTGAATGGTCAAAAGAAATTGGTCCAAGAAGCCGTAGCTTCTGACAATTGTTCAATTTTAGGAAGACCTTGAATTATATCATCGGTTGTTAATCTTTCATATAACAAAGTTATCAATGTATCTCCTTCGTAAATAATCTCCCCATAATGACTATGAACAGTTGCTCCTCCAGTACCCAAATAGGGTTTAGCCAATCTCATGACTAAAGATTCCTCATGAACGACTAGAATTTGACCAGATTTGGGGAATGGCTCATCTTCGGATATATATTCACTTTCACAAATTAATTGTCCCAGGCTAACTACTGGAAATGTTTTTTTACAAACATTAGATAAGGAAGAGCACCAATTAGAATTGAAGAGCTTGGAAATGATGCTCCTGCATGGATCGAATTTATAAATTCTCGTATTTTCATCCATAAAATAGCATTTAGGTACTTGGAAAGTATTCAAGTAATTGTCTGAAATTGAACGTTTCTTTAACAAGACTTTATTATAAGTGATGAAATGGGAGTATGAAAAACGGTTAGCGATACTATGTAAATGACCCAAGAGACCTGACAATTCAATGATTTGTATAATTGGATCCTCTTTAATTGATTTCTTTACCGTATAAAAACATTTTGAATCATTGAATAGAACGATTTGTAAATAGTCAGATGGTGAAAGAACCATAAAAGATTCACCTCTTTTGTTCTGATTAGATAATGAATGAATAGTCCCTTGATGCTTATTAAGTAATTTATTTTTATCGTTGGAAGAAAAAGGATTAGTGCAGTCTAATCTGTTATTAAACAGAAATTTGGAACTTAATTTGGAACTTGTTATATTTTCTTTTTTTTCCATGATAAAAAAGGGGTATCTCATCAAGCTAATTTGAATCATATTTATAACCATTTTCTTTGTTCTTACTGAAATAAGAGAAGCATAAGCCTCTTTTATTTTTGGGCTGGGTCCTGCAGCTAATTGATTTTCAAGAGAATTCCATTTTTCACTAATTGAATTCTCCCTGATGATCTCCCCATATTTGATCGTTCCTGAACTGTCAATTATGTATTGAGGGTCATTCAAAATAGCAAAAATGTTATTTCTATGTAGAATACCTTTTATGGGTATTCTAAGAATCAAATTAGGGCAAGAGATCCTTCGCTTTTCCCATTCTTTATCACACCGCAACGGGGTGATGAATCGATTTGTTTCCTTTTTTCGTGTGATTTTGGTCGTTTTCTGGGTTCCTGTGATTTTGGGATTTTCAGAAAGAACGGTGGGATAAATAGAGTCTCGACGTTTGTTGGATACGGTCCGATCAGCTTGGGGATAACTGAATATTTTTTCTTCTTTTTCGGAGCAATTTGAGTCAACTGACTTGTGTTTCACTTGATCCACCGAAGAATTTGAAAGTGATTGATCTTTGGCAAGAAGAAGTTGAACATCCACTTGATCTTGATCTTTATGAAATGAAAAAGAGACTACAACAGATCCGTACATACCTCCCGATAATATCCAGAAATGGGTTGTCTTGAGTATGAGATGAACATTACTATCATATTTTGGCACATGACACACATGGGTACTCCAGTGCATTTAGGGGCGGGTTGGTACGTTTAACCCCTCCCTTGGATAGGGCTGTTCAATAGATATCTGTTGATACATCGGGCAGTTTAATCAATAGCAGTTCTGTTACCATCTACCGCTCAAACTTCTGTTTATAGGTCTGTTTATAGGGCGGTTCAATGAATATGAGTTCTGTGACCATCTAGCCCTCAAACTCGCGTTTATAGTGACCATCTACCCCTCCAACTATTGATATCCTTCCCCTTATTCGTAGCTGTATAACCCCTTCGCTCCCCATAGAAGAGGCAACAAGTAATAGGAGGGAATCCCCCTATTTATTATATATCAATAAATTCATAAAGGGCCCGCCCTCACTCCTTCATTCTCTCCCGTAGGTCGAGAATTTCACTCGTTCGGGCGCCTCCTTTGGTTGTTGTTGATAGCTGCGGGTTAGGCCTCTTCTTTCAATAAAAAAAAGGTCTGTTTCTGCCCTCTCTCACCCCTCAAATATCTGTTGGTAAGAGCTACCCCGTCTGATTATCCGATTCAAACAAATATCCTGGTAGATGAGTTCAGTTGAGAAGGTGGCGATATGGATACCCAATATGGGTAGGTGTGACTAATGAGTACCCCTCTAGTGCCTCCCAATAGCCGTTCTTTTAATAATAAATTGTTTCGAGTCCCCAATCCAAATCGGTTGTTTATCTCTATCCCCGGTGGTTCATCCCTATCACAGATTCCCTTTATTTAATAGATTCCTTATATAGAGAGGGGCTCTTTAAAAAAACGTGTTTTTCCGCTGCCATTTCCTTTCTGTTTCCTCCGTCTTAAATTATATAACGTATATAAAAGGATCCCTTTCTTTCTGTGTTGAATAGTCTCAAAGAGTTTCCTTTCTATCTGGCTTTATTTCATAGTTCATAGTTCCGAAACCGCTACTCGAGAATAGGTCCCCAAAACAAAAACCCCGGGTCGACAAGATCAGAATCTCGACCCAATCTAAAAGTTATATAATAACATAAAATACTAAAATGTGCTCACAGAGAATACGCGCGAAAATCATTCGGCCGTTATCACCTCATCTTAGTATTTACATGCCGCAGCAGAATTCGACGTTTCCAATTTTCCATAGAATCCCGGGGGCTTTCTCAGCCACTATGGTTTTGTTCAGTCTCATTGTGGGCTTGGAAATAGGTGGGGTAAGCCTTACTTATACCAATACCTACCAATCCCTCCCGAAGGACTAAGTTTGTGGTTGTGTATTTTGATGATATTTTGATTTATAGTAAAAGTGAAGAAGAGTATTTGTTACACCTGAAATTAGTGTTAGACGTGCTCAGGAATGAGAAATTATATGTCAACCTAAAGAAATGTAGATTTCTTCAGGATAGTTTAGTGTTTTTAGGATTTGTAATCTAAAGAGATGGCATGGGGATGGATGAAAAGAAAGTGAAGACAATTTTGGAATGGCCTCTTCCATGAACTATAACAAAAGTAAGGAGCTTTCATGGCCTAGATACCTTTTATAGAAAGTTCATCAGGAACTTCAGTAGTATAGTTACCCCTATAACTGAGTGCACGAAGGGAAAAGAGTTTGTATGGACTTGTTGGTCATGAATCTGCCATAGGAAAGGATTTTTACATGTGCACCCTAGACCCGGCCAACATTGAAAGGCTGGAAGCAAGAAATGGCTCCCAGACCAATCTCCAGAGTGGGTTGGTTCCCTTACTATTCTAAATTTTGGTTGAAGATTAGGGTTGCTGGAAAGAAATTAAAAAATTGCTGAAAGAAATGGGAAATATGGCCGTAGCCGAAGTTATAAGATCGGGAGAACAACAGCAGAAAACTCAAAGCACAACAACAACAAGTAACAGAAAGTATTAACTTAATTCTCACACAACGTATGCAGAAAATCCTTCCAAACCTACATCCCAGGAATCATACCCTTACAGCAGTATTTAAATCCAATATGCAGAATTCAAATGCAACAGCCATTAAGGAATATGAATGCTATTAGAAATGCAAAAAGAACAGAAAGGAAAATCACCCATACAGCCGCTTGAAAAATTAGAAGCCAATTCTTTTATTCCTGCAAATGAACTTCGAGCTTTTAGCAGAAAACTTCCCAACCCCTGCAAATGAGATTTACATTGGTTTTTATAGAGGGCCGTCCTCTTTACAGCATTTAATATTTGCCACCGACCTTCTTGAGATCTACAATTATGCAACGGAAACTAGGAACATGATCCCCTTAATTGCAGCCTTGAGGAACCCAAAATTGAATGCAATTAGACGTCAGCGGTCACCTTCATTAAATTTGTTTTTGAACATGTGCATGAAACCGTTAGAACAATCCACGAATAGCAGCTTCGAACAAATAAAATCTTCAATTTTGGTGGCCTGGGCGCTCTTCGACCTTGACCGCGTTGGAAATCCGCAAAACATTAAATTTGGGCAAGCATTTAATCCTCGAAAATCGAAAAAACCTTATCGGGCCGTTTACACTGTGTTTTGGCGGGAAACTGTCGCAGGTCGCGAAAACGCGACGGGTCGCGAAATCGTGACATCTTCTTATGCCGTACACCTTTGCTGCTGGAACCCATGAAAATTCTTCCTGTCGCGATATCGCTGCATAGTTGGCTTCATTATTTCCATCGCTAGCTTGTTCCGCGAAAATGAGACGCTGGGCGATTTCACTACGCTTTTTAGTCTTTTGGTCCTTTCCTCCGCTCTACCCCGCGAAAATGGAACATGTAGCGATATCGCTACGTCTTTCCGGCACTCTATACGGTCTTGCTCATAGGCCGCGAAAATGCGACACTTTTGCACTTTGAATGTCTTCGACCTTACCCCTGTCGCGATTTCGCTACACATGAGAACACTTAGTCATTTTTCAACAAAGTGGCATGAAATCGTTACCATCTCCATGTCTTTTGCACAATTTTCATTCCCTGTCGCGGTTTCGCGACGTCTTCATCTCGCTCGGCCTTATCGTCAAAAGTGTAGCGAAATCGCTACAACTTTCATGTCTTTTGCTTTTCGGACCAAAACGACCGCGATTTTGGGACAGGTAGCGATATCGCTACATCTTTCCCTTTCCGTACCATTTGCCACTTTTTGTCGTGAAAATGCGACATCTTTTGCCTTGCCGGAACCCTTTCTAAAAGTGCAGCGAATCGCTACGCGTTTCATTTTGTTTGGCTTTGTTTCGGAATGGTAGCGATATCGCTACACGTTTTCAACTTAAGCCTTTGAAGCCACCCGCGTCGCGAAAATGCGACATCTTTTACTTTGTGCACTGTGCGTTGATTTTCGTCGCGATTTCGTGACAGTGTGTCGCTCTCCCTTCCTTTGCTCATCGCAAGCCGTGAAAATAGAACACGTCGCGATATCGCGACGGTTCTGTCTAGCTGCATCCGTTGACCGCGTTGACCGCGATTCCGTGACACGTCGCGAAATCGTGACAGTTTTTGAACTTAGTCATTTTTTGCTCCTTTTGCATCAAAGCCGCATCAAAGCCAGTATAGAAGTTAGATATGCAACAACTTAAACATTAATACTTCAACCAATGAGAATCAATGTGGCAAAAATGCCAACATTCTTGGCGGCTCGTGGGGTATACAGTTCGTTGTATGCAAGAATCCAGGCCTGAATCCATTGGGCACAGAGTCATATTAGAACAAGAAGCTGGCTGCTGTGATACCTCGCAGTGGATTGCTGCAATAACTTCTGTTGAAAAGCTGAAACTGAAAGAACCTGCATATAACTGATTATAGAATGAAACAAATGGAATGAGATAATGGAGTGAGATCCTGCGATTGCGCAAGCGGTGAATGCAAATGGAATGATGATAATAATGG
Source organism: Wollemia nobilis (assembly GCA_028583015.1). NCBI lineage: Eukaryota > Viridiplantae > Streptophyta > Pinopsida > Araucariales > Araucariaceae > Wollemia > Wollemia nobilis. The sequence continues at coordinate 24,833,135 of JAQPPZ010001195.1, forward strand.
GAGAAAAGTAAATGAACATATGGAATGGAAGTGAAAGTATGAAGGTTGTGGAATGAAAATGAACTAGACTGTAAGCAAATGCGTAAAAAGATAGAACTTAGAGGAAAGGGATAAGAAGGAACGGGAATAATAGGAATAGGGAAAAGAAACAACAGTCGTGGCTCTCTTTTTTATTGCGAAAGAAAAAAGGAGGAAGAAGATGAAGAAAGGAAAGAGAAAAAGGGAAGGGAAAAGAAGAATTTTCTGGAAAGCCACCAGCTACTGGGAAAGGAGAAAAGCACAGAAAAACAAAAGGCACCTACGGCTCGCAGGCAACAAGAACCAAGGCGACAAAATAAAAGTAAAACATGTATATACTTTTTTTTTTTTCTTTTTTTTTTTTTTTTATACTATATACAAACTCATACTGGACTGTCAGTTCATGAGGTGTAGGCTTTCAGATGAAAGCCATTTACTGAAATAGGTAGTGGACTGCCATCCAAGTCTTCTAGATAGAACGAATTCGCTGCACTTATGTCTTGGTAATGCGGAAAGGACCCTCCCATAAAGCATCAAACTTTTTGTGATTCCCAGGCTTAGCTTTATTTTCGTTCCATTTCAACACCAAATCTCCCGTTTTAAGTGGCCGATCTGCAGAATGTTTATGAAACCACTTCGAAATACCCTGTGTGTGTTTAACAAATTCTTCATATGCCTCAGAACGCTGCTCCTCCAAGTGCAACAACTGAGCTATCCGCGTATCCAAGGAACTTATGTCTGTTTCATTATCCTGAAAAGCCTGCAACTGCTGCAATACTGGTAACTCGAGATGAACAGGCAACCTTGCTTCTTTCCCATAAACTAAGGCATAGGGTGAGGTCTTGATAGACTTCTTAACTGAAATCCTATCTGCCCATAAAGCTTGATTCAATAAAAGGTGCCATGATCTCTTGTTCTCCCCCAAAGACCTCTTTAAAATCCGGAGCAAATTTTTATTTGTTGACTACGCCAAGCCATTTCCCTGTGGATAATAATTGGAAGATGTTTTTAGGAAAATGCCATACTTGTTTGCAAACTCAGCTAGTTCAGCTCCAATAAATGGGGTCCCATTATCGGTAATAATGGCATCAGGAATGCCAAATCGTGTAATCAGGCCTTCAATAAACGATATCACCACAGTATGGTTCGCAACCTTTGTTGGAATAGCTTCAGACCACCTCGTGAAATAGTCTCATAGTTGTTAAAATATATCTATGTCCAGTGAGGAATTGGGATCAATAATCCCAATAAAATCCAACCCCCATCTCTGAAAGGGTGCTTCAACTCTGAATCGGATGCAAAGGCAATGCTGCATTCCTAACTCTTCCTGTGTATCTCTGACATTTGTCGCATGTTTGGGCAATTCTGAAAGCGTCTGAGAACAGGGTCGGCCAATAGTAACCAGCTCGAGTTATCTTTAAAGCCATCGGTCTTCCTGCAAAGTGTCCTCCTGATAAACCAGAATGAAACTCCTCCAGGAGCCTAGCCTTTTCTGATTCTTTAACACATCTTAGAAGAACACCATCAATATTCTTAAAAAACAATCCTTCTGGTAACAAAACATACCGAAGAGCTTGCAGACGAAATCTTCTCCGCTGTGAGGCATTCAACTGTGAAGGACATCTACCAGTTGTGAAATAATCAATGAGATCTTCTGTCCAATATTTTTCCTGAATTAAGCAATTCGTCAAATTGTCATCACTAGCAAGATTTTTTGCTTGATATTCACCTATACCAGATGCTGCCATCTTTGCCAAATGCTGGCATAAAGCCTTACCACGCACTAGCTTAGTCGGATGAATTTCAACATCAAATTCTTGGATCTTGGTGACCCAACCAGCACGTTTATCACCCATCTCTCCTTGAAGAATGAAATTTCTTACATCAGGATGAATAACATAGACAATTGTTCTGCTCTGAGATATAAAATGCTTGAATTTCTTAAGGGATTTCATAACAGCATACACTTGTTTTTCAATGAAATTATACTTTGCCTCATGAGGTAGAATGACCTGACTAAGGAAAGCAATGGGCCTTTCATTCCCATCATCTCCTTTCTGTGTAAGAACCGCAGCATAACTTTCATCTTCTCCAACTGCATACAAAATGAAATCCTTTGAGTAATCAGGATTAATCAGAACAGGTGCCTGCGCTATTCTTTCCTTGATTTCTTGGAATGCTTCTTTCCTTCGAGCGGTCCATTGAAACTCTGCATCCTTTTTTAACAATTCAGTCATAGGTTTTACAACCTGGGCAAAATCAGAAATGAACTTCCTGATGAAATTGATCTGTCCAAAGAAAGACTGCAGTTCCTTTTTGTTTGCAGGGAGTGACAACTTTTTCAATGCTTCAACCCGGGCTGGATCTATTGCTAACCCATCCTCTGAAATCACATGCCCCAGAAGCTTACCTTCTTTTACTGCAAACACTGACTTCTTTGGATTAATGGAAATCCCAAATTCCCTGCACTTTTCAAAAATCTGCCTCAGGTGAGAACAGTGATCTTCCCGTCTATGCGAAAATACAGTCATGTCATCAAGATATATCACAATAATCTTATTCAACAATTCCTTGAATGCAATGTCCATGGCTCTTTGGAAGGTAGCTCCAGCATTTGATAGTCCAAAAGGCATTCGCTGATAAGCAAAAGTGCCCCACTTTGTTGTGAATGTTGTCTTATACTGATCCTCATCTTTAACCCAAATCTGGTTATATCCAGAGAATCCATCCAACAATGAAAAACGCTGAGCTCCAGCCACAACATGCAGTATTTGATCTATACGCGGCAAAGGATAATGATCCTTCAACGATGCACGGTTCAAATTTTGGAAATCTACACACAATCGTATGTCTCCATTCTTCTTTCGAACCGGGACCAGATTGGCAACCCAAGTTGAGTGCTTAACTGGATATATGATTTTAGCTTGCAACATTTTCACAAGCTCAGCCCTCATGAGAGTCTCAATCTTTGGATTTATTGGTCGTTGTTTTTGCCGAAAAGGTCTGACTCCTTCCTCCAATTCAATCGTATGCTGCACAATCTGTTTATTGTATCCTTTCAAATCTTCATAACTCCAAGCCACAATATCAAAAAATTCCTCACACAGTTGTCTGATCTTTTGCAGTTCTTCTGGCGTAGAATCAGTTCCAACCTTAATAGCTTTATTAGGCTCTAATTTTAACTCCATGTACTCCTTTTTATCAATCTCGATCCGATGTTTTTTGGACCGATCATGCTGATCAAATAAACTCTCCAGAGTTATAAGACCCTTCGGAATATGATTATTTCGTAACTGAATGAGACCTTCAGCTTCTTCATGCTCCAAAGTTCTCCCTTCAATAGTAGCAACTTCATGGATCAAAAAGTTGACAATCTGCTCATCATCTTCAAAGACTTGCCAAAAAATTTCTTTGTCTGGCACACTGGGCCTGTACACCATCCTTACTGTCTTTGGTTTTTTCATTACTTGTTCAACAGGGGAAAAATTGGCTCCAAGAGATGCTAAAAGATCTGCATGTTTATTCATCTCTCGGGAAACAACTTGAATATTTAGAGCTGTGAACCACTCAAACAGGTCCCACACTTGATTGCGATATGCTTTAAGGTAATGCTGCTTAGAAATGCACCTACTTGTAATCTGGTTTACAATAAGCTCAGAATCACCAAAAATCTTGAGCTGTTCAATTCCTAACTTCCTTGCCTTTTTTAAACCCAAGCATAATGCTTCATATTCAGCAGCATTGTTAGTACAATTCCATGTAAGACGGTATGAATACGTTCTTTGTACACCAGAAGGAGAAATCAAAACAATACCTACTCCGGCACCATTCTTGCATCTAGCCCCATCGAAATATAGCTGCCATAGTTGATCTGTAACAGCATTCTGATCAGCTTGGTTAGAAAATTCTTGCTTTGTGTCACTCTCAGGTTTTTGGATGGCATAGCAGCCGATTTCAGTCTCCAGCATGGCGTTAAAATCAAGCATAGAAAACTGAGCATCCAACTGAAGATTATCTAAAACCTCACTCATCAAAACAGAATCCTCGGACTCTTCAGTAAGCATGTGAACAGACTGCATGTCTTTTTCTGCTTCTTCCAACTTCTCGATATGAAAAGAGGAAGGTTTTTCATTCTGAATCTTGAGACGTCTACCCTTGAAAGGAATTTCTAAGTGGGAATAATCCAATGCCAGATAACCCCCCAACTTTGCAGTAAACTCCCTGGATAAACACATACTAAAGTAGGGTTCTAGATCTACCACAACAATTTCTTGGATAACAGTAATCTGGGGCATAGTATGCAGAACAATTGGGACATCCTTAATTACACCCACCATTTTTATAGGAGTACCATCTAATTGCAGAACTCCAGGACTACTCCGTGTATATTCCATTCCCATTGCTTCACAAACTCCCTTGGGCATAACAGTTGTAGCAGCTCCAGAGTCGATCATGCAGTTATGCACAATCCAACCCTCTATTTGCAATGATAAATAAAATGGGGGTGGTCTATTTTTCCCAGTAGCAGAGGTGGTTAAGGTTTGAGCATAAACTATCTGGGTAGAACTTTTTTCATTATCCTTTACAGATTTTAATGATTCCTGCAATAAATCTACCTGGCCAGGTAACTGCAAAGCATCGTAGAGACTTACCTTAGCAGGGGTCTTTTTCAGTTCTTCAACTATGTTGTATGCAACCGCAGCAGAGTCCTTCTTTTCAATAGGTTGTTCATATCTGCTACGATACTGCTGAGTGGCTTCCACTCTTAGCCTCTTTGTCAATGAGGGATACTTCAACTTTTCTCGAGCTTGCTCTTCTGCTTCTGATCTTGCTGGTGCAGCTGCAGCCTTTTCTTGAACTCTGTGGGAAGCAGGATCCTTTGGCAAAATAGGCACATCAGACTTTGGAACTGGCACAGGAGCTTTCACTGGCTTCTTCACATCAGCCGGCACTCTTAATGGCTCTAAGTCAGCAGGATCAACTGTCACAGGCTTCTTTCCAGTCCTTGTTAGAACTGAAACTTGTTCTTCCACTGGAGTCATTAAACTATGGCCTGCTTCAGAGATCATATTAACTTGTCCACCCGAAGAACTAGCAGCCAAAGTCTGCACATAATTCAGATGGACCATACAAGTATCCTCTCCATGAGGGTCATTGCAAGTCGAGCACCAATACATTCTGTCTGCAAGGGCTGCATCTTCATTTACTAAAGCAGTTAAGCTTTTTTCAGGTGCTTTACTTGTTGAGGCAGCTTGGTCTCTAGTAATTGGAGGAGGTTGAAATCTTCTTGGCTGGAAATCTCTCTCAGCTTGTTTCCTCTCAATGAGTGTGATCTTGTTACCCATGGCCCTAATTGCCGAATTGGCAGACTTTACCTCTTGCAATAGTGTTGTATAAGGATCGGGGTTCACAGGTGCAGGAGGTGTTGGCAATGGCAAAGGAGCTGGGGGTGCTGGCAAAGCTGGAAATGAAGTGGAAATGGGAGATGGTTGAGTGCTGGGTGTAGGAAGTGGCAAAGGAGCTGGGATAGGTGCAATTTGAGGTGCTTTGGAGCTCCATGATGGGGTGGGATACATAGATGGCATGGGCTGTGGAAGTGAGCCAGAATATAAATACTGAGGTAAATCTGGTATAATAGGCATAGTTACCTTCGGAGGAAGTCTCCCTATAGCAATCAGATCAGCTTCTGCTTTTATCGCTTGTTCAAACAACTCTGGAAATGTTGTCACATTGGACTGTCGAACAGCCCAGCCAATATCTGTGTTGAACGCTCTGAGGTAGTAAAGTGCAGCCAATTCATCAGCAGGCCGAAGACCATCAGGAATTCTGTGCCAGGTTCTGGTAAATCGGACATTGAAATCAGCTATCTCTTCCTGCGGGTGCCTCTGGATTACAGTAAACTAATTCAACAATGAGAAGGGGTCAGCCTATTCATGGAAATTTTTAACTAGCAGATCTCCTAGCTGATCCCACGATGTTACAGTGCCTGGTGGCAACGTTCGGTACCAAAACAACAATTTACCTCTCAAGGAGCATACCAACAACTTCACCATTACATCTTCATCAGTTATATCATGAATGGCTGCTAGAGAAGCTACATCGTTAATGTGTTCATATGCAGTCTTACCCGTACCATCATAAGTTGGCAAAGCCTTCAACGCGGCCTGAGGAACTGGATTTTGAGCCTGCAAATTCAAGGCTCCAGAGTTGTTCCATGCCAAGAACTTCCGGGTGGAGGATATCTGTGCCATTTGAACTAGTGGAAATGATTGGGAGGATGAAGATGATGGAAGGGATGGGGAAACCAACCTAGAGTGCTCACCTCTTCTTGAGCTGTCAAGTTCAAAAAACTCGACAAGATCGCCAAATTTCTTAGACTGTGATCTCGTGATCATGAAGTACAGCTTTCACTGCATCCACGTCCAGAGATTTTTGAGTACAGCAGAGTCACCAAATGCTCTAGTTTTACAGTATGAAGGCGAACATTAAACCTTCAACACTATGGGATCTTTTAGAGACAGAAGAAATCTGTCCCACCGGGCGTGCCAAAAACTGTTGGTCACGAATCTGCCACAGGAAAGGATTTTTACATGTGCACCCTAGACCCGGCCAACATTGAAAGGCTGGAAGCAAGAAATGGCTCCCAGACCAATCTCCAGAGTGGGCTGGTTCCCTTACTATTCTAAATTTTGGTTGAAGATTAGGGTTTCTGGAAAGAAATTAAAAAATTGCTGAAAGAAATGGGAAATATGGCCGTAGCCGAAGTTATAAGATCGGGAGAACAACAATAGAAAACTCAAAGCACAACAACAACAAGTAACAGAAAGTATTAACTTAATTCTCACACAACGTATGCAGAAAATCCCTCCAAAACTACATTCCAGGAATCATACCCTTACAACAATATTTAAATCCAATATGCAGAATTCAAATGCAACGACCATTAAGGAATATGAATGCTATTAGAAATGCAAAAAGAACAGAAAGGAAAATCACCCATACAGCCGCTTGGAAAAATTAGAGGCCAACTCTTTTATTCCTGCAAATGAACTTCGAGCTTTTAGCAGAAAACTTCCCAACCCCTGCAAATGAGATTTACATTGGTTTTTATAGAGGGCCGTCCTCTTTATAGCATTTAATATTTGCCACCGACCTTCTTGAGATCTACAATTATGCAACGAAAACTAGGAACATGATCCCCTTAATTGCAGCCTTGAGGAACCCAAAATTGAATGCAATTAGACGTCAGCGGTCACCTTCATTAAATTTGTTTTTGAACATGTGCATGAAACCGTTAGAACAATCCACGAATAGCGACTTCGAACAAATAAAATCTTCAATTTTGGTGGCATGGGTGCTCTTCGACCTCGACCGCGTTGGAAATCCGCAAAACATTAAATTCGGCAAGCATTTAATCCTCGAAAATCGAAAAAACCTTATCGGGCCGTTTACACTGTGTTTTGGCGGGAAACTGTCGCAGGTCGCGAAAACGCGACGGGTCGCGAAATCGCGACATCTTCTTATGCCGTACACCTTTGCTGCTGGAACCCGCAAAAATTCTTCCTGTCGCGATATCGCTGCATAGTTGGCTTCATTATTTCCATCGCTAGCTTGTTCCGCGAAAATGAGACGTTGGGCGATTTCACTACGCTTTTTAGTCTTTTGGTCCTTTCCTCCGCTCTACCCCGCGAAAATGGAACATGTAGCGATATCGCTACGTCTTTCCGGCACTCTATACGGTCTTGCTCATAGGCCGCGAAAATGCGACACTTTTGCACTTTGAATGTCTTCGACCTTACCCCTGTCGCGATTTCGCTACACATGAGAACACTTAGTCATTTTTCAACAAAGTGGCATGAAATCGTTACCATCTCCATGTCTTTTGCACAATTTTCATTCCCTGTCGCGGTTTCGCGACGTCTTCATCTCGCTCGGCCTTATCGTCAAAAGTGTAGCGAAATCGCTACAACTTTCATGTCTTTTGCTTTTCGGACCAAAACGACCGCGATTTTAGAACGTGTAGCGATATCGCTACATTTTTCCCTTTCCGTACCATTGGCCACTTTTTGTCGCGAAAATGCGACATCTTTTGCCTTGCCGAAACCCTTTCTAAAAGTGTAGCGAATCGCTACGCGTTTCATTTTGTTTGGCTTTGTTTCGGAATGGTAGCGATATCGCTACACGTTTTCAACTTAAGCCTTTGAAGCCACCCGCGTCGCGAAAATGCGACATCTTTTACTTTGTGCACTGTGCGTTGATTTCCGTCGCGATTTCGTGACAGTGTGTCGCTCTCCCTTCCTTTGCTCATCGCAAGCCGCGAAAATAGAACACGTCGCGATATCGCGACGGTTCTATCTAGCTGCATCCGTTGACCGCGTTGACCGCGATTTCGTGACACGTCGCGAAATCGCGACAGTTTTTGAACTTAGTCATTTTTTGCTCCTTTTGCATCAAAGCCGCATCAAAGCCAGTATAGAAGTTAGATATGCAACAACTTAAACATTAATACTTCAACCAATGAGAATCAATGTGGCAAAAATGCCAACAGGACTACGGCAGCAACAAAGAGTTTTGAACTCTTGAAGAAGGTGTTGGAAGAACATGTTCTAGTGTTACCAGATTTTAGTAAGGTGTTTGAGGTTGATTGTGATGTCTCATTTTTTGGAATTGGTGGTGTCTTAAGTCAATAGGGCCGACCTGTAGCATTTTTTAGTGAGAATATGAATGATGCAAGGAAGAATTATTCTACATATGATTTGGAATTTTATGCAATTGTGCAATCATTGCAACATTGGAGGAACTACTTACTCTCAAAGAAGTTTGTGTTGTTTACTGATCATGAAGCATTAAGGTATGTCGACTCTCAGAAAAAGTTAAATAGCAGGTATGCCAAATGGGTTTCATTTTTGCAACAGTATACATTTGTCCTGAAGCACAAGTCGAGAAAACAAAATAAGGTTGATGATGCATTGAGTAGGAGATTCTTGTTGTTTACCACTATGCAGAATGAAGTGGTAGGATTTGAGGGGATTAAATATATGTATGAATCTGATGCAGATTTTGGGAATATTGTGAAATAGTGTAAATTTATGGTAGAGGGTGAGTCTCGTACTATTTTTGAGGAGTATTTTTTATAAAATGGTTACTTGTTAAAGGGTAATCGATTATGCATTCCCAATGGCTTTATGAGAGAGAACATCTTGAGGGAATTACATAGTGGGGGTTTGGTTGGTCATTTTGTAGTAGCCAAAACTACCACTCTTGTATAGGAGAAGTACTATTGGCCAAAAATGAAGAGAGACATAATCAGGTTTGTCTCTAGATGTAGAGTATGTCAAATGGCTAAGGGCCATACACAAAATACAGGGTTGTATATGCCACTGCCAGTTCCTACAGGCCATGGACTTATCTGAGTATGAATTTCATGTTGGGGTTTCCCAAGACACATATGGGTAAGGATTCAGTTTTTGTTGTGGTAGACAGATTTTCAAAAATGGTGCATTTCATTTCTTGCCAGAAAACTAATGATGCAACTAGGATTGCAGTCTTATTCTTTGATGATATTGTGTGGTTGCATGGTGTTCCAAAGACTATTACTTCTGATCGAGATACTAAGTTCTTGAGTCACTTTTGGAGGATGTTGTGGAAGAAGTTGAAAACTAGGTTGTAATTCAGTAGTACTTACCACCCACATATCGATGGGCAAACAGAGGTAGTGAACAGAAGCTTGAGAAACCTCTTATAGTGCATAGTTGGAGAAAAACCAAAATAATGGAATTTAGCCTTATCACAAGCTGAATTTACATACAACAGTTCAGTGAACAGGTCAACAGGTAAATCTCCTTTTCAAATTATTTATGGTTGAAATCCTAGAGGTGTATTAGATTTGGTTGAGTTACCAATTGGGGAACAAGTTAGTGATGATGCAGAAGCATTTGCTAAGCATATCCATAAAGTGCAAGAGTCAGTGAGGGAAAAATTGCAGAGTAGTAATGCTCACTACAAAGAATTTGATGATGCACACAGAAGGGTGAAATTTTTTGAAGAGGGTGATATGGTCATGGCTCATCTTAGGAAAGAAATATTTCCTAAGGGGACGTATAACAAACTAAAACTTAAGAAAATTGTGCCATGCAGGATTTTGAAGAAGATCAATGATAATGCCTATAAAGTGGAGTTGTCTGATGAATTTGATATTTCCACCATTTTTAATGTTTTTGATTTATTTTAGTATCTTGGTACTGTCGAGGATGGTGAATTATAGAAGATAGTAAATTGGGTACGACAGATGCCCAAGAAGAAAAAAAGATAAATTTGCACAGATGCTCGATAATAAGGTGATCACCACCATACATGGGAGCTACAACAGATACCTGGTTCAGTGGGAAGGGTTACCACAGTTGTATAACACTTGGGTTTCAGAGTCAGAGCTAAATAAAGTTGATAACCAAAAGCTACAGGATTTCAATTCAGTTGAACTCGCAGGAGTTGAGTTCTTTTTCATCAGAGGAGAATGATGCACCTTGCTAGAGCCATAACTTGTGAACCGTACACCCGTTTGCCTTGAAATTTAACAGGTGGTTCCATGTGTGTATTTTGCATCAGGATCATCTTTGATGCACCTGAACCTCCAAAAAACATGTTTTTGGGACCAAACCCCTCCATCTAGTATCCCAAAATTAGCTTTTAGAATAGGTTCCCGGGTTTTATGGGTTTTTTTTAATGTTAGAACTTTATTATATTTTGTTATACCTTAAGTTAAGACCTAATATTTTAAAGTAAGGTTCATTATTGTAAGAGGGATGTGTGCACCGAATTTGGGCGCAATCCGACTCATTTCTATTTTTAGCAATTTTTAGGAAAAAAGACATTTTTTAGGGTTTCTTTAGGATTTATTTGGTTTTTGATTGCTATATGATGGATTGTATTCTTTTGGAGAATGGGTGTGAATTCAATAATGAGGATAATATCGATTTTTAGGTTTCTTCCATTATATTGCATTTGTGTTATGTGATTGGAGTCCATTTTTTTGGTCTCTTGTAGCTGAGTTTACACCATGGGATCTAGCAGCAATGGCAAGAGCAGGATCTAGCATCCAGGGTCAACGTATGTTGCAGGGGATCCAAAATCATGTAAGGATGACAATGGGGTAGTGGGTTCCCACGGGATGATGCATGTGGATCCCTAGGACAAGGAGCCCCTCGACAAGCCTGTCGATGGCCCCATGCCTGGGAGCCCTAGCAAATCCTCCTATGCCTAGATCACCTCGATGTGAGGTGATCCTTCCCAAAACTTCAAGTTTGAATCTATCCCTGGTGGGAACAAACATTACCATCCCAACAGATGTTTTTTCCAAATACATATCTGGGGCCTCCTATTCCCTACTCGAGAATTTCATCGGAGGACGTCCATACATGGAGACCATAAGGTGATGGTCTTTCTCCAAATGGAAAATGATAGGGAATATAGAGATCATTGTCCTCTCGAGGGGATTTTTCATCATCAAACTCAATAGCCGAGATGACTCCAATCGGACCCTCACAGGAGGACCTTGGTTTTTATGTAGGAGAAGCCTATTCCTCAAATGAAGGGTAGCAGACTTCAACCCCAACACCCAGAGCATAAACTTCACCCCTATCTGGGTTTAGATCCTAGACTTGCCATTTCACCTCTGGAAAGATGATGTTTTAAAAGCAATTGTGGGGGCTATCAGTGATCTAGTGGCTTTCGATCCTGTAACCAAGGCGGGATCCAGAATGGTACACTCTCACATCTGCATGAATGCAAACCTTGAATCCGAGCTCCCATATTTTGTCAACCTAATTTTTGGCTCCTTTAAATGGCTCCAACCACTAGAATACAAAAATAAACTAGCTTTTTGCGCTCAGTGCCACATGCAAGGGCACCTTCAGAACCAGTGCCCTCTCATCAAGCCTCCAGAGGAACCTACGGGCGATGGCTCCTTCCCGAAGGCTTCTCCCAAGAGCAGATTCCCCCCTTATCTCATCCTTCCCTAGGTATGGCTACCCCAACCCTCGGGTAAGCGGACACCCTGCATGGCAAGAAAAGAGGTATCCTCCAGCTGACAAAGGGAAGCAACAGGTTGACCCTCATCCGGCACCAGATTTTGACCAGGTATGTACCCATCCCGACCCTAACCCTGAGTTTGTTCCCGAAGAGATGGTCTCCCCTATGGACCCTTCCCCATCGCCAGTTGTTCCTACAGACCCACCCTTGGTCCATGATCCCCCTACCCCCTTAGTGGCCTCCCCTAAGGATCCTTCCCTCATCCCTAGTCCTAATCAGGGTGACATATCCAGTTATATCCCTGGTCTTACCCTTGGAAGCCCCTCGAGGATACCTCCCCCCAACCTCCTGACCCCCCCATCTCCTCTTTCGCCATCTCTTATCCCCCTCCCCCTCCAGAGTCCTCCCTCCCCCATGGCTATATCTAGTCCTCTATCTGAGCAGTTAGATGGTGATGATGAAGGCAGCCCATCCTTTTCTTAGTCAGCCCTAGAAGGCTTCAGTCCCAAGAGAACCCGCAACAAAAGATTCACCACCGACTTTGGCAGTGATAGGAAGAGAGGGTGGCCCTCCCTGAGTGATCAGAGGAGAAAAGAGGTAGAATATGCTATTGCTAATGGACTCTAGTCTACCTTACTGTCAGATGCCCTCAATATGCTAAAAGAAGAGCCAAAGAGATCCAAACCTCCCTCCCATCAGGGGAAAGGAGGCAAAAAGCCCCCCAAAGGTGCTAGATGCAGATCCTCACATGGAATGTGAGAGGGCTCAATGGAGCCCCCAAGAGACGCATTCTAGCCCATCTTCGAAAAGACCACAAAACTTCCATCCTCATTCTTCAGGAATCAAAGCTAGATGAGTCTGCCTCACCCAGAATAGCCAAAGCAGTGTGGAGCAATGGTAAATTCCTATTCACCCCGGCCCAAGGATATTTTGGTGGACTGTTGTGTATGTGGGACCCGGCCATAGTCGAAGGGAGTTTGATTTCATCCTCCTCCATAATCATCAACATAATTTTCCACAACATAGCTTCCAACCATACCTAGATCCTCTCCAATATTTATGCCCCCAACAACCCGTTGGAAAGGGCCTCCCTGTGGGACGAGATAAGCCTTATGCGAGACTCATTCAAATATCTCCCATGGATCCTCATTGGAGACTTTAACACCCCCTTGTTCCCTTCAGATAAACGAGGAGGATCCTCTTTGATAACCATAAGTATGGAGGATTTTGGGGCATTCATTGACTCAAACGAGCTCATGGATGTCCAACTAAAAGGGGTAAATTTCACTTGGAGCAATAGGAGGGCGGGATCTAACCTCATCCAAGTTAAATTAGATAGGGTCCTCTTGTATAGAGAATTTATCTCGTTGTTTGTTGATGCAACCCTCCACTCCCTCCCCAAGATAGGATCTGATCATAATCCCCTTCTCTTCGAAGCTGGCAGACCTCCCCCTTCCAAGCGCCCCTTTTGATTCAAGTCAATGTGGTTTCACCATCCAGACTTCAGATCATAAGTGGCACAGTGGTGGCTCTAGCTATTCAAATGATCCCCCTCTGAGCAACTCCATCAAGAGCTCATATTCTTTAAATATAAGCTCATGGTGTGGAACAGGGAAAACTTTGGAAACATTTTTAAAAACAAAAGAGATATAAAAGAGAAATTGGATATCCTAGAACGCAAATTCTAGGAGGGCTCTCAAGATCTCGTCTCTAGGGAGGAAGAAGGTAGACTCCTAGCAGACTACCACAATGCTCTGTCTAGGGAGGAAACCTACTGGAGACAAAAATCCAGAGCCTTGTGGCTCAAGGATGGTGACTCGAACACCAAGTTCTTCCATGCCTCTACCCTTAGGAAGAAGCTCCAACAAAATTTCAAAACTCACCTACAGTGATGGCAGAACTTCCAGGGATGAGTTTGAGATCAGGGATAAGGCTTCCAGCTTCTTCCAATCCCTCCTAGGCACCCCGTCTCAGTCCTCCCCCCAGGAGGCCAAGCTCCTCCTTGAGCACATCCCTCACTCCATTTCCCCTGATACCAACAAAATGCTCATTAGCCCTCTCTCTCTCGATGAGATCAAAGTAGCCCTGTTCTCCATGAAGCCTGATGTTTTCCCTGGCCCATATGACTTCTCTCCCCACTTCTTCTAAGATTTATATAATTTGGTTGGAGTTGAGGTTTGTGCAGCTATCAGAGACCTCCAGTCCGCCGAGGTCTTCCCCCGTGGCATTAACTCCACTTTCATAGCCTTGGTCCCCAAAATCCAAGCCACCAAATCCTTGTCAAACTTTCGCCCTATCAGCCTTTGCAATGTCCTTTACAAAATCTTAACCAAAGCCCTCGCATCTAGACTCAAGGAGATCCTCCCCCTCATCATAGATACCTTCCAGGGGAGCTCGATCAAATGGAGATTAATCACCAATGGGGTTATCATAATACATGAGGCACTACATTTGCCTCCCTGGCTAAGAAACCAATGTTCCTCCTCAAGTTGGACATGAACAAAATGTTTGACAAAGTTAGCTGGGAGTTCTTGGTTGAGGTCCTCCTCAAATTTGGGTTCCACCCATCCTGGGTGGGACTAATCAAAATATGTATTTCTTCCCTGTGGTTCTCCATTCTGGTCAATGGATCCCCCAATGGATTCTTCCCAAGTTTCAGAGGCCTTAAACAGGGTGACCCCCTGTCTCTGATCCTATTCATCATTTTAGATGAAGCCCTCGGGAGAACCATTGCAAGCGTAGCCAGAAGCAGGCTTATATTCAAGATCAAATATACCATTCACCTTACCCCTGTCACTCACCAAAAATTTGTGGATGACACTATCTTGGCCACCTCAGCCTCGATAGCCTAGGTCAAGACTATCAAACACATCCTCCAGCTCTATGAGAATGCAGCAGGGTAGAAGATCAATCTCCTTAAGAGCAAAATCTACTTCATTAACACACCCTAGCCTAGGCAAGTGAAAATAGCTTG
This sequence comes from Wollemia nobilis, assembly GCA_028583015.1. NCBI lineage: Eukaryota > Viridiplantae > Streptophyta > Pinopsida > Araucariales > Araucariaceae > Wollemia > Wollemia nobilis. Next base: position 24,848,154 of record JAQPPZ010001195.1, read on the forward strand.
GATCCTCGGATGTTCCTCGGAGGTCCTCCCCACTACCTATCTTGGGCTCCCCCTATTCTCGGGTTACCCCTCCAAAGCCTTGTGGAACAACATCATCGAAAGGATCCAAAAGAAGTTGGCCTCCTGGAAGGGCCACCTCCTTTCCTAGGTAACCAAAGCAACTCTCACTTTAGCCTGCTTGCAGAGCATCCCGGTCTACTTCATGTCGATCTTTAGGATCCCTGCCTCGGTTAGTGCAAGAATAGAGCAGATTCAGAAGAGATTCCTTTGGTCTGGGAGCAAAGAGAAGAAAAGGATCTCGTTGGTGTCCTAGTCCCTGGTATGCAGGCCCAAAAAGGAGGGTGGCATCGGTCTCAGGAGGGTCTCCCAAATGAACCTCGCCCTCCTGGCCAAGCATGCATGGAAATTTTTCACCAACAACCAAACTGAATGGGTTCACATAGTCAAGAGGAAATACCTCCAAAACCATCCCTTTCTAAGTGACCATCAACCCCAAAATGGGTCGACATTCTGTAAATCCTTATCCCATACCAGGAACCTCATTCAAAAAGGCACCAGATGGCTCTTAGGTGATGGGAGCACCATCGACTTTTGGGAAGACAGATGACTCCATGACAAGGTGTTAAGTGAAGACAGGGTACTACGGGTCCTTAAACCCACCTTGGATACCTCCAAAGGTAGCAAGGTACCCAAATTCATTACAAGGATCAACGTAAATCCAACTTGGGATCCCATAGAAGATGTCAGGTTCCCATAGAAATTTTTAGGTTCCCCCTCTAAGAGGCCATCCTCTCCACCTTACTCAACTCAGTCTTAATCCCAATAGGAGAGGTAGCAGATAGGGCCATTTGGCAAGGCACCAATGTTGGATCCTTCTCGGTTAAGTCAGCCTACTCCCTCCAGGAGTCATCCCAGGCATCCCTCTTCCTAGTCAACCTAGTGTGGAAAAATAAGCTCATCCCCAAAATAAGCTTCTTCTCTTGGATGGCCATCCAAAACAAAATCCTTACCATCAAAAATTTGGCCAAAAGGGGATTCGTGATCCCAAACCACTGCTTTCTATGCCTGTCAAGCTGGGAATCTACAAACCACCTATTTACCAACTATGCTTTCTCCTTCGTAGGCCCTGGGTCACCTTCTCCAATATTTTCACATTCAATGGGCCCAACCCAGCTCCATCCTAGATCTATTTTCTCAGTGGTCGGATCCCTTCCACCACCCCAAGCTTCATTCCCTCTAGAACCTCTGCCTTCCCCACCTGATCTAGCAGATTTGGTTGGAGCACAATAGCAGAGCTTTTTCATCCCCCTAGGTATCCTCTCACCATTGTGGGTAAAGCCATTATCTATGCTTCTGATAACATCCGCATCTTTCCCCCTTCCTCGTCTACCCCACAGGCGAGCGAGCTAGCCCTCCTCTGCTCCCTAGGCATCCCTACAGATGTCCGGATCCCCTCCCTAATCCCAGCCCCAGAGCCAACCTCAGGTGGGTGGCACCCCCAAATGGATGGGTTAAGTTGAACTTTGATGGAGCTTCCAAAGGAAATCCAGGGCCCTCTGGAGCAGGTGGGGTCATCCGCGACCATGAAGGGAATATTATTTTAGCTTATGTTGAGTTCTTGGGTACCCATACTAACAACTTCGTTGAAGCCTTGGTGCTTTGGCGAGGGTTGTCTATCCTCCAGGAGGATCCCAAAAGAGCCATCATTGAAGGGGACTCCCTGAACATCATCAATTTCATGACCAAGCAGAAGGATCCATCTTGGAAAATTTTCAACATCATTCAGGAAGCCAGGATGATCTTGCAGAGTCTTCCCCAGTCATCCCTCTGCCATACCTTCAGAGAAGGTAACAAGCTTGCGGACTCCATGGCTAACATAGCAGCCTCATCAAGGGGACTCAGGATCTGGAGAGGTGATTTCCCCAAAGAACTATCCGTCATGGCTATCCAAGAAAAAATCAGATGTCAGGATGTTGAGTCCCAAGAAGTTGTCTCCTAGTGTCAAAAAATAGTGGGCCACGTTGACTCTAGTAAGGTTCTGGAAGTGGGATGAGGGTTATGATCAGGAGGATACCGCTAAGTATGATGTGTTTTGGTTCTAGGCATGGGAGTTTCCCAGCATGGCTGGTAGTGGATGTATGGTTGTTCTGAATGTATGGTTGTTCTCTGGTTTTGGATGTATGGTCGTCCAAGTAGCTATTTTTTGTATGTTTGGCTGGTTATGACTTTCGGCTTCTATTTCCTGGTTTCCCAAACAGACCATGGGTCTGTTCTATTTTTTTTACTTGCGTAGGTAGCATTTAAGGTTTCAAGGCTCTGCCTATCATTTTGGTGCTTCGGCCCCTATTGTCATAAGGTTCTGGGATCCTATTAAAAAACCCAGCTTGTATATAAAATCTACTTATCAAAAATATTTCTCTAATAATAAAATTGAATAAGCATATCTCCTGTGAGAGTGAGAGGAGATGAAAATACAATTGAAGATGAAGATGAAGAATTGCAAATATTGAAGAGTCTCAAGAATGCAAAGAGACTCCATGATCTATAAAACAATGGCTAGAGAGAAAGAATGTATGTGTAAGAAAAATATGCATCATATGTGAATAAGTTATGGATATTTTTATGAATATATTTTGTGTTTAGATCTTGATGTATGAAATAAATTTGGGCCTTAAGCTATTAGTGGTATCAGATCCACACTATTGGAGATTTCGTGAAGGAGAGATTCAGTGAAGAGGTGAAGAGAACGAAGCAAAGGCCAAAGTAAAATGAAGTGAAGGTGTAAAGAGGAGATAGCAAGCAAATATTATTATGGAAAAATTTAGAGCCATAAGCCATGAGTGTTGAGAGGAGCTAGAGTTTCAAAGGAAGTCGTAGATCATTTGGGATAAGGAAGCTAAAAAATGATATTTTCAAGAAGTTGAAAAAATATTAAATGCTAAGTAGAAAGTGAGTGCGAGTCAAGAGCGAAGAGGAAGTGTGAGCAGGGAAACATGAATTAGAAAGTGAGTGTGAGCTAGGAACGAGGAGGAAGTGTGAGCAAGGAAGTAGGAAGTAGAAAGCAAAGTGCGATCAAGGAATAAATTCTACTTATTATTATAGATCTTAGGAGAATCTAAAGGGTTATTTTGAATAAAATCTAGGTAATATGGAAATAAAGTCAACTGTGAAAGTCCTTATTGAAAGTATGAATGGCCAAGTTGGAAGTATGGATGCCCTAGCTAGCAATAATATGAAGATAAAATCTATGGAAAACCCTATCCAGGTAGCAGATTCTACACTAGAAGTGATTATCAAGGATGAGATGATTGAGAATGATATAATGGTTCTTAAAACCAAAGGGTTAATATGTAAGTTTCATGGATACTAGCTAGATTTTTTTAGATTCAAAATTTGATCAAGTGGTAATGGAGATTAAATTCAAATTAGTCCATGACTTTTCTTCCAAAAGTTTTTTTTATCATTATTTTCTCTAGTTCAAAAATAAGGGATAAAATAATGGATGGAAGCCCATGGTTGAGGGGTACGGATGCATTTCATTTAAGACCTTGGAGTGAGAATTTTTTTGTGGATACAAAAACTATTAAAAGGCATCTATTATAGATTAGGCTTTTTGGACATCCTTATCAAATCATCAATAAGGAGGTTTTCAAAAATATTGGTAATACTTTAGGTGAATTCAACCAAGAGGAAACAACTACTAGGGAGAGAAGACATGGTATATACACTCGAATATATTTTTTCATGGGTATTTCAAAATCTTTACCATAGTCAATTAGAATTAAATTTGAACCAAGAGAATGTGATCAACTAGTGGATTATGAAAAATATTACATTTTGATGTCACAAATATCATGAAACTAGGCACATTGCAAAATACTTCAAAGTGAAAAATATGAAGAGATGGAAATTTTTAAGCATGAGCTTCAATTTGAAATAAGGAGATGATATCATAGGATAAGATAGGTCAAATTAAGGATTTTTCACTTCTAAGATAATGGCAAGAAAACCCCTCTACATAATCAAATGGCAAAGGCTATAATAGTTCAGTTGAATCAACTATTAGAAGAAAAAATGATGAGGTATGAGGAAGTACAATGCACAAGTTCAAATATAGAAGGATATAAAGATGCAAAGTAAGAGGGGAAGGCAAATTTTAAAGCAAAGGGAGATGGAAAAGTTTATTTTAAAGTAAAGGAGGTGAAGGAGGTCAAGCTTAATCTAAGTAAATCATATTTATTATCCTTAGGTAGCATAAAATGTTGTCCTTACAATAAAATTAAAAGTAGTATAAAGTGTATTCCTTCCATTTAAGGGTTTCAAGAGCAGTACAATAAATAAAATCTTATAAGGATATCTAGGGAAATTTAGGTTTTATAGGCCTACATAAGAAAGTAATGACTATGGGGGATCATCTACGTAGTTTAGAGCTTTTAAGGTAATATAAAGAAGAAAATACTAATGAGACTATTCCTTGCACTTTAGATTTTTTAGGCTGACATAAATCTTCAGAAGATAAGTCTCATTATGAACAATATGAAAAAAATATTAGAGAATGATGAAGATGAAAGTGTTGGTGGGGATGGAAGGAGAGGAAGGCCATCAAATTAGGAACAAAGATAAAAATAAAGTCAAAAGGATATTTATTTGGGAAGCCAAATAAAAATATCATAGGTGTTAACAAGAAGTGGGACTAGAACCACTAATAAAAATAAAAAGTGTTGATGATGAAAATGATATTATCAAACATTAGGAATATGAAAAAAATCCTTTTTATTTTTTTAAGGAATTAATAGGTTGTTATAGCCCTAAGTTTATTTTAATAAAAGAAATAAAATTATGTAGTGAAGAATGTAAGGATGCTTTTAATAAGATTTAGAAGGTGGGTGATTTTTTAGCAATTTTTTGTATAGGAGCTTTAGGCAGTATTACAATATTATGGGATAATTGTATATGGTATGGGCAACTATTAGAAGCAATAAGTAATTGGGTCACTAGATTTTTTGCACAAAAGAGTAAAACATCAAAGTTGAGGTTATAAATGCACATGCTCCAACTATAGTTTCTCACCGTGAAAGATGTTGGAAGGACCTTCGCATATTTTTATCAAATACAATGATGATTCATTGTAATCTATAGATTCTTTGGGTGATTTTAATATTGTTCTATCTCCTTTGGAAGAGAAGGGTGGTGTTTAAATATGGTTTAAATCAATGCAAGACTTTTCTTCATTTTTCAATTGAAAGGATATATTGTATGTTAATCCCTCAAACTTTCAATATAGATGGCATAACAGACACAGTGGGCAAAATCATATAGCAAAAAGACTAGATAGATTCTTGGTATCTAGAAAATGGTGTCAAAAAAGTATACAAGCTCTTCAGATATTTTATTGTGAGTAAGATTAGATCACAAACACATTATTTTGACTTGTGATTTACCTAATAATGGTCATCTAAATCCATTTTACTTCCAATCTATGTGGCTCAAAGACCTTGATTTTTTCTAGATGGTTATGTTGTGGTGGGATGAATCAAAATTTGAAGGATCATGTATGTATAGGTTTGTTCAAAAGTTGAACTATTTAAAAGAGAAAATTAATATTTGGAATGACAACTCTTTCGGTAAAAAAGGAGTTTGAATCCAAGCTCAAAAATTTACAAGAGATAGGATAAAGTAATGGAATGGATCAAGATTCTTATAAGAAAGAAATATAATTACATTTTGATTTTCATAATGCATTGAAAAATGAGTCATATTGGTTCCAAAAATCCAGAGGGAAGTGGCTCAAGGAAGGATATAGAAATACAATTCATAGACAATAATATGCCATCCTTCTTTGAAGGGTGAGTGAGTAGCTGAGTTGGTGTGATACGGCTAGTTGAGGTTTGTGATCCGTACCATGGGTCCATTCAATACCGGTTCAAATCACATTGGATACCATAAGCTATTTTGATCCATTTGTACAAGGTTATGGAAAACCTTTCAAAACCTTATTCTAAGGTTTAAGGAGCCTTCTAAAACTCTATCATAGTTTTGGGAGCCTATCAAAACCTTGTTATGAGGGTTATGAGAGCCTTTCAAAACCTTGCTTTTTGGTTTAGGGAGCCTTCCTAAACCATGTGGTTCTCTTTGAGCAGGTTCTTATACTATCTAGATTTATCTTGAGTGTCCTTGGTTTGAAATCTTTGCTTCTTGTCTTGGGTAAGAAGATCTCTTTTGGATCCCCTGATGTTGCAGGGTTCTAGATGGTTGGGACAATGTTCTTTGTACCTATTGGTTTTGTCCTTGTTCATTGCTTCCTGTCTGGTGAATCTCAATTTTTGGTTGTTTATACGTTGCAAGAATTTGGATTCAAACCTTTGATTTGCTTCTCCTGTGGTGGCTTACATGGTAAGATACTTTCTAGGTCTGATTTTATTTGTTGAAATTTAGGCGAGAATGTTGTTTGTTTTGGATCCATGGGATCTTTCTTTCTAGGATGTTAGGCCTATCTCTGTTGAATGTTGGATCAATTTTTCCTTAGGGTTGCAGTCCCTTTTGTGTTCTTCTTTGGTGATTATTGAATATATTTATGGCTTTGTAAAGGTTGGGGGACCCTCCCAAAACCCCTTTGTAAAAGGTTCGAGAACCCTTTCAAAACCCCTTATTCAGCCAAATAAAAAAATGAGATGGAAATACAAAAAAAAAATTATACAACAAAAACAATTTTTTATGTTTGTCATATCAAAAATATTTTAACTCCAAATGGAAGAAATATTGAGGATGAAGAAGATATAAGGAAGGAAGCAAATAATTATTTCAAAAATATTTTATCAAATTCTAGGTAAGATAAGGAGACCAAGAAAAACTTCTACAATATATTCCATCAATTATCACTCATGGATAAAATAAAAAGTTAATGAAGAAGATACTTCTAGAGGAGCTCCATGAAGCAATTTTCTCTTTCCATTCTAACAAGGCACTAGCCCCGATGGATTTCCTGTAATTTTCTTATAAAAATTTTGGGATTTATTGAATAGTGATATATCTGCTATAGGTGAAGAGGCTCAAAAAAGGAAGGCTGTAGTAAGGGAGATCAATGTTACTTTTATTACCTTGGTCCCCAAGAAAAGCAACACAAAATATTTTTATAATTTTTATCCAATAAGCCTTTATAATATGATTTATAAGATCATTTAAAAATTTATGGTAAACAAGTCGAAGGGCATTCTAGGGTGTCTTATCTCAAAGGAACAAGGTGGCTTTGTTCATGGTAAAAAAATCTTGATCATATAATTATTGCACAAGAGGCCATACATTCTCTTCATTCCATGAAAAAAATAGGTATGCTTTTAGATATGAACAAAGCATATGATAGGGTTTCCTAGAATTTTATACATGTTATTCTCAAAAATTTTGGCTTTGATTATAGTTGGTGTGAGTGGATTAAATATTTTTATAGCACTACAAAATTTTCTATTTTGATCAATGGTTCTCCTACTAATTACTTTAAGTCATCATTTGGACTTGGTCAAGGTGATTCACTTTCTCCTTATCTATTCATTATTTTTGTGAAAGCATTAGGGAGAGCCTTTTCAAAGGAAAAAATGAAAGGAAAAATCAAGGGTATTTAAGTTGCAAAAAATGGTCCCTCAAATATCATCTCAAATTTTTTTATGATACTTTTCTTTTGGGTCATCCCTCAATCAGTGAGGCCATGGAGTTTAAATCATAATTATCATGCTATGAGAAGGCTACTTAACAATTGGTTAATACTACAAAATCCAAGATTTTTGTCATTAATAATATCCTAGATTTACAACAAATTATTGTGAATATATTAGGGTTTAAAATTCAAAATTTTCCATCAACCTACTTCGGTATTCCTTTGTCTGATAAAGGAAATAAAAATGAGCTTTGGATAGCTCTTTTGGATAGAATGAAATCTTTCTTGGTAGGTTGGAAAGGTAAGTTCTTAACCATGGCAGAAAGGCTACAACTCATAAAGACTATATTTCAATCCATCCCTATTTATATTATGTCACTTTCAAGATTGCCAATAGGTATAGCATCAAAAATTGATAAAATTCAAAGAGATTTTTATTAGAAAGGTTGTTAAGAAAAAATAGGTTTTCTCTTTGTAAGTGGAATAGGGTTTGCAAAGCTTGGTTACAGATTATTTAGAGATCAAGGAAAGAATTGTGAAAAAATATTACTTCAAAAATATATAGGTTCTCTTGATGTAATAAAATTATTTTGGAAAATAACTCTACCCAAAATATCATCAACATGGAACTTCACATCATAGAGTTTGCAATTGATAAATAAACATAATAGATGGTCAACCAATGAGGGTAGCTATGCAAATTTTTGGTCTGATGCTTGGATGAAACCATATCCTCTTATCTTTGACTAAAAATGGAAATCATTGGCTTAATCATGCCTAACATGTTAAGTTCCAAAGGTCAAAGACTATTATTATGAGCAACAACTCCAGATTTGTTAGAGTATATTACATTATTTAGGTATATGTTAATGTACCATCTTGGATACATTGTTATATTAGGATTTTATCTTAGGTTACTTGAGGAAGAAGTTATTAATGCACAAGTGTCAATGTGCAATGATGTAAATGTACAAGGAGTCCACTTGCACATGAGTCATAGGAAAGGTAGTAAGGAAGATTAAGGGTCAAGTAACTTATCTTCTTATATAGACCCCATAGTGAATAGAATAGGGTGTAATAGAAGTGAGACTACTATTGAGTAGTGAGTAGGTACAATGTGGTTTCCATTAGAGTTATGAAGTGTTCATTTCCTCCATTACATTGCATTGTACTATTTGCAACTTTCCATTAATAGCAAATTTGTATTATTATAGATTTCCATTATCTTACTTTTCTATATATTTTACATCTGGTGATTGCTTTCCCCCATTACATTATCAAAATCTAACAGTGGTATTGGAGCTATGGTATATCATATAGGAATAGGGAGAGCCACAATATATATTGAGAGGAGAGAAGCAAAGCTCAGTTTCAAAAAAATTGAGATTGTATTTGGCTAGAATATTTCCAAAAATTTGTAGAAAAACTTGTGGAGACTAGGACTCAACATTCATTCCACTAGATTGGTAAATAAACTAGTGAATACTCGTCACTTAGAATTTCTTCAATTATAGTCCTAATACTTTGCTATAGGAAAAAGGAGATTTGAAGAAAGTTGGGAAGCTTCCTACAGAGAGCTAGTAAGAATATTATCTTCAGAATAAATCCAGCACCAAAAGTAACAAATAGAAGAAAAGGAGATTCTAGGAACCTGAGGGAAGTCTTGTTGCATACCTACACATTGCAGAAGAATAAAAGGCCATAGTAGCCTTATTTTTGATCCCATAGACTCCAAATAAGATTCTAGAAGAAGATAAGATATTGGTGATCTCCATCAAAAACTGCAGATAGCATATTGAAGAAATCAGTTTGAAGAAGTTGAAGAGACCCATAGAAGGTCCTATTAAAGAACTTCAAATTCTAGAATATTGGAGGTTGGTGATATCCATTGAAGCCTACAAATTATAGAAGTGAATAAGAACTAGCAAGGTCCTGTTCTAGATTCTAAAAGCAATAAATTCTAGAGATCTGAGAGATCTCATAGCCATCACTTCCATAGTAGAAGGTTGAAGGAAAGATCTCATTGAGAAGACTAGAGAAGCTACAAGATTGAAGACCTTGGAGAGGTCTCAAGGAGAAGGCTTGGAGAGCCTTATTGCAGAGTTCAAAGAAGTCATTAAAGGAGTTCCTAAAAGAACTCACTGGAGAAATTCACTATTAAGGAGAAGCTCCTAATAGTGAAGAAATTGGGATAATTATTGCCAACTAATAACAAGCCCAAGAGAGAAGGATTTGACAAGCAATTTACCAAATTTTAGAGGAGACCAATGAAGACCTCAAGACTTACATATTCTTGAGAAGGCCTATATTGAATCCATAATTTGACAAGGAGGTTGAAGGAGAACACAAAAAGAAGAAGCCTACCAAATCCAAGAGATTTGGAGATTGCCTTTCATAACTAATAAGGCACATTTTGGAGATAGGGGTTTTTTGAATCTACAAAAAAATACTGAAGGGCTCTTGGAGGGGAATCCCAACTATAACACTTCAAATTTCTAGGGTACATCCTAAAGGAGAAGTTGAATTCATCTACTACCATTCCAGAAAACAACTTGGTAAATCAAAACAATAAGATCTACATCATCTTTAGAGATCATTAAAGGTATGCAACTTAGGTGCAAAAGGCTCATTACTTGAAAACTTATATTCAGTTCATTACTTCGCTTCATTAAGCACCTTATTAGAATATAGAAGTTGCAAGAAGAAGGTTGTATTTTAAATTCTTCAAGGGAAGTGCAGAGGATAGTTTCTATTAAGGTTATTACCTGCACATTAAAATATAAGTTGGATATATTTCGACAGAAAGAAAAATATCATCTACCTATTGTCTATATAAAATCTAAAGAAGACTACATCCTACAACATTGATTGTAGTGCAAGTTTCAGATTGCTTTTAAAAAGTTCTTTATAAAGAGGATATTATTCTTAGTTGCAGATATTATTGGTGCATTCTTTAAGAGTTATTATTAGTGCATTGAAGGAGAAATAAGGTGAGACTACTATTACACTATTCTATATTGTTTAACTTATTACTCTTAAATATCATTATGTGCATTGGTTGTTAACTTAAGGTGAAAACCAAAGGGTACAAAATCTACGTATATCAAAGTGTCTAGAGATACTATTTGGTGCATAAAACTTGCAATTTATTGTGTCCTAAAGAATCCACAAAGTAGATAAAAATCCCTCCAAGGAGTGGAGAAGAAGAAGGCAGCCATTAAAATCATAGAAAGGAGCTACAAAATGAGACTTGGAGTGTCTCGGATTTAAGGTGCAAATAGAGGTTATTACAGGTTGATATTTGAGCACCAAACTCACCTCCTACTATTACATCAAAGGGAGAGATTAAGTGTCATAAGGACACTTTACATAGCTCTTGATCCTATCTACAACTATCCACTAGAAGCACTAGCAGGAGCCATTTGAAAGGGGATCAACATCTACCATCCATGAAGAGCAAGCACTAGGTTAAGAGTGCATAAGAGATGAGCCAACGAAGGGCTCAATATCCACTTTTGGTGCTAGAGCAAAGAGCCATCCTAAGGCTTAGAATCCAGCTCGTATTGAGGTTTTCAAAGACACTCTATCATCCACCACATCGAGCATCTACAATAATGAATATCTACAAGCATCAAAGCCAACGTAAGGACATCTTAGGGCAGTTATTATCTATCATATTACAGCTCATTATAGCAAAGATAAGGGAGCTTTAGCTAATACAAAATATGCATTACCATGGGAGAACTACCAACCAAGAGTAGCACCATAGAACCATCTTCATTGAACCAGAGCCAACGCCTTATGAAGGAGAGCATATTCTTTCACCTAAAGGAAGTGTTGAGAGCAAGAAAACAACTGTGTATTCACTAGAAAATGAGTTTATAAGGTTCGATAGATATTGGAAGAGACTATACATGCAATTGTGAAGGTCGCCAATTGTCACAATCAATAGAGCACTCTATATTCCATAATTTTCACAAAAGAAACACTTAAGGTAACATCTAAGTCTTGGACATTAAAAGGCCTCCTCATAGTTACTATTAAAGATACATCTAAAATAAACTCTAAAATTAAACTCTAAGATTAAGATAACATTATTGGAAGTACTCTCATTACTGGAAGTGCTCTCATGGTTACTTGGATATTAAGGTAACATTAAAAGGTTGAAGATAAACTCCTTGTTCAAGTAACCATGAGAGCACTTCCAGATAGCTATATGTATCTAGTTACATCTTTATAGGTTCTAAGTAAAGATACATCATTTGATGATCTAGTCAACATTCTTCAAGAATATGAGATAGAAAGCACAGTGGAAGATTAAATGACTAACACTGCATTGGTTTCAAAATATACTCCATAGGGAAACATAGCCTCATCTTCAAAAGGACAAAGACAAAGGAATTACAGATATTTTCATATATGTAGAAGAAAAGGTCATAGCACTAATTACTATAGATTCAATCTGAGAAACCAAAATCAAGGAAACCAGATGAACTATGGAAGTCAACCATATAGGGTATTCCAACCAAGGCAATATCAAGATAATTCACACCAATAATAGTTTCAACAACAAAACAATTATCCATAATTGGAATATCATGAAGGGAATAAGAAAGGACACCTAGCTCAAAGGTTTGAAGAAATTTAAGAACTGGTAAGTCCTAAAAATGATCATGAATTCAAAGCTCTTTCAACAAGGATAGCATTTTATGAAGATACTAACTTCTTGCTTGAACAGGTTACATAAAACATAGGAGGAGAGTACAAACTCCAAGATCAAGAGGAAGATCCATATTGAAGAATAAAGTCTTCAATATCCAAATAATGTAATACATGGTGGTGTTAGAGTATATTACATTATTTAGGTACATTTCAATGTACCACCTTGGGTACATTGTTAGATTATGAGTTTATCTTAGGTTACTTGAGGAAGAAGTAATAATTGCACAAGTGTCAATTTGAAATGATGTAAATGTACAAGGAGTCCACTTGTACATGAGTCATAATAAAGGTAGTTAGGAAGAGCAAGGATCAAGTAACTTATCTTCTTATATATAGGCCCCATAGTGAATAGAATAGGGTATAGCAAAAGTGAGACTAATATTGAGTAGTGAGTAGCTACAATGTAGTTTCTATTAGAGTTTTGGAGTGTTCATTTCCTCCATTACATTGCATTGTACTATTTTTGTAACTTTTCATTAATAGCATTTTTGAGTCTTATTGCAGAATTCCATTATCTTACTTTTCTGCATATTTTATATCTTGTGATTGCTTTCCCCCATATCATACATTATCAAAAGCTAACAAGATCATGGATTTATTTTAGTAACCTGGTTGAATGAGAGGATCTCAAACAAATTGTAGATGAACTTCAAAATATGCTTCAAGAGTTTTATTTACCAATTTTACATGAAAGGGTGAGTTGGTTTGGAATTTATCAAAGGATGGTGAATACTCAATCAAGTTGGGATATGATAATTTAGAACAATCAAAATTTTCTTCTCCCAAATATTTTTCTTGGAAGAATTTTTGGTCATTAGAGGCTCTTTCTAAGGCCTCAACATTCCTCTAGTTAGCAGTTCATAGTAATATTTGTTGAAATATATTAAATTATTTGTTGGAATATATTACATTATTTGGTACATGCTAATGTACCACCTTGGGTACATCTTTAGATTAGGAGTGTGTCTTAGATTAGGGTGTGAGTATTTACTTTATGCAATGTAATAAATGCACAAGTATTGTTAGAATATGCAAAGTATTCAATAATGTAAATGTGCATAATAGTCCATGTGCATATGAGTCCATAGAATAGGAAAGTGAAGAGTCACAGGAAGATAGAAGGCCAAGAGTCACATCCCATTATATATTGGCCTTTGTGTGAGCATATTTGATATACAATGTAGGATACAATGTAGAGGAGAAGTAGAGGATAAGTTAGATACAATGTAGAGCATGTATGAAGTATGGAGTTATTGAGATCTCCATTCTATATCAAATTACTATTTTTATGAGATTTTGTTAATGGTAGTTTTATGAGTTATTTCAAAAGTTTCTTATGAGTTTTACATGCTTAGTATATTGCCATTATCTTATATTTGATATAGCATGCTTATTTTAGATCTTGTGGTTGTTTTACATTAAATATATAGCATCAAAAGCTAATAGTGGTATTAGAGCCACAAGGGAGATTGATAGGAGATAGGGAGAGCCACAAGAGAGATTGAGAGGAGATAGGGAGATCTCATTTTCAAAAATTTTAAAGTTGCTATTTGGCTAGAGTCTTTCCATAGGGTTGCAGGAAAACTCGTGAAGACTAGGACTCAACAAAGATTGCTTTCCACTAGATTGAAGGATAACTAGTGAAGTTTATTGATTTTTAGAGATCTAGAGATTTAGATGCATTTGTTTGTTGTTGTCTAAATTTTGTTGTAGAAAATTAGTTCTCAAAAGTTGAGAAGCTTCCTACAATGGATAGAGAAGAATTTCATCTTTGATTGCCTAAAAGTCTATGTGCTTTCCTCGTGTAGGGATTAGTTTTTGAGTTGCAACAAAAGAGTAGACATTGAAGATAAAGGAGGTCCAAGACAAAGACCTCATAGAATATTGAGGGAGAAAATGAGGAGACCCCAGAAATGAGGCCCCAGAAGATTGAAGGAAGAAGAGAGTAAAAGACCCAAGAAAGAAGTCCCCATTGAAGATTAAAGGAAGGAGAAAGAAGCCAAAGAAGCTCTATTGAAGATTGAGAAAGAGGAGACCCAAGAGAAGAGGTCCCCATTATATATTTGAGAAAGAAGATAGAGGAGGACTAAGAAAATGTCAAACTGAAGAGTTACAGAATTGGAAGACCCAAGAGAAGAGGTCTCAAGCAAACTTGGAAGGAGAAATAAGAAGGCTAGAGAAGCCCTATTGAAGAAGTTGAATAAGTGGCCATTGGAGGAGATTTGAAGAAAGCTCGAGATAGAATATTACAAGTAGGAGAAGCTCCTAAAAAAAATAATTTGGGATAATTATCACCATCCGACAACAAGCCCAAAAGGAAGAAGGATTTGGCAAGAAGTTTGCCAAATTTTGGAAAGCATTTTTGAAGACCTCAAGACATTCAGATTCTTGAGGAAGAGGCCAATGAAAGAGGCCAAATTTGAAGTCATATTTTAGCAAGAGATAGGAGGAGAAAGAAGAATTGAAGAGGCCATAGATTTGAGAAGTTTGAGGACAGCCATTAAGATCTTGAAGGCTGATTTGCAAAGAAGGAGATTGTTGATTTTTGTAGTAGAAGTTGAAAGGTCACAAGACAACAAATTGAAGGTGACATAGAGCTGCAAATTGAAAAATATTTGGGCAGTTTTTGAAGTGCCTTTGGACAACAAGATAAAGGAGGAAAAGTCAGAATTTTGGGGCAGCAATTTAAGAGATTTGGGCTGTGAAATTGCGCAGCATTAGAAGGAGAAAAGAGAGTTGCATTTTGGAGAATTTTAGGGCAGATTTGAGAGCATTCTTGGACAGCATAGAAGCTGATTTTTGGGCAGCATTGAAAGCTGCAAATTAAAGGATTTTTGGATAGCAAGCTAAAGGCTAAAAGGTAAAAAATTTGGGCAGCAATTAGAGCTACAAAATTGATAAGTTTGAGGTAGCAAAATAAAAGGAAGTAGAGCTGCAAATTTTACAAATTCGGGACAACAAAAAGGTGAATCAAATCACCAAGGAGATTAGCTACAAAAGGAGGCCAAAAAGGTGTGTAATAGTGGTGCTATAAAAGTTCATTATTTAAGCATTAAAACTAGTTTATTATAAGGTTTTTAAAAGCACCATATTAGAGTTATTAAAGCCAACAAAAGATAGTCTAAGTTGAGTGTCTCCAAGCCAAGGAAGAAGGCATCATTATCATCCTAGAATCTGTAGAACACAACAACAAATATTAGAGTTAAAGTATTGCTTGAAAAGGAGTGATAAGAAGAAGTAGCATATGTTGTTTTTATAAAATAAGTGCAAATTTTTCATAAGCCCTATTAAATAAAAGAAGGTCAAATAGTGATCAAAGACAATGCAGATTTAAGGTGTCTAAAGACACCAAAAGGAGCACTAAGAAGTGCAGAACATATTGGTGAAGAAAATTCACCAAAGGAGTGGTAGAACCACCAAGCATAAGTGAAGGCACCACCGTATTGAAGGAAGAGCCATCGAATAGCAAAGTTTGAGTGCCATAGGAGAGAAGCCAAGGTGTCATTAGAACGAAGATGAACAGTCATAGCACAGGGGGCAAGCATCCAAGAGTTGCCTAGGAAGAGCCATCATGCAAAGGAGAGGAGCCACCATGCAAAGGAGAGGAGCCATCATGCAAGGGAGAGGATCCACCATAAGCATTGATAGAAGAAGCAAAAGCGTTAGTTACATGAGCCTGAGTGCCAAAAGTCGAAGAGACATCATGGAGAGTCAAAGGACACATTGAGAACAACTTGGAAGAAGGTAAAGTCACTTGAGCACATAACTGTTGTGAGGAAGATGAAAGTGCTAATGTTTGTAACCACCATTGAAGAAAGAAAACGCTACCATTAGAAAGAAGAGCACCAAAGAAGAAGATAGAAGTTTAACAACCATTGAAGGAGGAGGTGAAGAGTCATTACATATAAGGAGAATCATCATCAAATAAAATTGAAGCATTATTTTTTTTGGTGCAGTTACAAAGCTCCTGAAATAGTATTTGCACAGGTCATCAAAAGTTACAAAGGGAATACGCAATGTTAAGGAAAAGAGGAATCAAAATTGTAACGCTTGAACGTTGAGCACTACTTGATAAAGGTATTATGAGGAAGTGAAGAGATTGTTTACCACATGTCACATAGGAGAAGGAATGCCAACCACCTTCTTGGAAGAAGGAAATATTTCCTGCATAGCATTAATGCATGAGAGCCAAGTTTAGTGAGGATATATTTCAAAGTCCTTGAGGAGCGCAGGAAGAATTTAAGAAGCTCTTGAAGAACATGGAGCGTGTCATAAAAGATAGAATACTGAGGATAGAGAGGCCAGTGCATATGCATAAGGAGGTCAAATACTTGAAGATGCAATATTGAGGATAGAGAGTCCAGCGAATACGCAGAAGGAGGTCAAAGAATTGAAGACCCAAGTTTAGCATGCCATATACAAGGAGGTACAAAATATTTGAATTGATTTAAATATTTGCAAAGATTAAGGAGGTATAAGGTATAATATTATTGAGATTAAGTTTAATTAATCCATTATACTTAAGGTTAATTGAATGAATGGAGAAATAAGGTAATGAATTATAACCTTAGAAGAATTATTGAATGCCTTGGAAGATCTTTGAAGTAAGAAGTATTTTTGAAAGGTTTTGAAATTACTTTATTCTATTTTGAAATTCAAATTGCATAGAAATATTTGCAAATAATCTAACTTGGAGGAATAAGGATTTCTACATTGAAATAGGAATATTAAATTTGCAAATACCTTGCTTTCTAAATTTCTAATTGGGGAGTTATAAGGAGTTCAACACCAACTTAGTTTTTTGAAATTTAGAAACCATATTATTGAAAATTGAGAGATTGAAAAGTTGGAAAATTACATTGGTATTAGTCTCTTTCTCAAATTAACGAGACATTAGGAATCCAACTTAAAGTTCTTGAAAGTAGAGAATTTTATCAAACTTGAAATTACATCAAAATTATCTTTAGCTTTCTATTCATTATTAGGGAGACAAAAGGAATTCAACTCAAAGGAAAAATTAGAAAGCTAAGTATTTTATCAAAGCCATATTATATTCAAAACACTTGGGAGATACAAGGTATTCTACAAAATTTGAGAATTGAAAAGATCTTATCAAATTTGATCATATACTCAAAATTAGGGAGACATAAGGTAGTCAACCTCAAAGGTTTAGAGATTTACTTTAGAAGAACTATGGAAGAACTTATTAAGTATACAATATTCAAGGAATAAAAATGGTTTAGAGATATACTTGATTCAAGGAATGATAATATGAAAAGTAAAAGAGAAGAACCAATATGGCTTAGAAAGTTTTTTGGAAAATCACAAACTGATAGTTTGGCAAGAGTAGATTCTATAAAGACATCTTCTAACAATATGATAGAAGAAATTGATGACAATCATATTAATGGAAATATGGAGAATAAACTCAAAAACCATTCTCAAAATGTAGCAAAGAATATTGGTCAAAAATATGTCTTATAGATTTATGAAAGAAGTAAAAATAGAATAGCTTCAATTGTACACAAATGGTTTTACTATTTTATCAAGGAAATGGATGAACTCAAAATTTCAAAGACAAGTAACAAAGAAGTAGAGATATCTTCACGATGTACTTATTGCAATAAGACTGGTCATGAGAAAGCAAACTGTTGGAATTTCCATCCATGTAAATATTGTGGAGGAAAATCTCACTCATTTGAGGAAAGTAAATATTTTTTGCTACTATAAAGATAGGTACTATAAAATATTTGAAGAGATATTAATATTCAGACTAGATTGTCTCTTTCAAGTTCTTATTTCTAAAGCATCTACTAACAATGAGTTCAAGTTTGAAGTTTTTGAAGAACAAGAAGAAAGGTCATCCAAAGAACCAAAGGAAAGAAAATGGATTAATTTTGATCCACTTATGACTTGTAATATAATGAGATATCTTGTTCATCAAGGCTACTTGGAAAAATTCAAGGATAAATATCATATCGAAGACTTTGAAACACATAAAAGTGATGAAATGAAGAAAACAAGAAAAGACAACACAAGTTCTAGGAACAAGATGAATATTGAACCAAAAGAAGAACAAGAACCTGATCAAGTTGAAGAACATATGAAATATGAAGATCCATATTGAAGACTAAAGTCTTCAATAACAAAATAATGTAATACAGGGGGTGTTGGAATATATTACATTATTTGGTACATGCTAATGTACCACCTTGGGTACATCTTTAGATTAGGAGTGTGTCTTAGATTAGGGTGTGAGTATTTACTTTATGCAATGTAATAAATGCACAAGTATTGTTAGAATGTGCAAAGTATTCAATAATGTAAATGTGCATAATAGTCCATGTGCACATGAGTCCATAGAATAGGAAAGTGAAGAGTCACAGGAAGATAGAAGGCCAAGAGTCACATCCCATTATATATTGGCCTTTGTGTGAGCATATTAGATATACAATGTAGAGGAGAAGTAGAGGATAAGTTAGATACAATGTAGAGCATGTATGAAGTATGGAGTGAGATCTCCATTCTATATCAAAATACTATTTTCGTGAGCTTTTGTTAATGGTAGATTTATGAGTTATTTTAGAAGTTTCTTATGAGTTTTACATGCTTAGTATATTGCCATTATCTTATATTTGATATAGCATGCTTATTTTAGATCTTGTGGTTATTTTACATTAAATATATAGCATCAAAAGCTAACAAGATTCTTATAGAAGAGATTCTACAAAGAATAGGTTATTATAGACCCTTTAGATGTGCCTTGAATAAGAAGGATTTAGAAACATCATACCATTTACTTCTTCATTGTTTGTTTGCTCATACCATTTGGGTTATTTTGAAAAATATATGAAATTATATTGGGTGGCTCCATCAACACTGAAAGAGTTGATGAAATGTTGAATTACTTATTTCAAAGCTAAAGCATTATGTATTCTTCAAAGTATTGGCCTTACCATTATTTTTTGGAATTTATGGTTTGAAAGGAATAATAGAATTTTTTAAAATAAATCTCAAAATCATGCCCAAGTTTGGAACCGTATTATTGCCTCTCTTGCAAAATATTTATAAATATGGTGCTCATCATGGGAAGTCTCAATTGCAGAAAAATAGGTGCTAATAACTTGGCTATAGGATTTGAACATACATGGAAGAGTCATCTACGACACTAGAATTAAAACAAAGGGTCTACTTCGATTGATGGTAAAATGGAAATGTCCAAAAATTGTGTTTATCAAAATTAATTTTGATGGTGTTTCTAAAGAAAATTCAAGAGAAGTTGATGGAGGTGGTGTTTTTATAAATAGTGAAGGAAAAAATCTCCTCACTTATTCAAAATCATATGGAACTTCAACTAAAACTATGAAGAGTCTAGGGCACTTCTTACAGGGATTAAAATTACATTAGAAAAATGATGGAAATATATTTTAATTTAGGGGGACTCACAAACTGTCATCAATGCGATTAACAAAAATGGATGTGGAGATTGATCCCTCATAAAAACCTATGTAAACTCATTGAATTTTTATCAAGTGGCATTAGATCAACTGGTTAGATTCTTCAATATTTAATGTGGAGACTAAGGTTCAAATATTGCCAAGTGATCCATGGATGATATCCAAGCTTTGTTGTAATACCACTCTGTGGTGATGATGTAATACGGGTGGGGCCCATTTCAATCCCATATAATCAATTGAAAAAAATAGATGTGGATATTGGATAAAAAATAATATTATTATTGATGCTCATCATCTACTACTAGATGCAATCTCTTGTAAGTGTGAGCATATTTATAGGGAAGGAAATAGGGTAGTAGATAAATTAGAAAATTGTGGTGTTGATCTTCATCCCAGTAAAATTCAAATTTTAGAGGGCAACTAGCCAAGTGAGATTTTATCTCTTAATCAAAATGATGTCAAGGAGCTAATTGTGGAAACATAGCACTTCAAAGAAGTTGAATATATTTAAGAGAAAAATAAATGAAAATTGTGATAAAAAGGTATGCTGCAACAAATGTAATATTTTGGTATTTTGATCCTCATAAAAACCTGTGTAAACTCATTGAATCTTTGAAATTGTAAGCTTATTGTAGTGGTAAGGGCTTTGGCCTCTCTTTGAAAGGTACAAGGTTCAAACCCCACTCATTATGAGGGGACCAGGACCCCTCATAAAAACCTATGTAAACTCATTGAAAAGTTTTAAGCTTATTGTAGTGGTTAGGGATTTGGCTTCTCTTTGAAAGGTCCAAGGTTCAAACCCCACTCAGTATGAGGGGATCGGGACCCCTCATAAAAGCTTGTGTAAACTCATTAAAAAAATGAATTTTGAACAAGTTGCAAGCTTACTGTAGTGGTAAGGGCTTTGGCCTCTCTTTGAGAGGTCTAAGGTTCAAACCCCACTCAGTATGAGGGGACCAAACCCCTCATAAAAACTTGTGTAAACTCGTAGAAAAAATATTTTGGTATTTTGATGGGAATGGCCCCTAATAGAAGCCACATATAACTTATTTTGAAAAAAGATAATCCTTAAATGCTCATACTAGTGAAGAAAATCAAGATGAAAATTATAAGTATGTGTCACCATAACTTATATGGTACTCACAAATGATTCTCAAAGAAGCTAAAGATAAATATTTTTCAACACTTTAAGACTATTTGAATGATATTATTAATGAGGTTGATGACTGTTTCAAACATGTTATTACACTACCTATTGATATCGAGAAGATAATATACATATCACTTAATGAGGTAAAGAATAAAAATCAAGAAGAAATAATTAAAAATTGGAATAACAAGCCTATGATGAAAGAGGCTTGTTGTGACACAAGTGACCTTACCCAAAATAAATATGTAAGTTGTGATACATATAACTTACTACATAAATCAAATAGAGTATGTGAACACTAGTGATCATCAAAAAGAAAATATGAATTGTGATACAAGTGATTTGAAACCCATGACAATAAATGTGTGTTGTAATACTAGTGACCTAATTCAAAAGATAGATGTAAGTTGTAATACTAGTAATTTGAGACCCATAATGACAGATGCATGTTGTGATACAAGGGACCTTGTTCAAGGAATAAACATAGCATGTGACACAAGGGATTTGAGAATTGTTTGTAAAGACAAAGAGTGTGTTGAAAGTGTATATATTGATCATGTTGATTGCATAGGAAAAATTTGTGTAGGTTGTGATAGATATAATAATAGTGACATAAATAGCTCTAAATGTGTTGATAGATATAGTGTTGATAATGGCTTGAGGTCTTCATATGATGACAAATATATTGATAGTCTAAGTTGTGTTGAAATTGATCAATGTGATAATTTAATTGGTTGTTTTGAAAGGTATACTAAAAGGATCGGTATATAACTATTAACTAAAATGGGATATAGAGGTACATGTTTGGGAAAATATGGAAAAGGTATGAAAGAGCCAATTATACCAAAAATAAGACCAAAATGTGAAGGTCTTGGATATACAAGACAAATAGGTAGTAATTAATTTGTATCAAGGACTAATTTTGTGATAGGAAATAGTGACATCAAATTTGTGATAGGGATTAATAAAACCAATTTTGTGACAAGTAACAATGAAGGATAAACATGTAATAATGAAACAAATAATGGTAAAACCAATTTTATGACATGAAAATTTGTGACAGATAACAATGAATATATAACAGGGAACAAAAAAATCAAATGTGCATCAAACATCAATCATAAAAAATTTCCTGCTCCCTCTCCTTGCTCCCCCTCCTCTAGTTCTTGCCTAGTCCCTGGCTCATCTTGGGTCATCCCACTCTGGGAATGCTTTTTAGCAGATGATCTCCTTGGGGGGAGATCCTTCTCCACTTTCTGTTCCTTTCCCAGCAGTTTTAGGGTTTCCCTGCCTGATCCCATGGTCTGGTGCATCCCAGGGGTCTCCTAGGGTTTCCTACATGTTTTTGATATCCCTTCCCCGATCTCCCTCAGGCTTTTCCTTGGGGTGTTTTACAAGTTTTCTACGTGGATACGGTTCCCAAGGCTTCCTCGGTCAGTGGTGGTGGTAGGTTGGGATTTCTACTGCTTCCTGATGCATCTTGTGAGGTCCTCTCTACTTCAGGGTTGGTCTGAGGGGCATTTTCCTCTTCTGCTAGTGACTCCTCTCTAGGATTCATGTGGTTGTTGCTGGTCTCATCCCATTGGGTAGGGCCCTTTTTGGTTTCCTGTTCGAAGGCTTCTTCTTGCTGGATCTACAATTTGGTGGACACCCAGGGCATTGGTTGGCCTTCGGGGTGGGCCTCTTCCTCTGCCTGGGTTGTTCCCAATCCCAGTCCTAGTTCCCTAAAGTTATCCATGAGCAAGGATGGGGGGATCTTGGTCCCTTATTCTAGGGTTCCTAGGGTTTCTATTGCATATTTGGATATTTGAGGGGGACCCATGATTAGTGCATGTAGACCCTGGTTCCCCCAGGTTAGGCTTTTGAGGATCCCATCTTTGTGCCTGTTGTCACTTCCCACCTGGGATCCTCAGGTTGTTTGTTTCAGTTCCTATTCAGGGGCTTCTGGTCCCAGTTCCCTGGATCTATTCATGAGCAAGGATGGTGGTTCCTGGGCCTTTCTACTAGAGTGGTGGGGGCTTCCTTCTGTATTCTCTGGTCTATGGGGAGATCAGTGTGTTTGCAGCTATGGTCCCTCCTTCCTCCTTCATTTTTGACTTTCAAGATCTTATCTTTGCACCTATTACTATTTTTCCTGGATCCTTTCGGCTTCCTCATTTTTCTCCTTGTTGTGCATAGGGATATCTTGGCCTGTAGATATCCCCAGTAGTGTTGTTCCACTTTTCAGGCTCATGCGAAGGCTTCTTGCTTTTTTCTTTGAGGACCCTGATGCCATTTCCTAGGTTGTCCCACTGCTGATCCTTGGCCTGTATCCCGGTGCTGCTTGCTGCTTTGCTCGTGCGGCTGCTTGCTGCTCTGCTACACCCTAGGTTGCATCCCGAGTCGTCCCTGGGTGAGGATCCTCTCTAGTTTTCTAAAAATTCCCTACTACTAGTTTTCGGGCAGGATTTTTGGTTGCAGGCTATTCTTGGCCTTCCCGCTCTCCCCACGTAGGTCTAGGCAGGTGCATTGTATCCACCCTCGGGAGGATCCTAGACTATTGTATCCACCCTCGAGTGGATCCCAAACTATTGTATCCACCCCTGGGAGGATCCCAGACTGCCAACAATGGGAGGATGATATTTTTTCTAAGTGGGCCTCACTAGTTGGTACTAGAATATGGTCTTTCTACTGGATCAAGGGTTGTTTATGGCCCTTTCCCTTTCAGTTTGTGTTTATTTTCATGTACTAAGGAATTCCTTTAAATCTCGATGCTACGACCCTTTTTTTTATAAGGTTTTGGGATCCTCTTAAAAAACCCAATTTGTATATAAAATTCTAGTTACTTATCAAAAAAAAAATCATAAAAAATTATTAAAAAGAACATAGATAAAGAAAATAAAATTCATAGTGTGAATAGTCAAAACCATTGTCGAAAATGTGGACATAAGATAGAGAAATATTGGGGCCTCCATTGTTGTCAAATATGTAGAGGAAATAATCATTCCCAAAGATATTATTGCAAAGAAAATAATAAAATGAATTGTGGATGGATAAGTATGTATGAATGTGATAATATTACATAAATGTTATATGATTTCTACACAAGAAAATCAAATGTAGTAAAATATCAAAGTTTGTTGAATGTAAAGACTAATGTGAGTTTTCCTTAGGAAATAATTCTAGAAGATTATGATCCAAGCATAGCTTGGAAGATGACCTACAATGACAAGGACCTATAGAAGAATGCTTATGTGGATGATTTCAAAGTTATAGTTCAATGATGATTTTCTAGAGGTGGTGACTTTATGATTGTTCTAGTGACTAACCCAGAGGTATGATAGCCTAAGAGGCAAAATAACCTAGAGGCAATATCCCAAAGAGGACGACCCAGAGGTAATGATGATCCAGAGGTGAACCCGAGGTAGAGACCTAGAGGTAACCTTGAAGTATTAATGATCCTGAGGCAAAGACCCAGATGTATTGATCCGAAGGCATACCTAGATAGTTCATAAAGGTAGACCTAGTGAAAATTACATAAATCCGGTAGAGCTAGAGCCAAAGAATGATCTTTATACCCAATAATGTAATACGGGGGGATGATGGAGAATGTTACATTATTTAGCATATTTGATATTATGTATTTATTTATCATTTGATATTTGTAATCATTGGGAGTTAAATAAATATTTCTCCCATAAGAAAATTGAATAGTCATATCTCCCATGAGAGTGAGAGGAGATGAAAAGACAACTAAATATGAAGATGAAGAATTACAAATATTGAAGTCTAAAAAATACGAAAAGACTTCATGATTTATAAAACAATAACTGGAGAGAAATAATGTGCATCATATGTGAATAAGATATGGATATTTTTGTGAATATATTTTATGTTTGAATCTTGATGTGTGAATTAAACATGGGCCTTAAGTTATTATACCATAATCAATCATTCTTATGTACGGGGGTAAGTTGTGGATCCAAAGCATAAATTATGAAAACATATCTTTTAGATGTAAAACATGTCATGAGGTGGGGCATATTGAGTGATCATGCCCTAAGAAGAGTCCAACAGAAACATAGGTAGAAAACCACAAGAGAAACTTACAAATGGATATGGATGAGAATGGCTTTCAACTTCCAAAAAATAGGTTGAGACAAATGAAAGTAAATAAATAGTGGAAATCAGTAAGGAAGGATATTCGAGGAAATACCAATTCTTTTGAGGCTTTAGCCTATGAAGAAAAGGTAGATCAAAGCTTAGAGGATATGGTACAATAGGGTTAGAATATTAAAAAAGAATTATCTATTCAATATGATCTTGATTTAGGGATGAAATTTCCTGCTAAACCTAAGGAATGTGCCTCATATTTTGAAGAATATCTTGAAGTACCATGCACCATTCAAGAGAAGAAAAGTGGTAGATAAAATTTAGCGTTGGATGTTAATACCTCTACCTTAATAAGGAAATACCAGAAAATGAGCAGGACAAGTCAAAAGCTTCTATAGCAGAGCCATAAGAGGATAAATTTAATGAAAAGGAAAGTTGTGAAAGAATGTTTAGGAATATAATAATAAGACCTACGCTTGATACAAATAAGTTAAAAAGAGAAAAACCTTCAAATTATCAAGCAAGAGACAAGGAAGCAAGAGAAAACATAGAGAAAAGGACACAATCTAAGTTGGTTGAGCTTATCTTTACCAAACAACAAAATGATATTGGTAATTCACAGGCGAGGCCAGTAGCCCCTATTAAGACATGATTACCATATCATTAAATATAAGGGGTGATAATGCCCCCTCAAAGCAAAGGTGTATCGGAGACAGTTTTAAGTAATAAGCCTAATATTCTTTATATTTAGGAAAATAAAATGACAAAGGAAAAAGTTTTCAAACTATGAAATTAGTATGGACAAGATGTGAATGCAATGTTGTGGATTTTGAAGGGAAATTCTCACATGTTGGAATCTAGTTAGAACCTCCTATGCAACCATTCATAAGACTAGGCATTGGATAGCCTCATTAGTCACATGCTACTTTACAAATATTCATTTCATACTTATTAATGTCTATAGACCAACAACTCAGTCATGCAAATTAGAAGTATGAAATTGAATTGAAGCCTTTATGAGAAGTAAAGACCAATAAACCTTATTCATGATCATATGATATTTTAATGCCATAACCAAGCTAGATGAAGAATTTGGGGGGATTAGGAAAATAACCCAAAGTATGAGATATTTCTCAATTTTTATTCAAAACAATAATCTATGAGAGGTTGAGTTTGAAGAGGACAACTATACATGGACCAACAACAAGAGAGACCAAAACCTAATATATAAAAAAATAGACAGATGCATACTCTCATATCATTGGATAGATGAAGGGACTTGTGCTAAAATAAATACTTTGACAATGATTGGTTCAAATAACTAGCTAATAAGAGTTAAAATGGTGGTAAGTGAATTCAATATATATATAGTAAGTATGAATAGATGTGGGAAGAATATCCTCAATTTGTTGATATTGTAGCACAAATGTGGAATTCTTAAAGAGACGGTGGGCTATAAACACTTTCAAAAAATAAAATCAATGACATCTAGATTAAAAGAATGGAACAAGAAAACTTTTGGAAATATTTTTGAGAAAAAATAACTAAAAGAAAAACTTTCAAAATTTCAAAAAGGTGAGCATAATAATCCAATCTTAGAGGAAAGGGAGTTGCTTAGTGAATATCATAATATTTTGAGTAAGGAAGATAAATTTTAGATATTAAAATCAAGATAGACTTGGTTAAAAGGAGATAAAAACACAAAGTTTTTTTATAGGATGGAAATAGTACAAATATCAACATCCAAAATTAGTAGAATTAAATCAATAGAAGGGTTTGGATTGAAGACCAGGGTGAAATAAAAAATGAGGTAAGGTTTTTTTACCATAATATTTTAGGATCGGGGGAGTTTTAAGTTCTTAATGATAATTTATTACAAGTACCTTCAGTTATAATAGATGAAGACAATAGGAAACTAATGGAGCCTATTACTTTGGAAGAAGTTCATTTAGATATTTTCTCTTTTGATAAGGATAAATCCCTAGGTCTAGATGGGCTCTCCGCAATATTCTATCAATATAATTAGGATATAGTGAAGGATTCTTTATTGGTGGTAGTGGAACAGTCTAGGGTAAAACAATACATACCTTATAAAACAAATGCAATATATCTTACCCTAATTCCAAAAAAGAAGGATGCATAATTGTTTGATTCATTTAGGCCCATAAGCTTATGTGATATGGAATATAAGATAATATCCAAAGTGATGGTAAATGTATTAAGACCACTAGACATAACTATTTCAAAAGAGTGATGTGGATTTGTAAAAGGGATACAAATTCTTGACAAGATCATAGTAGCTTATGAAGTAATGCATTCAACAACTTCAAGAAAAGTGAGAGCAATGATCTTAAAACTTGATATGAATAAAACCTTTAATAGAGTTAAATGGATTTTTTTTTTTAGTATTAGAAAAGTTTAGATTTGCAAAGAAAAGGGTCTTAATGATTGCATGTGTCTCTACAATATCATATTCAATTATGGTCAATAAACTGGTAAAAAAATCATTTAAATCCAAGAGGGGTATTAGACAAGGAGATCCTCTATCACCATATCTATTTATTATTATGACAGAGTTATTGGAAAGGAACTTGAAGAAGACATACAAATATGGGCTAATTTGTGGACTTAAGTCTAGTAATAACATCAACAACATCATCCATCAATAGTTTGTAAATGATACAATCATTTTTGGAAGGGTAAGGATAAACAAGGTTAGAGTTTCAAATAACATATTAAAATAATATGAAAGAGCATCAAGATAGAAATTTAATAGGAAAAAATCTAAAATCTACTCCCTAAACACTCTAGATAGAATCAAAGTAGGGACATCCAAGTTACTTTAAATGGAAGAGGTAAATTTACTAGCAACATATCTAGAGATACCCTTATTTAAAGGAAGAATGAGGATAGAATTGTGGAATATAGTTATAAGTAAATTTGAAAATAAACTACCAACACATAAAGATAGTAGTTATCATTAGCAAGAAAAGTGCAACTAATTAAATTAGTCTTACAGGTCATTTCAACACATTATGTATCCTTGCATATTATGCCAAAATTTGTAGAAAAGTTTAATCTATATTATGGGATTATTTTTTTGGTCAATAGTAAATGATAAAAGAAAATATTCCCTAGTGAAATGGAGCAAGGTGTATGATAATAAAACTAGTGAAAGTCTCAATTTAAGATTTCTTACATATGCAAACATAACTATAAGAGAAAAGTAATTTGAATATCAAAGTGTCAAAGAAAATGCATAAGAATTCTTCTAAGTACATTGAGTACAATGACCCAAGCTTAATATTTATTGTATTCTCACTATCAAATGGTTTTGCACTATGGGATGATTTAAAATTATCAAGTTATTTAATGATTAAAAGTCTAATATGGGTGGTTAGAACTAGATGAAAATTATCTATTAGGATGAATACTTGATGCGATAGAAAACCACTCAATCTAGATTCAATTTTAAAACCATGGATGAAAAATTTCAACATAAATATAGTGATATGGTTTCAAACATTATATACAAATGTCAGGAAGAAAGATAGAAATGGAAAGAAGATTTTTTTCATAATTATATTGGATATTGTTACCAGGAGGCAGTTGAGTAGAAAGATAACAACAATTATTATTCCAAGGGGATCCAAGGATAAGCTAATTTTGAGTTGAATAGCTTAGGGGAATTCAAAGCAAGAAGTAGATATAATGTAAAGTATCAACAAAATGGTAATACCATAAAAATATGGAAAGATATTTAGGATAGCTCAAGCATCCTAAAATTCAAAAAAATATATGGCTAGTAGGTCATAGAAAATTTGTATCCTCATATAAGCTAATAAGAAGATTTTCATGGTCCCTCACAATGTGTTCTATGTAAAAGGAGGAGAGTATAGACCATCTCTTGGGACACTACTCAATAGTCTGGAAACTATGGCAATGGATTCTTAATATGTTTGGTAAATGCATGGTGATGAATGGCAAAATTGAAGAATGGTTAAAGAAATGGTAGAGCACTTTTAAAAGTGAGGTTTTATAAACAATCTGGGATATATCAAAAGATATAATACTTTGGACTATATGGTTGGAAAGGAATAAAAGAATATTTAAAGGAAAGAAAAGCAATTTAGAGGTAATGAAAAAGAAAATTTGTTTAGCCATAGAGGAGTCTAAACCAACCCTATCAACTCACCTAATCCCTAATATTGAAGCAGAGAGCCTTGATAGATGGAGTCAAGTCATCAAATGGAATTATGATGTTGGGTATAGGAGAAACAAAAAGAAGGTAAAGAATATAAAGTGGAAACCACTAGAAGTGGAGTTGGTCAAATTGAATTTTGATGGAGCATCTAAAGGAAATCTAGGACTAGCAAGAGGAGGAGGAATAATTAGAAATAATAGGGAGATAATTTTCTCATTATGCTTTCAATAGTGGATTTAAGATAAATAATGAAGTTGAAGCTTGGGTGGCTTTGGAAGGGTTAAAAATATGTATACAAATGAAATGGAATAAAGTATGGATGGAAGGTGATTCACTAATAGTAATAAATGTAATTTTGAGGAAAGCAAAGGCTCCATGGAACATATAAGAGATAATTGTGGAAATACAAGACCTTGCTACAAAGTTTGAAGAAATTAGGTTTACACATACATTAAGGGAAGGAAAAAATGTGTAAATAGGATAGCCAATAGAGGGGTTTTAATTGAGGATCATGAAGTTAAATTATCTTTTCCATGGTTAGAGGAAGTAGTAAGTTTAGTTGAAGCTGACAAGAAAATTTTGACTACCTAAATTAAATAATGATTAAGATTTACTTTAATGTTTTCCATTGGTAATATTTGCTTTATTTTATAACATTAATGTGTTTTCATATAAACTATTTATTACATGTAGACACCAAAATCTAGCCACTTGTCATCCATCCGTGTCCTCCAATCACAACCATCCATTATATATATATATATATATATATATATATATATATATATATATATATATATATATATATATATATATATATATATATATATGTATTTACTTAATATATATAAATATTAATATTTTATATATTATATTTATATATATTTAATAAATATATATGTATTTATATAAATTAATCCTAGCCATCCACCACATTTTAATCTCAGCCATCCATCCATCTCAATCCATGCCACTTACCCAAGCTTAATCTCCACCCTTCCTCATGTTTTAATCTCGACCGCCCATTTTGTGTCATCGAAACCCTAACATGTTCAAGGGAAGATTATAAAAGAGGAGTCATTTTGATGAATCAAACCCTTAAGCTCCCTTAAACCTTAAACTTTTTAGAATCCTTAGAGAAATCCTTAAACCATTC
Source organism: Wollemia nobilis (assembly GCA_028583015.1). NCBI lineage: Eukaryota > Viridiplantae > Streptophyta > Pinopsida > Araucariales > Araucariaceae > Wollemia > Wollemia nobilis. The sequence continues at coordinate 24,878,583 of JAQPPZ010001195.1, forward strand.
TTCCCTAGCCACTTCCCATCACCATCGCATCCCCATTTTCATCATCACCAAACCCATGCGAACCAGATCTAGTTCTACGACACTTCCCTCAACCCTCAAACGCCTCCAGAGTTCATAGAATCTTTAGGTATTCTAGAACCCTTTGGTGCATCCACAACCATCACAGAATACCTCTAGGTATTTCCCATAATAGATATATAGTTCCTAACCCTCGGATCTTTTCGAGCATCCTTGCAACCATCATCGATAGAAGAAAAGATAGAAATTAGCATTTTGACAAGGTAAGAATATTTTATGCATTTTATTTACATTCTTGCATTTCTATTTTTAGTTATATATTACAACATCTAGGGTTTTAGTAGTTTTATCTTTTAGAGGGCCTCACACAGTGGAGCCCTCATAGGTGCTTCTAATACCTTTTTGTTGTTTTTATTTGTAGGTACAAGAATCATCTTTCTAGAAGTTGTTGAAGCTAGGGTGGTCCCGTAGGGATACACAAGCCCACCCACACTCTTGTTTGGATCGAAGACGAGCGAGAAGACACCAATTATTCATTGAACTAGGGTTTTGAAACCCTAGTATTTGTAAATTTATATCAAAAGCATTGTAAAACCCCATATTGGGGCACATTCATTGTATAACTTAGAGATCTACCCATATTAATAAAATATTATTCATTTTGTGCAATCTTGTGTTATTATTATGTTTTTGTTACTTTATCTTTGTATTGGTGTTGTTCAATTTTGATTTACAAAATGGTGATCATGGTGGGACCCCCAAAGGGTTCTTCATTTTAATTTATCTTATCACTAATTTTTATTTTGTTTCTATCTTGTAGGTTCCAAAAGTTTGATCACACAAAAATCATAAAAACGAGGGTTTCTAGAAGTTGCAAAATTCGATCAGAGGTCATGCGGATGCCCTGCAGTGTTCGAGGGATGCCCTACAACATTAAAGAAATGCCCTACAATATTCTAGAGACTCTAGGTGATATTTCATAGAGTGGGGAAGAAATACGTAGGCTTCCTAGTAAGCTTACTTCAAACCCTAACCCATTTTTATTTTCATTTTCATGCTTTTTATAGTAAAATTAACAAAAGAAAATCATTCATTTTCTGTTTAAAGCAGTTACATTTTTATTTGCATTTTAGGCATTTACATCCATCATATAAATTGCACATAGAGTAGAATTGCATTCATGCATTCACTATAGATCACATTTATTTTAGATTTATGTTGCTTTATGGTGTATTCATTCACTATTTATGTATGTTGTTTGCATTTGAAATTACAAAAGCATAAAATAGCTGCATAGTAGAGTTGAAAGCTTCCATTTTTACTTTTCTAAGTTGGAACAAGATCATAATACCTAAGTATACTCCTATTATTGGAATCACTTGATGATTCAGGGTAGAAGAACTAGGTGAACCCTCCACTATTGGAATCACTTGATGATTCAGGGTGGGTCTTAAGTGGTGTACCCCTAAGTTCTTTTGAGGAGCTTAGTGTTCATGTTCTTGGCTTCTAGCTTAGACGAGTGAAATAGGTGTGTTTTCAACATTGAGTGAACACAATAGATAACACAAATCTTAAAATGAATCACACACATTGCATATTTCACAATAAACAATAGTGAGTTGGATTTCATCACCAACCATTGTTTGAGATTTGGTGATGGTGGGCTTCATCTCCATCCATCAATATCTTACCCTTAGCAACCATAGTCACCCATGAGCAAAATTTCTAGATTTCATCACCAGGAAGAATCTCATTTTCCATCCAACCTTAGATTTCACCTTGCATAATAGTTTAGTTTAGCACATCTACAACACACAAACCCACAAAAAAAAATATATTGCAAAGCATAGGATTAAATTGCTTGTTTGATTTTGTGTGTTCTCCATTTACATTTTCTTTCTACACATTCCACACACTTCACCACCCTCATCTGACTCATTAGCTTATGGTTTCAACTCGAAGCCAAGCAAATATTTTGAGTCAAGCCCTTGCCAGCCAAATCACTTCATCCATGGAGTGTTCCACATCTTCACCTACCACTTATATGGTTAACCCTATCAGTGTGATACAGATAAGTTATTCTAGTTTATCTGTAGGTCCATCACATGTTGTGTATACTTCAAACACTGATGTGTTACACAGAGCCACCAACATCCCCATTCCAAAAACTGAGCCATCATCTCCCATAGATCATAACATCACCCACATAGACATGGCTAAAGTGGAAGCTTTTCGAAGATCTACTAACTATGTTCTAGAGAAAATCAATAGTCCACCTAGGCATGATCCTTCTTCTCAGTAGGAACTTACCCATTCATAGCCTTCCAATTTCACCTAGGTGTATACTAACCCTCTTTTTGAGGTGTCATCTACACCTTCCCAACATTGGTCCATTCCACAATAGTCATGTGTCCAAAGCACTTCCATTCCATCTTCATATACCACCACCTATGGCAATCCATTGTATGAAGCACATGTCAATGTTGCTTCACAAATGCCAACTTCCACTACATCCACTACCCCACATTCAGTTGCAATCCCTATTACAACTTATCCTCCACCTACTTCATCCATTCCAACCACATCCACACCATATGCTTCAGATATGGCCATACAAGAAGCATGGCAACACCTTAATAAATTGCTCAAGGATCGACAAAATGCTCATTCTTATCCCCAACAACAAGTACAAGTGGTAAATATTAAGCCTCAACCCACTTCCACTCAACCTACATTCTTTTCATCAAATCCATCATGGATATCACAACCTTCTACGATTTCCATTCCCACACCTCCATCAATCCACACCCATTCCATTCCAATAAGTCAACCCATTCATAGTCCTCAAACATCATCTCCATTTCATCATCCACAATCATTCAATCATCCAACATCACCAAATTCAATCCAGTCCATCAAATCATCAAAATCTCATCACACCTCAACATTTCACCACTTCATCTCCACACAATCATCAAGTGATTCAGGGCTTCCACATACCTAGGGAAGACCCTAGAATTCAAGCAATGCAACAATAGATTGATAGCTTGATGCAACATACTCCTAGTATGATGAACCAAAAGCCAACTTTAAGACAACTTATCAATCAACCAATTCACTTTTTGGTACCATCACTACCATATCCGATAGATTTTACAGTACCAAAATTTGATAAATTCAAAGGGACTGAGGACCCTAGAGAGCATGTGAGCACATTCATTCACTCATGTTTTAGAATTCAAAATCAAGATGCCCTAATGCTCAAAAAATTTCCTCAGACATTGGGGGAGATGTCGTAGAGTGGTATAACCATCTACCTCATCATAGTATTTATACTTTTGAACAGTTGGTGGACCAATTTCTCGAAATATTTTCCCTCAATGTTCGAAAGAAAATTTCATTGACTGACTTATATAATCTTAAGCAATTTGATGATGAGTCAGTCTATGATTTTGGCAACCATTGGAGGGTTGTTATCACAAAACTACCATTCTCCCTACCAATGGAAGAGCTAACTCGATTGTTTACCAAGAGTTTCTTAAAACCCATCTCCTGGTTATTGCAATTACAATAGTATAGATCATTTGAAGAAGCTCTTGCCCAGGCTAGCATAATTGAGGAAATCAAAATCCAAGAAGGTGTGCTAAAGCCTAAAAAGAAAGAATGGTAGAATAAGGGCCAATCCAAAGGAACTTATTCTAGCCAATCCAAGCCAAATCAGGCTAATCAAGCAAATCAAGTAAATCAAGTGGTCATGAGCCAACCGGTAATGGCTCAACAACAACAACCAATGCAACAACAACCACAACAAATTGCATATCAAGTGGTTCCCCCACCATCACAAGTTCAAAACATAATACCAACTATGGAAAATCACCAACATCGATAATCTATTCGACAAAATCACCAATACACCCCCTTATCCGAATCATATACCTCCATATTTCATAGGTTGTATGACACAAACCAACTTGCCTTGCCTGAGGTCAAACCAGATGATCCCACCAAACATAGCAAAAGCTATAGAGAGCATTTATTTTACCCTTATCATCAATAAAATGGGCATGATATCAATAACTGCTACACATTTAAAGATATGGTGCAAGACCTAATTGACTTAGGGGCCATCAAGCTTGATAGTCCCTTAGCTCAACAAAATCAAAACCTTGGCATCTATCAAACACCACTTCCTCATCATGAGGAAGTGCAACCAACAATAGGAGGGTCAAATACCAAGACTCCTCCTAATCAAGTTAACCATGTTCAATAATACCAAGGTTTTATGGGTGCTATTCATGTAGTCACCCGAGGTCAACAATGCACAAATCAATAAAATGCACAATAACAACCTATTCAATCTCCCATAGCACCATAGGCAAGTGTGTCTCCTCAACCTACCACTTCATCATCTCCCATCCAATTCTCCACCAATTCTTCCCAACCAATTCATATTCCAAGTCATCCATCTCCACCCATTCATCCTCCCAATCATCCATCAAGGCCAATCATCTCTCTGAGTAGTCGATTAACCACTAGCCTTAAAATAGCTTCAACTAAACTATCCATTTATGAGCTAATTCAACAATCTCCCCCACATCATGAGGCATTAATGGAGATTTTAAAATCCATTGAACTCCAATCTCAGGATGCTAATACCTTTAGCAATTTTATGGGAAGCATCCGAACATGTGTGGAGCCTACCATTACATTCTATGATTTTGAAATCAAACCAATATCATCAGGATCGATGGACCCTCCATTGCATATCATGGCTCAAATTGATAGGAAGCCATTCAAATGAGTTTTGATTGATACCAGCTCCTCCATCAATATCATCACCACATCCACTCTTCAACATCTTAATCTCCCACCATCTCACATCACCAAATCCACCTTCACCCTAAAAGCATTTAACGATGCTCTCTATTCCATAATTGGCACTATAGTTTTACCCATCGAAGTGGGGGTAAAAATATTGCACACAATGTTTCATATCTTGGAAGGGTCCATGGCATACAATGTACTCCTTGGACATCCTTGGATTAGGGAAATGAGATGTGTCCCTTCTATACTTCATCAATGCTTGAAATATGTACATGAGGGACAAATTCATTGCATACCAACGGATGTTGAACCATTTAAGTATTGCAATTTCATTTCAAATCCTTATGAATCCATGCTTCCATCCACCCATATTTTCCTCACATCATCACCACACCATCCACTTCTTCATCTAAAGTTCCTATTCCTGAGGAACTCCCCATCACTACCACACATCAAGCTTCCACTTCTATACCCTCATCTTCATCATCATTGACTACATGTACATGTAGTCAAGCCCAATCCACATCAACCCCATCATCATCATCAACATCCTCCATCATCACTCCCTCCACATCATCACCCATTCATCAAATACCTCAACCAAATCCACCTCCATCCACATCTGATGTCTCACAAGTCGAATTAATAGATTGTGAGATGCCATTCCAATCCATACCCTCCCATTATCGGAACCCCAAGCCAATCCTAAGTCTTCCACATCCACTTCCACATCCACCTCCACATCATCCCAAGTTGTGGTCCACCTCACTAATCCTGGTATTGGTGAATATGTGGTCCAAGACATCACCATCACACCACTTAACATCCAAACTACTAGGGATTATGGTCACCCACGTGACCCACCCTTATCTATAGGAGTGGTGTACAACATGGGTTCAATGCCCAATAGCATAAATTTTGTGTATGGGGGGATTGATTCATCATCCAATCCATCTTCCCAAGATGAACCCAAGCAACCAACACCTACCAACATACAACACATGTCGGGTTTTCCATCCCGATATTTTCATCGAGTCAATTGGTAAGGTTATGGCCTAGGATGACATGAACAAGGAATGCATGAGCTCATTGATACTCCATATCGAGAAGTGCATGACCATTCAGGTTTAGGCTATCACCCTTATTCTTTCACCTCTTCTTTTGAACAAGCTTTTCAAAGTCTTAATTTGAATTCAGAAGAAGAAACCCATCACCTCGATGACTTTGAAGATGAAATCTATGAAGAATATGATGTTATAGCTTCTGATGAATCTATGAGGAATCGACACCCATCATTCCATTCACCGAACAAGATGAGTTTTACCTCAGAATGTTCCCCATCCATCAGCCCATATTTCACTTGCTTCTTCCACAAGAGTGAGCCGAACCAACCGATGAACCACCTCCATTTCATTAATCCACCTCACCGAACATTTTTCTTGTAATATATGTACATAAAATAAAAAATAAAAAAAAAATTAAAAAAAAATCATTGCATTGCATGTACATGGATTTTTACCTATTACATTTATTTGTGTTGCTCATTATTGTTCAGGTTCCCAGAGTTCTAGCATCGGTTCTAGAAGATAGGATCTATCCATCCTCCACATTTCCAACCACCATTTTCTCCTTAAGTCAACATGAATCCTATTGACTTATTCACCCCACTCCATAATCCATACGATTTGGCAAAGCCAATTCCAATTGACATGAGCCTTATTGATATGGACCAGATTTCCTCACCTCCATCCTTTTTTAAATTCATCCTTTTCAAGGAATTATTAAGGGCTTCAACCAACTACATTCCTCCACCTCCACCTTCACCTTCACCTTTAGATCCTAAGGTTTTCTAGGTAGACATAGAAGAGGTTGAGTTAGAAGAGTTTGATAATATCATAGATGACATTCATATGATCCCAATACCCCATCAACTTGAGGAAGGTTCTCATATGTCTATTGAAGATACCATCGATGTGAACCTTAGTTCAGATGTAGACAATCCTCAAATTGTCAAACTTGGTAAAATTTTATCCATAGATGAACAAGAGCAATTAATTGCTCTCCTCAAGAAGAAGGGCATTTTTGCATGGTCCTACAAAGACATGCCTGGTCTTGACCCTAACTTGGTTGTCCACAATCTCACCTTGCACTCTGATGCTAAGTCGATCAAACAAAAATTGAGAAAGATGCATCCTACCATTGCCCTCATGGTCAAAGAAGAGCTTCAAAAGCTATTAGATGTGGGTTTCATTATCCCCATTGACTATCCTGAGTGGCTTTCAAACATGGTACCCATTCGCAAGCCTAATAAGGTGATACACATTTGCACTAACTTTTGAGACCTTAACAAAGCGTGTCCTAAGGATGAATTTCCTCTACCAAACATTGATACTCTTGTCGACACTTGCGTTGGCCATGAAATGCTTTCTCTAATGGATGGTTTTTTAGGATACAACCAGATTCGAATCAATCTTGATGACCAACACAAAACAACATTCACTACACCTTGGGGGACTTTTTGTTACAAGGTGATGCCCTTTGGCCTCAAAAATGTAGGTGCCACTTATCAACGTGCCATGACATACATCTTCCATGATTACATGCATAAGATCATCGAATATTATGTGGATGATCTCTTGGAAAAATCCAAAACTCGACAAGAGCACATTGGTGTCTTGGAAAAAGTCTTTGATCGACTTCTAGAGCATAATGTAAGGTTGAACCCCAAAAAGTGTGTCTTTGGTGTTACCTCAGGCAAACTACTAGGATTCATTATCTCCAAAAGAGGCATTGAGGTGGACCCAAACAAATTCAAGGCCATCATGGAGATGCCTCCCCCAAAAAACTTGAAGGAATTGTATAGTTTACAAGGAAATATTCAATCGATCCATCATTTCATTGCGCAACTTTCTGACAAATGCAGGCCATTCAATCACCTACTACAAAAGGGGTGATATTTTCATGGATAGATGAATGCCAAAAAGCTTTTGATGACATCAAGCAATACCTAGCTTCTCCACCAGTCTTAACTCCTCCTCATCTAGGGGTCCCCTTCCATATTTATGTTTCAGCAATGAACTTTGCATTAGGGACAATGCTTGCACAAAAGAATGAAAATAATCGAGAGCAAGTTGTCTATTACATTAGTCGAACATTGGTAAGCTATGAAACCAGATATGCTTACATGGAAAAATTATGCTTAGCAATGGTTTTTACCACTAAGAAACTCAGACATTACATGCTTAGTCACACCACATATGTCATAGCTCATGAAAATCCTCTACGTTATATGATGTCTCGCACTTACAATAACACCCACACCACAAAATGGATAATGCTTCTCACTGAATTTGATCTTGAGTTCATTAGCCAAAAATCCATTAAAGGTCAGGTCATAGTCGATCAACTTGTGGAAGCTCCACTTCCTAGTGATCAACCCTTGATTATTGAGCTCCCAGATGATTCGGTATTCACTATCACTGAACAAGAAGAAGATGTCATTCCAAAGGAAGATGTCGATATCACACTATTCTTTGATGGTTCTAAGTGCGAAAAAGGTCAAGGTGTTGGAGTCATGTTTCATACACCACAGGGGATACCTATTCCCTTATCATTCAAACTTGACTTCCAATGCACAAACAACAATGTAGAGTATGAAGCCTTAATCTTAGGTCTTCAAGCAGCCATAGCTATGGGCATAAAGTGTATCAGGATATTTGGTGATTCTCAACTTGTTGTTCAAAAAAAAAAAGAGAATACCAATGCAAAGAACCTACCATAAAAATTTACCATGAAGTAGCAATGAAATTTCTCCAAAAATTTTATTTGTAAAAAAAAAAATTTTTATTTTTTTTTAATAGATTTGTAGATGTGATGGCCTCTCTAGGATCATTGATTCCAAAGAACTTCATAGGAGAGGTACAACCACTCATTGTTACAATGATCTCTAAATATACAATTATCCATGTTGAATCTAAGGATGAGAAGGATATTTGCTTTATCCATTTAGAGCCATATGAGCCTTGGTCAAACCAAATAATAGCCTTCCTCAAGTTTGGAACACTCCCATTAGACATGTCATGGACTTCTAAATGCACTTTCAAGCAAAAGGTAGCTCATTTTACTCTCTTGGGGGATGTGTTGTATAGACGTGGTTATGATGGAGTCCTCCTTCATTATCTCGAGCCTGTAGAGGCACAAAGAGCCATAGTTGAAGCTCATGATGGTACTTGTGGTGGTCATTTTAGTGGAATGGCCATTGCAAAGTGTATTCTATGCATGGGTTACTATTGGCCCACCATGGAATGTGATTGTTGCACTTATGTCAAGCATTGTCAGCAATGTCAATAGCATGCTAATTTAACTCATGTGCCATCACAAGCATTACAACCTATTCAAAGCCTTTGGCCCTTTTCACAATGGGGTCTTGATTTGATTGGAAAAATCTTACCTCCTTCCTCGAGATAACATACATTCATCATCACAACCACTAAATACTTCACAAAGTGGGTTGAGGTAATTCCTCTAACCAATATGATAGGACCTCGAATTGTGGAGTTTATACTTCATCATATCATCTATCATTTTGGTATTCCCTCAAAAATCATCTTTGACAATGGTAAGTCTTTCAAAAACAAGGATGTTCGAGCACTTTGTGAGAAATATAATATCCAACATAGTTTCTTGACTCCTTACTACCCACAAGCAAATGGATAAGTTGAGGCTACCAACAAGACCTTAATTGCTATTCTCAAGAAACTAGTCAAAGAAAATCATAGAGATTGGCATACTCAAATTCCCTTGGCATTATGGGCTTATCGAACAAGCATCCACATGCCTACTAGGGCAACACCATTTTCATTGGTCTATGGAGCTGAAGCAATTATACCTCTTGAGCTTGAGATCCCCTCATTGTAAATTTCATTGTAAGAATTCATAGATGATGATATTACTAGACAAGCACATTTTGACCAACTCACACTTCTTGATGAAAGGTGAGTCAATGCTTTAGAGCATTTACAAGTTTATCAAGACCGCCTAAAGCATGCTTACAATGCCAAAGTTCATCTACATGAATTCCAAGTAGGAGATCTTGTTCTTAAAGAGAATCAACAAAACACCAATGCATTACCGCATCTTCATGATAAATTTATGGCTAATTGGTTAGGTCCATACATTATCACTCAAAAAGTGGGTAAAGGAACTTATAGGCTTGCCAGTCTAGAGGGAGTTGAAGAGCCCGAACCACTTAACATCATCCACTTGAGAGCATTCTATGCTTAATGTGATTTATATATATATATATATACATATATATATATATATACATGGCTAACACACATTGCATTTCACACATTGCATTTCACACATTCATTTAACATTGCATTTGCACACATTTCATTTCACAAATTGCATTTCATACATTGCATTCACACATTTCATCCACCATATTAGGGGTCATTTATTCAATTTAGATAATAATTGGTCCAATAAAGTTTTTGCCTTAATCAGGGCACCTTCAAATCATCATCCATTTCATTGCACCATTCCATAAAGTCAAATTATCATTTGCAAACCACATTTCCATAATCCCTAGGTGTTTTTGGTCACTCAACCACTCCTAGTGTTTCTAGCAACCTCCAATACATGTCGAGTTTTCTTTAGGACCAAGACACATTTTCACTAAGAAAATCTTGAGTTCTGGGAATTGAATCTAACACTCTTGAACCAAACACAATCACACATCTTAAAAACATCTTGTGTCAAAGAGGGATAACACCATGATTGGGTTGAACCTCAAAGTGAAAAGGGTAATCCTTGCTTGTCCCATCATGCACATAGTCCAAAAATAAAAAATAATGGTTTCACCACTATCACAATCATTTCCAAAAAAAAAAAGTAGTAAGGATAGGGTAAAATTCTCATCACACTTAGGTTGAGAATCTGATTCCCCAAAGCTCTAAATATTTTACACATCACACACCATAGATCCTCAAGTTGTAAGGATAGAACTACATTTCCAGTCAGACGGTTAGGTAGTCCAAATCCCCAAAGCTTAGAGATCAAATTCTTGGACTATGGAGCTAATCTCCACCGAAGCTATAGACGCTTGACTAGTAGTGGAGTATGCTCATGCGTGGTGACACGTCTCTCTTGAAGAGACCTCTGATCGCACATAAGGACAAGCTAGCTTCTTGGTCTTCTCCATGACAGGTTTCATCTCAATTTACTCAATATGGGTTAATGAACTCACTTGCACACACATTGGTTCTTGATTACCTCGAGTCATTACCATACTCATGATTTGGTAAATGAATTCACTTGCACACACATTTGGTCTTAGAGAAATTAGACAGTATTTAGTGAGTTTGTTTGATATCACTAGTATGTCTGAGTCTCTGCAAAACAATTAGTTTTCCATATCAACATCCATATCTTCTTCCATATCAACATCCATATCTTCTTCCATATCAACATCCATATCATTACATGAGTCTTCCATTTCACATGCCACCATTTTGGTGCCCCTGATTAAACAACAATGCTATACATGGTCAAGTAAAATCTAAACTATGAATGATCATTAGAGCATTAATTCATTTACCGATGGATGGCTAAGATTAAAACATGGCAGATGGCTAGGATAAATTTATATAAATACATATATTTATTATATATATCAATAAAATATATAAAATATCAATGTTTATGCATATATTAAATATATATAATGAATGGTTGTGATTGGATAACACAGATAGATGACAAGTGGCTAGATTTTGGTGTCTACAGATGCCTATTTTTGTATCACATTATGTAAAACATTATGAGGTGCAAAAATACGAGATACTTGGTTTGGCATGATGAAGCAACTTTCTTTCCTTAGAACGTAAAGATGATTTTGAAGACCAAGAATTTGTATGTGTAGCTTACCCCCTCAGTTGGCAAATAAGTAAAAAATGAGTCTCAATATCCAATTGACAGAATTGTGGGTAATGATGAAAGTGTATGATGTAAATGCAGATGATATGAATGATGTAAATTGATGTCGTTTTTGCCCCAACGGAGAAAGGATTTTTTGCAAGTATAAATGTGAGTGAATTCTGTTTTTATCCTAGTAGAAAGGGATTTTTGCCAAATGTAGATGCCATGATCATGTAAGATGTATCCCGTTGTGGGAAATCAAAATCAAATTTGGTTACCCCAAGTTTGGGGTGATTCCATGTTGTTGAAGAAAGTGCCTTTTGGCATCATTGAAATGCAAAGTGATGAAAATGAAAAATATCAAGAACCAATCATGCTAGGATCAGGTCATTGCTAGGAAGCCCCTCCTAGTGATTACGCATAATTCTTGAATTTTAAATAGAATGATGTAGTATGAATTGTCCATGTTTCAAGCCCTACAGACAAGGCCATAAATGACAACTATTAAGCAAATTAATCTGAGCATAGTTGCACATAAAAATAAGGTATCAAATGTAATTTGATTTCAAATGAAGATATATTGGATGATGAAAAATGGCCAAGCATCCTTATGGTGATTTATCCATGTTACAATGAATTCTCGAAGGCTATATACAATAGAGAACCAAGGCTCATATGAAAAAAGTGCATCTCAGTACTAGTTAACACCTATAATAGGATCCCTCTAACCTCGAAGGAGCCCTAGATCTAGAGCCACTATGCCTAGACTCACTATACCTAACATACCTAGATATGGATGAGGAAGGTGGATCTGGTAGCCCAATGTGGTGCAGCATCAATAGATCCTCCAAATCTTGGATGTATCCATCTTAGGCCCGAATTCATAGTACATCATATCTCTAATGAAGGTCCCTCTGAAGTAGCTTTGCCTGGAGTCTCATGATCCTATTTGTACCTCCACCTACAGTCGTTCATACCTCTAGCTTTACCTAAAATCTAGCTATCTCTGCATCTTGAGTTGCTACCTCTGCATCTCTATCTACCACCATATGCTTGAGCCTCACCCAATCCTCCTCACTCTAACTAGAAGGTCTCTCTGGAACCTCCTCTATATCATCATCATCATCACCATCTCCATCAACTCCAATATATGAAGCCTTCTCTTCTACATTCCTCATCCATCTCCCTTTACTGCTAGATCGAAGGTGTCTCTGATGTCTAGGAGCCTCCTCTACCTCATATACCTCCTCCATCTTAGACTTTGCCTCATCCTCATCCCCATTCCCCTCATCTACCATCAAACTTGATACCCATGGTGGTTGTGCAACGAACCATGCATCATACTCCATGGTAGTCCCTGCATCATCCACATCAAGGAGATCAATCTCCTCATCATCCTCATAGGTCACCCGCTATGCCTCAACACAAGACAGACTCGTCTCATCCCGATGGTGCCTATACAACACTAGTGCCTCAAGAACCCCCTATCTTAGCCCAAACTACCATAGCACCCATGAGTATTGGATTAGCTTCACCTCACTCCTATGTCACCCAACCACCCACCTAACCTATCAAATCCTCTACAATTGCTCCCCATCACCAATCCAACTAATGCCTCGCCATGACATCCAATGCACCTAAGTAGGTGTCAGCCTTGCCCATAGATCCATGTACTCATGTCTAGTATAGATTGAATGACTCAGTTGCACCTCCTTAGCTACATGCCATATCATAGCATATGGTTGCTCCTCATCCCAAGCCTCTATCAGTAAGCCCACAAGGCAAGCCACACTAAAGTGCTACCAACCCTAACACTACAGTAGTAAACTACACCCCAACTTCTTTTGCTTCTACATCCTAACCACGTATAACTCTTGATACAGTTGTGCTAGTAGAGTAGGTACCCATGCATATACTCGAGGCTCATCGGTCATATCGTATACCAAACTAATCATGTTCAAAGGAAACCGACAACCAGTGTTGTTCAGTGCCACTATGTTATCCAACAAGAACATGATAAAGATAGGCAATACCTCCAACTTCTTATCTATATACATCACCAAGTACCTTATCACTCCATACTTCACATTCACATCCCACCATCACTCTTCAAAAATCTAGCTCATCTCACACCCATTATCATGTCCAACCT